>JAMXBC010000004.1:68392360-70792360 GCA_024138005.1 Lumnitzera racemosa | reverse complement strand
GTTTGGAGTAGCAAACCTAAGAGTGGTTAATGCGTTGCACGGTTGCTGTTTTTGCAACCACCCCCACAGACATTGCTCTTTTTTCTCTCTTTCTTTCTTTTTATTTTTTTGGGTTGGTAACTAAAAGCTATATTTGTGCGTTTTTCTTGGGCAGTGTTGGAGTACTGGATTTTGTTGCACGTACCCTCTTCTGTTCCATTCCCATGTTGTTCCATAAGGTACTTAATCTGTCCTATAATCTTCATAATTATTTAGAAACATTTGATTTTTCTGAAAAGGGCAAGTTGTCCCTTCATGTTGTCTAGATCATTACAAACAGAAAATATGATTAAAGATTGTTTAATTTCTTGTTGTCAAACTGGTGACTGGTTGTACTCCTTTCTTCATATAGTGAAACCTCTCACTATACCTTTTGTTTCATGTGTTTCATACCGCTTCCAATCATAACTTCTTTTTGTAATTTGGCATTGGAAATGCCAAATAGAACACTCTTCCAACTAGATACATATGGATATCACTTCTCATTTTCTGTAGTAACTGCTTTTTTAATTCTGTCCTTGACACCATTGTAGTCTTTGATAACTTCTGCAGCTGGATATGATAGATTGGCGAGGAAAAACAAGTGATTTTGATCAGTTTGTCTCAATTTGGGTTGGCATTCTACAAGAAACAATTTTGCTTCATAGCATGCTTATACAATTTTGCAAATTTTACTACTTGAAACCTCCATTATATTATGGTTTAAGCTGAAAGCAGCTTGTAACCTTTTCTATCTTAAACACATATTTGTTACTTTGCTATTGCATTTGAAGTTTGCGCTATCTATTTCTAAATATATCTATTTTAAAGATGCTCAAAACCGTTTAACATGGTATAATATATACATTGATTATCCACATGCGAACATACAGTAGGTTTTTCTCTCTTGAAAATTGAAATTCTAAGCAGGTAGAAAAATCTCATGCAACAATTACAACGTTTAGAAGGCAAAGAGAGAAAGATACCTCTATGGTTAAGGGGCAAAAAAAATGAAAGGCACAGAGTGTTGGTATATATAACATTCTATATGTTTTTCTTAATACTATACTTTTTCCTGAGGACTTTGACTTGGGAAACTCAATTTTAGATCAGGTGTTAAAAGAAATGGATCAAATGCCATATCTGCTTCTCTCTCCTTCATTTTCCATTTTTCGTCGACATCTTTGTAATTCAAGTTTTGCAAAAGGCCTGGCATTTGCACTACACCATCTTTATCTTGGTCATGTCCCATTTCTATGTCGAAGATGCCTTTAGAAATCCCCAGGCTTTCATCAACCATTGATCTTATGGACCCTGATCTTTCAGTTTCCTCTCTAGTTGTCAATGCTCGAAAATTGACCAACGGTGGTGGAATTTTGGAGAAGAAGAGCTCTTTAACGTTCTTTAACAAACCTCTCTTGAATGGGTTCTCCTTCTTGTCATAGCGGTATCGGAAGTTCTCGTAAGTTGTCTGTGGAAAAAAGCGTTACTGTTAAACAAAAATGATAATTGGACAGGTTGTTGCACTTGATATATATATATATATTTTACATTTATGGAGCAAGTTCTAATTAAAGCATATCATTTTTCCTCTTCTTTTTTCTTTCGATAATATCATGCACAGAAATATTTACGCAAGCCCATGGAGCCAAACATGCTCGGTAGTATCTTTCTTTTCAAGGTTTGTCAGTTGTTCCAATTGTGATGTGGTACTGTAATACATGTTTTGAAAAATGCCAACATAAAATCTTAAAAGTTTTACTAAATCAAGTCTTGAATCTTTGTTAAGGTTGATGCATTATTAGTCTTTTAATTAAATTTTTATGTTAACTATGCTATAGTATGGCAATTTTAATTCTTATTTATTTATTTTTTTAAAGCCCCCTTGTCCATCTCCAACTCCTTTATCCTCCTCTCCTGCCGCAGCAGGTGACCAGCCAATTCATCATCCTTTTTGCCACCACCCCCATCCCCCCTTTCTATCTAATGCAACTTCACCGTATGTTCTCAGGGAGATTGTTGCAATTGCAATGCTGGTTGACCAAGTGATGTGGATAGCTCATCATATTTTCATGAAAAGATAGCAAAGGTTCTAATCTCTAAGACGCATTTCTTGCTGTCTCGACTCTTTTTTTTTTTTTTTTTTATGAAATTGAAATACCAGGGACGGATTTGCCATATCTTTGTAGTTTTGCTAATGAGATAATGAAAGGCATGTAGCAGACAGGAGAGGCTTACCTGGTTAGTGGATATGAGGTAAAAATGGAAGACTGTGAGCCCACCAACGAACCAGACGGCGATGAAGCAATATACGATTAGGAAAAGTGAGAGAATATCACGTGACATGATATCCCACAATTTGCCTTCTTGTCGAAGAATGTTGACCCAAGAAAACGTGAAAACGTATATGCATAACGAGGTTGATGTCGTTATGAAGCATATGAAGAATGGATAGTTTCTCTGCAATCAAAACCAATTTAAATTTAATTGATACCACCGTTTCAAAAAAAAAAGAAAAAAATAATAATAATACTAATAACAACAACAGTATTGCATCTTCTTTAACAATGTCAAATCAATTACGCTTATGGTTTCCATTATCTCATTCTCATTATTATTATTATTATTATTATTATTATTATCGAATAGTATAGGTGATGAATTGCTTAAAAGTAAATATAAGAACCAGTTCAATTGTAAACTATATTATAAAATGTATGGAGTGTAACGAGGGTTTGGATCAAGTGATATAGATAGCAACCCAAGGAGAAAGTTAAACAAATTGAGATTGAGGAAACAAAATTTAGCGATAGTAATATATTGTATGAATTGATAAGTAATATGTAAGGAATCAATAAAATTTTGATACATGATGATAAAAGAATGTATATTTTTAAAAACTATTTATCATGTTTTTATATGTTAAAATTTTAATACTATTTAAGTTTTTCTCGAGACTGAGATTTTAGTTTTCTTCCTCCTCTATCATGCATTTTATAAAGCACTGGATGGTCACATGTACACTATAAAAGTCATGGTACATATAACAAAAGTAAAAACCAAATAACTTTTTAACTTACTAATGCAATACACTGACCAACCCATGGACAATGATGATCAAACCTCTGTACGCAATTGTTGCAAATAGAGCAATGAGAAGCTCTTGGTGGGCGGTACAGCAAACAAGTATCACAGAATTTCACTTTAACGGTGTGGCCATTGACCATGATATCCTTTGTTCTTGGTAACTTCAGGTTTGGAGATTTGCTATTCACCCACTCAATCGAGGGTGTATTGACATCAACTGTTCCGTCTGGTTCAGGTGGTTCCTTGTTCCTTGGGATGATTCCGGGATCTCTACTACTTGTTAGGAGAAGGAAAACAAAATCCTGACCCAAAAAAAAAAAAAAATAATAATAATAAATAAAATAAATTTTTTTCCATTACTTCCATTGCAAGTTGCATCAATTTTTATAATTTATTATTATTTTTCTTTCCATTTCAACACGATTGCAACCGATTTTATCTACCTCAAATATTTAGAGTAATATATATGTGCATCACTTAGTAATATTTTTTTATTGATGGTGTAATATACAGGATAAGTAAAATTATATAGGAGACTGTATCATCTCATTTATTCTATGTATCACACCCTCAAAGGAGGGTGTTATTAAAAATAAATAGAAAAGTGATTTATTAGCTTTTTTTTTTTTTTTTTCCTTGGGATGTTAATAGTTTGTGGGTCCTAATGGGACAAATTTACATATGTGGTTGAGATACTTAAAAATGAAAAAAAAGCAATAAAAGTATGATTTTCTGGGATGATGGATGACGATATACACCGTTTAAATTCAACATAGGGAACCAAAAAAATAAGGACCAACCATAATGGTGAGGACAAATCCCACAATAAGCACAGGATAACCAAAGTGTGGATTAACTACATGGAGAAGCAAAAGCATTTTTAAGCAAAATGCCAGAGCAGGTCCTCCAATTAAGAACATGGTCAACAATACTGATGCCGCATCTGGACCAAAAACTAATCTGCCCCCACATAAGAATTTCTGCAAGCACAAGAAACTTCCACTAATTAGTTGAATTGAACATGGGTTTACATCATTGAATTAAGCTAAAACTCAAACAACAAACCTTGTTTCTTCTTTTCTCTTAAACACTAGAAAAAAAACATCGTACATATCCTTTCCCTAAAATTTTATTATTCTTTTCCTTTTTATTTGTTGATTTAACAGTTATTATATTATTTTATGTTCTTTTCCTAACTGTATGCTTTGTAAAAGGGTGATCTAAACTGATTTTATCATCATATTTGGCCAACAAGGTGATAAAATCTTCGGATGTCGTTGATTATCCTTATTGGAGACCTAAGATCCTCTGTTTTGAAAATGTCAAAAAAAAAACAGAGATCTTATAATCTTGTAACAAATTTGTAAAGCGCAAATTATCATATTGATGTAGGTTCTCATAATAGTGAGATTATCGATATGCATGTCAAAAAAAAAAAAAAAAGTAAAAAAAAAAAAAGAATGAAACCAACATAAACCAAAAGACAATGAATTCATATACTAAACAATCAAAACAATAAAAGTTTTCTTACCCAAAAAAAAAAAAAAAAACCAATAAAAGTTTGTCTTGAAATGTTAATATTTAGGGCAAGAGGGGACATACATTGTTACCCTTCCAAACTCGATAAAGCCTTTGGGGTGGAGATTTAGGTGAAGACAATTCTTTGGAGTCGAAGTTAGAGCCAGAATCATGTACTTTTCTGCTCATCTTTTCTTTCTTGTGTTTCCTTTTTTCCACATCTGAGATTACAACATTAATTCATGAACACACGTGAATTAATATTGTTCTCATTCACGTTTTTCTTTGGCTGAATTTCGAAAGATGATAAAAAAAAATTATAGTTGAAATTTTTTTTACATCTTTCTCGGGATTTTCTGAAAGAAAAACAGCTTTCCTCTATTCACTAATGTCTTGATAGTTTGTCTCCTAAGGATATTATCTCTGTCCTTGTCCTTCACAAAAACAGCCTCTCCGTGTGCAATACCGTTAGAATTTCCAAATTAGCCAAGTGATAAAAATAGAAAAAAAAAAAAAATGGAACCAGATATGACGCATGTTGTTTCAGTTAGTTATTTCATCCTCCTTTCTAAACTCCAATACTAATTACTAACTCCAAGAAAAAAATAAAAAATCGAAGATTGAAAATCGATTTTGATTAAATTCATGCTCTTATAATTTACTTGCTAGACTTTACATATATATATATATATACACACTAGCGGATGACATATCTGCAACAAGTGTGTATATAAAAATTTAGGTAAGGAAATTATAAATATGAAACAATAATTTATATATGCCTACATAAAAAAGTTAAACATTAATGTTATTGAAACAAAATTATAATTTCAAAATATGAAATTCATCTTGCCATACATCATGAATTTAATAACAAAATTTTATAAATAGTAATTTGATGATGAAATGAAAATAAGGATTTTGATTTTGGTTGAACAATAAAAAATGCATATAGAAATTTCTATAGAACTCTCATTTTTAATTTTCTTTGTTCTTTAAAGTGCATATATGCTATTGCATTTGCATATATAACTCACGGTTCATTATGATTACATCTATTATTAGTAATTGTCCTGGGACATTAGTAAATGATGCTTAGAATTAGGAAAGTGAGGGGAGAGTGCAGTTGGGCATTTTGTACAAGATATTTAACTTAATTCTCCGTATATTATGATTTGATAAATATGCCTCGATGGCTAATATAAGAGTTGGAAAAAATTTAAAAAATCACTTACTTTCAAGAATTTAATTGTAATTACAATCTTGATGGATCCGTCCTACCTTTATTCCACAATTCATTTATACTATTTTAAATATATGACTAACCATGGAGTGCAGGTTGTAATATAATTTAAAGTTTTAATTTCTCCGGTGGACAAACGTATTTAAATTTCAAATATGTGTTCAACTATGATGTTTTATATTATGAGTTTCTAAAATGTTTAGTTTACGAAATAAAATAATATGAGAATAGAATTTAAACTCTTCATGAATGAAAATGAGAAGTAATAACTATTCATTTTAATTATTTTGAAATCTCATGAATGAATATATATATATATATATATATATGCTATAAAAGATCAACGAATAGCTATTCCCTTTATAGAAACAAAGGAACTGTAATTTTTTGTTGTTTAGCAATAGCAATTCCATGAAATAGTAATTTTGCCAATCAAACACAATAATAGATGAGCAAAAGAAGAATAGCTATTTTATTTCACCCCTAGAAAGTCTACTAAACATTACTAACTAAGAATATTTATGAGATAATACAAGGTATCTTGACATTTATGCATTGTATACATCAAAATGCAACTTTCAGGATGAATATAGGTATAGGATACTACGTCCATTATTTCAATCTATAGGAGCAGGCTCAATAAAATTAAAATCAAATCAATCTCATACCTTAAAACCCATTCAAAACTTATATAATTATGGAGGATATAGCTAACAGTTACTATCCACTCATATAAAACAATAATATATTATATCATAATATATAGTTTTGGAATCTCTTTTCTTTTATATATCTCAGATTTTATAGTATTGTTAATGCGTTTTAATAATTTTTGACATATTGTATTATAATATATATTTTTGGAAACTTTTTTTATTAAATATATCATTTTTATGATATCATTAATGTATTTCTACAATTTTGATTATACAATATATAATTTTGGAAGCTTTTTTTTTATCATATTTTTCCCTAATGACTTTTGTTAAAATAGTACCTCTTTGTATTTGTTTTTTGTTAGTACAATTTTCTCAAAACATATATATACAATTTGAAGAGAATAACAAAAACTACATTCTTTTTCTTTTTCCTTCACAAATAAAAAAGAGAAACTATTGAGCTTAAATTTTGGTTTTCTTTAATTTAATTCGATTTTTCACTTTCCGATTAATACTAAACCTAAACCCATTCAATATTAATTATCGACTAAAGAAATAGAAAAATTTCGGGTTTTTTATTTTAAAAAAAATTTGGAGTCTCTACACGACCGAAGTTAGGAAAAGAAAAAAAATTGTAATCAATTGGGTGAATTGACTACGATTTAACTACCGATTTTCGATTTCGATTTAATACAAACTAAAGAAATCCGAATCTGGAAACTAAACTATTAAATCTTAACGGGTATCACTATTTATTCATCAAAATTAGGTTTATTATTTCAAATTATCTTTTTTAATATCTTTAAGAAAAGGAAACAAAAACAAAAAGAAAAAAAAACCTAGGTTTTTATAGATTTTATCGTCACCCTGAAGGTGCTTATGTACTCGCTAGTTAGGATCGGACGATTGTAGTTTTTTTTGAAAAAAAATTTAGTGTGTTGATCCTTTTTAATTTTAGAAAAACTGATCGAGTTTACATTTTTAATTGATTTGATTTATTTAAAAAAAATCTAAAGGGTCTTAACTCGTAAGTGATAAAAAAACTTTTTAAGATATTATAACCTTTCTGGTAAAATTTCTTTTTGTTAATTTTCATTTCTAAAGATAACTTCCTATGGGAGGATTTCTAAAAAAAAAAAACCTAATTTCAAAAAAAAAAATCCTAAGCTAATATATATATATATATATTATATCTATATTACTATTATTAAACAACTATCTACTTAAATCAATATAATATATTTAACCTATATAATAGAGAAAACTAATGCCAAAAAGAAATGCAAGAAACTAATATATACATATATAAACTATGTCTAATAAAATAATAATAACATAATATAATATAATAACTAGCTAAATAAAAACTTTGAACAACCGAACCTGAACTTGCTCGGTGAAGGCAGTAGCGTAGATAGTTCGACATCGAGGCTTGTTGGCATCAATTGCTATCGCGTAAAACTGAGTGTTGTGCTTGTGCCATAGTATGGCGTTAGCTGGAGTGTTGATCGTCGGATTGGTGTGTTCGCGTGACTAGGAGAAGGATGTTGCTGTACGTTTTGATGAAGAGGATTGTCTATCACAGTTATCATATGTTGTTTATTTGGTGAAGACTTGGTGTTGATTGGAATTGTTGTGTAGGTATAGATTACTATGTCAGTTGTGAATCATGTGTTGTTCGTGTGGTTACAGTGGACAACAATCCAGTTGTGTGCATCGATGAGGGGGCTAATTTGTTGGCCTGGATGATGACCGCGGCTGTTGTTGCGTCTGGAGCTGCAATCGTGATAGTAAAGCACCGTATCTTGTGCGTGTAGACTATGTAAAGCACTCGTGGACAGCAGCAGTTTAGGCGCAATTGGTCAATGGAGATTATTGTCGGCGGTTGTGTGTGTTGGACGACGAATGGACAGGCAGTGGGAGCGCGGTTGTGGCTGTGCAGTGGGTATGGTGGTCGTGTGTAGGTGTGCGAGTATTGATCCTGTGACGATGGCTCTTTGAGGTTTGGTGCACTATTGCGGCGTAGATGGTGAAGAATGTGGTCAGTGGGGGGTACGATAGCATACTACATCTGTTGTTTGCTGTTGTTGTTTGCCGTGTGGCACGAGCTAAGGTAAATGTAGATGTTAGCTAGGTCGTAAAGGGACTGTTTGGCGGCTGAAGGGGCTATCTGGCGGTGTTGGTTCGATGGATATTGGGTTTGCGGGTTAGGGCTGAGATGGCTAAGGCATGGTTGAGGATGGATGGAGTTGGGTGCTAGTCGAGGTTAATGCATGGGTGTGCGGTTCAGTGATGTCCTGAGTTGGCATTGGGTCTTCATGCAGTGTTGCGGTGCTGTTGGCGTTATGGATGGACACGCGGTTGGTGTTAGGTTTGAAGTGTAGGGCTTACTGTTGGGGGTTGTTATTGGTTATGCTGATGACGTGATAGGAATTATGGTCAATAAGTGGACTATATGAGGTTTGTAGTGGCGGAAGATGAAATTGGTTTTTTTTTTTTTTGGCCATGTGTGTCATGTTCGCCTTTTACGCCACGCACTATATATTTATAAAGTCAAAAACGAATTGTATCGAATCTTAACAATTTTCGAATCTTCCCTATTGATTCATATTTGATTTTATAAAAACCAAAATAGATTTGAATCATTTATATCGATTCAAATCCAATTTGATAAAAATCAAACTTGATTCAAATCTTTTATAATAATTTAAATATGATCAGTTTAGATTAAAAAAAAAATTGATTAGATACGAATCCTGTGTGCTAAAGACACTTAAGTGCCTAATGAGATTCGAATTCATGACCTCAAGTAAACTCCATATCAATACTCTGATACTTATCTGTTAGACCATTAGCTTGCACCTTGATTTTTAGTGCAAGTAAATTGTACTTAAATCATGTGACTTTCTAAAATAATAATTTGAACCGAAGAAAAACTAAAATAAATTGACCCTAAAATAATTAGCTTTCTAAAAAATCTAAAAATCTTTATAATTTTTCTTTTCTCTTTTTTTTTTTTGTATTTTTGTCATTTTTCAATTTTATTTATTTTTTATTTTTAAAATGTTTCAATTAGGACCCTATTAAAAAAAAAAATAGAATTATAGGGGGATAAAAATTAAGTGTCTACACTACCCCTCTTTGTGGTAAAATTTGAATTAAATTTTGTCATAAAGACAAAAGAGACGGCATTTTTGCCTCTGGACTAACTTTGTTCTAAGAAACACTACGACTAGTTATCTGTAGTAGGACTAGTCTGCTGAGGATTTGAGGATAATAAGCTTGAATAGAGGTAACTGTAGCGCTTCTGTGGGTTGGAAAGAACCTTAAAGAGAATAATGAGAACTTAGTTACGCTCCAATGAGTTGACTAACCAAGGTGGGTGAAGCACTTCTTGAGTTGGCTAAAACCTTAAAATGAATTGAGAAAAACTTGGTTGCGCCTTAATGAGTTGACTAACCAAGGCGGGCGAAGTGCTCCTTAAGCTAGCAAAAGCCCTAAAAGATAATCAGAAAACTTGGTCATGTTTTAATAATTTGACTAAACAAGATGGGTAAAGCGCTCCTTGAGCTGGTTAACGCTAAAAAATGAATGAGAAAACTTGGTTGTGCTCCTAATGAGCTACCTAACTAAGGTAGGTAGAACGCTTCTTGAGCTGGCTAAAACCCTAAAATGAATTGAGAAAAACTTAACCGTATCCTAATGAGCTGACTAACCAAGGCAGGCAAAACGTTCCTTGAGCTAGCTAAGGTCCTAAAAGATAATGAGAAAACTTGGTTGTATCCTAATGAGCCGACTAAATAAGGTGAGCAAAGCACTCCTTGAGTTGGTTAAGACCAAAAAATGAATGAGAAAACTTGGTTATACCCCAATGAGCTGACTAACCAAGGCGGTTGAAGCACTTCTTAAGCTGGTTAAAGCCTTAAAATGAATAATGATAGAACTTAGTCTTACCCTAATGGGCTAACTAATTAAGGCGGGCAAAGCACTCCTTGAGTTGGCTAAAGCCTTAAAGAATGAGAAAATTTGGTTGTACCCTAATGAACTGACTAACCAAGGTGGATGAAACGCTCCTTGAGTTAGTTAAGGCCCTAAAAGAGAATGAATAAAGGGTAAGTACCCTACGGACTCGCTAACACTTTATATGACAGTTGAAAGTAAAACCGAAGAACATGATCGATTAAAAAAAGTCTTGATTTGAGAAATTTACAAAGGAGAATATTGGTGAAAACTGTATATGAATTGAAGATTTGGCCACTAAGGCTAATATAAATGGGAAAACTTATAACAAGCCTTTACCTTCTCTCCCTCGTTTTCTTATCTTTTCATTTTCTCTCTTTTTTTTTCTTCTTTTTTCTTGAAAGTCTGCTAGTGGATACGAATTCTTATTTGAGAAACAAATGTTATAACTCCCATTCCTTGGTAACCATGTAGGGTATCTCATATTTATCCTAGTTTCTGGCCTTGACAATGAGCTTATTGAATAAGCCTTAAGATTTTGAACATTCATCTCCTAAGGACAGGGTAACTCACAATTAGTCTAGTCGAAGAGGACTTCCTTACGCTCTTTCGGTCTAAATTTCACTCTTGACTACCATTCCAAAAATTACAATCCAATTTGTAAGTGATATGCTTTGATCAATCTATTAGGTCTTTCTGGGTTTAGTATTGTGAATTAGGCCTTTGGTCAAATGGTTTCGAAAGGGATTAATGAGAGTGCCTATTTTAAAAGGAGTCCTTTGATCTAACCCGGGTGTACAAGTCAAGAACCCTTGGAAAAAACTAGATGTGTGCTTATCTTAGTTTAAAAAATAATTTTTATTTTAGATAAATTATTTTTCAAGATTAGAAGACCTTTGAGTAGGGAGCTATTGTGGAGATGGGCAGGTTTTGTGTTTAAGATTTAAGTGGATAGAAGGGTTTTGTGTTCATGATTTGGAGTGTGATTCTGAAATGGATATGGAGTTTTTGGTTTATGGTTGAGAATGTGATTCTGAAATGAACATAGGGTTTTGTGTTTTCGGTTGGCAATGTGATTCAAGACTTTATGTTTTTTTTTTTTTGGGCCTTGAGGCCTCCTTTAGTTAGGGCTTTTCTCAAGTCTGATGTTTGGGCATTTCTTCATTTTTCTTTCTTCCGGGCTTTTTCTTTCTTGTTCTTTTTCCTTTTTTTTTTTCCCTTTCTTCTTCTTCTTCTTCTTTTTTCATTTCATTTCATTTATTTCTTTTCTCTCCCCAAAAATAACTATCTCCTTTGTCAAGTTTTTGTTTCTAAATGAATCATGGCCCTAAATCCATATGTTTAGAGTGTATGGGCTTAGGTAAGGTATGTGTGGTCTTTGAGCTATTTGGAAAGATGTTGGCTCTTTTTTAAATGGAACAATTTATCGAAAACAAAAATTATCCTTGAATTGTTATTACTAAGGTAGGCACAAATTAAATTTATCCTTCTCTTCTAATCAATGACCCTAACCTCTGAATTGCTCCATTATGGAGAGATTTTTGATAGGGTTTACATTTGAAACAACTCCAAATCGATTCAACAGGGTTAACAAGGGATAATTGTGTTTGGGATTTGAAAATTAATACCTAACTTCATTTCGGTTTGCGTGTGAGATTCAAAATGGACCTTCTTTAAGAATAAGTCCAGAATATTCTCACCATGATATCTCTTATCTCTCAAAGTGTTTAAGGGTTAGTGTAAATGATATAACTCTCCTTTTTTCATTCTAAGCTTTTTAAAAGTGAGTTATCGATTCCGTACATAGGGATTTGATTAACCATGCTCCCATGCCCTAGTTGTGAAACAACAACTTTCACTCGATTTAAGCTCAAAATGGAATTTAAAATATTGAATACTCCGTACCTTTAATATTCTTGCTTAAATTGCTCTGGACTCATAGGTTTTAATGCCCCTTGGCTTCCATATGTGATTTCGGGCCTAGTTCCTTAGAGTTTAAATGAGCCTATATTGACAACTTTTGAGGTAGAAATGACTATGAATTGCCTTTCTTTGTTTGTACCAGGAATCAAACTAAGGATAGGATTTCATGGTTCGTATTTTGACTTGGTTTATTGTTGGACTTGATGGCTTAAGGGCTTTGAGTTGGTTTAACTATCTTGATGAGCTAGGGTTCTGTTTTTGGTTGATTGCTTTCTTGGGCCAAGTGGATGTGTTTAGGTTAGCTGCTTTAATGGGTCAAGTGATTGTGTTTGTCCCAAGGCTCATAAGGATTTGTAATCATTAATCACTTCTTCTTTTTCCTTTTTTGAAAGAGAGAGATAAAAAGTCAAGGCTTTTATATTACTAAGACCAAATGATGGAATTGTGAATGGAGGATTGCTTTTCTAGAATTATATATACAAGCCGATGGAATTTATATAGAACAACATAACTAAGGGTCTGTTTACAAATAAGGAATTCCAAAGGATGAAGAATAACACACTAAACAAAGGAAATATTTAAATCCTATTTATTCTAAATGAGAAAAGTTACAAAGAGCTACTTTGTCTAAAAGAATAAATATTTCTAGTTGGTAGAATACTAAGCAAAATGGTAACTATTTAAAATTATTTTACAAGTTTGATTCTTTTTGTTTTGTTGGTTTAGGTTTTTTTTTTTTTAATTATTATTTACTCTACGAGGGTTGGGCTCAGTTGATGTGGACCCAAACAAAAAGTGACAGATTTGGCCCCTTACAGATGTACTAAGGCCTGCAATAAGGTAATATTCACAGGGGTCTTATGTAGGGACAAGATGGGCCTAATTTTATTCTTATTGAATTCTTGCTTATTTAGGCTGAAAAGTCAAAACCACATTTGGAGTAAATTTTTTTTTTTTTTAGGCTAATGAGGTGAGTGGACATGAATCTCTTCAAAAGCTCCTTGACTCAATCTAGCCATACCTACCTAAAGAAATATAATTACAATAAAAACCTATCCTAAACTTTATTCGGAATTATTATAAACTATTTATAAGGAAATATTACAACTATAACTTCACAACCGCCCTTATTCGTTTTAGTCTGCCACATCATGGGTTTTTATGATTTAAAAAAATGTTCTCATGTGATGCAAAAGGTAGGTTCTAAAGGTTTCCAATTTCTGCAACCACTGCGTTTTTCAAACCAACGATTCTATGTCACATCTGAACTTGAGTGGGGTAGCCTGATTGGTTTCGGAAGATGGCTGCCCCCACAACATCCAAGGCTTACATAGTGACCATCCTCCTAAGGTTCTAAGATGACTTAATTCTGACTGTATCTACCATGCTTTTATGATATAGAAAATAAAATCAAATAAACCCCGAATTGATCCCCTTAAATAAATTGCAACAAAAAGATATTATTATAAAAAGGAAATGAAATAAAATAACTAAATAAATAAAAAATAACCAATTTAAGTTTTTTTTTTTATTATTTTTTTGTATTTGAAAAATAATCCTAATTTTGGTAAATTTTAGTGGCTAGTCCTCTTTAAGGTTATCCTCGGTGTAGTCACCAAACTGTCGAGTTTGATTTTCGGTTTTCTTTAATTTAATTCGATTTCCCACTTTCTGATTAATACTAAACTTAAACCTATTCAATATTAATCATCTACTAAAGAAATCTGAAAATTCCGGTTCTTTTATTTAGAAACAATTTTGGAGTCGCTACACGACCGAAGTTGGGAAGGGAAAAGAAAAGAAACCGTAATCCATTAGGTGGATTGACTACGATTTGGTTACCGACTTTAGATTTTAATTTAATACAAATTAAAGGAATCTGAATTCCGGGACTAATCTATTAAATCTTAATGGGTACAATTATTTATTTACCGATATTAGGTTTATTATTTCAAATTATCTTTTTTTAATATCTTTAAGAAAAGGAAACAAAAACCAAAAGAAAAAAAGAATTTAGGTTTTTATAGATTTTATCGTCGCCCCGAAGGTATCTACGTATCTGTTAACCGGGATCAAATGATCGTAGTTCTTTTTGAAAAAACTTTAGTGTGTTGATTCTTTTTAATTTTAGAAAAACTAACCCAGTTTACGTTTTTAATTGATTTGGTTTGCTGAAAAAAAAATCTAAAGGGTCTTAACTTGTAAATGATAAAAAAACTTTCTAAGATATTATAATCTTTTTGGTAAAATTTTTTTTTGTTAATTTTCATTTCTAAAGGTAACTTCCTAAGTGAGGATTTCTAAAGAAAACCTAATTCCAAAGAAAAAAAAAAATCCTAGACTAATATATATATATATATATATATATTACTACTATTAAACAACTATCTACTTAAATTAATATAATATATTTAAAATATATAATAAAGAAAACTAATGCCAAAAGAAATGCACTAAACTAATATATACATATATATATTATTATGTCTAATAAAATAATAATAACATAATATAACATAATAACTAACTAAATAAAAACTTTGAACAACTGAACCTGATGAAGCAATAGCGTAGACAGTTCAGCATTGAGGCTTGTTGGCATTGGTTGCTGCTGCATAGAACTGAGTGTTGTGCTTATGCCGCGGTATGGCATTAGCTAGAGTGTTGATCGTCGGATTGGTGTGTTCGCGTGACTAAAAGAAGGATGCTATGGTACGTTTTGATAAAGAGGATGGTCTACTGTAGTTATCATATGTTGTTTATTCGGTAAGGGGTTGGTGTTGATCAGAATTGTTGTGTGGGCATAGATTACTATCGTCAGTTGTGAATTATGTGTTGTCCGTACGGTTACAGTGGACAATGATCCAGTTGCGTGCATCGATGAGGGGGTTGATTTGTTGGCTTGGATGGTAACCGTGACTGCTATTGCATCTAGAGCTGTAACTACAATCGTGAAGCACTGTATCTTGTGCGTGTAGACTGTGTAGAGCGTTCGTGGACAGCAATAGTTTGGGCGCGGTTGGTTAATGGAGATTATCATCGGTGGTCGTGTGTATTGGACGATAGACGGAGCGACAGTGGGAGCACGGTTGTGACTGTGCAGCGGGTATGGTGGTCGCGTGTAGTGAGATTAGGTCGCATGAGTGTAGGTACGTGAATATCAATCTTGCAACGATGGCTCTTTGAGGTTTGGTGCATTGTTGAGGCGTAGATGGTGAAAAATGTAGTCAATAGGGGGTACGATAGCATGCCGCATCTGTTGATTGCTGCTGTTGTTTGCCATACGGCACAGACTAAGGTAAATGTAGATGTTGGCTAGGTCGTAAAGGGACTATTCGGTGAATAAAGGGGTTGTCTGGCGACGTTGGTTCTATGGATATTAGGTTTGCAAGTTTGGGTTGAGATGGCTAAGGCATGGTTGAGGATAGACGGAGTTGGGTGTTAGTTGAGGTTGATGCGTGGGTGTGTGGTTCGGTGATGTCTTGAGTTGGCCTTGGGTCTTCATGCAATGTTGCGATGCTGTTGGCGTTATGGATAGACATGCGGTTGGTGTTAGGTTTGAAGTGTAGGGCCTATTGTTGGGGATTGTTATTGGTCATGCTGATCACATCGTTGGAATCGTGGTCAATAAGTGGATTGTAACGGGTTTGTAGTGGCGAAAGATGAAATTGGTTTTTTTTTTTTTTTCTCGAGTATGCCATTTCCTTTTTTATGCCACACAGCTCTGTATTTATAAAGTTCGAAACGAATCATATTTGAATCTTTTCTATTGATTCATAATAGAACCGAATCATTTATATCGATCAAAACCTAATTTGATAAAAGTCAAACTAGATTCAAATTTTTTATAATGATTCAAATCTGATTGGATTATATTAAAAAAAAATTGATTAGATATAAATCCCGTACGCCTACCTCGTTTTTTGTAAAAAATAAAAATATAGAAAAATAAAAGATACATAAGCACTAAACAAGATTCAAACTTATGACCTCAAATTAATTCCATATCAATACTCTAATATTTATCCATTAAACCATTAACCTATACTTTGGTTTTAAATATAATTAAATTATATTTAAATCACGCAACTTTTTAAAATAATAATTTGAATCGAGCCAAAACTAAAACAAATTGACCCTAAAATAATTTACTTTTTAAAAAATCTAAAAATTTTTATAATTTTTCTTTTCTCATTTTTTTTTTGTATTTTTATCATTTTTCAATTTTTTCATTTTATTTATATTTAATTAAATTACTTTTTTTTTATTAAAAAACAAAAATTAGAACTATGAGAAATAAAAATTAAGTATCTACAGAAAGAAAAAAGGGGATCATAAAAAAGATTTATTATCTTTCACGCTCTTCATAATGAGAGATTAATAAGGGAAAAAAGATCCACAAGTATACCACATATATTGATCTTGAAAGAGAAAAAAGAAACAGGGGACACAATTTCGCTATTAACTTCATCTCAATAGTAAAGATATAATAAGAGATGGAGACTCTTAAAATATGGAGGAAAGCTCAAAAGCATCACTATAGTTGGCCTTGGTCATGTCAAGAATGATTTTATGGTTATAACTTCCTTTTTCTTATTAATTAATGTTATTTATTTGTTCATTTTTCACTATTCTACTCTTTTTATATAGTTTTGCTTTATTGTGTGATTAAATTATCAACACGGGTTTATTTTATGAAATTCTTGTTTTTAGGTGTGTTAGATATAATAGGATTTGTAAGGATATGCATATGAGAGACATAAACTTTTAATTTTCTCGAAAATTGAAAATTTGTTTAGGTGAGTTCTTAAACTTCTAATTTCAAAAAGTTTAGTGTACATCATGAATATAACGTCTATTAAATACATATATTTTTAGGAACTAAACTTTTTAATATTAAAAGTTCTGATATTTTTATATGAATTATCTTTAAATTTATATATTGTGAAAGTATGCAGCCAAAAGAGAGCACCAAGGAGTAATTAATGCAGATTTCACCTTTTTTCTTTTTGTTTAATGTTGGATTAGTTGTTTTGTAGGATATGATTTATTTATCCATGGATTTTGTACTTTAAGAAATGTATTCATTTTCTAAATTTGTCCACAGATTTATTGCATCCATGCATCTCATATAACAGCAATCTTATATTGGAAGGTAAGGAATTATACAGACATTGATGGGCTAAGGTTTGAGATGATGCCATTCCCTAGTTAAATTTATTTCCAATATGCACGTAAAGTAATTAATACGCAATCCGCATCTGTTCCTCTGTTTATCTATGTGATAAATAACATCGATTTAAAGTAAATAAATATTATTATGTTATTACTTGTTATTTACATTGAAATGTGTAAATGTTTTTAAATGCCTCTATTTATCTTAAAAATAATATTCTACTTTTTGAATTATAAATAACTTATATATTTTTTAAAATAAATATAAATTTGAAATATTATTAAAATAATATGTAAATTTAAAAATTTTATTCTGATATACTAAATTAGAGTTAACAGAATAATATATCCATGGATTTTGTACTTTAGAAATTGTTATTTCATTTTCTAAAATTCGTCCACAGAGGTTGCATATTGCATCCATGCACTCTCTCGATAAACGAGCAAATCTTATAATTGGAAGGTACGGATTCATAACATGTGGGCTTAAGGTTTTGAGATGATGCCATGCCCCCATAGTTCATTTATTTCCAATATGCACGTAAAGTAATTAATAGCGCATCACGCACTGGTGATCTCTGGTGATCTATGTGATAATAACATCGATTTTTAAAATATAAATCAATATTTTCACTTTATATTATTACTTAGTTATTTAAATTGAAATGTGTAACAATGTTTTAATGCCTCTATTTACTTAAAAAATAAATAAATAACTAAAAAGAATTTTTGAATTTCGTTACACATCCAACATATATATATTTTTTTGAAAATATAAATACTTAA
Organism: Lumnitzera racemosa; assembly: GCA_024138005.1. Lineage (NCBI taxonomy): Eukaryota > Viridiplantae > Streptophyta > Magnoliopsida > Myrtales > Combretaceae > Lumnitzera > Lumnitzera racemosa. Next base: position 70,773,991 of record JAMXBC010000004.1, on the reverse strand, counting down.
AAATTTGAAAATGAAATCTATTAAAAAGATACAGGTAATGGAGCTATAAAATATAGAAGATAATGGTTGCATGATGACTGAAGAGTGTGAGAGTAGATAGAGACAGATAGGAAGAGAGAAGGGAGAAACATGAGTTAGATAAATACATATATTTTATGAGTTATTTTATAAATTTAATAATTTAGTTTAGAGTTTTTTTATAAAATTTTAATTATAGCGCTAAGTGATAATTTTAAAGTGTGCTATTATTTAAATCCCTTGGTTCTTTGACGTTTTCTCTAATAGATTGTGTGTGTGTCTCTATCTTTCTTGTGGTAAAAAATGGTTTATTTTCAATTTATATGGTTATATCTGTTAAGATTATTTTATCTCCAGATTGTGCTTACTAAAAGGAGTCATTGCATATGCAAAGTTACATAGAATGTAATAAACTCGATTTTCTAAAGAGGGGAAGTACAAGTCATTGGTTTGACGTTGAAGAATTTTCATGTCCTACAGATTTTTTTCCCCCAAACATCAATATAGATTTAAATTGTTGGAGAGGGAACAATAAACTTGATTTATTCTGTTAAAAAAATAGAATTCAAGATATTAGTCATCTAAATATGTACTCCCAATTTTTTGTATAAGTATCTATTTACATAATTGCTTTTTTTTTTTCTCCTTTTATTATTTATAGAAAATTATACATGCAATGCAATTACTCGTCTACACATGCATACATTTCGCCTTTGTAAACTCCCAATATTTTGTATGACCATTCATTTATGTAATTGCATTTTTTCCCCTACTTTTTATTTATAGAAAATTGTAATGTATATATTGCATTCAAGGTGAACAAATGGGGATGGGTTCTTGTGACAACAGTTGACTTTTAATATATATTCTTCATTAATCTTAGGAAAATTAAAATTCTCTTGAATAATAGTAATTACTTATTTGTTATTACAGATAATATATATTACGTATTTATTAATTATATAATAAATATTGTTAATTTACCAAACTTATCTCGCATATCTTAAATACGATACAAGTATCATATTTTAAAGATGCAACATATATTTAATTTCATTAATGTCGTATTTTTTAAATATAATACAGGTACATGTGTTTATATTGTCTTTAAGAGATATGGCATATATACAATTAGGATTTTTTTACCGTCTTGTCTTTATTTTTTACGGGACTAGCGTCATGATTTATTTTACTTGTGATTTGCACTCTTTTAAATCTAAACCATTAAATAAATTTTGAATTTAATGGTTTAGATTTTAAAATATGTGAATGGATGGTGAGATAGAGAGTGAGATTGGTCCATAGAATCTTCTATACAATTAGCATCTTTTAAATGTGAGATAACTATTGTAATCCAAATATTAAATTACATTTCATAAATGTGATACTTTTGTTATTTTTTATATCATATTTTTTAAATGTAATTTAATGTTTGTATTTATGTAATATTTTTTATTTAATTCATATTTATGTAAATTTTTTTAAATAATAAACATGTGCTTCACCCTTTTTTTGCAAGCATATGATATATTTTCTTTGACAAACAATGATTTGCGCGGCATCATTATATGTTAATACAAGTGAAAGGATACTTATCCACTTACGATTGGTCTATTATAATTAATTTAATATAATAAAGTTATTACAAAATTTAATCAAATAATATATCGAAAACAATTAAAATTACAAAAAGAAAAGAAAAAAAAATTGGAAAAAGGTCGGGTTCAAACCTAATAGGGATCGATTTCCTGAATTTTGTTTCAGATGATTTATGTGTGGATTTGCTCCCATTTACATGGAGGATACGAGATTTTAGTCTAGAAGAATTATCATTTTCTACTATTTTAGGCTATTTGGTATTTTTAAATTATTTTTTAATTTTTTCTTGTAATTTAGCTTAGGATTTACTTTATTAAACTTTTAAGATTATGTGCTTAGTTTAAGTTGTTAAGTAGTAATGCCCTTAAGGTTTAGAGGCAATATAAATTATTTATTTTTCAGCATTGTTAAATGAAAAACCAAACTAGTCTCAAAAACCCTTATTTTATCAATTCCTCATGAATTATGGTGATAAACCCTTGATTTCAATTAATTGTGTGTAATATCAATCAATTGATTTTAAAAACGAGTTTCATTATAGTTTATATTGAGACCCCGATTTTTGAGCAATTAGTTTGAACTTGTAATAACATTTTAATTTTATCTATAAATATGAAAAATAGAAGGTTGTGGTTGGAAGTGGAGGAATTAATGACATGTATCAAGATCTTAGGGATAAACTATATTGATATTAAAATTAATAATTTGACATGAAAATACCTACCCATTAAATATATCTAATATGTTAAATATATACATGTGAGCCTAATAAAAAATACTTATAATACATCAGATTAGCTAAACAAGTGGTAGACAAAGAATGAAATAAGTATAAAGAAATGCCCAAATGCAAATGGGATTAGAGGGATTTAGGCATCAGTAAATGGAATATTAAGAAGGAGTGATAGCATAATGAATTGACACCTATTAATAACTTAAAACTAAGGGGAAAATATTAAACCAACACATGTAAAGTTGCATGCTACCCCATCTACTGACCCTTGACCCTATGTAAGAATCCTTTTGCTCTTCATCTAGTCGTTTTGTCCAAATGGAAACCCAAGAAAAATAAGGGAATGCTGTAAGGATATAAGGAGAATTTAAAGGGAAAATTTGGTCAATAGCATCCAGCAAGTCATTTGTGGAGCTTAGATCTACTTGTAACCTAACATCAAATGGCTACTGCTAGTATCCCTTGACAGAGCGGTCCACGTCAAGACCGGTCGACATATCCTCCCCGATTAACGGTGGCCTGAACTCTGGCAATAGATGATGTAATTTTTAATCCAAAACTTCTTTATTTTACCAACAATATAAAACGTTCATAATTAGTTCTACAAAACGTAATCTAGGGTTAGTTTATAGGCAAAATCATGTAATATTTTTGTTTTAGTGAAATTATGAGGGTATATATATAATCCAGAGATCGGTCTGTTTTAATGAATTTTGTATTAATTTAAAAAAACAGTAAATATGATTATTTTAAACTAACTTTTTGTTTGGAAATTCCTCATATGTTATATTTAATGGACATAACAAGATTTTGTTCCTAAATGCCCAGTGATGTCAATTAATCATATTAAGGATGATACTGTGCAGCAGGTGATATCTAAAAAGTTTTTATGATTTGTACTAAGACATTTTTATAGTTTTACCGCCTTATGGAAGTCGTTAACATCCTAACTACTTTAAGAACTTTTCCAATCCTTTCTCACATGGCTCAATAAATTCTTGCAGCTCTAACTTTGATGGTAGCTCTGCAACAAGCTTTCAGCACGAGCGAACTAATTTTAGATGACTGGAAGCCATTGTTATCACCTATGTGACACATCTAGTGAAAAAGACGAATACTTTAGCAACTTTAATATATTGGGTGGAAGCATGATGACTCTACGTTCAAATGCACGGGAGGTGAAAGCAATTAACCACCTAAGCAATTATTCAAAATTTTTTGTTACTTAGAAAACTTGTTTTCCTAATTACAAAAAAAAAAAAAAAAGCAAACCTTAATTGGTTGCTTTAAAGCTATGACTTCTTTTTTTTTTTTATTTTAATTTTTTCAAGAATAAAATCCATCAACATACTAAATTTTTTTTTTTTCTCCTAAGATAATGAAATATAGCTTTGATTTTCACTAGTGCATATATAGGTACCTACAAAGCAAAGTAAAGATTAAGAAAAAAAAAATCATTTTTTCAACAAAATAATAATTTCATTAAAGTGTGACCACAATTTATCTTCTATGTATGGAAACATTATGTAAGGTTAATAGTATTACCTTGTTCATTTCCTATACTAGTTTAGTGATTATTTTTAAGGTTCATGTTCTTTTCTCACATTTGTAACACTTAATTTCATATTTATGAAATCTTGGTATGCCTTCATTTTTCATTTTTATGTTCGCATTTATTTTTAAATTTATCACGTTTTACTGTAAATTTATTAAAAAAAAAATTGTAATGTAAAAAAAAAAATTATGTTTAAAATTTCTTATGTATCTCTTTATGTAAAATTTTTTGGTGGAGAAAAAAAATAAAGATAAGAAAAAGAATATTATTTTTTTTTTAAATAAGAAAGTAAGGTCGAATAGTTTATCATCCTAGTTATTGTCCAGTGAGTGGATCGAGCCTAAAAGTAGCTTGTAATCAGGGCTAGCTAGGCTAGTCACAATTTCATGCCTTTGAAACTATAATTTGGTGGGTCTCGGAAGTAATACTTAATAAGATTTTTATTAGGTTTTGTAACATTGTTCAAAATTCTATAAGTAGGGTTGAGTTTTGGATTGACAAACCCCTATCCATCCACCACTGACAAATTGAGTATAAGGCTCGTAATGACTTTATATGCATAAAAGAAAAATCTTATAAGTTTTTTATAGGTTTTTGAAACTACTAAATCTTACGAAGAATTTTTTATAAAATTTTAGAATATACTATATCCTATAAAAATAAATTTGAATTTCATGAGACTCGTGACAAATCCACCTCGATTGCATCCTCAATTCTCGGCCAGGCAAGACGTGTGGCGAGGTCTAGGCATTTATAATGGGTTGCTTTTATTAAAGAAATTTCCCTATTATTATCCACACAGTGGACTGCTTGCCTTGGAAGCGGGGATCTCGTGTCATCTTCAATCATAAACATGATTGAACTATGCCTTCAAGCATTGAACATGTTGCATTGTTTATCCATTCTTGACATTAACAATGTCCCATGATTGGAATGGATCGGTTGAAAAATACCTATCCGTAATCGTCTGTTTCTCAAATCGAATTGTTTTAAGGAAAATGGAAACCATGAGAAATTGCCATGCATCGCCAAGTGGATTGACGTCATGGCCAAACACAACAATGTCTTGTTTAGCGACAAAACAATGGTCCACCCGATTAAAAAACTATTCCTTATATTCCAATTCCTGATCGGTAGGACTAATAATAACGTTGAAGAAAAGGTATCAAAAGCCAAATAGTTGTGACCAATGTTTTCTGATTCGAGAAATAGAAGTTAAAAAGGGATGGAACAGAGTTCAATGGTGGTTTAATCGGGGTGGGACGAAACCGGTTTTATAACTAGATTAGATTGAATGAGGTTAATTAATCCGGTTTTCACAATACTGAACGTGATTTTTTCCATAAAGCAAATACATAAAAGTGAAAGGAATTTTATTAAGTATCTTGGGTAACCATTACGGTAATGAATTAGTTATTGCCACAAGCAACAGACCTTATAAAGGTAATACCTTTCCTAGTCTCTTTTCATTGTGTTTTGAAATATGTTGTAGTTACTTCATATGGTGTATCTTCAAGGTCAGAGTCTTAGTCCTTGTGTTAATTATTCTACAGGTAAATGATATGAATTGTTTGGATTATTATTATTATTATTATATATAAGTAAACTACATGCTTTGCTGATTGCAATCTTGGGCTAGTCTTCATTTTATTTTTGGTTGGTTATTATATTTGAGCCATTGGAATATCAGTACCGATGCCTAGGCGCTTTCTGTTCTTAAATGATGATACTGGAGTCGGGATTATTAGTTTTTGTTGCTTTCATGAAGGATGAGCACCTCTGTAGAGTAAAAAACGGGCTGTTCTGATTCAGACAATAAGGTTTCATTCTGCAGAAGAAGCATTTTGTTTTTGTTATGATCTTTAGTTTCGCATTTTCGTGTTACATCGAAAGAGATGGACTGAAGTAGTCGTTATGGTGGGATACTAACACTCCCCTGGCAACAATCTCCCCCTAGAATTAGGTCCACTGCATTGAACCGATGACCTTAACTCCGAAATTTGCTGCTGTACCAAAAGCTGTAGCTTATAGTGATATCATACAGGAGACCAAGCGCTACGTTCAATTGTGATTTACCCCACCGTGGGCAAGATGCTGACACATCCTTGCCAACGTTGTCCAATTGTTGGAAGTAGCAAATACTTGTTCAATAGTTACGCAGAGATGGTTATACCTTTTCCCTATCTCAAGCTGGCGTGGCTTCCTATTCTGGTTTCTTTTTTCAGGTTTACAAGGTTGGATGTGGCAAGAGAACAATGGTTATTCGCATGGTCCCTTGCAGCAAAACTGTGTTGGGGCTTTTCATCTTGGTTTGCTTGACATGGAAATGCCCGGCTCCTGAAGTTGATAAAAACCAATCAGCACAGCTACTTGTCAATGGTTCTGATGCTAGTGGTCTGCAGATACCTGAAACATTGTTCGGCATAGCCTTTGAGGTTTGTCTTATGTAAAGATCATGTCATGTAGACTCAAGATTCAATTTTGTTGGGTCCATAGACTTGCACTGCATAAAATTTCAAAATTGGCTTTTTAAGCTGGCTGCGGAAAATTAGTAGTTTTATAAACGATTCTTATGCAGGAGATTAACCATGCTGGGGCTGGTGGGTTGTGGGCAGAGCTTGTGAGTAATCGAGGTCAGCCCTGACTTCCCTAGATTGTTCTAATTTGATTTTATTCCAGATTGCTCTACTTAATCCAGTGTTGCGTGACTTAAGTTTTACCCCAAGAAGGAGAGCAATTGATTCGACCTATAGAGATTGTATTGTAAAGCAAGGGTAGATGAAGATGTAGCAAAATGTAGTCCGCTTATGATATGTAACAGAAGGGAATAGTTACTTATTCACACAAGCTGAGGTACACGAAGACCGGAATAAGGACAAACATATTGGTTTTTTTTTTTTTTTTTCACTTATAAACCCAAAATTTGATTCATATACAATTAAGGGCATCAGGGTCTGTCCATTTTACCTCCAAAACTTGCACAGTTGAATACCACAGGTGCCCAAATCTAGAAATACGTGTACCTAGTTAGGAAGCTTTCTGTATCTGAAAATCTGTAACAATGAAAGTTTTAGTCTAAACACCATGCTGGCAAGCATCTTATTTCCAGCTGACATATCTTCTGGAACCCTCAGATGTCTTCCATTTCCGTGAATAATCACCAGTCTTGTTTTGAAGTATTACAGCCCCACTAGGACCCAAACTTGCAGGCATACTGTATTTTATCTAAAACATTTCACATACTTTGCTCCCACTCTGACTCTTAAATGCTGAAGAGCAGTTTTTTTAACTCATCTTCAAACTGTGGCCATTTAACTCGATACGGATATGAATGTTCACTTCCAATGGATCAAGATCTAAGAAAAGAAGCGCATGCTCATGTCTTATCACAACATTTCATAACCTAAGCCAAGTTGAATGTTCATTGGATAAGAAGACCTACCTATTTATGAGTTGATGAATAAATAATGCTTCAGTTTCCTGGCTTGTTAAGGAGCGCAGAGACTTAGAAATGTATTATATCTCCGAGAATCTGTTTCTCAGATGACTCTTAAATTTTGCATAGTTTGTTTTTGACATTTGCATAGATACGTAAAGGAAAAAAATTGTTGTATCCATGACGGCAGGAACACCAAAAGAATCGTCTATGGACTATTTATTAGCCTCTTCCCAAGGAGGAGAATGACTTGTTTATTAGTTTGTTAATAAAAAGCAGGAAGGTGATCCGCCATTAATATTCATTTCCCTGTTTTTCATTTATCATCCCTCTTTCAGGACATCTTAGATAGTTGGAGATTAAGGAAAGTCCTCCTTTAACATCGACGCGGTTCAATGAGAAGCCATTCATTGTGCAATTTAGCTAAGACATGACACAAAGCTAGCAAGATATATGTATGATGCATCGGCCTTAAGGACTGGGATACTAATGGAATTTTACTTCCAGGTTTCGAAGCTGGAGGCCCTAACACTCCGTCAAACATTGATCCTTGGTCTATTATTGGCAATGAATCTACTCTGGCTGTAGCAACAGATGGATCATCATGCTTCGAAAGAAATGAAATTGCACTTAGAATGAATGTACTCTGTGATCATGAAGGTGTCAGGGAATGTCCAGCTGGTGGAGTTGGTATTTATAATCCAGGCTTCTGGGGGATGGTGAGGACTTCTTAGAGTGACCTTCTATTACCTGTAATTCATCCAATACTTTTTGTTCATTTTTCATGAGATAAATCTTTTCTCTGCTCTTTTTTTCTGCTGGATACAAGATACAATGGTTTTGGATGTTTCCCCATGGTCCTTTGTCTAATGCTTGGATGCCTACACCTCTTTTTGTTGTTTTAGTCAGCTAGCCTGCTACATCTTTTATCTCCAGATCATTTTACTTTTTTGAGACTGCCGTTTCCCTTCTTAAGCACTTTTCCATCTCTCTCAAGTCTTTTGATGCAATGCAACTGCTTTCTCTTTTATCTTTATTGCTTAATTTCAGAATATTGAGCAAGGCAAGACCTACAAGGTGGTCCTTCATGTCCGATCATCAGGATCAATCAACATATCTGTTTCTTTGACTGGCATAAATGGATCACCCATTCTAGCAACTGCTAACATTGTGTGAGTTTTATGGACTTTGTATATTTATAGGTTACATGATCGTATCTAGAAAATGTTTGCTAATAAGGAACTTGGGTTTTGCATGCTTTAAAGTGTTCTCAAGAAAAAAAGGTTTACTTAATTTTTTTGCAGAGCAACCGCCTGTGATGTTGCAAACTGGACAAAGATGGAGATTCTTTTGCATGCTCAAGGAACAGACCATAAGTCAAGACTACAATTAACAACTAGGGAAAAGGGGATCATTTGGTTTGATCAAGTTTCAGTTATGCCCTTAGACACATACATGGTATGCAAATTTTTCTCTAGTTACTCTAAATGCTTCTTTCTCATTGATTTTTATCGTGAACAAGAACTATAGGTGGAAACATGGGAATGCCAGTCCTACAAAACTCATTCTATAAATAGAACATGGACAACAGCCCATATTGTTACGTATATTTCCATCTAACTTGGTACAGGAGGAAAATTTCAATAACAATTGAATCTACCTTTGCTGGTTCAGTTTCTACCTATCAAATTTCCTCTGGGCAGAGTTCAAACAGAAATTATTATCATTTTTCTCCCGAATATGCAAAACTTCTGGTGGACAAAAAGTGAAACTAAAAAGCTATAAATTCCAGGGAATATGGAATTGAACCACATACTTATTGATAATCTATCCTGAAATTATGTAGTTTGAAATGATTGGTGGTTATTAGTTTGGCATTGTATGCTATTGCTTCCAAATCTCTTCAAATATTTCATGCATGAAAACATGATAATCTTTCCAGGTTTAGATCAGTTTCTTTTGGCTCAAATATATGGAAACTTAAGACCAAATCTGGAATATGGCAATCTGAACTCCATCCTCTTGGCTTAGCCAGATTGGCAGCAAAAGCTGTTGAAGCACAAGCAGAACAGCGCCCAAAAATCCATTTTTGTATCTTATATTTGTAATAACCAAGTTCCATATATTATGTGCCTTGTTTTGATGACATGCGTTCTGTATATACGTGTTGCTCCAGGGACATGGTTTCCGGAAGGAGCTAGCTCAAATGCTTGCAGAACTGAAACCTCGGTTTATGAGGTTCCCAGGTACAAATGATTCCAAATGTGAATTGGATGTCAATCTCAATGTACTCCTCAGGCTTTAAGACTGTTGTCGTTAAAACTTGATTAGACTTTCATTTGGCATAAGCCGCTAGAATAAAGAGCTATTGCACTGTGTTTTTTAATTTTTAGTATCAATAAGTTAGCTCTCATTCTTAACTACCAACAGTCAGGGTAGACTCAGGTACAATAAGTACACCAGAATTCCTAATCTACGGTTCTCCATGTTTTTCTTAAAATTCCAAATAGGTGGATCCTTTGTTGAAGGTGGATGGTTGAGATATGCATATCGATGGAAAGCTACCGTTGGACCATGGGAAGAGAGACCTGGTAATTTTAATGATGTCTGGAAGTACTGGACTGATGGTGGACTTGGTTATTTTGAGTTTCTACAGGTCAGTATATCTGCTTCGAACATGTGTGAGAGCCTTTTCCAAGAGAAGTTAACTTACTTAAAAGACTGCTGGAACAATTTTTGTGTTGTGTTTTCATTTTTGCAGCTAGCAGAGGACATTGGAGCATTGCCAGTATGGGTATTCAATATTGGTACTCCATTAAAGCCTCTTATGGATAGGTGTCTATATTAAAATTCTTGCTAATGAATGCATATGTATCTTCGTCGTACTTCCAGGAATCAGCCTCAACGATCAAGTTGATTCTTCTGCCATCGGCGCTTTCGTAAGAGTACGTACAATTTTAGTCATCTCTTACATGAAATAACATGAACTCAAAAGCATCAGTCTGAGCGTAAAACTGAAAAATTATCTACTTAATTTTTCAGTTTTTCGTTTGAATTAGCATAGCCAAAGCAGAATGGTACTCAACAACTTTTGTTCATTCCAATGTTGGTATCTCGTTTAGTTTGTCGGTTCAGTGACCAAACATATCCAGTTAAAATAAATTAAAACAACTCTGTAAATAGCTATAGATATGATTCCTTCTTAGCTTTATTTAGTTGGAATCTGAATTTGCCATAGAATAAAGTAGGACGGTATGCTTCATTTGGATGAAACGTTTGCAAATCATAGAAATGATAGGCTAAGAGCATACGGAAGCAGTTTATTGGACATAATCTATCCTGATCCCCATGTGAAGAAGTTTTTTGTATCTCATTAGTGTGACAATTGCTGGTCAATATATCGGTGAAAGCAGTCTATACTGCTTAAGATGTTCATGTTCATGCTATTTCAGGAAGCGCTTGATAGTATCGAATTTGCTAAAGGGGAGTCTGATTCTGTGTGGGGTTCTATTCGAGCTGAAATGGGGCACCCTGAACCATTTGATTTGAGATACATCGCCATGGGAAACCAAGATTGTGGAAAAAAGAATTATCGAGGTTAGCCCATTATACATGTCTATGTATCATCACAAAGAATATATATACTCAAGTATGCATCACCCACATTAATCATGCATTTTTTTTTTTTTTTTTTGGAAGAGGTGAAACAGTTTGCTGCAGCTTGAGAACGCCCCTTCCGTTGATTTTTTCACGAGCAACTTGTATTAAAAAAAAAAAAAAGATATATTAGGAGGTATAATTTATAAACACATTATATGGTAGGCAGCAAAAACATCTTTCCACCTGCTACATGGTGAAATGTGTTTGACTCAAAACTTTAGATACCAACACATCCCAACATATCACGTGTGGAATGCTGTAGAACTTGCGGCACTTAAGACTGTTTGGAACTGTGGTTGAGAGGCTTATTCAGCCTTACATCCAAAACACCCCAAGTTCACACTAATTAAAGAGAGAAACTTAAAAGAGAGAAGCTCTACACAAAATAGAAAGAACTCAAATGTGTTAGATGATTTACAAATAAGGGAAATCCCTTATATAAAAGAAGCCTCTGTAGACGGATGACTTAGATCTATTTAATCTAATGACTATTGTTAATTCCTACCTACTTTAATCTAACTACCACTAACCTAAGTTCATCATATTCAAACAGTTCCAGAACATTCTAACAACTAGACCACGTCTTGGTCATGGGTTTACACTTTTGCATAGATGTCAAATTTGTGATTCTCTCAAGCATTGAATTGTGTGAATTTATAAAATTGTGTAAAATTAGTAGAATCATAAATTTGTAAAATCATAAATCTAAAAGTCATGATTTAACCAAGAGTCTACACCAAAAACAATTTTACATCCATTTAACTAGGAAAAACTTGTAAAATAATAAACTCATAGAATCGTATTAGTTTACTTGTGATTTTAATAACTATTTAGACTACTATTTATAAAGTGAAAAGTGGAAAATAGGCTTGGGGAAAGCCTGTCGCATTTTTTCCCACCTAAATCAAAAATGTCCCGATTGCCTTATACTCCTTGAAAAACAAATCTAATAAATGCCTAAATGGTGCCATTGTGGCTTCCTAGTTTGCTTTGCTTTGAGGCAAATGCTTTCATTAAAGTAGCACTCTAAACATAGCTATTGGCCTGAACTTCGTGTCGAACACTTTGGATGTTCTTCTTTGCCTCCTCCTTTTAGCCATCTTCTCCTATATCCTTAATGATCCTTCTTTTGATGGTTGATAAGGTTTCTTCCATCTCAAACCGGTGCACTACATAAGTCTGTACAAAGATTTCAAAATCTTCCAACATCTTTAGCCAATGAAATTTGTCTTCTACCTTAGGTAACGTTTCAGGGACTCCTAGGTGTTTTGGTTCCTTTGAATCATGGGACCTCTCTAAAATCTCCTTTGAAGATTTTCACAATTCAAGACTTGTAGTTTTCATATATTTTTGTAGAGTAGTCCATCCTCAACTAATACTTCTTGGTTTAGCCTTCTTACTCCAACACCAACTTAACTTGAAGGTCTAAAGCTAAGCCTAGCTTAGTTTGCTCTAACACAGGTTCTTGGTCCTTTGTCTCTTGGCTTGAAGTATTTGCTTTGGACTTGGGTGTTCTTCCTCTTAGGCCACCTCTTTTTTAGGTGGCTTGGGTTTGCGAAGCTCCTTAGGTGTCTTTACCAAATCCTTCTCCTTAATCTTGGTCACTTCCCATGGCTTTTGGATTACTCCCTTCAATGTATAGGTAGTAGGTTTTACCCGATGGACAAAATCCATACTAATGACTAGCTTTAAGGGGTTACTTCCAATTTTATCCTTCTTTTTCACTAACCATACTTAAACTCAATATCTTGAGCCATCCAATAGTATGGATTTCCTTAAAATGTACTGTTTTCAACCTACAGTTGCCCTTTCAAGTTTTGTAGCCTAACTTATCTATAGCCTTAGAGATTAAATGATTTGTTGTTCGGTATCCACTAAGATATTCATCCTCTGGCCCAGAATAAAGGTTTTACATACATCAGGCTTCTTAGATCTTTAGTGCACTAATTCTTTGAAGACCCAACAACTTCAAACTCTATGCTTAGAGCCCACTTGGGCCTCCTTCTTGTCTTTTGTAGTAGCTAAGGCTGCTGGCCTATCTTGAATTGAGTTATCTCGAGCTTTATTAGCCCTATCACATAGGAAGTAAGGAGGTTTCTTCTTGGGTTGTTCCCTCTCGTTTATAGAGCCTTACTCTTCTAGGCATAGGACTTGTTATTTCCTCTCTAGCTTAGATCCATCTTATCATAGGCTCCTTTACCTTCTTCATGAGCACCCTATTACTTTCTCACTAGGTCATATAGTATACTTAGACTCTATTAGGTCTCTTTACTGTAGCCATTGTTTTGAGCTAAGGTCTAGAATCCATATGTTTCTAGCTTTACTAAAACCAACTCTTGCATCCTATCACAAGATGCTAACATGGTGTTCTTATCACTCATGTTCGGAATCTTAAACGATTACTCTAAGAACTCTCGTAGAAGTCCTAATGGACGTCTTATGTCTTAACTGCCTTAGGTTAGCTTGAGCATCCTTATTGGCTTTGCTTGTGTAGTTAAATATATAACTCATCCTTAAAACTCATCCCATGTTCTGATCGCTCTAACTCCCCACCTATCTCTATTAGATTGTCTTGGCTACCATAGTGCAGGTACAACTTTTAACAACATAGGAGCTGCCCTTAGTCTCAATGCATCATCTAGGATGCTGACTGCATCGAATTACTACTCTAACCCAAAAAAAAGTTGTCAATTTCTCGTATTCCCGGATCCACTAAAGTTCTTGGGCTTTGACATCTCTAGTCTTGCCATTGTCCCATATGTACCGGCCTAACGGGTCTCCATACACTGCTAGACAGATCCTTAGGTTGTCCAACTCATTTTTTAAGGAAATCACCATCTCTTTTAAGGCAACATCACACCTCTGCAAATTACCTAAAACCCATTAAAGGCTATTAGCATCTCCTTTAAGAGTTCCTCTTCAAGTTCACCTAAGCCCTCCTCTACACCTTGAACATGGTCCATTATGTTGGCTGTGGCTAACTCCATCCTAGCTTCCTTTGATGCTCCAATACTACAAGATCAGCTGTGACAGGAATCATAGGAGACCTGATGTATTAAGCAACAATGTTAAAAACAACCTTTCCTTCAATCTCTTGTTGGAAGCAGCTTTGATACCACCTATCTTGTGTGGAACGCTCTAAATATCGATATGTACAGCGCTTAGACTTTCTAGAACTGCTATACAGAGGCTAAGTTAGCCTTCCATTCAAAACTCTCAAGCTCACACTAACCGGAGAGAGAAACCTTGTAACAAATAGAATGGACTCAAATGTATTGGATGATTTACAAATAAAGGGGAAAACCTCTTATATATAAGAAAACTTCACAAATGGACGACCCAGATCTATCAAATCTTATAGTTGTTATCTTCTCTTATTTAATTTAATTACCCTCACCAATGGTCCAATCTTACAGCCTTCACAGATGGATGTCCATAAGAAGCACACCCCTTAAGCTAATATCTTTTTCCTAACACTCTTCCAAAAGCCTACAATAGATGTTTATTGTTCCAAGCTCGCTTATTAATAATAACTTGAATCCAAATTGATGAACGGTCTTGGTAAATAAGTCACTGAGTGTATATAGGAATATATTGTATATATATGTCTATTCTTTCAATTTCGGCCTGAATGAAATGACAGTAAATTCTCACATGCTTCATACTATCATTCTGCACTAGGTTCTTGACAATACTAATAGCAAACTTGCGATCACTACATAATCTAGTAAGTTTCTTACACTTAATTTTTAGGTCTACCATCAATCTGTATAATTAAATCGCTTCACATATCCCTTGTGAAATGGCTCAAGATTTAGCCTTGGTACACTTCTTGCCACCATGTATTGCCTCTTATTCCAAGTAACCAAATCCCCCCACACCCTAGTGTGATACCAAGTTGTCAATTTGCTACCTTCAACAACACCGGATCAATCATCATTTATAGGTATTTCCAGGCTTCATTCTTTACTCTTTTGGATTTTATAAGGCTATGAGATGAGCTCCCATATGCATTTGCAGCATTGTACTGTCATCTTTGCTTTTATTCCAAAAATGTTTTTCCACATACTATTATCATGATCACATTAAATGTCAATAGCTACTAACAAATTTCATAAGCAGTGAAGAAACATGAGAAGATAAAACATGCATATGATTGAAATTGCAATGTTATTGGTGGGGGAAGTTCTTGCTAGATACATTATTGCAACCTCAAGTGTTGCATTGATGTCATGCAGGATTAGGTTTCAATCCAGCAAGACAGTGAATTCAGCAGGGAATATAATCTCAAATCCAGCAAGTTGTAATAAAATAGATTGTCAAGCTGAAGGCTAAAGAAAACCCAAAAGTTTACTTCAGATGTTCTTTTTCTTTTTTTGTTTAATTTTTCCTTTTATTTTTAACATTTGACAGGAAATTACCTCAAGTTCTACAATGCTATTAAAAGTGCCTATCCAGACATGAAAATAACTACAAACTGCGATGGATCTTCTCATCAGTTGGATCATCCAGCAGATTTGTATGATTACCATGTAAATCTCTTGGCATAAAAATTGTTATTGTTGCGTAGCTGCATTCCACCAAGTCAACACGATTCTCCTTCTTTATTTTCTCCAGGTTTACACATCTGCCAAAAACATGTTCTCTATGGTGCACACATTTGATCAGACATCGCGGAGTGGTCCAAAGGTACATAACTGGACTTGGTTATAGTTACTCTCTGTTTTGGTGTGCATAAAAAAATTAAAATCTTTTTTTTTTTCAGGCTTTTGTGAGTGAATATGAGGTCAGTGGAAAAGATGCTGGCACGGGAAGTCTTCTAGCAGCCCTTGCTGAAGCAGCATTCCTAATAGGACTAGAAAAGAACAGGTTTGGTGCCAATTCTCATGGAAAGAAAAGAACGATATCTTACAACCTGAACGGAGTACTGTAGCAAGAAAATGTTCATGGAAATAGGATTACATATTCCATCTATTTTTAAAGTGACGGGGTCTTCCATATACTGCATCTCACCTTGATCTGTCAAAACTACTGTGTTAGCTCACTAGACTTACATAGCTAAACATAACAATTTAATCCATTCTTTTTGCTGTATGCTTAGTCATTTGTGAAAAATGGGTCAAAGGTCTTATATGGTGGTGAACATGCAAACACCATCCATTTCGTTCTCAAATTGAGATAAGATAATGATTTTAGGATGATGCTTTTAGCAGGGTTTTAATAAAGCTGTAAGTCACTTGCATTTCAGCTGAAATTCTGCCTTTTCAGTTCAATCTCTCTAACTGTCCTTAAAGTAAGAAATCAAAGAGTAAACAGATAGTATCAATTTTGTTACTCTTGCAAATAGCATTACATGGTGCATGGTGATCAAATTTTATTCTTCAGTGTGTGGCAATCAATCATGCTGTGCTAGGAGATTTAAGCAGCATTATTGTTCCCATCTAATGTCCAATTTGTATATGTTTAACATATGATACTTCGAAATTCTGCTGACTTGGGCTTCATTTTTCTCCCAACTCAAGTGATGCTGTTGAAATGGCAAGCTATGCACCACTATTTGTCAATGTGAATGACAGGAGGTACCTTTTTTCATTCTTTATGAAGAAATGTCAAGTTATCCATATCTCATTGGCAAAAAAAAGGACAATTATAGTTTTACTGATGATAGTGTATTTTGTTAAGGTATTCTCCGGATGCAATAGTATTCAACTCATCAGAGCAATATGGTACTCCTAGCTACTGGATGCAACGTTTCTTCACTGAATCAAGTGGAGCAACTTACCTTGACACAAAACTCCAAGAAAATTCTTATTCTTCCCTTGTTGCCTCTGCCATTTCATGGCAAAATCCTGATGATGATGAGAATTATATAAAAGTAAAGGTGTGGAAATCTGTTCCTGCTTACTTTCAGTATATTTTTTGGGTTGAAGCTTAGCTTCAGTACTTTGTACTCATCCATGCAGGATTTCTTACAATTCAACCATTAAAAATATGGTTTTCATGCATTGTTGTATCATTTCCCTTAACGGAGTATCTCTATAATCTTCAGAGGGAAGGAGATACCCGTTTAGGTGACATTTACGTCATGGAAGATGCTGCTTCCAGCACAAGGGAAGTTGGAATTACCTTGAAATTTCAACGACGCACAATTGGGAGAGGAAATCAAGTTTCCCCCAAAAGTAGTTAATTTGTTGGACATCAAGTTCCACTAAAATATCGTGCTGAGAAACGGCAATTTGATTTCTAAGAAGAGCTGAAACTGCTATACGCAATAACTCATCCTGCCTTCTAGAAGTACATAATCCTGTTTCTTGTGTATGGTAGAATGTCATCCTAGTAGTATGCCAGCCACCTCAAGTTCTTAAAACAATGTAGCTAAATTGCTGTTGCCCATACAGGCTAGCTGATCGTGAGCTTTTATTCTCCTTTCATTGCATCACGTCTAGCAGCTAGACAGGCAAATAGCAATAAGGATAATTGTTCATTGAACGATATGATCCACATGGAAAAACAGCCAAATAATTTGCTTTGGTTAGAGATTCAGAAGACTATCTCCAAAATTCCTATTAAAAAACTATTGCTGTTCTTTGCTACTTGCACTATAAATTTTGTCAGAAAAGATCTTGGTCACCAAAGATCCAATAAGCATACCAAATGAGATATTAGTATTAGATTGAAACACCAGTGATTTCACTGCTATACTTGCTTTCATTTTTCTGCTTTGTAATTTGTAATATGTTAGTTGGATGTTGACATTAATTTATCTTTGGCAACCATTTCTCTAGCATGCCATCGCCACAAACCATTCCAATGGCAGTTTCCTGACATAGTCACTGCTTTCATTTTTGTTGTTTATCTTTATTTTTTACTTTTGTTTTGATGAAATTCTGTAGGTTGTCAATTATGGAAATGCCACCATGAATTTAAGGATATCTATCAGTGGATTAGAGCACAATTCAATACAGCCATCCGGGTCATCAAAGACTGTACTGACATCTAAAAATTTGATGGATGAGAATTCCTTTAGGGAGCCGAAGAAGGTAATATGCATCTTCGAGTTATCTACCTTTTTGACTTTGCTTCATATGGAGGCTTGAAATTTTTGGACATGAAATTTAGGATGTCAGTCAGTTCAGCCTCTTCAAAGTCTGAAGACAGTTAAGTGATGTGCCGTGAACTAGTTACAGTATAGTAGACTCCCATGAGAAGTTAGGACAACATAGCAAACATGAATTGAAACTTGAAAGAATTACCGGCTAGATTAACTATTAAAGCAACCTCAAGTACACTTCCCGCTTGATATCTACAATCTTCTCATATAGATGACATGAGAGCAGGCTGTAGATTGGCTACCCTTATGACCCTGCCTGAAATATTCTTGCGTTTCAAATTTACTTCGTAAACTCTACCAATATTCCATTGAAGGAATTAAGATAATAGGACTCACCTATTTCCCATTTAAGAAATGTCTGGATAGGACTTCTCGAGTTCGGTCGAATCAGGCAATTTTGGATTTAACTACCAATCTGACTACGTCAAGGGGTAGGGCAGAGATGGTAAACCTTCAGATGCAAGAAGACTCTTCAGAGTATTGGCTTATGCCTCATTGTTGGGATATTTTTGTGGTATCTTGATTCATCTGCTGGTTTAAGCTCAATAGCATGTCAAGAGATAAAAAGGTTGAAAGAAAAGTATATGGAGATTAGGACTCAATTGATGAAGCTCCGAATCATTTCTTTGGAGTCTTCTTGTAGATACATTTAGATTGTAGAATTCCTTGATGAGGTTTTCCTGCTTAGCAAAGAGATTAAATTTCCTATATACCACCAAAACAGCAGATAAGCACCAGTTAAGATTATACCACAAAGAGATCATTTCCTTTGCTTACTTTTGTTTTTATTCGAATGCAGGTTTCTCCGGTCCAAAGCCAACTTAAAAATGCAGGGAAGACCATGGATGTCGTGGTTTCACCTTATTCTTTAACATCATTTGACTTGTTAGTAGAAACAAGCAATCATAGGATTACCAGAACGGGCTCATCATCCAGACATTCAGCTCAATACTAAACATATGACTCCCTGCCTGCTCATTGTTATGGCTTCATCTTTGCATTTACTGTAAAAAGTAAATTGTTAATTTATCTTACTTTTATTTTCAGAATCATCTGTTCCAATCCATATCTTCTTTCATACTGGAAAGACAAATCTGCAACGGATGTACCCAAAAAATAGATCGAAACTATTGTGCAGAATAATTACATTACTTGTTTAAACATCATAAGATAATATAAGTTTAATAATTCGAAAAACAAAAATCACTCTTACCCCTCTCCACTAGTTTCATAACTATTCACATCACCGCATTTAAACATTCGAATATTGTATGTTATGCAAAATATACTCTATGGAGTTGAATAAAAGTTTATGCTATTATATAAATAATATTTATTACTTATATCTCAATGCATACTTACTTTGAAAAATTCATCCTACTTAATGAAGGTGGTGTAAATACTTTCATTGACAAACAGATACAATAAAAAATCATGAAAGACACATAACATACAATGCCGAATCATCCATCACTCATTGACAAAAGCTATTGATTTGAGGAGAAGGAATATGTCAAACATCAATTCACTGAAAGTTTTCTGTTATTTACAAACATGATTAAGTTCGCAAGCGAACGTATGATGTATTGGATGCATTCAAATGGCTATTAGAGAAATTTTCACGACTAATAGTATGATGAAAAGAAACACATACAACCCTTGAAATGTCTAGCATTCCAAGTCTAAGAAACTAACAAGAAGGAGATAAGGATAAACATTTCCTGGTTGCAACATTAATCATGCCAGGTAAGAGTCTTGCTTAGAAAGAGAATGTCATAGATTCAGAGTATCATAAGCTATACAAAGATAACTCTACTGGAATATTAAGCCATTGGAGTATCACAAGCTGTACAAAGATAAATCTACTGGAATATTAAGCCATTGAAACACAATGAAGGAAATCAATTGACCTATATAGTTCTCCAGATTGAACATAGCTAGTCTAATATTATCAATTGGGCTTTAAACTTGCAAGATATTAACAAAATCTGATTGTTTGCTGTTGGAAAGAAAACACTGGCCAAACTCAACTACTTCATCTTTGAAGGTGGCCACTGACCCTTTTTCCTCAATCTCCGTTTATGCATAATTTTCTTTCTTCGAAGCCTAATCTTCTTTGTCAATTTCATCTTCATCTTCTGCACAAGCTTCTGATGTAACTTTGCATCTAGAGGAAGTTTGTCCAGAGGCAAAAGAATTTCATCATCAGTGTCTGAGAAACTTTCCTCATCAGCCACTATGGCTTCATCAATTTCAGTAGCCTTGACACTGATCACGCTTTCTTCTCTCTTAGGAACAAAGACTCCTCCGGTGAGAGACCCGCCTATGTCCACTGGATGGCAGCATCTGGGCTTCATGCTCCATGTTGAAACTGAGACAAAAAAATTATGGTGGATGAGTGATTTACAAACACAAGCAAGCTGGCACGAGTATTTTTCAGCTGCTGATACATCTATGCTCTAAAAACATAATTTTGACCCTCAAAACTTCAGACAAAGTATTGCCAATAACACTCCAACTCTGATTACAACAAGTGAGGACACAACTAATTATAACAGAATAGAGATAGCAAATACAGTAACTAAAACTCAGCATATTGAGGTATTGTTCGCTCTTGTGTAATGTAACTATAGTTTTATCATCCATCACTATGCACACTAATCTTGGTGTCTGTCGGAACTCCAAGCCACCGCACAATAGGTGCTTCAATTCACACTCTGTTTGGGACGTATAGAAAGGGCAAAAGCACTCCGTGAATAAACAACTTGTAAAATATCATAATTCATAGTTAAACAAAAACGTCAACAATAAATTATGAGGGTTCACCACCACTTCATGTACAATACAACCGAAGCAGGAAGTTGAAAACCCCCCAAACATCGTGCCACTTTCACATCGAAAACAAGGTAAATCGCGTCGATCACACCAGAAAAGTTTAGAAATCACGTAAAAACGTCTTTTTTTTTTTTTAATTTTTTATTGAGCAATATGTAAAATTAATACAGAGATATCCAACGAGTTCTATAACTGCACAAACACCCTCATAGTTTCCAGGAGTGATTCGTGCAATTTAACCAGAAGAACACAGCACCATTGGTGCAAAATCGAAGCGAGTACAAAAGATCAGATTGATTTGTTCACCTGGTGACATAGCGATGGCGACAAAAGACCCACAATAACAAGATAACGATGAAGAAGAAGAAGAAGACGACGACGACGATGACCACCACCACCACCCCCAAGGACAGTACTTTAGGGCATAAGAAGCCGAAAGGGTAGAAGCCATGCCAACGTCTGGTAGGCGGGGATTTGATTAGAGGGTTTCGGATTATAGTAAGCAACGCCGAATTTTTAAAACACACCGTTCATTTTACACATGAAAATTAAAAAGAACACGTGGAAATAAGGAGATATCATATTATTGCTCCACTAACCAGGTTTTTCCCAATGACCGTATGAGCATGAATTAGAAGGTTATGGCAGCAGTAGCCATATATATATTTAATTTCATTTTATATCATAAACATCTTCAAATACAAAAAAGAATTTATCATACCACTTCTTAATCCGTTC
Source organism: Lumnitzera racemosa (assembly GCA_024138005.1). Lineage (NCBI taxonomy): Eukaryota > Viridiplantae > Streptophyta > Magnoliopsida > Myrtales > Combretaceae > Lumnitzera > Lumnitzera racemosa. The sequence goes on along the minus strand of JAMXBC010000004.1, from coordinate 70,752,306 downwards.
CATTTCATTCTATTACTACTCTATATATAATACGTGCTTTGAGAGTTGTACCCGGGGGTGTTGGCATTTGAAGGAGCGAAAGAGTTGAGAGTGGCGATTCATTAGCGAAAAACTTGCTAATTTTATTACTTTTTGTGGGGGAAAAACTTCTAAGTTAGACAATTCTAGATAATTAATTATTTTAAGGAAAGCTAATAGAGTCACCGACAATCTAGCCGAAAGATTAAAGTGGAGGATGGAGATTGATATTCTAACATTGTTAAGGAAAGGCTTAGTGTTGATAGGAATACAGGACATAGATGCATGTTAATATTAGTGTTATTTTTTAAAAATATCTGTTTATTATTGTAATTACAATATATGTATAATGATTTTGTTAAGAAATTTACTCGTGTATGCAATAAGTAAAATTGAAATAACAGTAGAAAAATCAAGTTGAAGTAATTTCACCCAAATGTAGGTAAGAATCTCAAATACAAGAGGATTTGGGAGGTGAAATCTTTTTAGGATTTTCATTAATTTTTTGTAATACATGAGTGTAATGTATTTTTAATAGAATATCTTCTCATGTGATTGAGAATATTAAGGTGAGTGCTCCTGTACCATGTCACCTATTCTCTTTCGATGATTCTAATAGGCTCTATAAATTAACAATTATATATGGGCTACTAAATTTATTAGATGTAACCATCCTAATTTATTAGTCTAAGACTTCTTTTACTCAACTAAGCCCAATCCAAAAGGGCCTATAACACTCGTAATGTGCAAGTTAAAGTCTTTAGAGTTTTTTAACTTGTTAACTTTGAGTTTGTAAATCTTCTTTTGTTCTTTGATATTTCTTAAGAAAAACCTTAAAAGCTGTTTCGGTGCTTTATTCCCTTCTCCTTCAAAATCCGTTATCCATAATGAGACTTTGGAAATCTAAGACACAAATAAGTGAGGAACTCCCATATAGCTTCAAAGGTAGGTCGATTTCTCCATTTCATAAGACCTTGAGCTTCCATGGCATTCTTTCTTCTGATATTCTTCTTTTTATGATTTTCTTAGGAGTTAACTCTTCTACCATTTTCTATAGGAAGACTAACAGTATGTTAGGGTGTTGACCATGATAGCACTTCAGTTGAGATATGTGGAATGTTAGGTGGATGGACACCTCCTTTGGTAAATTAAGATGATAAGTCACTGATCCAACGATGTCAAGAATCTTGAAAGGTCCAAAATACTTGGCAATTAGTTTTTGTTCTTGCCTTGTTTTTAAACTAGTTTATCAACAGGGTTGAGGTTTGAGCCATTCCTAACCTCTAATCCAAAATATCCTCTTAGTCCTCTTCTTATCTACCATTTGCTTTGTTTTGTTTTATGTTTGTTTCAAATGAACTTGAGTACTATGATAATTTCCTCTAGATTCGACAAAGTAATATTTACATGGTTCCTTAAATCCCTTAGGATATAAAGCAAGTGTATTAGAAGAGGGTAACCAAATAAAATCTTAAAGGGGTATGTTTGACATTAGTCTAGTAATTTGTATTATACCACCACTCTGCTAAAGATAAAAAATTGTGCTAAAGATAAAAAATTGACTCTACCTCTTAGGATACTTACTAGTCATATATCTTAAATAAGTGCTTAAACACTTATGAACCACTTCAGTTTAATCATTACTATAGGGATGATAGGCTGTAGAGTAATATAATTCAACACCTTGCAATTGCAAGAATTCTTTCCAAAAGTGACTTAGGAATATAGGATTACGATCACTAATTGATGTATCTTTGGGGTAGGACACACAAAGAAGCACCACAATAAAACAAATTAAAGACAAATAAAGAAAAAGCTAACAAAATTCGGGCAGCTATCGAATGGATATGATGTATCATTCGATCTTACTTAGCCTATAATTTGCTAGATATGACTCACTGGTTCGAATTGAAGGGTCACTCACCACTACTCCTTACTAAAGGGAATAGATAAGAGTTGAAGGATAATGAGAACGCTAAGGTTGCTTAAAGGAAACTTCAATGATAATCTGATATTGGTGATTGTTTATGTGCAAGTAAGTGGGGGTTTATATACTTAGCCATTAGGGTTGCCTTACATGTATGAAAATATAAAAGGATATTTTTACAATTAGGTTACATAATATATACTAAAAATGGGTAAAAGAGAAAGAATATTCAGTACAAAAAAGTAAAGAATCCTTCTAGAGAGTCGTTGCAGAAGACACATGTTACTTGGTGGTTGGATATTAGAAATATGGTATAAGGTGGCGAAAAAGAGAAAAGAGGGGCTGCAGTTAAGAGCCGACCTGATCTAGATTAAGTCTAAGCCCAATCATTCCTGTTGTAGAGTAGTTAGCTTGAGTTGGGGTCACGTGCTTGTGATTAGCTTAGGAGCTTAGCTTTGATAGTCTTAGAGCTACTTTCTTAGATATCTTATCATAGTACAACTGCTTGGCAAGAGTATGTTTGGTATACTAGAGAGTCTGACAATCAAGTTGGCAGGGGATGAGGTCGGGATAAAATTCCCTATCATGGATATGGTTTCGAGCTAGTATCCTCCGTGCGAGTCCTTGGAATCTTATAGCTTGGCTACGCGTGATCAGTCCAAGGGTTTGATTACTATCATCTACTAAGGAGTTGGAAAGATTTTCCCTCAAATTTGGAGTAATCTCTAGTTGTCCTCTATGGGTATTTGTAGAGCCTTCTTTTGGTTCGTACGAAATTAGGTTGGATATATTGAAGGTGGAGGAAACACTATAGACATCAAGTAACTCAATCTAGTAGGCATTGCAGTTGATCTTCTTCAGGACCTTTAATGGACTATTAGCTTGAAAAGATAATTTGCTTTGTCTCAAATGTGAAAATTGTTCACTGTTGAGGTAAATCCATACTAAGTCTCTTAGCTGGAAATTGATAGTTCGGCTGCCTCAGTTACCAATCTCGTGTTGTTTCTTATTTGACTTAGCAATCTTCTTGATTATAGTTTGGTGTAGTGCTTGTAACTCTTGGGTTCAGTTGACTCCAGATTGGCTCTCTTCAACAGTGGTTAGGGTACTGATCATATCCGGGGGAATCGTTGGATTAAGGCCATAGATGACCTCGAATGGGGTTTTCTTAGTAGTGCTATGGATAGTCTGGTTGTATGTGAACTCTACAACTGGTAGGCATAGATCCCAATCTCTCAAATTCTTTTCTACAATAGCTCTGAGTAGATTGTCTAGTGTCCGGTTTACTACTTTAGTTTGGGTATTAGTCTGAGGGTGACTATTGGAACTAAATATAGTTTTAGTTCTAAGTCTTCTCCAAAGAATCTTTTAAAAATAGCTCAAAAATTTTGTGTCTCGATTTGAGATAATAGTTTTCGGTACCCCATGCAGTTAGACAACTTCTTGCAAAAATAAATTAATAATATATAAAAACATTATTAGTCTAATGGCACGAGATGAAATGTGTCATTTTGCTGAAGCGGTCCACTATAACAAATACAAAATCTTTTCCTTTGGATGTTTGGGATTACCCTAAGACAAAGTTTATGCTGAGGTTGGCCCAAGGTAAGGTTAGCGTTGGTGAAGATATGTATTCTCCATGGGGTTTACTCTTTTCCTTAGCTTACTTGCACACTTCATAACTACTAACTACCTTATGGATATCCTTGGCCAAACTTGGCTAGTAAAAGTTCTCCTTCAATAAATTGGTTGTCTTGATCTCTCCAAAATGATTGGATAATCCATCACTATGAGCTTCCTTAACTAATAACTTACGTGTAGAGCAGTTTAGTATATACAGCCTTCGGTCCTTAAACAGATAACTATCCTTAAGATAGTATCCCTTAACAACAATTCCATCCCTATATTGCTCTATGATAGGGCTAAAATGAAGATTATGTGCATACTAATCAATGATGAGTAAGAATCCCGATAATTTTGTCTGCAAAATAGTTAGTAGAGTTTGCCAACGTGATAGAGCATCGGCGGCCACATTTATGCTTCCTTTTTTGTACTAAATCACATATGAAAATCCTTCCATGAACTCTAACCACTTGGCTTGCCTCTTTGAGAGTTTGTTCTAACTCCCAAGATTCTTCAGAGACTTATGGTTTGTATATATAACAAACTTTCATGACAGTAAATAGTGTTGCTAGATAGTAAGGGCGTGAAAAAGAAAGTATAACTCTTTCTTGTACACAAAATAGTTCAGGGCAATACCACTAAGCTTTTCACTATAGTAGGTGATGGGTCTTCGCTTTTGCATTAGGATAGCACTAATTCTAACTCCTGATGCATCATATTCTAATTTGAAGGGTTTGTCAAAGTTTGGTAATGATAGGATAAGCATTGAGGTGATCTTCTCCTTAATCTCCTTGAAGCTTTATTCAGCTCGATCGTTTCATCAAAATCCATCACCCTTCTTTGTTGGCTCAGTTAAGGAGGCGGCTATTGTATTGAAGGTCTTAATAAATCACCTATAGAAAGAAGCTAGATCGTAGAAACTTCAGGCTTCAGTAACATTCTTTGGTGTCGGCCACTCTAGAACAGTTCGGATTTTTTCCTCATGTACTTGGATTTCTTCCCTTGATACTACAAACCCTAAGAAAATCACCTCATTCTCACAGAATATACACTTTTTCATATTCCCATACAACTTCTCAATTTGCAAAATGTCAAATGCTTCATGGAGATGTTGAACATGATTGTTCAAGTCAGCACTATATACCAATATTTTATCAAGGTACACAACCACACATCTTTCGATTGGATGGCGTATCACATTGTTCATTAACCTCTTGAATGTGCTTGGCACATTAGTAAGTCCGAATAGCCTAACCAACCATTCGTAGAGTCTATGCCTAGTCTTGAAGGTAGTCTTCCACTCATTACCCTATCTTATACGAATTTGATAGTGGCTACTTCGCATATCGATCTTTGAGAACATCTTGGCACCATGAAGCTCATCTAACATGTCATCGAGCTTCGGTATTGGGTATCTATACTTGACAGTAATCTGGTTGATTACTCAGCTATCGATATACATACGCCATGAACTATCTTTCTTTGGGACAAATAGAGCTAGCACTGTACAAGAGCTCATGCTTTCCCTCACATACCATCACTTTATGAGTTCGTTTACTTATCTTTTTAGCTTAGCAACTTGCTTATGGTTCAATCTATATACAAGTCAGTCTAACAGAGTAGCGCTTGGCTATAAATCAATACAGTACTCAATGTCTCGGACTGGAGGTAGTCTTTTAGGAAATTCTTCAGGAAATAGATTGAAAAACTCACTTAGTAGGCTTTGGATTTCATTAAGAATATCATATAAATCTCTCATCTCCAACAATCTTCCGATCAACAGGAACATAAGGTCTTCATCCTTTTTAGTAGCTCAGAGCTTTCTTTGGCTTATCACTAAAGCTTTCTTCTTACTAGCTCGAGTGAGCTGTTAATGGGTCTCATTTACTTGGGACGAGGTCATGGGCTACAATACAATCCTCTTTCCATCCTTAACAAAAGCATAGGTGTTTTTGTATCTATCGTGAGTAATACATTAGTTGAACAACTAAAGTCGTCCAAGTAACAGGTGTGAAGCTCCAATAAGGACGACGTTGCAAACTACTTCATCCTTTTATAGACTACCAATACTGAAATGCATAGTCACTTGTTTAGTTATACACAAGGCACCCTTATTATGAAGCTAATGTAACTTGTAAGGTCAGGGATACTTAGAGGTCGGTAGACCTAACCTCTGCACGAAGGACCGTACTACTATGTTAGTACAACTTCCTTCATCTACTATAATGGTGCACAATTGTCCCTTTATGGTATATTTAGTATGGAACAAAATTTCACTCTGATCTTCCTCCAAGCTTGGTAGGAAATCAATATTTGTCTTAAAACTAAGGTCATTACTTCTCCCTAGTTGGCATAGATACATGCTTCCTTTTCTTCCTCGAGTTCTGCCTCTCAAACATCCTTCTCCTCTTTAGGCTCGCTCTCATCGGTGCTATCCACTACATCTCCTCAGAGCATTATGACACATTAGTTCAAACACTCAGCAGCCATGTGTTTGAAACTTAAGCATTTAAAGCACTTCACATTGCTGGTCTTTCATCTAGAGGTTTCCCTTTCTCATAGGCTCTTGGGGTTGACCTAGCCTAAGTATAGCCTGGCTGTCTTGCTTGACCTTGTTAACCTGCTCAGTTATTGTTAAGTTGGTCATTCCTTTCTTTGGCTTAATATAGCTTCCATGGCTCGGCTTGAATAGGTCGGCTTGGTACACAGGCTTAGGAGAATGTTAGCCTAGGTTGACTTGGAGCACTTCTCCTTTTTTTTTTTTTCTACTCTCTACGCTATTTTAATTGTCTCTTCCAAGGTATAAAACCTCTGTATTTCCACGATGTTATGAATCTCATATTTGAGCTTAGAAATGAACCTTGATACTATGCGAGCCTTTGATTTTTCGACATTAGCTCGGATCATAAGCATCTAGAACTTTCTTACATAGTTATCAGTAGATCAACCTCTTTAGCGGAGTTCCTACAACTTTACAAACTCATCTTGTAAGTAGGTCTTGAGTACAAATCTGCCACTTAACAACCTTTTCATTTCCTTACAGGTTCTCACACCTCGTCTTCTATCCCTTACCCTGGCTACATTTAGATTTTTCCACCACATTGTGGCATATCCAGTAAACTCTAGTGTAGCAAGTCGGACTTTGATAGCATGTATATACCTATAACAGTCAAACACCTTCTCAACCTTCTCAACCTTCTCGACCTTCTCTTCCTACTCCAAGCATTCATTTGCATCTCCACTTCTACTAAAGGGCGGGATTTGAACATTGACATTGTCTAGTCCTCAAGGAGCTCGACGTCTTCATCCCTATGCTTGGTAATAGTTAGCTTCTTCTTCTTTCTCCCTAAACTCTTTAACATCCAGCTTCTCATCATCTTCTTCAATCTCCTCTAACTCCAGTCTTTGTCTAGTAGCTCGATTTATGACTCCTCTAGCTCGCTGTGGTCAAATTAGACGATTGATTCAGTTACCTTGACCATAGTATCTCTCAGGAGTATTTTCTTATGGGTTATGGTGTTGTACATCTTGGGATTGTTGTCTGTTAATTTACATTGCTACGACTAAAGTCTTAACAAGGTTTGTGAGTCTATCAAGATTTTTATCAATCGACCCTAAGGTGTTACTACCATTATGGCTACGACCAGGTTAAGCACTACTACTACAATATTTCTTGAACAAATTAACAACTCACTAACAACTTTAATACTCGATAATCACTCGACCAGAATAGAGGTGAACTTGCTTTGTTTTCGTAATGAAAAATAGAGTAATAATGAAACTACACTTACTTACACATAAATACATTGTAGTAGTTACGAAAGGAGCATAGTAGTCACTAACAGTAAAATGAATCATAATTTTATTGCAACTTCACACACTCTTTCATGGAACTATGCTCTAATACTAGCGAAGCTGATGCATCTCTGGGGTAGGACATACGAAGAAGCACCATAACAAAGCGAATTGAAGACAAATAAAGAAAAAGCTAGCAAAGTGTAGGCAGCTATCGAATGGATACGACACATTACTTGATCTTACCCAACCTACAATTCGTCGGATATGACTTACTGGTTCGAACTGAAAGATCACTCACCACTACTCCTTACTAAAGGGAATAGATAAGAGTTGAAGGATAATAAGAACACTAAGGTTGCTTAAAGGAAACTTCAATGATAATATGATATTGGTGATTATTTACGTACAAGTAAGTGGGGGTTTATATACCTAGCCACTAGGGTTACCTTATATGTATGAAAAGATAAAAGGGTATTTTTATAATTACGTTACATAATACATACTAAAAAGGGGTAAAAGAAACAAAGAATATTCAGTCCGAAAAAGTAAAAAATCCTTTTGGAGAGTTGGGCCAAAAGATATGTGTCGCTTGATAGCTGGATATTAGAAATATGGTACAAGGTGGCAAAAAAGAGAAAGGAAGGGCTACAATCAGGGGATGACTTGATCTGGATTAGGTTGGAGCGGAATTAGTCCTGTTACAGAGTATTCAACTTAAGTTGGGGTCAAGTGTTTGTGATCAGTGTCAGCCCTAGAGTTAAGCCAAGAGACTGTAGGATTGAACGTAGAGTACAAGGTTTAGGGCGATCGGTTAAAGGATCCGATCAAACCCGAATTATAAACTATGATGCAAAATATTAGTAAAAATGACCCCGTAAACTTGAATTTAAGAAAATAAGTAATAAAATAGGAGACTACAAAATTTTCAAATTTTAAATATAATAAATGTTAATCATTAAAAAGGCGAAAAGTATAATCAAATAACTAATAAATTACTAGAAATAGATTATATGTATACTAAAAATTATAGAATGATCTAAATAATAATTAGGAATGTTCACATGTACCCCACATATATTTATGTGTAGGTAAAAATACGCGAAATTTATTAAATTAGCCAAAAACTTAATAAATAATTAAAGAAAATTATTAAATTAATTAAGAAAAATCAGAATGGTGTAGAATGATGCAAATCTAGTCGTGGCAGGTCAGGATATGAAAAAGAAAAATTATCCAATTAGAATTAAACAATACAAAAGCCAAAAATCAAGGAAATGGGGCAATGTTATGTCTAATTAATGCATATTAATTACCCAAAACATCTATAAATAAGAAAAAAATCCAGATAACTCCTTTAGACAGTTTAGAATCAGAGAAAAATAGGGAACTTAAAAAATTCGAGAGAAAATCCAGAAAAGAAAAGGAAACTGTGCAAATAAGGCTATTGAGCCAAACTCATACCTCACCACTACCTGAGACCGAGCTACCACCACCACCCCACTTCAGCCCTATCGTCTAGGCCTACCGATACACTTGGACTGGATTTAGAAGGCCAAAAAGTATCGAACCGGTGAGTCCCTTAATTGCCCCGATTTTGAATAATTTCGTAAAATTAGTTATTTTTCCTAGAAAATTATGAAACTTCTTAATCTAAGGTTTTATTATATATAGATTTAGGGAAAAATAGTGATTTAGTTTAATTACGTCTGAAAATATAGGGTTCTTAACAAATTGAGCAAAACCGAACATGATTAGAACGAGAAATAAATAGGCTTAGGAGTGTAGTTTGGAGCTTAATTTTTTTTTTTTTTGTAGAATGCTTATGTGATATAGAACAGTGCTATGAAGCCATTTATTTAAAATTAATTTTTGAAAAATTTAAGTTAATTTTTAGCCCTAAAATGATGGAAAAATTGGGTAATTTTGGGTTAATTAGGTGATTAAGATGTTAATTACCGATTTAGATAGTAATTAGATGTTTAGGAATGTTAATCTCTGATGTGGAAACCTAATCCTAGCCTTTGGAGTATTAAGTGTAGTTAATTTAGGAAATTAGGTAATTATTGTAAGAAATTAGTAATATGTGAAATTGAAAATTAATAAATCTAAAAAATTAGGATTATTTAGATAATATTATAATAAAAATAAGAATAATACTAAATCTGAAATAAGATTTAATTTTAGGTAATTGTATAAAAATGTAATATTTTCTCACATCAGGGATAAATCCGATACCCCAATTATGAATAGCGTGTATCGAATAGTTTAGAATACTAAATTAAGACCCAATAGGATATTTGAATACTCAAGCTTAATGTGATTAATTTTACATTAAGATTCGAGCATATTTAGGACTTATGAATCAAAACTAGAATCTAATTTAGGGTCTAAACTCGAAATAGAGTAGAAAGAATTATTAATATATAATAGGTATACATAGAAAAAAGAGTTAAATTATAACTTAGAATATGAATTCTTAAAGTATAAGTACTAAAAAGACCTATTTGTATTATAGGATACCTAGAGACGAATCGGCTTACAACTAAGTGATCGGGCGATTGAGAAATTCCAAGTAAGTTGGGTTATTACTTATTATAATAGAGTACTAGTTTTATGGTACTCAGAGACTTAGGCTTGTATATAGTTGTGATTGTAAGTAGTTTACGCATGTGTTTGATGTATCTGAATTCGTGCTGAATTTGTAATGTGAGTGATTTTGTGATTGATTGAATTGGTGTGAAATTGTTTGAACACCCTAAATGAAATTTAATCTTATTCGACTCTAATGACCAAAAATGTCATGCATTACAACCCATTAAGGGATCATAGGATTCTCTAACCAAATACCGACCCCTTGGAAAGGAATAGCGCAAGATTGCAAAATTGTTCCTTCTTTATCCTTAATCGAACTAAGTGATAGGAGAGGAGGTCGCTTGGGAGGAATGTGGTCTCCATTGCATAAGCTTGGGTTTAGTTGTGAGTTGCTGCATAACATAGAAACTCCTCAACCCAGATTGGAGCGGGTGAAATTTCTCTGATTTCACAACGGACTGGACTACGTTGTGTAATGACACTTGATTGTTGCATTGCATGAAAATAATTGCTTGATAATCTTGTTTGTGCTTATATGCATTCATGAGTCTCTAATTCAATTTACTGAGCTGTAGTTGCTCATACCCTTATAGATCCTTTTGTAGGTCCTGATTTCTGAACACTTCAAGTATTATGCCGCCCTACAATTACCCAGAGGTTAGTCCTTTTGAAGCTAGGAAAGTGAGGATCAAGTTACTTATTAATAATATGTAACTAGAGTGACTTTGTAGTTAAGGATGAAAGACTGATAGTTATTATGTAAATTAGTGAACAGTTGTGAATATGTAGAATTTCCTGGGAAGTTCTGTAGACTTACATATAATTATACATGTTTATTAGAAATTTGTAATATTTATCATAATTGTAGTTCAACTTTTAATCGGACTGTTTACTTCAAAGCAAAGAGTCGTCGACGTCTTGTGTAGATCATGTCTATGGTAAGCACTGTGAAGCCAGTTACTATCATAGAATTGTTTATACGGCGGGACTGTTGTGATTCTGCGACTTTAGGGCGTAACAATCAGCTCGAGAGCTTAGCTTTGATAGTTTTAGAGTTTCCTTTTTAGATATCTTATCATAGCATAGCTAATGGGCAGGAGTAGGTTTGGCATACATGAGGATCTGATAATCAGGTTAGCAAGGGATCAACTCGGGATAGGAATCCTCGTCTTGGATATGGCTTCGAGCTAATATCCTTTATACAAGTCTTTACAGTTCTCTAGCTTGGCTATGCATGATCGATCCGGGGGATTAATTCTTATCACTAACTACATCCTTAGGTAGTCTGTACAACTTATACACATTATCCATAAATGCCATAGCCACTTGATGAGATGTAAATGGATGGGAAAGTCCTATAAAATGCCCATATTTGCTAAGTCTATCAACCACCACCATTATCACATCTTTACCATTATATTTGAGTAATCCTTCAATTAAATCAAAGCTCACATTCATTCAACATTTTATGGGTATAGGCTCACCTCATGGCTTGTAAATCGTTATATTTTTTTCCTTTAAAGGGCATTTGTTATACCATTAGACCTTCTCTTCTTAAAGTGTATTTCATGATCTAAGTCTATCAACTTAGTCAGCCATTTATGTTAGCTAATGCTAACCAAATGTTACTTCAAAAGGTACTTGAAGCTATCTTATTATGAATCTCTTGCCTATTAAATAATGCTGCCACCTCTCTATTGTATATATTAAGGCTAGGAGTTCTTTTTCATAAGTAGAAAGATTTTGCTATCTTTGAGGTAAAGTTTTGCTTAGGTAGGCGATGGGGTGGTCATCTTGCATGAGTATCGCCCCAATTCTTTCCTTACTTGCATTTATTTCAGTAACAAATTCTCTTGAGTAATCTTGTAACCTTAGTACAACAGCGTTAGTGAGTGCAAACTTCAACATTTTGAAAGCTTCCTCCGCTTCCCTACCCCAATCGAATTGCCCCTTACTCAAAAGTAATGTTATGGGATAGGAGATGGCCTATATCCATGTATAAAGCACCGGTAATAACCAACTAGGTCCAAGAAGCCACATAACTCTCTCAATGACTTTGAAGTTAGCCATAAATTAATAATTTCTACTTTTTTTGGGATCGATTGCTACTCCTTCCTTGGTAATTATATCGTCTAAATAGTCAATTTTCATGCCCCTAAATACATATTTACTCCTCTTCAAATAGAGCTTCTCTATATATATATTTTAAAAAACTTTGAACACAAGCAGTGAATGAGTGACATGTTCTTCCACGGTTCAACTATAAGTCAAGATGTTATTGAAAAACACCAAAGCCAACTTCCTCATGTAATCCTTGAAAACATGATTCATTAATCCTTAAAAACTAGAAGGATCATTCGTTAGTCCAAAGGGCATGACTACAAATTCATGGTGCCATTTATGAGTTCGAAAAACTATCTTAAAAATATCACTTGAATGCATTTTGATTTGGTGATAATTGGATTATAGATCTAATTTAGTGAACCAACTTACATTAGAAAGCTCATCAAATAAATCTTTAATTATAGGTATTGGAATCGATCCCTAATAGTATTCTTGTTCAAGCTCCTTATAATCTATACATATTCTCCATGTGTTTTTTTTCTTTTTTAGCTAACACCACCGGGGAAGCAAATGGGCTATGACTAGGCCTTATTTTTCCACTATTAAGTATTTCCTTGATCATGCCTTCAAGTACATCCTTTTGCATGGCTGAGTATCTTCAGGGACATATGTTTACTGGCTTGGTCTATGATAAAAAAATCCTTGTCCAAAGGTAATTCTTTTGGTTCATCAAACAACTTAAGGATTTCTTTAAGTAAGTCTACTAACTCAAGCGACAAGAATTCATTTTGAATTACTTTCTCTTTAACATTATCACCACAAACCACTCAACATTGAACTTGTAAAGAATATGCCATAGTTAATAGTTTAGATAAAGTCTCACCTTCAATAGGATGAATCAATTGTCTCTTAGTTGTAAGGCTACACTACTTCCTCTATCGTTCAAATTCCATCATAAGCTCCTAGAAATTCCATGTATTGAGCTGAGATTGGACATTCAAGATATACCCAATATAAGGTCATATACTGTTAACGTAAGTAAATGCACTTTTACTTTAAATGTCATACATTGCATGTTCCAAATAAACCTGTCAATCTTAGTTCGGTTGTACATTGCTTCACCATCATCTAGTATCACTTTTAAGTGGTGGAATTATAGTGAATCCAAATCTAAATCCTTTCACTAGCCTTGAGTTGACAAAGTTCAAAGAACTTTTAGTACCAACTAGAATATTTGGCATCTTTTCTTGTAAAATCCAGTAGTATTCATATAGTTAGCTTCTATAATGTTGTCTCCCTCAAGTGAGTAGAAAGTTAAATTGGATCAGTCCAATTCCAACTCCTTAGTTTTTCTTTCTTCTCCTTTATCCATCTCCTCCCCTTCTTCATTATTCGCCACTACTAGCATACTTAATCTTTTTGTTCTTGTACTCGTGACCTAGTTTAAAGGGTTCATTACACCAAAAACATAACTTTTTACACCTCTTTTCGTCAAGTTCTTCAAAGTAGATCCTTCTAGTGATTCTAGGGATGTTTTAGTTATTTAGGTTAGATTTCATAGGTGGTGTGTTGGAGTGTTTGGGGTTGATAAGGTAACGAGTAAAGTTTAAAAGGTTGTTAGGTTTTAGAGGAATGGTAGGTTTGGGTGTGTAGGATGGATTAAAGATACATGGTTTAAGGTTTTTAAGTTTTGGTTAGAAGATAGGAGGTTAGCTTCTTGTAATTTGGCTTATGTGATGGCTTCTTGAAGGTTCTTAGGTATATGGACTAAATACTAAATAGCATTATCTAATCCACTTAAAAACGAGTTAACTAGTACAACTTTTGGTAGTTATACTATGGTAATAAGATGATTAAATTCTTTAAGATACTCTTGCAAACTCCCTTGTTGCCACAATTCCTTTAATTTAGCTAGTGGGTCCTCAAATGCTCTATTACCAATACATTGAAGGTATATGTACCTTCCAATTTTCAGGAGTAGATTCAACTAGAAAGTACTATTTAGCCTTGTATATCCAATCCTTGAAATTGTCGCTATTGAAGGTGGGAAATTCTATTATTAGTGCTTTAACTTGCATAAGTGGTTTAATAGTGCTTTAAACCATACTTTCCAACTTCTAAGGTATAGCAGTCAATGGTGACTTACCATTTTCAGGGGTAAAATAACTAAAGGCATGTATTTTTCCACTTGTTGAGCCTTTAATTCAGTAATATTTTATTCTATTTAGCAAAACACTCTTATAAGAGTTTCAATTTTTCTTGTATAGACTTCAAATTTGGCTTGCAACTTAGCATCCATTTCATCCCCTCTAATGGATGACATAGCCTTCGACTAGAGAGCTTAATACCAATTACAACAAGTAAAATTCAGATAATAGCATAAAAATCAAGTTGAAGCAATTTGACATGAATGAATGTGAGAATCTTAAATATAAGAGGATTGGGGAGGTGAATTTTTTTTTGGGATTTTTATTGATTTTTTGTAATACATGGGTGTAATGTATTGATAGTAGATTATCCTCCTATGTGATTAAGAATATTGAGGTGATCGCTCATGTGCCATGTTACCTATTTTGTTACAATGATACTAATAAACGATGCAAATTAACAATTATATATGGGTTGCTAATTCTATTGGATTTAACCATCCTTATTTGTTAGTCTAAGATTTCCTTTACTTAGCCAAGCGTAGCCTAAAAGGGCTTATAATACTTTGACTATCCAAGTTAAAGTCTTTAGAGTTTTCTAACTTATTAACTTTGAGTTCCTGAATCCTCTTTTTCTATAGCTTTTCATCTTCTAGAAGCTTTTAGTGGTCTTGGGTTTTAGGAACCTCCTGAGAATGGCTCATTTTGGGAGGTTCGTAACATTCTCTCCCACTCAATCTGGCGATGCCCTTGTCGCTCCTTCATCATAGAACTTTTGAATCTTGTCTTTGAATTGCCATAATGCTTCGACTAGTTCCCAACTGGCCTCACTCTCTGGTCTTCCTTTCCACATAACCATATACTCAGGTCTAGGAGTCTGTCCACGTCTCTTCACATGTCTATTAGCTATAATCACTTCAACTTCCTTATCAAATAAACCCCGTACTCCTATAGGGGCCCTTTGTGATATAGCTCTTATGGGGTCTTCCTCATCCTTATGGAATGGTTTTAGCATGCTCACCTGGAAAACCGAGTGGAATTTCAATTTGGATGGAAGTTCCAATTTGTAAGACACTCACCCCACTCGTTTCACAATTGGGAATGGACCCTCGTAGCGCCTCATTATACCTTTATGTAGTTGTCCCCTCATATGTTGTATCAAATGTAACTTAATAAGCATTTGGTCGCCTACTTGATATTCCATCGACCTATGCTTCTTGTTTGCAATTTTCTTCATTCTCTTGATAGCTCGGTCTAAGTATATCAGAGCTAAGTCATGATTTTCTTGCCATTCCCTTGCAAATTTATATGTGGGAAGGCAAGACCCCGTATATCCCATTGTCACTGTATGAAGAGTTAAGGGTTGCCTTCCTAGGATGATCTTGAAAGGACCTTGTTTGATGGACTCATTCTTCTATAGGTTGAATGAGAACTGTGCCACATCTAACAACTTGGTCCAATCGTGTTGGTTAGCTCCTACAAAATGCCTTAAGTATAATTCTACTAGAGCATTCACTCGCTCCGTTTGGCCATCTGTCTGGAGATGCAAACTAGTTGAAAAGTTCAACTTGGATCCCAGAAGTTTGAACAATTCTGTCTAAAATTTCCTTGTGAATCGCTCATCTCGATTACTCACAATGTTTCTTGGCAAGCCCCAATACTTTACTACATGTCTTAGGAACAACCAGGCAGCCTCATTTGCTAAGCACTCCTTTGTTGTTGGAACAAAAGTCGTGTATTTTGAGAACCTGTCTACCACAACCATAATTGTACCATACCCTTTCGATCGGGGCAAACTTATAATGAAGTCCATGGAAACATTCTCTCATGGCCGTTCAGGAATAGGAAGAGGCTCTAGTAGTCCTGGAGTTGCCTTATGTTCAACTTTGTCTTGTTGGCATACGAGACAAGTTCGAACATAGCTCTTAACATCTTCCTTAATATGTGGCAAAAAATACTTTTCCTTCACTAAGGCTTGGGTACAGTGCATTCCTGGATAACCTGCCATTTAGAATCACGACACTCTCTAAGTATCTCCCTTCTTAGGTTCAAGGACTATGGCACATAAATTTGATGTCCCTTTGTGTATATTAGTCAATTTTCTTGCCAAAATGTCCTTGTTTTCCCTTCTTGACATTGGATCAATAGAGCTTTAGCTTATTTATCACTCTCCATCCCCTCTTGAATTCTATCAACGAAGCTGCTTTCAGGTTTGTTAATGGCTGCTAACTTAACCCTTTGGTTTAAAGCATCTACCACGACATTAGTCTTACTTGACTTATGTTTAAGGTCTAAATCGAATTCCGCCAGGAAAACCTACCATCGGGCTTACTTAAGAGAGAGCTTCCTTTAAGTCTGAAAATAGCTAGTGGCCATATTGTCAGTTTTGACCACAAACTTCTTCCCTAACAAATAGTGCCTCCATACTCGAAGATAGTGTACTGTCGCTGTCATCTCCTTTTCATGCACAAGATATCGCCTCTCTGTGTCATTCAGCTTCCAGCTCTCAAATGCCACAGGGTATCTTTCCTGCATTAAATCCCCTCCAATAGCAAAATCACTACTATTTATACATACTTCAAAGGGTTTGCTAAAGTTAGGAAGGAAAAGGACCAGCTCTTTAGTGATTGCCATCTTTAAGGTCTCGAGTGCCTATTGTTTATCTGTACTCCAAACCCAAGAGGTATTCTTTTTGAGTAAGTCTGTCAATGGGCTCGCTATCCTCGAATAGCCCTTAATGAATCTTCTATAGTAATTCACTAAACCAAGGAAGGATCTCAACTCAGTAGGCTTGGTGGGCTCCTTCTAATCCCATATGGCCCGTATCTTTCCTTCGTCCATTCTAATCTTTCCTCTACCTACTATGTGACTAAGGAACGTCACCTCTTCTTGTGCAAAAGTACATTTATCTAGTTTCACATATAGATCATTCCTTCTTAAAGCTAGGAATATTGAGCGAAGGTGTTCTATGTGTTCCAATACTAGTGGAATGGGGTACTTATTCTTTATAGTGACCTTATTTAGGGCTCGATAATCAATACACATTTAGAGTGATCCATCTTGTTTCTTTTGAAAGAGTACAAGAGCTCCAAAAGGTGTTTTTGAAGGCTTAATGAAACCTGCTTTTAGTAATTCCTTCAATTGTTGCCTTAACAGTTCTAATTCTAGAGGTGACATCCTATATGGGATGGCGGTGGGCAGCTTGGCTCCAGGTTCCAATTCTATCCATGGTCTAACATTGGCGGCATTATATCCTTAAATTCTTCCAATATCTCCCCCACGTGAGGTGGAACCCTTTCTTGACTAATAGTCTCTTCCCTGACTTTTAAGGCAGTTAAGTAAGTGACTTCATTCTTCTTGAATCCCTTTTTCCAATTGCATAGCCAATAGGAATTTTGGTGGCTTGGCTTACCTTTCTTATGACGGGGACTATACATTGTGAGTTGTGATAAAGTATACAAATGCAATTAGCTTACAGTATGATAAGTGCATCATTGCGATATAGGAAATCTATCTCAATCACAAACTCAAAATCATCCATTAGTACTACTTCAACCGTCTCCTTTCCCTGCCAACCCCCAATATGGAGCTCTATTGCCCTAGCTACTCCAATAGTGGGAACTTCTTTTGAGTTAACTGTTTTGAGCCATGTTTTGGTCTCCTTTACTTATAGCCCCAACTTCTTTGCTGCCATATTAGAAATGAAAAGATGAGATGCTCCTGTATCTATGAGGGTATTAAGTTTCTTACCTGCTATCGATACTTCGGTATACATCAATCTTTTTCTTCTTTCGTTAACTTGAAACTTCATGGCACTGAGTAGATGAACTGACCCTAACTGAGCCCCATTCCCTTCATCTGAGCTTTCACTTGCTACTAGTGTTACCAATCTCTCTTTCTTTAAAGACTTCCTAGTATAATGGAGACTACTACAGAAATAACATTTCAATTCATGGGGTTTCCATTGTTCTCCGTCTCTCCTTTCACGAGTTCTACCTTGATCGTTATCTCTTTCCTTTGCCTTAGTTTTCCCTTTGGAAGAACTCCCACTTTTCTCCCTTTCAGCTCGTCTTTTCTATCGCCCCCCTAGGATCTTAGGATTTGTCTTCCGAAATTCCATTAGGCTTTCAGAACCTACTATAGCTTTGGAAATGTCTCCACTCTCCTTCGCTCCAATTCTAATTTAGCCTAGGGCTTTAAGTCATCCACAAACATTACCAAAGCATCTTCTTGGTTGAGGTCTAGGTACTCCAACATCAACTCTGAAAATTCATTTACATATTGCTTTTTATCACCTTTATGGGCTAGGTGACGTAATTTCACCTTTACTTCCTTAGTAGCATTTTGAGAAGAAAATTGACCCTTCAGCTCTTGTACAAAGATATCCTATGTGTTGATATCAATTGCTATCCTGTGCCACCATACTATAACAGAGTCTTTCAGATACATAGCAACAGTACGTACTTTTCTATCATCATCATCTAAGATTCCTACAGCGTTAAAGTATTGTTCTACTCCCTATAAGAAGTTGTCTACTTCTCTAGTAGACCATATTCCGTTGAAATGCTTTGGCTTTGGAACATCGACCCTATGGTCCGTCTAGACGATCATTCCATTTGCAATAGTAATTCGACAAGCCGTTAATTGCATCTCAAGATCTTCAATTTCTTGATGCATGGCTATTATCACTGCATTAATCTTAGCTTTATAAGCCTCTTCCTTAGTTTCTAAAGCTGTGACTTGAGCTTAGATAGCATCACCCTTCTCTTTAATAACATTTCCATGCTGCCTAAGCTCTTCTACTGCCCGATTTAGTGCTCTTTGCAATTCGCCCTGGAGTTCTTCTTCTATTTCCTCAAGACTGCCTTGATATTCATTAAATTGTTCCTTAGCCTCAGCAATACTCAACTCTGCCTTATTCATCCTATTAAGGAGGGAGTTTAGCAAGTCTAGGGACTTAGCCTTTTGCCTTGTAACACGGCGATCATCATGGTTGGCTAACTTGTCGACCATTAAAGTGTTGTTGTCTCATTCGGATAACATTTTCTTCACAAGTAGTCCCTTTTCCAGGCTCTGATATCACTTGTCACTAGCAGATTTCGTCACTCGATTCCGTACAGCACTTAGCGTTCCTGACCACACTAAGAAAGGCTAAGTCAGCTTGTAACACATTCACAAAGTTTAGAGAGAGAAAGTAAAGAAAGAAACTCTGAAGGTATGATGTATTCACTCAAATAACTTGTGTATTATATCTGAGGGAAACACCTCTATATATATAGAAAGTCTTTATAATTTAATGGTTAAGATCAATTTGATCTAATGGTTACAATTGACTCCCAACTACCATATTCATCTACCTCACCTACTACTATACAAGATTCTACATTTCTTTAAAATCTTCTGGAGCTTTTCATCTTTTAGAAGTTTTTAGTAGACTTAAGCTTTAGTCTTAAGTTTTAGGAATCTCTGGAGAATGGTCCATTTTAAAAGGTCCGTAACAAATGCACACCTAATATTAATGTAATAAACAAAAAAAAAAAGCAATATAGTATTTGTGTTATAAGAATTTGAAGCTAACTCATGACTTCCTAGTATACAAAACTATGGTGTGAGTACTCCCTCCTACCCACAGCTGAATATATAGACGCATCATCCCCGAGCTTCATTGGATTCGCCATTAACACTACTGTTCTACTGAAGCCGATCATGAAGGTATCAAATACTACTCGTATGACTTAGTTTAGCTAACTCGTATCCCAATATTTATAACAACCATTAATCTAGAATGCATGCATGTAATGGCATTAACGCTTAATTTACCATATTTTCTAGATCATTGCTTCACTTGAAACAACACAATTATTAGTTTGTAGGTAGTAGGCACCATATCCAATCATTAATAGACTTACATCTTTCGGTCTTTGCCAAGTTAAAGGCTATAATATATTTTAACTTCATTTAATTTATAACCTAACGACACATCATTTAATTTATTTCTCTTTTATTGTTTTATTTTAATATATCTTATCCTTTTATACCTTAATTTAAATTTTATTTCTCAGTCATTTCCCTTTTCTTTTTAAATAAAAAAATCTAAGTTGCTTTAATATATAACCTGACGTTAAGGACTGAATTGTTAGTCGTAACGTTAACGGTCCAAATGTTAAGAGTTTTGGGTTAAAATTGATTAGGTTGAATAAAAATAAAGTAAAATTATTCTAATGAGGTAAATTGGGTTTGATTCCTTTCCTTTAAAAATAAAATAAAAAATGTAAAACAAATATATCAGGTAAAATTTATGGCATAAAAGTTGAACAATTTAGATTTTTTTCTTTTCATTCTCTTAGTAACGTGGTTAGTACTGTTGAACCAAACGGTGAACTAAAACTTATTGTAAAAAGCATGTTCAGCGAACACTCTTTAATTTCACAACATTGCTAGCTTCATTATTTCGAGGCTTAATTAAACGAAGCTTAATTATTTTGAGGATTTAATTGCATTTCTATAAAACTCTCATAAATAGGGAAAATTACAAATTCAGTTTTCAACATTTATCACCTTTTTTTTTTTTATTTCAATCATAAATATTTAATTTTTTTATTTCAATACTTAATATTTGCAACAGTTTACAAAAATGTTATCTATTAGTTTGATATTACTTTTACTGTTATTTGTAAAGGGAAAAGTATACATTAAATTATCAAAATTTAACATATTTTCCATTTGAGTTCTATGTGTTTTATTTTTTAATATTCACTGTTAACAGTAAAGTAACTGAAGACTTTATTTTTTTAATTTTTATAAATATTAAGGATTAAAATAAAAAATGACTGTGACTAAATTTATAATTTTCCTCGTAAATATATTATCGATTAATCCCAACGACTAATGAATAGACTTACCGAATCTCGACTTCTCTGTCTTGTCTTATCCGTGAATGGACGTGCCTCGGCCCAACCCTTTCTGTTAATCGTACCCTCATTTGAAAACATATAAAGAAGACAAATTCATCAAACGTCAGCGATGTCAGTTGTTGCGATGATGTGAAGGCACGTAGTTAAAGGAGCGATGCAAAAAATTTGATGATCCATAATATTTTAATTAGTCAACAGAAATATATCAATATGATTTTGTGACATATTTTAGATTTATATTTATTGCATCTTCTATATTAGTATTATATATTTTATATATGTTTTTGATTTGGAAGGTAAAATTCAAGCACGTAATGGTTTAGTAGAGGATAGTAGCAGTTTGTCTGGTTATCATTATCTCTAGATTTTTACGGCAATTTCAACGCTATATATTGTTGGAACCATAAGTCCAAATAATAAAAAAATTTATGTTAATACATTTAATTAATTAATCATTTTATAATTATTAAACTAGATTTATTATTGTAACCTATATTTTGAAACAAAATAGATCTATTTAAGCCATCATCGCATATATATGATCCAAATAAGATGGTATATAGAAAATCATTTTATCATATCTATTTAGTCCAAAATATTCTTCAATAATTAAAGAAATTTCTCTCCTTTCTTTCAACTTTATCTATAATATTTGAATAAGAAATTCTTAACAATGTATTTCTAATAAATAGTGAAGTCTCAAGTCCGATGGTAAATAATAAGTAAAATAATAAATGCGGAAACAAAGCATTTGATCCTTACTCAAAGAGCAGTGCTTACTGCTTAATTAAGATCCTAACTTTATCTGCTAAAAACTCCCGATGAAAATGGCAGTAAAGCAACACTTTTCTGTTATGCAAGCAACTGGAGAAATCTTGTTCAGACACCGAAGAAAGACTTAAAATCATATTTTAACCATATTATATATGAATTATTTTAATTTTAAAGCCTGCATATGTGGATGGGTAATCCTTTAATCATCTATCATTATTAAGCTACTATGGCCTGTTCAATTCTACAATATATATAATTTCTAACATCTAAAATGTAGAATTCATGAAATAAATACCAATGAAACCATCTTTGTTGGGAAAGATGAAGTGAAAGAAAAAATATGGCTACTTTAATGGAATAAATACTCATCTCACAATGATATGAATAGGTCTAATTCCTCTCTGTTTAATTTTATAAATATGGTGTAGTTGAAAAAAAAAAAAAAAGGTTTTATATGCATTACACACGTAACATCAGATTAATATTTCCAATTTCTCTAGGCATATATATTGCATATACTGTTTTCAATTTTATAAAATATCTAGATATATACATATATATATATATAATAAAATATATTTTGCGCTTAAACACTGTGAGGAAATATTGAAAATACCGTCTCCCTAGAACTTGATTGGTTCATTACGTGCCATTGTTGAATCCGTCTTTGGAGAACAACATGCGACATACAATACAAAGAAGGAACAGGACACACGGTATTGATCAAAATTCCAAAGTTCTTGTCGTGTCCTCCTCACTTATCTCTTCTGCAATTACCATTATGATCAAGTGACAATTCAATGTCCATTCTATACATTGAATTCAATTCTCTGTTACATCTTTTCTGTTTGTAATATGTCTTCTCTTGTCCTGTGTGTTATATATAAATATATATATATGGATTATGAAGAGGATAACATTCGGTTAAGTTAGAGAGAAGTGTGTGTGCCTTCGTTGTTGTTATTGTTGGTGTAGGTGGTGTTTTAAGGCATGGATCAGAAGAGGCTCTATCAGGTTTGGAAAGGAAGTAATGTGAGTTTCGGCTTTCCTCTCAATCATCCTCTTTCTTTTAGTGCAATGAGGCTAGTTGATATTGTTGTTTTGTTCTCACTTCGATAATCCCGTCATGCGTGAGCTAAAAATAACTCTGTTTTTATAGTGTAAAATTTTATAACGTGATCAACTGATCAGGATTTTGTATTTCAATCGATTAGGACAAACTCTCTACCATATCCATTTCCTGGAAAAGAAAAAAAATAAAAAATAAAAAATAAAAAATAAAAATTAAGGCAAATGGATAGATGTTTAAGCTTTAGATGAAATTATACAAGTAGCGTCTTAATGGTGGTTTGATTTTTCATGTTGTCCGGCTTCTCGCTTGGACTTCTAAGTTCAGATAGATGATTGTGCTGTTTCTTGATTCTATGGTTGAAGAATTAATTTGGAGGATATACAGGTTGGCCCTATAGATGGAGTTGATTTCAAGCAAATATAGGAAACCCGCCAAAAATTGATATTTTCATTTCAAGTATATGGGTTAAATGGAGGCATTTTCAAGGACATCAAATTGTAACTATAAATAGTTGTAGCTTAATGATTCCCGCTACTCAAGTGATGCTTTCATTTTCATCGCTATGCTGTATATTCATATGCTAAAAACAATCGGTCATCGTGATGGTGCGATGAAAAGGAATTTGAAAGAGGAATTATGCATCTATATTGAGTGATGGTTGCAGTTTACACCTTTGATGGGATTCATATAGGCCCAGCTGACATTTACTTTTCCAATTCTTTTTGGAGTTAAGAGGTTCTTCCTTGGAGGGAGACTGATCTTTGGTCCTGATGCTGCATCCGTCTTTCTTTCCACACTTTTGATTGCTGGTCCTGCAATTGCTTTTTGCGTTAAAGTTCACTCCAAGATTGAGGACAACAACCACTGGCTTCCCGTGCTAATCGGAGGCTTGATCCTCACAACTCTGGTAAGTCTCAGGATAAGTGCAGTCATTACCTCAAAATAGAAGGCGATTGTTTTGTGGCGCAATAATTCAGATGCATGATGTCATTTACAAAAGAATTTGCCTCTTTCTTGGCATTGTTTTTCAAACGCTTGAAAATAGAAAATTACGTGGTTGGCTTATTGTTCTTTCTTTTCCTTTAATTATCTTATGATGGAGTTTAGTTGCTTGTGAATGGTTTGGGACTGTGATGACCGGTACCTATCTATATCAGAACACTCTGAGCATATCACGCTATTCCTCGCACAATCTTATTTTTAGAGTCCTTTGAGACATTGAGAGGCTGCATGGTGAAATTGGTCGGTAGTTTTTGAAGTCTCAAGACCATTCCGTTTATGCTGTTACATAGGATATCAACCAATATGCCCTCATAGATGATTCAGGCCGGTGCTAGCCTTTTAGGTGTAGTTTCTCTGGACATAGAAACTAACAGTATAAAATGTTAATGATTTTTGTGGTGCATAATGTCCGAGACTGCTTTTCAAGCTTAAGTTCCTTTTTGTGCCTGCAGATGGCACTCAACATAATTTTGTAGTTGCTCCCTGGCGCACATATGCTGATTTCTACTGTGATTTTAATGCAGGATTTAGCATTTCTCTTCCTAACTTCTTGCAGAGATCCCGGGATTGTCCCTAGAAATTCTACGCCTCCAGAATCAGACGAGGCATTTGATGTAACAACCCCATCTATGGAGTGGGTAAGTGGTAGAACACCCCGCCTGAGACTACCAAGAACGAAAGATGTGATTGTGAATGGTCATGCAGTGAAGGTGAAGTACTGCGACACTTGCTTACTTTTCCGTCCTCCCCGCGTTTCACATTGCTCCATCTGCAACAATTGTGTGCAAAGATTTGATCATCACTGTCCATGGGTTGGTCAGTGCATTGGAATAGTAAGTAGCCATTGCTAATGTTTCTAAGAGTATTTAACATTACCAATAAACAGCATTTCATCATCTCAGTTATAATTAATTTAGGTTAAGTGACATGTTAGCTAGCTAGACATATGGAAATTAACGAAGAGGTTGGAATAACTTGAAAGACAACCTGTATGTGGAATATAATATCAGATATTTTACTTGTTTTCAGCGGAATTATCGGTTCTTCTTCATGTTCGTATTGACATCGACATTGCTATGCGTATATGTCTTCTCATGCTCTTGGATCATCCTTGTCTTAAGAGAGGGCCACTTTATTTGGAAAGCTATGACACACGATATCCTCTCTGATTTTCTCATTGTTTATTGCTTCATAACCTTCTGGTTTGTCGGGGGTCTCACTGCGTTTCACTCTTACCTGATTTGCACAAACCAGGTATTGTATATTTTCCCTCCAAGAGTGTCGAAAGTATATTCTCCTCTGCTATTCTCTGTGTCTTTTTCTTGATTCACGTGTCTTTGATGCAGACAACCTATGAAAACTTCCGATACCGTTATGATAAGAAGGAGAATCCTTATAATAGGGGTGTTATTGGAAATATTAGTGAAGTTTTATTTTCCAAAATCCCTCCTTCAATGAATAGTTTCCGTGAATTTGTCGAGGTAGAGGAGAATGTGGTGCCAGAACCCGCGACTCCATTGTCTGGAGAAGGCGCCAAAGAGAAAATTGACATCGAGATGGGAACGAAGATTGCAGAAGATGGAGGTTTTGCAATTCCTGAAACTTTGCAAAATTTGAACTACGATGGTGTGGAGGATGATTGGAAGGGAAAGGAGGAAGATTCCAAACATGCTGGTGATGAAGTTATCCATGCTGAGGAAGAAGCAAGAGAATATGCAAGAAGTTCTGCAGGAGAGGATCGGGGAGATACTTCTCATCAAGATGTTAATACACAGTATAAAGCCAAAGAATCTGTCGACAGCTCTGCTGTTTCGCATGGTGATTATGTGATGAATAATGGAGAGAATCCCCCGGAACCTGCTGGTGCAAGGAACAAAGGTTCTACTCGAACCCTATATTTCGTTTCTAAAATTTCTTCAATATATGCGACCTTCATGTGAATTCCGATGCATCGGGATTTTCTTTCTATGAAAATTGAGACAGCTGCATTACACGTGCAATTTAACACTTTTGTATATGCACAATTCTTGGTCAACATTTGGCACAGGAAGTCTGCTCTTATCAGAAGCTAAGAATGTGTTTATGCGCAATTTGCAGATTTCATGTTTTTCGCATATGCAGTTTGACTGCTGTTAGTAATTGGTAGGACGTGCCGGTGTAAATTGATCACTTGAGCTTTTCGATCTTTTATTATTGTTGAAGAGCAGCAAGGCACGTAATTTCGTTCTCAATTTTTAGCTAATAAGAGGATAATTGGGAAACCTTGAATTCGGTGGGCCTCAACCACCATTGATGCTATGGTGGAGCTAAAAGCTCGAGGCAATGTGATGGTTTATATTTTTATTTTGCTATTTTTTTGTAATTATATATATATATATATATGAAGTTTCAATTTATTTAATTATACATTAAATTAAAGTTTAGTTAATTGAAGTGTAAATGATGCTGATAAAATTTTCAAATTAGATAAGTTAAAATTTTAAGTGTATAATTAAAAATAATAAAATGTGATATTAAACTTTCAAAACTTTTCGTTTCATAGATATTACAGTTTCTTGCTTGAGTTCCACATGATTTCATTAACGAAGTTCATTGCGAAATTACAGTGTAGAGACTCAAAATTGCATGTTTGAATGCAGATTAAACATCATGGATTTATTTTCAAGGATTACGCGAATGACGTATCATTGCCACAAGGGAAGTAGCTTGGGGATGGAGAGTCTCTGTGCCGTATATATATAGCTCGTGAGTTGTTTGCAGTGGGAGAAGAACACTCGTAAGGATGCTTTGATCTTTCCGGTCCTTCATTTTGAATCACGCGTGAGTTAGTAAATGTAGATAATAATGCCGAACCTCTCAACAAACCAAGCATTTTTCATGACAGCCAAAACGGTATATATATATATTTCACTCTTCATTTCTTTTAAGGCGGCAGAGTTTAATTTTTCTCCATTTCTTTCTTTCTAATGTAAGTTTTTTGCCAAACATACCTCCAAGAATAACTAAATCGTGAGTTCCTAGACTAGAGACACTTCGTCTTGTTCTTCGGTTGTCCTGTATTGAGAAATTGCAATACCAATTAGGTTTATAAATTATCGAGTTTAGTTTAAGTTTTACTCAAATTCAATTTAGTAATAGTCGAATCGTATTTAAATTTAAGCTACTTAAATAGTGAATCAAGTTGAGCTCGAATTTTAAAATATTGACTTTACAAAGATCGTGAGTCTAATTGTGTTTGGTGTAATTTCTTTTTTAAATGTAAGTAAATTTAATGTTATTTAAGAAAAATTTATAAAAAAATTCGAGCTTAATTGAACTAAACTTAGGAAAAGATAAGCCATGAGCCTAAACCGTAGCTATGAGCCTTCGAACTTGGTAGGTCAGTGCAATTTTGGGTTGAAGGATCGATAATTCAATCAACTAGTTTCAACCCAAAAATTCAAAAAAAAAAAAAAAACAAAAGAAAACGATACAAGTTTAAATAGATTAAATGTAAGTATTTATTCTAACTAAAATATAAAATAAAATTAAATATATATTATTGCTTATATTTATAAGTTGATATTGAAACCAAATAATTTAATTAGTTTATAAAAAAAAGAATTATTAAAATCTATATATCTTAATATTGGTGAAAGTAAATAGTTATAGTATTACTTTAACTACCAAAGGAGTTAGGGGTATAAGATAAAATAAATTTCATATAATCTTACCTAACTTTTAAGAGAGCAATTACTTTTATAAATTAATATATTTTAATTATTTACAAAAAATATAAGTGTATTTATAATTTAATACTGTTAAAAGTTATAAGGAATACATTTATATTTTATATAAAGTGGTAAGTTTATTATAGATATTAGATAGATGTTGTTCTCATTACAATATTAGTTTCATCCTCACATAGATTATATTATTTTTTAAAACTTTTCTTGAGATGTTGCCGATGAAAAGAAATTCCCTCACTTAATTCATCAATGGTAGGCATATGATAATAATTGTGTATTATTGAAAGTGCAAATTATTAATCTCATGCCTAATAATTAATTGGATGAAATAGTTAAAATTTTAAATTCTTGTAATTTAGTTGTGGTTTGTTTTTCTAAATTAAAAGTAAAGATACAAGAATATTTTTTTCCAATTAAAAAAAATTAGCCAGTTAACAGGTTAATGGACCCCTGATTCGATGGCTCTGCGCTAGGTTTGAACTAGCTTTAGGTTTTAATTGAGCTAATTGAGTCAAACTTGAGATTGTCTAGATTTTTAAAATATAATATAATATTATCATGATATCATTATATTTCTTATAATTTGAGTTGTTGATTACATATGATAACATTCTAAGAGGGTAAATTGAGGAAAGCAAATATATAATTTGATACTAACTTAGAAGGTAATACTCCAAACGGGAGTGATATCTAAAAACCACCTGATGTTATACATTAGAAGTTGAAAAATTGGATTACAAGCAAATTACGCTATGCGTTCTACACATATGATGTGTAAATATTAATAAGATATGACATATATATTACGTACAAATTGTATGTGATAATTGGTTTGAAAACTATTCTTGTCATTAATATTTGTATTATATGTTATATATATGTAATATATAAATACCAATAAAATATGACATATGTAAACCCTACAACCAGTCACTCAGGTTTTTGATCGGTTGAAAGATCTGATCAAATCTAAATTATAAGTAAAACTAGAAATATTAGTAAAAATGATTTCGTAAGTTTGAATTTAAGAAAATAAGCAATAAAATAAAAGAATATAAAAATTTCAAATTTTAAGTATATAACTCTTTATTTATCAAAAATGCGTAAAATGTATTCCGATAATTAACAAATCGCTAAAGATAAATTATATGTATACTAAAAATTATAGAATGACCTAAATAATATTTAGGAATATTTATTTATATTATATATGAATTTACATGTAGGTAGAAATATGAGTAATTACTTAAAATACACGTAATGTATTAAAATAATATTAAATAATTAAATAAAATTCATAATTAATTAATGAAAAATAAATAAAAATCAGAAAAAATAAGGAATAATCTAGAATTGGGTCGTAGCAGCTGGGGAAAATAAGAAAAAAAAAATTAGCCAATTAAATTATAACAATACAAAAGTCAAGTTGGAAGAAGATAAGGTAATTGTCTAATCAAATTAATGCACAATAATTTTCCTAAAACTCTATAAATACTCCAAATTTTTTAGAAGCTCATTTTCGATGTCAGGAAGTTTAGAAAAATAGAGAGGCGAAATTGAGGAAAATTAGGGTTTTACAAAAATATATACAATTGAGACATGTAAAGAGAACCCAGACCCGACGAGCAGCTGGGAATGGATGACTACCACAACCACACGGTGGTGGCAGCGCCCAGGTGGGCCGACACACCCATGGCCACTGACCGTGGCTAGAGCCACCCAATTTTGTGTAATTTTATAAAAATAGTAAATATTCTTAGAAAATTATGAATTTTGTTATTCTGAAATATTTTTGTATGCATTTTTTAGTAAAAATATTATTTTGATAAAAATATATCCCGTGATATATGTTCCTTAAGAAATCATGCAAAACCGAGCATATTTCGGTTTAGAAATAAATGACCTTAGGAGTGTAGTTTTGAGCCCAAAATTTTTTTGTAGACTACTTTGATAATATAAAACAGTGCTATGAAGCCCATTTTCAAAAATTAATTTTTGAAATTTTTAGATAATTTTTAGGCCTTAAAATGAGGTATAAAATGGGTAATTTAGGGTTAATGACTGATTTAGTGAATAATTATATGTTTTAAGATGTTGAAATCTGATAAAGTATGATACTTGTAGCATTTAGGGTGTTAGATATAATTATTAGGTTAATTATGTAGTAAATAAGTAATAAGAAAAAATAGTACATTTTAAGTTAATTTTGTAAATTAGGGTAATTACGTGTAAAATCTGATTTAGGATGAATTTAAACATTTTGAAATGATAATTGATATTGGGAGATGGTAATTAGAGTGATAAAAATATTAGATGTGTATTATGTACATAATAAGTATTAGTATATAATACACAATTATTAGAAATATAATAAATAGAAGATATTAGAATAAAAATTGATATTATGATAATAACAAAAATATACAATAAATTTGATAGGAAACTTGAATTTATATAATTATATGAAAAATATAAAAATTTCTCATATTATAAGTAAATTCGGTATACTATTAAAGATTTAAGTGTACTGGATATAATAAAATACCGATTAGGGGTAGTTATGATATTTAGGATATCTGGAAGTAAGGTGATTAATTTCACATTATGAGTTAAAATAAGTTTCTAGAGTTCGGGTATAAAACAGTACTTAGAAATCGAGTTAGAACCTAATTTAGAAATTGATGCAAATACTAAACCTGAAGCTAACCCCAAACGTAGAATAATTATAAAAGATTTGAGAACCTAAATAACTGGATATATTAAACCCTAAACAAAACATAACAATAAGCGTTATAGAATAAAACCAATTTATAATAGTTATACGAAAAACTGAAACCACGTTTGTGTTATAGGGATGATTGGCAATTGCCTGAGCGAGTTGGACCTCGAGTGAGTGAGCAATGAGTCTAGATAAGTTGGTATTGATATATTGCTGTATTTTGGAGGCTTGAGATTATACTTGATTGTGCTTATTAGATAGTTGGTTGTGTGCATGTGTTTGATTTTGAGTGATATTATGGTTTTATTTGTTGTTCTGGCTTGTATTATATGATTTGTATGAAATGATTGATCATTCTGAACTAGACTTAATTAAATATACGACTTGTAATCATAATCGGACCTGCATGGCAACCTATTAGGGGAAACCTAGGATTTTTTGGCCAAATACTGACCCCTTTGAAAGGAATTGCGCAGAATTACATAATGGTCCCTTCTTCATCCTTAATCGAATTAAGTGATAGGAGAGGAGGTCGCGGCGAGGGTGAAGTTAATGGTTCGAAGGTAATCGCGGGAGGAGCAGTGTCTTCATTGCATAAGCCAAGGTTTGGTCGTGAGCTGTTGCATTAACGGCAACTCTTCAACCCGGATTAGAACGGGTGCAATTTTTCTAATTTTACGACGGGCTAGACAATGTCGTGCGATGGCATTTTTTTGAACATGCATTACACCTAATAAGTTGATTGATAACCTTGTTATGTTTATAGTATAGTTTTAAGCCTTCCATCCTAACTTACCGAGCTGTGGTTGCTCACATCCCTATAGACGTCGTGCAGGTGCTAGCTAAGAAGCGGCATATAACTACTCTAAAGTTAGCAACTGTTGTATCCTGGGGAGTGAGGAAAAACATTTGAAGAACAAACATATATTTTTAAGGTCTAAGCCTTTATTTTAGAATTTTTCATTTCTGAATAATGTAATAACTAGGAAATATATTACGGTGAAATATTATAAACGTTAATTGTAATAACTGAATTTCAGTGTATATACATATTTTCTCACTTTTTTAGGTAAATGATTTATTTAAATTACAGACTGTTTACTTCAAAACCAGTTAGTCGTAGACGCCTTGTGTAGATTAGGTCTAGGATAGTGATTGTAAGGCCAACTTCTATCTTAGATAGGTTTACACGGCGAGACTATTACGACTCTACCGCTTCGAGCCGTGACAATATATATGTCATGTATAAAGCATATTTAATAATTGATTTGAAAACTATTTTTTTCATTAATATTTATATTATGTGAAACATAAATATTTATTAAATCTTTTTTTCGGTCTTATGAGTGTTGATTTTCTTCTTCTTCTTCTTCTTTTCATTTTTCTTGAACCAAATGTAACCCTGAGTTGAGTTGTTTTCACTTGAATCGCATCGCATTGCTAAAAATCCTTCCGTTTTTAATATGCATTTAAACAGGGTAGTAATGATCTAAATATTGCCACTAACTATTTTAAAAGTAATTTTTGCTCTAAAAATAACTTTACCTATAATCTCGTTCGATTCCTAAGGTAAAGATATATTTATGCATGAACTTCATTAGTGAAAACTTATAAAACTAATGCATAAGGAAACATGAGATTTTCCCATGGATGGTGCTAGTAAATCTCATGCTATAGTTGACCCCATAATGCAGGACAATGATGTCAACATTAATGTGAACGATGAATAACTTGATGCTGAATATGGGGTAGTTTGGCAAGATGACCCAATATATGATTCTAACATGGAAAGGACTATCATAGGTATTGATATTATTGATAAGGGAGATGATGAGGAGGATGATGAAAAAGTTGATGAGGATCATGATGATGACAGTGATGAGGAATATGATGGGAGATAGAATTGTGTTGGATTTTGACATTACAGGAAGCCATGTGCCCATTATGCATCCATCTATGTCTATACAGGTGTTGACTCAATCTCTAGTAGCTTAGATGAACCAAGTTGCTTTAAGAGATTCAACCCCATTCTTCAACATTAGGGGAGATAGTGGCTAACGTAATCTTTGAAGAAGAATAGAATGCGATGAGTAGTAACGCATCATCTAAGATTGCGGTTTAGTATGAAGAAAGACCTCTAATATGTGGTTAAAAATTATAACATTAGACACCATTAGAACTTTCAAGTCCTTGGAACAAACAAAAGTTTATGGTCTATTTGTTGTACGAGAAAGGACAATGGATGTAAGTAGAGGCTATGAGCATGTAAAAAGAAGGTATTGATTATGTTTGTCATAACAATCATAGAGGGATAGCATAAGTGTGTTAATCCGTTGATAAATTAGAATCATCCTTAGATTGACAACAATGTTATGGCTAGATGGTTTATTGGTAACGTTAAAACTAATTCGAATATTATGTAAACCTTGTACAAAATATTTAAAACGAGTTAGCATATACAGTCAATAAAAGGAGGGTATTTGAGGGGAAGAGGAAAACAATCAAGATGGTGTACGATAGCTAGGAAAAATCATACAACAAGCTTCCAAATCTTCTAAACGCAATTATGATAACCAGCCTTGGGACACAAATAGACTGTGGATGGAAAGGATCTTAGGAACTTGGCGTATCTATACCGAAGTGGGTATTTTGGACATTAAATCCATGCATTGAGGCATTTAAATTCTACTGTCATGTATTTTGTATAGACAATACTTTCTTGTATGGCAAGTACAACTATAAGTTACTAATTGCATGTACTATGGATGGGAATAATTGCATAATATTGTTGGTTTCGCTCTAGTAAATATGGAGTGAAAACAAACTCGGTCTTAGTTTCTTTGAAAGTTGAAGAGGCATATGATAGGTAGCTAACAAGAAACCTTATGTCTCACATCAAATAGGCATATTAATATTAAAAAGGCATTGGACTACGCAAATACAAGTTGGAGGCCCACTTTTGCGGTATGAAGATTTTGCATAAGGCACATTGTTGGTCAATTGGAAACACAAGAACCAGGTGTATAAGAAATTAGCCATTAGTAGTATTAATAGGACTTGGCCTATAATGTTTTAGCAATTGTTGTGTAAGCTTCCACCTGCTAATGATGCTAAGGGGGTTTACATTTAGCTATCATGGTTGGCTAATAGGTTTAGGGTTTTGTCAACTCATGTTGATGACGAGACAGTGAGACACTACACATGCACATACTCTCTTCAGCCGATGGCAGGATTTCTCTTGGATTTCTCTTTGTAGATAAATCCTCTAGATTCCTCTATTGATGTTTTTACCACCATTGGAAGATTTTTATCTTACTGGGACATATAGTTAGGGATTAACATGCCTGGTAAGGTTATATCAACAACTATCCAGTGCTGTACATTCAAAGGTATAGGAGATTGAAGGAGCTATGATCTTCGTATAGGTTTACGCATGGGATCATTTTTCTCACATAGCCCTAGTGAGTAGGATGGGCTTCACTATTGAGGAGGGTACCCCTTTGGTAACTAGATGGAGGGTTGACCGTGATACAACTCATGGATTAATGCACGTAGTACAGTCATACCATGAGGCATGCAACCTACAAACTAGGCATCAGGTACGTTGTCTACTATTCAAATATTTTTTACTTGCCTCAATAAATTGTACTTATTTAACTTAGTTATAATGCATTCTAGGTCGTGTGGCAACCTTGCTCAAAGGATTTGTTGCAGCTCCACTTAGATTGTTGCATAATTGGTTAAGAGATTTAGGTAGCTTGGGTTCTCCTAGTTTGCTTCTATATCGTCAAATGACACTTTTCGGATCGTATCATTGGACAATTTAAAGGCTTTCAGGAAGAGTCTTAGTCTATTAACACAAGTGAGTACCTATACTTGCTCAATCTCATAGTGAGGACCAACATTAACTGGAGGGAACAACATGATGGGTTCATTGGTTGTTGAGCGAATCAGCATATGTAGGTTGTATAACCATAGTAGATCTTCGGTGTAGACCATAGTACTGGCAATGGTATAGGGAGCAAACCTATTGGTATATCACTCACTCAAGAGCTGTGATAGGGCATCTAGTAACTATAATTGAGCATACCTAATTGTCTATTACCATATTGTATATTGTAAGTTTTCTAGGAATTGTTGTTTGGTTTAGGCAGATATACTTTAATCTATTCAATTGGCAGACGATATAAGGATTGCTCATGAGATTGTTACTGAAGGTCTTCAGTTTATGGAGGATCATGGTGGTCTTATACTATATCTGCATACTGTACATAACCTACCTCCTTAAGCAGACCCATAGTCTATTCCACCTGTCTAGTAGCCTATGCGTGCTAGAGTGAGGGTTAGGGGAGGTAATATAAGCCGATGTGGGGTTAGGAGAGGTGATAACAGTATTCCCTCAAGGTTGTACAATTCAACTGACCTTAGTGAGGTTTGGTAGCAGCTTTGCACTTTCTTTCGTCATGTTGTCCTCCTAGCTTCCCATTGAGGGGCAGCATATGCCAGCAACTCCTCGAAAGAGTCTACTGTGGGGGAAGGGGTTACACAGCAACACATAACACCACATATTAGCTCGGTTCTACTTAGAGACTTTATAGGCTTGTTGTTGAGCCCTTTGCGGGTTCTTTGAAGCGATGACCCTTGCTATCATTTAGATATGGGACGTCTTTCTCTCCTTGTAGAGAAAAAATGTTAGGAGATCATTTATAGATCTTTCATATTGTAAAAAAAAAAAAAAAAGTGTGCATTTTGGTTGTAATTAAACTTTCCTTGTAAAAACTATCGATTAGACTCGACTGATACTTTCATATTTAACTAGATGAATGTCTCTCGGGCTGTACAATCTATTGTTCAAGCAAGATTGCTATCTTTGGGTTAAATCCTTAGGGTTGTTTGGCTATACAACGTTGAGTTATAGCTTTATTACATTACTTAATAATAGCAATTTTATTATAGTTTTATTCTATTCAAACGAGTTATCTATGATCACATGAAACTTCATGATATTATATTGTCACGTTAAAAATATTACATTTTTTATATGATTAAATATTAGTATTTCTCTTAAATTTAGCATTTTATAAACATATATTGTTAACATGTTGATTATAATAATCTTTTAGGTAACTTTGTTATTGAATAAGTGTCATTTTACACATCTTTATTTTCGTTGTTTCTCACTTTATATACCTATATTTTTATTTTTGACACTTTACATATCTATGTTATACCCAAGCTTGTTATTGCAAGTTAGAGGACTTTTTATTGATACACAATGATAAATTTAATAAATAATATTGTGATGGGAAAATTACAAAAACATGATATGAGATTTCACTTTTGGAAACAAGTGAGTTGTTTTAGTTTTTGACAATATATAAGGGTGAGCAAATTACCTTCTTGTATCTTGTACTCTATAATATCTTACTCAATTGAATGGGTTTTGAGTGGATATTGATGGTACAAAATAGCTTTTAAGTATAATTTTTTTATATGTATTCCAATAAGGTTGGTTATGAGGATGGCATCTTAATATTTTACACACATCCTAAAATCTATACTTTAGTAACCTATTTACTTAGAAGTAATAAAAAGATAATAAAATAATTGTTTCCAAAATACTTCTCACTTGAAATTTGATCTATAAATTTTATTTTTCTGTTACTTTTGCCACTCCCTCTCCACATGAAATAGTTGCTCACTTGTAAAAGATGGAATTTCAATTAATTAGAAAAGTCAAATAACTTTTGTTATTTTACAGGAGTACTTTTTTGGTCTTATTCCCAATTTAATATTGCAATTAAAAAAGTAGAGTTAATACTAGAATAAATACTTCCACAATAATAGATTGTACAATGCAAACATTGGATATAAATTTCTAATTTATTCATAGTAATATTTATTTCTAAGGCATAATATTTTTATCTCCTATTTTTTTTTTAATTCGAAAAAGTAAATAGGCCATAAGAAAAAGATTTTAGGTATCATATAACCATCTTATAAATAACAATGCCTATAAAATAATATTATAATTCTACTTTTTACCTTCAACCAAAAAGAAAAGATAAATAAATAAACATATAGTATACCTGCAAAACACTATACTTCTTTCTTCTACATCTCTTTTGTCTCATCATAAGTCCTCTTTAAATGCGTTTACATTTTGTCTGCTTAATTGTATCCATCAATTTAAAGCTTGATGGGTACCCGCATCAAAGAATTTATTGTCTCCTTGCGATTTTGGACATTGTTCCCTTCCAAGTTAGTAGAACCAGAAGCCATTACAATGGAAGTCAGGAAGTACAGCATACAAAAGTCAACTTGCTGCTCTTGCACTACGAACAGCTCAACATCCTGCGCAGCTGCTGAACTGGTGTTCAAGGACAGACCCATAAGTTTACTAGGACATGTAAGGCGAGGTACAAATATCATTCTAAAAAATGGCAGGATGCATGTTCAAGGATAAGCAAATGGAAGATGCTCTTGACTATGTAACGCTGCTTTGAACAAAATCAGACAAACAGATAACAAAAACCCCAATATACAAGGCAAAGGGATTGAAAAAAAAAAAAGAAAAACAAAACAAAATCCGATCCCTATACATCTAACACTTTAATCCTGAGTTCTCCACCTGACAAATTGTACAGCTTTGAGAAAGGGCTATGACTTTACAAGAACATGAACACGATAAAATACAAACTAGTCCACAAGAAGCTCAGCATGTTCTGCAAAACTAATAATCATTAGATCATCAATCGGACTGGACAGCTCCTTGCGACACTCTTTCCATGAAGATCATAAAAATCACGTTGGAAATACGTGTTGAATTTGAATACTTTAAGAGAAACCCTGATAGCAAGGCTTGCAGACTCTTGTCATACCGGAAAAGCAGATGATTTCCAAGGCAAAGGAATAAAGATCGATAAATTTTGTTCAAGGAACGATGACAGCCAAGCTGCATCAGGGCAACAATCAATTTATCACAAACTGCCTTCTGTCTCAAGGAAGTCTTACCCCAGATTGGCCTCGTATGACTTATTTCTGTGTGAAAGACCATCAGAATTTTCCATCTTCCAGTGGGAAGTTGTATTGATTAGAATTGAAAGAACTCACCCGGATGTGTCAACTTCTTTCCCATGGTCGTCTTCACGCATGCTCCTCCTCAGCCTTCTGAGCCATATATCATAATCCATGGGATATGGCGTCCCACAGAGGCTATCAACATAATCTGCAAATGCTTTCAGAACAGTTGAGACATCCCCAAGCTTCTGCTGTATTAACCTCCTTGACCAAGAGGTCTCCCTCCACTGAAGAGCTCCCTCAACAGAATCAAGATGAGGCAAAACACCACCGCATGAAAAATAAAGCATATAAACCAGGCTTTCTGCATCTGAGGCAGAGCACAGTTTTCCTTCCTGCAGAGCATAAGTTGATGAAAAATGAAGATTCATCGCAGGGCGGTCCCTCTCTTCAAGAATTGCATGTCCCCAACCAATTAGGACATAAAACGGATATCTTGATTCAGATCTAACACAAATAATGTTCTCTGGCCATATGTCTCCATGACGGATGCCTGCAGATGATGTCACTGACAGTGCAGATAAACAATCATGGCAACACCGGATTGCCTCTTCAGAACCAAATCGGCCTTCATTTACCATATCAGCAACTGTTTCACCAACAGGGCTGGTCACCAGAATCGGTGTACCACACCATGGGTGATCGCAGTTTCCACCAGAGCTAGGTCTCCTACATTGACCAGGGTGAATAATCCTTCCTGAGGCACTCAACTGGGGCAGATACTTGCTAGATACACCTTTTTGCCTCATTATGGTCAATACCTTCGTCTGCCTTTGTACTTGATACCACAATTTCATATCTTCCCAAGCTGGTTCCAACTGGGAAGGATGAGAGCCAACATATAAGAAAAGAGATTTTCCTGATTCTTCAATTGGAGATGCAATATAATATGGAAGCTCACCATTATTAAGGACTCCATCTATCCGATAGCCCTTTTGCCAATTTGAATCATCAATCCATAATGTAGATCCCACTTCTAGCTTAAGCATCTCTTGAGATTCAACGTTGACAGATTCATCTGGAACCTCAACAATTTCAGGCGAAGCACTCCGCTGTTGAAGTCTAAATAGACCATTGCCATTAACTATAGTGTCACCCAACTGCCTCTCTATTCTTCTTGTCTGGAGGCGAGAACCATGGTTGGCAGCTAAGTCCTCAATCGAATGCTTGGGTGCCCCAGCAAATTGCATAATACTTTGAAAAGTTGCAAAAAGCATCTGTAAAGTGCCAATATCACCCCAATTTGCATTTCCAAGCTTGTTCCAGATCCGATCAATTGGAGAAACCGCAATAGTACAATACTTTTTAATCCAATCAGCACTGCTTTCGTGAACATTATGAACATCAAAATCCATTTTATTTATGTCTCCTTCCACTCTTACAACCCCACCATACTGAGAATCCACAATGAGAACAAATACAGTATTGGATCCCTGAGGGAAAGCTAATCTACTTAAGCTCCTTGATAACATCATTCGGACTGCATAGAAAAGGGCTTCACCAAGAACAGGAAGAGAGAGTTGCCGATCGTTGTCAAGAGCAAGATCTCCAATATCAGGCCTTAGAATGGCCAGTTCAAGAATATGGTCCCACTTCCCATGTGGATGCCTAGGGTTCTTGAGCATTATACCTGTTGCACAAAGATCCCTGAGCTTTCCGTTGGCAATAGCTTTCTCAGCCTGGTAAAATTTCAAGTTTGGATTGTAAAGGCAGGCAGCAGAGAATGGCAATGGCTCATTCTGGCTCCAAAAGGCTTCCCACAAGCCCTTTACACTTGCATGAAGAAAATCTTCAATAGCTAGATAAGCAGTAGCTTCCACAGTATCAGATGCCGATGCATAAACAGCACTAGGCATCCGAATCAGCTGCTCAAAAGAAGCTCCTTCAAGTGCATAATCAAACTTTTGTAATTCAATCAACTCAAAAGGGACATCAAAAACTGGCTTCTGTGCTGCCGAGGTTTCCAAAATGGATTGGAACCATTCTTCCAGATTTTCGATGAGGCATTCATGGTCCACAAATCTGGAAAGAAATTCCTTACGATTTCGAGACCTGCTACCAGATGACACACTGGATCTTTTTGTCCCAGACTCCACAGACTCATGGTCTGGGGATTGACCTGCAAGATATCAATTTTAAATATAAAATCAGTCAAATCAAATCAAGGATAACCATTGCCAAAAAAATGAGTTTCCACAGCTAACAAGACAGGCAATATACAAGAACACTTGTGCTTTTATACTTCAATAGGCATAAACAACCCTACAAGACCATGCACATGCACCAATCAACAGTCATGATATAAGTAATTCCAAGAAGTGTCCTCAATGAGATTTATATCCAAGACCTCATGAAAATTGACATGACAGTTTATGAGGGTACCTTTTTTATATTTTACTTTTTATTTTTTTATTTTCTGGGTAATGTTGGGAGTAACATTCAACAAATGTCCAAAAGCAAAGATGCACAAATTGAAAGGTCAGTCCACATTACTCTTGAGTTTTGAGCACTATGAAATAGTAGACCATCCATTTGTAATCAAAAGCCATGCCCCTCAAACAGGCAGAATTGTTGAATGATACAGTTTTGCTTCCAATAGTAACTTTATTTTATTTTATTTTTTTTGGGCCGAAGCTTCCAAGATTAACTGCACTCAGACTTTTTGAGATCTTCTTCCATAATTTAATACATTCATGAAAAATGACAAATAAACCAATCAAGTGACAACCTTCATCAGGCAGATCAGCAAGTGCATGCTATTATTTTGGTAGTATACACTAGGGACTGTGTAACTCGATTGCTGACTGACTTATCAAGCTTTTTGAGGAAAGAAAGGGGGAAAAAACACACAGGAGCTAAGCCAATGACATTGGAGACAAATAAGATTGGAAGGTTATACCATTCGTATTTCTCTAATGAAATTAGAAATGAAAAGCTTGTTTACTCATCCTGTGGATGATGTCATGCAATCTTTGTAATTCAGTTCAGTATGAAATCTTGAGTAAGCAGGAGAGAGAAAGAAATTCTTCTCTCCATAAAACTATAATGACCTAACAGAGCGCATGCATAAGCTTCACCGTTTAGACAAAACTAGAGTACTTGATATGCCACAT
The DNA here is from genome assembly GCA_024138005.1 of Lumnitzera racemosa. Lineage (NCBI taxonomy): Eukaryota > Viridiplantae > Streptophyta > Magnoliopsida > Myrtales > Combretaceae > Lumnitzera > Lumnitzera racemosa. Next base: position 70,711,735 of record JAMXBC010000004.1, on the reverse strand, counting down.
AATGTTCGGCCTGCAATGAAGAACAACACACTTCGAAGTACAGTGAGCCTACCTGGTCTCTTCAGGGACATGCCATAAAGTAGAGACGAAACAGAGAATGATCCTACCCAGTTCGTGAAATAAAATCAATTGCCCATAATTCGAATCCATCTAGGACTCAATTCATGGCATTGTCAGCACGATACCAACTAAACCGAAACAAAATCCAATTACAAAACGGTAATACAGGTCCTAGAACACGAGTTGCCTTCCCAATATCCAAAGAGGGATTCAAATATACCCATCAAAGAATAGAGAGCAAAGAGAAATTTATTCTCACATTAATGTTTCAATTCTTGCTTTCTGACAAACACATGTATATACACTCGAAATCATATTAGACTATCACGGTTACATGATAAGTGGCACCAATATTACAACTTGCATGAGGTTTCGGGTTCCCATCTTGCATAGAGCAAGCTGAATTCAACAAAAGAACAGTGAATTCCACGGACGTGAACAGTTATAGCCAGTCAAGTTACCACCGTGCACCTATGTCCCAAAAACACATAATACACACACATATGACCCAAAAAACAAGAAAAGAAACTTCGGAGATGCTTAATCAGCTTTCAATTATGGAAATTCAGCAGAAAACAATAGAAAGTCTCAAACTTTACTTAAAAGCCACTGAACTTCAAGGTCATGTCACACATATACAAAGTTCAACGGTCAGAGATAAATTCACACAATTGATCTGATCTAAAAGTGACAATTTTTAAGTTAAAGGAATTAATTAATAATTGATACTGATTAGAACATTGATTCAGTTGAATTAATATGAAGTCAAACGGATTTCTCGTGGAAGTAAAATTGAAGTCAAAGGAGAGAGAATTTGATTTTTAGGGTTCCGTGAAGAATGAAATTAGTGGGAAAAGGAAAGAAATATAATAAATAACAAAAATAATAATTGGTAATGAAAGGATAATTTTACCTTCCATTATCGAAGTAGCACGGAGGTGTACGTATGGTATTTACTCGTGTCCTTCTTCTTGTTTAGTTGGTGGAAGTTTCAGTTCAGTTCAGATCTCCGTCGCACTAATGTCTAAACTAAACATTCCTCTCTCTCTCTCTCCCTCTCTCGCGGTCAGCGGTATAGTATATTCTTTTTTTTTTTCTTTTCCCTCCCTTTTTTCTTATTTTATTTTCTTAAAAAGAAAATAAGAAAAAAATATATTTCCAATTAACGTTAATGCTTTACCAGCTTTCCATTTGAATCCCACAACCTTTTATTTTTTTTTTAATTTGAATAGTCAACGGTTACAAAAGTTTATAGATTAATCCTTCTCTTACCGTTAAACAATTACATGCGATGTCATTTCATATTCCTATATAAATTAAATGATATAATAAAATTTAAAAAAATAATTGAAATTATAATAAAAATGAAAATTAGAAAAAAATTATAGAGAAACTAAAAAAAATAAAAATAAACGTAGTTATCATCTATTATTAGGTGGCTATACATATTGTATATAGTAAGTTACAACCTACTTAAAAAGGTAAGTCAATTAACCCACCACTATCATTAAGAAGTTAAAATATGATTAGGTCTTAAGTAAAGGTGTAATCATATTAAGTTGAATTAATACAATATTAAGCTCGAGTTTTATCCAAGCTTTAATTTTTAATACCAAGCTCGACTCAAACTTATGTCCCAAAAACACAAAATGCACAATTTTACTTAAAAACTTGAAGCTTAAGATAGGCTCAAATTCGATCGAGTTTTAAATTTTAAACTCGAACTCAACTTGAAGATATATATAGCAAGCTCGCTTTCGACTCAATTAGCTTAATGGAACTTGAATTTTTTACGAGTTTTCCTTAAATAAACTCTAACTTGCTAATATTTTAAAAAATTAAAATACATTAAAAATTATACTAAACTTGATTATACTCACAAGCTTGACGAATTTATTATTCTAAAACTCAAGCTCGACTCAATTTGTTACTCAAGTAGCTCAAGATTGATTTTAATCTCGACTTAATTGTCACCTAATTATATTCAAGTAAAACTTGAACTGAACTTAAGTAGGTTATGAACCAATTTGGTTAATTTACACCTTTGATATAACAAAATAAAAATAAATCTAGTTACCATCTATCCTTAGGTAGCTAAAACGCACAATATGTGTAGCAGGTGGTTGCAACTTTCAATTATTGCAATCAAAGTCCAAAACCTTAAACTGAATGTTAACATTCTTGCATAGATGAAAAACAAAAGAAAATAAATGAAGGGAAATAAATAAAAAAAGGATATGATTTCTATTTGATAGGTAAAAATAGGAATGAAATAGAGTAAATGTTTTTATTTACTTTATTTGATTAGTTTCATGGAAAGGAAATGAAGAAAAATAAACTAATTAATTGAAAAATATTTAAAATGAAGATTGTTCAGGTGGTAAATCTATAATATAATTTAGTTCCTATTCATTTCCACCCATTTATCTCTAAATTTAAAGAGAAAAGAGATGCATTCCAAAGTAGAGCTTTTCCATTTATTTCTTTCCTTTTTCACCAATTTCCACCCTTTACTTAAACTAACAATATAATATTTCTTTTCATTTTTACTCATTTCTCTCATTTCTACCCTTATATATCTCTCCTAACATAACACTAGGCTGGTGTAATCAAATAAATAGTAAGGCTAGGTCAAAATATAAAAATGTTTTTCTTGCTACATGATATCGTACTCAATGCTAACCTTAGGGAAATTGATAATTTAACTCAAAAAATCACAAAAAAAAAGAAGAAAATAAAACACGAATATAACTAATGTTTAAAAAAAAAAAAGGACAATAGAAGGGAAAGATATGCAAAATCTAAAATAAAAATGGGGGAGCTAGCCAGCCTCAATAACCTATTAAGTTATAATTGTCATAGCCAACCACCTTGAGGCTAAGGGCACAACTAACCATCACCGAACCTTAGAATAAGTAGCTATTCATTTTAAGGTTACACTTTCATTTTTAAGCTATTTTTCTTTTTCTAATTTCCTAAGTTCTAAACATATTTATATATTACTTAGTTAAATATATTTAACTTATTTTATTAAATTAATTATTGTAAACCATTACAGACTTACACATATACCAAAACTAATGTTATAAATAGTGATAGAATATAGGTTGTGTATTTGCTAATAGAAAAAATACATGCCATGAGTTTGTAAAAACCAAGTAATTTTGTTTCCTACAAGTAATTTTGTTTCCTACAAGAAATGGCTTTAACTTATTTGGTTTTTAGTTAGATTAAGCTGTTTTTGTAATTGTAAATCTAATGAAAATTTTAACGCTTTTGAATTCTCTTCCAAATATATGTTTACTTTTGGATAAATGTATCAAAATACATATTCTAAATGTACTAAAATTCTTATAATCTAATGATATAAATGTTAATCTCCAAATTAGATTGATATATATATATATATATATATATGTATATAGCATGGTCGAATCTTCCTACACATTTGATGTATTAACTTTAGCTAAGTATTCAAAAAACATATTTTACATAGAATATATTTTATCCAAATGACATAGAATGCTTCATATGCTATCCTTATCTTGCAATATACAATTTTAATAGAAATTAGTGTTCATACGGGAGAAATTTTACATTAACAAATGACATGTCAATGAAAGAAGTTAGTCTTAGACATATGTTCTTACAATGTGAATCTCATCGTACAAAGTGTGCAAAATTGAACAAAACTTTTTCTAGTTCATAGAATGTCACCCAACTTGAGGCTTTCTTATATTTATCTGTATTTATAGAATCTGATAAATATTGTATCACCTTATGGATATATTTAAGTTAAAAAAGACATGAACATACGAGTGATTAAAACAAATTAACACATAATAAACTATTATAATATCAATTTATTATCTATTCATTCATTGATTATAATTATGGAGTGCCTCAATATATTCATTATTTCATGAGCATGGTTAATGAGACCTAATTGGTTCAAGGGCCAATGACTCAAAGCTGAGCTCAAGGACAATAGAACTTATTGAACCGAATGATTAATAGTATGCCAGGCAAAGAAGAAAAATGTATGATTGATGGGTTTGAAATGCATTATAGGAGTTTTACTCACTGAATTTGCATTGTAATATATGCATATTGCAACCTAGTTGGAGCTAAAGATAGAGTGAACAAGCAAGACTATACATGAAGGAAAGTACATGGTGAGTGCTTTGAAGTATATGGTGTGTACTTTAACTTTTTATGTCATGTATTGCAAATGGAGATACACATGATGCACACTTTTCTAAATGGTATGTATTACACCTTTTGGAAGCTACATGGTGTTTATCTTAGGAAATGCTAATACTCCTTATATTGCGATTATAGTGTCTATAGTGTATATTCTCATTTATTGGTCGTGTATCATTTATTCCTTTTTTAAGTTTTGGCTTTATTTTATTCGTTTCCTATTTAGTCAATATTTGGCCTAGGGTTACATATGCCCTTGTAAGACTTGATAATGTTTTTATCATTAAATAAAATTTATCCCTTTATTTGTGTTTCCTTGTGATTTATAGTGAACAAACCATCTAACTAATTTATGTGTAATATCAAACTAGTTAGGTATGGATCAAATTCTAGTGGTGCATCATATTCATTAAAGTTTCATCCATATCAATTTCCTTAAACACTAGAAAGAAACCCTAAAAAATCAATTTTCGTATTACCCATTGCAATAGCATTATTTTTGTGAATTGGCAGCTCTCTCCTTAAGTCATATCATCTTTTAGTATTAGAGCGTAGGTTGCCGTAAAGGGAAAGAGAGTGCTTATGGAGTAGATGAGAGGAATCTATTGTGAGATTTGATTTTTGTGTGTGCAATCAAATTAATATGTCTAAAAATAATAGCCAATTGGGTGGTGTAGTTAATGCTGAAGTCACCTAGGGCGCTAATGTGAATCTCCATGCTTTGATGGAGCAAATTGCAAGAATGAATACACGACTTGATGTGTTGGAAGGGCAATAGAAAGTATTGAGGCATAACGTGAATCTAGTTGTGGATCAAAATTAAGAGTGGGTAGAAGACATTATTGGTGTGGATGGGCTTGTTCAGGGTGCTTGCAATCACGTTCAATAAGTTAAGACTATGAAGTTGAAGACTTTGACATTTGATGGTGTTGGTTCTATAGCCTTGATTGGTTATAGAAGGTTGAAAAAGTTTTTGAGTGTTGCAAATACAACAACTGTACCAAGGTGCTCTAGTGGCTTTGGAATTTAATGGTTATGCCAAATTGTAGTAGAGTAACCTATTAAGTAGTAAAAGATGCCAAGGGGATGGTGAGGTAGATACTTGGTAAGAGATGAGTTGTGTAATGACTCAACGATTTATATCTAAGTATTATTGGCAAGAGCTATTTGATAAGATGCAAACCTTGTGACTACGTTAGAGAGTTAGAGACTTAGAGACTTTAATGATTTACCATGACATAGTTAACCCATGGGAACGCATAGTTTCTAGATTCATCAAGGGGCTAAAATATGAAATCAGTAATACCATCGAGCTACAAAGGCCAACTAAAGCAACATAGTTGATGGAACACCTACTCGTCTTAAGTCATTTGGCACCAACCTAACACCTAGGTTGAGAAGAAAAGAGAAGATTTAGGAGTTGTAATTAGAAGAGGTAAAAAGAGGGTGGAACAATGTGGTGACAACCGCAGTGAAGCTCCTATTAATCCTGGTACGATAAGCTAATCAATAGTAGACGGGGCGTAGTAGTAATCAAGTTAGGTGTTTTAAATGTTTGGGTTACGGACAACTGGCGACTCAATATCCTAATCACCGCTTGATAACTTTAGAGGATGGGGTAGTTGAAAGTGATGAGGATACGGACTATGTTGAGAAAGGAGTTACAAGGACTTGAGATGACAATGAACCAAGTCTTAATGGAGATAAAGGAGATCCTTTACCTTTAACTCAACTGGAGTGAAGGGTTCTAAGTGTAGAAGTTGTTATAGACATTGGCTAGCAAAAAGAACCTATTTCATATTAACTGCCGAGTCAAAGGTTAAGACTATACCATTATAAATGATGGAGGTAATTATGTTAATGCTGTATCTGCTTCCATGGTTGAACAACTACAATTGCCTAATACCAAAAAACCCAGATCCTATGTATATAAGTTCAACAACAGGGGTTCCATGCAAGTTTCTAAACAGGTTTAGCTACCTATATCTATTGAGGATATATATTAATGAAATAGAGTGCAATGTGGTTTCTATGAATGCATCCATATCCTTTTAGGAGGGCTTTAGATATTTGATAGAAATGTTTCTCATTAGGGAAAACTTAACACGTATTCCTTTGATTTTGGAGGAAAATAGGTTAAACTAAAACCTTTGAGCCTAAAAAGGTATAAGCATTACAAGTGGGAAAGTAAGCAAAATAGAAGAAGGAGAGTCAATTGGTGGTGAGAGTCCAAGAGAGTATCCAGATAATTATGGAGTGAAGGTAGGAATGACTGGAGTTAGCTACTTGTTGTTACCCAAGCTATTAAATGGGAGAGGGATATTAGACAATCATGTGGAGCATTTGGAAACCACCTAAGTATTATATGTTTTTATAGGGTTAATAGAGTTATTAAGTGGCTTCTTAAATTAAGGGGAAGAGCAATGACTAAAGATCATTTCTTATTTACTATGAAGTATCTTGAAACTAAGATTACCTTGGAGATTTTGGTTTTGAAAGTCGAATACAATTGCTTAAGTAAGGGTGTTGCATTTTATAATTTCACTAACAATGTTGTACAGGAAATTCTGAAATTAATAAGGGAACTAACTCAACAAGATTAGAAGGAGAATCTTCAATACCCTTAGGGGAATGATGAGACCTAATTGGTTTAAGGAATAATGACTTTAAGGTCAAACTTGAGGACTACACAACTTATTAGACCAGATAATTAATAGTATGCTAATCGAAGAAGAAAAACATATGGTTAATGGGTTTGAACTGCATTGTAAGAGTATTGCTCACTAAGTTTGTATTGTAATTAGTGAGATAGATGCATATTACAACTTATTTGGAGCTACATATGGAATGAACGAGCAAGACCATGTATGAAGTAAAGTATACGACATGTACTTCGAATACATGCTGTATACTTCAATTATACATGTCATGTATTGCAAATGGAGATATAAATGGCATGTACTTCTCTCTAAGGTGTATTACCCCATTTGGAAGCTACACAGTGTGTGTATATTGCAATTATAACATCTATGGCATATATTGTCATTGATTGATCATGTATCATTTATTCCTTATTCAAGATTTGGTTTTATTTTATTTGTCTATTGTTTTCTCAATGTTTACCCTAAGGTAATATGTACCTTTCTAAGACTTGATATATTTTTTTTTTTTTACATTGAATGAAATTTACCCCTTCGTTTGAGTTCTCTCAACAACCTTAGTTCTTATCAAATCCTTGCAATTTGTGGCAAAAGTTCAGCATAATATCAAATTGGTTATGTATAGTTCAGATTCTAACGGTGCATCATATCTATTGGAGTATCACCTATATCAATTTCATTAAATTCTAAACAAAAATCCTAAAAAATCAATTTTCGTATTATCTACTACAATAGCTTGATTTGATGAATAGATGGCTGTCTCCTCAGGTCACATGAATAGTTTAAATTATTGGTTACCACAAAACAAGTACTTTAGCTTTAATTGTATTAGAGAAGATAATTGGATTATTCATCCTCTATTGTAAACTTTCAATTAAGGACAAAAATCACTCTAAGAAAAGTTGTTCATGAATTCTCTATACATAAACATGCATTTTTACCAACAATCTAAAGAGGTACTTTAGTGAGATGTCATCTCTTTTGCGAGGTCATGAAGATGTTACAAACTATGAAGTCAAATAATTAAGGGAAACTCTAACAAAGCGCTTGAATGCTTAGTGAATTATCAGTTTTGAGAGGAAATTAAGTCTTTTTAATCTTCTCCACTTTTTAGATTTGGAAATTGATCTCAATCTTTGTAAGTTAATAATGTAACAAGGTTTAGAAATTATTGTCTAATATATATATATATATATATATATATATATATTTGGAATTCGACAAGGCTATACGATCTTGTACATAGATTATGGGTTATATGTGCTATATTATGTTCATACTCATCATAATAAATAATAATAAAGTTAATTGTTATTCTCATACTCTTTCGTCTTATGATTTACAACACAATAGACTAGACATTGTAATTTTAGTGTCACACATTTTATGCATAAAAATGAGAATGTTTTCACAAATCATGTCTATAAATATTAGGGTAAATTACATAGATATTCGTTAAAACTATTAAAAATGATATAGACATTCCATATATCGAAAATATAATACTGCAACTCCTCATCATATAGACCTACCCTCTTCTACTTATGTGCCACATAAATTCATTTTTTACCATCCAACTTTCTATACTAACCCCCATACCTTTGTCTGTATTGTCATGCCCTGAAGTAGTAAAGTCATAACAGTCTTGGCGTATGAACTATTATAAGATAGAAGTTAGCCTTATAGCTACTACTATAAACTTAGTTCATACCAAACATACCCAACTTAACAGCTTTGAAACATTCAATTCAGCACCTATTATTAATAAAACTTATAGTATAATTTTTCAAAAACACTTGTTTAAGATAACCTATAGTACACATCTTAGTAACGTAATAGTATTTACATTAGCATTTATACATTAATAGTTTTGGTTTTTAATAAAAGCTTACAAAAGCCACAGGTTTTGAAGTTTATATACATCAAAGTAGGAGACTAGTGGGCAACTAGGGAGATCCCAATTGGTTTCCACAAAAGACTTAGAAAAACTCAAAACAAAATATCAGGTTCTTGCAAGTCTTTAAGTCTCCTTACTCTCCTAGCCCAATGTATACTAACTCGAGGGTGATTATAGCGTTGCATCCATAATCTTTAGTCAACACCTATAAAAGAGTCGATAGTAATATGAGTACAACTAGCTTAGTAAGTGGGATAGAGATAAAAGAGTACATTAAACACAGATATGGTTTTCAATCATTAGATTTTAAAGAAATGCAATGCGAACAATCAAGTGAGACATCACACAATATTAATCGGTCTATTGTGAGGTTAGAGAAATTATATCTACTCTAACTTGAATTAAGGAGTTTCATCGCAACTCCATTTAGACAAAACCTAGGTTTATGCACTGGAGAACACCATCCTCCCAATACAACGTTCAAATTATGACCTCCAACCTTACTGCAACCTCCTTTTCTGTCACTTGGTTCGACTAAAGGTGGGGATGATGATGTCCGAGTGAGGATTGGACAAGTTGGGCTTCAGTATTTGGTGGGGTTGGTACCCCGAATCCTATCAGGGGAAAGGACCATTTCAACTATCATTGTCAAAAGGGTCGGTATTTGGTTTGACACATCTAATTGTTCCCTTAATAGGTTGTTATACATGTTTAGTTAGGTTAAGGGTTAGTCTTTAGTTAATTCCAGTTAGAGATGATCAACAAATGAGCAAGGCAAAACAAATCAAACATATTCATACAAGCAGCAATCTAAGTCCAGAATTCAAGTAAGTAACACACACGAGGCATGTACATATTCAACTAAGTTACAATCATAACCAAATTTACTCCCAAGCCTCTAAGTACTCTCACATGTTGTAATGTATGGATCTTAATTTATCTAAACTTTAATGTTTCATAACTCTTGTCCCTCTCTCCAGTGTTCTTTGTTTATCCCTATATATACACATTAGATTAGTTTTAATACACATCCAAACCTTGAATTAATAGTAATCCATTCATTTTATATGATTTTAGTTGTTTTGACATAAGTTTTATAAGTTATATTTACTTACAAGTTAAGATTTCTTATGTAGTTCACTAGTTTTTATAAGTTATTTTAGGTTACAAAGTCTTTTGAGTTACCATTTGATTTTAGCTAACTTTAGAGTCTTTAGGAAATTATTTTCCAATTTAGCTTCTGGTTTTCCTTATATTTACATTTCACTGTTAAATTTGCCTCTAATTCAGCTTTTGAGTAAAATCCTAAGTGTAGTATTCATCCAAAATCCTCTGAATTATCCTCTATATTTAACTATCTTCCTATAATTAATTGATTTGATCGTTTTTCCTCTAACTTCAACTAGGATTAACCTAAAATAACACTTCATTCTTCATTATTCAACTTCATTACTTCCCAACTTCTCTTATAATACATCAATTTCTTCAAATTTATATACTACTAAACTATACACATAAAGGGTTGCATTCTTGATTTCATAACTCCTTCCAATGGAACTAAATTCCATAGCTCTAGAACACTATAAATATTCCAAAAATCAATCAAACATAGAATCCAAGTGAGTTCCTTAAGAAATATATATTAAATTTTACCACAAACCTTATTTTAAGTATACTTTAGAGCTGAAAAATTCATAAAAAATAGTTTTGTGAAAAATATTTTCATAGCATTTTAATATAGTATAGGAAAGTTTATAGAAAAATTTGGAGGTTGAAACTATATCTTTTTAGACAATTTATTCCAATATAAAAAATAATTCGGTTTTGTCGATCTCTTAAGGATGTATATTATATCTATAAAATAATATTTTTCTTGAATTCTGCAAATAAAAATATTTAGGAATAAATTTTTGTAGAATTTTCTAGATAGTTTTAATATTTTTAATAATTTATCAAAAATTGAACTAGATTAGGACTCTCATTGAAAGTTGGAGCTTCAACCACTTATGGCATCCACCACCTTATCGACAAGCTTAAGCACTTAGTATTGCTTCAGGTGGTGGTGGTGGTTGGTCTCTAGCAACTCCTTAAGCATTTGAACACCTAAAGCCATATTACACTTTAATTTTGTCTATTTTTCCTAATTTATTTCTTCAATCTCCTAAACTGAACCCTATTTTTCTAGAGCTTAAGTTGCATGTAAGTTGTTGTTAAGAGGTTCCTAGGAATTTTTTGGAGCATTTATGAGTATTAATGAATTTATTTTCTCTCCTCTCTTGAAAATTGGCTTAAGTACTTATTCTAATGGCATGTTTAACCTTGTTAACTTACTCACATTTGTCCTCTAGCTTCCATGCACCCATAACAAGTTCAAGCCAATTGCCCCATTTTTTATATAATTTTTACAAATTTTCTTAGCTTATTTTGTTTTAGAATGTAATTAATTGAGTATTTTAATTAATTATGGGTACATATTTACACATAAAATTTACACGCTGTGTATATATATATATTCTATATATTATTTCATTTTAAATAATAATTTTATTATATTTGTAATTTATCTCTAAAAATTTTACAAACTAACAAAGCCTATTCCATGTGATTAAGATAAATATTAAGTAGTATAATAAAATTACACTATTTTAGCTATATTATATTATTATTATTATTATTATTGTATTTTCAGGAACCAAGTCCATGAAGTCTCATTGAATAATGTCCTGAGCCCACTTGTAAATTTCTAACTTGATCGGGTTATTTTCACTAACAACCTAAATTACCCATTTGATACCCAATCACAAAAGTACGGGACTTACATTTCCACTTCTCTTTAGAAAAGTTTTGTCAACAAAACTTTTATCTTACCATCATATAATAACTTAGTCAATCATAACATTGTAGTACAATGATGCTAACTTGTTTCTTAAAAGAGGTCCTATGGCAACTTTCGATTCCAATGTAACTTCTACCCTTGAGCCACTACATCTTCAACTTCATGATTTCCTTAATTTCTTGATCCGGTTCCTTAAAATTTTAATAAGTTTTTTCCTCAATATTATAATCTTCTTGTAGATCCATGAGCTTGAACTCAATTATCGCATTTGGATTTTTACAAATTTCCATAATATTGATATTAAACTTATTTGATACAATACTTATCATACTCCAATCTTATCAACTTTTATCAATCAAAACAATTGTGTTAACTTTCCTGATCTTCCAAATAGTAAGGGTACCGTCTTTACATTGCTTCATTCAATTGTCAAGTTAACTCTGTTTGAAGCCACTTCTCCCTTATACTTTCACATATTCCCTATCATGATTCCTTAATTTCTGAAGTTAATTGTTCTTTACTTGGTTAAATTCCTCTTTTATCATATACTTTTGGTAAGAGTTCACTAATTTTTTACTTTATTACTTTCCTCAAATTCCTCGCTAATCTCCAATGTATTTATATCAAGTGTTTAGGTTCTTCATATAACCGGCACATATATCAGCAAAGGTGAGTTTGGCAAATCTTGATCTTTTCACAAACTTGTACTCGAATGAAATAAAGAATAACTTGATAATAGATTCAATTTGATTAGACATGAATTGACACTACTCTAAGACTAACAGAACATATGGAGACATTGTCCAGTTTTGTGCTTTATAGTTGGTATGACATGAATGAATCCACAGAAAGGTGGAAGACTCACATAAAAGACATAGGAATTATGATGAATAAGGAATTTGATAAGAGACATGAGAATTTTTTTATTTTCCATCCTCTTCTTACTTATTCATATGTACCTAAGATATTTATGTATATATGAAGGATACCATTTCATATTCTACCCTTAGTAACATTTGTTCCCCTTTTTTCTTCTTGCCTTCATGATTAATGTTGGGTGTACAACTTCATAAGTTATTCCATAACCTATACAACTTACGTAGGGGTATTATTCTTTTATTTCTTTAAGTTACCCGATTCATCTCGAACATCTTCATACATGCACTTCTTGTAACATTTACCACCATTTTCTAGTTTTCATATCTTTGAACTTGGTTAAACGCACCTTTATCTTGATCTAAGCCTATATGCATGCTAAAATCTTTCACGCATTGTCTTCAAAATATAGTTTCTATCATTTCCTTAGGATTTCCCTTTTCATATTTGTTCAAGATCATCAAATCTTGAAGGACCTCTTCAACTTATTATATATATATATATTTTCCTTACTAATGTTCATCCCTACCCATGATACTCCTCACTATTACTTATCCACTCCTCTTAATAGACTTGTTTCATGCTCTTAGTCATGTCTTAAATTTTCTCCTTATTTTCTTTCCTAATTACTAAAGCCACACCACATCTTAACTTTACAGTCTGTCACATTTCCAATCCTTATCTTTTGACATATAATGATGTACAAGCTTATATAATAAGGAATCATTAACGTTCTTAATTATTTACTTATTAGGGTAAAATGAGATAAAACTAATATAAGTACCCAAACTTTCATTTTTTTTCATTTTAGTACTTAAACTTTAAATTTGTTTATTTTAGTACCCTCACTTTTTAAATGAGATAAGTTAGTAACTATGTCATAACGACTGTTATAATAAAGTAGTAGAATAATATAAGTACATTAACTTTTATTTTATTTCCATTTTAGTGCTCAAACTTTATTTTTTATTTCATTTTAATACTTCAACTTTTTAAAGTGAAACAAATAATTGTTCTTTATAGTGGTCATTATAATAGAGATACTAATTTGTTTCATTTAAAAAGTTAGGATATTAAAATGAATAAGTTTAAAGTTTTGATACTAAAATAAAAAAATATAAGGGTTCGAATACTTTTAGCGGCTTTATTCCAGGCAAATTCTTACCTTAACTTCAAGTAAGAGGGGTTTTATCTTTTGAATTAATCCTTATTCATCGCCATTGGTCTAACTATCATTCTTCAAATTATTTTTGGAAGTACTCTTTTTCAGGTGCCTCTCAAAGTTTATCAATTTATTGACCCATTGAGATTCCTTCATCCATACGTCCTATCAAAATCCAGCTCCTATCTACTCACTTATATAGTATGTTCGTCTCCTTCCAGTGTGCAAGGATTTTAAATGCCTCTATCTTAACTTAACTTAAGCCATCCGATCTTTGGCTAGGGTTGGCTTTCATATTTTACCCCTAAGGTATTAATCCATCTCATGAAATTTGAAAAAGTCAAATGATTCTCTTGGTTTTAAGTGTTTCCTAATGTAACTTCTTATTATCGACCTACACATTTTCACCACCCAAAAGATGTTATAATGAAGCTCCTTATAGCTAAATCTTAATATTTGCGTTAATAATCATCTGTCTGAATTGTTGGGTCAATTGTGTTTGGGAGCAGTAGTAAGTTACTCTTAGTTGTAGTATAAGAGAACCTAGAGTTGGGTTTGTATTTCCCTGTCAATCCTTAGGGTATCTATTCTCATTTATTAAACATATTTCTAACCATCACATTTGATTGCTAACCATGTATTCACAATCTTGTATAGCATTCAATTCGGTTTCATCTAATCCCTTTAAGTGAAAATATTCCTACTTTCCCAATATTATAAAAGTTCTACAATAAATCTTCCTACCAACTTTTTGACATCCACATAATACCTTTAATAAGCATTATTCCTCTACATAATACTAGTGAGATATCACTTATACATAACGTATTCCTATATTCCACATTATAGCTTGGCATAGAATTTAAATCTTTAAACTATTATCTGAGTGATTACTCCCTGTGAAACTAAAGTCACATAGTTCTTAACAATATATCTTCTATTGACGTTTCAATATTCACAAATCATTTATACTAATTGCATCCCATATATACATAATGATAGAGAATATCTCCTATGATACTTAAGTCCCTACTTATAGTAAATAATTGTATATTAAAACCTGTGTATATAATGTCACTTGTATTCAATCCTGTAATATAACATTACCTTCAATCTTACAGTATCATAATGCCTTTTGAATAAAAATTAGGAACAAAAGTTCACCTACCATGTATCATGTTTAAATACTTCTTCCCTAGTAGTTGATCTGTTTAAACTAATCTTCATATATATTTTTAACTCAAATTCCATTTGATATCATTCTAAATCATACACTTCTCACCTCTATAGTTTTCAAATTTCAACTTTACAACTCAAAAGAATATACCAGAACTTTAACTTTACACCAAAAAAGATTTACATTAGAAAGTAACTTCACATCAAGGAAGATCATATCAAAAATGAACTTTTACATGGAAAGTAACAATACATAACAACTTTCATACACATCGAGATATCACAGGTCCATTTCCCCAATACATTATTTGTAAATACTATTTTGGTTAACTATATGCAAGATTATATTTATATTATTAAGAGAACTGGAATGCATCAAAGAATACCACATCAAAACAATAAGAGTTCATTTCATAAATCATAGCTTAAACATGTCAAAGGTAATTGAGTTTCCAATCCATATTACTGTTGAAAGAGTTAGACTACCAAAAATTACTCTATCCTACTAACTCTTGACTATACAAACTAATGGTCTCTTAAAAAACCATCAAAACTCTTTGTAAAAAAATCAATTCCATACCCATTTACCTTTACCTTTTCATTTTTCATTTTTTTTTCTTTAGTTTCGTACTTAGAACTTAATCACCACATATTCTAAGGTTTTAGGATATTTGTAACTTTATACATTCTATCATCGTCATTAATATTCTTAACACTAGTTCCTTTCTCTTAATTTACTTCATTGATTCCTACATGACCTTCTGCTTATGCATTGGTGGAAATATTCACCTAAAGTTTTATCTAAAATTCTACTTACTCTTATATTTTATACTTCTCAATCCATGTATCCATTCGTTCATCTTTATCTCATCTTAAGTTGTTGTGACATCTAAATTATGACCAAAGTCTTTCAGGTTCTCATCTAGGTTCTTATTATGTACCTCTTAAAGTTTCTTCAAGTATAGGGGTAGGTCTGTTTAAAGTTCAACTGGGGTTTTGGTTATTATTATTAAAGAAAAACTTCCATATCTACTCTTGATCTCTCTTTATGAGTGGACGTCTAAGAAACCAATCAATGATACTATTACACCCCGAAGTCACAGAGTCACAATAGTCCCGCCGTGTAAACCATTCTATGATAGTAACTAGCCTCACAATACCTATCATAGACATAATTTACACAAGGTGTCGACGACTCCTCGCTTTGAAGTAAACAGTCCCATTTAAGTGTTTAACTACAAATATAGTAATTATCACAAATTTTTAATAAACATACATAATTATATATAAAGTCCACAGAACTTCCCAAGAAGCTCTACTTAAACATAATGGTTTACTAATTTTACATAACAACTATCAGTCTTCCAGTCTTAAACTATAAAGGATACACTAACTACATATCCACTGCTAAGAAAATTGATCCCCACACCCCTAGCTTCAGAAGAACTAACGTCTGGATAATTGTATGGCAGCATAGTACTTACAGTAATCAGAAATCAGGACCTGCAAAAGGATCTATAAGGGTATGAGTAATTACAGCTCAGTAAGTTGAATTGGAGACTTATGAGAGTATACAAACACAAACAAGATTATCAAACAATTATTTTTATGCGATGCAACAATTAAGTGTCATCACACAACGTAGTCCGGTCCATTGTGAAATCCGAGAAATTTTACCTACTCTAATCCGGGTTGAAGTTTCCATGTTATGCAGCAGCTCATAACCAAACCCAAGCTTATGCAATGGAGACATCGCTCCTACCGCGACGACTTTCGAACCATTGACTTTAACCTTACCGCGACCTCCTTTCCTATCACTTAGTTCGACTAAGGATGAAGAAGGGACCATTATATAATCATACGCTATCCCTTTTGAAGGAGTCAGTATTTGGTTGGAGAATCCTAATGATCCCTTAACAGGTTGCAATGCATGATATTTTTTTGTCATTAGAGTCGAATAAGATTAAATTTCATTTAGGGTATTCAAACAATTTCACACCAATTTAATCAATCACAAAACTAATCACATTATAAATTTCAGCATACATTCAGATGCATCAAACACATGCGTAAACTACTTACAATCACAACCATTTACAATCCTAAGTCTCTGAGTACCATAAAATAGCACTCTAATATAGTAAGTAATAACCCAACTTATTTGGAATTTCTTAGTTGCCCGATCACTCCATTACAAGTCGATTCGTTTCTGGATATCCTATAATACAAATAGGTCTTTTTAGTTCTTATACATTAATGATTCATATTCTAAGTTATAATTTAGCTTATTTTTTTTCCATGTATACCTATTATTTACTAATGATTCATTTTATCCTATTTCGGGGTTCGGTTCCTAAATTAGATTCTAATTTTGATTCTAGAATCTTAAATATGCTCGAATCCTAATGTGAAATTAATCACATTAAGCTCAAGTATTCTAATATCCTATTGGGTCTTAATTTAGTATTCTAAACTGTTCGGCACACGTTAGACAATTTATTTTAATATGAAGAATAGCCGGTTTTACTAATTTCTTAAGGACGTATATTATATCTACAAAATTTATGTAAAATAATATTTTTCTTGAATTCTACAAATAAAAATATTTATGAATAAAATTTTGTAGAATTTCTTGGGTAGTTTTAATATTTTAAATAATTTATAAAAAATTGGGTTAGAATAAGACTATTACCGAAAGTTAGAGCTCTAGTCACCAGTGGCGGCCACCACCTTATCGGTAGGCTTAGGCGTTGGGTGTTACTTTACGTCATGGTGGTGGTTGGTCTCTAACTTACTCAAGCCCTCAAATACCTTAAAGTCTAGATTACACTTCAATTTTATCTATTTATCCTAATTTATATCTTTTATCTCCTACACCAAACTCTATTTTCCCAGATCTTGAGTTGCATGTAGGTTGTTATTGAGAGGTGATTGGGAATTTTTTGGAGCATTTGGGTATCTTAGTGAATTTATTTTCTCTCTACTCTTAAAAATTGACTTAAGCACTTATTCTAATTACATGTTTAACCTTGCTCACTTACTCACATCTGTCCTCCAGCTTTTATACGCCCATAATATGTTTAAGCTAATTGCCCCATTTTTTTAAAATAAATTTTCTTAGCTTAGAATGTAATTAATTGGTTATTTTAATTAATTGCAAGTACATATTTACACATAAAAATTATATGTGGTATATATATATATATATTCTATATATTATTTCGTGTCATATGATAATTTTATTGCATATGTAATTTATTTCTAAAAATTTGCAAACTAACAAAGTCTATTCCACGTGATTATGATAAATATTTAGTATAATTACACTATTTTAGATATATTATTACTTTATTATATTTTCAAATTTTGAGTCAACAAAATCTCGTCGACTAATGTCTTGAGTCTACTCATAAATTTCTAGCTCTATTGGGTTATTTTCACTAATACTCTAAATTACTCACTCAATACCCAATTGCAAAAGTACGAGACTTACAGATATTAAGCCCTTATGTGATTCCGTGTTACATTGCTACGCTTATTGAAAAAGGAAAGGGACTTTTGTTTTCATTTTCTTTTGCCAATAAAAAATGATATTTTATTAAGGGCTACCCATTATCTAGATGGGCTGCAAGAGTTAAATGAACATTTAAAGCACTAGACTAAACTTCAAATAGGATTCCCTTCCTAATCAATGAAGTTACCTAATCAGTTATCACATTAGCTTTTCTAGAAATAAAATGAAAGTAAAACTTACTATAGCTTACCAAAGAGTAGACTTAATTTGTTAGACATAAGGATTTATGGCCCTTAATTAAAGATAAGTTATTGGATTCAAAATGAACCTGCCTCCAATCATCGTCAATCGCCATCTATACTCTAAAAAATGCAGCCTATCCTTTAACTTATTCAATCATCAAAACCCTACACTACTTTGATGAGCAAAAAATTATCCTCCCTTAGCTAAAACAAAAGACCACACTTGTTATAACACGATCACCCAGAGTTGTCCATGATCCATCCACATTAGCTTTAAAAAAAAGGAGAGATAGATTGAGTCCAAAAGTTTATCATTGTTTTGTCACTTTACTTCAGCAAAACCTTATAACTCTTCATCACAACCTCTAGATTTAGACTTACCCCTTTAAAAATCACCATGCATCTTACCTTCCAACTATTCTACAACATTGCATTTACTTTTTGTTTCTAGTTGACTCAATTATCTCCATTTCCTCAAACCAATCCATAAGCTGCTAACTTTCAATTTGTCTACCCTTATACCGATACCTCTAAACTATACTGATTTTGTCTATGCACAAGCTAGCAACATATGATCTAAGGTTTCAGTTTCTCTATAAAAGGAACAAAGGGGTATTGGGTTTACTTTTCTTTTTAGTAATCTTTCCATGGTAGGAAAAATGCCCGAAACAACTCTCCAAAAAAAGTGTTGAATTTTAGGTAATGTTTTTAAATTCCAAATCCTTTTCCATTGTGCCCTAAAAGTGCTTTTAGATGACGAAGGTTTTAAAGTTTGCTTCTCTTGATGCAGATTTGTCAGACGGTTGTACACAGACTTCATTGTGCACTTTACCTATCGATTTTAAGGCCATACAATTAAGTCTTTCTTGCAAAGAGGCATAACTCGAATTCTTTTTACTGTACCTTAACCAAATAGTTGTCATATCTTAATGATGTCCTAAGAGGATTCATCCTTAATCATAAGATTATTGATTTTCAACTCATCCTCTCCATTGTACAATCTATTCTAAGGTCTTTGGCCTTCAAAAAGAGGCACTTACCTATATACCAAACTCTGCTTCTCTCCCCAATAGCAACCTTCCACAAACCTTCCTTACAGAGAATCCTATGACCTTGCAAGATATTGCTCCAAGTTCAGGATGCTTTCACCCCCTTTGATAGCTTCTTTAAAATCCTTATCCAAGTTATATAGTCCCTTCAAAACTCTATCTATAAAGTTTTAGGACTTTTATTTAAACGCCAAGCCAGTTTGAAGGCTAAGTAAAAATTATATAGGTCTTTGAAACTAACTCTACCCTTTTCTTTAACTTTTATCAACTTTTCCCAGCTACTCTAATGGATTTTAGTCTCATTCTTTCTTTACCCTTAAAAAGAGTTTGGTATCAATGAATTCACTTCATGACACCATTTAAGAGGATAGCAAAAATATGACATTGAATAGGTTAGAGTTGCTAAAACCATCAATTTTAGAAGCACCTCCGTTCACGCTTCACCAAGCGATCCTTACCTCCATCCTTTGAGTTTCTTTATAACTTTTTCCTTTACAAAAGACAAAGCTTTATGTTTCAACTTTCCCTAAATAGTAGGAAGTCTCAAATACATGTCTGAATCTTCTATGACCCTAATTCCCAACTAATTCCCTACTTTCTAACTTATCTAAGGTAAGGTGTTCTTGCTAAAGTAAACACTTTATTTCTCCAAATTGACCTTTTCCTTGACACCTAACAATATTGTTGAATAATTTCCATTAGTTTTCTTACTTCATTCCCTATTGCCTCTAAGAAGAAGAGTGAGTCGTCTATAAAAAACAAGTGAGATAGAGTAGGACAATAATTCTTTAAGATAAGCCCAATAGCTCTCAATTACGCACAACCCTTCCAATAGCTTTAGATAATACATCCACAATAAGTATGAAGAGATAAGGTGATAAGGGATCACTTTGTCTCAACTCGCTACTTGGTCTTATGTGGTTAGCCCTCTTCCCATTTATAATCAAATTGAATTCAACAGTCATTGATGATCAACCTCATCCCAGGGTTCTAGAGGCCTAAGCCTACCAAAGAGCTTGGCTGGTGTGCTACCAAAGCCTCTCTAGCTTGGATAAAGAATAGCTCGGCACCTGCTTGAGCTTTGCTTACCTTACTTGGGCTCACCCTTAAGCACTCCAAGAGTCCTCTTCCGAAGATCCCTTGTCCCCACTCTCTAGCCATAGGAAAAGAGCTTGCCTCCTTTTTCGAGAACTATCTTTGGGAAGCTCGTCGGTTAATGCAGTCAAGTTTGATCCCCTCTTCCTGTCTCTTTTTCTCTCATCATTAAATGCTGAATAACCGCTTGACACATAACCTATAGCTTAGCCTCCAAGCTTGGGTAGCCACCCTTAACAGATGTGATAGGCTTATCCATTAAGCTTTGACCAATTGATAGAAGGGTCAAAGTCTTTTCTTGTACTGACAACACTACCTCTTTGGATTTCATGCCAACCAATCCCCTCTTGCCATATGTCTAGGTAGGTCAGATCCCTAAACCTATAAATAAGAGTAAAGCCACTAGGTAAGGGATTCTTTTGATACTTTCGGGAACTCCCTCAACTTATTTGCTCTTTCATTGGAATCTTAATACTCTCCCAGCTAATTTGAGCATCGGAAAGCCCTTACTAGCTACACTACAGGGGACTTTTTGTAGGTCTACCATTGTACGAGACTGATAGACCATTAGGAGTTATACTGGTGATATACAACACTACTATTTGGTGCTAGCCATCATCATGGTTAAGAGTAAAAACACACAACCCCATCCGACACTCTCAGGTAATGGTAATTAATCCACAATAGAACCACCACTGTCACCACCCATGGAATTGCAACTATTAGACATGGAACAAATGAAGACAATGTTCCAACAGTTGATGAAAATCAATGCAATAGTCCTTTAAGAAAACATCAACTTAAGACAACAATTGGCCTCAAATTAGAAACTCAACGGAAAAGGGTAACCACGACGATAAGGTTAACCTCGAAGACACCTCCATTAGTTCTCTTAGCTGACCTAGTAAGCACCATAGGTGCTCACTTACATTACTAACAAACCTTGTACATCTATGCAATAATGTTCAGATGAGCAGCGCTCGCTATAAGACTTCTACAACCAACTAAACACCAATTGTAGCAAGGCATACCATCAAGACACACACTTGAGCACAAGCAAGATATGGAGGGACATCTCCCCTGAGTGCTTACCAATGCACTTAGACAATATGAATATACAAGAGCTCAATTACATATCCGATGTGCCTATAACCTTCATGAGCAAAAGCGTCTTGAATCCTTCGCCTAACAATCAGGTATAGTTGTGAGTAAGAGCCCTTTCACTCCAATCATCTTAGAAGAAACCTTCCTACAAGGTATGTGTCTTCCTCACCTAAACACATATGATGAAATAGGCAACCCAGACGACCATTTGGTGCACTTCCATACAATGATGAGCCTCTATAACTTCTCTAACGTTATTATGTGTAATTATGTGCAAGGCATTCTCGAGTACACTAACTAAGGTCGCGTTAGTATGGCTCAGCTAACTCCCAAGAAATTCCATCCACTCTTTTGATGATCTCACCACTAGATTTCAATAGTATTTCCTTAGTAGTAAGGTATCGCATAGGGACTCCTCCATGTTATACAATGTGCGCCAGGTCCAAAACGAGACCTTACGAGCATATCTTAAGCATTTTAACTACGACAAGGTAATCATCCCGAAAGTAAACTTTGAAACAACTCTCTAGATCATCATCTACGGCCTGGACCTGAGTAGTAAAACTTTTAAGGCACTGGCACTATGCCAGCTAGATAACTTTAAAGAATTCACGACCATCGTCGAAATAGTACATCATATAGGAAGATGCCATTTGAGTGCACCTTAAGCATGATCTCTAGCGCAAAACCTCTATAAAAGGTTGCCTCAATCCCCGCAAGGATTGTCCATTACTTTCCTAAAAGCACCAAGAAAGATAGAAGTACAAATTCGCTAATTACCCCAGCTACAACCTACTAAATCGCCCCTTAGGGGAGGTCTTCTACAAAGTTTATGAATGCTTACCTTGCGCCCTAAGCATCAAAGAAACACTTGAGGCCGTCACCTTAGGCAGATTTTCTGACTACTATAGTACCCAGGACCACAATACTAATGAATGTAGATACGTTAAGAATGCGATCAAAGGCCTTGTTTACAAAGGCCACATGGACCACCTTATCACTGATGAGAGAAACCATCCTCGCAGCTCAACAACGTTGCACTTAAGAACCATAACAGCAACCAAAGCCGCGACAAGATAACCTACTTAACAACTTGGAGCGCAGGGGCTACTGATGACAGGTGCAAATAATCACAAATGGGCTAGGATTATCAGAGAAGGACCGTTCTACTTAACCACTTCATGAAGTACTCTCAGTTTGACCTAAGAAGTCAAGAATAGACATAATTATCTCCTTCACTAGTAAGGATAAAGAGGCATCAAGTAACCTCATATCAAACCCTTTATCATCAATGTTGAAAATAAGTACTTTAACATCCCCAAAATGTTTATAAACAATGGTTGTTTAGTCAATATTCTCTTATACTTCAACCATATAAGTAGAGCTTAGTGGGCTTTAGGGGAAAGACGGTCCCAGCAAAAGGTCTTATCACATTACTTGTTTGGCTAAGCTACGATTAGCACATTGCTTTATAGTTATTGATTTTGTAGTTGTCAACTACTAATCTCCTTACAACAACATCTTAGGGCATCCCAACCTCAATAAATTTGATGTGTGCATTAACTAAAGATGTCTCATGATAAAATTTCCCATGCCCATAGGGGTTAGGATTGCACAGAAAGACCATAAGGTATCTCAATACTCTCCTTCATGATAAGATCATGTACATTGAGTCCACCCCTAGCACTACACAAACATCTTGAGGGTAACCAATAGAGATGATTGAGGTCGTCCAATACAACAATTGCTATGAGCCCCATATTTGATGAATGTGGATTAAGTTGGTAAATTTAGGGTATTAGTGAAATTAACCCTATTAACCTAAAAACTTATGAATAGGCTTGAGACATTAATTGAGAATATCCCATGGACTTGGATATTGAAAAGATAATAAAATAATAATATAGTTAGAACAGTACAATTTAATTATATTACGTATTATTTGTTGTAATCACATAGAATAGGTTTCGACCGTTTGTAAACTTTTATAGATAAATTATATATGAAATAAAATTATTATGGGATATAAAATAACATGTAGAATATATATTTACGTGTCGTGTGTAATTTTTAAGTATATTGATATATTTGTAATTAATTAAAGTACCCTATTATTTATATTTTAGGTCAAAAAAGGATAGGAAAATCAATAAAAGTTATAAAAAAAAAAGAGAATAGTTAGGATTAAGATTTTAGATGTGTGGCTTTAGCAGGACAGGTGTTTAAGAATAAAAACAAGTTATCATGCACATTAAGTTTATGATTTAAAGGAATTGTACATAAGGAGAGAGAAATATAGTCATTTGAAGTAGTTAAACCACTCTAAAAATCCAGCAATCATACATGCAAAGAAGGTTTTAAGAAAAATTAAGTGAGCATTTGAAGATTAAAGAGCTAAAATTAGGAAACATAGCAAAATCGATGTGCGATTTGGATGGTTTAGTGGTTCATTGGAGTAAGGAGGAGCTAAAAATCAACCAACCACCCCACTATACAAAGCAGTCGGTGACTAGAGTTGCTAACAAGGTGGGAGCCGTCGTGGGTGGCTAGAGAGATCCATTTTCTAGTGAAATCTAATTTTAGTTTGAAATTTCATAATTTTGTAAAAATATAAAAAATCCTCAAAAAATTATTTAAAATTTTATTTCCACATAGTTTCATGTATAGAATCTAGGAAAAATATTATTTTGTATAAATTTAGTAGTTATGTATACTTCCTTAAGAAATCGATGAAATCAGGCAATTTTCGATACTAAAATTAATAAGATTAATGATGTAGTTTATACTTCAAAATTTTTCTATAAACTACGCTAAACTAATATTGAATTACTATGTAAATTTTTTTTTGTGAAAATATTTTCTAAATTTTTATTTGATTCTTAAGCCTTAAACTATGTTTAAAATAGTGTTTTTAGTAAAAAGTGACATATCTTCCTTAGGAACTTCACTTAGATACTGAGCTTGATTCATTATTGATGTATTGATACTATTCTAGAGTGGTTGAATTGAGTAGTGAAATAAGGAGTTCTAAAAATTGCAAGTCAGTCTTTACAAGTGAAGCTAGTATTTAATTATTTTGTCGGATTTGAAAAATTGATGAACTATGATGTAATGTATAAGGAGTTGAGAAGTAATGAAGTTGAGGCAAAGTTTTAGAAGTATTATTCAAGGTTTTGAATTGATCTTATAATTGTAACTTGAAAGAAAAGTGAGTAAATTAGTTAATTCTAAGATATTGGTTAAAGGTAGAAGATAACTCAGAAGTTCTACAAATAAGTTGTGCACTAAGACAATACTCAGAGATTGAGTCAAAAGAAAAAATCATGAATAAAATGTAAAAATAGGGGATTTAGAAGCTTGGTTAGAGGGTGATTTTCCTAAAAACTTTAGATATAATAGATTCAGAGGCTAGCTTTAAAGAGTAGTTTAATAAGGAGCATAACTTGGAGAAATTCGGAGGCTGTCTCAGAGAATAAAATTGATATCACAAATGACCTTTGTATAGCTCAGAGAGTAACTTAGAGGTTTTTTACTATAGGAAACTATTATAAAACCACTCAGAACCTAACTTAAAGGATTTAGCAGTTTGGTATCACTAGTAAAAATTATTGATTGGTCAAGAAATTACGACTGGTAAGCGGATAACTTATAAAACCTATGACGAAGTAATAAAAAACATACAAAACAAACTAATGGCTAATGATTCAAAGCTTGAAAAACTAATTTATTATGTATTTTTAGAGATAGTTGAAGATTGAAGAGACAACGGTTAGGAGTAGTTACCAATAAGTACAGGTATGTTGGGATCGATGTCTCATGGTGTGTTGGAGTATCATATTAGAATACTTGGAGAATTAAGTGTGATTGTCTATAGTTGTAGCTAGATTATTTATGCGTGTGCTATGTATATGTTTGTAATACTGATTAATAATTGGGAGTTGAACTCCAAGTGCTATTTTCTACTTGAACATATCATGTCTAGCATGTATGAACTTGGTTGCTCACCTTATAATCTAGACTAATCTTAAGTTGATTAAGATCTAACCTGATATTCATGATAACCCAATAGGGGTAATGATTAGATTGCCATACTAAATACCGACACTTTAATGAGGATAGCAGAAATTATCATTTTCCCACCCTTAGTTGAACTAAGTAACAGGAGAGGGGGTCGCACCAAGGTTGAGAACCATGGTTCGAATGATGTCTAGGGAGGAGGGTGTTCTCCATTGCATAAGCTTGGATTTGGTTTGATGGTGTCACATTGAAACTCTTCAATCCAGGTTGAAGTGGATGAAATTTCTCTAACTTCACAATGGACCAGTTAAATATTGTGTAATGATCTATCATTTGTTTGTTGCATTGGCATTTGATTAATGATTGAACAACCATGTTTGTTAATGTACTCTAATGACTCTATCCCTTCTTACTAAGCTAGTTGAGTTCACATCCAATAGATTGTTTTGCAAGAGTGAAGTAGTACCTAAAGATACCTTGTTACAATCATCTGCAGGTTAGTTCCTGCAAATTGAGGAGTGCGGTGTCAAAGTCTAAAGAATGGATCAATGCTCATGTTACTTTTGTTTTTCTTTTATGAGAATTTTATAGTCTTTATAGAAGGCCTTATAGTTTTCATTGGCTCAATGATATATTTACTTTATGTGAGGAAGTTTTTCTATGGAGTTGTACAGGTCTTTTGAAAACTCTCCAACTTCCGATGTATATAAAGCTATATAAAAGATCTAAACTATCTTTAGATATGTGAAGATATATTTTATAAAGTATTACTCCATAGATCTTATGCTACAAGTGCCCATCAAATTGCTTCAAAGCTAGTTGAGTTGTCGTTCGCCTTGTATAGGTTATACCTATGTTAGCGGCTAATGAGGATTACTTCTAATTTAGGTTGGTTTACACAATGGAGCTGTTACGACTCCTCGAATTTAGGGTATGACAACCACCATAACCAAACCATTTGAATAAGGACTTCCCTATCCTCAGGAAAAAAGAAGAAGAAGAAGACATTACGGCTTTCCTCCACACCAACTCAAATGTCTTTACAATTTCCCTCGATGAAATGCTCGAGATAATCAACATCTCTGAGGCCACCCACTATCTAAGGGTCGACCTATGAAGCAAAAGCTACAATACTTTGCATCTAAGTGACAAGCCTCTATAGAAGAAGAGGTGTATAAACTCTTAGAGGCTAACTTCATCAGAAAGGAGTTATACGGCACTTGGTTTGCTAACATGGTCTTAATGAAGAAATCAAATGGTAAGTAACAGATGTGTGTCAATTACATTGACTTCAACAAAACTTATCCCAAAGATTGCTTTTTTCTTCTTGAAGTCAACTAGCTTGTTGACTACACATCTGGTCATGCTAGACTGAGCTCCATGGATGCTTACTCTATATAATCTAAATTTGCATGGCTACCTAGAAATAGGTTCACACCTATTTCATCACCGACTTTAGAATGTATTGCTATAAGGTCATGTCTTTTAGCCTCAAGAATGTCTAGGAAACATACCAACTATTGGTGACAGCTATCTTCAAACTATAGCTTGGTAAAAACGTCAAGGTCTATGTTAACAACATAATCGTCAAGAGCAAGAACAAAGCCAACTACATTGCAAATCTATGAGAGACCTTTGACATACTATGAAAGTACTAAATGAAGTTGAATCCTTAGAAGTAGATCTTCAGCATATAATCCAGCAAGTTCCTCAAGTACATGATCACAAAGCGTGACATCGAGGCCAACCTCAATAAAATCTAGGTAATTAAGGACATGAAAGCCTTATTGAAGATTAAAGATGTTCAATGTCTCATAGGCAGGATAGTTGTACTCAGTCAATTTCTCTCATGAAGTATCGACAAGTGTTCAAAGTTCTTCAAGTTGCTAAAGAATCCATCGAAATTTAAGTGGAGAGATGAATGCAAAGTTGCCTTTGACAAATTGAAGAAATTCCTCAAGAACCCACCTATGCTCTCCAAGCCAATTTGTGGTGAAGAGCTCTACCTATACATGGCCGTTAACAACTGAGGCCTCTCACCAGTGCTCATTCGAGTTGATAGACGCAAGCACAAGCCAGTTTGCTATGTCAACTACATCGTACAAAGCCCTAAGGTCAGGTACACTCGGGTTGAAAAGTTTACCCTCGCAATAGTCATTGCTACCCGAAAACTCAAACCTTTCTTCTAAGTGTACCCCATCATCATCCTTATTGATTAGCTACTACGAACACTCTTACAGAAGTCAAATGCATCAGGATGGACAGTCAAGTATTCCTTAGAGCTTAGTGTTCATGGTGTCCAATTCCATCTTTAGCAAGCCATCAAGGCATAAGTTCTTATAGACTTTATCACCAAGCATGCTAAAGAGGAGGAAACACCTAACAACTTCGACATACTGATGTGGACTCTCCACGTTAATGGATCCTCCACTTTGGGTATGTATGTGTATTGGGGGGAAGGGGCAATGGAGAAAGAATAGTCTTGCAAGGACCCTACGACACCAAAGTCTTATATACACTTAAATTTGGCTTCCCCTTGAGTAACATGAGGCTAAGTATAAAGCCCTCATTATTGGATTAAAGATTGCAATAGACATCGATGTCGAAAAGATCGGTATAGCAAGTAAAGGGACGGTATGAGATGAGAGGGGAGAGCATAGTGAAATACCTCTAGACAATGCAGTACCTTACTTCTAACTTCTCCTCCTAGAGTATAACCAGGATTCTTTAGATGGAAAACTTCAAGGTAAACTAGCTATCTAAGCTTGTAGCTACAGCCGTACCTCCACCTTATGAAGCCAACAAGAAAGTGTTCCTCCAGTTCATGTCACAACAAACTATTGATGAGTTCCCTCAACAGACCTTCAAGATCAACCTTATGTTCGTTAAGTCGTCTTGGATGGACTTTCTCATTGACTAGCTCAAAACCGACACCCTATGAGAGGACATGATCTAAGCCAAGAGGTTTACTTATAGTGTAATAGGAATCAACCCCTTAGACCCGTCACAAGAAACCAAATTAGAGGATTGCAAGGACTTACTGAACAAATACTAGCTTGTGAACCTTTCAAAGATGAAGATTCCATCACTAACTAAGAGTAGCTTCACTTTAACTAACTAGAATGCTGAGCAGTAAACTCTTAGATTGGCCAATTCGCTTATCTAATTAGAATTGACTCTTGATCAAGACGATTCCCGAGCTGACAAGCACCAAACTCTTAGCTAAGCTAAATAGTTCTACTCTTTAACCTGACATAACCTTTTCCCAAGGCCAACACCGAGCTCTGACCTAGCATAAATTAGATCAGCCAATTCACTTAGCTTTCTTGTTAACTCCGTTGAGCTAATTACAATAGTTGTTGAGCTAACCAATTTGTCAAAACCTATGCATTTGCAGGAGCAACTGCACATAGATCATTTCAATTCACCAACCACTGTTTGACACATTCTCTTTGGCATGACATTCTAGAATGATTTCTTTTCTGTACATCATATGATAATTTGTTCATTTTACCCTTTTTTGCATCAACTAAGAATCTCTTTTATGTTTACTCTTTTGTCTTTTCCTTTTGTCCATGTAACCCCAGAGGGGTTAGCATAAAAACCTCATTTGTAATGTATAGTCATCATCATAAGAATATTGAATATAGAAATTCCCTTTTTAGAGCAATCTTCATGTTCTCTGTAATACCCCTTATATGCTAGGTGACAAAATTCTAATTATCAAGATGCTTTTTGGTATAGTAGCTCAAAGTACGTTGAAACTTCGAAGTTAAGCGTGCTCAGGCTAAAGCAATCTCAAGATGGGTGACCTCCTAGGAAGTTGTTGTACCAAAGGACAAAACTGTATGGCATTCTATGCCAAAGTAGACAATATCTCAGTGGGAGAAGTTTCGACCAAGTTGTTACAGGTGGTATGAGAGCACTTTATCAGCCAGAAGGGCGAAGCCCTACCTAGTAATAGTCTTGGACCTATGTAACGAAACTGATCAGGATGTCATTTGTATAAGGGGGGTGGATTGTAATACCCCTTATATGCCAGGTGATAGAATTCTAATCATTGAGGTGCTTTTTGGTATAGCAGCTCAGAGTATGTTGAAACTTTAAAGTTAAGCATGCTCGAGCTAAAGTAATCCCGCTAGAGTAATCCCAAGATGGGTAACCTCTTGGGAAGCTGCTACATTAGAGGATAAAATCGTATGGTGTTCTATACCAAAGCGAACAATACTTTGGTAGGGGGAGTTCCGGCTAGGTTATTACATTCTCTATCTTACTTAGATCTTATATAGTTCATTTAGCAAGAGTTAGTGGCAAGCGACCCCAATTTCTACATTTGTGTATAATATCAAGCATGGAGTTAAGCTGTGTGAGTTAGCGGTGCATCATATCCATAAGCTACTCATGGACTTGTTAGTTTCTTTCGTTATGGTGTGGCCTTAGTGTGTATGACACTAGAGACGTATCGCCTTTGCTAATATCAGAATATAGTTCTAACAAGGGAGTTGGTAAAGAATGCAGTGGAGTTCTTGTTTGTGCTATTATTAGTGGCTATTATGTTCTTCTATAGTTACTACAGTGGTTTGTGGAGCTTGTAGAGCTGTAATAGAGTGTTTAAAGTGGATTTTGAAGTTGTGAGCTAAGAAGCATTGATTTACAAGAGGTAAGTGTGGTAACTCATATTGCCCTGTTTTATTCTTTTTTCGACTACAAAAATAGAGCCTATTGTGAATCCTGTGTTAAGTTGTATTATACAGTGTCAAGTTGTTGGAGGCCATTAGCTGAGATTTTGGGTAGTGAGTACTAATTGATTGAGTGTAAGTAATGGTTCTGAAGTATTGTTGAGTAGTACTAAGTAGTAGGGTTTTCTTAGGTGCATATTGACAAAGTTGTTCTTGTTAAAGGAAATAGTGACAAAAAGTATCATACAATGTCAAATTCTAGTATCCATAGAGTTATTGGTGACCAAGATATTAGCGCTCAAGCTAACTGTAGCCAGTAGGGAAGCTATATGCTAGGGTCAGTTGATGATAGGCTTAATAAACACACTATCCTTGTCAAGAGTCTAGTCACAGCTATATAAGCTGCACCAAATAGTGGCCAAGCAGAAGGTGAACAAGAGCCAAGATATGGCAATGCAGGCCGAGCTAATCGCCAAGTACGACCTTACAAAGCTGGAAGAGTAGTAGGCTAGCTTACTCAAAGGAGGTTAAAGATGGAAGAAATTAAGGAAGCAGACAAGGAAGTAAAAGAAGAGCTTGATGAAGAAGCAGAAGAGTACAAAAAAATGGAGGAACAAAGACCTCGAGCTTTGTGATGACTTGATAATGTCAACGTCCAGATTCTGACCTTTACAAGTAATGGAAATGCTGATGAATACTTGGAATGGGAGGAGAAGGTCAAGAAAGTATTTAATTATTATGGATATGTTCAGGGTGCGAAAGTTCGACTTGGTACTCTTGAGTTCTCTGGATACGCTTCCATGTAGTAGAAGAACTTGAATACAGCTAGAGAAAGGGATCGACAAAGAGGTGTACCAACTTGGAAAGACATGAAATGGTTGTTAAGAACAAGGTTTGCACCTAAAACATATTGTAAGATATCTTTGCCAAACTACAAGAGCTTTGCTAAGGAAATTGAACTATAGATGACTATGTCAAGTAATTTCAGATGTTGATGATCCAAGCTGAAGTAGATGAGCCGGAAGCTCGAACTATATCAAGGTTCATCTTTAGACTCAAGTGTGAGATTCATAACATTGTGGAAGTATAGAGGTTTTACACTCTAAAAGAAGCTATTAAGATAGCATAGAGGATCGAAAAGCAGAAGCGGATTGCCCAAATTCAACCTAACTAAGTTCTTCGTAGACTACTATTCTGTGTCGAACTAGCCACCCTAAACCATAAAGGCTAAACTGAGTAGAAGAAAAGAGTAGCAGATCTGATGACACCCAAGCTGACAAAATCTACCTAAAGACATTTGAGAAAAGACAATCCTTGGGTCGCAAGACGAGTGAGATAAAATGCTTTAAATGCTTGGGTTATGGACATATGACTGCTAAGTGTTCTAACTGACATGTTATGGTCCTCCGAGGTGATGAAATGGACAGTATCGATGAGAGTGAACTTGAAAAGGAAGAGAAAGATTTTAAATGAACTAAAGTAGAGGAGGAGGAAGAGATCTATGTCTATGTCAACCGGGGTGAAGTAATGATACTGGTATTGAGGTGATTGTTGAGCTTAATGCTAAGTTTTGAGGAGGAACAAAGAGAGAAATTGTTCCATACAAAGTGTGCCATCAGGGGTCAACTATGTATGATTATAGTACATAGAGGAAGTTACACCAATGTTGTCGTCTAGACTCTTGTGTAAAGTTTAGGTCTACCAACCTTTAAGCCGACAAGAACTTCGAACTGTTGAAGAAGTTGATGAGCCAATGTTCTTGTTAATTAGAAGATTATTGGAGTTAAAAGATCTAGATGATGTACCTGAAGAGACTCGAAGGTTGATAGACAAGTTTTTCGACCTACTCCCAGATGAGTTACCTAAAGGATTACCATTAGTTTGAGATATTGAACACTGTATTGATTTATAGCTAGATGCAACTCTATCGAGCAGACCTGCTTATGAAATAAATCCTAAGCATGCTACCCTGCTGAAGAGATAAGTAAACAAGTTAATGGAGTGAGGATATGTAAGAGAGAGTATGAGCCCTTGTGCTGTGCCTACCTTACTCATCCCAAAGAAAGATGGTTCTTGGCGCATGTACATTAATAGCCGAGTCATCAACTAAATTACTATTAAATACAAATACCGTATACAGAGGCTTGATGACATGTTGGATGAGCTTTATGGCATCTAAATGTTTTCAAAGATTGATTTGTGAAGTAGCTACCATTAGATTAGCATAAGGCTAGGATGAGTGGAAAACTGCATTTAAGACTAGGCATGGTCTTTATGAATGTTTAGTTATGTTGTTCTGTCTTACCCATGCATTGAGCGCTTTCATGAGGCTTGTTAACCATGTAATGTGCCCCTTGATTAGGATATGTGGAGTCGTATACTTTGATGACATACTAGTGTATAGTACTAACTTGACCAATCACCTAGAGCATCTATGAGCTATTTTTGACATATTTCATACCGAGAGACTGTTCAAAAATCTAAAGAAGTATACCTTTTACCATCAAGAAGTAGTCTTTCTTGGGTATATAGTATCTAGAGAAAGAATTCGAGCTGATAAGGAAAAGGTTCGAGTTGTCTTGGAGTGACTTACACTGAATAGTATCATTGAAGCACACAATTTTCATGGTCTTGCTTCTTTTTACAGAAGATTCATCAAGAACATCAAACTATTGTAACCTCCTTAACTGAATTGACAAAGAAGAGTGAAGGATTCCACTAGACTAATCGAGTTGAGAAGAGCTTTAGGGAAATCAAGGAGAGGCTTTCCTCAAGAATTGTCTCGGCTTTGCCAGATTTTGATAAGCCTTTGGAGCTAGTGTATGATGCTTCTAGTATTGGCATTGGCACAATCCTGATGTAAGACCGTCGCCCTGTTGCTTACTATAGTGAGAACCTTAGTGCTACCACCTTGAATTACCTTGTGTATGAAAAGGAGATATACTCTCTTTTCCAAGCTCTTATTATGTGGTAGCATTATTTATTACCTCGAGAGTTTGTGATCCATACGGACCATGAGTCCTTGAAGCACTTTGGAAGCTAGAACAAACTTTAGAAGAGACAAGCCAAGTGATTGGACTTCATGGAAGGTTTGTCTTATATGATCAAGCATAAGAAAGATAGTGCTAACGTGGTCTTTGATGCTCTTTCACGTCGGCATATCTTACCGACCACCCTACAAACTAAGTTATTGCGATTTTCCCTTACTACTGAATAATATGCCCAAGATCCACACTTCGATCCAATCATTGAAAGATGTCAAGATGGAATTGCCGTTGGAGGATACTATATGAAAGATGGATACGTATTTAAGGAGAAGAGGTTCTACATACCAAATTGTTCTACATGCAAGCTATTTGTTGGGGAAGCTCATAATAGTAGCTTATTTGGGCATTTTGGTGAGACCAAAATTGCTGGCCTATTGAAGGAGAACTTCTACTAGCCTAGTTGGCTAAGGATGTCTACAAGGTCTTTGGAAGTTGTGATGTATGCAATAGGGCAAAGGGAAGGAAAGAACCACATAAAGAATACATGTCCCTACCTACACCGACCTCACCTTGGGTTGACCTCAGCATAGACTTTATCTTAGAATTGCCTCGAACACCTAGAGGAAAAGATTCGATCCTCGTAATTGTGGATCGATTCAATAAAATGGCACACTACATTCCATGCTACGGAACTTACAATGCTTTATATATTGTTGATTTGTTTTTGCAAGAAGTCATCCACTTACATGGAGTTCCGAAATCTATTGTTTTAGATTGAGATACCAAGTTCTTGATCTACTTTTGGAAGACCTTATGTAAGAGACTTGGTATTAAACTTGTATTTAGTTTAAGTAGTCACCCCCAAATAGACGTACAGACTAAGGTAGTCAATAGGACGTTAGGTACCTTACTTCGAGCTGTTGTAAGAAAGAACTTGAAAGATTAGGACTTATGTTTACCTGTTGTGGAGTTCACCTACAACCAAACTGCCCACAATACTACTGGTAAGACCCTCTTTCAGGTTGTCTATGGCCTCAACCTTACCATCTTACTTGACATGATCGGTACCTCTATAGCCTAGGAAGAAAGCTAGATTGGAGTCGATTGAGTTCGAGGACTACAAGAACTACATTAGCATATAGCCAAGAGAATCACCAAATTCAATGAACAACAGCAAGAGATAGGTAGTCGTAGCTGCTACACCAAGAAGAGCAAGCTATCACCTAGAGTTGATGATCCTTTCAAGGTACTGAAGAAGGTCAACCACAATGCCTGCCAAATTGAGCTACTTGAAGACTATGGAGTCTCTTCTATTTTCAATGTATTCGACTTGATCCCTTACTACCCAGTTGAAACCGAAGCACAAATACAAGAAGAGCCAACAAGAGAAGACCTTACAGATTTTAAGCCAAATCTCTCTAACCCTTAAGAAGATGAAAAGAATCAACCCCTTAGACTTGTCACCAAAAGTTGAACTAGAAGATTACAAGGACTTAGTCAATGAATACCAGCTCATAAACCTTACAAGGGTAAAGATTACATTGCTAACCAAGAGCTGTTGCACTTCAACCGACCAGAATGCTGAACAGTGGTCATGATCGGGATGGTTCTTAAGCTAACAAGCACCAAACTCTTAGCTATGCCAAATAGTTGCTGTCCAACCTGATACAACCTTTACCCAAGCCTAGCACTTAAGCTCCAACCTAGTATAGATTAGATCGGCCAATTTGCCTAGCATTCTTCCCAACTCTGTCTACTTGATTACAACAGCTATTGAGTTAACCAAGCTATCAGAACCCATGCATTTGTAGGAGCAACTATAGATAGATCATTTTAATTCACCAACCACCGTTTGACACATGTCCATAAGCACGACATTCTAGAATGATTCCTTTTTTGTACTCCATACGATACTTTGTCTATTTTACCCTCTTTAGCATCTACTAAGAATCTCTTTTGTATTTACCCTTTTTTCTTTTCCTTTTGTGTATGTAACCTTAGAGGAGCTAGTATAAAAAACCCATTTATAATGTACAGTCATCATCTTTAGAATATTGACTGTAGAAATTCCCCTTTTAGAGCAACCCTCATGTTCTCTATCTTACCTAGCTCTTATCTAGTTCCTTTAGTAAGAGTTAAAGGTGAGCAACCCTAACTTTTACATTCGTATGTAATATCGATTGCAGAGTTAGGCCATATGAGCTTATGGTGTGTCATATCCATAAGTTGCCTATAGACTTGTTAGTTTCTTTTATTTTGATTTATTCTATTATAGTACAACTTCCGTGTATATAACCTTAGAGACACATCATAATGTGACCAACTATACCATTATAAATGACATCCTCTATCAATGCAGGCACAACCTACCACTCATCCACCATTTAAGGATAGAAGAGGGCATCCATGCCCTAGAAGAATTACATACAGGCATTTATAGTAACTACATCTAAGCCTATCATCTCAAATACTACCAGCCGACTATGAAAGAAGATGTGAAGACTCTAGTGCAATGATGTCACGGTTGCTAAAAGCATGCACCTATCGATTGAACACCCAACTCAAAGCTTTGCCCCATGACCAACCCATGGCCCTTTATACAATGAGGGCTTAATGTTCTTAGACCCTTCCTGAAGGTGTTCGAAGGACATCGGTTCGTTTTAGTTGCCGTTGACTACTTTACCAAATAGATAGAGGCACAGGCAGTTGCTAACATCACTACGAGGGTAGTTGAAGGTTTTGTCTTAACCAACATCCTCACTAGATTCAGGGTCCCCTATGCCATCATCACAGACAACAAAAAATCGTTTGATAGTACGCAATCCAAGAATTCTATGACAGGCATCATATCCAAATTCATTACACCTTGGTTACTTACCCCTAAACCAATGGATAAGTTTGGGCCGTCAAGAAGATAGTCCTTAGAAGCTTGAAAAAGAGGGTAGAATGAGCAAGTAGCCAGTGGGCGGATCAAATCCCCACTATACTTTGGAGGTACCAGGCTAAGCATAAGATGACCATGGTTGAAACTCCTTTCTGCTTTGCATTTAGATCAAAAGTGGTATTGCCCATAGAACTAGAGTTCTCGCTGAGCAAGACCCAGAATTTCAACACTGGTATCAATAAGGTAGCTCTTAAGCCAAGCTTAGACACCATCAATGAAATAAGAGATGCTAAGCGGGCTCCGATGGATGCATACCAATAGCAGTTGGTTAGGTACTAAATAAGAGGGTAAAACATAAAGTCTTCTGACCTAAAGACTTAGTATGCCGAAAGTTTGTAGCCACTAGGTCTCAAAAAGGATAGGATAAGTTGTTACCTAATTGGGAAGACCCTATGTGAGTTAAAAAGGACACGAGCAATGATGACTATAAGCTAGAGACCTTGGATGTGCAACCCCTTCCCAAAACGTGGAATGCGGACAATCTCGATCCCCATTTTATGTGATATATAGAAGTAGCCATATGTATTCACCTTACCCTCTTATTTACTATAAAATCTTAGCTTAATTATCATTAGGCCCCACCCTTTATGTATCGATAAGCACAAACACACTGGATCGAGTTGACTCAATTCTCATCCTTAACTTCCAGACATTCTTGCTAGTTCCCATATGTAAGAACACTTAAGCCCGAAGCCCTACCTCAAGCACCTAATAGGTATCTACACTTAAAGGGTCGCATAGGATGAGCATATAGAATAAGTCTATAAAGCTTAACCTTCTAAACCTAGGCCCCATGTGCTCGACGCTCCCAATTGATTACTATTCGGATCGAAGTTCCTAAGCCCATGCCTAACATATCATGGCCAACTAAAGGCTGAAAACTAGTTAACGCTTTGAATTATAATTAAAAAAAAAAAACTCGAATCATGAAATGGAAGAAGAGAACGGGTACAATGTAAATGATGAAAACTAAACAAAGATGAGAGAGCAACACTTTAAACTTTCTGTTCATACCATTCCCAGTAATACAGGTTAAAGGGTCAGCATCTCAACCCATGTACATTAGTAATAAAAAGAAAAGTAGTACAAAACATGACTACACCTACAAACTTATTATAGTAATTTATCAAAAGAAAAGAAAGAAAGAAGTTCCTAAGCATCCTTGAGCTCATCTTCACCCGTAGCATCACCACCTTCCCTGACGTCATTTGTAGCATTGTCATCATCGTTGTTACGCTCACTTTCTTCATCCCCACCACCTTCGCCTCCTACCGAGTCTTCTTTGACTAGCTAATTAAGGCAACCAAGGTCCAAGTGGGCATACTCACTCTTTACCTCTAGTTTTGCCAGCCTCACCCCATCTTAGCCAGCTTCATTAAGGGTAGCTTTGAAATTGTCACCTAATGAGAACTCCTTAAATAGCCTATCTATTGTTGCTTTAGTTAAACCCTCCCCATTCCTCAACTCCTCTTTCGTCCTCTAGAAATTGGCTTGGGCCTCCTCGAGCTCCCTCCTCAAAGCATTTGCCTCCTCTCTAGCTACCTCTACTCCCTTCCTTGCAAACTTGGCCTCCTCCCTTACGACCATGATCTTCTATTTGGTATACTCGATTACTCACTTGGCCTACTTTCCCCTTTGTCGCCACCAACTCTCTATTACGAGCAATATGCCCCACCTCTAGATTTTCAACTATCTTCTTAGTAGTGGTTACCTTCGACCTAACTTTGGTAACTTCTTGCTCTAACCTCATCTTCTCAACCCTACATTAGTTGCACTCCTCTTGCAATGCCATGGATCACACCTTTAACCTAACTAACTCTTGCCTTACTTATTCATGCTCCTCCCTTGGCTCCTGTTGATGCTGTCGTGCAAGCTGAATCAAACAATTAGTATAAGTGAGCACTCACGAAGACTTAAACAAAAGAAAAATGGGTATAAAAGGATCAAAAGCATACCCCATTAAGGTTGGTCCCCCCATGAGAGAACACATACCTTTATAGGCTTTATAGCATTGCTCAGTCCATTCAAAGTAGCTAAACACACTTATGGTAAGGCTTATCCCACATGAACATACCATGTGCCCTCTTTTTAAAGGCTACTCTTAGACAACGCTCCCACCACTAGACGCTCGAATGACCTTGCTCGTCTCAGTCTCAATGTCGATTACAAGAATGGACTACTCTTACATTGTGTCAGCCTAAGCATTACTTAACCCTCCTTAATCTCCAAGTACCTTTACCACCCCCATGGTCGACTCTCTTTAATAGTCCTTTCTCAATCATACGCTACCTATTAGTGCACCATCTTGCTCGCACTTGTCCTTCCTTAGTACATCCACCACTTCAATAGTAACAGTAGATGCTTGCTACTTAGCAACTATATATAAAGGTATTATGGTCAAGACACCTCTTGACCCTTCACCCATGAACTTTTTATCTTTCTTCTTACTTAGCATGGCCTTCTTGCTCTTCTTCGTTGTGCGAGCTGCATCCTACTACTCCATAGGCCTCTTCCCTTTCCCTCGGCTCCTCAACTCCTTGATCGCCATCATCTATTCCCTAAAGGTTTTGTTGAACAAATCATACGCTATGAGCAAAACAACGGAGTTAATAATTAAAAGAACTACAAAGATTAAACGAAATACTTACAGAAGAGAGCAGCCCTGAGCTCCCTCCTTCCTTTTGGGCTAACAATTGATGGCAACGAACTTTCGACTACCTTCCCTGACCACAACACCATCCCTACCTTTCTCCTAGGGGTACAACATCTCCCCTTTCAAGTACAACTCTACATTCTCTACCACATAGAACCCATCCCATTTCCACTAAGCCATATTAAGGATCTACTCCTTGGCTTCATGATCCTCCTCCTCAAAGTAAGTAATGGGCTTTGGTCAAATGGGCCTAGTTTACTCGATGGGAAAGTCCAGCTCATAAACTAACCTCACTAGAAAGAACTAGTGCTTCTAGTCCTCAATCTTGGACTTCCGACTGTAAAATAGCTTTGCATGCGCCCTTCAACCCGAGTAGTATACCCAACCCTTAAGCTCACTTAATGTGTCATGCCAAGAACTGACAAGGGCGACAATATCGGGGTGGGTCTGATCCTGCCGAAGGAACGAAAACAGAATGGGTTTAATAAGGGTTTTAGTGAATCCATGAGCTATCTAGCAGAATATAACGTACTAACTAGATCCTACATGGCATAATCATCGCTTTGATATGACACACAAAAAGATAACTAAGGTTGCCTACTACCGTTCTTGCTAAAGGAATTTATAAGAGCTAATAAGAGAAAACTTTCCAAGAGAAAAGACTCAAAGAGTTTTCCATTAATATGCAAAATCTCTCTAAAACCTATACATATGTTTTATTTATACATGATGGCAAACTTATAAATAAAAAGATTAAAAGGATGCCCTAGTAGCATTTGCGTAAATACAAAATAAATATGAGGATAATATAGGAATAATATAAGAAATAGGAAGTCCAAATAAAAATAAATAGTCAAATGAATTATTCGGGTGAGGAATAAATGAGCTGGGTTGATGAGCTATTAGAGACCTTAAAAACCTGATTTGGGCAGACTTGAAATTCTAGCTGATCTGAAGAGCAGACCAGCCGAGTACAGCAAACTAACAGAGCAGACTTGTAAAGTAGAGCAAACCAAGCTAGATCAATAAAGCATACGAGAGCAGCAAAGCAAACCAGACCAACAGAGTCGACTAGATAAGAAGAACATACTAGACCAGCCAAGTAGAGGAGACCAAGCAGAGCAGACCTAACCTGATTGAGTAGAGTAGACTTGGTAGAGTAAAGCAGACCAAGTTGAGCAAAGCAGACTTGGCTAAGCAGAGTAGATCTGGCCAAACAGAGTAGAGCAAGTCTTCCAGGTAGAGCTCATAAACAAGTCTTCTATGCATAAGGAGCTTACAAACAAGTCTTCAATATAGCCTATAACTTGGCATTTGGTTAGGTCGGTAACCTAAATCCTATCATTCCCTCTCTCTTAGAGAAATTTTGCCCCCAAACTTGGTAATTGGCAACTCCAAATCCCACTAAGATCAAATACCAACCTGTAGAAAAGAAACATAAACACATAAAATTACTTAAGTGCCTCCATTAATGTCATCATCAGCCAATGCTCCTTCCATTCATCATAAGCTCTACCAATCAAAATTTTCATCATGGATCCTTCCTTCTACTTATCATGGATCTAATCAATCATACCTTAGTAGTTGCAACAACTTCAATTAAAGGAAGTAACATGATCTTGGGGCTATACAAAAGATCATGAACTTGTGGATCTGGTGCAATCAAATTGATCTTCAATCTCAGGTGCTTCTACCTCTTCATGCTCAACTAACTGGGATCTCATGACCTTTTCATTTGCTGTAATTAGCATCGTCTCTACTTCCTCATAAGTTAATTCTTCTTCCTTCCATTTACACATCTCAAATCTAAATTTATCATCTGTAGCATCTATAGTAGGTAATGAAAACATATCTGGAACATGGGGGTTTAACTACAACTCAACTTGGTCCTCTTTATCTCTACTATTCGCCTCTCCAGCAACCTCCATATCCTCAACTGCTCCTTCAACACCCTCTAATTCATAATTCCTCTGTTGCTTCGTTTCATCCTTAAACACTTTAAGCCATTTTTCAATCATCTTTAACTAATCAAGTACATCAAAAACTCTAAAAATGTGAGCTTGATAAGAAAATTCTAACCCTAAGGCTATTTGGATAGCCTCACTCAATGTCCTAATTCTATAAGGGTTAAGACTTCTAGTGATTTTTGGATTCAACCCTCTCACAAATTAAGATACAGTACAGGAACAAGGTTCATACAATTTGCACAATCTCAAGAGTGTCTTGTACTCATGTGCATATTCTTTAACATTCATAGGCCCTTACCTCAACACTGACAATTGTTCATATAACTCATCTTGATAATGTGGTGGGATAAATTTTCTCCTCATTAAGTACTTCATTGATCTCCTTGTAATTTCTCCTCCATCAAAATTCTTTCTCTCTTCACATTCTTCCACCAGACTCTAGCAAAGCCTTTGAATTGTGTACTCACTATATCTTCCTACTCAAGTTTAGAATATGGAAAATCTCACAAAATTCTTTCTACTTGAAATTTCAAATCTAAATATTCATCTAAAACTGAAATTCGTGATCTCATATCTTTGTAAAAATAATCATAACCGTATTCAGCTTCATATGGCATGTTGAAGAAAATGATTAAGAATCTATAATACTCTATACTTATGATAAACTCTTGGTTTCAGTCACACCACACACTATCTATGCCTAGACACTTCAAGTCGCACATAAGCTAGTCTGAGTGATAGCTTCACCGACCTCTACTATGGATCAAGGGCAGTTCGTATCTAAATATAATTTGGACAGCTCGGCATGTACACACACAAATATGGGTCGCGCACAGAGAGGAAGCTCAGACCAAATTCCATAATGAAGCTCGGCAACTCTATGGAAAGAACACGGCTGTTAACAGCTTGACACTTCAACCAACAGGTTAGATCGAATCGGCACTTCGCTGCACATTGCTTAGTCGTACACTTCTTGGCTCACAATTCCGACACAATAACACAGACGCGCAAGTTTAAAGTAGCTCGGATCCTTCGACTCTACTCGAAAATTTTGTTTGACACGCACACCCCAACTTGGTAGCTCCTACTCCTATACTGAATTTGGCTCAGCAATTACTTGAAGTGTTAAGACAGCAGCTCAAATCGTGTTCGGAGGATGGCAACTCAGTACGTCACAAGGGCTCAGCACTTCTTCTTCCTTCACCTAAGCTCCGTCGTGAGTTCCTTCACTACAGCTCGGATTATAACAATCTCACACGAGCAACTCAGTTCGGTACACTTCAGCTTTTCACTTGGACACTTGGCCGCTGCTCAGTTCGGCACTTCACACTAATTAGTTTATCTCAGGACGAACACATACACACAATAATAACACGTCACAGTAGCTCATACATCCACGTCAGTTTAGCATGGTTTCATTCTTCAACACTTGGCCAAAACAAGATAACAGCTCGGTCCTTTGGATCATTTCGCACAACATCAAGTTTGAATAGCTCAGTGCGTACGCAAGCTGTTCGAAACTTGAACTTAATCAGCTCGGATAGTAGCTGGCTCGACTACTTTTAGAGCAAAGAGTGCATTGCACACATACACAATCTACTTGGCAATTCTTGTAGAATGGGCAATACGTCACGCTCTCTCTCAACAGCTCTCTTGTACTTGGAGCAACATAACCCGACCTTTTCGCACGAAGGACAACAGAATAATTAGCCGAACACTACACTTCTGCATACAGTTCTTCACCTCAATTCTAAATACATTAGGATTTGTACTAGTCTACAGCTAGGCATACAAAGTAGCATGGCACAACTTCAGCTCAGCAGTTCAGATCTACAATTTCAGCTCGGAAGCTCAGCAAGACAAAACACATCGGCAACACGCTCGGACACGCTAACACGTACAGCAGTTTGACACATCTTCAACTAGTTCAACTCAGTGATTCAATCACAGCAGTTTGTTTCAATAGTTCTTCATACACACACTTAACACA
Organism: Lumnitzera racemosa; assembly: GCA_024138005.1. Taxonomy (NCBI): domain Eukaryota; kingdom Viridiplantae; phylum Streptophyta; class Magnoliopsida; order Myrtales; family Combretaceae; genus Lumnitzera; species Lumnitzera racemosa. The sequence continues at coordinate 70,668,624 of JAMXBC010000004.1, read as the reverse complement.
GATTGGCTTGGCACGGTATGCTTCAAATAGAGTGGGACAGCAACTGAAGCTCGATTCAAGCACGGTGGCAACTCAAATACAGCTACAATTAACCGAGCATACTACCACCGCAGTTTCTTTTTCTTCTTTTCCTCCAATGAGCAACGGACCACGTACAGCGACATACACTACACTTCCCTTTTCAATCTGGTCACAGCACCATTGCTACTACAAACGCACAAGGAAAGCCACGCTCCACCTCCCTCCTTTCACACAGTACACTCACACCCACAGTTACACTACTGTATACCCCAATCTCCCACCGCTGTCGCACTTTTGTACACACTCCAAAACCACCGATAACTATACATAACTCCAAATTACTAATCTCACAATTCCACATACGACCCAGTCAAGATCCGCAACTCCGCGCTCAATACGAAACACATTTGGTGATTTCCTTGTCGATGCATACAACAGCATGAACTACAACTTTACCCACGACAATCGACCTTCAATGCATAGCACCAACTCTACTCCACTACTTTTAGTCGCTGCGACAACACAGAACCCATCCACAACCAAATTACTACACCTTCACAATAAGAACAGACAAATCACTTCTTCATTACTACACAACACCCACTCACACAACCACTTGTTACACAATTCAAGTGCACCAAATTGAACACAATAGCAATTTTCTACAGCTACTAATTCTTGCAATTTCAAACCCTAACAGAATGTTTGGCAAACTTTAGGAGATATGAAATGGGTAGAAATCAAAAGAAAGAAAAAGAGTGGAAACGGAGAGAAATGAGATGGTAATATTATTTTGTATTTGAGCATTTAAGAAGGAAATGAAACCAAATGGGTGATGTAATAAATTATATTATCCTTACTTTTATTTAGAAAATACTCATGGAAGGGATATTTTTGTAACTTCATTTCATTTCCATCACTTTCTCTTCAATTTTGGAGAGAAATATTATGGGTTTAAATGTAGAAAACTTTCCACTCTTTTCCTTTCATTTCTTTAGATTTCCACATTTATTTTAAGTTATCAAACATGCACTTTCTACTCATTTCTCTTGGTTTCATATGATTTCTACTTATCTAAACACAGCATAAGTCATAGGACTTAAGTTGTCCTTCGAAAAGTGAGATACTCATAAGTTTCAAACCCTACAACAGCCTTTGTCGCAACAATTATGACCCACTGTAAGTACGTACAATCGTCATTCAAGGGCAACACTTCGAATATAATATCTGGTTAAAATCTATACTCGTGAGCTGCAAATCCCTATAACATAAAATAAAAAATTTCAATCTTTTCCTTAGTCATACCCACTTTCTACACAATCATACAGTCTCTCCAGGAAACTCAATAAACTCTCAATGTCATTCAGAAACTTGAGCTGTAATACCAAGATGATACATCATGCTAAGAATCGATAAGGGCGGCAATATCGCGGTGGATCCAATCCTACCAAAGGAATGAAAAAAGAATGGGTTAGTTAGGGTTTTAGTGAATCCATAAACTATCTAGTCGAATATGATGCACCAACTAGATCTTACACGGCTTAATTATTGCTTTGATATAATACACAAAGAGATAACTACGGTTGCCTAATACAATCTTTACTAAAGAGATTGATAAGAGCGAGCATGGGGGAGATTTTTAAGAAAAAAAGATTCAAAGGGTTTTTCATTAGTGTGCAAAATCTCCCTAAAACCCTATACATGTATTCTTTTTATACGTAGTAACAAACTTGTAAATAAAAGGATTAAAAAGATACCCTAATGCCATTTCTGTAGATATAAAATAAACATGAGGGTAATATAGCAATAAAACAAGAAATAGGAAGTCCAAATAATATAAATAAAAATAAATAGTCAAATGAACTGTTTAGGTGAAGAGTGGATAAGTTGGGTTGATGAGCTGTTGGAGACCTTAAAGACTCAATCTAAGCAAACCTGAAATTTTAGTTGATCTGAAGAGCAAACTAGCTGAGTAAAGCAAACCAACAGAGCAAATTTGTAGAGTAGAGTAGACCAGACTACTAAAGCAAGCCAGCAAAGCATAGCAAACCAAACCAACAAAGCATACCAGACCAATAGAGCAAAGCAATCCTGCCAAGCAGAGCATAACTAATTGAACAAAGTAGACCTGGCCAAATAGAACAGAGTAGGTCTTCTAATATTAGTATAGCTCATGAAAAAGTCTTCTATGCATGAGGAGCTTACTAACAAGTTTTCAATATAACTCGAAACTTAAGTCAATAGTCTGAATCTTATCATTACCCTTTAGATGGAAGGACTACCTAAACAGTTGAGCTATTGGCCTCCTCATATGAAATATAAAAATGGCCTCAAAGGCCACCCACACCTACCAAGTGTTCAGATGAAGAGAGTTGAGGCATACATGGAAGTACTTAAACACCTCCAATTGAAAATCAATAAAGCACAGGCATAACCCCATGTCTATTGCCTTATAGTATAAACAAAACGAATGTTTGTCATCCCCATAGTCGCATGCCTGATCACCCTTCCCAACCTTGATCACCTCTTGTGTATCAGCGTTTTGGCTTACCTCCCAGCATACCAGATGCCACCGATCTTCCTTGTATATGTACTCGACTTTAGTAAAGATCCCCTTACCACCTTTGGTCGGCAACAACTTCACAATATCATCTTCCTTTTGCTCGGGAGCATACTTGCACCAAGGCCTCTCCTCTACAACCACTCCCCTTATAGCCCACATGTAGCTCCTATCCACTCTATTGGTTCCAACCGCTATTGTCTATTATAGGGTGGGGGATAGGCTCATCCCTACAATTCCCATTCACAAACACCTCACCTACAAACCTATTCCTTTGTGATTATTGTGGTTGATTGCCCATCTTCGAAGAATCTTGCAGATGAAAGGAAAGGAATAAAAAACGTAAGAAATTGAGGGAAATGCTCTTGTAGAGTTTTTTAACAAAGTAACAAGAGCAAGTAAGGAATGAACTAACCCTCAAGTCCTTTATATAAATTACCAAGGCCATACAAAGCATGGCTTTATTAATGTTCATTGTGGGCAACCACGTGTCATGATTAGAGGATCAATGGCTAGGGTTCACTTGATGAGCAGATTGCCAACTAAGTACCCATATGTGCATCATTAATGGTGCATACCCTTCAAGGGCTTCGAGCACCCCAACAATCACATCAATCACACCAACCATCACATCTCGTGGAAATTGAAATAGTAATCAAATCCTTGAGTATGCCTAGAGTACTTAGTGGCTCGAGGTTATTAGAGCTCGAGCATACTCCCTACAAGCTTAGAAGAGACCTATTAGTACTTGGTCACAACCTTGAGCACCTTACAAGAGATTATGAGAACACAAGTAATACAATATGATTCTACGAGGAGTAAGTACGAGATAACTAACTCAACAAGAAAGAAACAAAAGAAAGAATACGGGCATATGTCACAACTTCATTTTATTGGTGATTTAAGAGTATTTACAAGGCTTATAGGTTAGCATACCAGCCCCAAGTACAAGTCAATGAGAAAGAAGGAAATAAAAATACATCAAAGTGGATTAAAGCCTTCTTAGTCTATTGTTCAGTGCCAGACATCCATCTCCTAGCTTGCAACTTTAACTCAACCTCGCAAGAGAGTCTTTACCCAAATTGGTTTGCTCACAAACCCTACTTAGCTGCATAAGGGCTCCCACCTGAGCCAATAAGTTCACAACTTCAACTCAGCTCTCTAATCTGCCTAGGGAAACCATAACCTACCCTTGGCTCCTGAGTTGATGGCCATGGTCTTCAAGAAACACACCAACGACGCTCCTTTACTAACGTAGTTACCTCTAAGCAAAAACCCTGTTCTGTCCAGCCCAGCGTAGTAATGAGCTTTTCCTTTGATGTACCCAACTACCAAGTTGATTTTGGGAGCTTTGAGGAATATTCCCCCTAAGGACACCTAACATACATGGAATAAGCAATCAAGAACCCCTAACAAAGGTCCAAGATTTATGGAAGCTACTCGAGTACTTAGAGGTGCATACAGTGGGTACCATTGAAATAGCTTAAGAGAGCATACAGGCTTGTATAGACTAGCATGTTCTCGAAGCGTAAGGACCCCCAAAGAATTGTAGAGCTAACTCAGGTTAAGTTCCCCGAGCTACAAGGAAACCCCCTCTCATCATCAAAAACACTACAGATAGTAGGTAACTATTGCAGGAAGCTATGTATCCATGGTGCCGGTGCTGCAATGATTGGAGGATGTATACCTGAGCAACTCATGAGGAGTCAAGGGATCCATGTACACCCTACAATTGGTACTCATAGGCTACCCCCAATCATTGGCCAACTTAATACATCCCTTAATTAGTACTCATAAGGTTCGCCATGAGGGCATGACCCAAATTTATATGCATACTCCCATAAGATAATTCTCTTAAACACACTCATTTGCCACCAACTCTACAAGAACAAATGAAGTTCTATCGTACTGTCAAGGGACTCAAATGGCATAATGATTTTAGAATGAAGAGGATCATCCCCCATCAGCCCTTTATATAGCTAGCAGGAAAGAAATTCGGTTCGTCTACATACCATTGTTAACCCATCCAACGGTCAAGGAAGGGTAACAGTGAAAAGTCGCCATTAATGCCCTCATTAACTTCTTATTATGGTGTTCCCTAGGTGCCTTAATGATTACACCCGCAATGCGTTCCCCCAGGTAACATCATTGTGTTTCAAAAAAGACAATATTTAGGAAAGACTACCTATAGCGGTCATATCAACGATCACATCTAGAAGGTCATCCATAGTACTCTTCTGAGCATTCCAGGAAGCTTCTGTTCACTTTCTGCCAAGCATCCGGCAAAAGCTTTAGCCTCCTAAGCTCGGGTCTCTTATACTCTTCTTGCTACTCCAACACTAAGGAGAGTAAGGGGAGCAAGTGTTGACGGTTGGCCTTTGGCTTAAAGCTCCAGAAGCTTAAGTCTACTAGAGAGCTTGACCGGTATGGTATCAAGGCCTCTCTAGCTTAGATAAAGAATAACTCAGCACCTACCTGAGCTTTACCTACCTTGCTCAGGCCTACCCCCAAGCACTTCAAGAGTCCTCTTCTGGGGATCCCTCATCCCCACTCTCCGGCCATAGGAGAAGAGCTCACCTTCCTTTCTAAAAACTATCTTCGAGAAGCTCACTGGTTAATGCAGCTAAGCTCACCTTCCTCTCCCCATCTCTTTCTCTCTCATCATTAACATACAACCTATAGCTTAGCCACTAAGCTAGGGCAACTACCCTTCGCTAATGTGACAAATCTGTCCCCTAAGCCTTTACCAACTAATAAAAGGGTAGAAGTCTTTTCTCGTACTAATAGTACCACCTCCTCAAATTTCTTACTAGCCAATCCCTTCTTGATATGCATCCGAGCAAGTCAGATGCCTTAACCTGTAAATAAGAGTAAATCCACCAAGTAAGGGATCCTTTTGGCACTCTTAGGAACTCCCTCAACTTATTTGCTCCTTCATTGGAATCCTAATACTATCACTACTAACTTAAGCGTTGGAAGACCTTTATTGGCTATGTGACATGGGGCTTTTTTCAGGTCCACCATCATATGTGGGTGACAGACCACCAAGAGTTCACACAAGAGTTATACCTATGATATACACCATCTCTTATAGTAATCACTCATGACATCACCCAATTGATCCATTTCTCATCAGAATTGTACTTAACCAACACTTCTTTTAAAAAACTCCCTTCAATTTGATCATACACCTTACTCATATATATTTTTAAGGCACAAAACCCTTCTTACCATTCATTTAATATTTTAAAAAGTGGAATGATTCATGTGTAATTATGACATTGTCATGAATCATTCTTCCTGAAATAAATGCAATTTGATTTTCAAATATAAGCTCACCTAAGAAGAGCTTTAGGTAATTGATCAGAATTTTAGAAATGATTTTATAAAGCAAATTTCATAAGCTTATTAGCCAAATTAGAGTAACACTTTGTGGTAAGGTAGCCTTAGTATTAAGACAGGGTCAATAAAATTAGAGGTAATGGAAAAGTACCTGGATTAAAGAAGGATTTGATTGCCTTAATAACCAATCTACCCACAATTTTCTAAAGTTGTCGACAAAATACACTTGAAAACCCATATAAGCATAGGGCCTTAAGGTTTCTAAGCTAGAAAGGCGCTTGGTATATTTCTAAGTCATCTACATCCCCATAAAGTAGTCTATACATATTGTCATCGACCACCTTATCTATCTAATTTAAGCATTCTATTTAGTTAATATTCCCCAATGAACAAAACAGGTTAGAATAATTGCGAAAATTTACTAACAATGACTTACTCCTCTTCAATCCAACTACCATCACTGCTCTAAATTTTCAAGGTTTTATTTTTGTTCTTTCCACTAATAGTTTAGAAAAATAATGTATTTTTATGTCCATAATTCAACTAGTTAGTCCTCACTCTTTAATGCTAATAGTATTTTCTTTAACATCTAAACCCATTAGATCAACTTGTATCTCTACTAATTTTTTAGAGTGGCTTCAATTTGCCTTTTACTATTAGGAAACAAAATTTTACTCCATCTTATCAATTTTTCCTTACAAACTTCTAGATTTTCCAACATGGTAGCTTACTTATTCCCACCTATGCCGACTAATGACCTCCCTTCAGTCCTCAAATGATAACCACTTGTTTTCTAATTTAAGCTTCTCTATCCTCTTACAATCAATTGCTATTAAGTATAAAGCAACATAATTAATCAAGTGTAAACGACCTACAAGCAAGTGCACTTAGTCAAGTTATAGTATAGTTAAGACAAATGTGAGTTCGAATATCAATCCTATAGGGACCTTATATGTGAGAACCCAATTACTAATAGTTTCCTAAAATATCCAACTATCTAACTTATCAATATAAAGATAATTGTAACCAATTAGGAAATATGAACAAAATGTGATAACATAGGAATGATAAAATAAATGAAAACAATAACAAAACTAAATAAACTAAACTAATTAACAAGTCAACATGAATTAATTAAAGTAACAAGAATATTATCCTTAGTCAATAGTTATTATTTACTCTTTAGTTTTGTATAATCTTTCAATCTCAATTATTTTCTAGACCGTGGAGATTCTTAATCCTATTCCTATGGAAATCAGATTTTCAATCAACTGGACTCACATCTCTAACTAATTCTTAATCTTAAGACCCTCTCTACCCGCATCACTGTTAAATAAAGCATCTCAAGATCGCATAAAGTACATGGATCCTACTATGAGGTTTTCCTAAACCAGAGAGATCCAATACCAAATCTCTTACTGCATTGAAACTCTTCTAATTACGATTATTTGTTCACTACGGGCCTCGCAACTATACAATAAACTCAAACATCCTATTAGTAACTGTAGTAAATACTAAAGGAAGACACTATGTTCTGCATAATTAAATCAACAAAGAATAAAATCATAGAAAGAAATAATACTTGTTACAAGAAGGAACTGGATTTTAATATTATTCACTAAGAATAGCTTTAAAAGAGAAACAACATAATAGAAAAAAGAAAATAAAGTGAGAAACCTCCAACAATAATCTTAAGATACAATTCTATCCAAAGGGGCTCTTCCTAAGAACTCTACCCTAAGGATCTATTTATAGATTTGTGGCGTGAGGTTTACATAGAGAGACTTCACAAAATAAAAGATAAATTTAATACTGCATATCAAAAAATAAAATATTTGCCTTAAAGATAAGAGATTCACATGTCACATCACGACCATGCCCTAGGTACATGACCATGGTGGCTAGCTGTAAGTCCTATAGTTTCACGTAGTCATTCCAAGCTAATAAATTAGGGTATATGCAAAAGTAAGCCGATCGGGATTATATTTTGCATTTGAATCCTAAGAGTTAGATGATGACGAACCATGAGTCCCAAAATATAGAAATATAATAAAATAATATTATTATAACTAAAAATAGATAACTTTCCTAAATTATATTATATTCTAATTTATCCATCATAAACGCATAAATTAGATAACGAAAATTAACCGAATATTAGAGATAAATTATTTGGATGTAAAAATTATAAAGTGATATAAAATAACATATAAAAATAATACGTGTACTTTAGGTGTAATTATTATATATATATGCTTGAAAATATCTAAATACATGTATAATTAACTAAAAATTAGTAAGAAAAATCTTACAACTTATAAAAAATTATGGAACTAACAGATTGCAATGGCTTTGGGCGTAGGACAAGTATGGATAGCTATTAGATTAAAACACTAAGCTTAACATACTTAAACATTCATGGAAGTAGTGTTATAAAAGGCAAAGAGAAGAGAGAAAATTCATTTTCTCACTACCTAACTTTGGGAGTGTCACTAAACCCTCTCAATTTGATTCATAGAGATGTTAGGGATCTACAAAAATTAAGAGGGAAGAAGAAAGATGAAAGAACATTATCAGAAAAATAAATAAATAAAAGAAAAGAAAATAGGATGAATCGAGAAAAACCATAGAGCAAGGGACTAAGGGTGACTTACGAACAAACCACCACCACCGACCAACAATAAGGGTAGCGTCTAAGGCTGTCGACACGGTATGGTGGTCGTTGGTTTCTAGTGAGCTTTAATTTTCTCTAATTTTCTTAAATTTTCTAAATATATTAAATTAGGTCTAAAAATTTTGAAAAAAAATTATTGTGGAATATTTTTAAACCTACTATTTGGAAAAAATATCATATTATAGAAATTTTAAGTGGATTTATGACCTTCTTAAGAAAGCACGCGACACCAAAATTTTTCTAAAACTTCCCTAAATTGCATGTTTTGATTCTATGAAAAGATTTTGACCAAAAATATTTTTCATAATTTTTAGTAATTTTTTAGCCTCTAAATTTGGTGAAAATGCTATTTTTAATAGCTTTTATATAATTAGCTTTGAGGAAATCAATTTGCACCAGTTCTAGAGTTCATATAAGCTATTTTATGTTGTAGGAAATGATCTTGAGTTGGTTAGATTGAATATAATTTGATGTATGCACAAACTATTAGTTATGGCTTACATGCATTAAGATGAAGGTATGCGGATTTGGAGGTATGGGTAATATGGTGAGCATGGACATGTTGAACCTATTGTATGATCATGTTTTATCATGCTTGTAAACTGAAATAAGATATTGAGACTACTCACTGTAAGTAAACGTATAAATTGATTCATTTCAAAGAGTTTTTTAAACGGTTGAAATGGTAGAAGAGGGACTTAATTCTTGGTTCAAACACTTAATCAAAGGATAGATGGTAAAGGATTGTAATAATAACCCTATTGGAGCCTTGTTTGAGAAAGTTATTTGATAAAAGAAGCATAGCTGTAAAGACTTCAGAGATATGTTCAGATGGTTGATCTGGTAAAAGAATTACTTAAATTCTTTACTCAAATACTTGACCAGAAGGTTGGTTAGGTGCAAGGATCTTGAATATCTCCATGTTAGACTCTTGATTTGGATAATTTTTGGTAAAATAAACATGGTCAAAATGGCTTTAGAAACATGCTCAGAAAGTTGGTGAAGGAAAAGATTTAATTTTAAATATGTTGGAGCCTCCTTTAAGAAGTCATTTGGTGAAAGAGGTGGGATTGTATTGATATTAGGGACTTAATTAGAAGGTTAGTTGGCTTACAAGGCTTAAATGAAATCACATCAAATACATCTTTAGAGGGCTGGTTTATAAAGGGGGGATGTAATCTCTAGTTTAGAAAGGATCAAAAAGTTAGATAAGAAGAGGGACGTAACTATACCCCCATCAAAGACTTGTTTAGGAAGTCTTTGGTGCAAGAAATATAACTAGAAAGGCTTTGGCAACTTGATCCGAGGATTAGTTAGTATGAAAGCTTAGTGGAAATGGCTTCAGAATCTTGATCACAGAGTAAATTGAAGTAAGGGTATAATTAGGATAATCTTAGAGACTTGATCAGAAGGTTCTGAGATCGAAACTTGGCATCAAGCAAGCTTTTAGAACCTTGTTCACAGATTTCAACAGCAAGTTAAAACTCAATATAAAGCTTATACTACTTATTAGAGATAAGTCTTAACCACACTTAAATTATTGAAATAAAATTATTTAATGTTATATTTATTAAACTAAAATGATTATATTGTATATTTTAGAAGGAACAATTAAAGTGGACAAAAATAGCTATCAGTACTCTTAAGCATCACATGTCCAAGTAAATGGGGTCAGTACTTTACTACACTTTAAAGTATTATTTAAGGATACTTAGAGATCTTAGTATAAGTCTTAGTTGTAATTGTAAGTTAGATGCCTATGTGTATGTAACATTTGTGCATAAATGATGTCTTGCTATTTGGAATGTTGGATTTTATGTATTGGTTACTCTATGATATTGCTGAATTAAACTGTTTGAAATTACCTAATTACCCTAAAAAAGCAATCTAAGTAACGTTTGGCCTAAATTCTAACAAGATTTACATCACAACCCACTAAAGGAAAATGATTAAGTTTCTCAGGCAAACACAAACCCTTAAATGAAGATAGCAAAAAATGGTTATTTCCTCACCTATAGTTGAACAAAGTGATAAGAAAGGAGATCGCGGTAAAATTAGGGATCGTGGTTTGAAAGTAGTCCTGGTGGAGCATGTTGCTTCATTGCACAAGCCCTGATTTGATTCCAATTCTCGAAGTATATGGCATCAAATTTCTTGAAATCTGGATTAAAGCAGGCGTAATTTCTTTAATCTTACAACAATCGGTCAATGTCGTGGGATGACATTTTCTTAAACATGCATTGCATTTAATTAACCTTACTTATAAACGCTGGTTACTTGATGTTAGATATGTGCTTTTATCTCCATCCCACTTACTGAATAAGTTGTCGCTTATTCTCCTATAGTTGTTTTACAAGTTCTAAGTAGACACACTAATATTACTCCAAGTCCCAAAGGTGTAGAGAATGGGGCCTAGGAGTGAGATTCAAGATCAATTGGCTGGATTCCTATTTTGTTTACTAACTATACTAACCTTTAAGAAAACTAATAGGGTCTCTATAAGTGACCCTCTAGTTTTCAGCTATTGTGTTAGTATTATGTTCTGTAAACCTGTGGACTTTAATAGATCCTTATTATATCATTTTTCTAAAGTTATTTATAAAACTTGATTTCTTTTCAAACCGTTATACCACAAAAGCTCTTCCAAAAGTTATTTTATAAAATTACACCACAAGTCGATACTAAACAAACATTGAATTAGATGACTTAAAATTGTAGAGTAATAAAGGCCTGGTGTAAGCTATACCTATGTTAATGGCTAAAGTGGCTAGCTTTTAGCTTTGGTTGGTTTATGCAACGAGGCCATTAAGATTACCTAGTTTAGGGTATGACACTAGCCGTATACTTATCCTTCACGTGAAAACTTGAATTCTAAAGAAATAGATTTACGAAAGGAACATTTACAAGGACTACGGTCATAGTCCTTCTTGGACTTCTTTTCTTACTCAATTCTTGTTCAAACTTTCTCCACTTAATTTTAAAACCAATAATTTTGCTCTAAATTACTCCAAAAATAACTAAGAATCTCCAAAGCTTCATAAAGTGCTTCAAAAGTCCTTGAAAATGATGAATACATAAATTAAGCCTAATTTAACATCAAAGTAATAAAAATAAAGTCAAAATCAACTCGAAATTACTATGAAATATATATGTTATTTTGTTGTTATTAGTGGTTAGACCCATAAGTTGGAATATGTTTGACCTTACTATCAGTATGAAAGAGGATACAAAAGTCAAGTCATGAGAGCATAAGGTTTTGAGGGCAAATCTTCGCCACCCCTATGATAATGATAGGGTTTAAAGTCTAATTCAACATTCTCTAACACTTAGAATGGAACATGAAATGATAGGAAACCAAAGAGTAAGGAAATCACTGTTTAGAAGTGGGACATTTGGAAAGCATAGGTTAGAGAAGTATATGGTTGCATAACATGCCCATAGACCTAGGCATACTGGACAACACATGTTTAATTAACGCAAGCACGCTTGTGTTGATGAAAGGAGTAGGAGAAATCATGGCTAGAGATATACATGGCAACCTATACAGTTGTATACTTAAGTCATATTGAGTTACACAGCATCAAATAGATATACACAATCATATACATGTCCATGTTCATGTTTAAGGCTTGTTTATTTTATTTTACTTATAAGTTGTTTTATTTGCAAGTTTACCATAGGTCTAAGGTTCATTTGTCTAAGTACTTATAGTATTTCTTTTTTTTTTTTCATTATAATAGATAGTTCTTAAGTGTTGAATCTTTATCATTGATATAACCTTATGAACCCTCTTTAAGAGTTTGTTTTTCACTTAATTAGAGATAAAAGTTTTATATTTTATTTGTTCTTATCAATCTATATTATAGATTGTGGTGAACCTATCTTTGATTAATTGTCATCGTACACCATATCAATATCAATTAAATTAAGGAGCCTAAGTTAAATTATGAATTGTACGTAATATTAGTCTTAGGATTTAACCACACCAAGTTTGATTGATTTGTTGGTTTGTAATATCTAATCCACATATCATCCATGTCCCTTTCTTTCTTTGTTTCATAAACTCTATAAGCCAAAAAAATCACATCTTTCCATTATTAATGTCCAAAAAAATTTAACTTTACCATTGGATTCCAATCATAATATCATCACACATTAATCACAAGTCTTGCTCTTATCACAGCTTTTGTAGTTGGATTCTACATTTGTAAGTTTTCTCCTTATACTATAACTTAACATATTAATACTACCTCAACAAGCTCAAAGTCTTCACTTAGTCAATTTATCCAACATGTAATGTATTTTCTCTACCCTCAATGCACACACAATGCCAAAGACCATAACTTATACCCAAAACAACAGCAATAATATGATTCTCACACTTTATGGTTTTCCTAACAATCACAAACTATATTTCAATAGTAGCACAACCTAATTCCAATCCACTTAATTATAATGAAGGAAATTTGAGGAGCTTCATAACTTACCAACCAAGTATACTAAACCATAAGCTTTCATATCAAATTATGATATACTCAAACCTTAGAACCAACAATCTAATGTTAATGAGAAAAATATGGTTTTATGCGCTTTTAGGTATATTTGATACAAAAAATATATGGATATAATTAATATTAAATGTAATGCATAGGTGAACAAGTACAAGATGGGTAAGATATGAGACCCTACCTGTATTTACCCTAGAAGTTATAGATTTCTGAATTTGGAATGGGAACCTACCATATAGCACCTTAAAACTACTTGACACCTTATATTTTGTAAGACCTATAGGGTACTATGTACTCTATGGAACCTATAATTTTACCTTTCTTCCTATAAATTGCAAGTTTATATGATATCAAAAAGAGTAATCTATATATGATATTATAAGTTCTTCATATACTGAACGTATTTAATTGTAGACACCCCATTTTTGCTCCTATAGCTTTTATATATATTGATGAACTATCGACTACTGGTCCCATTACTCGTGCGCGGCTCCGATGCCTCTAATCCCTCATCCGAAGAATTCTTTCTCAGCAACCTACTGATGATGAGAAACTTTACACCAAAGAAGGATAGCTAAACTCCTCGAGCTCCCTACATTGTTATATGTTGCTCTATACTCTTAATTGTAATGATGCCAACTATTCCCTTACCAAGGACCCTGTACCGAGTAATCCGGATAGCTAGTACCGAGTGGTTCTTATCGAGTGAAGAGTTACGAGTGATGAGAGACTCACTTACCAACCAAGTAGTTTTCTTACGGCCTGTTACCTTTTCTCTTGTCACCCTCTTTTCGTCTCGGCTTCTTTATTACTGTAACATCTTGATCCCTCTCGCTTGCTATGTTTAGAGAATCTTCATACGAGACTAATGTTGCACTGTTATCTATGTACCTCATCTGACATTATACTATTTTTCCATTTTTGTCTTTTGTCCTTTTTACCATTTTTCATATGTACTAGGAATCCCTTTTTTGCATATACTTTCTTATAATTTCTTTATTTATAATATTGTCCTAGGGACTTACTATAAATAGTCATTTTCCCTTATAAGCCGAGATCAAACTTTACAAATAGATATTGAATATCCTGTTCTTGTAAGACAACCCCCTTTAAGTCCATTTTTTCATATACTCTTATCTAATCTTGCTGTGTAGCTTAGGGTTAGTAGCAGGTAGACCTTGACATCAACTTGTGTGTCATATCAAGTAAGGTATCAAGTCGTGTTGTGTTCATTGATGTGTTATATCCTCCGAATAGCTTCATGTTAGCTACTCTAGTTTGTTTATGGACCAATTCCCTCTATTTTCTTTGATATTTCGAAGGAACCATTCATTTCACATCTACTAGGGTAAGTCCTAGTAATAACTAAGCTCTTAGGCATATCATATAATCCTAGTATCAGAGTTGAGGTTAAGACCGAAAGCTGTGTAGTGATAGTCAGTTTACTATTCGGGATACTTGTGTGTATGTTGAAGGCATCCTTATGTGAAGTGTATTTTCTGAAGCTTTGTGTTAAGAATGTCAAATCCTAGTATGTAGGGAGAGATTAACGATGCTTAGAGTGATGCTCTTGGTCGTAGTTAAGTTAGCCAACAAACAGTATGTACTACTAATAAGCAGATACAAGATCTTGCTACTATTGTAGCCAACTTAGCTATCTCAATAAATAGAGTCTTAGAAACTGGACCATGTAAGAGAGTTATTGAGCAGGGTCGAGAGATGAGAGATAGGCCAAGAAAGCAGATGAATAAGCGAGCTACAAAAGCCTTTCCATTAAACCAAGCACCAACCTAACATGCCGATAAAGCCGTAAGAAGAAGGTTAGAGTTGGACGAAATGGAGGAGTATGAAGAAGAGGACCAATATGTTAGGATTGATGAGCATAAGTTTGGAGTTTCAAGAGGTATCGAACACCTTAAGGTGCATATTCTGAGCTTTAACGAGTTTGGTAGTTCTGATGACTACATGGATTAAGAAGAGAAGATAAAAAAGATATTCAATTTCTATGATTATGAAGATGTTGTTTGCATTCGAGTGGCTGCGTTAGAATTTTCTGGATATGAGGCAATGTGGCAAAAGAAACTATAGAATGTTCACCTGAGGGCCCAACATGAAGTTCAAACATGGAATGAGATGAGGAGAGTTCTAAGAAGTAAGTTTGTTCTTGAACACTACGAACAAGACACTTTCCAACAACTTCAAGACTTAAGGCAAGGTAACAGATCATTAGATGACTATGTTCAAGAGTTTTAGTTGCTCATAATATGATGCAATGTTGACGAACCTGAGCACGAACTATAGTATGGTTTATCTCTAAACTACGAGCTGAGATTAGTAACATCGAAGAACTGTAGAGCCTCACAACTCTGAATGAAACCATCCGTATAGCATAGAGAGTTGAAAGGTAATGGTAGAACTAGGTTAGTCGAATGTCAGGTAGTTGACCAATGCTGCCGATTAGGAGTAGCTTGCTAAGTTGACTAGGGAATGACAAAGTATCAAACAATTCCGAGGTGGAACGCCGAAGGCAAATGCCGAGCTAACCAAAAGAAGATTAAGGTAAGAGTAAGACCAAGGAGCCTGAGATCCAAAGAGACCAAGGTCAAAGATCAGGAAGGAAAACCTAAAAAATCAAATGTTTTAAATGCCTTGGCTATAGCTAGTCAATGTCCGAACCACCGAGTCATGATCATAAAGGGAAACAAGCCCTAGTTTGCAATAGAAAGTGTGAGTGAAGGAGACAAAGAAGTAGGAACCAATCAAATGTTGGAAGAATTTCAAGAAGCCCCCAATGCCGAGATACATTGAGTATTGCTTTGTTGTACGAAGATCTCTCAATGCTTTTTTGGCTAACAAGAATCAGTAAAGAGAGAACCTCTTCCATACAAATTGCCGAGTGAATGGCAAGCTATGCGTCGTGATCGTTGATGGAGAGAGCTATACCAACATCATCGCGTAAGGAGTGGTTAAAGCCATGAAATTGCCGACCCTTCCATGCCCTAAGCTATACAAGATTTACTAGCTATATGAAAAAGGAGGCTTACATGCTGCTAAGCAAGTTAGAGTACCAATTACCATTTGCAATAGGTATAAGGACGAGGTGTTGTGCAATGTCTTATTGATGTACGCTTCTCACATATTACTAGGCCGACCATGGCTATTTGACTTGAGGGTATTGCACGATAGATATAGGAACACCTACATGTTCTTGAAGGATGGGAAGAAAACTATATTGACACCCATGAGTCCTAAAGAAGTGCAAGTTGCCCAAACATAAGTTGCTAAATCACTACAGCGGAAATTCTTAGTGATATCCCGAGCTTAGTTTACCCAGGAAGTTAAGGCTAAGGACTATGTGCTCCTTTTAATCTAGAGACTCTTGAAGGTTAGAGAAGTGGAGGACTTACCTATCAAAGTGCAGCGGCTACTTCAAGACTTTGCTGACCTATTCCCAACTCAGATGCTAAAAGGATTACCTCCCTTGAGAGGTATTGAACATTGCATTAACCTAAAACCAAGAGCTACCTTACCAAACCAACCTGCTTGCAAGCTCAATCTTGAGCAGGCAGCTGAACTAAAGAAACAGGTGGATGAGTTGGTAAATCACAGATATATCCTTGAGAGAATGAGTCCTTGTGCCATACCCGCTGTGCTAGTGCCGAAAAAGGATGGAACGTGGCAAATGTACATTGACAGCTAAGCTATCAATAAGATCACTATTAAATACTGATAACAGATCCCGTAACTTGATGATATGCTTGACGAGTTACATGGTGCCCGCATCTTTTCTAGGATTATTCTGAAGAGTAGCTACCACTAGATACGAATGAGACTTAAGGATGAATGAAAGACCACCTTCAAGACAAGGGATGGTCTATTTAAATGGTTGGTGATGCTATTTGGTCTAATTAATGCGTTGAGTACATTTCTATGACTGATGAATCATACACTCAAAAAGTTGATCAGAAAATGAGTTGTAGTTTATTTTGATGATATTTTGGTCTACAATGCCAACCTCATCTCTCATGTCAAGCATTTAAGATTGGTGTTTAATATACTACATGCTGAGAGATTATTCGAAACTTGAAGAAATGCGTATTTTGTCAAAGTGAAGTTGTATTCCTCGAATATGTTATTTCAGGGAAGGGAGTTCGAGTTGATGAGAAAAAAGTCAAAGCTATTAATGAATGCCCTATGCTGACTAATGCTACCAAAGTCAGGAGTTTCTATGGTCTAGCCTTGTTCTATCGAAGATTTATTCAAAACTTCAGTTCCATAACTAAGCCGTTGACTAAATTGACTAGAAAGAATGTTGAGTTTAAGTGGTTAGAAAAAGCTCAAAATAGTTTTGAAGACGTGAAGTCTAAGCTGAAATCTGCTCCAATACTCACCTTGCTAGATTTCAAGAAGGGTTTTGAGGTTAAATGTGATGCGTCTAGTATCAGCATTGGTGCTATCCTTATGCAGAAGCACTGACCTATTACCTTCTTCGGTGAAAAACTTCAAGGTACTACCCTAAATTACTTAGCCTATGATAGGGAGTTCTATGCCCTTGTCCAAATACATTAGAATTGTTAGCATTATCTGTTGCCTAGAGAATTCATCATCTATTCAAATCATAAATCTCTTAAGCATCTTCGTGTGTAACGGAAGCTTTCTCGGCATCACGCCAAATGGGTTGAGTTCTTGAAGACCTTTTGCTATGTCATCAGATATAAGAATGGAAGCACCAACACAGTAGCTGATGCACTTTCTTGTTGTCGTGCCCTCATCATAACGTTATAAGCTATGATGCTTGGATTCAACACTTTACTTGATTAGTATGAGCATGACCTACATTTTGGACCCTTAGTAGCCAAGTGTAGTACTATAAGAGTTACAGAAGGCTTCTACTTAAGTGATGGGTTCCTGATGAAGGGCAAACAGATTTACATGCTAAGTGGTTCTACAAGGGAGCTACTTGTTCGAGAAGCTCATGCCAAGGGTTTGGCCAGCCATTTTGGGGAAAAGAAGATGACTGAGATATTGAAGAAGCATTTTTACTAGCCTGAGATAATGAAGGATGTGCACCGAATACTTAAGAGGTACATGGCGTGTAAATATGCAAAGGGGAGGAGAGAGCCTTATGGAGAATATACACCCCTACCAATTCATAAGCGGCTGTGGACCAATCTAAGCATGGATTTCATGCTCAGCCTTCCCTACACCCCAAGAAGACACGACTCAATCAAGGTGGTGGTCGATCGATTTAGCAAGATAGGCCACTTCATTCCCTGCCACAGAACTAATGATGTTTTATTTTTCACTAACCTCTTTTTGCAAGAAATTGTGCAAATACATGGAGTACCAAGGAATATTGTATCTGACCGTGATTCAAAATTCACGAGCTTCTTTTAGAAGACCTTATTATCACCTCCAGACAGATGGCTAGACTGAAGTTGTGAACAAAATTGTCAATAGTCTCTTACTCATCACTGTTAGGAAGAACTCTCATGATTGGGATTTATGCCTACTCGTCATTGAATTCACTTACAACTACTCAACTCACAACTCAATTGGAATGTCACCATTTAAGGTTGTTTATGGACTTAACCCGAACCTACTCTTGGATTTAATTAACAGTCCAGTTACATAAGGGGAAAGTCAATCCCACCTATAACGTGTTGAGGAATTATAAAGGTTACATTGAAAGATTGCCAAGCAGTTGGCTAAAACTGTAGCCCGACAAAAGGAGGTGGAGAGCTACGGAAGGAGACAAGTTGTTTATACCCCTCGGGACCTTGTTTAGATCCATCTTAGCAAGGAACAATTCCCTAGCAAGAGGACAAAAAAACTATCTCCCAAAAAGGATGGACCCTATAGTATCCTTAGGCATATTAATGATAACACTTATGAGGTTAAACTACCTGAGGGTTTTGGCGTTTCTAACACATTCGACATCGCCAATCTAACTCCCTATGTACCCGATGACGACAAAGACTAAGATTTGAGGGCAAATCTTCAACAATCTCGAGGAACTAATGAACTACCAATCACCGATCCCATTACTCATTCGCAGCTCTGAGGCTTCCAATCCCTCACCCAAAAAATTCTTTCTCGTTAACCTGCTAATGACGAGAAACTTTACACTGAAGAAGGATGGTTAAACTCCTCTAGCTACCCGCATTGTTATATATTAATCTATACTCTTAGTATGTTGATGCCAACTATTCCCTTACCAAGGACCCCATACCAAGTAATCCGACCAGTTGGTGTCGAGAGGTTCTTATCAAGTGACGATAGACTCACTTACCAGCTGAGTAGTTTTCTCTTGGCCTGTTACCCTTTCTCTTGTCACCCTCTTCTCATCTCAGCCTCTTTATTGCCACAACATCTTGATCCATCTTACCTACTGTATTTAAAGAATCTTTGTACGGGACCAAAGTTACACTGCCATCTATCCACTTCATTTGACATTGTACTATTTTTCCATTTTTGTCTTTTGTTCTTTTTACCCATTTTCGTATGTACTAAGAATCTCATTTTTGTATATACTTTTTTATAATTTTTTTTATTTGTAATGTTATCCTAGGGACTTACTATAAATAGTCTCTTTTAAGCCAGGATTGAACTTTATACATAGATATTGAATATCCTGTTCTTGTAAAACAACCCCCTCCAAGTCCATTTTTTATACACTCTTATCTAATCTTGTTGTATAACTCAAGATTAGTGTCAGGTGGACCTCAACATCAACTTGTACATTATATCAAGTAAGGTATAAGTCGTGTTGTGTTCGTTGGTGTGTCATATCCTCCAAGTAGCTTCACGTCAGCTACTCTAGTTCATCCATAAACCAATTCCCAATATTTTCTTTGATATTTCGAAGGACTCATTTAGTTTAGAGCTGCTACAGTAAATCCTAATGATAACTAAGCTCCTAAGTACATATATATTAGAATGTAGAAAAGGGTCTTAATTGAAAAAAATAGAAAAACTGAAAAAATACAAAATAAAAAAAATTATATAAAAAAGTACAAAAATAAAAAAAAAATACAGGGATAACTTCAAATTGAAAATATAAAAAAAAATTGAAAATTAAAAAAAATGATGATGAAAAGAATTAGAAACAAGAATAGTATAATAAAATATTAGACATAGAGTTTAGGCCTAGGCTTAGATTCAATATTTAAATCTACCCTGAACCAACTAAGTCTATATGTACATTTTACTTGCACATACGGATGAGATACATGCCACTAGCCTGTAGGTAAAACTCTCTCATACACATGGGCAACTATGGTTCAAATCACAAAACTAACATAGGTTCCTTCTCCTTTTTGCGTGACTAAAAAGTGCGAGTTCCACTCACATTTTCTCTCCTTGCAAATCCTATGAATCCAATACCTTCCCAACTTATTGGATCGAGTTCGTAGACATCTTCAGTTGCCTTATTTACACAATTTTACCGTTAGATTTTGTGGGATACTTTTGAATTAATACCAATACAAGTCCACTTTCATTCTATTATGTATCAAAATCTACCAAACCCCCTACCCTCAAAACTTGATATCTATCATCAAGCATCAGTGGCTAATTCGGCCATTGATGCTATTTTCCATGCTTACACAAGCTTAGAAATGTATAAATAAGGACTTACTCCTTTAATCCTAGCATCAACACTCACTCATTCATCTAAAAACACAAAATTTCGCAACTCTCTCTCTCTCTCTAGAAATTAACTCATACTCAGAGCTCTTCGAGCAAAGCCACCACCATCACTAAGATCCCCAAATTCCAAGCTTTTGATCAAAGCCTAAGAAGCCACCACTTAGGTTTTGATATAAACCTTAACTACGACCACCCCGCATCCAAAATCAACACTTCTAATTGTCCCTACTAAAAGACAATTATTCTATTAACTTCTACACCCCTTAAATCCCTTAGCTATACCCTTACTCTACCTTTGACATCCCCATGCACGGCCTATGCAACCACTTGGTTAGAGCCTATACTCGATCCGAGAACCAACCTAAAGTCCAATCCTTACCCTATATCTAACCTCCACGTCTCACCCAATTTTCAAATCCGGCCTTCATATTTTTTTTTTAAAATTTTGTAATTAATTTCTTAAAAAACAAAGGGAAAAAGAATTGTAAAAATAAAATAAAATAAAATAAAATAATTAAACAAAATATAAAAAATAAAAAATAATAATAATTAAAAAAATCTTCTTTTTATTTCCTTTTCCTTCCATTTTTCAAAGTTTTTTCAAACGCCTTTATTTTAGGTTAATTAAAATAAAAAGGCGTAATATTACAATTTACACCTCAACTTTACTACTTTTTACAATTATATATCTAAATTTTTAGTTCGTCTAATTATACAATTTTGAAATTTCAAGTGTATAATTGAAATGAAAAAATTGAAGTGTAAATCATGATATTGACCCAAATAAAAAAAATAAAAGCATATTTTGGTTAAAAAAAAAAAGAAATGAAAAAAATATGTTTTATCATGTAGGAAAACTCATTTTCAAAAAAAAAATTATTAACCTTTTTTTCAAAATTAAGACTCTTTTGTAGAATTTTCCAAAAAGATTAAAAAAAAAAAACTAATTTAAGACCCTTTTTTTCTTGAATAAAACGTACACTTGGCTATTTTTAGAAATTAAAAGAAACCAATATACTTAAGTTTTATAAAATCAAACTACGAGAAGTTTGATCCCTATTAGAGGATATATTGACACTTACAGGATGACTTAAAATAAAAAAATCTTTTACTTTTTGTAAATAATTTAATTTGTTTTTTTTTTTTTGTCTTGTGTGTAAATAAAAATTAATTTCATTTAGTTGTAAGTTAAAATTCATCTTTCAATTTAAAAGGATATTTTGAAAGGTTAAGATGGTACCATTTTAAGGTTTAATAAGTTAGCCTTCGAACTTAAGATTTTAAGTTTTAAAATCACTTTTTTTTCAAAATTAGTTTTATCAAAAACCGATAGCTAAGTTATGACTAATCCATCCAATTAGTTCTGTAAAGCTTGATATTTTCCTAGTTTTTATAAATAAGTTTTTCCTAAACCGATCAATATCAAACCTTACCCGTTTAATATTGATCCTTAACTACGATTTAAAGAAAACTGGTTTACATTTTTTAAAATGTTTAGAGTCACCACTAGATTGGAGTTGATAAATAGTTTAAGTTAAAACCAAATGGGTAAACTTGGTTTTGATCTAGATAGTAGTTTGTACAGGAAAAACTGGTTTTAAAAAAAAAAAGGTTTTTGAAAAACCAGATAAACGAGTTCGTAGTTCATATTCTTTAAACCTTTACGAGTACCACAATTTTCCAAAATTGGATTTGATTCCCAAGATCACCTTTTTAGAAATACAGCTTAATTTATCAAAACTACTTTTAGTTAAATAATTTTAAACTAAAAGAAAGGAAAAACTAATTTATTTTTCATTTTTTAATCACCCCAAAAATGCTTATGTACTTGCTATTTAAGATCAAACGTATGTAATTCTTTTCTTGTAAAACTTTAATTTTGTTGAAGTCTTTTAGTTTGAAAATGATCGGGTTTAAATTCTTCAACCATTTGATTTGTTTCAAGGAAAAACACTTAAACCAGAAGAGTCCTAATTTAGTGTTTTTATTTTTTAAAAAAATCCTAAGCAAAATCATAATTTTGAAAAGGGTCAATTTTATTTTTATTTATTTGGAAAAAAAATGTTTTTCTAAGTGATAAAACATTTTTATCATTTTTTATTTTATTTTACTAATTTATTTATGTTTATTAATATATTTTCAAAAAAAGAAAGAATAAATAAACAACATAAAACTAGGTTTTTTCTTCTTTTTATTATTCATTTTTTTTTTCTTTCTCCCTTTTTTTGTCCTTTTTTCTCATTTACAATTACAGCAAATGACAAAAATAAATAAACAAAATAAGATACAAGGGAGGATTATACTTAGGCTTGGGTAGCAGTTCGAGTCAACTTCGAGTCGAACTCGAGTCAAGTGTGGGTTGAAATCCAATAGGTTAGGTTATGCAAGAAAGAGGCTGGCGCAGCTGCAAGGGAGTGGTTCTATTTCATGTAGCCACTAAAATGAATGAGAAAGGGTGTTTTAACAAATATTTTATTGGGTTTAATGGGGTTAGTTGAAGCACCTCGATGTTTAGGAATCATCTCGATAGTGATGCGGGGCGGTGGTTGCAATGGGTGTCAGGTAACCATGGTAGTGGTTGCTGTGTATTGAGTGAGTGTTAGGTTCTTGGTTTTGGATGCTGTCGAGCCTGATTTTTCGGTTTTCTTTTATTTAAAATTGATTTCTCATTTCTTGATTAATACTAAACCCTAACCTATTTAATATTAATCCTTGACTAAAGAAATTGAGAAATTCCGATTTTTTATTGAAAATTATTTTTGGAGTCACCACCTGACCGGAGTCGGGAAAAAAAAAGAAACCGTAACCAATTGAGTGGATTGGTTATGATTTAGTTACTGGTCTTTGATTTCAATTTTAATAAAGAACCAGAGAGTTTCGAATTCGGGGGCTAACCTATTAAACTCTTAACGAGTATCACTATCTATTTACCGAAATTAGGATTATTTTTCTAATTATAATATTTAAAATAAAAATAAATAAATAAATAAAATCAAAAGAGAGAAAAAAGAGGGACCTAAGTTTCTATATATTTTATCGTCGCCCCGAAGGTGTCTACGTACCTGCTAGCCGGGATCGGACGATTGTAGTTCTTTAGAAAAATCTTTAGTGTGTTGATTGATTTTAATTTTGAAAACTGACAAGATTTACGTTCTTAATTGATTCAGTTTATTAAAAATAAATAAATAAATAAAGGGCCCTAACTCGTAAGTGATCAAAAGACTCCCTAAAACACTTCTTTTTGTAAAAAATTTTCCTTTTGTTAATTTTTGTTTCTAAAAATAATTTCCTATATGAGAATTTCTAAAAAAAAAAACTAATTCTAAAGGAATTCTAGACGAATGTATATGTGTATATATATATATATATAAATATGCATCTACACTATTTCTATTTAACAATTATCCTCCTAAGTGAATTAACAATGTCAGGGAATATACCTAATATAAAAGCTAATCTTAAAGATTTTTAAACTAATATATGTATAATATTAAATAGCTAAAGATTTCCTAAACTAATGCAATCATATACATATACTATATTAAATAAACAAGGAACTAATATCATAGTAATAAAAACAATAATAATCATAATCAAATAATAAGCAACAATAAAAAAAAAAAACTAACTATCTAACTAACGAAATTATCTAACTAACGAAACTTACCTGATCGTATAATAAGGGGAGTGCTCGTGTTCGATTTCAGATCAGTGGAGGGCTGACCATTCACTAATTGCCATCGTCGTGCTACCGTTCCATTGCATGGCTAGTTGCTACGTCTTGTTGTCATGCCTGTCGCAGTGGGACTGATCGCATATGCGATAGCGTGATGTCCGTACTGATCGTGCAGGAATTTAGTTCTGCCTGAGCACCGAATCGCTGTAGATCGCTGGATTGAGGATGTGGCAGGGGGTCAGTCGCTGTGTATGCAGTTGGCGTGATAAAGGATGGGTTGATGACTGTCATGTGTGTGGACGAGAGAGAAGGGGCGCTGTCGTAGCCACTGCGTAATTTCAGGCCATGTTGTACAGGGGATGCTGGACGAGGAGATGCATCGGATTCTGGATGAGGAGATATGTGTGGCGTCCAGATTGGTGCTATATCCGTCTGGTCACTGCTGCTGTGTGGAGTGATGTGAGGACCAGGCATTCAGATTTTGCTGTTTCTGTTAAAGGGTAAGGATTGTGGATGAAGCAGATTCTCGTTGTTGTTTTTCTTTTATAAAGCCCAAATCAAATCCTATTAGAAAAATAAAGACATAGGTGCCTGCTGAGACTCGAACCCATGACCTCTAATTAAATCCACCCAAGTACTCCGCTGCTTATCCGTTAGGCCATTGACCTATTTCTTAACATTCATTACCATTAAATTATATTTAAACTATCCGAATCCCTAAACTAAAATTAACACTAACATTAAACTAATTATTCCTAATATAAATTACTTCCTAAAAATCTACGAAATCTTTATAATTTTTCCTTTTCTTATTTTTTTGGTATTTTCATTATTTGTTAATATCTTTAATTATTATTGTTTTTTATTAATCTTTTGTTATCTTTTGAATTAGGACCTTTTTTTGTAAAAAATAAAAATAAAAATTAAGACTATGGAAGGGCAAAAATTAGGTGTCTACAACTGCCCCTCTTTGTAGTGAAGTTTGAGCAAAATGTTGCCACAAAGACAAAAGAGACACCTTTTTTGCCTCAGGATGACTCTATCCTAAGAAATGTTAAGTCACCTGACGAGGTTCAGAACGACAATGGGAAGTGCCTTTGTGAATTGGCAAAAATCTCTAAAAAAGAATAACGAGAATCTTGGTCGTGCCCTTGATGAGCTGACTAACTAAGGCGGTCAAAGCACCCCTTGAGCTGGCTAAGACCTAAAAATAAAGAAACTTAGATCGTGCCCTTAATGAGCTGACTAACCAAGGCGGTCAAAGCGCCTCATGAGCTGGCTGAGACCTAAAAATATGAAGAAAACTTGAATCATGCTCTTAATGAGCTAACTAACCAGGGCAGTCAAAGCGCCCCATGAGCTGGCTAAGACCTAAAAATGAAGAAACTTGGATCGTGCCCTTAATGAGCTGACTAACCAAGGCGGTCAAAGCGCCCCCTTGACCTGGCTAAGACCTAAAAATAAAGAAACTTGGATCGTGCCTTTAATGAGCTGACTAACCAAAGCGGTCAAAGCGCCCCTTGAGCTGGCTAAGACCTAAAAATGAAGAAACTTGGATCGTACCCTTAATGAGCTGACTAACCAAGGCGGTCAAAGTACCCCATAAGCTGCTTAAGACCTAAAAATGAATGAAACTTGGATCATGACCTTAATGAGCTAACTAGCCAAGGCGGTCAAAGCGCTCCATGAGCTAGCTAAGACCTAAAAATATGAAGAAAACTTGAATTGGGATAGCGCTTTCTGAGCTTGCTAAATCCCTTGATGAAATTTTGAGTCAGGTAACGTTATGTGAGTTAAACGATTGGGAGTTTAAGAAACTCTGGATTGGGACTGTTTTAGGAGTCAGCCAGAAGCTTAAGAATATCTAGATTGGGATTGCGCTCTATGAGCTGGCTAGATCCCTAAATGAGAATATGAGTCGAAATAACACTCTATAAGCTGATCGACACGCTAAATCCCTTGAAGAAATTTTGAGTCGAATAAAGTTCTGTGACTTTGACGATTGGAAGTTAAAGATACACCAGGACTATGCTCTACAAGCCAACTATCTTGCTAAGAAATTGTTTTTTGAAAATAAGCTATTATCCTTAGGGGAGAAACCAATTGTCAATGCAATGTTTTTTTTTTTTTTTTTCTGGTTTAGAACCACATACTTAGTTTCAATGATAGCTCCCAAGTCGTCTCATGTCTTATTGATGAGTCCGATTAGAACCAATGATTCTGACCCTTACTATTGCTTTTCTTGTCCTCTTTCTTCTGCCGTCTCTTTCCAAAGCCCCCACTTTTTTTTTTTTTTTGAAAACAGCTTAAACTTGAATCAAATGTAAAACATATTCTTCTCGAACAAGGATGTCCTGTACTGAACTTCCGGTCTAAACATTGGCTTTCCGAGCAAGCATTTGTTCTTAAGTGAGTTTCTACTTACACGCCACATGTTATCCCCTTTTGAACATGGCCCTGCCCTGAAAAATAAGAAATAAATCTCCCCTTTAGTGTGTTTCTATTTATTTTATCGTCGCCCCGAAAATGCCTACGTACCTGCTAGCCGGGATTAGACGATCGTAGTTCCTTAGAAAAATCTTTAGTGTGTTGATTAATTTTAATTATGAAAACTGACAAGATTTACGTTCTTATTGATTCAGTTTATTAAAAATAAATAAATAAATAAAGGGCCCTAACTCGTAAGTGATCAAAAGACTCCCTAAAACACTATAATCTTTTTGTAAAAAATTTTCGTTTCTAAAAACAATTTCCCATATGAGAATTTCTAAAAAAAAAAACTAATTCTAAAGGAATCCTAGATGAATGTATATGTGTATATATATATATATATATATATAAATATGCATCTACACTATTTCTATTTAACAATTATCCTCCTAAGTGAATTCACAATGTCAAGGAATATACCTAATATAAAAGCTAATCTTAAAGATTTTTAAACTAATGTATGTATAATATTAAATAGCTGAAGATTTCCTAAACTAATGCAATCATATACATATACTATATTAAATAAATAAGGAACTAATATCATAGTAATAAAAACAATAATAATCATAATCAAATAATAAGCAACAATAAAAAAAAACTAACTATCTAACTAACGAAACTTACCTAATCGTGTAATAAGGGGAGTGCTTATGTTCGATTTCAGATCAATGGAGGACTAACCATTCACCAGTTACCGTTGTCGTGCTACCGTTCCGTTGCACGGCCGGTTGCTACGTCGTGTTGTCGTACCTATCGCAGTGGGACTGATCGCATATGCGGTGCAGCAACGTCCGTGCT
This sequence comes from Lumnitzera racemosa, assembly GCA_024138005.1. Taxonomy (NCBI): domain Eukaryota; kingdom Viridiplantae; phylum Streptophyta; class Magnoliopsida; order Myrtales; family Combretaceae; genus Lumnitzera; species Lumnitzera racemosa. The sequence goes on along the minus strand of JAMXBC010000004.1, from coordinate 70,640,902 downwards.
GATCGTGCAGGAATTTAGTTCAACCTGAGCATCGAATTATTGATTGCTATAGATGGCTAGATTGAGGATATGGCAGGAGGCCAGTCACTGTGTATGCAGTTGGTGTGATAGCGGATGGGTTGATGACTGTCACGTGTATGGACAAGAGAGAGAGGGGCGTTGTCGTAGCCGCTGCGTAATTTCAGGCAGTGTCGTACAGGGGATGCTGGACGAGGAGATGCATCGGATTCTGGATGAGGAGATGTGTGTGGCATCCAAATTGGTGCTATATCCGTCGGGTTGTGTGCGTTCAAATTATGAAACTGATTTTCGTCTCGCTTCTGCAAAGTTAGAAAAATAAAGACATAGGTGCTTACTGAGACTCGAACCCATGACCTCTAATTAAATCTACCCAAGTACTCCGCTACTTATCCGTTAGGCCATTGACCTGTTTCTTAACATTCATTGTCATTAAATTATATTTAAACTATCCGAATCTCTAAACTAAAATTTTTAACTAAACTAAAATTAACACTAACATTAAACTAATTATTCCTAATATAAATTACTTCTTATTTTTTTGGTATTTTCATTATTTGTTAATATCTTTTATTATTATTATTTTTTATTAATCTTTTATTATCTTTTGAATTAGGACCTTTTTTTTTGTAAAAAACAAAAATAATAATTAAGACTATGGAAGGGCAAAAATTAAGTGTCTACAGATGCCATGAGCTTGACCGTAGCATCAATTTTGGTCAAAAGTAGTGGTGGTTAGTGTTCTAGACAGCGGGGTCGGGACAATTAAGGTTTAGCAGTGGAAGGTTGGTTGGAGCAGCTAAGTGCTATGGCTAGGAGCATGGGTGATTCACTTTAAATGTTAGAGTCTTAAGGAGCTCAGCCATAATGTTGTTTTGGTTTAAAATTCACCACAGCCAAGCTTGAGCTAAAGAGAAAGAGCGTTGAACATAGAAAGAAAGAGAGCTTTGAATTAAGTGAGAGAGGTAATGAAATGGAGAGATGATTGATTCATTCGCCTAAGTCAATATCCTATGCACCTACTTATACTAGAATAAGCTTAAGCATACATGGAAACAACCATCAATGTTCGGATTTGTCTCCTTTAATGTTGATCGAATGATCTTTGATTCTAAGGAAATGGCTTGATTCCTGTTGATTTGTTTATTAAAATGTTTTACATACTTGTCTAGAATATGATGGAAAGCTTAAAATCTACTTGGTATAGCACAAAGTTGATCGGATTGTATAAGGGATGAAATCTCAAATTGATGTTTTACTGATTTTTCAAGACCAAATCGAAGGATTGAATCAATGAATCGGGTCAAGTTTTCTGTCTTATTTCATAGTATCCCAAGTAATCTTCATGATTCTACCATTAATTTGTTGAAATCACGAAAAATTTGAATAAAAAATAGCCATGAAGTGGGACAACTAGGCTAGATTCACTTGAGAAATAAAGGAAAAAGGGAAGAAAGAGATGGAAAAAGGACATGGTCAACCAATCATGGGCTAACACCTGTCCTTTTAAGCTAAAAGAAAAAGAAAAGCGCAATGCACCTGGTCTAGGGATTAAACTCAAGATCTCTCACTCCCTTGCAATTCTAAGTCCAAGAATAGTACCAAATAGGTTGTTGGCCAGTGCCATGTCATTTATTATAATTAAATTCTAATTAAACTATAGAGAACCCTAACTTATAAAACATAAAACCTATTCGAGTTAATCCAAACCACAACACAGCTCTAAATCTTTATTTTCTTGAAAAATAAAAAGTCTACTTTTCCTAAAAAAATCTATCTTTCTATTTTCATATATCTATATATATATATATTATTTTCTATGAAATTTTCTATTTTTTATACTTGCTTTTTTCTTGCCCTTTTTTTTGTTTTCTACTTTTTTTTATTTTTCTAAATTTGCTATTTTTTTATTTTTTATAATTTTTTTATTTTTTGTAATTTTTCTTAAATTATGACCCTTTACCCTATTCTAAAAATTTTTAAAAATAAAAAGGAGGGGTAGGGGTACAAAAATTGAGTGTTTATAGGCTATAACTTAACTTTTTTCCTAACCTAATAGGAGTGGCAACTCTAAATATTTTTCAAAATCTATAAGAAATTGGGTTTTCTTAATTCTTAATTGAGAGTTAATATTACACGAGTAGAGTTTAATATTGATTGAATTAAGGAAATATAAAAATTGAAAATTCAGGCTCAATAGCTTAGCGCTCTATTAAGGATCGTCAAAAAGGCTAACTACTTAAACCTTCCGAATTTAAATTTATCTTTTGAAATACTCATGTTAATTTATGATTCTTTTGTTTCAACTAATCTTTCTTAATTATTATACTACTTTTCCTTTAGCTAATATTTGGGGTTTTTTTTTTTTCTTGGTGAGGTTTTTAGGGGGAGGGGATGGGGGTAGCACGAGGAGATTGCTGATGTGGTTTAACTATTGCATCATGAATGTATAGTAGATATGATCAGACCCAGACCGTCTTAGAATCCTATGACGAGGGGCCATTATTTAAGCTTTGGCTGTAGTGATATAACCATCACTCAAGGTTGATTAGGCTACCCCACTTAAGTTTCAATGTGATCGACGAACCATTTCCTTCTCTCTTTCTAAAATTTTAGATTATAATGATAAAATTCACCATTCCATAAATTTTCGTTGTCATAAGTTTTCTTAGACTCCGTTATCTACAAAAACATATATTTTCTTCTTTTCCTTCGGCCTTTAAAATCCTTAGCAATTTGTCTATATCCCTTCCCTTTCTCAAATTCATAAATCTCAAAAATATTGTTCATTTGTGTAAAGTCTTGCAACTAAAAAATATTTATCTTCTTAAGGTTGGATTATAGAATAGATCCCCTTACTAGCCTTTCCGCTAGATTCTTCTTATTGCCCTTGTTATTAGTTCTTCTTAATATCTAGATTTTCCATTATAAATGATGGTTACTGTAAATATCAGGAACCTCATAAAATTTTCCTTTATAAAATAATTCTTCTCCTTCAATTACACTTCTTATAAGTATTGTAGGTAATCTTTTAAATACCTACAAGTTATAAATACTTTTTTTTAGTTGACCGTAAATTTCTTTTTATCATCTTTGAAATGTTTCCCACTCTAAGTTTTTGCGAGTTTATAAGAGGGTTGTAAAGAGTCTATCAATTAAGACCTAGGATTTTCTCATGCCTCATTTGTATATTTTTAGTAGGATCCTTTCTCTCTTTCTTATCGTACCTTCAAAAATAATTTTCAAAGTTTCTTTGATTTCTCCATTCTTGTAAAATTCTCCCTATAAGAAGTTAAGATGGTCCTTTTTCTCTTGAAAAATAAAGATATTTAAAAGATTACCATGAAACAAAAGGATATTATAGACAATATATAAAGGATAAAGAAATCCATGAAATCCACTAGGCTCAGGTGCTTTGAGGGCTCCAATTTGGAATATAACCTCTTTAATTTTATCTTCTATATTCTCCAAACATAATAACTCACCATCACCTTTGGTAAAAACTGGCTCATCCCTTTTTAAAACCTTATTCAAGAGAGTTGAAGGGTTACTAACTGGTGAGGATTCTTCCAATTAGGTTCAAATTACTGATGATAAGATTACCTTTCTGGAAAAACAGGTATGACAAATGGCCTAACAGTTACAAATCTTGTTTTCTACAATCACTAGTCTCCAACTGTCATAAGATCTAAGCATGGAAAAGAGACTTGCAAATCTAGAAGAAAAAGTGGAAACACTGTAGAAGATCATCACAGACTTAGAAATGGCACTGGTTGTACTTAGAAGATTTGAACACTTGATTTTCAATATTAATCAAACGTCAATAAGCCCAAACAATTAGAGTGGTCCAAAAAGAAAAGAGCTAAGGTTGAGTGAGATAAAATAAGCCAAAGAGGCTTAAAGGAGATAATTCACTCAATTAAGGATCTCGATGATCTAACTCTTTCATCATTTAAAGGAGGCAAAGATCCTAGCTTGCAAAGCTCTTAATCTAAATTACAAACCATACAACTTTGACTGAGAAGTATGCTGCAACTATCATATGAGTCAGAAAGGGAACTCCACTAAAAAACGCTAGAGGTTAAGGAGCAAGATTCAAGACCTGATTAATGCTAAGGTTATTCAACCAAAGCTTCAAGAAGTTGGTCAATCTTTAAGTCATAAGGGGACTTCGAATGAATCATCTATAGCTCCAAATCTTTTGAGTCTACCAATACCCTTTAACAAGCTTACAAGTAGTCTTAAAAAGTTGAGTGATCAAATGGAGCAAATTAAAGTAAGGGTAAAGAAGAGTTAAGTTTTTTTAATAAAGTTTGCAATGAACCTATAAGGGATTGTCTTGCATGACTTTGTCATAGTTGTTACCTAGAATAAAATTATCTTCTTTGCTACTTTTTACTACTAAAGGCATTCTTTTAAATCAAGTAACTGCAGTCGATTAATATTGGGGCATCTTAAAGTAAATTGGAAATAGTTGAATCCATTTTATGATTGAATTATGAGGAAGAATATCTCATTTTGAAAGGTTTAGAATGAAAAGAGAAAAACTAAATTCCAAACACCAACCCTTTAAAACACTTGAGAGTTAAGTGTCATTTAAGCGAAGATACTAGAATCATTCCTTAAAGAAGGTCTATCTTGAACTTGATAGGCTATCAAGATGACATTAAGCGTTCATTTTTTAATATCCTAAACAAAAAATCTCTTGTCAACCCTGTTGAGCCTTTAAATTGAGTATTTTCAAAATTAAACCCCATCAAGAACCAACTCACAATGGGGCAATTTGGAAGTTAGGGTTATTAAAGAGAAGAAAATATTAAAACTAATTTATTCTTGCTCTAATCGCCTCAATTCAACTATAATTATTACCTTCGGTTACTTGTTTCTCTTAAAATGAAGAAAGGCTTCAATCTTAAACACTACATAAACCATATACACTTTGAGTCATACCTTAAAAGGAGGGATGATCACCATTATCTTAGGTCAAATTCAAAAAAAAAAAAAAGGAGAAGAAGAAATAACAAATAAAGACGAAAAGAAAAGGGACAAAAGGAAAAATGAGAAAATTTAAAAGGAAAAATGAAAAGTCTACTTACAAAAGAAACGTACAAAAACAATGCAATCAAGTCTAAAGCCTTAAAGCCTAAAAGAATTAGGGGGATATACCTTAAAAGGCCTATTCATGAAGTAAGGCCCATCCCTTGAAATATGAACTCCCAAATCTGAAATAGCAGGGGTATAAAAAAAAAAAGAACTAAGACTACCAAAATCCACTCCTCTTGTAGACTAAAGCTCTCCCATAATTCTACCCCTCTTTAAAAGACCCTTCTAATTATAGAAAATAACTTATCCTCAATAAAAGTTAATTTTTAAACTAAGGCAGGCATTATTGTAGTTTCACCTGTAGGGTTCTTGACTTGTAAACTTAGGTTAAAAAGTGATTCTTTCAAAAAATGTTACTTTATTAATATTAATTTTGAAACCAAGGACCAAAAGCCTATATTACATTATAACCTAGAAAAATCTTAACATATTGATTAAAGTATATTAGTTGCAAGATAAATCATAATTTCTATAATTGTAGTTAAAATTTGAACCAAGAGAAGGCAAAGAAATCCTATTAGACTAAACAAATCAATTATGAGATCTCATTTTGTGACTCAAAGACATTTGAGAGCTCTTCAAAAAGAGTTACTAACCCTATGATCACCTTAGGTGACGTCAAAAGATCACTTACCCTGAGATTGAAAGCTAGTGGCTCAAAGAAGAAAATAGAATAGTAAAAGATGAAAAGAAGATCCCTTAAAGACATGATTACAAGACGATTTGAACAAGGCTAGAAAAAAGAGCATCTTGTCAAAAGCTTACACTAAGACTTGTAAGGGACCTAAACTTGTTAACAAATCTTAAAAGAAGAAGAAGAAGAAGAATTAGGAAAAGAAAAAATGAAGAGGAGGAAAAGGATAAGTTTTTCTTTAACTCGTACAGATTGGTCTTTCTATCTAGCTCTGACTACATTTGGCCTTAGTGTACAGTTTTGTCTCTTTCAAACATCTTCTAATCTCAACATGAGTCCTACCCCATTTTTCTTCCCACTCAATCCTAGTGACTGTTTTTATGAGTTTTTGAGATATCTACCTAAGTTTGAATAAAGGGACTTAATCCCTACTATCCAGTCCAAAGTTTCCATCTAAGGTAATTGAATTAAACCTTACAATCAATCTTTAACAACTCAAGTCTCAAACAACTAGTTTAGGTTTCCCTAGTGGTTTACTTTCTCTCCTAAATTAACCTTTGGGATTAATTTTGTCCATTCTAGATATTGGAGACTGTGTCTTGTTGTCCAATTCAAGGAGCTTTGTCTTAGACGTTTCTCACATAAGGAAACTGTTTAATAGAGAAAATTTTTCAAATGAGTTGAAATCTAATTTGTTTCACAAATCCATTAATCCAAGATAATGATAAAATTTTGAAACTCATCAATCTAAGATGGTGAATAAAAAATCCATCAATCAAGATGGTTATAAAACTTTCATGGCCTATCAATACAAGATGTCGCAAAATCCATTAATCCAAGATGGTACCGAATCCATCAATCTAATATGGTGATAAACTTTTAAGATCTATCAATCCAAGATAGTGCTAAACCCATCAATACAAAATGGTATATCTAAAATCCATTAATCCAAGATGGTGTCAAATCCATTAATGCAAGATGCAGATAAATTTTCAAAATTCCATCAATCTAAGATGGTGATAAATTTTCAAAGACCATCAATCCGAGATGGCATGTCTAAGATCCATCAATCCAAGATGGTGCTCACATTCTCTTTATCCATTCCTCCAAGATGGTATTAAATTTGATGAATTGAAAAACCATCAATTCAAGATGGTCATTTAAGGTTTGCTATGTTTTTTTTTTCAAAAAATTCTATCCACTTTAAATCATTTATTTTACCCTTCATCCAAGACAATATCTTCAAGATTTAGCCTGTTTGCAGAGCATATCCGTTTTATTTGAATCTCTCCCCCAGAGAGCAAATTCTATTTCCCTCTTCACAAAATCCCCAATAGATCAAATTTAGGATAGCTAGTTGTCTATAAGCACTTCCTAAAGCATTTTATTCTTAGGGTAAAATAGTGTCTCTTTAGTCTTTGTACTAAAATTTTACTCAAATTTCACCATAAATAGGGGTAATTATAGAAACCCATTTTTACCCTCTATAGTTTTTACAATTTATTTTTTAAAATGATGAAAAGGGTCCTAATTGAAAAAAAAAATACAAAAATTGAAAAAATATAAAAAATAGAAAATTCATTAAAAAATAAAAAATAAATATAAAATTAAGGGATTCAAAAAAAGGTACAAAAAAAAGGAATTCAAACACAACTTGCAAACTAAAAAATAAAAAAAAATATTGAAAATTGAAAAAAAAAAAAACAATGATGATGAGAAGAACTAAAAATAAGAATAGTAGAATAAAATATTGGACATGAAGTTTGGGCCAAACTTAGATTTAATATTTGAATCTAACTTAGGTTAGTGAAGTCCATATGTACATTTTATTTGCACCTATGAATGAGACATAGGCTATTAGCTTATTGGTAAAACTCTTACGTACACGCATAGGCGACTAAGGTTTGAATCACAAAAGAAGCATGGGCATCCACTCCTTTTTGTGTAACTGGAAATCATGAGTTCAACTCATCTTCACTTTCCCAACTTACTAGATCGAGTTCATGGCCATTGTTAATGGCCTTATCTACATGATTTTATCAATTTAATGGTAAAATCATATATATATATATTGTGGAATACTTTTAAATTAACCCTAAGACAAGACTACATTCATCCTTTTATGTATCAAAATTGGTCGAGAAAATTCCTCTAAGCTTAATATTTGAGATCAAGCATCAATAGATGATTCAACCATTAATGCTACTTCTAAGCTTACATAAGCTTGGAAATGTATAAATAAGGACTCGCTCCTTCAATCCCAACATCAATACTCACTCATTCATCCCAAAACACAAAATTTCACAACTTCTCTCTCCTCGAGTAAAGCCACCATCGTCACTAAGATCCCACATTCTAAGTTCTCGATCTAAGCCAGTTTATTTGCTACCATGACTGCAAACACGCGAACTATTGCCTGGGTTTCAATATAAACCCTAATTACGACCACCCCTATCAAAAACCAATACTTCCAATCATCTCCACTAAAAAACAACCATTTTATAGACTTCTACACTCCTTAAAACCCTTAGCCATATCCTTACTTCTCCTTCAAAAGCCCCACGCATAGCCCATGTAATTACCATTACTATTGCCCACTCCCAACACCACTTCAACCACCACATCCAGCTAAAGCATCGTTTGTACACCTCTATTATCTGATTTGAAACACAAGAAAAAGGTGTTTCCCACTTAAATAGCCTCCTAAAATATTTAGAAATATGCCTTACCAGTCGTTGCTCTCTCTTTCTAATTACAACCCGAATACTAATAAACTCGAAGTTTGATCCTTACCTCGTATCTAACCCATATGTCTCACCCAACTTCTAAATCCAACCCTTTGTTATTTTTTATTTCATTTCATTCTTAAAAAAAAAAAAGAGGGAAAAGGAATTTAAAAAATAAAATAAAATAATAAAAAGAAGAAGAAAATAATAATAATTGAAAAGATGAATTTTCTTCTTTTAAATATTTTCTTTTTACTTCCTTTTCCTCCCATCTGTTAAAGTTTTTTCGAACCCCTTTATTTTAGGTTAATTAAAATAAAAATAATAAAAGCATATTTGATAAAAAAAAAAAAGAAGAAGAAGAAGAAGAAGAAGAAGAAAATATGATTTATTATGTAGGAAAACTCTTTCTCAACAAAAAAAAAATAATAATAATTAACCTTTTTTTTTCTTAAATTAAGTTCTTTTCTAAGATTTTCCAAAAGAATAAAAACACTAATTTAGGACCCCTTCTTAAAATTTTTCTTAAATAAAACAAAATGAATAAAAAGCACACTCGGCTATTTTTAGAAACTAACATACTTAAGTTTTATAAAACAAACTATAGGAAGTCTGATCCTTATTAGAAGGTATATAAGCATCTCCGTAATAACTTAAAATTAAAAAAAAAATTCCCTTTTGTAAGTAATTTAATTTCTTTTTTCTTATCTTTTGTGTAAATAAAAATTAATTTTATTTAATTGTAAGTTAAAATTCATCTTTCAATCTAAAAGGGTATTTTAAAAGATAAAACTAAATTCGGAAGGTTAAAATAATATCCATTTAGGGTTTAATGGGTTAGTCCTCGAACTTAAGATTTCCAATTTCAAAATCATTTTTTTCAAAATTAGTTCTATTGAAGACTAGTTGCTAAGTTGTAATAAATCCATCTAATTAGCTCTAACTTAACTCTTTTCCTGACCTCAGTGGGGTAATGACTCCGAACATTTTTCAAAATCTATAAGAAATTAGATTTTCCTTAATTCTTAGTTGAAAGTTAATATTAAATAAGTGGGATTTAACATTGATCCGATTAAGGAAAACTAAAACAAAAAATTTATGCTCAATAGTAACTTACAGCAAAATCTATGAAATTAAGAAAAGTAATGTTCTTACCTTCATTATTTGAAATTTATGTGATTTGATTACTTTGTAAATGGAAAAGAATAAGGAAAAAGAATAGAAATATAAGGTTGGATTAGAAAATGGGGAATAATAAGAGAAATAATGGAAAACGAAAAGTGAAAGAAACGACATGATTTTTGGTTGTTTAGTATTATTAACTTATGGATTTGGATATCAATTTTTTTTCTCCTTTTTACTAAAATATTTATTGGCCTAAAAATATAATATTATCATCTATTATCCATTTATTAATATTATTTACTTTTATGGGGTAGATACAAGATACCCTAAAGCCTAAAACCTTTAAATATTAAAGTAATGGTGCTAGGTGGGGTACAAGATAGGAAGATCTCACATCCATACCTATCATGTAGGAACATGTTTAGAAGAATCTATACTCGAAACTTATGTTATGACCATTAATATCTACCTGAAACCTATCCAATTGAATAGGGTGCAAGTGAGAATCTTGTACAACAGGGTAACTTACTCACCCGTATACATAGGACTAATAATTAAGTGAGTTATAGTTAGATCAATGAATGTTATCATACGTGATCGTTAAAATAATTGTTCCCAAAGGATCCAATATGACATATGGTTTCTAATAAGGGAAAAGTACATCTTAGTCCTCAATGTTAAATTACTCTGCTATTTGAATTCTAAACCTTTCTCTCTCTCTCTCTCTCTCTTCTGTATGTGATTCCTCATCATTTTCAAAACCTCATAAAAATATGGCTTCTATTAAAAACATCAAATTTTTTATCCATCTTAGTTTTTTATTAGTCTCGAGCTAGTCCATTGAGATGGTTAGAAAACATATAATTTTGTTTCCATCCATTTTATTACTTTCAATTTTTTTATATTTCTATTTTTTATATTATATCGCTAATTATATTTAATTTAATTTTTATTATATTATGTAAATAAATATACTTATGTTATAATTTTGTTAAATTTATTATTATAAACCATTTTGAAGTTGAGGACTTAAGGAAAAAAAAAGGTTAAGGATTCAAATAGAAAAATAGCTAAATGTTAAGAATCAAAAATATATTTTTCCCTTCTAATAACATGTTCACCAGAGTTAATGGAATTGATTGATAAGAACTTAAGTGATCTAATGAGAAAATAAACTCTTGATAATCAAGGATAATATCAATTTTTGCCCCATCCCCTACACACCATATCAAACCCTCATCAGCACTTCCCTTCCATATAGGATACTAGACCATGCCCATGTTTAGACTGTCTAAGCTTAACATCTAGATTCCTCTTTCTACAACAACACAACACTACCCTGTAGTTTTCAGTCTTTCTACAACACTAATCAATTTTGACACTTGTGTCTTAGAACTAATTGGTTTTTTACTTGACATAGCCTACTCTTCATCACTCAAATTGAAGACCCAACCCATGTTTCACCGAAGTGGTGTAACCAATGTGAGCCTTGTTGATGTCACGTGCTAGTAAATAAGTGGTATTCTTATATAATACTTCGGTATATGCAACAGGTTGCTACAACAAAGATGTAAACACAACATATGTTATCATATTGAAATAGAATGGCAAGATTAAATGCTTAAATATCATTCTCCGTTTTTTTTTTCCTCAAACTTTTTATTTTTACATAACAATAATATAAAATTTGTTCATTGTAAAATTATATTTAACTAAATAAATTCTCTTAAACTAGTATTTTTTATCAGTATTATAGCATAAATAATAATAACATGGTATAAGCCTTTACTCAACTTAGCCTAAGCCCACGTACAACAAATCTCTAATATGAAGAAAAGAACCCTCAACTATATACCAATCAATCAGACTATCCAAAAGGTATTTTCTCTCTCTATCTCTCTCTCTTCTATATTCTTTTCTTTCTCTTGAATATTCCTCTTTCTTTGCAAAGTACAAACTAAGGCATCAATCAACTTTCAATCGATCACTTAAAAACAAAATCTAATCTTAGATCTTGTATCTATGTTTACTTATCTATGATTTGATACCGAGATTGTGTTTATTTTACTATAATGCAAGGTACAACCACATGAAAGAAAAGAAAGGAAGGAAAACACTTTTGGACTTCGAACTATAGACAAATCCTAACTAGCTAATGCTTTTCAATAACAAGGATACTTCTCCTATGTTATTTACTATTTATAGATGTGTTATAAATAGTTATGTAATTGGTTGTGATTTCAGTTGTTAATCTAACAGTTAAATATAGAGCGACTCCTCTATATTTTTGTAAATAAATCTTTTTTCAAATCTAATCTTATAATCTTCTAGGCCATTTCCTAACTCCTTTAGGCCTCGACTCTTGTACGATATTGTCATTTATAACAATTTTTTTCCCTATAAAAAATTAACCTTATCCCTAAGGTCAAACTAAGGAAAATCTCACATAAACTCCTATAAATCCACCATGTAGCCTCCTTAATAAGAAGTGATTCCCATTGCACCAATACTTATGCAACTTCAATCACCTATCTATGAATAATCCTAGAGTCTAATATAGCCATAGGACCGACAATCAGATTATTCTCAAAAGAATTTTATGGTAAAGGAACCACAACATAGTTATCCCCTTCAGCCTTTCTTAGCTTAGAAATATGAAACATAAGATGTATCTTGGATTCACTAAGCAAATCTAATTGATAAGAAACTTTCCCATTCTGAGCCATTACTTCTAAGGTTGGAGTTTTACATAAACTATATCTCTAACATACAACTCCTTATCCAACCTTTTTCTATTAGCTAAGGTCGTCATCCTCTATTGCAATTGATGTAAATTGGTCTCCAACAACCGAAGCATGTCATCTTTAGTCTTCAATTCACTATCTACAACCTTAACTTGTAACCAATTTTAAATATAATCTGGGATCTTACGAGGTTCTCTACCATACAAAGCCTCAAATAGAGTCATTTGAGTACTTATATGATAGGCTACATTGAAATAAAACTTAGCCTAGGCTAAAAATTTAGACCACTTATGAGGATAATCCATGACCAAAGATTTGAGATACAACTCCAAACATCTATTTACTAACTTTTATCTAATCATCCATCTGTCCTTAGCTTAGTGCCACTCCAACGAAATAACTCATGCTAAAACTACTTACAAATATCCTATCTCTATTAGAAATGATAGATCTAGGAATCCCATATAATTTAACCATCATATCAATAAGTAACTAAGCTACTGTAAATGTTGTATATTATGCTTTTAATGGACCAAAATGATAATATTTGTTTGCCTATCCACTGCTACTATAAAACTAAGTATCCTCAAGAAATAGGTAACCTAATGATAAAATCCATTAAAACATTCTCAAATACTTATTGCGAAACTGGTAATGGTTATAATAACCTAGCTAAAGAAGTCATAAGATACTTGATTTGCTAACAGACATGACAATGTTTGATAACTATACTTCTTTCTTCATCCCCTACTAATAAAAAGCAATACTTGGTTTTTTTAAAAGTCTTTAGAATTCCTTCATGTGTACTAATAGGGGTTAAATGAAACTCCATAATCAATGCTTGAGTGATATGAGATGGTGCTGGAATAAAAATTTTGGTCCTATATACAATAACCCATCTCTATAAACTAATGGCCACTGTAAAGATTTTCCTTGCAATTACTCATCCTACAACTTTTTCCATTGAATATTAGTCTCATATTCCTTCTTTAGAATAGTAATAAAATCAAAACAAAGAATAAAGAAGGCAAGGAAATGTGACTCTTCACCATTCTGCCTTGATAATGCTCCTATTACCTTATTTGTAGAACCTGGTTTGTACTATACTTCATAATCAAATCCCAAAAGTTTAACTAAGTATTATTGCTGCTTCAAAGTCTGAATAGTTTAAAACATTGTCTCCTTAAGGCATTTATAATCTATCCTTATAATGAAATGCATTCCTAACAAGTATTATCACCACCTCTTAACTTCTTCCACCACAATAACCAATTCCCTAACATAAGCACTGGCCATCTGTAAACTATTGCAAAATTTATTGCTGTAAAAAGCAATTAATGGGGTTCTTGGTACAATACCGCCCCAATTCCTAATCCCGAGGCATTTGTTTCTATGATGAACACCTTCAAAAAATCTAGCAAAGCCAAGAATAAGGGATGATATTAATGCTTCCTTTAATTACTCAAAAGCCAATGTAGCTCCCTCACTTCATTTAAAAGAATCCTTTTTGAGTAAATTTGCTAAAGGAAAAGCAATGGAAGCATGGTTTTTATTACAAAGCATCTATAATACCATGTTAACCCTAAGAATCCCCTTAATTGGTTGATATTAATAGGTTATGACCATTGTATAATAGCCTAAATCTAAGCTTACTCCCCTAAACGACACAATATCGCCTAGATAGTTAGTGTTAGCTTAACCAAAAGAACACTGAGCTTTCTTAAAAAAAAATGTATGTTTCCTCAAGCATTTTAAGGCCAACTCCGAATGTAAATAATGCTCTTCCATTGTTTGGCTTATAAACTAATATATCATCAAAAAATACAATGTTGAACTTGCGTAAATAAAGCTTAAAAATAGAATCTATAATAGCCTGAAAAGTTGATGGAGCTTTAGATAACTTGAAAGGCATGACTACAAACTCATAATGTTCATCATGTATGCAAAAGGTTGTTTTGTGAATGTCTCAAGGAAACATCTAAATTTGATGGTATCTTGCCCCAAGATCCATCTTAAGAAAAACCGCGGCACCTCCTAATTCATCTAGTAACTCGTCAATGGTTGGAATCAGAAGTTTGTATTAAACTGTAGCCCGATTTGGAGCTTTATAATCCGCTTAAAATCTCTAAGATATGTCTTTTTTTCTTTACTAATAATACTAGTGAAGAGATCGAACTTGTATTGGTCTAATCACCCTTAAATCTAGCATCTCCTTGACTAATTTCTCAATTTCATTCTTCTAAAAGTAAGGATACCTATATAGCTGAACATTTACTGCACTTGTCTCATCTTTCAAATGTATGTGATGTTGATCATCGCAAAGTGAAGGCAACGATGACAAAATTATGAATACATCATTTGCCTAATAGATACTCAATGTTCTTATTGTCGGAAGTACTCATAGGTAAATCTTCTATCTAAGCCAAAAAACTAAAGCAATAAGCAACATTGTCATATACAATGAGTTTTTGAAGTTTTGCACTTCCAATTTCTTTAAAAATCACCTTGGTACTACCCACCAACTCCATTGCCTTATCATTGAAAGTGAAAGGCATTGTTAGTTTTGAATAGTCTATTAAAATTGGACCTAAAGTCTTTAACCATTAAATGCCTAGTACAAGTTCAACTCCTTAGTAACGCATAAAAATCAACCAAAAATTTCGCTCCTTGTATCTTCAAAGGAGTATGATTGGCAATAACCTTTATAAATTAACTTATCACCACTACCAATCATCACAAGAAACTATAGAATAGCCACAATAGGCTAATGTAATTGTCTTAGCACATGAGATTGAATAAAATTATGTATACTACCTAAGTCTACCAAAATAGACAGGCAATGACCTTGTACTATTTCTTTAATTTGAATGTTTTAAAAGTTATTGTGCTCAATAAAGCATGATAGCTAATTTCCACTTATTACTGTCAAATATATCTTCTACTTCTTGTTGTCTTTCCTCCTACATATCCTCTTGCACTTATTCCTCCTCACTTCCATCATCAATATCATCAGGTTCTATCACAATTATAACACAGCCCCTTCTCACATTTTAGAGCTAATTCAGCAGGAGACATCTTTTTTATAGGTAGTATCTTTTTATTTTAGTTGTTGTAGATGCAGTTGATTTAGTAGAATTGGATGTTGATGCAATAGAAGATTAGGTTAGTTTTGAAACAAAAGAAGGTTTAAGGGTTGGAAATGCTCTTTGGATGTTTAAAGAAAAAGAAGGTTGCGATGATAGGCATTTAGTTTTGATTCACGCAATTTTGATAAAATCATAGTTAGGGGTGTAAATGAACTAAATTGGTTTGCAAACTACTTAAGCTAGACTCGAGTTTTATTCAAATTCAACTTGATGATAGTTGAGTCGAACTCAAGCTCGAGCTCAAGCTACTTGAGTAATAAATTAAGTAGAGCTCAAGCTTTAAAATACTAAGCTCATCAAGCTCACTAGCTTAATCGAGCTTGGTATAATTTTTAATACATTTTTAATTTATTTAAATATAAGTGAATATAATATTAGTTAGAGGAAATTTATAAAAAATTCGAACCAATTAAGCTAATTGAGTCAAGCTCGAACTTGCCATGTATATTTTCGAATTAAGTTTGAGCTTAAAATTTAAAGCTCAATTGAACTCAAGCCAAGCTTAATTATTGAGTTTTCAAGTAGAGCTCGAGCTAAACTCGATGATCTAGCTCGAGTCTAATACTATATCTATTCAGCTCAATTTGATTACACCCTTAACCATAACTTCTAATAAGGATTGTAGTTTAGCTTAAATGACTTATGCTCATAATACTGGTTGAAGGCTAGATACATAGCAATTTTTCAAAATTTTATAAGATGGTTTAGAAACATGGTTAAGAAGAGATTCAAGTTCTAATTGATTTTTCAAAACATTGCTTGTTTGTATTAATTTCATCAATTTTCCTTCCTAATCCTCAAATTCAGAGGGACCAAATGTCATTCCCACTTACGTCATGAAATTTCCCAAGTAGTCAACATATCATTTTACAACAACCATTGAAACCATGTGAAAGCCTTATGATCTAATGTAAAAGATACTATTTACAATCTTTCTTGAACAAGTACATCATGAAAATAAAAAAATTGTGATATCTTGAATAACCATGATGAGACATCTTTAGATTGGAGAACTTTGATTCCCCTAATTTTCTTATATGATTGCATAATGCTCTTATTGTTGTCGTTTATTTCTACCATTAAAGCTTACATGTTAATTTGCCCTACTTCTAAGTTATGTATTCTATCCTCTAACTTATTAAGAGGAAGATCATTTCTTTGTATATCTTCTTACAATGCAATGTTGCTTCTTATGTTATTATCCATGGCAGTATCCAAATTTGCAACAATGAAAGCACCAAGTTAATAGGCCCTTACTTTTAGCCTAAGCTCACTTATAGCAAATCTCTAGTCTAATGAAAGGAACCCTTAGCCGCGCACCAATTAATCAAACTATCCCAAAAGGTACACACACTCTCTCTCTCTCAAATGTTCCTCTTTCTTTACAGTTAGGGTTTCCATCAATCTTCAATCGGTTACTCAAAAACAAAATCTAATCACAATTCTTATATCTATGTTTACTGATGTACAATTTGATACTAATATTGTGTTTGTTATACCATGATGTGAGGTACAACAATATGAAAGGAAAAGAAAGGATGGAAAACAACTCTGGACTTCAAGCTTTAAGCTTCAAGCTTCTCCTAACAAGCTAATGCTTTTCAGTAACAAGGATACCTCACCTATCTGTTATCTACTATTAATAGGTGTGTTATAAGTATTTATGTAATTGGTTGTGATTTCTACTGTCAATTCGATAGTTGACTGTAGATTAACTTCCCTGTATTATTATAAACAACTTTTTTTCAAATGTAATCTTATAATCTTCTAAGCCATTTCCTGACTCTTTTAAGCGTATCTCTTATACGTTATTGTTATTCATAACACATAGTCAATGTCAAAATTATCCTAGTTTTATTACATAAATTATCAATAAATAATACAAATTATATGACTTGATTTGGTAATATTTTTCTTTTACAATTTATGTTATGAATATGAATGTAGTTTATTAAGCAATTAATTGTATGATAACATATATTCTAAATTTCTTTTTTTAGTAATGCTAATAAAACAAATTTGCAAAGTTTTCATAAAATGATGTCATAGAATACTCATATTCATGTCAATTTCTTTTACTTGCAATTTCCTATTCAAATATTTTTTATAATCTAGTTTTGTTAAAAAATAATATCTATGCAAGTTTTATGTATTAATTTTATTTTCTATAAATCAATAGTTAGATTTCAATTAATATATATATGCTATAATAAAAAGATAAATAGTTTATTTTTTATCCTCTTACGAAGTGCACCGAGCATACTTTATCATTTCCTAAAAAAAAAATTCCTATCTTATAAAGTTTTAGAAAATATAGTGGGTATGATCATTAACAAAATTCTTTTTATATATATATATGATGTAATATGATTGTAATAACAATTGAATATTTTCTTATAAGTGAATCTAATATTATCTTGATTAAAGTAAATTTAGCCCTCTCAATCATGTGATTCTACTTCTATCCCTAGTTAAGTAGGTTCTTAGTTATGATATTTTATCCATAATTTATATGCTTTCCTAGTTTCTACAAGGAAATGCTTGTTTGAATGTTCATGGTTCCAATATGGAAACCGATGTTGAAGTTAAAAATTTTCCTTTTTCTTTATTATATTTCACCTTTTTTTTTGGGGGGGGGGGGGGGTGAAGGGTAATTAATATTGAAAACTATTAATTTATTCTTTATCCTTTTTACCAAGTATCGCGAAAACAATCCTCGACAATGATCACACATTAGATACTTAGGTGTGGAGTGATGTTCAAAATCCATTATACTTCATTCTAAAATATTATATCATTGATTTCTTTCACATACATACTATATTGATTTGTTTAAAAGAAAATATATGCGTACATATTTCAAAAGTGTTCTTTAGGTACCATGCTTATGATTGAATGTTCCATAATTCATCAACATAATCATAATAAATAAAATAATCATAAGAAAATCTCAATAATTCAAAGGGAGCTGCTGGAATAGGAATATGTTATTTCAAGAATTAGGGCTTTAGGTTTGCACTTACCATAAATTTTGCCATCGAGAGTGAGTTATAATGGCTATTTAGGTGGGTCAGGGGACGGTCTCCACAATGGTCCACAACCTACCTAGATAGCTTACATTTATATATTAGGCAATAGGAACCTTCAAATTCATCAACCTTAAGTCAACTGGAGTCAATTGTGAACTGCGGTTGAGTTTACACCGTAACGGAAAAAGGCAAAGCAAAGCAAGCCTAAAACCTAAACGGAACGGGAATTTCCCATCAACCTTTTGTTTTTTTGTTTGTTAGACTGACATGTTTTGCACCTTTGTTAGTATAACACTGTGAATGGAAGTGTTGTTAAGTACTCCCGCTTGCATGACTAAACCATCCATGCTTATTTTTGGTTAATGACTTATTTAAGGATGCAATTACAAGGTTTGGAATATACACTTGATGTCACTAAAGCCCTTGTAACCCAACAACATAAATAAAGTCTCTCGAATTCATCATATCCGAATCCTCATTCCTTAAAATTGTAATAATAATAACTAGTCAAAGAAAAGAAAAGAAAAAAAAAAAAAGAGAGAGAGAGAGAGAGAGAGAGAGAGAGAATATGTACTCCATGCCATAGTATGTCTCCCAAAAATCAGCCAATCTTATTGTACAATATGCGTTACCAACTTAGAAACCTAAGTTGATTTAATTTAATTCAACTAAAAAATTTATATTTTCATCCCAAAAAAAAAAAGAAAAAGATAATTTCAACACTATATAATTTAGGTTTATACTAGAAATAACCATTCAAAATATTGAGTTTGATTGGTTGGGGATACTTGAGTTTTTTAAAAAAATTAAGGTAAAACTAGTCCCTAAACCCTATAAAAAGTTATTTTATCGGGTTCAAACCAGGATTTATGGAACCAATATAGGATCAATTTGCTTACATTTTTAGAATACATTGGAGATTTTTTTTTTTTTAAGTAATGCTTGATTAGTCCCTTAACTTTACAGAAAAACATAACAACATGTTTAAATTTTTCCAATCATATACATGTGTCCCTTAATTTTTCCCAAACATCCCTAAACACGATTAGTTAAAAGAAATAATACTATTTTTCATGGAGAACAAAAGCAAAAACTTGACGATTTATAATTGGTATCTTTTTACACTTCAATTAACGGCATTCTAATAAAGGTTTGATGGATTTTTAGATCATCATGTAAAGCAATATTATTAAATTTAAATTCACTTCTTTGATCCAATTCAGTTTGATCTAATCCAATCATAAAACCAGTCCAGTTCAACTTTGGTCTAGTCATGATCGAACCATAATTAAACCCGGTTCTATTCACTTAATTTTAAATCCTCTTATATGTTCATATCAACAATTCAAACCAAATTTAACAACATTGATGTAAAGTTGAGGGATTGAACTATATAATTCGAAATTCATGAGCTTAATTGTCTTTTCTTTAGATTATATGGGCTAATTTCACGAGGATAAAGATAATGTAGCTTCGTAAAGGGTTCACAAATTTGTATCATATACACTACATATTGTTTTCTTTTTTAATACAAAAAAAAAAAATTGCAAAAAGCTATACTAACAATAATATATCCTATGAACTATAACGTGATCGATAAAAATAAATGAAAACATAATAGATCGAAATATTTGTAAGAGTCATAGTACTTACTCTAATACAGTGATTGAAAGATCAAAATTTTTAATAGATATTTTATATTATAAGATATTACACAAAACACTTGGTTCGTAATGACTCATTTGTTGAAACAAAGATTGTGGAGCACAACAGTTACGTTCATATTTCTTGGTCATATTATTATAACGTAATTTTTAAGAATAAAATAATGCAAAGAAATACACATTTTGTCATAGATTTGGACTGCCACGGCAAAAGTTTCAACCAGCATGGTCTAAAAGCTCCCTCCATGTGTCAATCTATGGCGCTTGGATGACTTAAGGGTACTACTTATTCATTTGAAGCATAAAAGGATTTAATTAGACCAAACTAAAGCTCGGCAACAAATAATGTCTTAATCGAAATAGGGGGGAGCCACGTAGTATTTTAGCCGATTCTTTCCAAGATAATTTATGAAGATTACTATTTTCCTTCCCCTTTTAGTCTTAGTCTAAGATGCCAATTCTTTTCAAGATAATTTACGAAGATTATTATTTTCCTTTCCCTTTTAGTTTTAGTCTAAGATGATAATGAGATTGAGCAAAGGTGAGTAAGTAATAATATTCTCCGATATTATCTATTATTTACGTGGTCAGGTAGGTTTCGCATGGGCATTACAAATCATAAGATAAGTTGTGATTTCAAAATTTTTTTCCCTCCTCCTATAGAGTGGAAACATCTCCATATTATATACCCACCAAACAATTTGTACCATAAGCTATAAAGAATATAAGCTCCAAAATATTTTTTAGCTAATAATATTGAATATAGCAATATCTAACGTTTCTAACTTAATACATCCGTAAAGCGCAATCTCATTTATCTATTCGAGAAATAAAAAACTCCAAAGCTTATTAAACAAGTATTATTATATAATTAAATAAGTGAACCTAAACCTTATGATAAATTGCAATTTTTTGATATTTTTTGATAGCATTCCGTAATAATTTATTTATGGTTATATTATCGACTTCATGATGCATGTTTCATAAAGAATATGTGATTGAAAATATATGTAATTAAGTAGTTAAATATTACTAGATGAATATGCCAGTTGTGAATACATGATAGGTTGTTAGATAATTTAGCAAAAATATTTCATATCATGAAATCGTAATAAAAATTTTATAGGTTTCACATTGTAATTGTACCTTATAGAATATATGATAAGCTTTTATATCTTATCTCTGCCTGCTCACACCCTTATTAAGTAAGTGAATCCAGAATTAAGAGATAATGCTTCTCTTATTTTTCCATCCTTTAATAATTCCATAAATATTTATTCTTGGATACTTATTAAAATCTTTAAAAGGATTTTTTTTTCTATTTTCAATGTCAATTATACCCTTAAAAAAATATACGAAATTATCCAGATATAATTTTATGAGGGCGGCTTGGACCTTTTGGTTCCCTGTAATTTTATAAAAGCACATGGAATTATGGTTTGGCCCGGTTTCATTTTTGGCTTGACGTATAACGATATGGTTTTATTTGATCGGGTTTTTCGTTTTGAATAGGGAACAAAAATTGAATAATCCTTAACCCATCCACCTCTAGAGTCAGTTGGATATACTGATTTTCACATTGCTAATGGCTGGTTGTCAAAAAATAAAAAATAAAAATACCAAATTAAGAAGGATCATAAACAGAGAAATAAAATGAAAGGAAAATCATAAGATAACAATACAACCTAGTTCTCTTTCACTGAGACTTGAAAAATAATATAATTGAAGGAAGAAAGCAAAGAACTTATAGAACGGAGAAATATATTATATTAATACTCTCAAATATGTTTACACAATGGAATAGGAGTGTTTACAATAAAGTGTTTGAATATTTTTTTTTTGAGAGTATCCAAGACTCAGGTTTTTGCTCTTATGATTTTTCCGTATCCTCTCTAAGTATTTATCTAAGGTTTATATAAAATTTCAATGGATCGAGCATACCGTACATTATATTCTTTTTAGAGGGTAAAAATATAAAGATTTTATCTATGATAAATAGTATAATAATTTTCAAAAGAATTTACTTTTTACACCATGAATAGTACCATAATTTTACTAAAGCTAAACAAGTCTACTTTTTGTACAATGAGTAGTATGATAATTTTGCTAAAACAGTCTAATAGTACGTAAACTATTTTCTCCTGAAAAAGTTGTCTCCATAATAATTTTGGTCTTCTAACACGAAATCTCATCATGCATGCTTGAATAGTGGCAAAGTTGGAGGTTTGTATTCTAGAGTTCTTCATTTTGTTGAATAACTTTGATAAGAAAAAACTATTTATCTTTTGTCTTTGTCCATAATTATGTCTTATGGCTTCTTTTAATAATTTTTTCTTCTAGCTTCTCTCCTTCTTCTTTTGTTTTTAAGCTTCCATTATTGGGCTTGAACATTCTTAAGTGTAATAATTTTCATATTTTTCTATAGTATCATGCTTTAGTTTCTATCCCATAAAGCTTGATAATCTTGAGAGAAGATGCTGAAAATCTTATTTTGAAAAATTCAGAAGTAATTATAAGATTAATCCAAAATTCGAGCTAATTGATAACCTGTTTAATTTCTAATTTGTTCTACTAAAGCTTTTCTACAAAAATATTCATTGTCTACTTGATTTTTATTTTTTTTAAGATTTGATCCATATTCAATATCCATATAAATGGTATGATATGCTAATCTTACATTATATCCAAACCACTTTGGAGGAATAGAGTGAAAAGTTATTTTTACACAAAGTAACTTTTCTCTTTTTGAATGATTATAACTTGATGCTATCATTTTTGCTACTTCTTTAATTATGGAATCAAATTTTGAATTTTGAAATTGTTATGGTGTTCCTCTAATTGAGTTTATCAAGCAACAGTCTAGTAATGTTTGTTTTGTAAAACAGTATTCGCGTACGTAAATACTCAAACATTTCTAAATTTGTATCAAATTTCTATATGCAAAATTTTACTTTATTATTTTAATTTCCAAATATACAAAGATAAATGTTTCTATAAGAGATTTTTGATATATTAAATTGTAGGGAAAAGTACCAAAAAATCCTTAACATTTACTTGTTTTCTATTTTGATCCTTAACATTTTAAATTCAAAAGTTTCATTTCAATCCTCAATGTTTGAAAAAAATTTTATTTCGGTCATTAATTACTTTTTCTATTAGTCATGACACATGTTGACAAAAATTGAAAACATTGAGGATTAAAATAAAACTTTTGAAATGTTGAAAAATAAGTAAATATTATGGATTTTTTTGTACTTTTCCCATAATTTAATGCCATTAGTAAAAAATGACTCATTTATAAATTTTTTCAAACGATGGAGACTCAAATGAAAATTTTAAAGTATTAAGGATTGAAATAGAAAAAGAAACAAACAGTAAAGACTTTTTTATACTTTTTCAATTTAAAATTTAACACCGTCGGTTAAAAGGATTTACTTGCAAACTTTTATAACTATTAAAAATTTAAATGAAAATTTTGAAATGTTAAAAACCAAAATAGAAAATGAGGTAAACGTTAAGGATTTTTTTGTACTTTTCCCTAAATTGTAAAACATGAAATAGTTCCCAAAAATTCTTTTTTGTTAATTTATTAATATATTGTCTACATTTTGATGGTAACTTATCAATAAAAGGATACCTTTTAAAAATATATATGTGTATGTTTGTTTGTATAAAATATTTGTCTAATGTATTGTTTAGGAAATGCTTGTTTAAAAATTTTCTATTTATCTAAAGTTTCCTTCATTTCTACCAAAGGTATTTTTTCTACTTGATGTTTGTATTTATTAATTAACTGGAGGTCTATCAAAAAGTATTCATTCCCTAAAAATTCAATTAGTTTTTGTCTAACTTTACTAACAAAATTATAACTACTCCAAATAAGATTATGATGATCCCGAATATGAGGAATTACTTTATACCATTTTTTTTATATACCCATATTGAATCCATTCATTACTGCATAACAAAAAAACTTTCTATTCTGTGAAAAATGTGTACTTCCTTGTCTAAAAGGAAGCTCATTGTTTTTGTTTGTAAAGTAATTAAATAAGGCTACACAAACTTCTAATTTATTTTTATCTATACTTTGAAGTCTCCATACTGCATCAATAAGTACTTTTTGTG
This sequence comes from Lumnitzera racemosa, assembly GCA_024138005.1. Lineage (NCBI taxonomy): Eukaryota > Viridiplantae > Streptophyta > Magnoliopsida > Myrtales > Combretaceae > Lumnitzera > Lumnitzera racemosa. Next base: position 70,616,588 of record JAMXBC010000004.1, on the reverse strand, counting down.
CTTCGTCTATTTTTACTTTATTTAATTGTTTAAATTGTAAAGATTAGCCTTTTGAATATATGGGAAGTCTGACTCCATTATAATTTATCATGAGAAATATAATGTTACTACTACTACTAATAAGCCTTAGAACTGGCTTAAGAGTTATCGACTCTTGTCTATTTGCAGTGTTCATTTGTCTACTATTGAATGAGAATCTTATTAGGTTTTGGCTCATTGGACTTTGTCAAGTAGCTTGTTCTTGTAGTTTTCCATTAAAAATGTACCTACTCAAAACATCAACTAAATTATTATCTTTTTCTTTTATGTGTTCTATTTCTACTTTATAACTGTTACAGATGAAAATATTTATGAACTTGATTCACTTTCTTTATGGTATACTTGTATTATTCTTATTTTTATAAAACTTAACAATAGTTGCATAGTCAGTCCTTACTAAGATTTCAGCTTTATTTATTAAAGATAGTCTATAACGATTTAATCCATAAATAACTACAAGGATCTCTATATCTATCCTACTGGTTAATGCTTTTTCCTTAAATGTTTTACTATTATATCTTCAAATTTCCTCTTCACTTTTTGGAGCATATTTATGAGGTTTTCTTTTTAAGACTGCTCCCATCCATTTTCACATCCACTGTTTCTATAATTAAATAATCATTATCTAAAGGTAACCTTAAATTTGGCAATTTTCTCACCATTTGTTTTACTTGTTTTAATTCTTCTATGTTTAAAGGTTTAAAATTACTGGTTTCTAATATAATTGTTTTGTATATTTTCCTAAATTTTTTATAAATGGTCTAGCATAATTAACTAATCATAAAAATTATTGTAAAGTCCTTTTGTCAAATTCTTCACTAAATTCTAAAACAGTTTTAGAAATATGAGGTTATAGTTTAGTTTTTCCATTTTCTATTTCTACTCCTAAAAATTCTATATTTTTTTTTTTTTTGTAAAATTGGGTCTTTTTACTACTTATAGCTATTCCATTTTTAAGGAATTCAAATAAAATTATTTTTAAAATGAAATGTATGTTCTTTTTCGGTTTTTGAATGTACTAAAATATCATCTATATATAAACAAACAAAGCGATATTTCCAAAAAAACTAATTCATCTTCCTTTAAAAGACTGAAAAGGAATTTTTTTTAATCAAAATAGCATGACTAACTACTTAAGTATCCTAATGGACATGTAAAAGCAATCTACGGAATAGATTCGTTATACATTCTAATTTCCTAAAATTCGAATTTACAATCAAATTTACTAAAAATGTTACTATCTTGTATTATATTGATTAATTCTGTTTTATTAGAGATATCATATGCATTTGTTATTGTATTATTGTTTAGTTGTCTATAATTTTTTACCATTCTACTTTTATCTCTAACTATTTTACTATGCTTTCTAATAATAAATGCTGGATTTATCAGGGGATTATTTGACCTTTTGATGACTCCTAATTTTAGTAATTCTTCAATATGCATTTCAAATTCTTTTCTATCTAAATTATTGCATTCTATTTTCTTAGATCTTATTTCTAAGTTTGAATTAAATATATTTAATTTACAATGTATTTTATTTATATCCCATAGTTTTATGAGATTTTCATCTACAACTTGTTCTTTTTCTAACTTACTAATTATATTATCTATTTTTGTTACTCCTGTTTTTATGAAATTATAATTTTTTCTATAATTTAAACAATTATTTATCAATTCTAAATCCTCATATTTTTCTATTACCTATTCATATAGTTCTTATTCTACTTCAATTTTTTTTCTTTTTCTTTTTCTTTTTCCTTTTCTTTTTCTTCTTCCACTTTTATATCAACTATTTTTTATCTTACATTTGCCTTATATATCACATTCACATTTTTCATTCAAAAGAGATACAATAGGAAAAGCTAAAAGTGTTAACCTTTGTGTGCTTAAACGAAATCTATAATTATCATTTAACAAAAACTGTAATCCTATTATACATATGTACCTACGAAGTTTTATATCTCTTACATATGTTTCAGAGTTGTGTAAACCATTTGTCCATCATTTATCTATTTCTAAAGCTATTTTATGTTTTGCTAATATATCACAATATTGATATAATCTACCATCTATTTGTTCTGCATATACATATTCACTTATTGATAACTTTTTAATTAGATGTTTTGGGATTTTTTTACTGTCTATGTAATTATTCGATGCTCTAATATCAATTAAAGCTTATGTTTCTGAAATAAAATTTCCTATAATAAACCTTACATTTATTATTAATGATCCTAAGTTATTGTCTATTTCTTTTTTACAATATGTTTTAGCTCTATTTATATGGTTATCATCTAATTTACTTTCTAATTTTTCTTCTATTACTATTCCTTTTTCTATTCTTTACCTATGTTTTCTTTGTTTTCCTCTAAGTCTAATACTTCTTCTATTTTATCTACTTCTTCTTCTAATTTTAGCTTCCCTCTTTCAATTAGATCAATACTATCTTCTTTTCTAAAGATTTTTGTTTTAAATTATACTATTTCTCCTTGACTGTCTAAATAAATTTTATAAGTTTCAATTAAACAATTATTACATTGGTATCTAAGCTTTAATTAAGGACATCTATTATAAAATTTACAAGGATGATCATCTAATCTTGATCCTTGATTCCAACTATGGTTGCAACCTATTTTATTATCTACCAACTCTTGAATACTTGTATTTTCTAGTATTTCTTCTACCTCATACATTCCTTGTAATGTTTCTATTACTCTTTTTGCTCTTAAGATTTCTTGAATAAAATAATTATTATCTTCATCACTGTCAATTTCTTCTCTATCTTCTATACTAATTATGCTGTATATAGTTTCAATATTATCCATAAATTCATCTACTTCTAAAATATCTTCTTCTACATAGTTAATTAATGTGGTACATTTATCATGGATATTATGTCTTCTATCATAATCTTTAGCTAAATGTCCTTCCTTTTTATAAGCAAAGCATGTCAATGTATTTTTATAATTTCTATTTTTATTATATTTTTTTACATGTCTATCTCTATTTAAGTAAAATTTTTTTGTTTTACTCCTTTTAAAATAATATCTTTTTATAGGTCTCTTTTGTCTAGACTTTTATTGTCTCCTTTTAGGTCTATTTTTTTCTTTATCTGCACATCTTTTAGGTGTATAAATATTTCCACATAAACTATATTTTTCTTTTAATTATTTTGTTATTTGTATACTTGTACATTTTTCTACTAATTTTTCTATCACAAATTATACTCTTCTACCCAAATTATTTAATTCTATAAGTAAGCTGAGTTCTTTTGGTTTTTTAAATTATTTATAAATTTGCTGTCCTAATGGTCCGATAATTTTAAAGACAATTTGTTTATTATATTTGTTTCATAATAACATCCCACTATATTATAATGATAAAAGAAATCATTTAAAATTTTTTTAACATATCTCCAATCTTTTAATTGTTATTGTCACGCCCCGAATAAGAAGAGTCATAACAGTCCCGCTGTGTAAACTAATCTAAGATAGAAGCTGACCTCACAGCTGCTATCGTAGACGCAGTTTACACAAGGCGTACAACTCAATCAGCTTGAAACGTCTATTCTGTTATCTGTTAATATCCAAACATGTGGTAGAGCTTATATAAAATACTTGTTCTATACAATCTGCTATTTAGTACCACAACAGTAATTATACAAACATTTCACATCCAAGGGTAAAGTTTACAATCAGAGTTTATTAAAAACCACAGGTTTACGATTTATATACAATAAGTTAGAAAACTAGTGGGCTCCCAGGGAATTCCCATTTAGTTTTCTTCAAAACTTAAAGACAAGACAATAGCTCAGGTTCAGTTAAATTCCTCGATCCTCACTTTCCCACACAGCAGCACACTAACCTAAGAACGGTGGTACCTGAACATCTTTGCCTTCACTCAGCACCTGCAAAAGAGTCTGTAGGGGTGTGAGCATAACTAGCTCAGTAAGTGGGGCGGAGTCAGAAGAGTACTTCACAGTCACAAATAAGGTTAATAATTATGATGAAATGCAATGCAATCACTCAAATGAAAACATCGTACAGTATTAACCGGTCCACTGTGAGGTTAGAGAAATTTCATCCGCTCCAACTCGGATTGAGGAGTTTCACCGCGACTCAAGTTAGACCAAACCCGGGCTTGTGCAATGGGGAACACCCCCCTCCCATGACCGCCTTCGAACCACGGCCCCCAACCTTGCTGCAACCTCCTCGCCTATCACTTAGTTCGACTAAGGGTAGGGAAAGGACCATTTCAACTATCCCCATCGAAGGAAGTCGGTATTTGGCCTAACACTCTTATTCGTTTCCCCTAATGAGTGATTATGCATGACCAATTACACTTTAGTCGAGTAACCGTTAGTGTTAATCAGGGGGTGACCAACAAGTTCACACAATACAAAATCCATGCAAATATGCAGAACAGCACACCAAGGAGTTGAACTCCTGTCACAACAGAGTATCATTCACACACATAGCATGCGCATAATCATCTAACTACAAACACAACCAGAAGTACTCTTGGGTCTCCAGATACTTTTAAATAGTACCCAAACAGCCGCGAACCTACCATCCCAACTTACTTATTTAGATGTTCGCTCTTGCTGACTTGAATTGTCAACCGTCTTTGGAAGGTCTTAATTACACAAAAGGTCCAAATTTAGTTTTCGTAATAAGTACGAAAACATTAGGGTTTAATCTATAATGGTTATATATATATATATTATTTTCATAAAATACAGTCATGTTATTACTATATATTGAATTAAATTATTAATAATTATAATAAAAATTTCCATTAATCCCATCTGATCAGCAATCCTTTATATAGCTTTTGGTTAATTCATTTTAGCCTATTAATATTACAATTATACCCCAACTTGTAATTTTAAGCTATTTTACTTGATAAATTCGTAATAAATAGTTCGGGTTACCAAATAATTCCCTAAAAATTTCTATGGACTTCTAAAAATATAGAGAATTCAATTATCACGTGGTTTCAAGTTTCCAACCTATTGCCTATATTTTCATATTGACGATTTTACCCCTAAATTTGATAAATTATCCAATTATAATTCTTTTAACATCCAATTAATTTCAATCTGACTCATTACTATTACTATTCATAATAGATTAGTACATATCCATTTCATCAATTAATTTCATAATTTCCTATTAAATTTATAATTTCAGTCTATTTTCGAGCTAATTTAAGGCCTAATAATATTTAAATTATTCAAATCAAAATTCGGGCTACGTAGCAATTACCTATATATCATATACATCCTACACAAAAATTTTCAACTAGAAACAACATCATATAGTATATATTCGGATGAACAGTAGATTTCTTAATAAAGTATATTAAATATTACGAATTTTGCAAAAAAAAATATCACATGAAAGCATGTCTAAAATAACCTAAGCGTAATTTTTTTCATAATTTTCTGGGCAAATTTACTATTTTTTTTTAAATTATTGAAAAACAGAGCAAGAATTTAACCTTACTATTCTTGGGTGCTCCGGTGGCCGTGGGGTGGTGGGTGGTTGTCGGAACGCCTAGACACTGGGGGTACTCCTTGGTGGTGGAGTGGCGTAACAACAGATCAAAGGAAACCCTAATAACTAACCTTGCTCGGTAATTGTTCTGTTTTTCTCTTTTTTTATTTTCTACGATTTTTTCTTGATTTTTATTTCTGTTGTTTTTTGTTCCAAATTGCTAAACATTGTCATTCTGCTGCTAGGATAATTTTTATAGAGAGTTCTTTCACCGCCTATGATTTTTTCTTTATTTTTTTCTTTTGTTTTTTCCTATTTTAGCTAAGCATGCGGTGTCCTAATGTAATAACTTTGCTTTTTGAATCAGCAATGCAATGTTTCTTCTCCTGCCACGCCTCCTTCCAGCAATCTCAATGTTATTTAATTAATTTTTCTTTTTCTTTTATTAAATAATTACTTAAATATAGATATTAAATGTTAAAATTAATTATTTAATTAATATACAAGATTATACCCTATGTAAATAACATGTGAAATATATAACTTTACTCATATAATTAAGTTTCTAGCATATCTTTTATTTTTAGGATACATTCTAAGGTTAATTTCATGAATTCAACACAATAAATATATAATTACACAATTTTGGGTTAATTTACAGGTATAATTATTATTTGTACCGGGTATACTCAAAAATTACGTGTATTTTTTTATAGTAAATTATCCTATATTATCTCATTTATAGCTCAATTAACTTATCTCTAAGTTCTTGTTGCAATCTAAGTTCAATTTTAGGAGTTCTAAACATTTTAGTGCTTTAGTAAACATTCCAATTTCTAAGGGCAAAATTAGGATTTCGGGTCATTATTACTAAAATCTAACTTCACTATAATATCTCGACTAACTTTTTCATTCTAGTCACAAAGTTTGGACTCAATTGGATAAGTTGCCCTAAAAGCCCTAAATCTGAGCTCGGTTGTCCTAAACTCAATTTTGGGAGTTTACACTTATGACATTCATTTGTACTTATAAATCATTACATACATTGGGATGTGTACTTATTATTAACATGGTAATTTTATTTGTAAAATTATAAGGGCTAGTTCCTAATTCTAGGTTTACATGAAATTGTTTTGGAAATTTTCTTTTATAACTTTTTCATAGAGCTCTAGTCCTATCTACTAGAAATTTTTCTAAAAAATTATACATTGCTATAACATTATCATTTACATTATCATTTACATTACAATTTTCCTACTCTCTAGTTACTAATTGAGTCTACGTACTTAATATTTATGGGTAGAGTTGGGATTGTGAGTTGCTAATTAAGTATCACATCATTATCTACTAAATTTCTTTTATGAAATGTTTCTAAGGGCATTCGTTTTCTTAAGCTTTTATAGTCTCTCTCAAATTCTCTATAATATATATAAGGGGTTTTACTTAGTTGTCCTACAAGTTTTTTACTCTTATGTTAAATATTAGAGTGATATTTACACTATTGATATTTAAATTCAAAAGTTCTAAAGGTTCTCTATTATACATATATTATAATCTCATTAATTCATTTTCTAAAAGTTCATTTAGTAATCTCTATACTTCTCTTACAATGTACTCTAAGGGTTCTGGTTCTTGGGAATCTATAAAACACCTGTCTAAAAAAGTTTCCATTATCTACTTTTCTTCTTCTTCCTGTTCATTTCTTAATTAAATATTATATCTTTGTATTATTTCTAAATTTTTTGGATAATTTAACCCACTGTGTTTTACATATGTTTTTCTTCCTAAGTCACACCTATTTTCTACAAAATAATATTCTTCTTATTTTCCTAAATATCCCTTATTTCTTAGTTCTTCTATTACCTCATTAATCTCTTCCCAATTTTTAATTAAAAATCTCCCACTAGTTAGACATTTTATTATACCCCAATACTTAGGTCTACTTCCATTAGCATCAAATATAATTTCTGTTCTACTTTCTAAGTTTTCATTTATTAATTTTTCCTCTTCTGATATTGTTTTTTCTTTGTAGTATAGAAATCTTAATAAGTATGATCCATTAGAATTTCTATACATTATACTGTCTTCAGAAACTCTACTTGTATTGGATTAACTTAATTCTTACACTAGCTATTTCCTATATTGTACTGTCTATGTTTAGTTTGTACCATGTATTATTATTATCTACTGCTCTTCCTATAAATCCAATATTTATTAATATATTTTCTTCTATAGGGTCTTTGTATCTTTTTCCTTGTAATCTAATTTCTAAATTTTTTACATTATTTACACTAATGATAAAATTTAGTGCACAATAAAATATACCTTTATTATTATTCATGTCTATTTCCATTGTACCTACTATTGCTTTTCTATTATCACTTTGCGAACATTTGTCTATTATTACTAATAATAATTTTGCTCCAATTTGTTTTTTTACTAATTATTTTATTCCTACTACTATCATTCCTAGATGTATTAGTCTTTTCTTTTTTTAATTTTCTAATAGCTATATCACTTAATAACTTTGTATTAATTGGTTCAATGGTTAATGAGATGGTTTCTTCCTAGTTTGTTCTTATCAATTTTGTTCTTCTTAAGTTTAATCATCTTACTCTACATAATATTCTAAGATTTAACAAATCAATGTTTCTATTATTATAAGTTTCTGCATCTCTGTCTATGTTAACTATCTCTTCTAGTTATTCAATGTGATTACCCTATTTACATTTACTTGTTCATCTACTCAGCATTCCTCACTTTATGAAAGTTTATTCTCTAGTTGGGTTATTTCTAAGTGTTCTACTATTTCCTATTAATGAAATGGTTCTTGTCCTTAAAGCTAGGATCTTTCTTTAATTTTCTAGTAGTTTATAAATACTAAAAATGTTGCTAAGTTTCTTTAGGTTTTTCAGAAATTTTTATTCCTTGAAATTATCCTATTATATTTTCTAATTCTTGTAAGTAATCTTTTTCTTCCTTTTCTATTTTGTTTTTATTTTTAAATTCTAATTCTATCTAATCTAAGTTTTTATGTAGAGATAACAATAATAAAATTATAATATTATTTTGTCTAATAATTATTTTATTTTGTTTAGCATGAGTATTATAATTTGTTAACCTTTTAGGATTTGACAAGTATTTTCTATTTTAAAAAAAAAGGCTAGTATTTATCACAAACTTGAAAGTAATAGTTGTTTGTCCATCAATTTCTTTCTAGTCGAGGCTAAATGAAGAATTGTTTTAATATGGAGATAATTTCTTTTTAATAATCAAAATGGGGCCAAGCAAAAGACAAAATAAATATCATTTGAACTTACATGATCTATCACCACCACAAGTGGTATGATCACATTATCCTACCCATATGATTTTCTCAAATATGAAATTGAAAAGAGGTGACTTGAAAAGAATCATCCGAATATTCATAAAGTAGTGCAGTAATATTTTAAATGGATAATTCTTACATGTGGGTAGGCGTGTTCACTAGGTCGACTCGACCTAAAATCGATCCAGAACCACCAGTTCATGGGTCGACAAGAAAATGAACTGGGCCTGACCCTTAAGAGGCTGGGCCCAAGCCATGGTTTGAGGGCCAAGTGAATGAGCCTTTATTCGTGTATAAATAATTTGTAAGCTATTCGTCTTTTTTTTTTTAATTAAATCTAAAACTTTATGCCGTTACTCATGAATAAAAAATTTATTTTCCATTCAATTTTTTTCAATCCCAAAATAATTTATTTGAACCATATAAGCATAAATACATAATATTATGTTATATATAGCATACTATATATAGGATAATATATAATATATGTGTATATTATAGTATATATATATAGTATATTAATCATTATATATTATATATACTTTATACTTATTTGCATTATATATATAATATTATATATTTATATAGTTTATTTAAAAAATAGTATATATATTATGTTTCCATTATATATATAGTATATTATATATTATTTATATACATTTTTTTTAAATTTTTGGGGTTAACTTGGCCTTGAACCGTTTAAAGGCAATTCGATGGCTAATCAGTTCAGCGAATTGTGATGATTGAACCGTCTAGGTCCTTAGAACTCGATAGACCAATTCTGGATTAGTTCACGATTTAAAATCAGTCATTACACAAGTCTACATGTAGAAATTACCTCTCCAACAAAGTGCAAAACATATCAAATATGTTAAATTCCAAGAAGGGAAGGGATGAAATCTGTGCTAAATAACAAAAAACTACCCACAGGATGAAAAATAAGAGGCAACTTTAAGTTGTAAAGGGGCATGTAAATACAATAATATTTCTACATTAGATCCGTCCATGATATGGAATGTCAAAAAGATTAGCGAAGTGGAGAGGCAAATGATAATACAAGAATGCAAGGGTTAGAACTTTTCTTTTTTGGCCCATAACAAGGAGGCAGATTTAATTCACTTAGATGAAAAACAAGAGTGAAATGGTAAAATCTAGTAGTTATAGGAATAAAGTTTAATGACCCTACAATTATCTTTATAGAGCTTTATAACCTGAACCTGTGGTTTAATCGTTATTTCCTTTCTTTTTTTTTATTCCTTACCAACCCAAACCAAACAACACCTTGCCTCCCCTCTTTCATTATTATATTTGTTATGAATTGGTTCAATATAATTTCTCTATCTATTGTGTGTTTTTATTATAGCAATAATGTCAAAATTACTACTAAAATTTTATGGTTTTTTTTTAGTTTTTTTCCTAAAATTTGAAATTGTTAAATTTTATAAGTAGGTTAATTTTTATTTGTCAAATTTACCTTACCTCTAATTATTTTATACTTATAGTTATTGTGCAATGAGCATAGGTCACATCATTTTTTTAATATAACGGATATAGTAAATTTGACAAATAAAAGTTTGATTAACTATATATTTGGTAACTTCAAACTTTAGACATAAACTTTAACAAACAAATAGTTGGCTTAAAAAACAAAACACTTTAACAAACAAAAATTTAATTGAGGATAACATTTAGTATTTTTATATTTCATATAGGAAGGTTTAAATAATATTTTTGACAATGTACCTTTATTATTTTAGTTCCTTCGTATCATTATGAGCTAAATACCTTGTTTCAAAATGATGCTAAATTGACACTAAAACAATGAGTTTAATTAGAATTTATGGGATTAAAATTTTAAATGTGCCTTAACAATTAATTTTATTCATAATAGTAGCTTATAGTATAAAATTAGAATTGACTTATCTATATTATTAAGTCAATACAAGTAGCTTTGGACTCCACACCGTCTTTCTCCATTTAAATTACTTATATGTCCTTTAATACCATGTCTAATTATATTGAAAACAAATGAAGAAGGACTTTATCTAAGGATTGTTTTTGGAATTTAATAAAAAGATGCAATTATGATGATTATTTAGGGTAAGCAATAATTACTCCATTATCATTTATTTTATATATCTTCTACTATATTAAGCCAAAGCTCCTCTTTTGATTACACAACCTTTAAAAATATATATATATATTTTTATCTATTATATTCCACAATTTGTTCCTGGAATAATTACCTCATATTTTTTACTTAATAGTTATGGATTTTCAAGTAATTTTCCTACCCCACTTACAATTTTCTAAAGCAAAACCCTCACTCTATAGTCAAACAATAATAATACCCATTAATATACATTAGTATACATTAATACAAAATACAACCCCCCTCACATTTGTCCTTAATCTACATCATCTTTGTAAATTACTTTACTTTCTTCATTAAAAACAGGTAATTTTATTTTACACTTTCTTAGTATCATCGCAAGGTAGATTTCTATTTATTATCCTGATTTTATCACACCAATGGCAACTAATATCTTCTATGTCCACTTTTTATGATAATCTTTAGTTAGTAATCTACTATTGTAACCATATGCTATCTTAACGTATTCAAAATCCAAGTCGTTTTACTTTTTGGTTCAATATATATTGGCCTAAGTACATGTATTGAGTTTAAAATAAAGAAAATGAACATGTGTTTTTCAATTACTATTTTTTCCATGAAAGATTAAAATATATAATATATTTGATGTACATTGGAGGAGCATTGTAAGAAGTAACATGGAAATGACAAAATTACTAAACTGAAAGATATTGGTAAAATATATAACCAAGATGGTGAAATTTATTAATTGATATGAATTTCTAAATCTCTTATTTGCATTCTCAATAACAGTCTTGCTTTTTTCTTGATCAAATGATAATTTTTCGTTAATAACATTTTGTTTTACAAAATTAGGTATATAATATTAGGTTTTCCAATAATCTTGCCTTTGAAATATAAATCCACGATCATAACCTTATGTCGTCTTAAAGCATCCAAAATTTAAGCCCCTTAGCGTTTGGTTAAAAATACATATTTTTCTTAGGTTAATGTTCTTTTATGAAAGACTAAAAATATATTGTATTTAATGCATTTCAATAGAGCATTACAAAAGAAACCATAGAAGAGCTAAATCACAAAATTCAAAGACGGTTATGGTGAAATGCATAGTTAAGATGATGAATTAATAAAAATTTGTATAATGCGTGTTTATCTATTGCTTAATCAATGTAAACTCCTTGAGCACATATACTTTTTTTTTGTTGTATATATTTCATGAGTAATTTCAAATGATTATGGATTTTAATAGCATTGTCTAATTACTCCCAACAAATTGTTAATTAAATGGTCTTACTTTTTGGAAATAGGTCTTTAATTGTTTTTCATTGCGTCTTTAGTCTTTATACTTTCTTTTTTATCATGTATTGCAATAAATAAAACTCAATATGTTAATACTATATGGAAATCAAATTTATGAGATTCACTATGTCTTAATAGTAATTTGTATTACATCTAATTATGCCCTCTCGAAGGTAAAACTAAATAGACTATTATTTCACTTAACTTATGTATCATGTCTGTTTGCAATATATAACATCCATCTCTTTTTTTATAATTACCAAATTGTTAAGCTTAAATTATTATTACATCTATATTATATTTGAGTTTTATCCGTTTCTATGGATTTTAGATTATATTCTATATGCTTTAACTTGAGAGTAAAAATATTCAATTTCAATTTATTTGAAGGAGATGTTGGTTTTACATATATTTTCGAACATGAATCATCTAAGCTTTAGAGTTACAACATGAGAAGAAAAGTTTCATATGAACATATAAGAGAAAAACAAAAGTGTTAGTTTTAGGATTTATTATTGTTACTTTCCTTTAATATTTGATAGGTAACTTCAAGTCCATTTCCATAGTACGAGGAAAACATTTTTAGCATATTATGGATGTTATATTATGTTATAGTATATATAAGTTATTTGTACAGCAGTCAATAATGAAAAATAATTTATATTCTAAGTTCAATAACTCTATGTGCCTCACGTGCTTCTAAATTTGAAGTTCTTTTGCTTATTTTATCAATGGACAATTATGACTAAGATGATAGTGCAATATACTAAAAAGTAAGGTTGAGTTAAAGATAAAATTAAACTTCCTATTTTGGAGAGCTTAAGATTGACTGTAATTCAAATTTTGATATTTTAAGGCTCTATTTATTGTGAATTGTTTTCCTTTTTAAGTCATAGAAACTTATTGAAACAAAATCAAGAGATATTTTCAAGTATGTTTTGTATTTATCAAAAATCATTAGCAACTTTTATGTTGTTCTTTCCTTTTTTGATTATTGTATAAGCATGTTCTCAAATCTTTTTTTTTTTTCTTTTTTACTAAAGAAAACCTTTATTCATGAAGTAAATACAACTTAGAAAGCTCCAATATTTAGAGGAAGTAAGGAAAGCAATGGAAATAGGGGATTCAAATCCCAATAACTAATAGACATTCCCTTCCTACCTTAGGATGCTGCCTAGTTGGCAATCACATTAGCTTTTCTTCTAACCACATTGAAACTAACAGCTTCAAAAGAAGAGCTTAAAGACTTGATGTCATCAATATATCATGTAATTCTCCAATTAGTAGATTTACCTATTATAGCTATACACCACCATTGAATCACCCTCAATAATAATTTTTCTTCAATTCTTAGCTTTAGTAAGAACCAAACCTTCAAGGACTACAGCTGCCTCTATACATTCCACTAATGTGAAATCACTCACAATGATTAAATCAGCCAAGAAATTGGAAAAATGGTCATGCTATCAAACTGATACCAGCCATATTGGTTCTATTATAGAAAGAGCCATCAACATTAATTTTTATGATAAGTGTTGGAGGAGGCTACCAAACATCCTGCACATTGCTGTTCTCTGGCTATGAACAATCTACCTCATCACTTCGCCTACACTCAAACATTTACCCGACATCCATATGCTATTCACTTGCAACCACATCAACAACAACAGGTAACATGCTTATTGGTAAGCACCATGAGTCAGCTCTTCATCCTTACTAGCATCATTTTTTATCAGATTCATAAAAGACTTCATTAACTCCATCTCCGAGAAATGGTGTCTAATCGACATGCATAAAGAGCAAGGATCTAGAAGTAAGGCCTAAAAAACACAAATATTGCAGTGTTTCCATGTATACCATAAACAAGAACAAAACTAAGCAATACCCAATTTAGGAGGAGGAATTTTTAGTAAAAAATTTCTAAATACCCAAGAACCAATTTTCTAGATTTGTAAATTTCTCCCTCCCCACCTTCCAACCAAAACAATCAAATCATACCCTACCACTCCATTTACAAAACAGCAACAAGTGTTCTACATTTTCAACCTACTAATAGAAATGACACAATGGGTCTAATCTCAACCTCTTAAAATGGAGGTTTGCATTAGTACTCAAAGAATTGGTAAAGCATCTCCATAGGAAATGTTTTGTCTTAGGCATATAATCAACTAACTATATAATTTTCCAAACAACAGGACAAATCTTATTTTAAGATTGAATATCTACAGGATGTAGCAAAAGTTTATTCTTCCTCAACTGTCTATAGGCCAACCAAATTGAATATTCACCATCTTGGCTAAGCGGTCACACCAGCCTATCGGATTGCTCTCTTCCACCCAAATGGATCTTAGTAACTTTGTCTAACCATTCATACCCAAGCATCCTTTCAATAGATAGTCTATCCCAGGTTCTCTCTCTAGGCAAGATTAAATCCTCCACTTTCAAATTAAAGGTGGCTTCCAAGATAGGATTAAGGATGGAGTCCTCGTGCTACAGTGTTCTATCTAGGGATCTTTAAAACAATGAACACTTTTACGATCCCCTATTTGCCAAATCATCTCCTTCTTCACCACTTGTCTCCCCACTAAGATACTATTCCAAACCTAAGACAGCTTGCTACCTTTTCCTACTTCAAAGAAAAAACACTTAGGAAAGTATATGCTTTTCAAAACTCTTACCAAGAGAAGATTCAAATTTTGAGCAATACACCATGCTAGTTTTCCCAACAAAGCATCATTAAAATCCTCCAAGCCCTTAAAGCCTATCCCTCCTTCATTTTTTATTAACTAAAAATCTTTCCACTTCTTCCAATGAATTTTGGCATTCTACTCATCCCCACCCCACTAAAACCGGCTAACCAATGATGAAACATCTAAGAACCATTTATGAGGGAATTTAAAGACCATCATCGAGTAGGTCGGAATTGCGTAGGCAACTGATTTGATTAAGATTTCCTTACCTTCAGGCAAGAGAAAGGAGCTTTTACATCTCTGTAACTTTCGGATGATCTTATCTTTAATTGAACTAAGGGCTAAGGATTTGGACCTCCCCCATACTATTGGAATACCTAAGTAATTCCCTGGGTTAACTGTAGAACTAATATTCATCAATCTACACAATTCATTCTTCATATTCTCTTTGACATTCCAACTAAAGAATATGCTTGACTTACTAAGGTTAATAGCTTAACCTGAAGCAAAGCAATATTTTTGCAAGATTTTTTCAAAGTAACCAAGCTATATTGATTAGCTTCAACAAAAATAAGCAAATCGTTAGCAAAGAAAAATGTGTCAATTCAAGACAAATTCTTTTACTTTTAATTCCACTAAAAGACCTCCTCTGAATTGAAAACATAATTAACCTTGATAACACATCAAAGACTAAGAGGAAGAGGTACGGCTATAAGTGGTCCCTTGTCTTAGGCTACGAGAAGGACAAATCTTACCTATGCGATCACCATTTAAGATCAAATTATATGACACTAACCTAAAACTACCCTAAATCTAATTAATCCATTTTTCACCAATCAACCCTATCATATGCTTTTTTCATATCAATCTTAATAGCATAAAATTTCTTTTAATCTTATTCTTAAGCTTCAAAAAGTAGAACACTTCATGGGTAATGACCACATTGTCTTGGATTAATCGATCCGAAATGAAGGCACTTTGATAGGGGTCGATGATGGTGTTTAAGAACGATTTAAGACGATTAGCTAGAATCTTAGATAAAATTTTGCATACAAAATTACACAAGCTAATTGGTTCGAATTGTCCTAGCTAGATGCATTTATTAGACTTAGGGATGAAAACAAAGGTCAGTTTCATTAAGACAATGAGGAACGGTACTTGTATAGAAGAAACCCTGGATAGCTTCAATTACCAAGGATTTAACCACATTCCAATGAGTCTAAAAGAAGTGTCCGTTGAAACCGTCAAGGCCCGGAGCTTTATTTGTTCCTAACTAAAACACAGTTTGCTGGATTTCTTCCTCTAAGACTTGTCTTGTAAGATTCATATTCATATCCGAAGAAAACAGTGTTGGTATGTCCTCCAAGACCTCATCCACATACACTGCTACTTCAGCTAGAAACACCTGCTGATGGTAGTTCAAAAATTTTGCCCGAAGATCCTCTTCCTTTCCACCCATATACCGCTCTCGGTTTTACTCTTTTAATCTTGTTTCTAGACTGGTGTACCACTGTCAACTAGTGAAAAAGCTTGGTATTGGAATCTCCTAGCTTCGACCAGTTCACTCTTGATTTTTGTTTCCAAAACAACTCCTCATTATCCATGGCAGCTTCTTGTTCTACAATCAATCTTTCTTCGTCCTCACCGGAGCCATTTTCAATGTTGCTGTCCTGCGCTTCCGCCAGGGCTTTTGAAATTAAATCAATCTCTTTGCTAAAGTTTGGGACCACCGATCTACTCCATCTACCAAGCCATTTCCGACACTTATCCATGGTAATCCATAAGTCCAATAGAGCATGACAACTTCCTCCTTCTAGCCAATTGTCTTCAATGATTTTCCTGCAATGGTCAAACTTGCACCATGTCTGATTAAAGTGAAATGGTTTAGGACTTTTTTTAACAACTTTCTTAGCCAAGCTAGAAGAGGAAAATGGTCAAATGAAGAAGCAGGAAGGACACTGATAAAAGTATTCAAAAAGAGGCTAAGCCATTTGTTGTTTGCCAAACCCCTATCGAGCCTTTCTCTAACTTTGCTAGAACCATGTCTTCTGTTACTCCAAGCGAAAAGTTGACCTTGGTAATTAAGATCCATAAGTCTTGTATCCAAAACAAAGTCATTGAAAGCCTCAATCTGATTCCAAGGCCTAATTCTACCACCAGACTTCTCGTCCTGACATAAAATCTCATTCCAATCACCAATACTGACCCAAGGACAATCAATATTCCTGGCCCTCTCTTTTAAACTATCCCAAAATTCAACCTTGTCCTCAGGATTAAGGGGACCATACACTACCCAGACTCCGACAGAGCAAACAAAAACATCCCCCTCAATCACGAGGTCTATCAAGTTTTTATCTGAATGTCTAACCTCCACCAACAGATTGTCATTCCACCAAACCGTTAGACACTAGATGAACCTAATGGGTCGATAGAAAATACATTCCAATACCTCAGACGTCTTTTAACGAACCCCACTTGCGAATGCAATCTTTTGGTTTCCATGAGGAAAACCAAATCGAGTCTATATTTCCTTATTAGTCTCCTTAGAGACTTAACTACCCGAGCGGCGACCCAGACCCCGGTAGTTCCAGCTTGAAATATTCATGGCCTCTTGGTGGCTATTGTCGGCCAGCCACCATAGCCCTGAGAAATACGATTTTGCCAATCAAAATTGAATTCAACCTTCTTTTTTTCAAAATTAACCTTCCCTTGAACTGCCCTCTTCGCAGAAATGAAATGCAACTTTTGATCTTCCTCCTAACTGTATTGCTGGGCAACTCACACACAAATTCCTCCTATACCACTTCTTTAAGTATCTTTGTCAAAAACTCTTCCTCTTCCGTATCAGCTTCCGTGTTTCTTCCCCTTTTAATATTTAGAGACTCCAAGGCCTTAGCTAACGGAGACGATCTGGGCGAACAAAGAGCAAGAGGTCACAAGTTCGAATTAGAAGTTGGGGTCATGGCATGAGATACGAAGAGGTCCTCTTTAGAGAAAACCGTGGGTTGTGACTCGACAACAGGGCCTTTAGGCAATAATGAGTGGGTTACAGATGGAAAAGGTTAGAAGCAATAGAACCAAATCATGTTCATCAAGGGTTGAAGAAGGAGGATCCTCAATTTCCTCAATGCGCAAAGGCTTATGGGTTTGTACGATAGGGTCTGTATTTTGGCTTGCAGTATTAACGAAGGAAGAAAGGTTTAAGGGAGTTGATGAATGGAAAGGACATCGGGAAGGTAGGTTGGAAGGATCACTAACAAATATGTGGGAAGATGACACAAGCTACGCAGAAAAGTGGGTTGAGATATTTAGGTTTGGAGGAGGATGGGTAGGCGGTGAATTGGATAAGAAGTCCACAGAAGATGGGTTAGACGACTCAGGGTTTGACACGAACTTTGGGAAGCCTTCTCAACAAGCAGGAAGATGTAGGTCCCGGCCCACATTTTCATTTAAAGTATGTTGGCTATGATTAACCAAAAGATTCGTTGCCTTTGATTCTCCATCATTATTTGATTGCTCACCAAGATTGGGCACTTCTTCAAGTGCATTAAAATTTTCCTTATCTTATGAAAAATTGCCTAATCTGAAGCTTTCTACATTTAAACTTTCCTTATTAGTTTCTTCAACAACGTCCAGCGATGTCTGGTTAATTTCCTTGACGTAGGACTTCCATTATTCTATCTCTCACAAACATTTTCAGAGTGTCCTAGATATCCACAAAAGTAGCAGAATTCTAATAGCTGCTTGTATTTAAACTTAATCTATGATTTTTCTCCTTTTAGATTCCTGGTAGCAATGGTCTCTGAATGTCCAAGGAAACTCCAATGCGTAAAAAATCCCTTCTATTAGAAGAACAATCCTCTACTACCATAACATCACCAATATAGGATGCTAATCTGACCGCGTTCTCCTTCGTCATCATGCCCAGAGGTAAACCATAAATTTGCACCCAGAAATGAATCTCAGGGAAGATAATGTCTCGAGCTTTCTGATTCTAATCCCAAACTTGGAGGGAGATAAGGGTTCCCATCACAAACCAAGGCTCAAACTTTATAATCAACATAGCATCCGACTCTTTTTTAAGACAACAAAGGATAATATCTTTGCCGATGATGACTTCAACATTTGGATTTCCAAAGGATTGCCAAGCCCTCTTCATTATATTGGTGACTGCACCCTTGTTAAGACTTTTCATCCTGATAACTTTACCCAGCAAATAAAAATCATCTCCGATTCTAGGGACACAATTTCATTGTCGGACTCTACAAACTCTTGGAATGTGGCAAAGTCCTTAGATGACGAAGCCATGACGATGACACAACTGGGAGAGATACAAGATAAAAGAAACCACTGCGAGAAAGAAAGAGCATACAAATGCAACAAAATGAGAAAGGAAGTAAATCATGACAAGATTTGGAATGCCTTCACGATCAAGACCAATTGCACCAATACAGTGTGGCCGAAACCTAACAAAGGGGAAAAAAACTCTCATAGAGAGAACTTTGGAGAGGCCTTGTTACAAGCATGTTCTCAAATCATGTGCATTATCAAAGATTTTAATATTAATAATGCCAAAATTTATTTATTCATCAAGGCAAAAGTTTTGAGTAAGTAATTTAGGGTATCGGTAAAACTAACTCAATTAATCTAAAAATTTACAAGTAGACTTAAGGCATTAATCAATGAGACTCCGTAGAATCGGATATAAAAAATGTAATAAAATAATAATATGATTAAAATAGAGTAATTTTACCACAATAGGTATTATTATCGTAATCACGTACAACAGACTCCGTTGAATCGTAAATTTATAAAGATAAATTACATATGTAATAAAATTATTATAAAACATAAAATAACATGTAGAATATATATTTATATGTGTGTGTATGTGTGATGTATGCAATTTTTATGTATATACATATACCTAGAATTATTAAAAATCATAAATTAAGTTTGGACAGCTAGTTTTAACAAAGTGTAGGGGTGTAAAGCTATGTTGGATAGGTAGTAGGGATTAGATAAGGATTAACATGTAATTTTCTCCTAATACAATAAGGTGAAATTGTGTAGGGAGGAGAGAGAAATTTTCTTAACACATCCAAATGCTCTCAAAAATTCTAAAAATCACTGCATAACTATTATACATGTAAAGCAAGATCTAGAAAAAATAATCTTAGGTTTAGAGGATTGAAGAAATAAACTTGGAAAATCATACAAAATCAGGTGCAAATATGAACAATTGGGAGTTTATAGATATAAGCAGTTACTGGACGTAAACCAACCTTACTACAGTAAGGAGTAGCTTATACCTAAGCTAGCTAACAAATAGGTGGCTATCATTGGTGACTAAAGCTCCAATTTTTTATGAGGTTTAATTTCAAGCTAAATTTCTTGAAATTATTAAAAATATAAAACCTATCCAAAAAAATTTATTTCTAACTATTTTCATATGTAGAATGTAGAAAAAATATTATTTAGTAAAAATTTCTCTTATGCACCTCTAGGGTCAAGCACATAAAAGAGCACCGCAATGTTAAAGATCTGAAAGGAAAACATGAAAGCTAGCAAAAGTCCGGACACCTACCAATTGGATATGATACACCAATTGATCTTATTCAGCCTACAATCCACCGGATATGACACACTAGTCCAAATTATAAGGTCGCTTACCACTACTCCTTATTAAAGGGAATAGATAAAAATTAAAGGTAAATAAGAACACTAAAGTTGCTCAAAAGAGAAATTTGTATATTATGATAATGAAAGAGTTATATCT
Organism: Lumnitzera racemosa; assembly: GCA_024138005.1. Taxonomy (NCBI): domain Eukaryota; kingdom Viridiplantae; phylum Streptophyta; class Magnoliopsida; order Myrtales; family Combretaceae; genus Lumnitzera; species Lumnitzera racemosa. Next base: position 70,595,839 of record JAMXBC010000004.1, on the reverse strand, counting down.
AAGTACAACAAAGAGGGTATTTATACTAACCCTACTAAGATTACAATCACACATGAAAAAAACAAAAGGGTAATTTACAATTGGGATACATGAATGATACTAAAAAGAGCAAAAAAGATAAAGAATATTATGTACGAAAAAATACAGAATTCTTCTGGAATGTTGTGCCAGAAGACATATATTATACAGTGGCTAATCGTTGGTCACTCTAAAATATAGTATAACTCGGATGAAGTAAGGAAAAAGAGGCATACAGTCAAAGCCGACATCAAGTCGGTTTTCGGCTAATTAATCACTAATGAATATTCACCTCAAACTGGGGTTGGATCTTGGCCGTTTCAAGAGCTTAGCTTTGAACAGTTGTTGAGGTTGGTATGCTTAAATGTTATCGTGATTATAATATAGTCACTTAACAGGTAAGTATGCTTGCCCGGAGGGTCAGCACATTTGCTCAGTAGTTCCGAAGACAATGTTGGTACATGAGAGAGTTCAGTACTTAGGTTGGTAGTAAAGTAAATCATAAGGTCAGAATAGGAATTCTTATCCTACATGGGATTGTGAGCCATTATCCTCTTTGTGGATCGTTAGAGTCCTCTAGCTCAATTGCACATGATCGATCCAAAGGGCTGATTCCTATCAATAGTTATATTATACGCCCTTAAGAAATCGGAAGAATCAAGCAATTTTTTATATTGAAATAAATTGCTTAAATAGTGTAGTTTCGATCCCTTAAATTTTTTCTATAAGCTTCCTTATACTTAATTTAAATTTCTATGTAAAGTTTTTCAATAAAATTTTTTCTATATTTTGTCATAATTTTTTAGCCCCCTAAATTATCACTAAAATGGTACTTTTAAGGAAATTAATGGACTTTTCCTTAATTACCTCACTTGAATTCCAAGCTTAACTGATTATTAATGTATTTTGCAGTATATGTTTACTGTTGGAAGGGATATTATTGGAAGAAGTTAAGAAAATCAAGTATATGCCACTTATACATATAATTTGGTAGTATGAAAATTTGAGAATTTAGTGAGTGGTAATGTGTGAGATGAGGATTCTAAGGAGTAATGAACTGGTGAAGAGTTAAATGAAGTGTTGAATTGATTTCCCAAACTAAAACTTAAGAGAAAAATGAACAAATCAACTAAATGTAAGAAGTTGGTATAAAGTAGAGGATAACTCAAAGGATTTTTGGGTGAATACGACATTAAGGAATATATTTAGAAGTTGGGTTAGAGGCAAAATTATGAGTGAGTAGTGAAATAAAGGAATCTTAAAGACTAAGTCAGAGGGAATATTTTTAACTTTGAAGTTACTAGTCTCAAAGGAAAGTTTAGAAGGTAAATTCCGTGAAATTATAAAGCTGGTTGAAGTAAGAAAATAGCTTAGATGGTCTTCTATTAAGAAATTCAATTTCTTGTATACTCCACAACTCATTCAGAAGGTAACTTAGAGAGAGTATTTAAGATAACTATAGATATGTAAACCCTTAGAAGGTGTATTAGAAGGTGTTTATTGAAAATCTTAGGTATTTACCAACCTTAGAGATTGACTTAAAGGCTAAATCTACTATAAACTTCAACACCCTTATGGTTTAGATGGTTGCTTAGAAGCTTCTCCAATTAAATCCTTCAAGGGTATCTTGACTCAGGGAATAACTCAAAAAGTAACAAACGTAAAATAAACTTATAGCACCATTCTAAACTTCCAATATTTAAGGCATAGCATAATAAACCAACAACTAACCAACTTAATTCTTATATAGACAAGTAAATTAGCAATATTTCATAATTTATATGTAGAATAAAGTATTACATCAAGATAAATATCAAAGAATCACCAATAAGAACAAGTTAGCAAGCTTAGTTAACAATTAAATGAGTTATAAGTAAGTGAGATTGATGCTTCACCTCACTTTGAAGTACTATTAAGAATACTTGAAGGCCTTAGTATATGTCTTGCTTATAATTATAAGTTAGTTATCTGTACATATGCAATGTGTGTGCTTGAATATAGTTGTGCTATTTGGAGTACTAAACCTTATGTATTGATTGCATTATGATGTGCTTACTTTAGATTGTCTAAAATTACTTGATCACCCCAAAAGTAATCTAACTCAAACTCAGCCTAACTTTCAACTGAACATGCAATGCAACCTAATAAGGGAACGATTAGGATTCTCGAGCCAAACATAGATCCTTCAATGAGGATAGTTGAAATGATCATCTTCTCACTCTTAGTCAAACTAAGTGATAGGAGAAGAGGTTGCGGCAAGATTAAAGATCATAGTTCAAAGTGAAATCTCGAGCAAAATGTATTCTTCATTGCACAAGCTCCAATTTGGTTACGATTTGCGAAGTGTACGACATTAAACTCTTTAACCTAGATTGGAGTGGATATAATTTCTTTGATCTCATCACGAACCAATAACGTCATTCAATGGCACTTACTTATACATGTATGGCATCTAAATAAACTTACTTGAAATCCTAGTTACTCTGTGTCAAATATGTAATAGTGTCTCCATCCCAAATACTAAGCAAGTTGCCACCCATTTCCTTATAGCTATTTTACAAGTCTCTAATAGACTTACCAACACTTCTCTAGGTCTTAAAAGATGAGAAAACAGGATTAAATAGTGAGATTCAAGATTAATCGATTAGATTTCTCCTTTGTTTATCGATTGTATTAACCTTTAAGAAAAAAAATAAGGTCTCCTCGGGTGACCCCTTAGTTTTCAGCTAAGGAGATTTAATTCATGCACTATAAGCCTATGGATTTTAATGAAACTTTAGTGGTCACTTTATCTTTTTGTAACAACGTATTCTTTGAAACTTTTTATTAAATTTAGGATTTTATTCTTCATACCATTCATAAAATTGATTTTTCCTATACATTTAAGCCATAAAATCATTTTCAAAAGTTATTTTAAAAAGTTACAACACAAGTTAATATCTATTAGATACTAAGTTGGACGTTTCCAAGAAGTGCAATGATGAATGCATTGTGTAAACTATACTTAGGTTGGTGGTGAAGGTATCTAACTTTTAACTTAGGTTAGTTTATATGGTAGGACTGTTACGACTCCTTAGTTTAGGGCGTAATAGTTTTAGGTAATATCAAAGCATAGTTCTCGACAATTCGCTTAAAGCGCAACTCATTTGAATTAATTTTGGGATGTTATAACTAAATGAATTAGAACATTTTAAGAACATTGAGCATGGGGAACAAGTGGGTAGTGAAAGATTTAAACTATAAGTTGTGTCCAATATAAATATATGTAAGAGAAATGTAGGGAATGTAATTTAAAAAAAAAATTCTAAATAATGAAAGACGAATAACTGTGATGAAATTTATTTATAGAATCCTAAAGCAATACGTATTATATGTTGACTGAATCTTAAGTAGTAGAAAAAAGAGTGGCTTATAAAAGAAAAAGTGTAATTTATGTGGCAAAGGAATGCTTGGTAAATTTAAATTGGTGAAGGTAGATTTAATTTTCATATGTACACCATGAATTTGGATAGTAACCAATAAGTTTAGATAATTAATTGTTGAGTTCTCATTTATGACAATATAAAGATTAGTAAGTTATTGGAATCTACGGAATCGAACCTGATCGATGAGAATCAGGCTACTGGACCTCTGACCCACAACCAAGCCCGAAAACTAGAGGGGCTGGTAAGACGAATCCTTTTGTTCCAACTAACCTCTACCGAGGCCGAGTACTTCCTTGTCGAATCACCTATAATGCCATACCATATGACCGCTCATTATTTTGTAGTATACCGAGTTGATGATTACTCTCTAGCATTGAGTCAGCAAATTACTCGGCATCTTCCTTGCCGAAAAGCCAAAAGAGAGAGTCCGGACTGACTAAGCCATCCCTGCTCGAATAAGCCCGTCCATCCATACTTTTTTATCCGTATCTCCTAACAATCTCGCCAATGCAGCATCACCACATGTACAGTATCATATGTAGAATTTGTAGCACCAATGATTGTTTTTTTTGTATATTCATTTTTACCCTTTTATATTGTATACATTTCTTCTTTAGGAAATGTCCTTTTTATCTTTTCCCTTTTAAGCAAGTTGTCTTAATTTACGGGTATAAATACATTTGTGCTTACAGCAGTAAAAGATCATATTACCTTCAATACACTTGAGTATTTTCTTTCTTGTGTAAACACTATTTGTTTGCTCTCGGTATCACTCTTATCCTTTTCCTTAAGGAAGGTTAGGTGATGAGTAACCTCATTAAACCAATTCATGCATCATATTGAATTGTGCTGTAAGTTCGTAGAAGTTCCATTGGTACGTCATATCCTCTAGAGCTATTCATAGGTTTTTGCTTACTTTTTCATTCGTCATTATTACTCTTTTCGCACTTTCTCCATTGATCCTTTTCGAGCTTTCTACAGTCTTGGACCCATCCAACAACTAGTCTTGGACCCATCCAACAACTGACCTTGTCTGTTCTTAGTCACAATTCGCAACAACTTGGGATCAAAGCGAAGGTTTTGTATGAGCTGTAGTTAGTTCTTCTTAAAGTTCTATCGTACTATGTTTTACATGTATGAAGTAGAGTTATTTACTGTATTCATTTAACTGATGTGTTACTAGCTATTCACTTTTTGAAGTTTTTGTTTGAATTTTAAATTTGTGAGGAAAAATGACAAACCCAAACATGAATATTGGTATTGGTGATGATAGTGGAGTTGTCTAGCATAGACGTCAACCTCAGGGAACTCTTAGAAGCACCGACAAGAGGCTCGATAAGGTAGTTAATCTCTCGGTAAATCTGACCCGAGTTGTTTATGCGTTGTCTTGCCGACCTAATAAGGTCATGTAAAATACTCCACAAGCTGCTCAACCTATTAGACGTCAGAACTCGGCTCAACCAGTTCGAAGTGAAGGAGTTGGTGGATGAGTAAGGCGAAGGATAAACCTAAGAGAGCTTGATGAGGAAGAAGAAGAGCATTTTGAAGAGGAGTGTGTACGAGTTCTAATGCAAACCGTAACCAAGAACAGATAAGGTCGGTTACTGAATGGGTCCAAGCTTACAAAAAGCTTGAAAAGGATCAATGGGGAAAATGTAAAAAGAGTGATAATGATAAATGAAACAGTCAATAAAAGCCCACAAACAGCTCTAAAAGATATGATACACTAATGGAATTTCTAAGAACTCACTTCACAATTCGACATGATGCACAAATTGGTCTAATGAGATTACTCACCACCTAATCTTGCTTAAGGAAGAGGATAAGAGTGATGCCGAAAGCAAATAAACAGTGTTTACGTAAGGAAGAAAGTACTCAAGTGTATTGAAGGTAATCTGATCCTTTACAGTTACAAGTACAAGGGTATTTATACCTGTAAGTTAGGGCAACTTGCCCTAAAGGGAAATAACAAAAAGGACATTTCCTAAAAAAGTAATGTATACAATACAAAAGGGTAAAAATAAATATATAAGGAAAACAATCATTGATGCTACATATTCTACATATGATACTGTATATGTGGCGATGCTCCATTAGCGAAGTTGTTAGGAGATGCAAACAAAAAAATATGGATAGATGGGCTTGTTCGAGCAAAGATGGCTTAGTTAATTTGTACTCTCTCTCTCTCAACTTCTCGGTAAAGAAGATGTCGAGTAATTGGTCGACTCAACGCTAGAGAGTAATCATCAACTTGGCATACCATAGAATAATAGGTGGTCATACAATACGGCATTATAGGTGACTTAATAAGGAAGTATTCAGTCTCGATAGAGGTTGGTTGGAACAAAAAGATTTGTCTTAGCAGCCCTTCTCGTCCTTGGGCTCAGCTACGGGTAAGAGGTTTGGTAGCCTGACTCCTATCATTCCCTCTAGGTTGTTTTGGATTTGGGATCAAATTTGAATGGTGTTTGCTTAATTCATCGTCAGGGTGATATGGACTGAGGTCGGCAATGTTAAAGGCGTCAGAAACCCCATAGTCCTCAAGCAATTCCAACCTGTAGGCGTTATCACTGATTTTCTAGAGGATTCTGAAAGGTCCTTCTGCTCTTGTAGATAATTTGTTCTTTCTCCTGTTTGGGAACCGTTCCTTGCTGAGGTACAGCCATACCAAGTCTCCCAGTTAAAATTATTTGGCCAACTTACCCTTGGTCTTTTCTTGAATTCTTCTAGCAGCTTGGTTGATGTGCCGAATAACCTTATCATAGATGTACTGAAGAGATTATGCCTTAGCCGAGGCATTAGGGTCTTTTTGTGTAGGTGCTAGTACAAGGGCGTAGTCAAGGGGTAACTCAGGATTGAATCCATAGAGCACCTTGAAAGGAGTCTACTTAATAGTGTCATGTACAGTTCGGTTATAGGCGAACTAGACCATTGGTAAGCAAACGTCTCAATCAACTAAGTTTTTTCCTACTGTAACTTGGAGTAGTGAACCTAAAGTACAATTAACTACCTTTGTTTGGCCGTTAATTTAAGGGTGACATGAGATACTGAAAAGTAATTTGGTTTCCAACCGACACCACAAGGTTCTCCAAAAATGGCTTAAGAACTTCGGGTCTCTGTTGGAGACTACACTTCTCGGCACGTCGTGTATTCGCATAACCTCCTGTAAGAAAACAGAAGCAATAGCAGAAGAGTTGTTAGTTTTGATATAAGGCATAAAGTGTGCCATCTTACTGAACCAATCTACGACGACCATTACAAAATCTTTGCCTTGGATAGTTGTGGCAATCCGAGAACAAAATCCATGCTCAGTTCAATCCACGGCCTTGTTGGAACAGGTAGGGGGCATTGCTTTCCCTTGTTTGATGTTCTTCTTTGTTAGCTCGATAAGTGGCACGGTGATGGTGCTAAAATTCCTAATAAATCTTCTATGAAATGAAGCCAATCCGTGCAAACTTCTTCCATCGGCATAGGTAATAGGAGTCAGCTACTCAACAATTGCTCAGATCTTTTCATTATCAACTCGTAAGCCACCTCTACTAACTACATAACCCAAGAATACTACTTCCTCTTAATAAAAACAACATCTCTTTAAATTGTCAAATAGTCTCTCGGCACGAAGGATATCCAAGACTACTCTGAGGTATTTACAGAAACTCGGCATATCGGCACTGTATACCAAGATGTCGTCAAAGTACATCTTGACACACTTTCTTATGAGATGTCTTAGCATATGGTTCATGAGTCTCAAGAAAGTACTCAGGGCATTCGACAAGTTGAAGGATATGACCATCCATTCGTAAAGTCCATGTTGAGTATTAAATATAGTCTTCCACTCATCTCCTAGCTTCATGCGGATTTGATGGTAATCAGACTTAAGATCAATTTTGCTAAAAATCTTGGCTCCACTCAGTCCATCCAACATGTCTTCTAGCCTCGAGATTGGATACTTGTATTTGATCATGATTTTGTTCACAGTTTGGCTGTCAACACACATCCACTAGGTTCCATCCTTCTTCGGTACTAGAAGTGCAGGTATAACACAAGGGTTGAACTCTCTCTTACATAACCTCTTTCCAGCAACTCATTGACTAACGTTAAAGTTCAGAAGCCTACTCATGATTCATCCAATAAGCTGGCTTATTCGGTAGTGCAACGTTAAGTACTAAGTTAATGCAGTGCTCTATGCCTCAAGTTAGGAGTAACCCCTCAAATAATTGTTCTAAGAACAGGTCGGCATAATCATCTAGCAACTCCTAGATTTGATGGGAAAGCTCACCCCGCTCTTTCATTTCCAATAGTCGCCTAACCAATGATAGGGTTGACTCATTAGCATTAATGACCTCTCGGAGCTCGGCTCTACTCATCACCAAAGCTTTCTTCAATCTGCGAGCAAGTTTTATCTATAACTTGTGAAATTCTCTCAACAGCATCGGAATTAGCTTGATCTTTCGATCATCCTTTTCAAACATATATGTGTTCCTATAGTTGTCATGTATAACTCTCTTATTAAACAACCATGACCTACTTAACAACATGTAAGAAGCACACATGGGTAATATGTCGCTGAGAATCTAGTCAGAGTAGTTCCCAATAGGGATTGGTAGTAGTATTTTCTGACTGACATGTAATGTTTTTTTCTCACTCAACTAGTGCAACTTGTATGGCCTGAGGTATGCAGCAGTTGGAAACTTCAGTTTTGAAACAAGGTCGGTCGATGCTACATTGGTGCAACTTCCACTATCCACAATGAGGGTACACATCTGGTCATTCACCTTGCAGGTGGTATGAAACAAATTCTCTCTCTACTCCTTCTCTTGTGAAAGTTCTACGCTCATAGTGTGTCGAACAACCATAAGTAACCGATCTAAGTCCTCAAGAAACACGTCCTCCTCAATTAGTTCTTTTTTGGTAGGAACCTCTTCCCCTTCGGATTCCTCATCCGTACTCTCTACTTCTAAATTCGGGATGTCTCCTTTAATGACCATCATCATTCAATTCAGGCATTGAGTAACCATATGTTCAAACTCTCGATACTTGAAGCATTCGATCTGGCTCATCTTCTTGCCAGACCCTTACCCCTTCTCATAATTTTAGGTCGATACTTCATCATCTATTTGGCTTTTCTACTAGGCTCTTACATCAGCCTTCCTTTTTGGTTCGGTACTTGGCAGAGTCCGGTGACTTGCTTGTTTGGGTTGGCTAGTCAGCATTCTTGTCACTACTCGACTCCTTCTTTGCCTCTCTACTCGTTGGGCAATCTTAATAACTTCATTCATTGTGTCAAATTGTTGGAGCTCCACAATGTGTCGAATGTCTCCTCTCAACCCAGTAACAAATCTTAAGACTGTTCGGGCTGGTGGTTCCTTTACTTTGCAATGTATCATCAGCATTTGAAAGTCTTGAACATACTTGTTGTTGATGAATTTTAGGATGAGAAAAAATCCTACAAAAGAAAGTGAAATAATTGGTACCGGGGCCAATCCAATGCAGCTACTCCGATGCCTAAGTCAGTAAGGTAACTTAGTAGAGTAAGTATGTGAATAAGAAGTGTAAAGTCCCCTTACATAGTTTCTTTCTGGTATTTATAGATGGTTGTAATATCCAAGGCAGTTATCAGGATAACTGTTAAAATATGCGGAAGCTTCTTGACTTAACATCCTTCCTCATATGTAGAAGTAGCAAACAGCTGTGTAATATAATCGTGCTTATGATAACTGTTCGCATTAGACTTAAATTCAAACCAAGTATGCTTCTTATACTAGGTATAAATGTCGTACAACATCTAAATCTAAGTGGTACGAATGCCGAAAGAGTTGGTTATGCAGCTTCTCGGCAGATGAAAGGCTAAGTGTCAGATGAACGAAAACTGATTATCAACATCTGCCCCCTACCCCCCCCCCCCTTAACTCACGTGTTTAAGCAATTGACATACGGAGTTACACATATATTGCACTAAAGGTCGAGTGGAGAGAGATTATTTAAATTTATGCCTAATACGGGAAGCAGGATGGATCGCATCCCATCCAAAAGATTGTCATTTCTAAACTCCTGCCTGTTCTAAAAACCAAGAAATTGGAGGCATGACATCTATTGCCTAAGTCATTATTTTGTGGTAGGCCTAATAATTGTCAAAAAGTTTTCAACCATCAGATTTCTATCACAAGACACGCATCAGCGATCTACAAGATTACCATATCAGCTCATCATTACTGTTAGAAGCAAATTTACAGTAATGAGGATGAATCGTCCTTATATAAAGTAATATTCACAGTTAGAATCGACCTCTCTAGTCGCATCTTAAACTTTCATTCGTTTCCTTATCTTCAACCCAAATTCTTCAATTTATGTTGTATCATTTCACATAACCATTCAAGTATGGTTCACAAAGTTACTTGTCGACTTGTGCTTTCTGATTCCGAGGTAACGGAGACTAAGACCACTCCCTCCCCAAATAAGGAGCGAGGCGGCTTGTTCTTTAGGCAATTTAACCGACAACATGGAGAAAAGGTAGCACAAACTTGCTCAAATCAACGAGCTTTCTATAGATAATTATCCCGAGGATGAGGAAGGGAGGTTCTCGGTAAGATATCTATTCAACACAATAGCCTATTTTTGCGAATCTCCAAATGGAACCGCCAGTTTTGTTGACAGGGTTCTCATCACAAAATATAATCAATACTGGCGAGATATTCCCGAGACATAGAACTTAAGGAGGCCAAGAGATAGGGAGAAGGTATGCTTTCCTAAGGAGAGCGAGTTCCATATATACTTGAAATATTTGAATTTTGGGTTGCGCTTCCCTTTTTTCGGCTTTTGTCAAGGGTTTTTCGACTATTTTAGAGTCGCCCTGAGTATGTTCTCACCCAACACATATCCGCTTCTGGCGGCCTTTAAGATAGTCTGGGAAGAGGTCAAAGTCAAGGCTACGCCTCAATTGTTTCGATATTTCTTCACCATTCGAAGATAGCCTAATAGGTGTTACTTTACTACTGTGAGGTAAGGGTGTAAGTTCATGAACGAGTTAGAATCTAAGATTTACAAGTGGCATGACAAGTTTGTGTCAATAGTATCTAATGACGACTTGAACTTCTGAACTCAATGGACTGAGCTGATACATACAAAAGACAGATTTGATGCCAAATGATACAACAACAGCGAAGAAAATTCAAGAAAGAAGGAGAAACAAAATATTCTTCTAGGATGCCAAGAGAATTATTTGGCGTTACGAAAATGGAGAACTAATATTTTCTCAAAAAGAAGGTATGCCAATGTAGTTTCACCGTGCAAAGTATAGCCACGAGGAAAGCAGTTATCGGGACTTGGGGGGAGAATAATGATTGAAGAGGACATGTTTCCTAAGGACTTGGATCAGTTACTTATGGTTGTCTGGTGCACTATGAGCATAGAACCCTTACGAGAGGAGAAGCAGAAAGAGAATTTGTTTCATACCACCTGCAAGGTAAATGAACAAATGTGTGCCCTCATTATGGATAGTGGAAGTTACACCAATGTGGCATTGACTGATCTTGTTTCAAAACCGAAGCTGCCTATTGTTGTACATCCCAACCCGTACAAGTTGCACTGGTTGAGTGAGAAAGGAGCATTACACGTCACTCAATAATATTACTATCGATCACTATTGGGAACTACTCTAATCAAATTCTCTACGACGTACTACCTATGTGTACTTCTCACTTGTTGTTAGATAGGCTATGGTTGTTCAATAGGAAAGTTATACATGATGGTTACAGGAACACATATATGTTTGAGAAGGATAACCAAAAGATCACGCTAAATCCGATGCCGCTAAGAGAAGTTTACAAGTTACAAATGGAACTTGTTCGCGGATCGAAGAAAGCTCTGGTAATGAGTAAAGCCGAGCTCCGAGAGGCTATCAATGCTGGTAAGCCGACCCTATTGTTGGTCAGGTAACCATTAGAAATGAAGGAGCGGAGTGAGCCTATGAATATGCCAACCAATTCCTAAAACAATTACCTGAGGGGTTACCCCCAACTCGAAGCATAGAGCACTACATTGACTTAGTACCTAGTACTACATTACTAAATAAGCCAGCTTATGAAATGAATCCCGAGCAGACTTTTAAGCTCCAACATCAGGTCAATGAGTTGCTGGAGAGAGGCTATGTAAGAGAAAGTCTCATCCCTTATGCTATGCCTACACTTCTAATGCCGAAGAAGGATGGAACCTGGCGGATGTGTGTTGACAATAGAGTCATGAACAAAATCATGATTAAATACAGGTATTTGATCTCGAGGCTACAAGACATGTTGGATGAACTGAGTAGAGCCAAGATTTTTAGCAAGATTGATTTTAAGTCTAAGAATTTATTTTATTTATTTTTAATTTGAAATATTCGAAATGGAAATCCATTTATTTTGATTATCCATATTTATTTCTATTTATTCTTATATTTGTGAAAGTTTCCTTTCATCCAACTCAAGTAGTTACACCAAATAAAAAAGGAGTTTTCACTTTTCGAATAGGTATTGGTAGTGTTCGAAAGCTTATGAATCAATTAACAAGTCCAATTCTAATATCTTGATTTCAAATAGCAATACATCGCGCAGCTACCATCAAATCCGCATGAGGTTAGGAGACAAGTGGAATATTACGTTCAAGACACGACATGGACTTTACCAGTGGATAGTCATGCCCTTCGGTTTGTCGAATGCCCCAAGCACTTTCATGCGACTAATGAACCATATATTGAGACATCTCTTAGGGAAGTGTGTCGTGGTGTACTTTGACGACATCTTTGTATACAGCGTCGGCATGCCGAGTTACTGTGAACATCTTAGAGCAGTCCTGGATATCCTCTGTAATGAGAGATTATTCGGCAATTTAAAGAAATGTTGTTTTTGCTAGGAAGAAGCGGTATTCTTAGACTCTGTAGTTAGTGGAGGAGGCTTACGAGTTGATGATAAAAAGATCCGAGCGATTGTCAAGTGGCCGACTCCTGCTACTTATGCTGACGTGAGAAGCTTCCATAAACTGGCTTCATTTTACAGAAGGTTTATCAGGAATTTCAGTACAATCACCACGCCACTTACCAAGATAACAAAGAAGAACATTGACTTCTAATGAGGAGAAAGGGAAGAGAGGATCTTTGTTAACATAAAAGAAAGATTGAACTTCGCCCCGATGTTAGTAATACCTGACTTCGATAAAATTTTTGAGCTAAAATGCAACGTAATGCATTGGGCATTGGAATAAGCATTGTCCTGATGTAGGAAGGCAAGCCAATTACCTTTCATAATGAGAAGCTTTGAGGACCTCAATTAAACTACTCCGTATATTACAATGAACTTTTGACACTAATCTAAGTAATGCAAGTGTAGCAACATTACTTACTACCGAAAGAATTTGTTATATATACTGACCATGAATCGCTGAGGTACCTCCGAAGTCAAACCAAGTTGTCCAAGCAGCAGGTGAGATGAGTTAAATTTCTTGAGGAATTCAATTTTGTAACTAAATACAAGCAAGGAAAGAGCAACTCAATTGCAGATGCTCTTTCGAGGAGACATATGCTTTTATCGGAACTGTAAACCAGGCTGTTTAGTTTTACAAGTATCAAAAAATAGTCCTTCGAGGATCCATACTTTGGATCCATAATTTCGCGATGCATCGATGGGAGGACAGTGGATAATTATCATGTGGAAGATGGCTATTTGTTCTAAGGTGGAAAATTATGTGTACCGACTTGTTCACTGAGGGAGCTATTAGTCAGGAAAGCATAAAGTAGAGGTCTCTCTAGACATTTTAGGGAAAGGAGGACCTGTGAACTGATAAATGGTTGATTCTTTTGGCTAAGAATGAGGAAAGATGTGCACCGAGTCATTGAAAGCTGTACCATATGCAAGAAGGCTAAGTGACGAGCCGAACAAAGGAAAGTAATGCGCTTACTTGTCCCGACGAGGCCATGGACTAAATTGGACATGGATTTTGTTCTCGGACTGCCACGAACTACCCGAGGGAAAAATTCTGTAATGGCTGTCATGGATCAATTCAGTAACATGACACACTTCGTGCCCTATACAAAAATTAACGACACTTCAGCTATTGCTTCTCTCTTCTTGCAAGAGATTATGCGGATACACAGCGTGCCGAGAAGTGTAATATCCGATAGAGACCCAAAGTTCTTAAGCCATTTCTAGAGAATCTTGTGGCATTGACTAGGAACCAGATTACTCTTCGGTACCTCATGTTACCCTCAAACTGACGGCTAAATAGAGGTAATTAATCGTACGCTGGGGTCATTGCTCCGAGTTGTAGTAAGCAAGAACTTGGCTAATTGAGATGTTTGCCTACCAGTGGTTGAGTTCACCTATAACTGAACGACACATGACACTACTAAGCAGACTCCCTTCGCGATAATCTATAGGTTCAATCCCGAAGTACCCCTTAACCACACCCCTGTACCAATACCTATGCAAGTAGATCCTAACATAACAGCCAGAGCACAATCCCTTCAACACATCTATGACAAGATCACTCGATACATCGACCAAGCTGTTAGAAGAATACAAGAAAAGACTAAGGGTAGATTAGCCAAACAATATTAGCCGAGAGACTTGATATGGTTGCACTTCAACAAGGAACAATTCCCAAATAAGAGGAAGAATAAATTATCTACAAGAGCAGAAGGACCTTTCAAAATCCTCTAGAAAATCAATGACAACACCTATAGGTTGGAATTGCTTAATGACTATGGGATTTCTAACGCTTTCAACATTACCGACCTCAATCCCATCACCCTAACGGAGAATTGAGTGAAAACCATTCAGATTTGATCTCAAATCCGAAACAACCTGGGGGGGATGATGGGAATCAAGCTATCGGACCTCTGACTCGCAACTGAGCTCAAGGACTAAAGGGGCTAGCACGACGAATTCTTTTGTTTCAACCAACCCATGCCGAGGCTAAATACCTCCTTATTAAGGCAGAGTACTTCCTTACCGAGTCACTTTTAATGTCATACCATATGACCACCCATTATTTTATGATATGTCGAGTTAATGATTACTCTCTAGCGTCGAGCCAAACTATCGCTTGACATTATCCTTATCGAGAAGTTAAGAGAGAGAGAGTCCAGATTGACTAAGCCATCCCTACTCGAATAAGCACATCTATCGTACTTTTTGTCCTCATCTCCTAACCACCTCGCCAATGCAGTATCACTACGTGTACAGTATCATATGTAGAATCTGTAGCACCAATGATTGTTTTCCTTATATATTCATTTTTATCCTTATATATTCATTTTTACCCTTTTATATTATGTACATTGCTTCTTTAGAAAATGTCCTTTTTGCCTTTTTTCTTTTGTGTAAGTTGCCCTAACTTACGGGTATAAATACCCTTATACATGTAGCTATAAATGATCAGATTATCTTCAATACACTTTTGAGTACTTTCTTCCTTATGTAGATACTGTTTATTTACTCTCGACATCACTCTTATCCTTTTCCTTAAGCAAGGTTGAATGACGAGTAACCTTATTGGACTAATTCGTGCGTCATATCGAATTATGCTGTGAGTCCTCAGAAGTTCCATCAGTGCGTCATATCCTTTGGAGATATTCGTGAGTTTTTACTTACTGTTTCATTCATCATTATCACTCTTTTTGCACTTTCCCCATTAATCCTTTTCGAGCTTTTTATAAGTTTGGACCCATCCAGCGACTGGCCTTATCTATTCTTGGTCATGGTTCACAATAATAACCAAGAATGAGACAAAGGCAAACAAATGTGTAAGCAGATCGAAGAGTATAAAATACAAGAGGAAGCAAAATCCTAAATAAAACCTTAGGTGGAGATTTTCACCAATTCTTAAGCAGAACATCATGTAGGAATCAATGAAGTAAATTAAGAGAAGGGATTTAGTGTTAAGAATAATAATGACAATGATAGAATATGTGAAGTTGAATCCTAAGACTTAGGAGTGTATAGTGAGCAAATTTGGATTTCGAATTGAAAATGATAAGGTGAAGGTAAGTGGACATGGAATTGATTTTTATGAGAAGTTGAGATGATTTTGAAGAGATTAATAGTTTGTAAAGTTAAAAGTTAGTAAAATAAAGTAACTTCTAGTAGTTTAACTCCTTAGATAGTGATATAGATTGAAAACTAAAATACTATTGACATATTTAAGCCAGGATTTGTGAATTGAACTTTTACTGTTTTGATGTATTTGGTATTTTTTGGTATGTTTCGATTATCTTAATTTTATAAATATAATCTTGTAAAAAGTTAACCAAAATATTAATTGCAAGCAATGTACTTGAAAGAAGTGAACATGTGATGTTTCAATGTATATGGAAGGTTATATGTAGTTCTTTGTTATATAAAGTTCATTCCTCATGTGATTTTCTCAATGTAAAGCGAAGCTCTGATGGAAATATGTTTATAATGTAAAGATAAAATTGTGATGTATACTCTTGGGTAGTGGAATTGAAATCTGAAAGTTGTGGAGATAGAAAGTGCATGATTTTGAATGACATCAAATGGACTTCAAGTTTGAAATGTATACAAAGATCAATTAAGCCTATCAATTACTAAAATAAGTATTTAAACATAATAAATGATAGGTGACCTTTTGCTTTTACCTTTTATTCAAACGTTATAAAACTACAGGATTAAAGGTAATGCTATATTACAAGATTAAATACAACATAATATATACGAATGTTATTTTATTATTGTTTCTTATAAGCAAGGACTTTAGTATCACAAGAGATATTTTTTCTATCATTATAAATATATAGGATGTAATTTGCCTAAATGATTTATGAATACCAAAACATTAATAGAAGATATATTATTAAGGATTACATGACTTTGATTCAACAAGGAGTAATTACTCAAAGAATAGCTCAAAGACTTAAATTCTATACTATGCAAATACATGAATAAGTTATGCACAGGAAATATCTTATCAGTATTATTTGTATAGAAGAATATATTTATTGCAGGTATTATGTAGATGTTAAAAGCTAATTAGAAGATTTATTGTTGAACCTTTATAACATTAGAAGAGCGAAAAAAATTATCACTCAAAGGAATTAGTTGAAACTAAATTGCATACTATACGGGATCGTAAATATATGGTTAACAATCATTTGTGATGACTCGATATATGGTTAGTAATGCGTTTTAGACACTTTGAGGATTGACTAGGAAACATAAACCTAACTTTAGGTTCTCTTATATTGTAGGAACTATTAAGCGTTAACTTACTACCGCTCTTAAGCACAATAGACTCGATAATTTAGACAAATGATTACTAATGTATATATATTGATTTAGTTACTAGAAGCTTTATTATAGTAGCCTTTGTTGGCAAAATGTTATGGGTCAAAGATAATAAGAAGTTATACTAGGAATGACCTAAATTCAAGGGAATCATTCGAATTTTGAAATTCCATGAGCCAAAATGATACTTAAAGGATATAATAGAAAGAGCCTATTATAGCTAAAGATCGACTAGCTTAGATTGAACTAAGATAGAGGCATTTAGAACCTTTAACCACTAGAGAGAGACAGACACAATATATAAGTAAATAGATAGGAGCTGGATTTTGATAAGATATCCAAGCAAAGAAATCTTGATAGATTAATAAATCTATAAACTTTGAATGATGCTAGAAAAGAGTACAGTGAAATAACTTAGAGAATGATAGTAGGATCGATGGTAGTGAACAACAATGGAAAAATGCAAAAGATAAAGCCCCTCTTACTCGAAGTTAAGATATGAGCTTACCTTGGTAAGTAAACAATTAAAGAGGTTGTTACTTCCTTATTATACGAACTTGTATATCATAACATATCAAAAGATAGGGATTAGAAGTGTAACGGACAGTAAAATTAAGATGTGGAGTGGTTTTAATGGTTAGATATGAACATAAGGGGGGGATTTAAGACATGACTAGGAACGTGGAACAAATCTGTTAGAAAGAGAAGATAGATAATAGTGAAGAGTATCATGGGCTGAAGTGAATATTAGTAAGGAAAATAAAGTAAAGGAAGTCCTTTGAGATTTGATGACCTTAAACGGATATAAAAAAGAAAAAAGAAAAGAAAGAAAAAGGAGGAAAAAAAAAAAAAAGAAGAAGGAAATTCTAAATCAAACACAAAAACCATATCCTGAAGACAATGCTTGGAAGATTTTAATATGCATACAGGCTAAGATCCAAATAAAGGTGCATTGAACTAAGTTCAAGGGTATGGAAATTAAATCTTTGTAGAGAGTATGATAAGAGGTATATGTACGAAGATGTTTGGGATCAATAGAATAACTCAAAGAAGTAAAAGAATAAAATCCCTATATAGTATAAAATAGTTGTGGAATAACTTGTAGAGTTGTATACCTAGCATTGATCACAAAGACAAGTAGAGAAAGGGGAACACATGTTATGTTAGTGGAATGTGAAATGGAATTCTTCGTATGTATGTTTTAGGTACATACGAAGAAGCAAAAAGAGGAAGGCAAACCAATAATTCTCATGTATCTCTTATCAAATTCCTTGTCTATTATAAATCCCACGTCTCCTATGTAAGTCTTTTATCTTCATGATGATTTAGTTATGTCATGACAATTGCAAGACCGAAAATTGGTCAATGTTTCTATATATTTTGTTGATCCTAGAGTTGTGTTAATTCCTGTCAGATCAAATCGAGTCGATTTGTTGAGACATTCTTTACTTCCTTTGGGTATAAGTTTATCAAAAGATCAAGATTTTCCAAACTCACCTTTACTGAAGTATGTGCTAGCCAAATGAAGAACCTCAACATTTGATAGTGAATGCAGTGGAGATTAAGAAGGAACGTAAATAAAGTAAGAAATTAGAACTAGTAAACTTTTATAAAAAAAATATATATGGTGAAGGGGAAATCTATGCAAATAAATGATAATCGAGTTTAGAAAGTAGGAAATTGAGATAGGGAGTATATGAAAATACAATGAGGAAGTAGCCTCAAATATACTTGACTTGATAACTAAAAGAAATGAAGTAAAAATGGTACCCTTGCCTATTTTGAACATAAAAAAAAAGTTAGTACATGTGTTTTGATTCATAGAAGTTGATAAGATGAGAGTACGATGAATACTATCTCAAATAAGTTTGATATCAATGTTATAAAAATTTGTGAAGGATCTAGATGTAATAGTTAAATTAAAGCCGATGGATCTATAGGAAAAGCTCACTTTGTGGTGAAATCAAACAGAATCCACAAGGACTGGATTCAAAAGTTGAGGAATCACAAAGTGGAATATGTAAAGATTCAATGTTATAGTAGCCCAATAATAGAGATGATATGGAAATTAAAAGCCAACATGGAGAAGCATTACCAAAACTCTTCTAATGGATAGGTAATAATAACATACTATGAAGATATGGATGATTAATTATTTTATGACAGTTGGATAAAAGTTTTGAGGGCAAAACTTTTCTAAAGGGAGTTGGAAATGTAGGCCTCGTACTTGTGTAATTAGGAATGGAGCAAGTAATTTAGGGCATCAGTGAAACTAACTCAATTGACCTAAAAATTTACGAATAGACTTAAGACATTAGTCGATGAGACTCCTTGGGCTCGGATCTCAAAAATGTAATAAAATAATAATAATATAGTTAAAATAGTGCAGTTTCACTATAATAAGTATTATTTATCGTAATCACGAAGAATATGCTCTATTAGATCATAAATTTATAGAGATAAATTATATATATAATCAAATTATTATGAGATATAAAATAATATGTAAAATATACATATATGTGATGTATGAAGTTTTTACATATAAACATATACCGATAATTAATTAAAGTACCACATTATTTATATTTTAAGCTAAAGCAAGTTAGGAAATTAATAAAAATCATAAATTAAGTTTGGGTAGCTAGATTTAACTAAGTGCAGGCATGTAGAACTATGTTATACAAGTGGTGCAGATTAGACAAGGATTAGCATGCAATTTTCTTTTGAATATATAAGGTGAAATTGTGAAGGGAGAAGAGAGAAATTTTCTTAATACATCTAAATGCTCTAAAAAATTATGGAAATCATTGTATAACTCTTCTACATGTAAAGCAAGATCTAGGAAAAATAATCTTGGGTTTAGAGGATTGAAGAAATAAATTTGGAAAATTATACAAAATCAGGTGTAAATTTGAGCAATTGGGAGTTTGTGGGTGTTAATGATCAAATTTTATTCACTCAGCCACTCGGCTGCTGACAGGCTGAATAACTCCATTCTCGGCTAATGCAAAGTCACATAGATCCATTTTTTATTTGAATTCAAGAAGAGTAACACGAACAGTTATCACTTGGTATGGTTATATTACATAACTGTCCACTATCCCTACATTTTAGGAATGCACTTGGTTAAGAGGTCTCTATATATCCTGATATTTGCTCTATTAACTGCTGCTTTAAACACAACTTTAGCCTATGATATGATAAAGAAATACTGTAAGAAATATATGATAACTCTTTACTACTTGTTCAATTTCTTTCAACATCCACTAACTAACTTAGGTAACACCAGACTGGCCCCAATATTGAAAGGTTTCTCTTTCCTTGCAAGGCAAAAGTTCTAACCCAAAATTACCTAACAACAGTAGGTATAAATAGTTACTGGACATGAACCAACCTTATTATAGCAAGGAGTAGCCTATGCTTATGCCAGCCAACAAACAAGTAGCCACCATTGGTGGCAGGAGCTCTAGTTTTTGGTAAGGTCCAATTTTAGGTTGAATTTCTTGAAATTATCAAAAATATAAAACTTACCCAAAAAAAAATTTAGAAAAATTTATTTCTAATTATTTTCATATATAGAACGTAGGAAAAATATTATTTTGTAAAAATTTAATAGTTATATTATACCTCCTTAAGAAATCGGAAAAATCTAACATTTTTTTTATATTGAAACAAATAGCCTAAATAGTGTAGTTTCCATCCCCTAAATTTTTCTATAAGCATTTCTCTACTTAATTTAAATTGCTATGTAAAGTTTTTCAATGAATTTATTTTCTATATTTTTTTATAATTTTTTAGCCCCTAAACTGTCACTAAAATGGTACTTTTAAGGAAATTAACAAACTTTTTCTCGATTACCTCAATTGGATTTTAAGCTTAACTGATTATTAATATATTTTATGGTATATGGATGCTATTGGAAGGGGTTTTATTAGAAGAAGTTAAGAAAATCAAGTATATGCCACTTATATGTATAATTTGATAATATGAGAATTTGGTGATTGTTGATGTATGAGATGAAGATTTTAAGGAGTAATGAAGTGGTGAAGTGTTAAATGAAGTGTTAAATTGGATTATCAAGCTAAAACTCAGGAGAAAAATGAACAAATCAATTAATTGTAGAAAGTAGAAGATAACTTAGAAGATGTTTGGCTGAGTATGACATTAAGGAATATACTTAAAAGCTAAGTTAGAGACAAAATTATGAGTAAGTAGTGAAATAGGGGAATCTCAAAGGCTAAGTTAGAGGAAATATTCTTAAGAAATTTGACATTGTTGGTCTTAAAGGAAAGTTTCGAGGGTAAATTCCTTAAAATTATGAAACTGGCTGAACTCAGAAAGTAGCTCAAAGGGTCTTCTGTTAAGAAATTCAATTTCTTGTATACTCCACAACTCATTTAGAAGGTAACTTAGAGAGAGTATTTGGAGTAACTATAAATATATAAACCCTCATAAGCTACATGAGAAGGTGTTTATTGAAAATCTTAAGTATTTACCAACCTCAAAAATTGACTTAGAGGCTAAATCTACTGTGAACTTCAATGCCTTTATAGTTTAGAGGGTAGCTCAAAAGCTTCTCCAATTAAATACTTCAAGGGTATCTTGACTCATGGAATAGCTCAAAAAGTAACAAAATTATAATAAACTTATAGCACCATTTGAAACTTCTAATATTTAGGGCATAAGATAATAAATTAAGAACTAACTAACTTAATTCTTATATAGATGAGTAAATTAACAATATTTCATAATTTATATATAGAATGAAGTACTACATCGAGATAAATATCAAGGGACCACCAATAAGGATAAGTCAGGAAGCTTAGTTAATAAGCAAATGAGTTCCAAGTAAGTGGGATCAGTGCTTCATTGTACTTTGAAATGCTGTTAAGAATACTTGAAGGTCTTAGTATATATCTTGGTTGTGATCATAAGTTAGTTACCTGTATGTATTATGCTATTTAGAGTGCTGGACCTTATGTATTGATTGCATTATGATGTTATATACTTTGGACTGTCTGAAATTACTTGATTACTCTAAAAGAAATCTAACTCAAACTTGATCTAACTTCTAACTGAACATGCATTGTAACCCATTAGAGGAACGGTTTGGATTCTTGAGCCAAATACAGACCCTTCAATGAGGATAGTTGAAATAATCCTCTTCTCACCCTTAGTTGACCTAAGTGATAGGAGAGAAAGTCGTAGCAAAGTTAGAGCCATGATTTAAAGTAAAGTCTTGAGTAGAACGTGTTCTCCATTGTACAAGTCTTGGTTTGGTTACAATCCATAAAGTACACAACGTTAAACTCTTCAACCTGAATTAAAATAGGTACAATTTCTAACCTCATGATGGACCGAATAACGCCAAGCGATGGCATTTACTTATACATGCATGACAACTAAACTTGTTTAAAACCCTAGTTGTTCTATGTCAGATATGTGCTGGTGTCTTTATCCTACATATAGAGTAAGTTGTCACTCATTTCCTTATAACTATTTTATTGGTTTCTAATAGATTCATTTACTTATAGCACTTCTCTAAGTCTTAGAAGACGAGAGAACATGGTTAGGGAGTGAGATTAAAGATTAATCGATTAGATTTCTCTTTTATTTATTAATTGTACTAACCTTTAAGAAAACTAATTGGGCCTCCTCGCATGATCTCTTAGTTTTTAACTAAGGAGATTTAGTCCATATTTTGTAAACTTATAGATTTTAATGAAACTTTTGTAGTCACTTTATTTTTGTGTAACAACATATTTATTGAAACTTTTTACTAAATTCAGGATTTTATTCTTCGCGCGATTCATAAAACTTGATTTTTATCGGATATTTAAGCTATAAAATCATTTTCAAAGTTTATTTTGAGAAGTCATAACATAAGTTGATATATATCAAATATTAAGTTAGACGTTTTCAAGTAATGGAGTGGTGAATATTTTGTATAAATTATATCTAAGTTAACGGTTAAGATGGCTAGCTTATAGGTCAAGTTAGTTTATACAACGAGACTGTTACGATTCTCTAATTTAGGACGTGACAAATTTCGCCTACATTTCTACCTTTATAGACTAGATTTTTTTCCTTAAACTATCGATTATGTATATAATTTGATTTGATAATTTTAATATGTTATAAATTTTATATATCGTTATGTTTGATTTTTGCGCACATATTACAAGTGTATAGTTACTAATATATATAATTTAATAACTTATGTTAATAAAGGTCAAATATATACATTTTAATTTGTATAAACTTAAATTCATTTAAGCACTATGTTATAATAAAAGAATCTTCTTTTATTTATTTATTTATTGTTTTAACCATAAAGAATCTTCTAATCACAACTAAAACACTAGCCGTTTATCTTGTACAGTGTAAAACGTTAAGTACATAACTATTGATGAAACAATTGCATGTCACTTCCTTGTATTAAGATCAAAATTAAGGTTAAACTTGTCCTTTAATTATAATTTGGCTAACCCATCTTCATAATATTAAATATTGTACTTCAAATTATTAGCTCCTCCTACCTAAATATTAAAAAATGAAAATAAAATTAGCCAATCCCTGAAATCACACGCGCAAAATACACACTCTTTCAAACAGAAGCCCAGATACGTCTCTTTTCCTGAGGACATATTACGACACGCACAGCAGAAGTGTGTGGGACCTCTTTTTGTGAGGGAAATTAAATAGGACGAGTCCAACGTCTCTAAATTCCTAGGATCCCACATAAAAAATATAATATTTTAATCTTAAAATATTTTTTGTTTCCATTGAAAAAGTCTCGCCCTTCTCATAATGCATATATTTCAAAAAGATCTCTCTAACACGTACACACAGGCGCTCTCTCTCTATTTTGCAAAGGTAGTTTCGGGGTTTTTATTTTTTTCCTTTTTTAAATTATCATTCTTGATTTGCCGGCAGTAAGTGGAAAAAAAAAAAAAACATCTGTGTGCTTATTCTGTAAATATGCTATCTTGCAAGTGCGATTTCAGTTTAATGGTATGTGGGTATCGTTTTCCGAAATTGGGTATGTTTGATTTGGCTTTTACATTTATGTTTTTTTTTTTTTTATACTTTTGGACTCAATAGTGAATGTAATATTGATTTGGGGGCCAAATCATGATCAAAGATTCCATCTTTAGGGTTTTTAATAAATCACTGGCATTTGGGTCTTTCTTATTTCATGACTATCATAGGTTGCATTTGGTGGGTTTTGAAAGTTTCTTGCTCTAGGGTTTCGTATGCAACTGCATTTGCGCTAAGGTTGTTGGGTTTTTGTCACTCGGAAGGAACAGTGAATTCTTTGTTTGATTTCTTGTTCGACTTGTGTTTTTTATTCTATAGTTTTTTATGATGTTTTATACAGTTGCTACTAAGTAGTCCTGTGATTTGATCATAACTGCATGTTGAGGTCAATCTTAGAATTAGAATCTTAATGGTTTGCGATTCCTTGCACTATGCTTGTGGAAATGCAAAAGCCTCCATCCATACTTGATGGTGCTTCTGCCTCCATTTATTTTCTTTTTGACTTGACACTCAGGTTGCATACTTTGATCTGTGCTGAAAAGAGCTAAGAAAATTTTAAGCTTGTTGTCAGTGGAAACATCGATATTTGATCCTTGGGATAGTTGCTCTTACTCTGTATGTAGCCCCTTTTGTTCTTACCCTAAACTCAAATGTGTGAATATACCTCTCCTAAACTCATGCGAAGATGGCAAGACCCTATGATTGTATAGCTGGAGCGTTGTTCTCTTATTGGGATGGAACAAGTGCGATTGCCTATCCATCCTGTCTAGACCGTGCTGTTGGCCAAATGATAAAACTCCCAACTTTCTTGTAGTTTGCCCAAACATTCCTTTTGCTTGACCTAAAATAAGTACGCAGCCTCCAAAACTTTCAATAGTTTGATTAATGTTACCTTCTCCTAACCTGCGAATTTGCAAGGTCTGTATCATTAACTATTATAAAAGAAAGAAAAATCATGAGGTCTGTTAATTTGTTTCCATTGAAATTGGTAAAATAGTGAGAGCTCAGGGAAGCAGAAAACACACTCAAGTTCGGGGCAAAGTGCAGGTGTTCCTGCAAATGATATAACCCTAAACTTCCTTAAGGATATGAAAAAAGCAGAGCAAGTATTGCATCTACCTTCCTGATATCCTGCATTAGAGAACCAATTTTTATGTCTTTAGCATATTTCCTGTTTTTGATTTAGAATCATAATAGACCTTGGAAGAATTGATTGAGGGTACTAGTGGTTTATTCATTCATTTAATTGTTGGCATGTTCTGGTGGCTTACAACATCAGTTTGATAAGTATGGGTGAAGACATCACGGTTATAATTTGCTTTTGCTGCTTCTGATTTTGTTCGTATACTTGTCCTCTGATATTTTTCTCTTATTGCATATTGTGCTCTCTTACAATTGTAGTGTTACATTTGTATCTTTTTGTCCAACTTAATTGTCAATTTATTTAGATGATTATTCTTTTGCAGGTGTTTTGCACATTGATTTGAATATTCATCATTCCAAAGCAAGGTTTGGTAATTTTTGGCTCAACATCTGATAGCTCTTCTTCTCTAAACATCAGAGGAGCTCAAGTTATCATTCATTTTCAATTACTACTCAGCAATGGTAATTCTCCCAATAAGTTACTTTTAATTTATTCATTGTTGCAAAGTGCTCTGCTGAAGTTAGTAATTTAGCTACTTGCCCTAGAAAAAAAAAAGGGTTCATAGTTTAGATGAGGCCTGGATAATTTCTGGTAGATTTGATAGTTATCTCTTAGTCCTGTCTGGCTATATCAACTGGACAGTTCTGAGATAGATAGGAAGATAGATAGCACGGTGTCGACTGTATGTTAATCTGTCTATGACTGAAGATGTATTCACTTTGTTTGAATGTCAGCCATTGCGTTATCTTTAGATTTGCTCTTTAGTGGTTAACAGCATTCTTGCACAAATTATATGGTTAATGAACTACTGACATTGTGCAGTAACAATGTAGTAGCCTAATCAAATACCTTGTTAGCGGTGTAATTTTAACAGAAAGATATTTTTCTTTCTTTCTTTCTTTCTTTTTTTTTTTTTTTGTTTTCGGGGTGGGGGTTTCTAATAATAGAAAGCATTGTCTTCTTTTTGAACTTCCTTATGGAGTCACATTCTTTAAAGAAGTTTTAAACTAACCTGATGAAACGATGCAACTTGTAGGCAACAAATGAAAATCTTCCACCAAATGTGATAAAACAGCTTGCTAAAGAATTGAAGAGCCTTGATGAATCTCCTCCAGAGGGCATTAAAGTTGGAGTAAACGATGATGACTTTTCAACCATATTTGCTGATATTGAAGGCCCAGGCATGCATATCTTTTGATTTTCCTGCTTCTGAAGTAGTTCTGCCAATTAGATACAGGTCTTATTCTTAAATGCCCTTGATTTTGGCCTTGCAGCTGGGACTCCATATGAGAATGGTGTATTTCGTATGAAGTTACTTCTATCCCGCGACTTCCCTCACTCCCCACCCAAAGGTTTGTCTCTGCTTAAGTTGGCTTATTCATTTCCCTTTTTCTTTGGGTCTTTCGTCAGATCTGATGACTTATGGCTTTTTATGACATTTCTGCCATTATGCGTAATCATTCTTTGATGTTTACATTACTCAGAGTCTCCTTTGATATCATCCTTTTTTCAAGTTGTTATTTGCTGTGTGTCATGACTTATGGGAGCACATCCATTTTAGGTTATTTCCTCACCAAGATTTTCCATCCCAATATCGCAACCAATGGTGAGATTTGTGTAAACACGTTGAAGAAGGATTGGAATCCTAGTTTGGGCTTACGCCATGTTCTTATCGTAAGTTATTATTGGTTTATTTTACATGTTATTGTGGTTTCTGTTTTATCATAAGCTTGGTCTAGTCATTGTTTATATCAGGGCTTTTTCTGATCTGAATTTTCATATCAACCTGAGAATTCTTTGCTACTGTTGTTATTTGCCATTGCAGGTAGTGAGGTGCTTATTGATTGAACCTTTTCCTGAATCAGCTTTGAACGAACAGGCTGGCAAGATGCTACTTGAGAATTATGAAGAGTATGCCAGGCATGCCAGGTGATAACAAGTTGTTATCTATCTCATGTAGATCACAGAGCTACTGAGACTTGACTTATCTTGATGTAGAAATGGCCATCTAGAGGTAGCTAGTTGTGGGCCCTTAGCATGTTCCTTTA
Organism: Lumnitzera racemosa; assembly: GCA_024138005.1. Lineage (NCBI taxonomy): Eukaryota > Viridiplantae > Streptophyta > Magnoliopsida > Myrtales > Combretaceae > Lumnitzera > Lumnitzera racemosa. The sequence continues at coordinate 70,568,883 of JAMXBC010000004.1, read as the reverse complement.
CCTGACTATAATTCTTTGAGCATCTCTCATCCAAATAGATAGATCCAAGTCCTAAATTATTTGAGTGACGGTCCATGTTAGATGTTTGCTAAGCAAAGATTCCCCTGTCAAAATTTCTAAGGTTCCACAATAATAGATTTTTACCAGTAATGACAAATTCTCCTTTTGCAAAAGTGAATTAAACCTTTTCAGGAAGAAAATAATCTGATCTGCGTGTAGGTTTTGTAAACTTCACTTTTCCACATGGCTGCAGATTATACACTGGAATTCATGCCCTCAAGCCAAAGCCCAAATTCAAATCAGGAGCCATTTCTGAATCGACTACAGCACTAAATGTTGATCAGAGTAACACATCAACTGCAAATTCTGACCAGAAGAACTCAGCGGGTGGTGCTACAGTGCCCTTGGCGTCAGCTCTGGTCCCCAAAGTAGTGAATGCTCAGGATCAACCTCCTGCTGTTGCACCTCTTGGTGAGAATGGGGCCGGTGCATCAGCAGCAGCAGCAGTTTTTTCTACACAAAAGAAGGACGTTGGGTTGGCTAAAGTCCAGGCAGATAAGAAAAAGATGGATGCCAGAAAGAAGAGTTTGAAGAGATTATAGTGTTGGTGAAATAAGAGGAAGCCATAATTTTAGGGCTTCTGCCCAATGTTTGTTCTTTTTTCTTCAAGAGGTCTTATAAAGAGTGTCACGTTCCAATGCGTACGATGTATTGACTTCCTCCGATTTAAGATGGATCAATCAAGGGACTTCATCTTTTTACTTTCATTTAATCCTTGTTCCAGTGGATTGTCTACTGTAAAGAAAAATTTTTCTTTTCTGATCGTGGATGGAAGTCGGATTCTTGGTTTATTCTGAGCCTTTTTAGAGATTCATGATAGAACATAAACATGCTATCTTGAATATTTCTTTGCCGTGACTTGTAAAAAAACCGTGAAAGAAATTCAAACTATTGGCTATACCGGCATGTCTGCTGGAGATCTGACAGGGTCAAAGAATAAAGTCATGCCCCACTAAATCAGCTGTTGCTATAGAAAAGTGATATTGGATCTTGGAGAATCTACTTTGCTGTAGATTTGATTGGGGGAATGGGATGAGTACTTTCCCTCTATTCCATATTAGACAACAACAACAATATAGGGTGTTTGGCATATGCTGAAGGACTTCGGCATTTATGCCATCGTTGGAGGTAAACTTAGCTAGTTCTTAAAAGATACGACAGCCGGAACCCATACCTACCTACCATTCAAAGGCATGCGTTTACAAAAGCTTCAGGAGAATGTGGGCACACTTTATATGCTTTTTCTTTCTTTTGTTTATAAAGAATTATATTGAAAACGTCTGTCACAAGTACGTTTCTACGAGAGAGTCAATAAAAGGAAATTTATCTTAAAAAGGATTTCTAAAAATAGTTTGCGTGTACAATCATAAATAGCAACAATATTGGAGTGGTAAGTTGTTTGTGCTTTAAAGGTTAACATCATAATAATCTAATATGAAATCTTAAACTTGTAAATTTGGCGTAAGTTTATATTTATTACTTGGCAATCTCTCTCACATATGAGATGGAACTTTAATTAGACTCATCAATGGATGATTTAATTGCAAAAGGTTTACATGATGACATAGAGGTCTAAACCACAAGACTCATTTTCACACCATGGTAAGGTTAACACCATAATCGCAAAAACTACTTGTAGTTTAAATCCTTTTTGTGCGCATTATTTTACTAACTTGCCTTTGAAATGGTTTTTAGTGTAATTAATATCTCATGGAAACGCTTATTCCAAGAAAAAATCTCATAGAAACGCATTTTCCATTGCATTTTCAACATTATTCATTTTCACATATTGAAAAAAAAAAAAAAGCTCATAAATGATTTGCCTTCCTCGTGCTTTTTTTTTTTTTTTTGGAGAAAAATTGGCATGATTGAAATCATAATGAATTATTTGTGCTTAACTCTATCTTGTTTCTCAAAATACTTTTTTTGATGATTGCTTTGCAGTAAAAATTTTTTTTAAAAAAAAGGTAGATCCATACATTTTTCTACCTATTTCTACACTGTACCTATGCACCAACAACTTAACCATTAACGTCATTCACAACCCAACTCTAACCGAAGAGACTAACCTAACTCTGACTTGCAACACCTCTCATGCATCAATATCCCCATCACTGACCTAACCACCAATCCTCATCCTAGTTCCTGGCTACTTAGATCCCATCTTGTGCCCCTAGACAACAGTTGTGTGAGAAGGTGCAACTTACAACCATCTAGGTAGAATGGTAGATGGAAAAGTATTGACACTCATGCTATCATATATCATTCTCTTTTATTTATTTTATCCCATTTAAAATAGTAGTTTGATTATATCCTGTTTTTAGTTATTGGAAAAATTATTATATATAAATAGCTCAATCAATTTTATCTAAGAATTAGGGAATAGAAATAACAATTCTCTATACTACTCATAGATGGTCCTTTGTTCCCTTTGATTCAACTTCTCTCTCTCTCTCTCTCTCTCTCTCTCTCTCTCTCTCTCTCTTTTGCTTCTTTGATTTTTCAATGCAAGCATATGAGTATGGAATTTCAATCTTTTGCGAGATTTCCCATGGTATTAAAGTGCCATGATACTAATGTTTGTTCCTCTTCGCATTTCAAATTGTTTTCTTTCTTTATTGAAAAGTGGTTATTCAACTTAAACATAATCCTTTATATATCTTTAGATTTGATAATCTAAGCATGGTGATTGATATTATTGGAAACAATTAGTTAAGTTTGAGTAGGTCAATTGAAATGGGATTAGAAGTTAAATTGAAATTAACGTTTTAGGTTCATAAACTTAGAGTTCATTTCATTTAGTAAAGTAAACTAAACGCAATTATATGATTCTATATTGGATTTTAAATTTGATTAGTAAGTTTTCACCAAATCTCCTCTATAGCTAATTGACATAAGAATTATAGGTAAAGTTCAAAGAATAATACAATCAAGGAAATAGACATTCGATATGTCAGTTACAATACGATATTTGTAAAATAAACTAAGGAAATCAATTGTTGATATGTATTTCAACAAAATTTAAGAGGTGTTAGGATGAACTTCAGGCTTTAAACAGTCATCTAATGTTCATTTTTGGAAAGTTAAATGATTGTACATGTGGATTGGAGGAAAAATTGGTTGATTTTAAGTAACAAGATAAGCTAATGCAATTTCTTATGGGCTTAAAAGAAATGTACAAGAGTGTGTGTAATCACATTCTTTTAGCAGAGCCCTTAGCTCGAATCAAAATCTAGGATAAGGGGTTAGAAGATTAAAATCAAAATCTAGGTTCAAATAGGAAGAACTAAGGCCATGTTCATAGGTAGAAGTAAATATGTAAACTTCTAATATCAAGAATGTGGGTCAAAAATAGGTTGAGGAACTTTTTAGATTACAAGATGTTAGAAGAACCATATTAAGAATTTTGTGTAGCATAAGTTGTGTTGTCACAATCTAATATCTTAGAATACTAGCTTTGAAAGTGTGTGTCACGTTTGATTTTGACACTATGTGAGAAAGAGGGTTCTAAAACAATTTTGACTAAATGATTAAATACTTAAAGATCCTATTTTGGGAAGTTGATAAAGGAAATTCTTATAACAGAATTAAGCAATATTCCATATTTCTTGTATATGGTAATAGGGTATTCTAGAACTCGAATATTTAAGAAATAGCTTTAGAAAAGTTATTTTATTTCCTTTTTATGTAACTTCCTTTTAGACGGTTATTATACTTTTACAACCACTCTAATATAAATATGTAATCCCATAGGGAAGAAAAGAGTGTTAATCATCTCTTTTGAAAGAAATTAATATTTCATTGAGTTTTTTCTCAATTATTTTACTCTTATTAATCTTAGAGCGACTGTGGCAAGCCCTAGTACTTATCAAGCCATTTTATAGATTGTGGTGTATGCTCATTTCTATGATTCATGTTCATATTGAGTCTCATAAATAAACTTGTTAGTAAATATTCTATGATTCATATTAGATTATTTCTCTAATTGCATAAGATACGTTATTAATTGTGTATCATATCAATTGTTAATCCAATTAACCTTACTTGTATTATTATTTATGAATAACTCTATATAGTTTTTCATCTACATCTATTTAATTTCGTTCCTTATATATAAAAATCCATAAAAATATTTCCTTCCAATTACTTAATTAAAAAAGACACACCTAAAAGATCTTGACTTTATTAGTTGTTGTATATAGAGATTATATTAGGAATCCGACCCAAGAGGTTAGGCACTTCATCTTAGTATCAGAACATAGGCTCCACTCACGAGGTTGGTTTATTTATATAAACAACCATGTCAAACGAGAGTGTTAACAACAATGGTACTTCCATAGTTCACAAAGGCAATAGTGGTGGTTCTGATCGGTGAAGTAATATTAGTAGGCATTTCGATGCCTTGGAGCAATAGATGTGTGATCTTATTGATTCTTTACAATATCTAGTTGCTAAAGTGCAAAGTTAGGTAGATAATTAATGGCTACTATGGTGGTATTACATGGTGAACCATTGGTGCAATTGATCAAGAAGAAGGTAAATAGGGCAATTTTGACATTGGTAGAGGGGGAAAGAATATCAACAATTGGAGTCTTGATATGATCATGGTGAAAATCCCTTCTTTTTCAAGTAGCTATTCCCTAGAAGAGTAAAGAATGGGAATATAAGTTAGAAAGTTATTTGCTTGTTATGACTATGATAATCATACCAAGATAAACTTCACTTCATTAGAGTTATTAGGGTATGTAGGCGTATGGTGGGAAAATCTAAAGATTGAAAGATTAAGGGAATGGAAAAAGAGGTAAGAATGTGGTAGTTGATCAATAGGCTCGTGCAAAAGAGATTCATACCCAATCACTTTATGCAAGAACTGTTCATTCAATTACAAACTTCAAAACAATAAAGTATGAATGTGGCAAAATATGTTAAGGAATTTGAAATACTACAAATTTGATGGGAAATGACATAGCAAAGGAAAATATAATTGCTCAATATTTTATGAGCTTAAAACTAACATTGCTAAAGTGGTAGAGCTAGGATCATATGATTGTTTGGAGGATGTTATTGCTTTAGCCACTAAAGTTGAAAAGCAAACACGAAAGAGCAAAGTTAACCATCAATTGTTCTACCTAAAATAATAGAAGAAGCAAAGTAAAGAGATAAAAATGGATATAGAGTCGATGATGAAAGGTGAAGTCCTAAAGTTTTAAAGAAAGGGAAGGCAATGGCTACATCACTCTGCAAATATAGAAACCACAGGAGTTTAGTTAGAAGCAAATTAGGGAAGCAAGTGAAGTTAAGTGTTTTAGGTATTTAGGATTTAATCATATAGAAACTAAATGTCCTAACAAGAGAATAATGGTGGCTAAAAAGTGATACTCCAAAAATTGAAGCTGACGGTGAAGGGGATAATGATGATGTTTTAATGGGAATTGAGAAAAAAAATAATAACCTCTTATGGTGTGGAATTAAAGCCTAAACGAGGCTCGTTGATCAGTTTAATATTGACAAAAGTTTTATAAATACAGATTGAACATGTGATGATGATTGGAGGAAAAATTTGTTCTATACTAAATGCAAAGTGCAAGGTAAAGTCTATTCTTTAATTATTAGAGGAAGATGTTGCACTAATGTCACATCTAGTTCATGATACATAAGATGGGATTTAAAACTACTCACCTTGTAACTCTATATAATTTGTGGTAGTTTAACGATAAGGGTCCTCTACTATTCAATAAGCAGGTCTAGATATCATGTTCCACTACTTAGTATTTAGATTCTATTGTTAGTGATTTGATTCTTACAGAAGTAGGAGATGTACTTTTAAGATGGCCTTTGCAATTTGTAGAGAGATTTTGTATGATACTTATAACAACTCTTATACATTTCACAAGGATGGCAAAAGGATTAAACTTTTATCAATGTCTATGGGTAAAGTTCAAAAAGATTATAAGTATCTTAGGGAGTGTAAAAAGAACAAGAAACATAACCTATTTATAAGCTAAAGGATCTATTAGAATGTTACGTAGTATAAGTAATGTTATTACAGTCCAATGTTTCTTACACATTAGCTTCTCAAGTGCATATTACTCCTGATTCTAATAATCTATGAGAAAGAGATTAAAAAGCAAGTGATCAAGTATTTGAAGATCCTATTTTAGAAAGTTAACAAAGAAAATTCTTATAAAAGAATCATGCAATATTCCGTATTTCTTACATATGGCAAGAGAATGTTCATGAACTTGAATATTTACGAAATAGTTTTAGAATGGTTATATTATTTATTTTCTTTCAATTATTTTATTTCATTTTTCATGTAATCTCCTTTTTAATGATTATTGTACTTTTGTAAATATTTTAATATAAATATGCAACCCCATAGGAAAGAAAAGAGTGTTAGACATCTCTTTTGAATGAAATTATTACTTGATTGAGTTTTTTCTTTGTTATTTTGTTCTTGTTAATCCTATAATAATTATAATGAACCCTATTACTTTTAATAAATTGTTGTGTATATTCATTTATGTGACTCATGTTCGTATTTAATATTAGTAGATATTGCATGAGTCATATCAGATTATTACTCTAAGTTATATTAGCAATTATGAGTTATATCAAATGTTAATCCAATTAAGCATAGTTCTCATTATTATTTATCAAAAACTCTAAATAGTAATTCATTTATAACCCTTTAGTTTCGTTCCTTACATATAAAAAATCCACAAACTATTTCCTTTCAATTACTTAATCAAGAAAGAAGCATTTAAAAGATCTCAACTCTATTAGTCTCTTACCAAAAAAGTAAAATAAAATAAAATAAAAATTTATTAGTGTTGTGTGTAGAGATTGTGTTTGGAATCCATACTTTGATTTTAGGCACTTTACCTTGCCAAGTGCGAATAGGATATTTTACTTAGGGCAACAAGTTAGAAGTAAAAGACAAGTAACAGCTATACTTTCAATGAATATTGGTTCTTTAGCCCTCTATAGGACTAGAAATGAAATCGACAAAGGCAGTTTTGATAGAAGAAAGTTGATGAGCACATTAATAGAAGGTATTAGTATAGCCATTGTAAGAGTGGAGGACACTTAATTGATAATTGTTTTCAACCGGTGGGCTATCATGATTGGTATAAAGCTTAAACGACATGCAAGAAATACTAAAGTATCAGTCAATCATAGCATAGCTAATAAAGTAGAATAAGGCTAATAAAGGTCTTGGCACACCGTTTGAGCAGTTTTCAGATTTTAGGATGACGGTCTTGGAGGGTCCACTGCTCCTACAAGTGGAAGTCAAATATCATCATGTGCTTTATAATTTACGTTAAAGAGATGATGTTTTTGATGAAAGGAAAACAAATGCAAGATGATTCTATAGTTAATATGGTTTCCTATCCAGGTATACATAACCTTAACTTTTCTAGGTTATTGGGTAGTGGACACACAAAGTGACGGATTACGTGATACCATTCTCATCTTTTCTTTACAATACGTAAATTGCTTAGCCCCACTTATGTCATATTACTCGATGGAAGTACTAAATGTGTTCATCAGATTGGATCGATAGATATTAATTCCTTGTTAATAATTCATAATGTCTTTCTTGTTCTAGAATTCCACCTACAACTTACTGTCAGTTAGTAAATTACTGACTAGTCAAAGACTTAAAAGTCCCCATTGATATTTTTCCACGCCAATTTTAGAACTAGAAAAGTGAACTTTATGCAACAATAGCCAGAGCAGGTCATGGATTATATGTCAAGGAGTTCAAGCTACAAAAGGGTTTAAATTCTCTAAAGGATCAACAATCTATGTCTCGTGAAAGACATTCTTGTAATAATCTTGATGTTACTTTCATTTTAAATTGAAACATCTAAAAGAATGTACATTTCGTGGATTCCCTTTTAATAAGAATTCTCATTATTCATTTTTTTTTTTTTTTTGCATTTTGTCTTCTACATGATGATCAATGGGGTCCTCATCATGATACTTTAGTTTTGGTGCTAATTACTTCTTCTCTATATTAGATTATTTTTCCCATAGCACGTGGACTTGTCACAAGTTTCAACTTCCACATATTCTTAATAATTTCTTAAGATATGTCTTGTATCATTTCTCAATGCTCCAAAGATAGAAAGAATGGATACTGGAAACAAACTTATTTCTAGTAACCTTAAAATTATATACATCAATGCACAATGACCTAGACAATACAACAAAATGAGAGAGTTGAGTTAAACATAAATATATATTAGACACTTCTCGTGCTTTGATATTGCACGCAAATTCACCGAAAGAATTTTAATGAGAATGTATTTTGGCAGCAATCTTTCTCATCAATAGGATGCCCATGTCAATCATAGATCGGAAAACACCCTATGAAATGCTCTATGGTATACTACCTGACTACACATAGCTTAAAGTAAAGGGTTTTCTATATTTTGCTATAACAAAACCATTACTTCAAGATAAATTTGATCCTAGATGTGTATATTTCTAAGTTGCTTATATGCACAAATAGTATAAAAGCTTTTTATTATGTTGTGAATAAATAGATTATTCTTAGATAAGATGTATTGTTTTATGATAACAAGTTTCCTTTTAAGTCCCACGCTTTGATTCAAATGCTGATTAATCAAGTACTGGTCTTGCTTTCTCTTCTCAACAATATATTCCTTAAAACTGATGAATTTGCCTCTATCCCTTAAAACCAATATTACTTGTTCTTTGCTATCTTATCTTAAAGGGACTGCTTCTTTAGGTCCTTTCTACTTAGCTGATAACTTCCATAATTTGTTTGCATATTTAGATGCGGAATTGGGGTACTGTCTTCTTGATAGCAAGTCATTACTGGTTTATTGTTAGTTGGTAATGCACTTTTCTCTTAGAAAACTAAAAAGCAATACATTGTTGCTATTTCTACAACTAAAATTGAATATCATAGTGCGGCGTCTACAATTAAAAAGTTATTTGAGGTGTCATGCATACTTTGAGATTTAGATATTCAAGTTTCTTTGCTAGATATTATGTGTTGTTACAACAAATCTACCCTTCAAATGGCTCTTAATTCTTTCCTTCATGGGCAAGCTAAGCGTATAAACATGAATATGCACTACGCTTGTAAGCATATTGCTACTAAGTTTTCTTAAAATTCTTCACATTCCTTCTCGATTACAGTCAGCAGGTATGCTTCCTAAGGTAGTCGGTGAATCATTTTTGTTGCACATTCATTTCAAGTTGGGCTCGAAGGAAGCTACAACTTTAGGGTAGAGATATGAACAATTAGGTGAATACTCATTATGCTCTTACATTGATACTTATCACATGTGAAAAATTGTAGTTAGATTAGATTCTGTCATTCCAGTTACGGATAGAAGACTATATAAGTAGCTCAGTTAGTTGTATCAAAGACATGGGAACCAAAAAGAAATTCTCCACACCCTACATTCAATAGTGCTTTGTTCTCTTTAATTCGTCCTCTTCTCTCTCTCTTAACTGTTCTCTGATAGCTGCAATACAAGCATACGAGTATGGAATTTCAATCTTTTGTGAGATTTCTCAAGAAGCATTATATTCCGAGTCCACCCAATTCCCCCATGTTTGTGGAGCTTTTATGGAATCCATTCATATTAATAACGGGAGTTCATTTAGAAATGAAAAACTAATGGAAATTCAAGGTTAAGAGAAAACATTTAATTTCCAGCTATATCTGGCTTACAAGAAATTCTACGATGAATCAAGGAATAATAATAATAATAATAATAATAATAATAATACTTTAATTTGCTTTTGGCGGAGCCGGAGATTTGTCGGCTATAGTTCTATTGCTTCTTCGCAAAGCCACTATATGTGCGTACATCCATCCAAATCTTTCCAATCTTCTAACACCAGCAGCTGAGAATACGGATGAGGCAAAAATAAAATTGTAAAGAAGTAGATGGAACAAATCGAAATAATTATACCGCAAATGGCCAAGTCTACCTCCAAATAAAAATAAAGCCCACAAAATGGTGCAGAACATATTCAAACATAGCAGAGAAAAAAATATATGGATATTTTTCCTATTATATTTACATAAGCTCTGCCATATATACATTCATTTTTTTAACTTACAAGCAATTATACAATCGTCTAGGTCACTCATCCTCTATTGATATTCAAGGAACATGAACTTTTGTCAACAAGTTCATAATAGGTCGTTAACGACATCCACCAAAATAACGTACATTCTTTATATACACTATCGATCATAACATTTGTGCTCTATTCTATTTATACTTGAGCACAAACATAAGTCCTTTATATACGCAGAGCATTAACCATGTCATAATAAGTGTTATTAATGAGAACCGTTACATCCACCACATATTATTATAACTTAAGCTCAAGAGAATACACATAAGACCTCATGCGACCAACATGCGTTCCATTAACAATGCAAATGGTTACGTCTACATATTAACGACGCAGTACACATAACCTGGAGGTGAAGCATCGCTACAAACTGGGTTAAGATATGAACATTGCAAGGAAGTTCAGATGACAAGACAAGAAAAAGAGGGAGAAAAGAAAAAAAAAAAAAAAAAAAAAAAGGAACATTACACAACTGCCAAGATAATTAAGTCTGAGGACACAATAAAGATGGGACAATTCCACCATAAAACCAGACTACTTAAAAGGATTGATTTCAACAGCATAAAATGAGGTCGACAGTTTTAGGAAAAGGAAGCTAGGAATCATATCTAAATCAGTCAACCTTCTCCCTTTTTTATCCCAACTTGTTTTAAATATAAATGTTGGTTCATACAAGGCAATCACTTTGCCATCATGACCTTAACGAATTCCTCGTAGTTTATTTGACCATCACCATCCACATCAGCCTCCCTAATCATCTCGTCGACTTCTTCATCGGTGAGCTTCTCCCCTAGGTTGGTCATCACATGGCGCAACTCTGCAGCAGAAATGAAACCGTTTTGGTCCTTGTCAAAAACTCTGAAGGCCTCCTTGAGCTCCTCCTCCGAGTCGGTATCCTTCATCTTCCTTGCCATGAGGTTGAGGAACTCAGGAAAGTCGATGGTGCCATTACCATCAGCATCGACCTCGTTGATCATGTCCTGAAGCTCGGCCTCAGTAGGATTCTGCCCAAGCGATCTCATCACTGTTCCAAGTTCCTTCGTGGTGATGCAACCTGAAAATCAAAAAGAAAACCTTATTGAATCGATTTTGATGTAGCTAATTAGAGCATTTAACCTCAACAAGGAACTAAAATGTTTCCAAGAAAGCACCAATGCTCTGTAAAATTCTTCAATTATCTGGGTAAGTGATATACTCTTACCACTGACATTTGGGACATTTAATCGCATAGGAGAGACGGAGAGAATTTACAGGCCTAAAGTTACCTTTCATGGATTCGTCATAACAGACATTACAAGCAATCGATGCGCGTCTTTAATAATTAGCTATTTGAGTCACTGACACAAGCATAATTTATAATGCATCATCAAGGATCTTTTTTACCCAAGCAGTCATAGATTGAAGCATTTGAAAGCAATCAAAGAAACATCCCAAATAAAAATCGAAACAAAGTATAAAAATCAATTAGGATGCACAAAATCATTTCAGATTCACATAAGCTTCACAAATGTCCCCACCGCTTCCAGTGCCATCTGCATACTGTCTCGTGTAAATTCACAGTCCTTTATCATTATACATCGGCACATACGGACCATGACATCTAATAGGAAGAGGAAATCATCTCGAAGTTTTGATTAGATCCGACACAACACAACTCGACCCAACCTCACATCTTCAATTGCATGATAAAACTAATCTCTATATGTGCAATTGCTCGTATATAGATCAACTACTTAACCCTAAAAATTCAATGTCACGTAATTCATCATTACATTGCGAGTGTTAGATAATTGAGATATCTTCGCAAGATATAGAAGCTAGAGACAAAAAGGGAATCAAATCGCTGCCAATTCGAATCAGGAAAATATTGCACTTGAAAATGACCTGAAACTGACGAAATCGACAAATCTAAACTCAAATTCGTCGAAACAAAGCTAGATCTAAAGAACAGAACCATATAGAGACGGAACGACACAACGTCAACGCAATAGCGAATGTCTAAGGCATGTTTAAGGAATAAAGGGAACTTTCTAGAGGGAGAGAGAGAGGGAAGAGAAACAGACCATCGCCATCCTTGTCGAACAAGCTGAAAGCTTCCTTGAACTCGGAGATCTGATCATCTGTGAGCTGATCGGCCATTATTTCAATATAATTTCTCCGGCGAGACGAAACCGAAAGGCTTGTCGAGAATAAGGTGAGAGGTTACAGAAGCAAGAGAGGATGAAGAAGACGTTTTTGGTTATGTGAATCGTTTGGACAAGAGGGGTTTTTATATGAGTTCCAAGAATCAATCTTACGCGTCTCGTGTCAGACTCTTGTTTAAAATCATAATATCCACTTCGCACTTCCTATTTACCATTTCACCCCTCCCCTTCTATCATAATTATACCTTATTTCTCTAAACCCTCCCCTCCTTACCTTTTTAAATTTTCCAATGGGTAGTTTTATTTATACTTGGTGCTAAAAAGTTGCTTTCTCTTTGAAAATCTTCTTCATATAAAGTGGTCTGTTAAAAGTGTTTTTCATTTTATGATTTTCTTTTTAATGAGAAGAACATTTCTAATAGCATTCCATAATTATGAAAAATACTTTAACAATATAGTAAAAAATATTCTCATAGGATGAAAAGTTTTTGCTATAGGAGAGAAATAGTCATATGTCATTATATTTTAGCTATTTACCGTAATCTATGTTATTTTCAATATTTTGTACAAGGTGAGGATGTATAGATGTAATATTTAAATTTATCCATTAATCTCATTTTATAAAAGAGAAGGGGTTATTATACTAGATAATCATAGGATCCCTCATTTATGATTTGAAATTTGAAAAACCATGGTTATGTTTTAATTCAACGTAATAACTTACAATTTTATGAATAATGAGAATTAATATTTGACTTTTCCATTTATATTTTTTATGTATTCACACTATGAATGCATTTGTTTTAGTATATGTGAATATTTGAAGTTAGCTATATTTTTATGATAATTTTTAATAAGATAGACAAAAATTGTCTTGTATTCGAATATAAAATGAGAGTCATTAGTGTCATTTGAAAAATACCTTTTAAATTAAGCTATTACATCACATTAAATTGTATCAAAAGCATGTAAGAGTTTTCAGCATTCACGAAGGATAGAAGGAAAAACTGGATAGTTTCCTCATTTGAAAAAAAAAAAAACAGTGGGATAGTGATATTTAATTAAGACAATATTTTAGCAAGATAATGGTTAAGGATATAGAGAAAACTGTTAATAGTTATTAAAATTACTATAAAAACTGTTAATAGTAATTGTTTTCATAAAACTAGTATATATACACATATTTTTTATTGTAAAAGAAAATAAGCATTTAAGGTTACTTTAATAATATTAAAGATGAAAAATTTATCAATCAATTGAAGACACTAAAAATGACCTACTTAAGTTATATTTTCAATAATTGGTTGAATCATTATTATTTTTTTCTATTTAACATTTCCTTTTGGAAAAATCATTGGCATAAACCCTTGGTTAAAGATAGTTATAGCTCATTTAAAATAAGTTGATACTATTGCATTTGACAAGATCTAAAAGGAAAAAAGATTTTACAAATTGAATTGATAGAAAATTTAAAACTAGAATTATACCTATTTCAAAACATTTCCATTTTATCAATACCGTTATTATTTAATAGTAAAAATGTTCATCTATCAAAAGTATCAAATCTTCCTCTATAATTGTATTCATCGAGGAAAGAAAAAAAGTATTTTCTTTTTTATTTGCAAGCAATTAATACTTTTTGAAATGATGCAGGCCGGAAAATAATTTTTGGACTGAACGATTTTTGCTTTGGATTTTTTTAAAAATAGTATCAAAATTATTGAACCCTTCAAACTTTTTGTTTTTTTTTTTTGGCCAATCCTCTTCAAATTCAAATTTTAATTTTATTCCACTGTAACTCCTTTTTTCCTCTTCTTCATGAAAGATACTTCTCTCACTTTTTTTTTTTTTTTTTGGGCGGTGTAAAAATATCACAGGCACGTAGGTCCATAAAGGAGTACAACGGTAATTGTACAAAGTGAGATCCGGATATCGGAAAAACCGAAGAACAGGACAAAAGCAAGGCAGTTAGATGGTTGTACACCTGCACTCAGTGTTGGGCGTGTCTGAAGATGACACGTGTCACCATCGTGGCTGTAGTGGTCATCAAACACGTAAAAAGGTCGGATTCCTTGATAATATGTTGGACCCCATCGTACGAGATCCTCGTTCCCTTCCCCCACCCCAATTCCCCTCACTTGCAACACGCTAGTTATTTAACCGTACGCGGTGCGACAGACAGTAATCGATATAAACAAATGTGTAGTTTTGCTTGAATCATGGAAGACTTTGATTAATTAACTATTCCTATGCTTCATATACGATTATACCGTCCTACTTATATTTCTAAAGTTAAGTTTGAGTAACCATGATATTAAAAAACAAAAATTATGAATGTAAGAAAATTAATATTAATGACTTATAACTGTTATTGGAACTCATGTTATATATAATAGGATGAATCATATCGTAAGACAAAATACTATACATAAAAATAATATAATTTATGCTATGAGAAAAAAAAATATTGAATAAAAATTTATTTGAATAATATGATACTTTTTTTATGAAAATAAAGTACATAAAATACTGATAAGTTTTTGTATATGTCCTCTCCTAAATTGAGTAAGCTTTATTTCTATAATTCCTCTAGTTTTGAAGCTTAGAATCACTGATGTTTATTCAAGTTAATTGTTATTTCTCCTCTCTAGCCTTAGATGGGTTTTTGAGTCATCATTTGCTCTACTTCGAAGATCGATGATGTTTAAGCCATGTTTCTTGAAATGTAAATAGCAACATGGATCGTGCTTTTATTATATCTTGTTGGTTCTGTCCGTTCTATGTTTTAGTAGTAAGTACTACTAAATTTTATTGAATATTACGTGTATATATAGTATATAAAATATTAGAAAAATTTTGATATGTATGATAATAAAATACATAGTATCACTTTGGATCTTTTGTCGATAAAGTTCTTAGAACTCTTGAAGAGCTATAGACCTAATTAATGGGGTCTAAGCCTGCAAAACAAATAAGAGGTGAGCCACTATGTTGAGGTTGTCTAGCATGACCATTGCAATACTTGCATTAAGGATAGGAAAAAAGAGACTTAAGCTTAATAAAAGACATGACAAGAGCATAAGCATGAGATTCTATTTGTTTTTTGGGACTTAGATTGAACTTACTTTCCTTCGGATCCCTCCAAAGGAGGGTATTTATAGGATTTGCTACTATCCCTTTAGTTAAGTTGAGACGTGTGGTCCTAGGATTTAGGGGAGTTGACAAAATTTCTTAATATTGATGGAGAAAATGATTACTCTTGAGTTTTGTGCCGGTCTCATCCTCCTCATTATTCTATAAAACCGTACAGTAGGGTCATATTGGTCAATATGGGATGAGAGGTTGATTATCACATCACATTAGATTTGATGTAAATGTCATACAAATAAATTGGGGAATGGCTTACCATGGAGGTCACAGGGAGTAGGCTTACTCTAAGTGCATTGCCATCCTATCCTTGTGGTTGAGTTGGCCTTTGGTTCATTGATCTTAGGATTGGTCGATGGTCACAATTACCTTGGTGGCATGGCAGTTGGTCCTGGAATTGATCAAGATTTGGATGCTTAGTCGAAAGAGCCTCGAATTTAGAAATGAAAGATAAGTAATCAAAGGAGCTCCTCCTTTTACTTAAGCCTTTAGGCCCATATCAACACTTATAGGGGAAAGGATTAGCTTTCAAAAGATGGATCAATTGCATTACAGTAGGGACTAAAAATACATCACTCGCACTCGATTAACAAGCAAGGAGGAGACATTTGCAATTGTATGGCTTGGATGAGAGTTGGATGATAAAGTAGGTTGGTGGTCACTCAACCATGTAGATCGAACCCATACAACATTCTTGTCTCCAGGTAGGTAAACTTGAGTCATCCTAGTCTTAGGCTTTTGGGCTATTAAGTCGTGCCCAATAACTAATAACAATACCATTTCTAAAGGGACCGGTACTTGTGTTTTATAAGCACCATATATGTCAATATTTTATAAGCTTCAATATTGTTGCCTCCGTGTGTTGAGATGGAGAGAGTTATGCAAGCATCTACTTACCTCATACATATATATATATATATATATATATATATATATAGGATTGGGCTTCTCTTTCCAAGGCTTATTTAGTGATTATATAATCATAGTTGTTTTACGATACTTGCTAAGACCTTTAAAAAGAGTTTATGCTTTATAACTTTAATTAAAAACTCTAACTCTACAAAATACAATCGTATGAAAAGGTGAAGTGTTAGTAACAAGCACATTTAGGGCATTTACCAACTTTTTCAATTATATAAACTTTTCTATATTAACTTTTTTGAGTAAACAAAATGATAAAGTAGATCCAACTTCATCTCCATGGATGGATCTAAAAGAGGGTTGGAAGGACTCCTAATTCTCAAAAAAAAAAAAATTATACAAGATTTTTCGCTAGCTTCATAAAAAAATTACTAGGATTAGTTATTTTCAAAATAACCAATCATGAAATGTCCCACTAATATAAAATATAGATTGTTAAGGCATTTTGTTAAAAATAAATTCTTCTTTAAGTTTACAAGTCATTAACAACGCATTTTAAGACAAATTTTATTTTACTGTTTACATTTTCGAGAAATAAATTTCTTATGAATATAAATTATAATAATAAAATATCTCATATGATATAACAAGTAATTTTTTTATCACCCAGTAAAATAGTCACTTTGTATATGTTTATTTTGATGAGTACATGGATGTTCATTAAGAAAAACCCTTTTTATGTTTTAGGAAGTTACTAGTTATTTTCTATGTATATTTTCTAAAAACACATAAGCGATTGTATTAATGGTTGAGATAGATTAAATCTTTATACTCTATACTTATGAATCTTTTAAGGAAATATAAATTATTAATTTAAAGTTACCTACACACCTATACAATAGAATATGGATAATTATAATAAAAGGGATCAATGTTTTTAACTAAAAAATTAATATTTTACAAGGGATTGATTTTTTGGAAATCAATATTTTGAAAAACTTAAATAAGGGATTGATTTTTTGCAAAGTAATTCAAATAATTTTATAAAATAACTGTCAAGTTATAGTCTTCTAATATTTGGATTATCTGTTTAAACCATTTTGTGAAACTTTATCTCTTATTAAAGTTTTTAAAATATTAATTTTTTATTTAAATTTATTTCTAATCGTTAATCTCTTCTATTATAATTTTTCATTTAAAAAAAAAAGTTAAAAGAGGGGAAAAAAGAAAAAAGTCATTCCTAAAACATACGTGAAACCAACTCCTCAAGTTATGGTACAATAATTGGCCTTGGCCTCCTTTCCATGGGGGTTACCTTTTAAGTAACATATAACGTTGAATAAGCTTTGATATTATTTAATTTTGCTTTTGGGTAAAGTGAAGAGAAGAGTTTGTCATGCTTCGTGGTCTTTTCTTTTAGAGTATGATCGCTTAATTTTAATAAAGGAGAAACGTGGACCAATGAGAGTGGAAACGCGTTTACGCGGTTCGTCCGCGGAGTCCTGTCCGTGAACACTAAATGCTCATGCTCTGCCCTACATCACATTGACCGCCACGTCACTCCCTTGTCAGTCTCGGTCGCTCTTGCTCTCCCACCTGTCTTTCTTTCTTTTTTATTCTATTCTTAGGCGGCTAAGACCGTATCCCACCCATCCATGTCATCGTTCTGTTTATGCCATCTCCCTATTTTACCAAAATACCCTTTCAATGAAATGGATTGGATCCGTCTCATGTTTAGGCCTCCATCTTTCGTCTCGGTCCATTGGTTCCAGTCCATCGGGCTCGTATATGGACTTCATAATAAGAGTAAAAATTGCATTATTGTCCAAGGCTGTTCATGAACCGCAAAGAACAATTTTCCTATTGCGGTCTGATTTAAAAAGGATCTAAATAGTTAGTGGTTTGGTTTGGGTAGTCCAATAGAATCGAAACATTTGAATCTAAATGGAACCGCTTCGTATTACAAAATAAAAAATAATTGATATTTTTTAAGTAACATCCATGTTTGACATACTCTCTTTTCAACCCCAAAACCTAAATGGAACAGCTTCATATTAGAAAATGAAAAAGAACTAATATTTTTCAAGTAATATTTATGTTCAACATACCATCTTTTCAACCCCACATTACATATAATTAAATTACTTGAACCTCTATCTCACAATTGCAAAGGCCATGAAATCCCTCTCCCTTAAGAGGGCACAGAGTGATATTAATGAAGCAAAGAAGAGTGGTTTTTGTTTGAAAAAGGGTAAATAAATTTAGAAATCAAGCTCCATCAATCAATAAAGGAGGATTTATGGGCAGTATACGAGGCTTTCAAATAACATTAAGAAGGGCACTAAGGTACAAGAGAAAGTTGAAGTGGAGAGTTATCTTATTGAAGTGACGTATTTCATTCCTTTTATTTGTTTGCAATAAGTTCTCATTACTATCCTTCAACAATGATGCAATCACTACGTTGGAACTATTAAGGCTCCATATAGCCTTTGATGGTAAGATATCTCAAATGACTTATTGAAAAATTTTACCTTTTAGTAGTCTTCTTAATGGAGACTTGAAACAAGGATAGCAAGGTTGATTATTTGAGGAGGCATTCTCATTTTCATTTGAAGTTGTATGTTGATCCTTTAGGTTTGTTCGGAGAGTTAGTACCCTGGTGGTATGATGAAGCAATTGTAGATGTGATTAATGATAATTCAAATGTTATAGATACTAGCTTTATTTAAGGATTGAGTGGTGTAAGAGTCCGTATTTCTTTTTATTATGCAAACCCAAATTTAAAGCATCAATTGAGCTTGTAGGATAGATTTTGGGTTTTAGCAACAAATGTTAATTCTCCATAGATGATTGTAGGTGGCCAAAATGAAATAATAAATAGTAAAGAGAAGAGCTAAGGAAAAGACAAACCAAAAAGACAAATATTTACTTTTTTTACAGATGATTTCAAACTATGGTTTAATGGAAATTACCAACCTTCCCATACATGAATCTAATTGAGCAAAGAGGACCAAAGATCTTTCGACTTGAACAATGTTGGTTGCAGGTAAGGGTTACACAGAGGTTATTATGTAAGCCTAGTGCAAGAATGTTGATAAGATAAATATGTTGGGATTGATGCCAAAACTAAAGAATTGTAGAATGGCCTTGATTAGGTGGAGTCGAGAGACATTTAGAAATAATGCTAAGTTGATGGACGAGTTACATCATAATTTAGTTGAGATCTAATATAGAGAAGTTTCAAATTTATTAGTAGATGAAGAGATGGCATTACATCAACATTTATAATTTGGCCAACAATAAGAAGAAATCCATTGGCATTAACAATCCCGAATTCAATAGTTGAAATATGGAGATTAAAACACAAAGTTTTTTCATAGGACAACTTTGAATAGAAGAGTGAAAAATAGAGTAAGCAAAATAAAAGACGAACAAGGAAGGTAACGATAAGATGAGATATCGACTAATGTCTCTTTTTTGGAATTCTTTTCCAAGTTGTATATGATAGAGGGAGGGAAGTCGATGGACGATGTATTGGGTTAGATTGAGCATGTTATTACAAAGGAATAGAATAGTTGGTTAACTTAACTACATGAAGTGGAAGAAGTGAGGGAAGTGATATTTTAACTTAAAAGCTCGAAGTCACCTAGAAATGTGAACCTTTAATGCTGTTGTATGTGAGTTCCTTACTAAGCTTTCTTGATGGACTCAATAGAACTTTTTAAGAAACAAATTGGAATCTAATTGGCACCTACATTGATAAGGTTGTTACGAGTTACTTTGATGATTATTTGTACTATAAAAAAAGAACATGGTGTTTTTAAAAAGCAGTTTGGACACAATCTTACTAAACCAATCTGAATTGCAACCGAAGTAGATTTGGTTCAAAATTCAAAACCATTAAAAACAATTTAATTCATTAAGTGTTTGAGTCAAACTGTTTTAAATATGATTTGGTTTAGCCTTTGAACATAACTAAATTGTGAACATATCTATTATTGGTTGTATATATCACTTATTATTATTATTATTGCCTAGCTTTACATTTTCTTCATGATAGATAGAGACAATGAACGAGCCCTTACATTCTTCATGACTAAGAGAAAAATAATCATACTACATAAGCCATGAAGCCTTAATATTACAAGTTGAACTTAACTACATATTATAAACTAGGGAATTAGACACATGTCATTTAAAAATGTATTCACTAGGAGGGAATGACTATTCAATTCCTCTCTTATTATTCATAAATTTCTATTATAGTGTTCATTATCCTGTAATAAGAATTCCATGAAAAATCCCAATTCCTCATTTTGTTGAATTGGGATTCCAAATCTGAAGACATAGATCCTAATTCAATGGAAAAGGACCCTACATGCCCTTCCTCTCTCTAATATTTATGAATTATTCATATCACAACGCACTACCACTCCGACCCACCTGCTACTAATGCGACCACCACTAAAGGACTAAACTCTAGCAACCACCACTACCACCAAACTTCGGTGGTTTTTTCTTTGTTCTTTCTCTTTTTTCTGAGTGTTTTCCTCAACCTTTCTTCTTCAATCTTGATGAAAATCAATTTTTCTATCCCTCAACCTTTCTTTTTTAGCAATGGTGACCACATATGATTTGAGCTTAAACTCCTTTACAGTTGTTATTTAGTTTTTGTTTGGAATTTATGTCGCAAATTTGAATCGCTTCCTATGTTCATGTTTGTGGCCATGGAGCCTCGGTGAGTACTCGACCAGCAACTAAGACGATGTCCATCTCCCTGTTTTATAAGATCAAGATCTTTCAATCATGTTTTGTAGGATCAAGATTTTTTAGTTGTGTTTTGTGGGTACGATGTCCAGTTCATTAAGATCTTTTAGTCGGTAAATTGAGGACATGTTGAGATCTAAATCTGGAAGGTGCATTGGTTCTCAGAGAGGGGGAGAAAAAGGATAATAGTTGAAGATGAGAGCAACATAGTAATTTTAAATTGTATTACATCTTCATTTTTTATGGGTGGTTTTTTTTTTTTTTAAGTGAACAAAGTAATAAAAATTACAAGATTATTCAATTCCCAATGAATAGGAATTCATTACACGTTAATTTCATTCAATAAAGTGAACGGGACTTTAAATAATAACTGTATTATGAAACACATTTTTATTTTTTAGATTCTATTTCAAATATGTTAAATCAACTTAGTTTCCTTTGAAACACATTTTTAAGGTTATGTTTTTTAAAATTTATCAATGCTATCAACCAACCAACTAAACTGTAATCATGCATAGCTTAATAGTTGTTTTCTCACCCGTTTCCCATGTTTACTCCAGGCTCACAGATTGAAGTGTAACTGTATTTATGCTATATAGTCATAACTTGTAGGATTCATATATGTTTCTATTTAATCTATTTCTTCTTGAGTTTTTCAAATCATGAAATCAATTACAAACATTCTGTCAGCCGAATCAATCTTCTCAATAATTTCCATTCATTCAGCCATTCGTCGGAATTTGCCCCCTTCCTGGCGAGAATATCATAAATATAAATTATTATGTACCTTTAATTATCTTACTTTTTAAAATTGAATGTTTAGGTCCATTTATTTTTGAAAATATGCTCTTAGAATCCCACATGACCAATTTAAAACCAATTGATGATGCATTCTAGATGCGAGTGTAAAAATAAGTATTGTTAAGTTTAGGGTATTATAAGAATATGGAAAAGATATGTAAAATGCAAATTGAATTTGAAAACATGTTTTGATTGTTTCCGCAAGATGTGAGATTGTGGAATTTATGTAAATGGATTTACAGTGGTTGAAAAGATAATTTTAATAAAGTAGGATGGATTTAATAATAATTCAATTATTAAATTTTACGTCGTTGATACTAATGTTGTAAAATGATGCATAAAAGATGTAATGCTAGTGCAAAAAATCCCAAAATGTGTATTTTCTGGACTTAAATTTGAAAAAAAATAATTATGATATATGAATCCTATTAATCGAAGTTCTCTTCTCCCTCTCTCTCTCTCTCTTTTTTTTTTTTTTTAATTTCCTCCATAGCTAAAAACTATTACCTTAAGTTTTACAAGTGGTTACCCGATAGACAAAACTTTAAATTAAGAATCAAAATTGATAAGTTAAAAAAACTGACATTAAATTAATTGTTCACCTAATCAAACTTCTAATGAGATGGTTCAGGACTTAAATCCTCCCTTTTTTCACAATGTAATGTAGATCGTTTACATATAGTTTAGGTAATATTTCGCTCATTGTCACTATAATGGATGGGGCAACGATGTACCCCCCATTGAGTTGGATGCATGATAAAAATTTTTGAATAAAATATTTTTCAATTGATTGGGGCTCGAGAGAATGGCCCACCTCCACCTCCATTTCAGAATGGACGTAGGCACAGATTTAAACGTCCTTCTGTGGGTCATTCCATTCTAATGCACATTAATTGATTAGGGTACTTCAATATTTCTATTACAACAAATAATGATTCTCAATACATTCAACCCCTTAACAACATCTCAAATCGGCTTAGTGACTTTGCATATGCAGTTATAGTCGATGTGGAGTAGGATTTCCATCATTTTAGCTTTCAAAAAGAAACTAAAACTAAAACTGGAGTCTTCTTTTACATGCTTCGAAGGGTAGTGACAGCGATACAGAGAAATGCTTACAAGAACTACAATCACCTATTTCTCTAATCGCCTCTTCAATCAAGTCCCTACAGATGTGATCCTGTAAGGCCAAACCTATCCTTCCTACTTCTCGTCTCTGTCCCCAAGCGATGTCCTTACACACTTGCTCTACGCTCTCTTTCATAGCCTTTTTAACCCATGTTGGTGATGTCACTGTCAAGTCCTCGGATTTTGCTCTTGCCGATGATTCTTCATTGTTGATTCTGTCGAAGAGACATGCACTGTGGTTGCCTTCATCTCCTGGTTTCTTCCTTTGTTGGTGCACCAATTTTTCTGCATCACTAGAGTGTTTTAACTACCGAATTGACTGAAAATGTTACCTTTTTCAAACCTTTTAAAGAATACTTGATTTAGAGGTGATTTGGTTGAGGTTGGATTAAAAGAATTCACATGAAAACCATTGAAGCAAGGCATATAACTAATTTCAATTATTATAGGTCGTTACAACCAATGAATTTTCAAAATGGTTAAGTAATGCGTTTTAGAAGGACATTTCTTCCATAGATTTTGTTCGTACACAACTGTATATTTTAGGTGCTTCGATTTATAAATTCTATAAGTTGTAGTATACGAAAGTTATGGATGCAACGGTCAACAATGTCTAAACAAAAAATCTTCCTCTATAGTTCCAAAATCATGTAACTTTAACGATGACAGTTAGAGCGCACAATATACGAAATGAATTTGGTTTTATTTCTCTTCCATAAATGCTTTTGAAGTTACATCCATTCCTCGGAGCAGAACATTTGAACAATCCAAAAATGGTCGTTCAACCACCACATGCCAAATTTTCTCTGTACCATCTTCTTTAAACCAAGTTTGCTTAAACAGTTCCGCTTAACAAAAAGTCTTGATTGGACTCAATCAACACAGCTTACGACAATGTAATCTTTTGAATTCGTATCCGAAAGCCAAAACAGGACATAATACTAGACTCATTATGCTTATATCGAAATTACATTGCGGATATTTCTATTTCATGTGCAAGTGGGTGTTCAGAAAAGATAGAATATATATATTTATAAAATAATTTTTAATCTTTCGTATTTTTACGAATCAATTCTTAACCTTTTCGACTCTTATTAAATATATTATTTTATTAATTTCTGTTACTGTCAACACGTATTAGTATATAATTGATTTAATAAATACAAAAATATTTATAATGTTTACTTGAATATACGAATCAATTCTTAATATTTATTTATATATATGAATCAGATTTTAGTTTTTTTTTTTTTCATTTAATCCATTTTAGTTCTTAATGTATTCACACATAAAGGAAAAAACTAATGAAGAAATTTTTTTGTAAATTTCTTAAAATATTGAGAATTAAAATGAAATAAATAAAAAGTTAAAGATTGATTATTATATATAGATAAAAAAAATTTATATTAAAAAAAAAGTGCGCAAAAGAATACCTGCGGGGACCTATTACTATAATAACTAAAGTGCAATTCTGAAAAATTGAAAAAGCGAGCGACATGATGATGTTGTTAGCTCCTTTTCTCTTTTCATTTTGTCCCTACCTATAACCTTTGTGAAATTAACATCTTTTGACCGCATAATTGGAGAAGGCTATTTTCTATATACTGCCCAACGATACCTTTTGATTGATTTCGTTTAAATAACGAAGGGTAAACACTAGTAAATCAAGGCGAGCGTGGCTGCGCCGGAGATTTTCAGCCGACAACACTTGATGCGTCCAGTATAGTGGTGGCAATGGCGAAACTACGCAGGCTGAGGTCCCGGTGACTGCCCCCTCCAACTTGGAAAGCTTAATTCCAACAACTTACAAGCTTAATTGTACTCTAATTGAGTGTAAATATTGATTATTTCGTGTCGGATTTAAAATATTAATATTATTTTAATTGGAATAAAAATGTAAATTTTTTTTTTTTTCATAAATCAATTCTAAATGAGTTTAATATAATTAAATTTGTATTTGTTAAATGTTACTTTAAATCAAGATTAAGTGATTGAGTCTGAATATAAAGTTTAAACTCTAAAAAATCCTAATTAAATTACTTAAAATTTAGCACTATATCATTATAACTCAAACTCAATTACCGTCGAATGTTACATTATTCAAACCTACACATGGGAAACAGCGATACTCTGACGTCTCGCGAGTATACAAATGAATATAGAAGAA
The DNA here is from genome assembly GCA_024138005.1 of Lumnitzera racemosa. Taxonomy (NCBI): domain Eukaryota; kingdom Viridiplantae; phylum Streptophyta; class Magnoliopsida; order Myrtales; family Combretaceae; genus Lumnitzera; species Lumnitzera racemosa. The sequence goes on along the minus strand of JAMXBC010000004.1, from coordinate 70,543,674 downwards.
ATAGCAGCAAAGTTGTTAAAGAGTTATCAATCAAAGCCTTCATCACTGAAAACAGCTGTCAGTCATCTCTCCATATAGAGATGGCTTGAATTGGATCATTGCAATCTCCCAAAGAAGTTATGGTGTTTCCCACTAACAGTTTACAGTGGCTATCATGGTTTCAAACCCACGGTCATGACATGATTACTTACTGGGAATCCTAAACCTACCTCGGCATGTGGGTTTTGCTTTATGCACACGTATTTGCTTGCAACATTCTAATACTTAAAAAAAAAAAAAGAGAAAGAAAATATATTGCCTGTGTCTGTCCACTGCCATTATCATTATCATTACATTACCATACGATTTAAAACAAATATGAAGATCATATGATAATTATTTAACAGTTAGAAATTTAGATTACAACAAATACTATATGTACGTGAAGAAGTGGGCTTTTTTTTTTTTTAACTTTCTATTAACTTCTTTGGAAATTCTAGAAAAAGACAAAAGAAAATAAAAGACAAAACTATACATATACCCTTTTACAAAATAAATTTCCTAAGATAACCATGTAATGTTGGACACAATGAAGAACTATTTTTTCAAGGAGTACTTATTTTAAAAATAAAATAATGTTTCCAATTTTCTATGGCTATTTATATCCAAGACTTTAATTTTCTCCATACTAAATCATCATCTTTATCTTACTAGTTATTATAGGATCTTTTTTTAATTGGGAAATGGTAAAGATGTCTCGTCGGCACTTAGAGAATCTGCTTTTTTTTTTTCTTCATATATATATATATATATATCTATATATATTTCTTGTTTAATATGTTACTAATATTAGAGAAGCTAACAATTTTCCTCATCTAACCCACTTGATAAATACACCGATACCACTTGTTGACATGATCATACTTTATTGTATTTAATAGTATTGTAAAAACTAGATATAATTCAATTGGATTTAATTTAATTTAACTATAAAATTGATCTGGTTTAATTCTAATTAAATCTCGATTTAATATTAATTCAAATCAGTTCTATCTTTTTAATTTTTAACTTTTTTATGTGTTCTAATCAATCATTTGAACTTAGTGTAAAATTATTGAAATTTAATTAAAAATTAAGAGTCCATCCAAGGAGAATCACTTCAGAAGTGTTATATTATATACAATGCCCAATGCACCCAGGCAAATGAACGTTTCTTTGTGTTATACATACAAGTATATATACATGAAGTGGATAAGTATTAATGAAGTTTAAACATATGGTAGCCGTAATTAGTAATATTTATATTCAAGGGAAAAAAATTATTTAATAATAGATATCAATGACATTTAAGCACATGTAATATTTATAAAATATTAGATGATAGGTTTTTAATAAACTATCCAATTCCACAATCATATGTTCAACCACAATTAGTATTTACTTATTATATATATATATAAATGAAAATTTCTATAATCACATCTTTCGTTTTGATAGAACTGCTTTAACCTTTTACCTTACTATAAATTTTCATTATTTTATATTTAAATTATTGAGTTCATAATCAATTCAATTATTTAGATTTAAAGAAATATAAATAAAAATAAATAAAAAATTAGATCAATTTGTAAAAATCAAGAATGACACCATTAAAATATATATATATATAATATATGTATTACCTAATAAACATGGAGTAAAAATCAAAGATGACACCATTAAAACAAATCATATATATATATATATAATATGTATTACCTAATAAACATGGGACTACGGCCGCACTCGAGAGGCACACCTTGTCCTTTGGGATCTTACTAACCCTACGACCGAAACCGTGGACGAGGAAAACAATGCATTACTTTATATTTTCTTTGGTTAGGAAACGTCAAGATACCTATCAATTGGCTTCATGATCTACTGGTCTATCCCTAGCGCTGAAAGTACAAATAGAGGTAAGAATTATTAGCAATCCATAGCTTAGGAAAACAAGATCTTGGAATAGGTACTTTTGAACTCGTAATATTCATTCTATAGTCAAATGAACATAGGGAAAAACAATATTGGATTATTTTGAAAAATGAAACATCCAGCAACATCTATAGCTTGCTCTGCGAATGCATTAATAAAATGTATGCAGGATTATCACGATTTGAACAAGAATGAATTTTAGCAACACGAAGTAAACCATCCAATATCTTCAGGGTATCGATTTTCGAATTTGGCTTTTAAAAGCTACCTCGTAAGATTCAAAAATCCCCATCGTACATGTCCTGTATAAAACCTATAAGTATATGCTATCATTTGAAACCTTTAGATTTTTATAATATACTTTAATGATATTAAAATTATACGATCAAATTTCAATGATTTAAATCTGTCAATTTCAGTAGCACCTAAGTCATTCAAATCGTGTAAAGTCAAGCATTCCATGAGTTTATTTTTTATAAAAATTAAAATATAATATTACTTAACATTCATTATTATTAATTAATAATTTTAATAAAGTGAGTATAGTGTACTTAAAAGGTTATATTCTATAAATATCTTAATTACAGGCTTTAGAGTTATACACTTTAGCGAGTATCTTTTTCAAACCCATCAAACTTGTATTTGATATTTACCTTGAAATCATCAATATTTACATTAAAAGTTATTCAATCAAGGAGGGTATTAATAAGATCAACACTAATCACACCTATTTGTGGTTTTTGGCCAATGTGCCTCACGTAATAATCTTTGTGGCATCTTCAAGAGAATTCTGGTCAATTTTTCTTTTTGACATGGATAAATTATTAATAGATATTTTAGAAAATCATTTAATTTTTAAGGTACCAATTACATATTTTATAAGAGGTGTAGTGTAAACCTTCTTTTTTATAGTGTTCTAATATATAATTGAACAAGTCATCCAATACAACAAACAAACCTTTTATGCTTCGAAAAATATTTCATTCATATTTATTTATGTTTAAGATGCTTACTCAACAATCATGTTAAGTATCATGGATAATAATAGAATTAAAGATATATCCGGTGAAATATTTGATGGTAGGCACGAGTAAATATTTGTCATGGGGATTTTAAGAAAATTATTATAAATGATTATAAAACTTTCACATGTTTAACTTTTAATTTTCAGGTTTATCTCTTTATAACTTACTGTGGCGAATTATTTTTAATTGTACAACTTCTTTCATATCATAAAAAAAAAAAAAGAAAGAGAAAACATGCACGCAAAAATTATTAAAAAGGAAAAACATATAACATTCCCTGCAAGCTGAATATAAATATAAGAGAGAGAAAAAGAAAACAAACCGTCGTGATGCTTTCTTCTATTAATCGTCGGCGACCGAGTCACTGACTCATCCAACACTGAGACCGGACTAGGAACTTGCTCACTACTAAACACGCTACTACCATTCGAACTCTCCTTACTCTCTTCCTCACCACTGCCGCTACCGCCACCGCCACCGCCGCCGCCGCCACCAGTATTATCTTCACCTTTCACCGGAGGAGCCACAGCCGTGGATCTCTTCTCCTCCGACGACATTACGGCGTCGATGATTTTCTTCAACGCCTTCAAATCACGATCGCATTTCTCCAATTGCCCTAGCAGTTTACGCCTCGTCTCGGTGGCGGATACCACAGATTCCAGCGAGTCGAGTCCCATCAGGCGAGCAACAAGTGTCGAAGGAGGAAGGGAAGAGCGGAGGCGGCTGTTCTCCTCCTTCTCCGGTGGGGGGAGTGAATCGGAGTGGGTGCGGTGGCGAATCTCCGGTGGAAGCGTGGGACTTCGAGGGTTGACGTGGCATGAGGTCCTTTGGTTGTTAGGGTTGTTGGGTGACTCAGGGCCGTTTGTTGTGGTGGTTGCAGTTGTTATCGACGGTTTAGATTTTGATGGAGATGCTGATGATGAAGACGTCACGGTCTTCTCGTGCTTTTTCCCTGTAAAAACATCACGTTATACAAGTGCATGAAATAAATAAAATTAGATGAAGGGAAGGGAAGTCTATTGCTTGATATAGCTAGTGCAATACTAATAAAAAAAATATATATGATTCACCATAAAAACAATTCTAAAATTTCATATACTAAATTTAGTTAAGCGCTTATAGCCAAGTTAATGTGAACGCAATGCTTTCAATGGTTTGGGTTCAAATCACCTCCAATCTCGAGATTGAAGGGGTTGCATAGCTCTCCAAATTTACGTATATGGTATATTATTAGAGGTTCTTTATTATTAATAATAATAATAAAACAATTAACACGGGGCAGCAATAAAATTCAAGGTTCTAGTTGGCAGTGGAAAATTTCAAGCTATGAATTCATATAAGGTTGCAAAATTTATATCAAAGATCAATTCCTTAATGCCATCTAGATCTAGTTGGTACTAAAAATTTCAGAGCCGTGACAAAAAGAACGAGAGAGTACATGAAAGTAAGTAAGGTACCAGAAGTGAGGAATTTGCGGCGATTGTTGCGGCGAGAGATGAAGTGAAAAATGCCGGACATGCAACCGACGGTCTTGGGAGTGAGATGATGATGAGAGGAAGAATTGATGTTGATGTTGTTGCTGTTTTCTCTGTAAGAAGAGGAAGAAGAGAGGAGCCTGTCGTGTGTCTTCATAGTCATAGGTACGCTGATATTTTTTAATCCGAGAGTAGTGCGTCTGCTCATGGGTATCTATGCACTATGCATGTATGTCTCCAAGACAAGACTCCTAGTAAGTGGTAAGAAGGACCGTAAGTGTTTGGGACTGATTTTAAAGGACAACAAATAGAGAGAGAGAGAGAGAGAGAGAGAGAGAGAGAGAGAGAGGGAGGCGAGGGGAGGGAAGGGGGGTGGAAGGTGACGGTGAATAAGGTGGTGTATGTCAAATGATGGTTGATGGGATGGGCAAGTTACTTTTGATATAGAGTTGAGATGATGAGATGGGTCCGGGTGGTCTGTGCCCTCCCTTGCCCTAAAAAGAGCAGTTCTTCAAGGGCTAAATGCTGTAGAATATGTATCTTTGTTAGGTCACATTAACGACATGCTTCCCTCTATAGTGGAAAAAAAGGATTAAAGTTTTGATTCTCTTTATTGTCAGTCTTCCATTTACATGATTTTTATCTTTGTGTAAATGAAAACTGTTTAGCTCTAGGAAGATAAATTAAATTCCTTTTCATGAGTCTTATAAGTTTTGATTAATATGATATAAACTTTAAATAATAGAGATAAAAAAAAAGTTATTTTATTTGACATCAAAGATTTTGCTGTAGATTCTATTGATTTTGTATATATAAAAATTTATAATATTATATATACATTACCTTTTAACATCAAATAAATTTAAAATTTACATAAAAATAGTAAAAACATATAAATTTTATACAATACTACGTGTCTTATAAGTTTTGTAAGGTGCAGTTTTTAATATGATTTTAGAGTATTATAAAATAGATTCCAGTTTTAAAAATTAGATGTCTCATGTATAGTGTTTTGAGTTATATATACAACACATGATATTTTATATTGTTTATTATTTATCGTGTAAACTTATTACACTAAAATATTGGTTTTGATAGACATGCATTTTGTGTTATTTTATATATGTATTTTGTTTCTTGGTAATATAACGGTTCATTAATGAACATGAAGCTAGGAGGCCTTATGAGTGGTTAATACTTCTTAAATGATACAATAATTTGATAGTTTCTTACATATTGTAGGGGACAAGTATTTTTAGCTAATAGGCAATAGCCATTACCACATGGTATTAATAGTAAAGTTTCTTCAAAAGATGCCTTCTACGCCTCCTATGCTAGGTAATTAGCTATTTGATTAGTCTTATAGGGAGTGAAAAACAGTTTGTAGATTGTAAATTGTGTGGACAAGTCCATCCAATCAAAAAGAGGATTAGCAAAATGATTACAATAGATTGCATTAAATAGAAGCAACTCTATAGCTACTCTAGAGTCCATTTGTGCTTCAATGAGAAACACTCCCATTAGCTTGACATTGTTCTTGACATGCAACAACTTATCCTAAAGTCTTGGAAGCCATACCAAGAGCTTAATTTCTTTACTGACTTGTCATTAATGAGAGTATGGGGTAAGTGTTAATATACTACTTTGGATGTAAGCCTCCAAGCTTAAGTTAAGCTCTCCAGGACATGGGTCGAGCTCTTATAGGCATAATCCAACCTCTAAGCCTAATCTAAGCTCCCATATAGCACCCTTAACCAAATGTAAGCTAAGCATCTAGAAGTTCCATCAATTTTGCTAAAGCCTATGCTAAGTCTCCGATTATGAGTTTAACCTGTTGAGAACAAATACTTCTAAGTTCCTAAGCCTAACCTTAGTTGGCTAAGCCTAGTCTTACGCAGGAATAGCTCAACAAATAGTGCAAGTCAACATGTGTCTTCCATGAAATTTGGAGCACATCTCTAGATAATGATTTCCTTCTTAAAATAACTCAGTCTCATTCCATATAAATAGAGGATAAAACCTCCTCGTAGCAAATTCTTACTTTTCCACAATCCAATACTCTTTTACACTTTTTGCTCTCTTTCTTTACAACCTTGCTAACTTAGATATCGTAATAATTATGTTAGAGCATCCTCTAATACCTCCTTCAACCGAATTTGCCTTGTTTTGCTGGTCCATAAATAACACTTATTAATAGTTATTACATTGCAACTGTGATGGTCTATTTTGCCATTAGGCCTCAAAGCATAAGTCTAACCCACCATTGACATCCAAATTTGGAAAGGAGGGAAGCTTAAGAAGTACTTTGGCAACTGTCCTCAATCCCATAATTCTCTCTCCATGATCTACTTCATGATAGCTAGAGATTTGTGAGAATTAAAGGAATTGTGGATGGTTTCCTAATTGTCACTTTCGTCCCTTTCGTCCTTTTTTGTCTTTAAGTACCCCTTAAGCATGCTAGGGTAAAGGATCCGACACTTGATACACTTTTGGTATATTTTTCACTATTCTCAATTTTCTTTTCTTACTACCTTAAGCATTTGAGTCCTTTCATTAGAGGTTCTCCAATACGCTGAAACTCTTTTTTTTTTTGTGTGTTATGTTTATCCCTTACTCTCCAGCATAGAAATCCTCCTTGGGTTGAGAAAGTATAATCAAGAATCCAACAATAACAATAATCTTATTCCATTTAGCGAAGTAAACAAGTTATAAATCTCTCAAGATTTCATATGTCTATCTCTTACACTCTTAATACACATATTGCATATTTGTAAAGTTAAAGACCTAAAGTTAACACTAAGTACACAAAATAGACCTAAGTAGTAAGAGAAGATAAAATAAAAAAACAAAATGAATATAAATAAAATTGCTTTGACAACTAAACGACCAATATTAGTCAACTAACGACTCCTTTGGTCGACCTACTTAGTTGAATCGATGTTCAACCATCTTGCCCTCATTTTCACCTATGCACTTTAAAACCGAGACTCTTGAAAATACAAGACATATATTAACAATATCAACAAATCTACTACAACTTTCAGCTTTCCTTATGGAAGTATAAGGTACGATTGAGCATAGGTATTCAATTATAGCTTTAAGCTACTTAGTTGTCTCCTTATCTTTGATGAAAATACGACTAATAAAAAATTTTAGTACACTAAAGTCTAAGTTTAATATACCAAGCTCGATTAGGTTAATTTTTAGTTAAAAAATAAAGTTACTGAAAATCATGCTTCGACAAATAAAACAAAAGGGAAAACTTAAACTTAATGGCATTAGATCATAATTAAGCATGTGTAATATCTAACAGCTTTCTTGGATTATATTATCAAGTTACACTTACACATAAATGGTATTAGATTGAGTCAATATATGTACAATGTAGAATGGTTGCTTAATTGTTAAAGGCTAGGTTGGTTGTTGAGATGGTAGTTGCTCAGCTAATTATAGGGTTGGCCAAATGCTAATCCTCTTAAATTGAAATATAGAAAGAGTGGACTTTCAAAAACAAGAATCATATATTTTATCATAGATTTCTTGTAGTAAGAAGACACTAAGACCTACCCACTATACAGGACATATCGAGACAACTAGCATGGTACTTCCCCCATTGAAGAGCCACATATTTAAGGTTGACCACATCATTACTCTTTTATCAAGGGATAGCCACGATCTCAATTAGGGCAATGTTAAGGATGTCCAAGCTTAATAGTAGCAATTGAGATTTTTCTTTATCTTGCCTTTTACTTTGTAATATGCCTATTATTATATTTGGGTGAATCAGATCTCAGCATCAAGCCATGATTAGCTAGAGCAAAGTTCCCTTAGTCATTAAGGGGATATTCAGAGTATTTGAAAATTACAATTGGATACACTATGTAAGCAAATACATCCTATGATATCTCTTTTACTTTAGATAAATCTATTCCTTTGTGTGATACTCTAGGTAATAGACTTTACAAAAGGAGGATATATGATATGACTGAGCAACTTGTTAGGTTAAATGGTGAAAAATATAATGATTCTGTGAGTAAAAGTGTCTTTATTCATATCTATTATAAACCTAAGGATTCCCTTAAATCAATAGAATTTCCGAAGATATCAAATAAGATTAGCATGATTAGTAATGTTATTATGGATTCAAAAATAAAAAGTGGTGATCTACTAGAGGAAAAATCACTTATGTATAAAAAGACTCGTATTCCCTCTAAAATAAGCGTTATCAAAAGAAGTATAAAAGAATGTCGTGCTTTTATTATAGTTGGCATGGAGACTGTAGTAGTGAATAATGTTCATGTTCCTTATGTAACGGGTTTCTTAATGGTAATGCTAGGTGATGAGCTAACTTCCCTAACTTCCTATTCAATTAAAACTTTTTTTTTAATGAAGATCACATAACTTTCTATCCTACCTTTGAAGAGAGGAGTGAAAGAATGTTATACGAATTTTTATACAATTTGGAAGAATTTGTAAAAAAAAAAGAAAATAGTAGTTTCCATCTTTAAACAATTTATTTCCATAATTTTGCTCGATTTGATGATATTCTCATTCTTAGGTATTATGCAAATCATGGTAATAAGTATAAAATCAAAACTTTGTTGAGGAATCATAAGCTTTATAAGTTCAAAGTTTATCTTAGTGGTAAGTTCTTCTTACATTTTAGAGATTCTTATACATTATTACTTAGCTCTCTTGATAAATTAGGAAAGACTCTATGTCTTGAATTAGGATCCAAAGGTTATATCTCGCATAATGCTTTTTCTATGTCTAATCTTTTGCCGAATAGTGTAGATTTGATAAACTATCTTTGCCAAGATATTCTTAATTTAGGTAGTGTAATGTTGAAGGTTTAAGAGATTAATTGGTTGTCATACCATATTGATATCAGGGATGTGTTGACATTATCATCGCTATCCCTTAAAATATTTCGCTAAAGGTTTTTTGATGATAAGACCTTTCATATTAATATACCCACAAGAAACCGAGACAATTGTATCAGGTGTAGCTATTTTGGAGGGCATGTTGATGTCTATAAGCCCTATGGTAAGAATCTTTACTATTATTATATGAACTCATTATATCCTTTTATTATGAAATCATATCCTATGCCTTGTGGTGTACCTATTTGGAAGAATAATTTGGAGCACGTTGGATTGGATAGATTGTTTGGCTTTATTAAGGTCTATGTTGTATGTCCTACCAATATATTACGTCCATTCTTATCTAATGAAGATAAATCAGGTACTTTACTCTTTCCTATATTAATTCATTGGAGTCTTTTATAGCGAAGAGTTGAAGTTCACATGTGATTTAGGTTACCGTATAATTCCTCTTACGTGTTATTTGTTTAAGAAGAAGTCTAGTTCTTTCACAGACTTAATCTCACACCTCTATGAAAGTAGTCTAGAAGCCAAGAAAGCTAGTGATGAAGCTATAACATTTATTTATAAGATTTAATGAACTCAAATGATATTTTTCAAAAGGTAAATGCATGTAAATATTATTTGTTGATGAAAAAATAGCTATTATTAAAATGTAGATTTTCTAGCACATGAAATTTTCTTTAAGATATAAGTCCTTTTTATAAAATTTGTGTGGAACTTTAAGAATGGTTACAACCTTCATAATTCAATTGTAAAATAGCAAAATTATATTTATCCATAATATTTTACTTTTGTATTTTGAAATATTGCACCTCTTTCTAAGCCATTTCATGAAAAAACGAGAACCATCTAATCGATCATTATATATAATTTTGAAATTTCCATTATTTGTTCCTCATCGTTAGTAACACGATTTGTATTACCACGATTCGTATTACCTTCAACTATTTAGGATTTTAAATTTTATTGTCTCACCCTCTTTCGTTAGAGACATCTTTTAGTTGTTCTTCTTTCCAACTATTTATTCAAAAGACATATCTCTTGGGTAAAGAATGAAAAGATTTTCATCCTCTATATACTTAATATGAAATGACATTATTCTAAGAATCTCTAAAGTGGTGCAACTCTTGTTAAAAATTAGCATTTCATTTACATATATAAAAATACTATTGATGATCATATAAAACCAGTAATTACATTATTAATATGATATCTGGATAATCTTTTAAGTGAATTTATTATTTGTATAAATATGTATATATTTTAAACTAAAATCCTATTATTTGTTTTTTTGTCAATAGTACTACTTCGTTATTAACATTTGGTTATTTATAATTTATCAAGAAAATTTTACACCATAAAAAAAATTATCAATTTTTTTTTTTGATAACTCTCTGATATCACTCTTTTTCTAGTAGTATATGTTCAATATTAATTTTCATTAGTAGTTCTTTAAAAGTCATTATTGATTTTTAAATCTTATCTTTCCACTATAGTTTCGAAAGTTTATGTCATTTGAGACTTTTCGTCACTAGAGATTAGTTATAACTTTTTTATGATTGTCCTTTATACTTTTTATTTAATGATACATTTTAATTATTTATATCATTTTATTTTTATTTCTTAATACAATAGTACATAATTTGAATAATTACAACTCTTTAAATATCTATGATTTTATATAAATGTGCAACGTCATCAATAATCATATAAAGTTATAATATGTAAAATATATTTATTATATAGCTAAATAATAGTAGTTTTGCTCTCTCTAAAATAGGAATATGCATAGATAACATATTATTATAAAAATTTCTGGATAAAATAATTATTTTTCTTAAAATAAATATATATAATTGAGATTGCAATTCGCGCAACTTGCAAGGCTTAATTAGTTTTTATAAAACTACAAGTAAGCATGGTAATGTTGTCCTTCTGCTTGTTATTTAGTTAAATGAAGACACTTTGAGTGAGTTCAAAAAAGTAATCAAGCTTATAAAAAAGCCCATATCAAATGACATGATTTAAATAATTCAATTGCATGGAAATCCTTTTATGAGATTGCTTCTTCAAGGATCACGTTGAATTATCACTCTTATTCCATCATTTACTTAAAGTATTGCAAAGAGTGATAACACGCATTTATGTCTATTAAATAAATAAATCAAAGAAGAAAAGGGAATAGTTAAACCTGCTTTCATTTCGTCTATCCAAGATTAAAATTTGAAAACATCATTTGGAATTTAACACAAGCAATAAGGGTAAGGACAGAGGAAAGAGAAAGGTTAGCCGAAACTGCATTTAAAAAGCATTAACGCACAAATAAATTATACGAAAAAGCCAAAGGGTAAAGACCGAAATAACACAAATCGTGGCAACAGAAATCCTGTTTTTGTCTTCTTTTCGTTTGATTATATATATGTTGATATAATCATTAAAGTTGCTTTCCAATCAAATACCTCGTAAAGTCCAACCAACACTAAGATGCCAAGACGTTTTGCTTTTTATTTATTTATTATTCATTTATTTTACTTCACTTTGTTTTTTCTTTACGCCACTTGCTACGTTTGGTTCTCAAACAACAAACGTTGTAGCGGTTTATTTTAATTCAAACATGGGGTATCAATCTTGTTTTGGCATCCAGAGATGAAATTAGGTAAGATGATTAATGATCCATGTATGCCAGTAGTTTTCTGTAGACAACACAAAAGAAAAGTAACCTTTGGTGTCTCTATCCAGCTGACAGTTTGACATCCAATGGTTCCAAAGTTTTGGCCGGAAGCAGTGAAGGTATGGTATGTGCACACTATGCACAACCACTCTTGGAGAATTTCCACTTCTTTCACTCTGCTTTCCAGAAAATTGATTTGGCAGTTTGTGGTTGTTTCCTTTGTTCTTATTTATATAGAAATGCAAAACGTGGGACAGGTTTTTAAATTATGGTTCATTCACCACATTAAAAAATATTCAAAAAGAAAATTAATGTTTTACATTGACATCTTTAAGGTGTCATTGTTGATGTTATTTTTTTGTCATGTGGCCTTAGAGATCGGAGGCAACCTGCACAAATGAGTAAACATAAATTAAGAGAGTTATCAGAGGTGATTTCAACACAATTACTTCAATACTTAAGTCAAGGAGAGCTTACAAAAATAAAAGAAGTGTGAGCAAAATTGAAGATTTCGGATCTCTTTACCTGTAAAATTACCTAATATTTATAGGAGTGGTCGTCAAGAAATATTAAGATGGTGTATCATATCTTTAATATTCACTTTATATTTCTTCAAGCTACATTCTAGTTTTGCTGGAGAAAATCTTGGTGTTATTGAATACTAGCTACTGACTTTCCTAACTTAGTCGAATTGTTGTATCTTATCCTCTCACATCTTGTAGGCTAAGCATGCTCATTGTGGGCTTATCAGCCTAAAAGTTCAAGTATTGGAAGGTGATAGGAAATTAGCATAAATCTTTTGATTAGGTTATCTAAGCTATTAGAAGCTTAGGTTATCCCTTAAGAAGGTCATCTATTATGCTGCAGCTTAACCTTATTCATTATATGATAAGGCATGATCTAAAGAGCAAGGACCAAACTTTGTCTAAGTTGGCCAAAGGCTTTTTGGCTCAGCTCATGACATGAAAAAGTCTACTTAAACTTAAAGGCTTACATCTGAAATAGCTTATCAATAAGCATCAAGCTATGTTGTGTTGATCCATGAATTTTTCATGTTTATGGTTGTTATTTCCTTACTTATGTTGAGTCAGCCTACAGTATTTTTGTGCTCATGCCAAATCCATTTTTCTTCTCAAGATTATAGCTAATAGAGGTAAGGGGCTCCCAATCATCAAACCGACTAGTCATGGGAGGGCTTTGTGTATCCTAGGTCTAACTACAAAATAAATAAAGGTGAGTTATACAATCGAAGGGTTGTCTGGCAAGCAATACTTCAATGCTTAAATCTACAACATTCGTAATAAAGTATGCAATTTGATGAGAAAGGAAGTGATAAGTGTTACGCCCCAAAGTCGCAGAGTCGCAATAGTCCCGCCGTGTAAACCATTCTATGATAGTAACTGGCCTCACAGTACCTACCATAAACATGACCTACACAAGGCGTCAATGACTCCTCGCTTTGAAGTAAACAGTTCGATTAACAATTAAACTACAATGATGATAAATAGTGCAAATTTCTAATAACATGTATAATATTATATATATAAGTCCACAGAGCTTCCCAGGAAGTTTTACATAAACATAACAGTTCACTAGATTACATAATAACTACCAGTCTTTCATCCCTAATTATATGGTCACTCCAGTTACATATTATACTAAGTAACTTGATCCTCACACCCCTGGCTTCAAATAGACTAACCTCTAGGTAATTGTAGGGCGACATAGTACTTGAAGTGTTCAGAAATCAGAACCTGCAAAAAGATTTATAAGGGTATGAGCAACTACAGCTCAGTAAGTTAAATTGGAGACTCATGAATGCATACAAGCACAAACAGGGTTATCAAGTAATTATTTTCATGCAATGCAACAATCAAGTGTCGTCACACAACGTAGTCCGGTCCGTTGTGAAATCAGAGAAATTTCACCCACTCCAATCCAGATTGAGGAGTTTCCATGTTATGCAGCAGCTCACAACCAAACCCAGCCTTGTGCAATGGAGACCTCGCTCCTCCCGCGACTACCTTCGAACCATTGACTTCACCCTTACCGCGACCTCCTCTCCTATCACTTAGTTCGACTAAGGATGAAGAAGGGACCATTTTGCAATCCTACGCTATCCCTTTTGAAGGGGTCAGTATTTGGTTGGAGAATCCTATAATCCCCTAACGAGTTGCAATGCATAACATTTTTGGTTATTAGGGTCAACTAAGATTAAATTCCGTTTAGGATGTTCAAACAATTTCATACCAATTCAATCAGTCACAAAATCACTCACAATACAAATTCAGCACGAATTCAGATACATTAAACACATGCTTAAACTACTTACAATTACTATCATATACAAGCCTAAATCTCCGAGTACTACAAAACTAGTACTCTATTACAATAAGCAATAACCCAACTTACTTGGAATTGCTCGATCGCTCAATCCCTTAATCGCAAGCTGATTTGTCTCTGAGTGTCCTATAATACAAATTGGTTTTTTTAGTACTTATAATTTATGGTTTCATATTCTAAGTTATATTTTAACTCATTTTTTTTCCGTGTATATCCATTATATCTTAATGATTCGTTGTACTTTATTTCGGTGTTCGAATCCTAAATGAGATTTTAAATTTTGATTCCTAAGCCTTAAATATGCTCGAATCCTAATGTGAAATTAATCACATCAAGCTCGAGTGTCCAAATATCCTATTGGGTCATAATTTGGTATTCTAAACTATTCGGTGCACGCTAACCCTAATTACGGTATCAGATTTATTCCCAATGTGTGAAAATCTTACATTTTGAGACATTTACTTAAAATTAAATGTCATTTTCAGATTTATTATTTTTCTGATTTCTATTATAATATTATCTAAATAACCCTATTTTTTTAGATTTATTAATTTACAATTTCACATATTACTAAATTCTTATATTAATTACCTAATTTCCTAAATTAACCATACTTAATACTCCAAAGGCTAGGATTAGAGTTCCACATCAAAGATTAACATCCCTAAACATCTAATTAATATCTAAATCAATAATTAACATCTTAATTACCTAATTAACCCAAAATCACCCAATTTTTCCATCATTTTAGGGCTAAAAATTAACTTAAAATTTTTGAAAATTAATTTTTAAAAAATGGCTTCATAGCATTGTTCTATATCATATAAGCATCCTACAGGAAAAATTGAGCTCCAAACTACACTCTTAAGCCTATTTATTTTCCATTCTAATCATGCTCGGTTTTGAAGAATTTGTTAAGAACCCTATAATTGCAGACGTAATTAAACTAAATCAATATTTTTCCTTAAATATAAATACAATAAAATCTTAGAATAACAAGTTTCATAATTTTCTGGGTAAAATAACTAATTTTGCAAAATTATTCAAAATCGAAAAATTTAAGAAACTAACCGGTCCAAAGCTTTCTGGTCGTCCAAACCCGGTCCAAGGCTGTTGGCCGGCCTAGACGGTGGGGCTAAAGTGGTGTAGTAGTGGCGGCTCGGTCCCAGGTAGTGGTGAGGTGTGAGTTTCTCTCACTACACGAATTTGCACAGTTTCCTTTTCTTTTTTCTTTTTTTCTAGATTTTCTCTCGATTTTTCAGTTTTCCTATTTTTCTCAAATGATAAACTGTCCAAATGACTTCTGGAAATTTTTTTTCCTATTTTTATAGACTATTTTTGTAATTATTATGCATTAATTAGACAAGATTTTGTCCAATTTCCTTGATTTTAGGCTTTTATGTTGTCTAATTTTAATTGGTTGATTTTTCTTTTACAGAGTTTGACTTTCCACGACTTGATTTGGATTATTCTAGGCTCCTTTGTTTTTTTTTTATAATTTTTTAATAATTAATTTATAATTTTCTTTAATTATTTACTTAGTTTTTTGCCAATTTAGGTAATTTCGCGTATTTTTATCTACATGTAAATACATGTGGGGTACATGTGAACATTCCTTATTATTATTTTGGTTATTCTAAAATTTTTAGTATACATATAATCTATCTTTAGTAATTTATTAATTATTTGATTACAGTTTTCACATTTTCGGTAATTAGTACTTATTATATTTAAAATTTGAAAATTTTATAGTCTGCTATTTTATTAATTATTTTCTTAAATTCAAGTTTACGGGATCAGTTTTACTAATATTTCTCTCATTAGTTTATAATTTGGGTTTGCTCGGATTCATTAACCGATCGCCCTAAACCTTGGATTCTAAGTTCAAATCTACGGTTACTAGGCTTAGCTTTAAGGCTTATAATAAGTGTTGGAAATGAATGTCAAAAGAGAGAAGTTACTTGTAGAGAGTGAAAGATTGAGTACTTATACATTCAATCCCCTAAGCCCCTGTCAACTCGTGGCATGTAGCCCTAGATTTTGAGGGCATGGGGTTAGTAAGATCTTTTGGCAGTAGTGAGAATGATTATTTTTGGGCTTTGCATTTATCATTTCCTTACAAATATTTGACGATGCCGTACACTTTCAACCATGAGAACTTTCCAAGAGGTGAGCCATCAGAGGTCACATTACATTTAATGTGATGTAAATGTTGTTAGGCTAAGCCTTGGGGCATTCTCGTTGAGAGCAAGTTGAGGTTTTAACGCCATTTATGGGTTCCTTGGAGGTTGGCATACAAGACTTCACTTGGATGGGCCTTTCGCCTCCTCAGGCCCATAAGCTAAGATAGAGCTGTCGTCTGATTACTCTTCAATACTAGGTCCAAGATGGTTGGCTTGGTCCCTACTAAAATTAGCAACTTGTAGGGTAACCTACGAACATAAGCCCGAGGTGGTTAGGTTTGGCCCTTCAAAGATCACGATCTCTAAAGTTAAGGCACTCGGCTTTGGCTTCGAGGAGGTTGGATTATTTCTAAGAACTACCATCAACACTATCTATAATATTTTCATGCTTGTATCTTATTCGTTGGTACATCTGTGAAAGTAGTGGCTCATTAGTCCATGTGTAAGAATTGCACACAATAAAGTGAAAATATTTAATGGTAGCTCCAAAAAAAGTTTTTTTTTTTTAATGATTTTCATATGAATAAATAAGTGTCATAAAACCATGGAATTAGTAGATTTGTCATAATGGACATCTTACATGAATAAAAATGTATGTGATCGCTAAAATAGTACAAAAGAATATTGGCTCCATGTTGAAAGGGAAAGAATTTAACCTTTGAAAATTCTATATAATATGTCATTTTTTTTTACTAAGTAATTCAATAGCATAAGATATGAAATAAACTTATAAATAATCAAAGATTACTTGACAATTTGCGACATTATCTAATTATTGTTGACGACTTATGTTTATTATTCTTTTCCTTTCTCTTTTTCCTTCTACTAAAAAGAAATCACAATACAAAGAAATACTTACAAATCTAAAGACTCGATCTACAATAAGTCCATCTCTTTAACAACAATAAGTTGGAACATCCCTTTTAAAAACTAATTCTCTATTGAGAATGAAAAATTAATCATATCCCAAAGAAAATATTCACATAAAATGTAAAAGCTAAGTAAAATAGAAAAACAAACTAAGCAGACAAGCCCACTAAGACTAGGGTAAAGAGATGAAGAGCAACATGTTAACGTATTCTTATACCAAAATTAAAGAGAATGAAAAGTGGATGATCTATGACAGTCCCCAAAGGAGGAAGTTAGAGCCATTAAATCAATTCCTATCCGTTCTCAAAGCATAGAAGAGTTTATGGCAACTATTATAGTCTTCTAATGTTTTTACCTAAAATTGAATATCATGTTTGGAAAGCTTACTCAAATGCCCTAGCCACAAATGATAATTTAGTTAAGAGAAACTATCAACAATCCCTTTGCTATAATTTCTACAATTTTGTCGATACTTTAGAATATTTACCGGTTGAATGTTTTTTAATGAAAAGATTTTGGTTTAAGTTTTTAGGGCATGATTATGCTTTGATCCTTATAGGAAGATTTGATAGGTGGTTACTGCTCCTAATATAAGATCTAATGATCGGGTCTAAATGGAGGCATTGAAATTAAGTTATCTTATAGAAACAATAGCTAAACCTTTCTAGTGTAATCAAATGTGTGAGAGCAATTAGAATGGAGAAGGCTAATTTGAAGATTGTCATGAAACATTCTTAATGCTTGTTGTTTTTCTTAATAAATCACAAAACTAATGCATATTCTGATTGGGTTGCATCTTAAGGTAAAACAAGGATGTGCAAAATTTAATGGATCTTAGTGTCTCATCTTCTTTAGCTAGGATGATTCATCTAATATTGACAAAGTGCAATTGAACACACTAATCCATATATCATAGCTAACTCAAACTACAATTGACAAAATGAGTTTAAGATAGCTTTTACTTAGTTATGGCAATTTAGCTTATAAAATACCCCGGTTATCATAAGATAGAATCTTACATTGTGGAGGTAACTATTAGTGAAAATACCTTACCTATCCAATGTTTCTCATTTTAGCTACACTACCTCATCTCAACCATAACCATTTTGACCTAAAGAAAAATAAAGGAAAGAGTAATGATAAAAGGAGTTTATTTATAAATTTTGTTGAGAATTTGTAGTGAACCAATAATCTTTTTTAGATTTTATCATTCAAATAAACAGGGAAACGAAAATAGTCTAATCTTTATCAAACACATAATTTTCAATAAAATTTCTTAATATCTTTTCTTACTATTTATCTTCTTTTTTTTTTATTTTAAGCCTAATACATTAAGCTATTAAATGCTATACTTAATTGAAATTTTACTTATGGGACTTACTACCATAGTTCTAGTTTATACCATTTAGCTAATGTGTTTTTGCCATGTCATCAATAAAAGTAGTAAACTTAATAAGTAAAAGTTTAATTAAGTATAACATTTAGCAAACTCAACTTAAATATAAATTCAGGATGACAATACTTTTAGTCAGTCTCTTTTGTTTTCAGTTTTTTTTTTTCTAAGAAAAGTATCATGGATTAAATATTGTAAACGACGGTCCTGTCTTTCTTTTCTTTTTTTTCATTTTTTCGATCCATTGCATCTTATCAAGGTCTATTTGAGAATTACTTGTTTAGAAAATTATTTGATTAGTTTTGATTTCAAATTTGATGTTTGAATAAATTATCTTTTTATATTATATTATAATTATAATGAAGGTGATGATAGGATAATAAATAAGAGTTAGAAAACAAAAGCTCATTTGTTTTTTAGTGAAAAAAAGTTTAAGAATTACATTTTATTCGTTTGATCTTTTTTCCTAAAAGTAAATAAAATAAAGGGTAAATTACTCAAACTCTTCATAGGATGTGCAAGATATTTAATTTCATAAAAGGTAATATTGTAATTAATATTTTATTATTTTGAGAAAAATAAATTTATATCTGCTTTATGTTTTATTTTGCCAAATTAGGGGTAGAAGATGAAAGGGCCCGGAATTATTACTCTTATGTTGCATTTAGTTCACTGCTATGGAATTGACATTCTATTTTATTATTATGGAATTATTATTCTCTTATTTATTTTGGAAAAAAAATTATATCATAAGTAATATTTATTTTTTGTATTGTGGAATAAATAAGGAATCCATGTTCCTTTCCTTCACCCAAGTAATAATTATTCCTCATAAAAAAATAACTTTCATAACCTAATTATTGAACAAAATAGTATTAGATGTTGCTTTTTCTTTTTAGTCTTATTTTATTTTAGTGAACCAAGCATAATGTTAAAGAGCTAAATTCCCATATTTTAGTAGCTATATCACGAGATGTGAGATTTACCCCTTCTAAAGTTTGTGCAACACTCTACCTTCTTATATTTTTTTTATATTTGCTCGTATTCCAAATGGGAGCCAATCTTTTCCTTTCTTATTTACCTAGGACCGTTTTAAGCCCATTCTTTTGAAAGAGTATCCATCCTTCTAAAGGAGTTCATTTTTAGCATAGTCAAGGGCCTTTATATGTTTGGGAAACTCAACTATCTCAATAGATTTTAGCTTAACATGACCATCATTAGGAGAGTAGTATCAGCTTCCGACCAATTTGTTTATGGGAAGTAAAACCCGCCTTCAAGGAATACTTCACCCCACATGAAACTACATGTTGAAGTCACTCACTTCACTTTAAGCTTGAGTTGAAGACTTCAATTGTCTTCAAGTT
Organism: Lumnitzera racemosa; assembly: GCA_024138005.1. Taxonomy (NCBI): domain Eukaryota; kingdom Viridiplantae; phylum Streptophyta; class Magnoliopsida; order Myrtales; family Combretaceae; genus Lumnitzera; species Lumnitzera racemosa. Next base: position 70,523,514 of record JAMXBC010000004.1, on the reverse strand, counting down.
CATAGATCATCACATTCTCCCTCACTTAAATCCACAACGCCTTCATTGTAGAGTTAACTCTTCATCACTACCTTCCACCACCTTACTCCACTTATTGCCCAACTCTAATCAAGATCACCTCTACCAGGACTTTAGCCTTTCACAGGGTTCCTTCATACCCCTACCCATTCTTCCTTCCTCCGAAGTCCCCTCTTATTGAATAACCCAATGGTAAGATTTGCCTACTAAAGTTTATTTCATTTTCTAAAGATGTAAGTAAGGATTTATTACGATGCAGCTCACGAAACGACTGTCCTTTCTAGTAAGGATGTCCTTTACCTAATGGTCGCTTCTCCTCTCAAGTTTCATCTAGATAAGTACAGTTGTTAACGAGAATTACTCTTTTTCATTAAGCTCATTAGGTGGTATTTAAGTGACTTACAGGGCTTGAACCTTTTAGCTCTAATACCACTTATCAAGAGACAAGAGGTTCACTCCTCTTAAAGTGCTTGTATGGTACTCAACTGTAATTCCTAAAGTCAGGTGTTTTGGAATTATTATGTAAAATTTAAGGCAATTGAGTAAATTATTTGATCAAACCAAAATTTTATGACAAAGTTAAGACTATTAATAAAAGTGATCTTGCAAGTTTTAATTTAGGAAAAAAATAATAAAATAACTAAATATTATAATATTTATTTATATTTATATTACTTGTTATTTATTGGAAACACTTAAAATGAGTTCTGATAATTAATGAATTAACAAATTGATAGAGACAAATTATATACATGCTAAAAATTATAAAATATTTTAAGTAATATTTATAAGTATTTATTTGTACTATATATATATTTACATATAGGTAAAAATACGTGAAATTACTTAAAATATATTAAAATAATACCAATTAATTAAATAAAAATCAAGAAAATTCATGGAAGTATAAAAATGCCTAGAAATGAGGCGTGCGAAGTTGAAAATAACATAGGAAAAATCAACAAATAGGAATTAGATTTTTAGAAAGTGAAAAAGGGAAAGGATAGGGACACTTGGCATAAAGAAAATTAAAAGAAAACCCTAAACCACAGTATAAATTCAGCAAATCTTTTCGAAAACCCATTTTGGTTAGTTGTGAATACATAAAAATTAGGGAGAGAACAAGAAGAGAGGAGAAAGTATTTTTAGAAAAAAAATAACAAAATAATATGCAATTAGGGCTTTTTAAGGAAACACATGTTCGATAACTACCTGGAAGTGCACAACCACTACAGCTAGATGGTGGAGGCAACGCCTAAGCCAGTCAACAAGGTTATGGCGGCCGACTATAGCTAGAGACAGCAATGCCAACAAGTTCTAAATACTACTTTGATTTTATTTAATTTATTAAAAATATTAAATAATTATGAAAAATTATGAAATTTAATATTCTAAAATATTTTTGTATGTAGTTTTTAGAAAAAAAATATTGTTTTGTTAAAATTGGGTCTTGAAATATATCATGCTTAAGAAATTTATAAACTCGAACGAGTTTTTAATATTGATTTAAATGACCTTAATAATATAGTTTTAACTTCAAAATTTTTGTGTAAACTATTTAGAGTATTTATGACATTGCTTTAAAGAGTTTTTTTTTTTAAAAAAAATTATTTTCTAAAATTTTACTTAATTTTTAAGCCTTAAAATCATGTATAAAAAGCAATTTATTAACTTAATTGAGTGATTTAATGTTAATTTATTGGAAATTTTGATTTAATATGTAATTAAGTATCTTGATATGTGAATTGCTAATGTAAGATAGTATTTTTGGAGTTTAGGGTATTAATTGTATGTATTATGCATATTAGGTAATAATAATAAATGAATAATGGGTAAAAGTGTATATTTAAGTTAATTTTGTGACTTAAGGATTAAATAAGTAAAAATTCTGATTTAGGATATAATTAGATATCTTGATAAGTTATTGGGTGAAGAAGAATAATATTTGTAATATCAGAAATGTTAGATAAGTGATTTAGGTGTGAATTATGTAATGATACATAATATGTATATATAGGAAATTAATTAATATAAAATATTAGATCAAATTTGATAATAATAATAATAATAATAATAATAATAATAATAATAATAATAATAATAATAATAATAATAATAATAATAATAATAATAATAATAATAATAATAATAATAATCTAACAAGGAATGAATATTTAGATAATTATATGAAAATTGTACGTTATTCTCATGTTGGGAATAAATTTGGTAATTAAATAAGAAATATAGTGTACCGTATCGACCAAAATACTATTAAAAGATAAAACGAGAATTTAGGATATATAAGTATAGTGAGATAAATTTAGCATGTTGATTCAGAAGAAATTTTTAAGGTTTATATATAAAACCTGTAATCAGAAACTAACCTAGAATAGATTGGTAATAAGAAATATATGTGTATGTATATATATATATATATATATATATATATAACTTGGATTATTAGGCAAGAATTATGATTTAAAAGCTTATATATAATGAAGATATAGATATTAAAAGAATATTTATATTATAGGGATAAGCGAAGATGAGTTGACCCTCAAATGAAAAAGTCAACATCTCGAGTAAGTTTGGGATCAATACGTTACTGTATTTAGGAATACTGTTTTATAGCATTTGAAAGCTTAAGATTATACTTATTTATGCTTGTAGGTAATATAATTATGGGTATGTCTATGTATACGTATTCTTAAATGTATAGTGTAGTATTGGCTCGCTGTATTGGTTTACAATTGTTATATATTATGTAATATGGATTGATCATCTTAATTGAACTTAATAATATATGACTTGTAAAATTAACCGGACAAGTGTTTCAACCCATTACAGGAAACGTTTAGAGATCTCTAACCAAATACTGACCTCTTCGAAAAAGATAATGTTGGATGATATAATTGGTCTTATCTTCATCTTTAGTCGAACTAAGTGATAGGAGAAGAGCTCATAGTAATGATAAAAGCTAACGTAAACTGTTGAAATGTGAATTAAACTTCTTAATCCGAATTAGAGGGGAGGTAATTTTTCTAATCTTACAACGAATCGAATAACATTGTATAATGGTATTTGTTTATCGCATTGCATTAAAATAATTTGTTGATAACTCTATTTGTGCTTGATGTATAGTTTTAAGTTTCCATCCCAACTTACTGAGCGATTAATTGTTTACATCCCTATAGATGTTGTTGAAAGTGTTAACTTGAAAGCAACTATATAACTATCTTGAAGCTAGCTACTGTTAGATTTTAGAGAGTAAGGAAATAAAAACTGAAAAAACAAATTCATTTCTAAGGTTTTAGTTCTTAATTTAGAATTCTATAATTATCAAATAAGGTATTGCTTAGGTAAAATTGTGCTAATTGTAATATTTGAATTCTAGTATACATTTTTCATATTTTCTTAGATAAATAACCTATTTAATTTATAAATTATTTACTTTAAAGTAGATTAGTCATGGATGCCTTATATAAATTAGGTCTAAGATAACAGCTGTAAGGTCAACTTTTATCTTAAAGTGATTTACATAAAAGAACTATTACGATTCTACCGTTTCGAAATATGACATCAACCATCCTTTATCTCTATTATATTTGCTCGTATTTTGGATGTTGAGCTAAACTTTTTCCTTCCTATTTATCCAATATTGTTTCAAGTCTATCCTTCTCAAGGAATGCCTTTTACCATTATCACAAACCCCTAAATGTTTAGAAAACTCAACTAGTTTAGACTTGTCATGGCCATCATTAGGAAATCGATATCAGTTTTCGATCAATTTATTCATGAGAAGTTAAACCTACCTTTAGAGAATACTGTACCCCTTGAACAAACTACTTACTAATGGCACTTACTTCATTTTACGCTCAAGTTGAACACCTTACTTATTTTCAAACTTATGAACCGTGGCATTTGCATAAGTAGTTAAGTCTGCAGTTAATAAAGTCTTCCTTCAAAGACTTATTATAAACTACCGAGCGGGGGGTGGGTGGGAGGGGGGCGTTGCGCTATGAAATTCCAAAAACACGTGGATTCAATTCATGAGCGCTTTAAGTGTCATGCAAAAAGAAATCTGCATAAAAGCGAAAGCATGGCAAATAGAGATATTATTCATTCTCAAATGTCTAGGGCAGACGATGACCTTCCCACCAGCTTTACAAAAGAAGGAAAAACACCAGCACTATACCTCACCTTTAATCTTACACTACATGATCCCCCCAACCTTTTTTTATTCCCTTTTCCAGAGAAGCCGTTCATGCTGTCCTAGAGTCCAAAAGCAAAAGCTTTATATATTCTTACGTTGCAGATAGGCATGAATATAGATAATAGTAATAATAATACTAACAATAATAATAATAAGTAAAACATTCTTATTAAAATGGACAAAATTCATAAAATAAGTTGTTGCAAACCATAAAAACTGCGAATCTATGGTTTTTGGAAAAAAAAAAAAAAGGGATAGAACTACAAATCTTCCCTAAAAGAGTAAGGAAGAATTCAATAATACCCGAACCAGCTAGTTAGAAACCGTTGATAGAGAGATCTGGCCAAATCTATGGCACCGAAACTTAAAAGATGCAATTAAAATAGATTCAAAATGATTTTTATAAACGTAAACTTACTTCTACTGAGTTTAGTATTTTAATAAACTCTATTAAAAACTTTCCGAGTTTTTTCTCGTATTACTTAAAAGCTTATAGATTAATATGCTTATTAATCTTCTTAATAAAAATAAATAAAATAAGGTCATTGATTATTGTTTTTTTTTTTTTTTGGCAAATAAGACTTCCTGTCGAATATTTTTGTAATATAAAAATCCAACCGTAAATCATACAAGATTTTTTATCATGTATCTATCGGATATCCCGAAATATCATCACGCTCGGTTGCCAACTAGAACCATATTCCAAGGAAGAAAATAACTCATTACAGGGGGAACTAAGGTTTACATACCGATGACATGATGGTTCTACAAACTAGGATAGGTCATGACATGACTCATGAGTGCTCTTTTTCCAATATGGAAAACTATGCGTGATCGCTGTAACTTGCTTGAATTTAGGTATTTAAACCCAGATTTTGCACTTACCTTAATCACGTTTATGTATTTTTAAATTATCTCTTATATCTTTTCATACTCATATATTGCTTGCTATTTATAAAATTAAAAAAAAAACATATATATACTAAATGAGAACTTTTCCTTCTTTTTTTTTTTTGGGTCTCCTGCTCATCTATCACAATATGTTAATGGGACAATTGATAGTGCACGCACTTAAGTCAAATGAAGTTACGATACATATTAACTGCGTCCCTTTAGTTGAGGTGTAGTCAGAATGTGAATATTTTATTTTTATTGGATCCGTGGCCTTTACGAAATTGACCCCATGTCGAGAAGCGATTTGATTCATACCACTCAATTGAGTTTATATCCAGAGCTTACCTCGGATTTTAGTGGGTTCAACCAATTTTGTGTTTATGGGTCCGGAACAAAGTTTGTAAAGACTTTGTCTTGGCGTCTAGGAAAAGATCCATTGAGGGTACATCGGAGATCGAACCTCAATTAGGAAAGGGACATTTACATTGAGGCTTATGTCGATTGCATTAACACATATCCGTGTAATTGTTGACATTGATTATTTACCTTTCAATCCATCTTAATTTCATTTTTCTTTTACCCCTTTACACAATGTTTTGGAAGAAAGATCCAGAAGCAAGGAATGGGGATGGAAGAATTGAGGGGTAATCATTTCCTTTGTTCTTTTGGGTTTAGAGCAGAATGAAAGCTAATGGAAATAATTAGCTACTCCACGCTCAAAGCTTTCTCCTAAATAAGAGAGAAGAAAAGTGAATAGCAAAAAAATATTCATAATTACCATAACGATCCGATCGAAATTCTTCATACTAAAATATTATTCTTCTTAGCATGGTATGATGTACGATTTTATTCCTTAATACAACTGCTTTCTAATAAATCATCCATCTTGCGATGCTCCATACTAAGCACGCATAATGTCAAGGTTCTAATGAACTTCTAACCACTATATCAAAAAAAGTATCGATAATTAGAATCCATTTACTTTCTATTTAAACAGCATCACATTCTATCTCTTCTTATAGATTTAACATCCTCCTCAGTTTCATTATATAAGTATAAAACTAATAGCAAGTAAGGACTCCACTATTTTAACTTGTTGACTACTTTAATAACTTCTATAATAATTCGACCAAAACTTTCTACAATGAAGTATCATTCATGTACTATTTATCCCTTAGTGTAGCTATTTCTAAGAGGACCGCCCATTCTAGGATTTTTTTAAACTAAACGTGTTTAACTTTATAGAGTTTCAATAAACATTGAAAAGTATCTTGATAATTAAAGTTCCATCAACTTCTATTTAAAAGATATCACAATTATTGATTTACCCCTTTTTGCATACCTTTCCTTTATTTGTTATATAATGTTATTACTTCTTATAAGCAAATTGGTATATATTTCCTCCATCTTATTTAATATATACTAATCATTTTCTTTCCTTATGTTATACAAAAACACCGAAAAGAATCTAATATCCTTGTAATTTCTTTCCTCCATATCCTTTTCTTTCATTTTTTTTTTTTTTCCTTCCTAACTCCTTCCCTTTTGCCTAGCACAACGTTAGGGTCACATCTACGGCTCCTACGGGAAGATAGCGAGAATAGAGTTATATATAAGCTTGTTCAAAACAATATTTAAGCTAAGTCTGACTCAACGATTATCAAATTCAATCTTGAAATTTTTAAATAGTTTATTAAGGTGAGCTTAAACTTCATAATATTTAGTTTAGTTCAATAAACTAGCAAGTCTACCAGAGCTCAAATCTCTGAGTCAAGCTCCAATCTACTGATTTGAACTAGGTATTGCATCATCTCAAGTCAACCCAGTGATGACCCTTCACAAGACCTCTTGTCACTGGCTTTTATTCTCTCAAACGTGTCCTACAGAGGCTAAATGCGGTAGACCAAAAATTCCCACGTTTAGCCCATTGCATCACCTCTAGTGAAGCATTGACTGTGAAGAGGACCAAAGCACCTTCGTTGACTGACTAACCCTATCAGCTACTTGCTGGTCATTTTTAACCCCCACAACCTGCCTAAGCAAGTTGGACAGGCCACAAAAACAAAATCAGTGTGGAAATCAATACAAAGGTTCCACGTCGACACTATATTAAAGTATTTGCCTTGAAGTACCCATATTCATTGCTTACATGACAATCAACCATGTTGCACTGACTAAAACTTGAAGTTGATCAACTAGAAAGCAAGCACGTTTGTGTGAGTTGGACTTGTACAAATTCCATGAAGTGGTATCTCCTGCATCAATATATTTGGTTCGAAAAGGGAGGGCAAGGAATTGCCACTGTGGTTTTATGTACATATACTTCCCTGCGATTGTACTGACCATTTCATGAAGACTGAAAATTTGAGCCAAAATCTGCTGATGATCTAATTGATGCACATGCTGAAGACAGTACAGGTCAATCATCGCGGTAGACGCAAACCTAATTGATGAACCCAATACTTACAGATCTTTCCAAACATTAAAATCAGTGCTGGAGTTGTTATAGTCTATGATGCTATCTTGGCATCCCATGAAATATGTAGAATGGACAGCATCCACATTGACTAAAGCATGAGCCATACCGCTTGGGCTAGCAGTAATCGCAACCTCGTCACCAACTATAACAACTTCACCATAACCTTTGCTATCTACCTTTGGGTTCTCCAACTGCAGGAGGTTTATCACATCAAACAAGAAGTAACAGATTATCCAAATGTCGGCAACAGGATGTAGCTAATTTAAAGTTTAAATGAGAGTGCCCCTTCCCTGCACTAACACAGAACATGTGGCTACAATAGAAATGTCAGGATATAGGACTTCAATTTAGGGAAGATCACATCCAAAATGGATGAGGATCTTTGCATCATGATCATACAAAAGCCATGATGGAGGTAAGAAGTCCACTAGAGGAATATATAATGAAATCTTCAAAAAATACATGCACTGTGTTTGGCAACCGCAACTTCAGCGGTGAGAGAAACAAGCACATATAAGTGGAAATGAAGGGAATTAAAAGGAAAAGAAGTTAATGCGTAGGAAAGAAATTAAGAAAATATTCGACCATCTTCATATGGTTGATGTAGCAAAAGATAGAGGAAGAGAAATAAACAATTTGTTGGCTAGAAAAGACCATCATTTTATTTTTGCAAATATTGACACTAAGGGTGTTTTAACATTTCTTTATGGAAATATGGAATTTCAATTCAAAGGTACCAATCAGGTCTCCATCTAGCTATCCTCAAGAGCTGCGAAGTATCTTTAAGGGTAGAGAAAGTTGTATCTATCATTAGAACTCCATCCATTTCACTTTCATCAAACAATAGAAAAAATGAAACTAAAAAGGAATAAGATAAAAAAGGCTTCTTCCTCTCTTGGTATCTATCCTACAACTCTCATGCTAATAGGGGTGTTTTTATAACTTAAGACCTATAACCCCACACTTGAATTCGTTTCTCTCCAATTCTGTGTAAAAACAAAAAGGGCCACTTTCAATTTTAAGCATCCAAACATAAAACTTTCTCCCACTTCTTTTCAGCAAAAGAAACAACTCTTGCATACATATAAATATCCAAAAGAAAAGAGTGCATTTCAATTAGATTCAAAATTTAGTTAGAGAGAGAGAGAGACAGCATACTCTGAATTTTGTCTTAGCACCCCAAATGATGAAGGTCTCATTACAAGTATGATGTCTATGGTTTCCTCTTACACCACCGGGCTGAATTTCACCAACATGAATGGAAGCACAGGTGACAGCGCCCCCTGCAAGCAACAACATATTATTCTCTCACAAATCTCAACCCACCAATTCTCGCTGAATTTTGAAATTTCTTAGGACTCTATAATCAGATGCCTTGACTTTAAAGCCCTAATTGGCAATTAGAGAGTCAATCAAAATCCAAAAATTTTAGGAGCTAAAATAAGATAAAAAACACACTTTTGAACGATCCATAGTCAACTAAATTATGTCACAATAATCTGTCTCAAATAAATCCCCCCATCAAATACTGAATTACCTACAACATCCATTTCCCAGAATCTAAATGGAACAATATGATCCCAGATCAACTTGATTCAAAACAAACAAACACCATCACGAGATTTCCTTTGCCAACTGAAGGGCACGACGGTCATTGGACCAGTTACTTCCAGTATCAGCACCAATTATTCCAAGCACAATGATGCTTAAACTATACCGATTCATTCTGGCAATCAAGTAAAAAGTGCCTCAACGCTTACATAACTAAGCTAAAAAAATTAACAAATTCCCATCTCAATTGCAGTTACAAGATATACAATTCAAGAAAGTAAAAATTAAAAATATATATGGATAGAGAGAGAGATTTGAATAAAACCTCGAATCCCTAAGTCCAGGGCAAGCGATACAGGATTGACCAACCAACCCCGATTATCTTTCACAATTTTGGACGGAAACCCAGAAGAAAACCTAACGAGATTAGCCATAAAGTCGTCATCTTTACTCGATTTACGAGAATCAGGGTTGATCCCGAGATGGGGAGGAGAAGAGAAATGAGAAGTAGAGGAATTCTGAAGTCTTAAAGAGACCCAGGTGAGGAAAAGGAAGAGAGAGAGAACGAACGGAAAAGCATGGGGTTTCTTGAGGAAATGAATGAACGGAGATGAGGAGAATGTAGAGTAACAGTAGTCCCTTTGTGTTGAAGAAGGAGATGGGGGTTCAGAGCTGGGAATGTCTATTGTCGTCGTATAGGAGCTTCTTCTAGGGTTTGCCATTTGGGGTTTGTCCTTGTTGTAATCACGACATTGTAGTGAATAGTGATTCTAAAGACTGGATGAAATGAAATGAAACATGAAAATGGTGGCGTCGGCGAATTGTTCCCAGGTTTCCGAATTCTGTCCCTCGCTCTCTCTGGTATTTTGGTGGTCAGGTAACGCTGGTGCCCTTTTTGGGACCAAAAACTTATCCCGGTTACCCTTTCTTTTTTTCAACTATTACATCACAACAACTAAAAGGAGGGTCAGGCCAGATTTCCTCTCATATTAAAAATCAGTATTTATTGACACTCAATTTTCATTTGGACCAGGCCCAACGGTAAAGCCCATTGCAGGTGGCATATAAGTACACGTGAGTGAACAATGAGCTTATCGTTTACACTACAATCTATCCGTGGAGCCATGTAGTTACGTCAAGAAGGGTGTAAGCTATTGGTGAACTTATGCCCTATGTTGCAACTTGCTCAACGAGCCGTATAATATACCATCCAAACAGGGCTGCCCCAATTAGCCAATTGACATATACTGATCACCTAACATAAGCTTGAGGCTTAACTTACCCTCAATCAAGTATTAGTTGACTCCTTCCTTAGTATCTCAACTCAACTTTTATCTTTAATACCTATTCTCTAGTGTAACTCATTAATAAATGTCTGACATTCATAATATGGCCGGTATACTCAACAACCCTTGCAATCGTCAAACCTCTGGGTTATAGATCATGTAATCTAGTAGACCAAAATATGTCACTTGCAATACAACTCGATCTCTATTGCAGAGCGCACTATCTATCGGCGATCAATACAAACGAACCCTAAATCGCCACATATCCAAGTAACTCACATAAAAAGCACCAAGCATTATAAAGTAAGGCAGAACAACACACTCTCTCCTTAACTCTCTAAGAATTCTCTCCGTCCTCCTTTTCTCTTCTCCCCTTTATCGAGCTTGATTTTTTTGTCTAATTTTTATGTAAGTTTTCTCTAAACCAATAAATATTAAACCTTATCTATTCAATTTTGATCTTTGACTAAGGTTTAAGGAAGGTAAAACTTTAACTTTCTAAAAAAATTTTAAGAGTCACTACTCGACTAGAGTCAAGATATGATTTAGGTTAAAACTAAATGGGTAAATTTTGTTTTGATCTAAACACTGGTTTGTGTGAAAAAAAAAAATTTAGATAAAAGGTTTTTTGAAAAACCAAATAAACGAGTTTGAACGTTAGGTTTTTGAAACCCTTACAAGTGTAACAAACTTTTTAAATTTGGATTTAATTCCTAAAATCAGCTTTTAGAATAATAACTTGATTTATTAAAATTACTTTTAACTGAATAATTTTAAGCTAAAAAAAAAGGAAATTTTAATTTCTTTTTTCATTTTTTACGTCGTTTTAGAGGAGTCTATGTACCTGCTAGTCGAAATTAGACATACATAATTATTTTTTACAAAACTTAGGTAGATAGGTTGATTTTAGTAAAGAAAAAAGTCAAGTTTACATTTTTTATTCGGTTTGATGTTAGTTAAGGAAATTCTGTAAAGGGTCTTAATTGGGGATTTATTTTTAGAAAATTCTAAAAAAAAAGTCTTAATTTGGAAAAAATGATCATTTACTTTTATTTATTTTAGAAAATTGATTCTCTAAGTGGTAAAACGATTTTCATCTTTTTTTATTTTTTTATTCCATCTTATTCTCATTACCTTATTTTTATTTATTATTTTTTGGGTTATTTTTCTTTTATTTATCATTATTATTTTAGCTTTACGTCTTAATCCAGAAAATAAAAAAAAATAAAAAAATAAAAATACTAACTTCCTTTGTTCATTCTTTTTCTTCACTTTTTTCTTTTGGATTTTTCCTTCTCTCTCTTTCTTTTTTTTTTCTTTTCCTTTTAGGCACAATTACAATTAAAGTAAAAAAATAAATAAATAATACAGAAAATAGGAAAAAAGGAACAAAAATGATGCCAAACGGGGAAAAGGGCTAGACTGAAGGATTTATGTATGGATCTTGGACTCGTGCTTGAGTCGAACTTGGGTTAGGCTCCACAGTTCACGAGTTAGGTAGGGAAGTTTTGTGGCTTTCATGTTAAACTTCGGGAAGGTAGGCCAAGTGCTTGGGCGAACAGAGCTCGTCTTGGTGGTTTTTAAGATTGGTGGTCGGTGGTGGTGAAGCTTTAGTTACGGTGACAACTGCTGAGCGTCAATTGGAGAGTTGGGTTAAGGGTTTTAAACTATGGTGGTGAGTTTGGCTCGATGGAGGTTGGAGAGAAGGCTATGGAGAGAGAAAGACGATGCAATGAGAGAGAGATTATAGAGAGAAAGAGAGAGAGAGTTCAGCTAAGAGTCCTTAGGATGCTAGAGTGGATGCGGTAATGGTGGCAATTGGTGTTTGTATGGGTGTTAGCTTAGGTTTGGTTGGAGATAGGAGATATATAGAGAGAGAGAGAGATGCAATGGTAGAGCTTGAGAGGAAGAGAGATAATAGGATATTTTTTTTTCTGAGTTCCCAAACCTTTTTGTGCTACTGTAACAATCAATATAGCTTGAGAAATTTGAAAATCAACTTCAATTTCATTGATGAGCTTTTTACCTTAAGTTAAGTTTTTTTTTATTTTTTTATTTTCAACCTTGATCTTAGTCACATAATCAATTGAATCTAGACTAGTTTTGGGCTTAATTTAAAAGTAGGCCATGCATTTTACACCATTTCACTATTAATTTGGTGAAATCGTAAATGAAAGAGATAAAACATGACCTAAAATAAAGCATATGAAAAAGGAACGAGAGTTGGAATCGGGGGAAAGGATGGAGAAGGGTGAGAAAACTGGGCAGGTTATGTACAAGGCATGTGACATGCACTCCCATGTACGCATTGCGAAAAAATGAAAATGAATAGGGCCTTGGGCCTTGTTTCATGAATAAGCGAACCAAATTCTAAAACCTGTTCCGATCCTTATATAATATTTAAAAAAAATTATTTACTTTTAACAAAAAACAAAAATTATACTAAACCTAAAATTAAACCCCAAACGATTTAAATTTTTTTTTTCTAAATTGTATGTTTTTGTACTTTTCTAAAATTTCTATTTTTGGTAATTTTCCCTTTTTTTATATTTTTCTAAATTCGAAACCTTTATCTTATTCTAAAAATTTCAAAAATGACAAGGTAGCAAAAATTAAGTATCTACAACTGCCCCTCTTTATAGCAAAGTTTTTTGTAAGAAAGTTTGAGTAAAATTTTGCTAGAAAAACAAAAGAGATACTATTTTTACTACGAGGATGGATTTATCCTAAGAAACACTACAACTAACTAACTATCTTAAGCTTGGTCTATTAGGGATCTGATGAATGGTGAAAGGTGAACAAAAGAGGAGACACTCTAAGAGCTAATTAGGACAAAAGAAAGTAAAAAGGAGGAGCGCCCTATAGCTTCAGAAGAACCTTAAAAGAATTTGAAAATCTAATCGTGCCCCTATAAGCTGACTAACCTAGGCGAACGAACGAAGCACTCTTTAAGCCGATCGAGACCTTAAATTGAAAAATTAAAATATGGTACTACCCTACTAAGCTAACTAACCTAAGTGAATGGGTGTTGCACTTCTTGAGCTGGCTAAGTGATAGATTTCAACTTAAGACTATCTTCATGTCGAGGCCAATCTATCATAAGCTAACATTGACTTACTCGAAACTGAAGCTAACCTGCTCTAACCTGAGGTCGAACTGTTTGAAGCCGAGGCCGAACTGATACCAAAAAGCAGAGAAGAAGAAAAGGAGTTACTTAACATCAAGTTTGTCGTCTACCAAGAAGCTAAGAGACCACATAGCTGAAGCCTTAAGGCTAAAGATCCACTCGGCATGGCATGGGGAGACTAGTGCCGACTAACCATAAAACTCGGCAACTATGGACCGACTTTTTAGGTATCTCATCCAAACACTGCGGGACTTCAAGGGTTCCTTCCCAAACCCGAACATCCAATTGCCGACCTTATCTAGTCCAAATCCCACTCCTTCCATGACAATCTGAATGACTATATATTGACTCCTTTTGCCAAACGTACAGTTTTGCTTTTTTGTGAATATTTTCTTTAATTTAATTATAGGCCCATTTTTTGGGGCTTAAGACCTTGTATATTATTTATATTTTTGCTACTAAGATTTTAGGATTTGTTATGAATAGAAACATTTGTAATTAGTAAAATATATTGTCACGCCTCGAAGCGGCAGAGTTGTAATAGTCCAGTCATATAAACTATTCTAAAATAGAAATTGACGATACAGTCGCTTTTTTAGACCTGATTTACAAGAAGCATTCATGACTAACCCTTTTTAAAGTAAACAATTCATAAATTAAATATATTATTTCCTTATGAACTTGATAAAAATACATACTTATATTAAAATAATTTGAGTATATTTACAAGATTTAGCAATCTAATCATAATTTACCTAAGTAATTTGTAAATTTATGCTAAAAACTTTGAAATAAATCTAACTAGAGAGTGTATTTAGTTTTCCGTTTACATCCTCACTCCCTAGGAACTCGTAATTGCTAGCTTCAACGTAAATGTAATATGCTTCCTAACTAGTACCTGCAACAAAGTTTATAGGGATGTGAGTAACCACGGCTCAATAAGTTAGGACAGAGACTTAAAACCATATAGCAAACACAAAGAGGGTTATCAATCAAATTATTAAGTGCAATGCATGTTCAAGCATATACCATCGCATGACATTATCTAACTCGTAGTGAGATTAAAGAAATTACATCCACTCTAATCCGAGTTAAGGAGTTTTCATTAATGCAACAACTTACGACTAAACCCAAGCTTATAAAATGGAGACACTGCTCCTTCCATGATTACCGTCGAACCATTGACTTCACCCTTACCGTAACACCCTTGCCGTAACTTCCTTACCTGTTACTTAGCTCGACTAAGGATAAATAAGAGACTAATTATACTATCTAGCGGTATTCCTTTCGAAGGTATCGGTGTTTGGATAGAGAATGCTAATGTTCCCCTAATGGGTTGCTATGTATGTTTGATTTAAAATTTCAAGTTATATATTTAATTAAGTTTAGTTTAAGGTGTTTAATCATTTCAATAAATCACATAAATATAAGCTATAATGGTAATCGAAATCATATATTCAAACTTAGAAATAAGCACATGCACACAATTACCTACCTAACAAGCACAATCGTGTACGATTTTAAGCCACTAAGTACTACAAATTAGTATTCCAAAATATAATAACGTATTAATTCTAACTTACTTGGTATCCTTGGTTGCTTACTCAGTCAATCGCAAGTCAACCCGTCTCCATGTATCCTATAATATATATATATATATATATATATATACACACACACTTTAGGTTATGATTTAACTCAATTCTTCCCATATACAAATTAGTTATTATTAATTCATCCTAGGTTAGCTTAGGGTTCGGTTTCTAAATCCGATTCTGGCTCATGTTTTTAAATCAGTTCTAATCACAAGTATTATACATAAACCCTAAAGATATGATCCAAATACAAATGTGAAATTCATCACATTAGGCTTGAGTATCCTAATTATCATTTTAATCCTAAATCGATATTCTATTCTTCTCGGTACACTTAAACCTTTATTAGTATACTGAATTTACCTTCGATATGAAAAAATTTTACATTTTTCATATAAACACCTAAATTTAAATTTCATACAAAATTTATTATATATTTTTATTATTATATTATCAATTTTTATTCTAATATTTTCTATTTGTTATATTTCCTATTTCACATATTATATTTTATTACCTATTATGTACATAATACACACATCCAATATCCTCATCACTTCAAATATCATCTCTCAACTTCAATCAGCATCTTAAAATATCTAAATTCATCTCAAATCAAATTTTACACCTAATTACCCTAATTTAAACAACTAACTTAAAATTTGCCATTTTTATCTATTATATATATTACATAATACCCTAATAATTACATCTAACACCCTAAATGCAAAAAATATCACACTTCATCAAATTTAAACATCCTAAAATATATAATTATGTACTAAATCAGTAATTATCTATTTAATTACCTAATTAACCAAAAATTACCTAATTTATGCATCATTTTAAGGCTTAAAAATTATCTAAAAATTTTGAAAATTTATTTTTGAAAAAGGGCTTCACAGCACTGTTTTAGATGCTACAATTAGTTTACATAAAATTTTTGGGCTTAAAACTATACTCCTAAGGTCATTTATTTCTAAACAGAATAAAGTTCGATTTTATGAAATTTCTTAAGGATAGTATATTTCTAGACATAAATTTATCAAAAAAAAATTTCCCTAAATCTACATACTTAAAAACCTCAAAATACCAAATTTTATAATTTTCTAAAACTATTTAGTATTTTTAGCAAAATATGAAAAATTGCAAAAAAAATTGAACCCACTAAAATCTGGTGACTCTAATCGTCGTGGCCTTATCAGCCGGTCTGGGTACTACCACCACCATATATTGGTGGTGACCGTTCACTCCTAAGTGGTTGTCTGGTTGGGGATATCTTCTAAAACCCTAATTATATAGATTTTTACTAATTTTTTGAAAACCTTAATTTTCTCTCAAATTTTCAACCCTCTCAATTTTTATACCCTTCTAACTATCCAAATGATCTTCTGTAATTTTTTAGCTATTTATAGAGGTGTTAAGGAATTATTGTGTATTGATTTGATTAGACAATTGTCTTGTCTTGTCTTATCTGATCCTTTTTTTCACTTTCTATTTATTGCATTTTAATTGGTCGATTTTGCTTGTTTTATTTTCAAGCTACCACGACCACTTTTTAGAGTTTTCCTCATTTTTTCTAATTTTTCTTTAATTATTCATGCATTTTCTTTAATTAATTAATCCTATTTTAGCGTATTTCGTATATTTTAAGTAATTACGCGTATTTCTACCTACATATAAATACATATATGATATAAATAAATACTCTTAAATATTATTTAAGTTATTTTATGATTTTTAGTATGCATATAATTTAAATCTAGCGATTTCGAATACATTTTACGCATTTCCAATAAATAACAGTTTACGCATTTCCAATAAATAACAGGTAATATACTTAAATTTTAGAAATTTATATTCTCTTATTTTATTACTTATTTTCTTAAATTCAAACTTATGGGATTACTTTTATTAATAATCCTAGTTTCGTTGTAAAATTTGAGTTGAATCGGACAATCTGCTCGATTACCCTAAATTCTACAAATCGAACTCCGCGTAGCTAATTGTAGGACTTACATATACATCATCAAATAGTGAAGAATATACATACACTTAGAACTTTCCTCTTTCAAGTAACGTTATTCTTAAGCTCCTAAAGTTTACATTTGCCGGATTATTGAGTGTTGATTAACTCCTTAATCTTTCTCGTGTTCTTATCAATATTATCTTTAAGATTGTGGTAAACCCTTCAGTTGAGTGAGTTAGTAAGTTACATCTTACCCTTCATTTGAATCCTAAGTGACATTTAATATTCGTGAGTCATATCGAACCTTATTTTGAGCTCAACCCCTAATTGTGTTTGTATCTTGGTACGTGATATCCATATACATTCATTATCAAAACCTCCATTTTACTTCTTGTTCTTCATACCTACTTAAACCCTAACTACCCATTTTGGTTCCAGCCCGCTGCGTACATGTTGAGTTGTAACATCTTGGTATTAAAGCTTTGGGGAGACACATTACAATGTTCCTCAAAGTTTGCTTCATCGTTTGAACATCTATTAGTTATCGTTCTATAATGTAGTGTGTTATTCGTGTTTTTAGTAGTCATAGTATTGTGCTACTGTTGAGTTGAGTAAAAGTAATTTTGGTATTTGATTTTAGTTGTTGTGGAAGTGTTTGTCAGTAGTGGTAGCTATAAAAGCCGAGTAGTAGTCGTTTCTAGGTTACTATAATTGTGTTTTGTTGTAAATCCCGTTGTTCAAATTTCCTCTGAATATTACTGTACAGACAAGAATGTTTAAAAATAGTGTCAATAATAGTAGAGATAGTCCTTGCGAAAGCTTGAGGAGACGCATTGATAACTTGCAATATCAGATTTAGAATCTTACTGATTCTATCTAAGAGCTTACTGGTTTAATTAGAGGCTATAGATGCATTGGCCAAGATGGAAGAAGGGAACAAACACCCACTAATAGAAGTGGCTCCAATAAGCTTAATGATGATGGACAACAATTACAAAGGGCTATCGAGTTGAGAAGGAAAGAAAACCAACCTATGTCGAGAAGAAGCAATGACAGGAGTGTTGACTCTGAGGCGAATCAAGGAGCCTGAAGAAGAGAGTCGAGACTAAGAAGAAATATAACCGAGCAGAGCTCCAACAGAAGTAGCTAATTTGATCAGTTAAGAATACAAAGGATGAACCCCGAGCACATAGCCGAGGACTTGAGAACATCAAGCTTAAACTATCGACCTTCACTAGAAGTAGCCAACTTCAAGAGTCCCTTGATTGGTTTCCTTGAGTCGAGAAGTTGTTTGAGTGCTATGATTGTAGTGACTAAATAAAGGTTAAGCTAGCTTCATTATCTATTGTTGAATATGCAAGTCTTTGGTAGGATAAATTGATCGCCAAGTAAGATACCAAAGGAGAAGAGCTGATTAGAACTTAGAGGCTTATGAAGAGGTTAATGAACCAATGCTTTATGCTAACTTACTTCAAGCAGGAGACGCTCCATGCTTTCCAACACTTGAGACAAGGTTGAAACACTATTGAGAAGTACTTGCAAGAGTTTAAAGCTCTAATGACCAAGTATGAGATAGTTAAGCCCTAAGACTACACTATTGCTAGGTACCTAAGTAGACTTCTAGACGACATTGTTGACATAGTCGAACTACAACCATTCAACTCATTGGACGAGCTGATCAATTTAGCCTTAAGGGTAGAGAGACAGAGGAGAAGAAGGTACTAAAGGCTAACTAACCGACCTCAATTTTTGTGAACCGTGACCAAGAACAAACAAGGCCGGTAGCTAGATGGGTCTAAGCTTGCAGAAAGCTTGAAAAAGATTAATAGAGAAAGTTTGAAAGGCAAAACGAACAGTAGGCAAAACGAACAGTAAGCAAAACCCACGAATAACTCCAAAGGATATGATGTACTAATGGAACTTCTGAGGACTCATGGCTCAATTCAATATAATGCACGAATTGGTCCAGTGAAGTTACTCGCCACCTAACTTTGCTTAAAGGAAATAATAAGAGTGATGCCGAGAGTAAACAAACAGTGTTTATGTAAGGAAGAAAAAGTATTCAAAGAATATATATTAAGAATGATCTGATGTTATCACAGTTACAAGTATAATAGTATTTATACCCATAAGTTAAGACAACTTGCTTAAAAAGGAAAAGACAAAAAGGGTATTTCCTAAGAAAGTAATGTACAAAATACAAAAGGGTAAAAATGAATATACAAGAAAAAAAAAATCATTGGTCCAACGGATTCTGCACATGATACTGTACACTTAGCGATATTACATTGGCGAGTTCGTTAAAAGATGTGGACAAAAAGTATAGATAGATGAGCTTGTTCGAGTAGAGATAGCTTAGTCAATTTGGACTTTCTCTCTCGGCAAGGAAGTTATCGAGTAATTGGTCGGCTCAACGTTGGAGAGTAATCATCAACTTAGCATACTGCAAAAAAAAAATAGGCAGTTATATGACATGACATAAAAGGTAACTTGGCAAGTTAATACGGGTTAGTTGGAACAGAAGGATTCATCATGCTAGCCCTTCTAATTCTTGAGCTCAACTGTGGATCAGAGGTTCGGTAGCCTGATTCCCATCATCAACCAATCAACCCTAAACCTAAGAAGTATGTTGAGAGAAGGCTAGAGAAGAAGATGAAGAGAGGTGAGTCTAGCTGACCTAATCAGGCCAAGACAGAGAAGGTAGAGAAGGAAAAGGTATCCAGCACCAAGGCTCAATAAGTTATATGCTTCAAGTGCTCAAGCTACAAGCATATTGCTTCTCAATGTCTAAATAAAAGGGTTATGATCTTAAGGGAGAAGGACTCGAAGCTCAAGCAGAGAGTTAAAGTGAGAAGAGTTCGGGAGATGAGTTAATAAAAGAAAATTTCTATGCTGAAAATTCGGATGAACTCTTAGCCATGACGAGCCAATAAGCTAACTTAAAAGTAGATCTTAAACAAAGGGAAAATTTATTTCATATTTGATGTTTGGTGAATGGGAAGAGCTGTTCCCTGGTTGTTGATGGAGGAAGCTATATCAACGTTGTTTAAGGTAATAGCAAAGATGAAGATGCCGACCTGCCCGCATCCCTGATCTTATGGATTGCAGTGGTTTAATGACAAGGGTACGGTCCATGTACCTAAGAAGGCTTAAATAACATTAAAGGTGAGGTAGTATAAGGACGAGATTGACTTTGATGTGGTCCCTATCAAATGCCGCAAATTTACTTCTTGGTTGACCATGGGAGTATTACTAGAAAGTGATCCATGATGACTTCCTTAACATGTACATGGTTCTAAAGGATAGGAAGAGCTATTGCTTAGCCCCCATGAGTGTTGAGGAAATCCAGAGTAACTCGATACCCATGATAAAGAGAAAAGGGAAGAGACGTTTGTTTAGCATCTTGGTCCATACTCATTGTTTAGCATTGAAGACAGCTTCTTTTTGAACTCACAATAATGATAGGAATCAGCTTATGACTATCTCCAATCCAAAGCTGACATGTCACATGCCAACGCTGACCTACCCGAAACTGAAGCTGACCTATTCTAACATGAGGTTGAACTATTTGAGGTCGAAGCTAAGCTAATACTAGAAGGCTGAGAGGAAAAAAAGGATTCATTCGACATCAGGTTTGTTGTCTGCTAAGAAGCTAAGAAACCACACAACTGAGGCCTCAAGGCCAAAGATCCTCTCAGCACAGCATGGGGAGACTGGTGTCGACTAAACATAAAACTCAGCAATTGTAAGTCGACCTTTTAGGTATCTCAACTAAGCATTGCAGGACTTCAAGGGTTCTCACCCAGGCCCTGACATCTAGTTGCTCGCCCAGTTTAGATCTTACTCCCTCCAGGACAACCCGAATGACTACATGTCGACTCCTTCTACTAAATGTATAGTTTTCTATTTTTATGAATATTTTTTTAATTTAATTATGGCCCCATTCTTTAGGGTTTAAGGCTCTATACATTATTTACAGTTTTACCACTAAGGTTTTAGGACTTGCTATAAATAGCAACATTTGTAATTAGCAGAACATACATCATCAAATAGTGAAGATATACATACACTTAGTTTTTTCCTCTTTCAAGTAAGGTTATTCTTGGGCTCTTAGAGTTTGCATTACCGAATTATTTAGTGTTGATTAACTCTTTAATCTTTCTCATGTTTTTATCAATCTTGTCCTTAAGATTGTGGTAAACCCTTCATTTGAGCGAGTTAATGAGTCACATCTAACCCCTCATTTGAATCCCGAGTGACATTTAGTGCTCGTGAGTTATATCGAATCATATTTTGAGCTCAACCCCTAATTATGTTTGTGTCTTGATGTATGATATCCTTACACATTCACCATCAAACCTCCCATTTTACTTCCTGTTCTTCATACTTTCTTGAACCCCAACTATCCATTCTGGTTCCAACTTAATATGTACACATCGAACAGTAACACTAAGACCCTAAATGACAAATTGAAGCTTGGTTGTACACCTATGAGTCTACTAACCTAGGCGAATTAGGTAAAGCGTTCCTTGAGTTAACTAAGACCCTAAATGAGAACCAAGTTGTGCTCTTTTGAGCTAACTAACCTAAACGAGAGCATTCCTAATGGACTAGCAACCCTAAATTGGAATTGATTTGAGAAAACCTAATAGTGCTCCTTTAAGCCGATTATCCTAGGTAAATGGGCGAAGTGCTCCTTGAGCTGGTTAATACCTTAAATTAAAACCCGGTCATG
This sequence comes from Lumnitzera racemosa, assembly GCA_024138005.1. Lineage (NCBI taxonomy): Eukaryota > Viridiplantae > Streptophyta > Magnoliopsida > Myrtales > Combretaceae > Lumnitzera > Lumnitzera racemosa. The sequence goes on along the minus strand of JAMXBC010000004.1, from coordinate 70,501,647 downwards.
TTCCTTTAAGCTGACTAACCTAGGTGGGAGCATCTCTAGTAGACTAACAACCCTAATTTTGAATTGATTCCAGAAAAAACCTAGATGTGCTCCTCTAAGCTGACTATCTTAGGTGAATGGACAAAGCGTTCCTCGAGCTATGTAAGACCCTAAGTGAAAGATTGAACCTAATAGTGCTCCACTAAGCTAACTAACCTAAGTAAATGGGTGAAACACTCCTTAAGCTGACTAAGACCCTAAATTGGAAGTTGGAACTTGGTAGTGCCCCACTGAGCTAACTAACCTAAGTGAATAGGTGAAGCACTTCTTGAACTAGCTAAAACCTTAAAGTGGAAACTTGGTTATGCCTCATTGAGCTGACTAACCTAGGCAAATGGGTGAAGTGCTCCTTGAGCTAGTTAAGACTTTAAATTAAAAACCTGGTTTTGCCCTACTAATCTAACTAACCTAGGCAAATAGGTGAGGCGCTCATTAAACTAGCTAAAACCTTAAACAATAAATTGAAGGAAACGTAAGTTAGGATAGCGCTTTAAAAAGCTAGCTAAAAAATGGAACAAAAGGGAAGCGCCCGATGGGCTAGTTGAGAACCCTAAATAGAGAGTTAGCACAAAGTCTTATAAATCAACTGGAAACACCAAATGGTTGTTAAGAAGGAGGAAAGTATCCCAAGTGCTGGATACTATCAAAGGTTAGATGCAAATGCAACATTTGAAACCAATATGCTAACATTGCATAGAAGTACTTACCTAGTATTGCCGATAGCACCCAAACCGTCAAACCTTCCTTTGAAAAATCCTGTAAAAAACTAGCTAACTTGTTCCTCAAAATGGATTCAAACCTAAAACTCTACGGGCTCTTTTGAGAAGTCATAGAAATTAACCCAATATAGAATACCATCTACTGTTAGTGCTCGTTCTCTCCTCTTCTTGATCCACCTTTCTAACTTGAGCATCAAAGAGCCCCTATGGCCATATCTACCGGAGGCTTTTTGCAGATATCAAGGAGTAGGAAATGAAGCCTAAGTCCATCTCACCCGAACTCCACACAACCCCATAAATCCCAGTTGATTCAACCACAATCAACATTTTAGTGCCCAACATTTCAGGCCATCATAAGAACGATGGCTAAAGGCAACAACACTAATCCTCAAGCTTCCCAAATGGGGGATACCAACATATCCTAACATGACAAAGGTGACTAAACACTTCCACAACCTCAAAACGAAAATCCTGAAGTCTAATAGCTCAAGTCACTTTTTCAACAAATGCTTGGAGAAAACAAAAAATATCATAAATCCATTACATCCTTGCACAAAGACATTAGGCTATTTAAAAATGCATCTAAAAAAATCCAAACAAGGAGGCAATCGTCAACTTCTCACAGCCAACCAAGAATGACAATCTATACACCATACACCCCATGCGTTCACCTAAGCAGAATCAGCAAGATCACCAACCCCATAAAGACTTGTGTAAATGGTTGAACCACAACCACAGCAAAATGTGTACAGAAGGTAAGCACATGATGACAAGTAAACTAATTGACAGCTTATTAGTAAGACAATTGCCAAAAGACTACGAAGACATGAATATAGACGAACTAAATGAATATATCTACCGTACCTCCAACATACGCGATTAGAAGAAAGTCGAATCATCCGCATAAGTGTTGTGCTTTATGCGCCCCCCCCCCCCCCCAAAAAAAAAAAATAAAAATAAAAATCCCATTCATCCCTTCAATCCTTAAAGAAACACCCCCTACAAGCGCAAAGCTACTACATCTAAACACTTACGATGGCACTACCGACCCAAATGATCATCTTATGCACTTTCGGACGATGATCGGCCTCTACAACTTCTCAATTGCCATCATGTGTAAGGCCTTCCCTAGTACACTAATAAAAGTTACTTTACTCTGGTTTAACACTTACCCTAATGCATCTATCACTTCATTTGACAACCTAAGAAGCAAATTCCAACAAAAATTTCTTAGTTCTTGAGCCCTACAAAGAGACTCTTATATTCTCTACAATGTAAAGCAATGCCTTAACAAAACCCTATGAGCATATCTCAAGCATTTTAACTAAACAAAGCTACAAGTTTTCAAGTTAGACATGGGAAGGGCCCTACAATCACTCTTAATAGGCTTAGACCTTAATAGAAGGCTTTTCAATGCCGTCTCATTAAACAAACTTGAATTAGTGGACAAATTCATGAAAGTCATCGAGAAACACATAGCTCAAGAGCAACCATTTTAGCTTGTTTCAAAGTGGAAAACAACATATGCATTTTAGCAAAGGACCGCCTGGGGCCTCACAACCTTAGACCACAACCTCCAATGCGAGAAAAGCGTGACAAGCGAAGGCAAAAATTCCAAGACTACACTTCATACACATCTCTTAGCAAACCACTTTGTGAAATCATGTATTGGGAAAGTATTGTGATTACTATATGGTGCATGGACACAATACTGACGAGTGCCGCCACCTTAAGAATGCAATCAAAGGCTTTTTTGGCAAAGGCCACATCAATCACCTTATTGTAGATGAGAGAGACCAAATCCAATGCCATCCTAGTATTGTTGAGTCTATTAGCAACAACAACATCATAATCAGCAAGCCAATGCCCCCACAAATGAATAGAATTGCAAGGGACAATAAGGACAGATCAACACCATATTCGACAGACCTAGTCTTCTCCAAAACAATACAATGATAATAGCCAAACACAAGGTGCACAGCGTAACAAATAAGAAGTTGAAGATCGACATGGCAATCACTTTTACTAACGCAAATGAACAGGGACTTGACCTACCCTATAGCAATGCACTCATCATAAACATTGAAATTAGGTATTTTGACGTCCCTAAAACGTTCGTTGATAGTAGAAGTTTATGGATATACTCTTTTACAGCACTTTTGAGCAAATGAAGGAACAGCTTGACAAGCCCTTTCAATTGTACAAACACGGCCTCACAGGGTTTGGAGGCAGCAAACTAGTGCCTACTAAGGGAATCATCACCCTACCCATTCAACTAGGTGTACAAACACATCACCACATAATCAATAGACTCCATCGTTGTTGACATTTGGTCACCATATAGTGCCATCTTCAACAAACCAAGCATTACAAAATTTAACATGCTCATAACCAAAATTGCCTCAAAGCGAAGTTCTTTACACACATTAGTGTCAACGAAGCTAGAGGCAATCAAACTTTATCTAAGGCACTTTACCTTAAAGCCCAATCTAGAAACAATGTCATGAATATCAAATCAACCAACTTGTTTGCTTCCGCAAGGAATGCCTATAGAAAATACCATATAAGTCAAGATATCCGATGCCCCTGGAATGATAAGCAATAGGGGCCAAATTGCCAAATAAAAACAAGGCCGAACTCATAGATTTCCTTAAGCGAAACTCAAACGTCTTCGTATCTGTGCTAGAAGAGATGTTGGGGATCATCAACATACTAGAGGCTACTTACCATTTAAATGTCAATCCTACCATTCAATTAGTCAAGCCAAAGAAAAGACACTTCACCTTAGAATGTCAAGCTATAATCAAGGAGGAAGTTTAGAAACTGCTTTATTGCCAACCGTAACCAAGAACCAGACAAAGTTAGTCGCTGGATGGGTCCAAGCTTGTCGAAAGCCTGAAATGGAAATGGTGGGGAACATACGAAATGATAATTATGAATGAAGAAGTAAGCAAAACCTACAAACAACTCTAAAGGATATGACGCACCAATGGAACCTTTAAGAACTCACAGTATAATTCGATATAACGCACAAATCGATCTGGTAAGGTTACTCACCACCTAACTTTGCTCAAGGATTAGGATAAGAGCGATGTCGAGAGTAAACAAAGTGTTTATACAAGGAAGAAAACACAAAGGCGTATTAATGGTAATCTAAATTCCCTTTTTACAGTTAGAAGTACAAGAATATTTATACCTATAAGTTAGGGCAACTTATCCTAAAAGGAAAAGATATAAAGAGTATTTCTTAAGGGAGTAGTGTGTAAGATACAAAAGGGTAAAATGAATAGATAAGGAAAACAATCGTTGGTGTAATGGATTCTATACATGATATTTTATACATGGTAATGCTATATTGGTGAGGCTGTTAAAAGATGCGAACAAAAAGTACAGACAGCTTACTTGTCTAAATAGGGGTAGGTTACTCAGTTTAGAGTTTCTCTATCTCGATTTCTCGATAAGGAAGATACCAAGTCATTAGAGGGCTCGGGTGCGGGTGAGTCTTCTTTAATTCGGCGCATTACAGAAAGATGCGCAGTCATTTGGCTCGGCATGAAGGGTGACTTGATAAGGAAGTACTCAACCTCAGTAGGGGTTAGCTGCAACAGGAGGATTCGTCTTACCGGTTCTTCTAATCCTTGGGTTTAGCTGCAAGTCAGTAGTCTAGTAAACTGCTTCTCATCATGCTTCGTGCAAGCTTCATTCGTTAAGAAAAATGCCCCACCTGGCTCGCTAATATAGTATTTGTCAAGAAAGCAAATGGGAAGTGATGCATGTACATTGACTATACTGAACTTAATAAGGTATGCCCCAAGGATTGTTTCCCCTACCATGTATAAACCATCTCATCGACTCGACGTCCAGTTATGTACTTCTTAGTTTTATGGACACTTACTCCAGATACAACCAAATCCAGAGTTCCCTATATAATTTGTTATAGACTTCAAGACCTATTGCTATAAAGTAATGCCCTTGGGTTTAAAAAACGCCGAAGCCACATACCAAAGGCTGGTCACCCACATCTTCAAGCCATAAGTAAGCAAGAACATCGAGGTCTATGTCGATGACATGATCACGAAGAGCAAAACTAGAAAACACCACATCAATGACCTTCGAGAGACATTTCAAACCCTTTACCAATTCCAAATGAAGCTTAACCCCCATAAGTGTATCTTTAGAGTCACATCAAAGAAATTTCTCTATTTCATAGTCATTGAACAAAGGATAAAAACCAACCTTGACAAAATCAAAGTACTCTAGGACATATAAGCCCTAACCAATCTTAAAGAGGTATAGTGACTAACTAGAAGGATAGCTACCCTCAATCGCTTCATATCCGCCGACAAATGCATAAAATTCTTCAATTTGCTAAAATACCCTCCCAAGTTTAAGTAGATACTTGAGTGTCAGAAAGCTTTCCAAGACTTAAAGAACTTCTTGGAGACTCTACCTATATTCTCCAAACCAATACCTGGAGAAGAATTATACTTGTACTTCAGAGTCAGTGATAAGGCATTATCCCTAGTACTCATCCGAGCCAACAACCATGACCACCAACCAGTCTACCATGTTAGTCACATCCTCTAAGGGCCGAAGCTTCGATACATAAAAATAGAAAAGTATGCCCTCGTAATAGCCATCACAACTCAAAAGCTCAAGCTCTACTTCTAGTCACATCCAATCGTCATACTAATAGATGTACTATTTAAGACTAACCTACAAAGACCCAATATGTCTAGCCGAATGATGAAGTACTCTCTCGAGCACAACACCCATGGAGTCCAGTTCTACCTAAGATAGGCAATCAAGGCGTAAGTCCTTGCTAACTTCATAGTTAAATAGACTGGAGCGAATGAGCCTCGATTCGAGCTCATCATACTTATCTAAACAGTCGACGTCGACAACTCCATTACTAAAGGGGGGTAAGGCCCATATGGAACGAAGATCCTTTATGCCCTGAAATTTGGTTTCCCAGCGAGCAACAATGAAGCTAAATATGAGGCACTTATCGTTGGCCTAAAAATTGCCAAAGATATTAGAGCAGAAAAGCTCCATACATAGTCAAATTTCATGCTAGTAGTACAACAAGCCAAAGGATACTACGAAACCAAAGATGAAACAATGTACAAAGCCTTCTCGCGAAATTCACCTCGTGGGAAGTCGATAAGGTCCTTGAGCAGAAAATGCAAAGGTAAACAAACTATCCAAAATAGCCTCATATGCCATTTCCGCATTGCACAATTGCAATAAGCCACTCTTCATATAATACCTATGGCAAGAAGTTGTTAAAGTAACAAAGGTAACCCCTAAGCCCTCTTGGATGGACCCTCTCATATAGTACCTCAAAACGGGGGCATTACTTGAGGACCGAGCAAAAGTAAAGAAGCTAGCATACACCATAGCCAACTATACATTAATTAACAACGTACTCTACCGGCGATGACAGAGTGTTCCCCTCCTCAGATCCTTTGAAAAGAAGAAGGCACCCAGGTCTTGGAGGAACTTCATGCGGGAATCTACAGCAATCACATTTAATCCTAAGCACTATACCTTTAAGAACTCGGGGTTGGGCTATTATTGGCTAACAACGAAAGAAGACACCGAGAACCTAGTCTAAAAGGTGTCATTCATGCCAAAAGCAAGTGCTAATCACTTACATCCCCAGTTTAGAGCTATACTCTTTAACAAGTCTGTAGCCATTCAAACAATAGGGTTTAGACATCCTCAGCCCCTTCCCAAAAGTCTCATCAGGATATCAATTCATTTTAGTGGCAATAAATTACTTCACCAAGTCAGCAGAGGTACTAGTTGTCACGCCCCGAAGCGGCAGAGTCGTAACAGCCCCGCCGTGTAAACCATCCTAAGATAGAAGTTGGCCTTACAACCGCTATCTTAGACCTGATCTACACAAGGCGTCTATAACTAACCCGCTTTGAAGTAGCCAGTTTGTAATTTAAATAAATCATTTACCTATAAAAGTGAGGAATTATATATATGTTATAATTCAGTTATTGCAGTTAAAGTTTACAATATTTTTCTATAGTATTTTTCTATATTATTACATCATTTGGAAATGAAAAATAATAAAAACTTAGACCTTAAAAATATGTGTTTATTCTTCAATATTTTTCCTCACTCCCCAGGATCCAGCAGTTGTTAGCTTCAGAGTGGTTGTTGCGGCTTCTTAGCCAGCACCTGCACGACGTCTATAGGGATGTGAGCAACCACAGTTCAGTAAGTTAAGATGGATGACTTAAAACTATACCATACACACAACAAGGTTTTCAATCACTTATTAGGTGCAATGCATGTGCAAGCAAATGCCATCGCACGACGTTGTCCAGCCCGTCGTGAAATTAGAGAATTACTCCCGCTCTAATCCGGGTTGAGGAGTTGCCGTTAATGCAACAGCTCACGACCAAACCCAGGCTTGTGTAATGGAGACCTTACTCCTACCGTGACTACCTTCGAACTACTGTCTTCACCCTCGCCGCGACCTCCTCTCCTGTCACTTAGTTCGACTGAGGATGAAGAAGAGACCATTTTGCAATCCTGCGCTATCCCTTCCGAAGGGGTCGGTATTTGGCCGGAGAGTCCTAAGTTCCCCTAACGGGTTGCCATGCATGTCCGATTATGATTTCTGGTCGGATATTTAATTAAGTCTAGTTTAGGGTGATCAATCCTTTCATACAAGTCATACAATATGTGCCAGGGCAACAAACAGAATCATAGCATCACCCATAATCAAGTACATGCACACATTCTCTATCTAACAAGCACAACCAAGCATAATCTTAAGCCTCCAAAATACAGCATCGTATTAATCCCAACTTACCTCGACTCCTCGCTCACTCACTCGAGGTCCGATTTGCTCAGGCCATCGCCGATCATCCCTATAACATGAACGTGGTTTCAGTATTTCATATAATATTATAAGTTCATTTTATCCGATAACGCTTATTGTTAGGTTTTGTTTAAGGTTAAATATACCTAATTATCTACGTATTAAGTCTTTTATAGTTATTTTAGGTTTGGAGTTAGGTTCAGGTTCGGTTTTCGCATTGATTTCTAAATTAGGTTTTTAGTTCGATTTCTAAATAATGTTTTAGATTCCAACCCTAGAAATCCGTTTCAACTCATAATGTGAAATTAATCACATTACTTTCCGATCTCCTAAATACGATTACTACCCCTAGTCAGCATTTTATTCCATCCGGTACACTTAAATCCGTATTAGTGTACCGAATTTACTCATGTTGTGAGAATTTTTTATATTTTTCATATAATTAGCTAAAATTGAATTTTGTTTCAGATTTGTTATGTTCTGATTTTCATTATTTTATTATCTAATTAAACCTAATTTTTCCATATTTATTAATTTTTAATTCTACATATTCCTAATTTTCTACATTTACCACATAACATCTTCATTATTTATACTTAACACTCCATACACTAGGATCAGGTTTCCACATCAGAGATTAACATCCCTAAACATCTAATTACTATCTAAATCAGTAATTAATATCCTAATCACCTAATTAACTCCAAATTACCTAATTTTTCCATCATTTTGGGGCTAAAAATTAACTTAAAAATTTCAAAAATTAAATTTAAAAAAATGGCTTGATAGCACTATTATATATCACATAAGCATCCTACAGAAAAAAATTGAGCTCCAAACTACACTCCTAAGGTCATTTATTTCTAAACCAAAATGTGCTCGGTTTTCCATGATTTCTTAAGGACCATATATTACGGGGCATGTTTTCATCAAACTAATATTTTTCCTACAAACTACATACAAAAATATCCCAGAATAACAAAATTCATAATTTTCTAATTATATTTACTATTTTTACAAAATTTCACAAGAATCGGGCTGGAATTTGGACTCACCGGTTTTGGTGGCTCCGGCCACCGTGGGCCGCAGTGGCCTTGTCGGCCGGCCTGGGCGCTGCCACCACCGTGTGGTGGTGGTGGCCGTCCACTCCCAGCTCCTCGTCTGGTGTGGGTTCCCTTTAAAATCCCTATCTGCACAGTTTTCTTTTTTTTTTCTGGATTTTCTCTCAATTTTTTCGTTGTTTTGATTTTTCTCAAATCATAAACTAACCAAAGGACTTCTGGAATTTTTTCCCCCTATTTATAGACAATTTTAGAAATCAATGTGCATTAATTTGATGGGATTTTGCACCAATTCCATGATTTTTGGCTTTTTGTTTGTCAAATTCTTATTAGTTATTTTTTTTTCTTGCTGACCACGACCTTATCTTGTTGCAGCTTATCCTCTTCTGATTTTTCTGATTTTTTTATAATTATTTTGTATTTTTCTTTAATTATTTGCTTAGTTTTAGGCGAATTTAGGTAATTACGCGTATTTTTATCTATACGTAAATACATATGGGGTACACGTGAACATTCCTAAATATTATTTTGGTCATTCTAAAATTTTTAGTATACATATAATCTATCTCTAGTAATTTATTAGTTATTTCATTACACTTTTCGTATTTTCGATAATTAATACCTATTATGCTTAAAATTTGAAAATTTTATAGTATCTTATTTTACTATTTATTTTCTTAAATTTGAGTTTACGGGGTCATTTTTACTAATATTTCTCTCAATAATTTATAATTTGGGTGTGATCGGATCCTTTAGCCGATCGCCCTAAAGGGTTCTAAGTTCAATCCTACGGTTACTTAGCTGAACTTTGGGGCTTACACTAGTCATATCCACCATAACAACCAAAGCCACCAAGTGATTCGCACTCACCCATATATTGTTTCACTTTGGAGTACCATATAGGTTTATCACTGATAATAGAAGACAATTCGATAGTGATTGGTTCAAAGAATTCTATAATAAGTACGACTTCAGACTACATTACACCTCGATAGCTGACCCTTAGACCAATGGCCTAGTTAAAGCTATCAATAAGATAACCTCTAGTAGCTTGAAGAAAAGAGAAGAATCAGTAGGAGGTAGATAGGTTGACGAACTTCTAAACATACTTTAGGGTTACCATACGATATACAGGACCTCAATCAGAGAAACCCCATTCCATCTCACGTTCGAAGTAGAAGCCATTCTCCCTATTGAATTAGAATTACTTACTAATAAGACTCAAGACTTCAACATGAACACCAACCACATGGCCTTGCAAGCAAGCCTTGACACCGTTAAGGAAGTACACGATGCTACAAGAGAGTATATAGCGGCTTATCATTAATGAGCCGCCTGGTACTATAACCACAGTATCTGACACAAGGCTTTCCACCCCAAATATCTAGTGTATAGTAGAGGCTACTGGTTCAGAAAAAAGGTGGGGCAAGCTTGCCCCCAATTAAGAGGACCCCATACAAGTAATTAATGACATAGGAAGTGGTGCTTACAAGCTAGAGACCTTGGAGGGACAACCTATCCTTAAGGCATAGAAAGCTCAGAATCTAAGACCCTATTCTTACTAATTGCAATGATGAAAACCAACAGCATATTTAACTATAGTTGAATGTAATGAATTGATAGGGTTTCCTACAACTTTCCTCTTCTTCTCTCCCATTCCTTGCACTCCTATGTAAAATTTTTCCATGCCATGTCATAGCCTTGGGTTGATTTTTATCCCCAAGCTTTGCCCAAGTTAATCCTTATACTAATACTACAAACACCTTTCTTAAGCATCGATTTATATTGAGCTACCAACCTTAGGTTGATGTTCATCCCCAAACACTTGCCTAAATTAGACATTATTATAATAAGTACTGAATACAACTCCAGGTTAAATCAAACAACAAGAATCGAAGGCTAAAGGAAAATAAAATAGCAAACGAAAAGAGATGAGTGAAAAGAGACACTGTTATTTCACTAATGGAGCAAAGTACAAGGCTTAAAAGGTCGGCATACCAACCTCAATTACATTTGGCAGGAAAAATAAAAATACAAAGGCATACAGCTACATCCTAAACTATAATCATATGTATAACCTAAACAATTGCTCATGAAGCTAATGCGTAATCCATGTAGCAATCTCAGATGCCAATGGGGTTTAAATGGGAACAAGGAACAGGAAGTGAGAATGGGGTTTTGACTGCAAATATGTATGGATATCACATACTAAGGCACAAACACAATCAGGGGTTGAGCTTGAAATAGGGTTCAATACAACGCACGAACACTTAATGTCACTAGGGTTTCAAATGAGAGGTTAGAGGCAACTCACTAACTTGCTCAAATGAAGGATTCACCACAATCTTAAAGGTAAGATTGATAAGAACACAAGAGATTAAGGAGTACAGCACACTTAATAATCCGAAACGTCAACTCAAAGGGCTCAAGAATGTCCTTATTTCCATAAGGAACATTTAAGTGTAAATTCATTGTATGAATATTCTTTACTATCTATCTCCCTTGATAATTACAAATGTTACTATTTATAGCAAGTCCTAAAGCCCTAGTAGCAAAACTGTAAATAATATATAAGGCCTTAAACCCTAAAGAATGGCCTATAATCAAAATAAAGAAAATATTTACAAAATATACAAAACTATGTACTTAATGGAGTGGTCAACATGTAGTCATTCGAGCTATCTATGGACCCGAGTAGGGGCCGATTGGCAATCAGGTGTCCAAGCAGGGTTGAGAAGTTTGGAAGTCTTCCAATGAGGTTAGCCCACAATTGCTATACCTTTGGATTGCTTGGCGCGAACTCTTATGTACTGTGCTGAGCTATTCTTTAGCCTCGAGTACTCTGCCATATAGTTTCTTAGCTTTTCGGTAGACGATGAACTTGAGGCTGAGTAGCTCCTTTTCTTCCCCTTAGTCTTCTAGTATTAGCTTAGCCTCGGCAAAAGTTGTTCGACCTCGGCTTTAAATAATTTGGCCTTAGGTTAAGACAGGTTGGCTTTAGCTTTTGGTAGGTTGGCCTTGGCTTACGACAAGTCAGCCTCAGCTTAGAGATCATCGGGGATTGAGTCTTATCACGATTCCAACTTGGCTTCTCATTCTAAACTCTTCTCTAAGAGAAACTACTCTTCACTTCGACTCAACCTACGAGTTCCGAAGGGGTAGCTGTAACTACCTCCTTTGACTCCCGCAAGGTCGAACTCCAAACTATAAGGTTCCCAGTAGCACTCAACCTCTAAGTGAAAGTCCCCACTCTACCTTATAATGTTTCTCTTTTACAAAAGCAATGATGGTGACAGCTGATCCAGCCACTCCACTCAAAGTATTAAGCTCCAAGGGCCCTAATAGCATCAAGGTAAGGTTAATGCTCCACCCTAAATGAACCAGAGTACTTGTGAAGTAAAGGATTCCCTGCAAGTGCCTCAATCAGCAAGTCAGGGTGGAGAAAAGACCTCCTCTACCATTATAGTCACCGCGATTGCCCCCACCTGTTCGAATTAATTTGGGATAGTAAGTGGAAGAGATACCTAGAACCTCCTACAAACAAGCGCCTCCACAGTGAGGCCACTACGAATAAGTGGTGAGTAACACTCGAACCACCCCTTTTTGCTCACTATTGTTGGGACAAAAAGAGGAGAGGACCCAAAGGCCATATATACCTCCTAATCACGACTTGAGAGCCATTCCCTATTGCCGAGTAGATATCTATGCCTTACGATCACAACCTAAGGGTATGGGTCAAGGAAGATGATACGGATTCCATAGATAAACATACGGACCTAATATCATGTGTAATCAAAAGGGTAGGTCCGAGGCGTGAGATGGCTTGAAGAGCAAATGAAAGTCGAAGGTTGAGCAGGGGTTCACGTGCACCGATGATGAATATAATGCACCAACACCTTATACGAACTTGGGTCACACTTAATATGATGTACAAGTATAGCTAGAGGTTACTTGCTACTAATCCACGCTTAATAAGAGTAGCTTAAGAGTAAGGACACTTAGCCCAAGAGGAAGTAAAAGTTCGGTGTATTATTTATATGATGATGATACAGTTGTTACAATTTGCAAGTATTTATAGTACCTTATAAGGGTAAGTCCCAGGTTACAGGAAATTACAAAAAAAAAAAAAAGGATTTCTACTAAATGGGAAAGAGAGAATAATTTACAAGGGTAACAATATAATCGTGCAAAGGGAATTTCCACTATCAGAAAGGACAGTACACACGTAATTCTGCTCATTCTGTAGTCCCAATAACTCTACGAGCTGTGCAAGGGTGGGCCTTAATTAAGTCAAGTTGGTGTCGACAATTTGGCAGCTCTAATTATAGGGACTAGATAAGGATTGGCTCAAGGATGACACATACTTGGGATCAGCCTTGGATAGTGGGCTCCTAATAGTTGTTAGCTCAGCCTTGGAACTGTGGAAATGGCTATATCCAGATTTAGTGCTTGGACTGGTATGTTGCGGAGGGGTTGGCTTGGTATGTTGACTAATCACCTCAACAGTCTCTTGGATGGTGTGGAGAACAAAGCAACTTGACAAATCGGATTGAGGTAAACACTACTCTTCAGCACTTAACTCACCTTAAACAGCTCGATACACCATCTGAGAAAGCCCTCGGGCTTGGGAGAGCATAATCGATCCGTGATCCCTATTGTCCCCTCCAAGGTGTTTGAGATTTAGGATCAAATCTAGTTCAGTTCCAAGTTACTCATCCTCATGAATGTAAGGTTAGAGATCAACAATTTTAAAGGAGTTTAAGACTCCATATCCTTCGGGTAATTCAATCCTATAGGTATTAGGATTGATTTGTTCAAGCACTTTAAAAAGGTCTGTCAGCTCTAAGAGACAACTTACTCTTCTTTAAGTTTAAGAATCAATCCTTGCTAAGATGTATCCAAACCAAATCACCTGGTTGAAACTCTCTTCCTCCATCCTCTATTTCTCTTCTCAAGCTTAGTATTAGCTCGGCTCAATTACTCTATAACCTTTTAGTGCATAACTTTGATGGCCTCAACTCTTTTAACAGCTGGCTGGTCATTATTAAGTTTCAATTGGGTTGCTTAGTCCATCGGGAGCTTAGGGTTATACCTATAGGCAACCTCGAATTAAGACATGTTTGTTACGTTATAGGTGGTCCTATTGTAGGTGAACTCAATGATTGGCAGACACAAATCCCAATCAACCATTTTTTCATCCGATAACAACCATAGCAAAGTCTCCATGGTTCTATTGACAACCTTGGTTTATCCATTGGTCTATGGATGGTAAGACGTACTATATAATAGCTTAGTTCCCATTCACCTCCATAGCATCCTCTAAAAGTGGCTCACGAACTTGGTGTCTCAATTCAAAACAATGGTTCTAGGCACACCGTGAAGCTTGTTTACTTCCTGTATGAAAAGAAAATAGATAGCCAAAGCATTATTAGTCTTGGAACAAGATACGAAATATGCCATCTTGCTAAATTGATCCACAACCACCATGATAGAGTCTTTCCCTAGGGATGTCCTGGGCAATCCTAACATAAAGTCCATATTGAGCTTGGACCAAGGTTTGGTTAGGATAAGCAAGGGTAGATAATGTCTTTACTTGGCTTGGCTCTTTGCCTTTCAACAATTCGCACACTTCTCTAACATAAACTACACATCTCTCATCATTCTCAACCGAAAGAATCTTGTAGATAGTACTTCATAGGTTCGGCGCTGGCCAAAATGTTTGGTCAATCCTCCCCCACGTACCTCGTGCATGAGTAATTCTCTCATGGAACAGGTCAGGATACATAGCCTCCTCTTCTTGAATAAGTATCTAATGAGTGTAAATTACTTTATACTTTCATTGCACTTTTAAAGCATTTTTAGGCATAGAATTGATCATAATTGTAATTAAAATCTTAAGTTTTGGTATTTAATTATATAAAATATTGATTTCGGGTAAATCACGAGCAAGGGGATGAATTATACACAAGAACAACAACTTTCTGGTCAATCACAACTATGTGGAGAAGAAATCAGTGAAGTAGTATCAAGAAGTATCAATCACAGGTATGATAATGAAGTAACGAAAAATCCATCCTTAATCACGTCCTCAATCAAAATTTTAATCACAGCCATGATTGAGATGGTATTGATAATCCCCCTGTCAATCACGGTCGTTATTGAATAGCAGGAGTTTGATTACGTTCCCAATCATAGGTGTGATGATGTGTAATTAAGCAACGAGGATTTCACGGCATTAGTCACGGTCGTGAGTAGTTAAAAATATTTCTTTTCGAACTTATTACTCCTCAAGACATGGACGTAATAGAAAGGGTACAACTATTATTTTCAACCTTTTCACATGAACTAATACATAAAAAATGTCAAGTGGTGCCGTAAAGAGGTAGATTCAAGTCCATTGATGAGAACAATATAAATACACCACAACTTATAGAGAGAAGGATATCAATTTTTCATACACCATTTTCATACATCATTTTCGGAATGTCAACTAATAGAAAAACACCTCATCATTTATATCTGTACTAATGTGTTTTTCACTTATCATATAGTTGTCTAAATATTGTATCATACATTTTCTCGAGACAACTGGAGGGGGATGACGGGATTTCATTGTTGTACGTTGGAAAGATTTCTACAGTGAATTTAAACCGGAGATGTATTTCTTACTATCTCATGTTAATTTCATTATTACTCTTGCATTGTGTTTATATATTTTGTTCTTTTATCATGTGTAAGTAGTCTGTCAGGGCTTACTATATCACTTAGTATGATCAATTGCATAGAAAAGTGATTTCTTGATGTTTGTTAATTCCAATGAATGGCACTTAATGAATCTAAGTATGATGTAGTACACAACACTAATTTAGGACAGATTTCAATAGAATATGTCGAGAGACAATTCTATCAAATAAATCTAGTTCATTGGAATGACTTACTCTTAATAATAGAGATATTATTAGGAAAGTTGTTGCGTCCTTAGGGAAATCAATGCATTAAGACGACATTAATGCAATCTTAAGTGGCTGTTAATTAGGAAGAGATTCCATTAGACACAATTAAGATTAGAAGTGAGTAGTTTTGAGAAGAATGCTTACATATTGTAATTACTTGCATATAACAAGTATTAAGATAAAAAGGTATTTTGGTAATATTAAGTTAAGTGGTGAAGCAAGTCTGCATGTTAAGTATGTTGTCCATAGTTGTTCTTGTAATCATTGTTTTAGTCGCATTAGTTTGTAAATTAATGTAGTTTAGTTAACAAATTAGAGTCTTAATAATCAATCGCTTGATAAATTAGACTAGTAGATAACAAGAAGATTATTAAGTACTAGTGCTTGAGTTATTTTCCCAGTGGAGACAACCCTATACTCATCTGTGCTATAAAATGATAAGTATACTTGCTTGTCGAACAAAATTAAGGATAGAATATAGGTTTATAATTTGTAAAACTTGGAAGCTCTAATTAAAGGCGATCAATATCTGTCCTCTCTGTGATAGTCATCTAGTGTCCATCCTTCCTCACATCGTGCATAGATAAGACCAAAATGTAGATCTTTAGCATAAATATTCTTTATTGTTGAAAAACCAAGTAGTCTTGTCTACAACTCGATCAGGAGGGTATGTCGTCTCAATAGGGCATCAACTACTATATTGTTCGTTCCATTCTTATATTTTACGACATAAGAAAACGCTCCATGAACTTGACCCATTTGGCTTGCTTTCAAGACAACTTAGGTTAGCTTTTCAGATACCTTAAGGATTCATGATCGGTATAGATCACAAATACTTTAGGCAGCAGATATCGTTGCCATACCATTAGGGCTTAGATTAAGGAGTAAAACTCCTTGTCATAGACAAAATAGTTAAGTGTAGCCCCTCGAAATTTCTCGCTGAAGTAAGCAATAGGTTAGCCTTCCTACATTAGTACAACACCTATGCTTAGTCTGAATGCATCATACTCTACTTCAAACACTTTGTCAAAGCTAAACAATGCTAAGACAGGGGCTGTAGTCAACCTATCCTTCACTTCCTCAAAACTCCTTTGCTTCTTTTCTCCCCATCTGAACTCAACGCTCATCTTTAATAGTTTAGTAAGTGGGGCTATAATTGTACTAAAATTCTTTATAAATTTATGGTAGAACGATGTTAGGCTATGGAAACTTTTTACATCTGTAGAACAAGTCAGCTTAGGCCATTATATGATCACTCTTATTTTCTCATCATCAATTCAGATGCCACCTCTACTCACAACAAGCCCCAAGAAGATCACCTCGAATTGGCAAAAGTCGTCCTTCTTCAAATTGGCACAAAGTTGTTTAGCTCGAAGTTTTGTAAAAACTCTTCAAAGATACTCTTGGTGAATCTCAAAGTTAAGGTTATACACCAAAATGTCATCAAAATAAACTACAACAAACCTTCCTATTAATTCTTAGAGCACATGATTCATCATGCGCATAAATGTGCTCAGCGTATTGGACAGCCCAAATGGCATTACAAGCCATTCATATAAACCAAGTCATGTCTTAAATGTGATCTTCCACTCGTTACCATCGTGCATTCAAATATGATGGTATTTAGATTTAAGGTCAATCTTGGAAAATATTCTTGCTTCGCTTAATTCGTCTAGCATGTCATAAAGCCAGGGTATGGGATACTTGTACTTGATGGTAATTCGATTGATTACTCGGCTATCCACACATATCCTCCAAGAAGCATCTTTCTTTGGCATTAATAAGGTCGGAATAGCACAAGGGTTAAGAGACTTGTATACATACCCCTTCTTCATTAGCTCATCTACTTACTTTTACATTTCAACGACCTGTTTATGATTCAGCTTATAGGCAGGCTTGTTCGATAGTATGATTCTTAACTGCAAGTCAACTGCATGTTCAATGCCTTGGATGGGAGGTAGGCCTTTTGGTAGCTCATCTGGGAATAGGTTGGAAAACTCTTTTAGCAATTTTTTCACCTTGGAAGGTTGCCCCCTCTCCTCAGACCTCATCTCTAGAATTCTTCAAACAAGCAGATAGGTCGATCCTTTAAGCTCCATCTCTCTTTTTAGTTCGGCTTGGGTCATTACCAAAGCCTCTTTCTTCAGGGTTTGGCTAAGTTGGGACTGCATAACCTTTACTTGCTCGGCAGTCATAGGACTTAGTTTCATCCTGCTGTCTTCATGATCCATAGAATATGTATTCTTCCTTTCGTCATATATAACTACTCAATTAAACATCCACGATCGTCCAAGTAGAATGTGGGATGCAGTCATGGGCAGCACATCAAAGAGCACTTCATCTCGATATTTGCTAATGCCAATCAGCACAAATACCTACTTATTCACCTATAGGGCTCCCTTATCACTAAGCCAATGAAGCTTATGAAATTTGGGTAGGTCTTGGTCAATAATTTCAATTGCTGGACCATAAATGTAGAGGCTACATTGGTACAACTCCCACTGTTAACGATCAACATGTACAGTGATTCATTCACCTTACATCTAATATGGAAGAGATTTTCTCTTTATTCCTCTTTGGATACGAAACTAATGCTCATTGTCCTTCTTAACACTAGAGTGGTCGGCATAAAGTTTCCTTCCTCACTATAGATAACTTCCTCTTTGGATAATTCAGTTTGTCTGACCTCCTTTAGCTCTTTTACTTCTTCATCAGTACTGTCAACCTCAACAGTTGGCACCTCACCTTAGATCACCATTGTTTGCATATTCGGATACTGAGCGACCATGTGTCCAAATCCTTAGCATTTGAAGCACTTGATTTTACTTGTCTTCCTGCTTAAGCTCTAGCCCTTCTCATACTTCCTCGAGGGTTCCTTCTCCTTAGCTCTAATAGTCTGAGCGAATTAAGTCTTAACAACTTGACTTGGTTCCATCCGCGCAAGTCTGCTTAAAATAGTTCAACTACTGCTTGGTTAGCTAACTGGTGGTCGAAATCTTCCTATTTGGCACCTTTCTGTCCTTTGGGCAACACAAATTGCGTCATCAAGCATTCTAATATCTAAGGTTTCTAAGACGTCCCTAATCTCATACTTCAATCCACCAATGAATCGAGATATAGTTCGGTCCTCTAGCTCTACGACTTCACATCGAATCATCAACATTTGGAACTCCTTAACATAAGTGTTTACACCGCTCGACCCTCTTAATCTTAGCTCTTGCAGTCTTTTGAAGGTATCCTGCAAATAATAGTTCGACACAAACCTTCTCCGCATAACCCTCTTCATTTCATCCCAACTCTTAATCGCTCACTCTCCTTCCTTTCTTCAAGTAACTTGTAAGTTCTTTCACCATAAGGCAGCATGGCCAGTAAACTCCAACACAGCAAGTCTAACCTTCGCATTATTAGGTTCATCATGGTATTCAAACTGTTTTTCAATCTTATCTACCCAATCCAAGTAATCCTCGACATCATCACTTCAAAAAAAACTTGGAATACACATTCTCAATCCTTCGACTTTAGGGGCTCGTACATTTCTTTCTTCAACCTCATAGTACTCCTCTGTATCGTCATCTCCTTCTGCTTCTTCCTCAATCCCTTTAAGCACTAGCCTTCATCTAGTAGCCTTACTAACTGCTTGAGCTCGGGGTAGTCGAGTTGGGGCATTAACTCAACCAAACTAATCATCGCTTCACTTTTGCTGCTCACGTTCTCTAGTGGGGTTATTTCTAGCTTGCTACTTATCTTCTTGGATGACAGTTACTAAACTAGCTACCAAGTCGATAAGCCTATCAAGCGATCACCCACTGACTGAGGTGTAAAGCTTCCTTCCTGCCCTTAGCTATGTCGAGTACTACTTCTTTGGTTTTCCAAAGTTCCTTGAACACTTAAGTCTGACATTAATGGTTACTTCACAAAATTGACGTCCAATAATACCACTTGAAGATCAATAACTGATACTCCAATCACTACGGCAATTATACAACAAATTGACAGTCAACCATACTCTGTTTTGGCATATCAAAAACAAGGAAAAACAAAGCACAAAACAGTTCTCAACTACTAAACTCTAAGGTTAACAATAGAACTGTTATCATACTAGAGTAGTAATAAACCACTTAAAGGAGACAGTAGCAAAATTCAACTTCAAACGTAGCCAAACTCTAATACCAAGATAATACAGATTCTATAGATCAACACACGGACCCAATATCATATGTAACTAAAACGGTAGGTCTGAGTGGCGAGCTGGCTCGAAGAGTAAATGAAAGTCGAAGGTTGAGTAGGGGTTCCCTTACACTAACGATGGATATGATACACCAATGCCTCATATGAGTTTAAGTCACACTTGATATGACACACAAGTATGGTTGGAGGTCATTCGTCACTAATCACTAGTTAACGCTCAAATGGGCTAGATAAGAGTAGCTTAAGAGTAAAGACACTTAGCTTAAGAGGGAATAAAAGTTCAATGTATTCTCTATATGATGATGATACGGCTGTTATAATTTGCAAGTATTTATAATATCTAATTAGGGTAAGTCCTACATTATAGGAAATTATAAAAAATAAATAAATAAATAAATAAAAGATTTCTACTAGTTGGGAAAATGGGGAATAATTTACAAAGCTAACAATGTAATCTTGCAAAGAGAATATCTACTGTCAGAAAGGATAGTACAAATGTCAGAAAGGATAGCACGTACGTAATTTTGCTCATTCTATGGTCCTAATAACGTTGCGAGCCATACAGGGCTGGGCTTTGATTAGGTCAAGTTGGCGTTGGCGGTTTGGCAACTCAAATTGTTGGGACTAGACAAGGGTTAGCTCAGTGATGACTCACACTCGAGATCGGCCTCAAATAGTTGGCTCCTGACAGTTGTTAGCTCAGCCTTGGCACTGTAGAGATGGTTATATCCAAATTTAGCGCTTAGACTGGTGTGTTGCAAAGGGGTTGGCTAGACACGACAGCTAATCAACTCAATAGTCTCTTGGATGGTGCGAAGAGCAAAGTAGCTCGACGGATCAAATTAGGATAAACACCGCTCCTCGGCGCTTAACTTACTTCGAATAGCTTGGTAAACAATTTGAGAAAACCCTTGGGCTCCAGAGAGCGTGATCGATCCTTGATCCTTATCAGAAGACCCCCTCCCCAACTTGAGTACTCTATCCCTCAGCATGATTACCCTGAACGCGTTGGTGTCAACTCTCATCTATACCCCACTAAGTTGTTTAGGTATTTGGTATAGTAAAGCAAGGACCCACTTACCCTTTATATAAAAGATGTATAATACCCTCAATTGTACACATGGCAATCATTGAATAACCCAAACACCATGGGAACCCAAGTGATGCTTAGGTAATAATGATGTGTTGTACGCATAATAAATGCCTTCTAGAGGGTATCCTATCGAAGATGATTCACTTGCTAAGTATGCACACTACCCAAAATAAATCTTATTGAGGAAATAACTTATGGTCAGAAAGGATCTACCCTATCAAAATCGTCTCGCTAAGGAGATTTGTGACATCATCACAAGATTTGCTCTGGCAGGCTTGTCACCCCATGACAATAAGCCTTTAAAAGAACCTAAGAAAGCATAATCTACTTAGAAGGTAGGCTATGTTGACTTGCTAGAAAGCATCATCGCAACTGCAAAACACTTAAATAAAAAATGAAGCATAAATGCAAAGTAATAGCACACTAACAAGGGAGTAGGCCCCTAAAGGAATACCAGCAAGCAGATGGAGGTCCCCTACTCAGGGATAAAGAATTCAGAAAATTTCGTAGAGAAGCAAGATGGAGTTTAAGTGTCAAGCAATAATAAAAACATAAGAAAATGTGACTAAGGGGAAAAAAAAAACAAAGTAGAGACAATAACAAGAAATCTTATCTATTAAAGTCTTCAGAAATTACATTAAAAAAGGAGGTTAACGTGCTAACCTTACTGAGATGACAATACAAAAAACCAAAAAATAAAAATAAAAAATAAAAAATGAGCATACATTGCTCGCCTTACCAACAATCAAAAACAAAAAAAAAAAACTCAATATATTCTTAAACCTCCCCGTTTACGGCAACCTGCTGCTGCTGCTGTTGCTATTCGCCCTCTTCATCACTACCTTCCCCCCTAAGGCCCTCCTCATCACTACCTTCCCCCTTGAGGCCTACATTGGAACTAGTATTGGAAGCTCCTGACAAGTTACCAAACAACTCCCTCTCCCCGACCCACATCTAGTAACCCCCTTGGATTCATCCAGCCAATTCAAGAAGACCAAATCCAATTCAAGCATATTCTAGCAAACCTGTTTTCAAACTTCCCCTGCCATCATGTAACCAGCTGTGGTGATGGCATTCTCAATCAAACGGTCATCCAAGGCCTTCAGGAAAATGTCTAGTTTGACCTTAGGTGCAAATCCCTTTCCTTTTAAGAGCTTGAACTCCCTTTTAGTGAATTAAGCTCGCACCTTGTCCAACTCTTCCCACTTAGCCTTCAGCTCGAGAGTCAGCTTATCTTCAGTAATTTTGCCAAATTCCTTAGTCCTCTTCGGGTCATTCTTCAACCTGCCCACTCGCCCAAGAAGCTCCCTATGCTAGCATTCCAAATTGCTAAATGCAATGGCCAAGTTGTTGCACACCTTTCTCTCTTCCTCCAACGCCTTTTAGAGCTTCTCCACTTTGACCCTCAACTGATTCCCCTTCGATTAATAGTATGCTTGATTGGAAGCAATAATGAAATCCTGCAAGTCATACAATTGTGAGCACAAGACACAATCAATAATCAAACCAAGACTATGGACTTCAATAGAGAAATACAAGCAGCTCACATCATTATGCCTCCTCAGTAATTTCGACAAGGCCTCTACATTGTTCTTGTCTACAACCAGTTGCCAAAACTGCACTTACAGTTGCTCAAACCTCTGCCTAGGCCTATCTACAAATTGAATAGGGGATACTTACCTATAATGACAGACTAAAGGCTAGATATCCTAATCATTGGCGATCTCGAAGGCATGCATACCAACATTTTGAGGGGTTTACTTCAAGCCCGCTTGCTTTGTATCCACCCAAACACCTGCTATTTGGGGGGGGGGGGGGGGGGGGGGGGCGCTATACGAAAACTACAACCCTGGCCTAACCCCTCTAAGCCAAACTACCACCAAACGCCACTTGACCGGGCCTTGAAGTCCCTAATGGCATGCTAATCGGCACATCGCCGCCACCTTGCTACATGACCTCGAGAAGCATTTACTACCTCTTACCTTTCTTCTTCAACTTCTTAAAAGGATGCCATAAGATCCCCCCTTCCCCCTTCCCCTCCAACATAACCTGTTTCCTCTTCTCAATAGGCCTTAAAGTACTCTCGAGTTGCCTCTTCTGCATAGTAAGAAGCTTTGCCCTTATCCTCTCAGTGGCCATCTTCAAAGCTACAAGAGAACCAACAAACTTATTAAGTAAATAAACTGAAACAAAGATAATGCACTTACTAGGCTAAGGACGAGCAGCATGATGTCCCCTACTCTAATAACAGGATAACGCAATGCAACAACCAAATGACCATCTCTCCTCAGCAAAATGCAACAAATACTTGTATTTACCCTAAACAACAACAAGCCATTATTATATTTCTAGCATGTCAACAAAGGATTGAGTTTCTTCCAACCTACTAGATTCAGTAGCTCGATACCGATCACCGTATCATCATCTCCTAAACTACTCAACTTCTTGCCCTAAATAGGACATCTCCACTTGATTGGAAATCAAGAAGCTTAGGAAAGTGAACATGATAAAAGAACTCTTTCCAACTTTTGACCTTGTTTGGCGATTTATCAAAAATACTTAGCACCTTGCCTCGAGTAACAACATATACCCAATAGTCGGGTACTCTCTTTACATGAAAGAAATGCTTAAATAACTGCATGGTCAACCTTCGTAACTCTAAAATGCATAGCGTCTCAAACGCAAGCAATTGAATCTAGACATTGGTATTAAGACTCTCAGGGACAACTTTGAAGTAACGGAAGAACTCTAACAAGAACTTTGAAAAAGGGAGGTGAAGACTAAGCTCAAATGGTTTCTTATAAATACCAAACGATCAGTCATTCCCTATACCGTATGCTTACTGCCCGTCCATGGGCATCTTTACACGCTACTCTAGCACTTCTCTAACTGCTTAGCTAACTAGCCTCAGCCTCTCCTTGCTTGCTATGTATGCAACACAGGCACACACATGATCATTTATATTGGTCATTCGTAACAATGCCCTAACTTTGCCTCTCACCATCCAAGGGGAACAAATCATGAGCACGTTATTGCATACACTCCTTCCTCTCCTTCTAAGACAAATCACCCCATCTTCTTCTCTTATTGCCGTCACCGCCACTATTTCAGGGGAATAAGGCTATCACCCCTTGCTTGGGGCAAGCCTTCAAAACCTTCATCAACCTCCCTCAAAATAGATGAATGGGAAGACTCTTTCATGCTTCGATCAGCCATCGCGAATGAAATGATGAAGAAAAAAAGCACATGAGAGAAAGTAACTAGCTTGCAAATAGAAATTTTGATAGGGTTTCCTCTAAGTAAACAAAGTAAAGTGAAAAATGAGGACCTACGCCTCTTTTATATAGATAATCAGGGAGAGAAGGCAAACGGTTTATCCTACTCTCGAAGCACGAACCCATGAAAGGACGTGTGCTAAACCTTAACTATCCACATGTCCCCACATCTTTAGCTAAAGTCCTCGATTGATCCTTATATACGAATCCATGATGTAGCTTAACAACAGATCACCCTACATATGCAACCACTCTTCGTAAACCATCAATGCATGTTACACTTCACAAGGATCTCTACCATAACACATCAAGCAACCTGCTAGTCACATTAATTACATAAGGAGCCAGTATTTAGGAAAATGGACCCAACCAAAAGTACTGTCCATTACAACATTGAATAGACAAACTAACCCACTGTTCAAAAAATAAGCAGCCTAACCTTAGCTTAATGGCCTTAAATGAATTACTCTCTTTGCACCTCGAATACTAAGGAGAGTGGGGAGACAAGCGTAGACACTCGATTCTCATCCAAACTAAGGCCCAACAGGTGAAGCTCATCACGAGGGGCACAAAAGTGCGTGCAAGTGAACAATGAGCTCAACCCTTACACATGACCTACTTTCGAAGCCACACAGTTATGCCAAGAAGGGCACAAGCTGTCGGCGAGTTTGTCCCCTATGCTACGACTTACTCAATAAGCCATATTATATCCCATCCAAATGGGGTCACCCCAATCGTTGAGTTGACATATGTCGACCACTTGGAGTAAGCTCAGGCCTCAACTTACCCACAATCAAGCATCAGCTAACCCTTCCTTAGTGTCCTAACTCAAATTTTGTCTTTAGCACTTGCTCTCTACTATAACTCATTAATAAACATTTAACATTTGTAATATGGTCAATACACCCGGTAATACCTGCAACTATCAGACTTTTGGGTTACAGATTCGGTGGTTTAGTTAGCTACAACATGCCACTCGTAGTGTAACTCAGTCTCTATCACGAAGCTCATTATTTGCTGGCAGCTAGCACAAACAAACCTTAGATCACTATGTATCTAGGTAACTCGCATAAAAAGCGCTAAACACCGTAGAGTAAGGTAAAATAACACATTCTTTCCTTGACTCTTCCAGAATCCTCTCCTTCTCCCTTTCCTCTTCTCCCCCTCTTTTCCTTAATCAATAAACATTATGCATATGTTAGGCGAGCACTACCCCATAGGTCCTTAGTGCTTGTTCTCTCCTCCTATTGGTTCTCCTTTCTAACTTAAACGTTGGAGGGGCCCTATGACCACACCCACTTGAGGCTTTTTGTAGGTATCAAGGAGTAGGAGATGAAGCCCAAGTCTATTTCATCTGAACTCTACATGAGCCCACCTATCCCAGTTGATTTGACTACAATCAACAGTATTATATCACTAAATTACAGTGACTTTACTTAATTTATTCAATCCACCCGAACTTTTATTCAACTCGATTTATTTAATAACTACTTAAAATAAAAGCCATTGATGATTGAATATTGATATAAAATATTTATCTATTAGATTGGGTGGATGGAATGATTTAGTTTGATAGATACAAATATTCAAAATGCTATAATAATGTAATAATTTGTATGAGATTTATAATTGTAAAATAGTAGAGGTAAGCTATATTTAGGATGTTGTTATTAGAAAAGTAAGTGGGAAGTGATCATAAATTTCCTTTTCATTATGCACTAGTAATATAGGTGCGTGTCTCCAACTAATATACATATATTGGTGAAATAATAACTAACCTAAAAGGTTATCACATAACACATTAATGTTGTGTATTTATAAATTATGGTAGATATATAGTATAAATATTATATGTTGATTGATGAGAAAAAGACAAATCATAAAAGCTTCCAACATCAATTTTTTTTTTTTATATACTAAAAATAACCATTACCATCTGTTCCTTAGTCTTTTTATCAATTTATTCAGTAAAGAGAATAAGTGCTCATATTGACTCTTAAGGTCCCAAACCAAGTAACTTTACTATAGGGGAGCTTCTCATGCTTATGCCCCTTTTAAAACTATTTATAAAAAAAAGGTCTTGACCAAACTAATTTAGCAAGTATCATGATAAAATCACAGCTAAAGGCATCAGCCAAAATTTACTAGGAAAGTGCAGGTCATAAATGCGCTTTACAAAACGCAAATTCTCTATGCTGATTTACATAAACGCAAAGCTGACTTGCACTTTCAATTCATAACTAAAACGCTGTTTTTGTGAATAAAAACACAACTTAGTAGAGACTAGGTCGCATTTGTTAGTAGTCTACTCTTCTTCTTCCTCTCTTTGATGATTTAAAATTATGTAAAACTCACCATGTCCAAGTACTCTCTTGCTAAAACCTGCCCATTTGAACGCATTTTTTTAGTTAAAATCTAAGCTCCGTAATCTTGACTCATGTCTTGGTACACTTTTAGTAAGTATTAATTACTCTATTTACACGTCTCTCTCTCTCTCTTTTATCCCATCTCACTAAAACGAAATTCTTTCTTTCTAAAAAGCTTACTTGTTCTCTTGTTATGGCTTACTGTCATTCTAGCTTCAATTTTACTCCTAGACTTGGTTTTGCTAGCAAAGATATTGTTTGATTAAGGTAAAAACTTCACCCTCTTTTTTTCTTACGAATATATGTCGATTAATTTTCATTCTGCACAATTTCTCATTAGGTTTTTCTTTCTTTGTTTTCTTTTTCTTTTTTTTTTTTTTTTAAGTTTTGGTGGAATTAGTTATCATTAGTATGTGTAGGTGAAAAAAATTACAAGTTTATTAATAAAAAAAATGATTAACATCATGGATTCGTGCTGCAACTTTTTAACACGTATGAATTGGGTTTGTATTGCCATGCCATTTGTAAAATTATTAATCAACTTAATATCCAAAAATTTGTTCTGCCATTCTACCACTATTTTCTCATAAATTTTGTGATATAATTTCATAGTGTTAATCTTCTCTCTTTTGATAAACATGAAATACTTAAAAAAAGGCATTATCTTGGGAGTTGCTTCCACTTTATAGATTTGGGTCTATCACCAAAGTCACCACAAACTATTGCTAAGACTAAGTCTCCCACTTGGGTCGACGAACATGTCTACTGTGGGTCTAATTCCTTTCTTTGATAAGAGGAATGATGGCAACAGCTATGTAGCATATGAAAAAAAAGGAGCGCATAGCTTCAATAAAATCTAAGGTTTGGCAATAAGTTAAAGAAGGAATGTGCATAGAAAATGACAATCTTAAATCCAAGAAAGTGGCACGAATATCCTTCATCCCTTATCATGTTCGGCAATTCTGTTCATTCCAACGAAATTGATTCGATGGATAAAGGCACACCACATCGAGCATTACCATAATTTTTGTGTTGACAAGTCAGATAAGAGGGTATAATTTGTTTTTATTTATTTATTTTTTGTTGGAGAAGAGGGGTGTAGATGGTGACTTTACGTATGCTGAATTGATGGTTACCATAGTTGAAGACCCACATATATATGTTGATATCTTTTATTAAATCAAAGCCATCCATAATTGGTATCTAGCTTGATGGCTTAATGTTTTCTTATTCAAGTGGATGAAACACCCGATGTTAAGATTTCCATATTTGAATAAATTATTCTTGATATATTTAGATATTTAGTAATAAAGAGAAAGGTATGGGACCGTAAGAGAAGAGCAACTAAACTGTATATGGTGATTTAGACTCTTATTATATGGAATTACCAAGACTATTCAACATCATATCATATGGTCGAGTAATTCGGGATCGCAAGTTTTGGAGTGCTTGACTAACTAATAAAGAAGGGAACACGGTTTTTTAAAGGGTGTTTTGGACTGTTAGTCCTTGTATACATGCATTTGCATATTGCAAGATAGTTGTCAATATTGATAAAACATTTTTATGTGGGAAATATGATCATAAATTGTATGTAATATGATCTGTGTCAATCATATAGTCCTCTTAGGCTTTCCATTGGCTAATTAGAAATCTTGTATATCTTGATCTTGGTTTCTAGTGTTGTTGAAGGATTGATTAATGAGGAATCTTAAGAGACTATGTCATATTTGCCTACTGATTTCTCTCCAATGGCTCATGCCTTATCGATGCATGTCGCTCCAATGTCTCTAAGTTTATCCTCTACTCCACTAAATTTTAAGTCGTTTTATACACCCAATATAAAACCAGACTTTACCAGCTCCTAAAAAGCATAGGCATCCAATGAACTTAAGTATCAATGAAAGCATCACACAAAAAAATCCACGGCATGTTACCTACTATTGAATACCCAACCCTATCTAAAAGATGGAATAGGTCATAGCAGGTCTACCTAAGTTAAAGATACCATAGATAAACCTATGTCACTTCAATATTAGTGGTGATGTAAGAGATTTAGAAAAAGCTTTATGTTTTGGTACTCCAATCACTTCTCACTTTCAAAAGGAAACAAGGAGTATGCTCATTTTAAAAATTCGAACCTTGCAAAAAGGAATTCGTGGCAAAAAGAACGAGTGAAGGATTTAACTTCCCGAGCTAACTGCCTCACACTACTAGCATTGAAGAAGTAATGCTTTCTTCTTTGCTAAAGAGAATGTCAAACCTATAAACGGGAGCTACTGTAACTTAGGCTCATTATGCTATACTCGCGCGGAAGGAAAAACAAGCCGTTTACACTTTAATAGCTACCGTTTCACTGGCTCTAGTATTCACTGGCTTTCAAGGAATGGAATATTATCAAGCACCCTTCACTATTTCGGATAGTATTTATGGTTCTACCCTTTTCTTAGCAACTAACTTTCACGGTTTTCATGTGATTATAGGTACTCTTTTCTTAGAAAGTTAATATAAAAGGAGAACTATAAAATTGTTTTACTAAACCTATGTCATAAAATAAATATAATGATCAGTTGAAGGATTAAAATGATATTAATAATAATAATAATACTGTGTTAACATAAATATAATTTTATTTACTATATTCCCACTTTATATAGAGAAAGCTTTTGCTTTCATACGATTGATCCGAGGTGGAATTTATGGGCCCAATAAGTTGCAGTTTTATAAATGATTGTAGGTGGATAATACATAGTTTGAGATGGTTCATGTACTTATTATGGTTTATACCTGTTGTATTTAACTATTTACGAAGCCATAAAGTATAAATGCATGGTTTGAGGTAGTGCATGTGTTAATTGTATTATTAACGTATTGATCTATGTTCCTTGTACATCAACTGTGGAGTACTGGAGAATGATATGTTGACAATTGTGACAGTTTGTGATGTGTTGTGAATTGTGATGGAGATCGTACTGTGCTGGAGAATTGCGATGGAGATGGTCATGTGTTGATTGTGGTGGGTAATATGATGTGTTAGAGATTGGTTTTGGTCGTTTTATCATGTGTTTAGATGTGTTTACGGGTGAATTGAAATATAGTAGTGCGCTTGAAAATTGCTAGTATTGTAATTAAAAACGCATACTAGAGTATGATTTACTCATTCAACGGAAATTACAGTTGGAACATACAATTTCTAAATCGCATTCTTTTTTATGGATAATTTTTTTTCAAAAAAAAAAAGAAAGAATTCTAAATTGAATTTTCTACCTACAATTTCTTTGTAAAATTCATCTAAGCAAGAGCTAAAGCGGAATACATTTTATTTCGTTTGTACAATATCTTTGGAAGTCGTAGCTGTAATTTTGCAACAATATTTACCACATCAATTTGGTCGGGAAACTAATCTTTGTTCAACTAAATTTCATCCTTGTACCAAACCTAGGGTTGTGATGAAGGATTTGAGCTGATCTTTAAACCAAATCTTGTTATATATAGAAGGGTCCAGTTGTTTGCCAACTAAAAATGTTTCATCAAGGGATCATAGACACAGCCTGCGAATAGCAGCATGCAATCATATAACAAGATGATGAAAAGTGTTTTTACTTAGCATCTATGCAAGTCCCCATTGTTGTTTTATCATTTTCCTTTATGAAATTGGACAGCAAAATAAAAGGAAATAAATATAAAACAAATGAGCAAAGATGATACAATACATCTTCTTCAAATTTACATCTATAACCGTCTTTCTCCAAGAGAGACATATACCGTATACATGTACACACCAAAAGTATGTGAACCAAACCCGGTTGTCGAATTCTTCCAGGGTTGAAACTTCTCTCTTCCCGCTCTCTTATTACAGTAGACGATAAATATGTCACATGATGTAAAGTAGTAAAGAAGAACATCCTTTGATTTATGGCCAATTGAGAACCCAATTTCTTTATTAGAGGATAAAAAAAACTTCTATCCGCCTTTATACCTCCAAAAGATCATGTTCGGGTTGTGCTACTCGCTGGTGGAGCTAAGAATGGTTTGAAGGTCATTAACAGGCCAAGTGCTTCAATTAAATTTAGAATGAAGAAAACCATATGATTGCCTGTGTATAAACGGAAATCATGTATTTAGCTTCTCATAAGCAAAACATATTTGAATCTCATCCTCATAGAAGATGAAACCAGCAGAGAAAAAGAAGGGGAGCAAAAAACTGTTGACAGAGGAAGTTAGCACATATCCCACGTCGATTTGTATGTCTAATAGATTTGTCTGTAAAAGCAACAACAAGCACTTGAAACATTAATGAAGCTTTGGATGGAGGAAGGGACTCCTTCGTTGGGGTATCAAATATCATGTACAGTATTTGTGAAAGCATGGTGCCACTGCAAGGCTAAACCAAAAATTACCTGTCTCTTTCAGATGACAAAACTAGATTATACCATTCGTGTTTTTAAGTCCGAGTTTATGACACAAAATCCTGCATGTATCTAGATCCCAGGTGATTGGCCTTCAGATTCACCTTCTCCATTTAATTCTTGATTTTTATGTTTTGGCAACCAAGAGTTAGTCAATGTCACTATCACCACCCAACATAAACCACATGTAGCAACACTTGGATAATTCTATCATAAAAACTCTCCCAAAACCATACTATTTTTTTAACAAATTAAAAATTTAAATTCTAAATAATTCCATGCTTTAATCTTATTAATTGCAAGCAAAAAAGATCTCTAAACCCATTGTTTTCACTCTGTCAAACCAAGTACATTTGCACAAATGAAAGTGCATCCTATGCTATAAGAGAGGGGGGGAAGCATCCAGATCATTCAAACAAGAAGTTGCCATGGTTATTTTACAATACAAAAGTCATATTTGCACAAAAGTAAGTACATCATCAAGAACAGTATTACAGCATATTTTCCTGTTAGGTTAATCAATGATATAAACATTTAAAGCATACCACTACTAGTTATGTTGATATTGCAAAGCATGAAACTATATTGCAAATAATAGTTTTAAAACATTTTGTAAGGACATTCATAGCACAAACATTTAGAGAGGTCTTACCAGGCAAAAAAGAAGCATCTTGACGCAATTGTGCCCAAGAAAAGCTGCAATAACAGGGGGAGAAAAGATAGATAGTAAAGTTAAAGGATAGATATGCAAAAAGGGACAATAACCCTGACTGACAAATGCTAATGTTTCCTCCGAATGTTTTAGTTTGCAACTTTTATAGCAACTAATGAGCATCGCTCCTAAATAATGCCCTGATTTCCTCCAAACATTTTAAAAATTAACTCTCATCAGGCATATACATGCAATGTAAATGTATTTCTAGAACTTAACTAGGAAGTATGCTCCAATCTTCCAATAAAAATGGCCTCTCAAATACATAATGTAAAAGAGTTCTTTTTCTTTAATAATTCATATAAAGTTGTTATGGGTCCAGTAGCTGCAGTAGTAGGAAAATTTGGGATCTAGAAAGGGGGATTAGTATTTGGCTGCTCTCTTTTATTTAGTTATTTAGTTAGCTGTTCTTTTCATTTATTTACGTGTCTATTCAGCATGTGATTTATTGTATTTTATGAATTGGTGATTGTATTTTATTGTTTATTGTCTGTATTTGAGTGTCCTATAGGGTAGCGTATGTGTTGTAGTGCTGTGATCATGTATGCAATGTTGGATTAGTGCAGTTAGTGAGATTGCAGTTTTATGGAGAAAACGTAGCAAAGTGGGTAGTGGATCTCTGCAGTTTTTACAGAAGTAGTGTGACATTGCCACATAACTGTTGAGTAAGTGTCCTTGAAGGCTATTATGTAGTAATGAACTAAAAGTGCAGCAGTCCAGGTTCCAAGGAAAAATAGTGTTTATTATTTCTCTGTGAGATCTAGGGTTTTCCTTGAGCATCCCTAAACAAACAACAAATATAGGTAAATTTGGGAGAACATCAATAAGGGCAAGAACATTTCCCGCAAAGGTTTCACCCTAAATCCATTCCCAGTGAAGATTTCATCCTAAATTTTAAAATTGCTAAATGCTATACTCAATCGAATGTTTACTTGTCAAATTTAACACACGCTGCTTTAATTTGCTAAATGATATACCCAGTTGAATTTCTTGCTGTTAAATTTACTATCATTGTCATCTTTAAAAAGATGATGTGGCACACACATTAGTCAAAGAGTACAAGTGCAAACAATCAGAGATCAAATAGTACCTTTGACAAGCAACAGTTTGGTTGGCTATGACATATAACAACTTCAAACTTCCAGGGAAAAATGGAAAAAAAAAAAAAAGAAAAGAAAGAAAAAAGAAACCCGAAATTCAAGTTGTGATTTTGACATTTTCAAGGCCAAATGTTTATGCACAAGTTATCACAAACAAGGGGGAAATTTTTCCAACCAACACATAATGAGGCAAGGTGTTTTCGATTGGTTAGTTGACTCCTAGAAGATATTACTATGGTACAAAATGGTTCTTGAGGATGTATCCAAAATTTTGCAAAGAATGCACTAGAAATGCATATTAAACTGATAACAGTTGAACTTCCCATAACAGTCCAGACACTGATACTTGTTAAAAAATGTACAGGGACAAGATCAAAAGGAACCCTTACAGTGTGCCTCCAGTTGCTGGACCAATTGCTTTAAATAAAGACATAGCAGACAAGGAAATACCATTTGCAGCTCCCCTTTGCTCTTGAGTCTGGGATTAGTATAAATTAGAATCAACCTTTAATAAATCAAGTTGTTCTATATTTCTGGGTTCAAATAAAGAGTCAAGGGGGATAATCACCACAGCTTGGTTCTGGAGGAGGAACAATCCGGTGGTTATAGAAACCTAAGATTTTTCAAAGATCAGCCAGAATAATGCCATGAGTCATTGTCATCATACAAGACCTTGATAAGCAATCTCCACGCCAAATGGGACACACTAACTTTCAAAAGCACACATCAATGAGCACAAGATAATTTGCATGACCCACTAAATCATAATCAGATATAAAAGGGAATACAACAGTCACTAGTGAAATTTTTGACCCACTACATAGTATAAAAGTGCATTTTGAGAACTTTAAGGATATTAATTTCACCATTGCAGTGACCCAACTCTCCCGTAACAAATTTTACCTCAAGAATCTTTCAGTCACACACAGACCAGTTAACAAAACAATCCTAGCAGCCAAATTTCCCTTCCAAATTAATTCCTGGAGTTCAGCTGGCTAGGCAACCTTAGAAAAGACCAGCTTACAACTCTCATTTCACATGCATTTTCAGTCGCCCAACTCAGCTGCATAAGAACTCCACTCAAAATTAAAGGACTCTCTTCTCTTATCCTTCCTCCCACCCCCACCCACTCTTCTCTCCTCCTTCCTCCTCCACCCCCCCCCCCCACCCCCCACCCCCACCGCCCCCCCCAACACAAACCAAAACACCCACCCCCAAAAACAAACACCAAAAAAAACCAACCCTCACTCTCCCCAACAAAAAATAATAAAATAAAATCTGTAATTTCATTTAAAGCTAAAACATGTTCTCAAGTAGAGTGCACTCACAGAGAGCACCGTCTTCAGGACAGACGCAGAATCAACCAATATTGTTAGGAGTAGACCAGAGAGCCTAGCCATGAAAGAGTAGCTTGACAGCAGTACAACGGTCAACACCTTTATAAAATCCATATAAGAGGGAAAGAAAATAAAATTTTGTCCACTAAATACACAGCAGATAAAACAACACATGGAATATGAGCAGAAGACATACTGCACCGATGCGGGAAACCATAATCGGGCCAAAAATCTTTTCTACTGGTGGATATAGAAAGAGCTGAAATAGAAGCAGACCAAAACCTGATTTACCCTAAAGTCAGTATAACAAATTACAGTTTCGTTGTAGAATAATAAAATACAGCTAGGTAAATTGCACTTATAAAACTAATACAATTATGAGCAGCTCATACAAGTATGTATTATATTAAAACTGAAAACAAGTTAATTTTGCAAAATTACACTTGAAATCAAGGCCAGAGATTATTTTCAAGAAGTAGAAGTGGAACATCACATTATCCACCTCACAGCTGGGTAGCTCCTCAGACACATTGGAGCTTCATGAGAGATTTCCATTGGCAAAAACAATGGAAAGCATTTTCATTCGATCATTCTAAGAAAAAGTATCTGCAAATGCAGAATTTCAAGGGACAAAATCATCTGTATAAGTTTCATAAACCTTCCACGCTTTGAAAAGAAATCTACTAACCTAGATCAAGTTATAATAAATGCAACAATAAAGAAACTGGCCATCAGTACATTAAGAATCATTGAACATGATCATCCAAGAAATGTAATTGCAAATGGTCCTGAAAAGATTACATCAAGTGGATGTCAACTTATTTGTTCATCACTCCTTCCAAGCAGTTCTTAAGGTGGCGAAGAATCATGAAGCCTTGATATATGCAAAATTTGCCCCTCTCAAAACTTAGCACAAAATACTCCTGCCCAGGGAAAGTATGGTCTGAGATATTCTCTCTGTGAAGAGTCAGTTTCAGTATGCTGTTAAATGACGTTGGCTTCT
This sequence comes from Lumnitzera racemosa, assembly GCA_024138005.1. Taxonomy (NCBI): domain Eukaryota; kingdom Viridiplantae; phylum Streptophyta; class Magnoliopsida; order Myrtales; family Combretaceae; genus Lumnitzera; species Lumnitzera racemosa. Next base: position 70,466,548 of record JAMXBC010000004.1, on the reverse strand, counting down.
TTCCCATTTTGTACCCCTCACTCAAGTGAAGGAAATATAATTATTAAGTAAAGGGAATATAATTGGTTAGAAAAGTAAAGGGAATAAAAAAGAAGAAAATTTTTTACCCCTTTCAATATCCCTGGTCAGTTTTGGTGCAAAGTAAATATCCCTCAGCAGTTTCTAAATTGCCCTCTCAATTATTAAAAAAAGAATTATAATACTAATCTAGCTAACGGAAAGGAATTATGACAATATCAAAGAGATATTTAAATATTTAAAATTATTGATTTGTGTCTCAACAATTCTTTGAGAGAAACTTAAACTAATTTCAAGGACAATTCATGTTTAAAAGTATCATGAAGAAAGAGAAAAAATTATGCTTGCAGTGCCACGGACACACACAGAGATTCTCGAAGTTACACAACTTATGACATATGTAAGATGCTAAATACCTGAGATAGCAAGAACATCACCAACATCCTCAGTTGAATAGCTCAGTCCTCCAAACTTGCGGGGGCTGATGGCCCAAAGTGAAAAGATCTGGTGCAGGTAGTTTAAGACAGATACATGAATTTCATGGTTTCCCAGTTCATGAAAAATCTCAAAACGTGAAATTTCCTGAGCCTTCAGATTATGAACAATTATACAACTCCATCCATGCACAAGCAAGACGTTCAGTATCTTATTAAGGTTGATAACAATTGCTTATAGAGAATATAACTTGATAAGAAGCATTTAGTTGATATAGTGACATGCAAATCTACAATATGCACTCTTTAGATGTGTTACTGGCACCATAGGAAGGATCAATAACCAAAAGAAAGCAAAATAAGTACATAGCAATTTCAGCAAGATGTTTGCTTTAGTCCGGTGCTTCCTCCTTGTCATTTTCAACAGTAATAGCAACAAATTATTCATGATTAGAAAATATGAATCTTTTATCTCATTCATTTTTCGTATTACAAACGCAAATAAAGCATGTGCTGGCCTGTAAGTGGTCCTCTTCAAATTAAATTTCTAGACACAACTTGGAACAGGTTCCATTGAAAACAGGGTTCTAATAGGAACAAAAAGAATCAAATATAAAAAGAAAGCAAAATAAGTACATCAGAATTTGAGAGAGACTGATAGCAAAGATACAAAACAAATGATAGGCAGTGAAACAGAACATTCAAAACAAGTACCTCTGTGTATGCCATATCGTGCAGCTGAAAAACACAGTAGACAATTATAGATGACATTAGGGGCCAATTCCTAAGAAGGCTCTTCACAGAAGCGCGACCTCTTTCCTCAGTTATTTTTAATTCTTCCTTCTGATTACATTCTTCTACCTTGACTTCTAAAGTCTCCATGTCATTGCATCCTTTGCCTTTTCCATCATGCATATGAAGGGTTTCCTAAGAAAATGCAGCTATTATCAAGCTTCTATTTAACAGTCATACATACAAAATTTGACAGTGAAAGTCACCACCGAAATGATTTCCTTCACAAATGCAAATGAAGATATCAAGCACAAAAACTTATTAGATAGATCCTCCCCATAATATTTTGAAGTATAGGATCATGAAATTTGTTATAAATTACCAATTTCAATTCAAACAGAAGTAAAGTACCCAGAAGCAACCCAACTTAAGCAGACTCTCCAAGTTTGCAGCAAACTATCTTTGCCCATGTCTTACATATTTACATATAGTGAGGCCTAAATCTACTAAATGGAGCACCCAGGAGTTTCACAGGTCGTGGATCATGTGAACAAAAATATCAAAACATGATTACTCCTCTTGTTTCCATAATGAGCCAGCTGGATAAGTTATCAATTGATAAGATCCCATCCAATAATTCATAATATGTTAATTTCTACTTATTTACATGCATTAGCTAGTTGCTATTTTGTAATTAGTTAGTGGTATATTTATTTGGTAGCTTCTAGAAGTCTTTAGAAAACTCTAGAAGAAGTTAGTTACTTCTAGTTGGTCAAGCTCGAGTCTATAAGTAGTCCCTAGGTTAGAATAATTAGGATATCAGATTTTTTTACCTTTGAGTAGTTAGCTAAAGGAGCTTGAAGCTCTCATATTAGAGTACAAGAGCTGGTATCTCTTATGGGTTTCCAATCTGGAAGTTGTTAGCTTTGTTTTCCATTTTCAACCAAATAAAATTAGTCTTTCATTGCTTAGAAGAACCTGAGGATTGTATCAATTGGCAACATCTTTGGGAAGCTCGAAACACTATCATCCATGATCAAGGAAGAGAGTTGTCAAGAATGGTGAATCATGTGGCAAATTTAAAGAAATCAATGGGGGAACATTCTAATGAACTTCTATGCAAGCTTTAGGATCTACAATGGAGTTTTTTCTGAAAATTGAAGGAAGTTTAGCATCCCTCATGACATTACCCAGGAGTTGTCACTAGAAAGTTGAGTGGAGAATGTTTGAGAGAACAAGAGGAACTAACTGAAAATCCAGGGATAAAAAGGGATGATAAGATTCACTCTGATCATGACACGTTGAATGATCACAGTCCAGTTCATCTTCAAGGAGAAGAGCAAGAAAATATTCAGTTTGAACACCAGATTTATTTGTTGCACAATGACTAGTTCTGATCTATGAAGAATGGTGGCACAATTCATCTAAATTTGATCCATTGGAGACAACAATGGTGATGGAGAAGGGCATTGCTGAAAGTAATCAACGAGTAACTCTTCCTATTCTTGTCAATGAGAAGTTGGAGTCGACTACCACTGATGTGAAGTTAGAAATTTTTCTAGAATCAAATTTAACTTTAATCCACAATGGGAAGGTGTTATCTACACAAATTGACTTGCACTTGGATGCTATGGTTGGAAACCCTAAATTGGCTTCACATTTCAAAGGTTTTAGTGTGCACCTATGATTGCTGGCAGTCTTCCTCCTATTGCAGCTTTGACACACGTGTATGAACATGCTAGTCAAGAGAAAGGTTTTTACAATGGAGGTTTCTTTTTTACAAAGAGGTATAGTCAAGAGAAGTGTTGGTTAAAGGTTCAATTTTAGGAGTTCTTATGTGACCAAAGTTGTGTAATGACCTAACTGGAACTCCTTCGACCAAGATATTAGCCACTTTGGTATAGAACACTGCATGATTTTACTTCATGATGCAACAACTTCTCAAAAGGTCACCAATTTAGGATCGACCTAACTCGAGCACACTTAAATTGTGAGTTTCAATATACTCCAAACCATTACATCAAAAGATATCTTGATATTTAAAGTTTTATCACCTAATATTTAAAATGTATTATAATTCACCCTTTTTACAAAACTAACGTTCTCATCAGTTTCTTTACACAGGTTTTAGAGCACCACCAGACAAGGACTCTACCCTTCCAATAAGTAGATTACTCTAATATCACTTATAACAATCCAATTGAAACTCCTCCCATCAGATATCATTCACTTTGGTATGAAACGTCGTACAGTTTTATCTTATGGTATAGTAACTTTCTAAGAAACCACCCATTGTGGAATTGACCTATTTCAAGCACGCTTAACTTTAAAGTTTAAACATACTCTAAGCCATTATACCAAAAAGTACCTCGATAATTAGAATTCCGTCACCCAGTATTTAAGTCGCTATACTAGTAAGACTTTATCTCTTGCTATTGATCCTATAAGGAAAATTTCCTTGAGCATTAGAGTTTATCATCAACACCTATAACAACTTACCAAAGGCATCTTTGAAAATCTTTGATTACTTGCCTTAAGGACAAGGGAAGGAGAAAGGTAGTGATATATCCTATACAATAATATGATTAGATGTTAGATGTATCGATGATACATTGTTTTGTACTTGTTGAGTCACAAGTCAGTAGTTATTTTGTCATTAGTAAGTGATTGATAATTCATTAGTAGCTTCTAAAAGTCTCTAGAAGACTATAAAAAGTTGGTTACTTTCACTCAATTAGGATTGGCCTGTAGAAAATCTTTAGGTTAAAATAGATAAGATATTAGATATTCTACATTTGAGTAGTTAGCTAAAGGAGTTTGAAGCTCTTCCATGTAGAAGAGCTGGTAACTCGTATGGGCTTCCAGTTAGAAGTTGTGAGCTTTGTTTTTCATTCTCTATCAAATAAAGTTAGCCTTTTGTTGCCTATAAGAAACTAAGGTTGTATCATCAATAGTGTACAGCTTCAATATAAATGTTAGCATTTCAGCTAGAAATTCTTTTTGGTAAGAGATGCTAAAATCTAGACAAAAGAGCACTAGTGCTCATTTGCATTTCAAACTTCAAAATATCTAGGTTCATTCATGCAAGTAGCCTCAAGTTGCTAACATAATAAACATGACTCTGTCGAATGATCTTAAAGAGTATGAAGAAAATTCATTGACCATGATTGCCATTCATGAAGTTTCATCATATAAACAAGATTCCATGAACTGCTATACAATTATCTAATTACTAACCAAAAGGAACAGCGAAAAAATACTAACTTCTTCTTTTGCTAGATCCCCAACATGTCAGAATGGTTAAACCTTAGCACCCAAAACCTCCTTGAACTAATTTTGCTAACACCGGTTGTCACTCATGTTGCATTCACACAGGAAGTTCAAGATTTGAGAATTGTGATTGTATGGGGGATTGGGAATCAACATCATTGATTGTTCCTGCTGTGAACTGATGAGGAATATGACTTCCTTTAAGAGTAAAATATAAAATATGGTGAAAATTCCAAATAACACATAAATATTGCCCTTAATGCATTTAAACCACCTGAACTTATAAAGTGCAAATTAACACCCCCTAAACTCTCATAAATTGACAACTTTAAAGAATGTTTAATTTCTCCACAATAATAATTAAAAATATATATATTGAGCTAAAGTTTCAAAAATATTAAATTACACTTTGACAAGTTCGAGGGTATTTACACCAAGGTTAAAGTTTAGCGAGATTATTTGCAATCCTTTGAGGATATTTGCCAATTTGTACGAGTTTAGAGATGTTAAAATACACTTTGTAAGTTTGGAGTCAGAGTTGCATTTACACACCAAAATTAAAGTTTAAAATTATTCACATTTTCTCTACACATAATTTGAGAAGGAAACTATATATGGACCAAGAAAGATAAATGGATATTCTCAATGGAACACCAATATAATATACTTACCATTCTATTTAAATATAGAATTTCCTGTACTTTTTGTCTATAGGTAAAGAAAATTGACTTAAGGATTCCAAACAAACATGAGATAAACCTTATGCTGAGAATGGAAGTAATCAACATAAGACATAAATTCAAAATTCAAATTGTGTGCCTGTCCCGTAAGGTACCAGCCACATCTTCTCTTTTAGACATAGCAAGAACAATTATTTTCCTTTCTGACAAACAACATTAAGCTGCATAAATCTTGTATATCATATTCACTATATCTATGAGAAAAATATTGATCAAGACAACCTTTCGCATAGACCACCTAAGGCATTATACACCTACTCCTGTCCCTAGATTTGTCCTCAATATGCAAATAGTTCGTTTACCTAATTATAAGCAATATTCGGTACAATGCACCACAGGCACATGCACACACGTGCACACACACACTCACACACCATGAGTAAGAGTAATCAAGAACTTATCAGCAGAAATAAAGTTCGGTAAGTAAACTTACTGGTAACCAACAAGCAACAGCAGTCACCCCCAAGGCAAAAACTGATATGACAAGACATGGAAGCAAGTATGGGAACCTTCAAGTTATTTCATTATGAAGTGAGAATAGCTCAAAGTAATAGAACTACTGAAGTAATGAAAAACAGGGGAAACAGCAGTTATGCAGTGAAAAATAATTTTACCTCCCAAAAATTGATCCTTCAGAAAATAGATTCGGATATTTTTCCACTGGCTGTAACAAGTCAGTAAAGAAGTACACCTCAGAAGTCACAGAAAAATAAATTAGAATTAGCAAAAATATCTCAGTTACTTAGATGCATGAAGAATGGTGCCAACTAGAGAGACACGAAAATTGAAGCAACCCAAATAACTTTGGAAAATAATGAAGTAGACTAAGAAAAACTTCGGGTAAGAATTTATAGATAATGACAGCAAACTAAATTGGAGAGCAAAGCATAAGGGCAGTAGCCTTAAATTGGAAGAAATGAGCCATGACTCAAAACTCCAGTTGTATAAAGAAACCATTGCTGATAGAATAGATACATCCCATGAAGAAGATGAATGGGGGATTGATAAGAAAAAGACACTGTCTTGCGATTTCAATAAAGAAAACAAAGAACAGATTGGCAAGAGATGGTTATAAGTAATCTATCCTAATATCATATTGAATGTCACGTCAAAGCCAATATGTTAAGTATGCAGGAAAGGATCCAAAATGAAATTACAATTCCCAGTTCCATTCCCATTGTAATGTTTCAAAGTATTTTTAGAAAGCAGAAACATGATTCCATAGAATTGGCTAGCTTTAAGGGAAAATTCAATTTTGTATTTGGAAAGGGAAAATTGTGATTTCATTCCATCTTTATTAATTGCATTAATTTAAAATTACCTATTTAAATTTCAATCAAATTATAACATGTAATAATTAAGCGTGTTTTTTATAAATGCTACTATATATGTATTTAATTCCATTACATTATGAGGGCTAAGAAAAGATTTATCATTCCAATCTCATTCCATTCCATTCCATTCCAAATTGTTCCTGCATACTAAACGTGACATAAGTTACATGTGAGATCATGCCTTCAACCAATGTTTTAACCAACATATGAGAAAAGTGTTCTACTGCAGAGTATCATTACTTACACTAACTTATAAATTTAAGTCTTTTGATGAGTCATTTCTATATCTAAATTAACAATTATAAACCTATGTCTCAATTTTGATTGATTTGTATAGACAACATAAGCATATAAGGCATGATACTACACGTTTGACCCATTAGTCAACTATATTAGTTAGCTATGTTTATTTAGCTATTATTAGATTTTATAGATGGTTTGGTTAATAATTGGTTAGTTGCATTTCTGTTGGTTTTTATAGCAACATCTATAACTAGAATGGTTAGTTAGCTGGAGCAAGTGTCTGTAAATAGTGTTTAGCTAGGATAAATGAACAAAGACAAGAAAGTTTGTATTGTAAACCCATAGTGAGCAACAAGTGCTCATAAATGTTCATAATCAAGGCTATTGGTGTTTCTCTTTTACTCAACAGTAATCAAGCCCATACTCCATCAATTGGCACAGTCTTGTGGTAAACTTGCACGATATGACATGAATTGAAGCTCAAGTTGAAGGATTAAAGAAGAATTTGTAAGAAGTTCGAGGAGGAATGAAGGAATTGCAACAACAAATATCCACAAATAATTGCAATAAAAAATCATTAGGAGCTGTTCCATCAATTCACTCGATGCTACAGGATCTATGGAACAAGCAATAAAATATGGAGTAATTTGAGAGAGGGAGAAGCTCCAATGGTTTCACAAGCAAAAGGAAAGAATAGCAAAGTAGATGACAATCATGATCAGGTATTCAAGCAAGAAGAGGAAAGCCAATGGAGGAGAGCAAATATGAGAGTGATGAGGAATATAAGATGAATGCAGCACATATCATGTTGCTGCTGTTTGATGGAATGGATCCAGCAAATTAGATCATTATGTCAAAACAGTATTTTCAAGTGCGATATACAAAAGAAACAAAGAGTCGCTTTTGTATGCAAGAAAGAGCATTTTATTAGTTGAAGATGCCCAAGCAATGAGTTCCTTGCTTGGATTCGGAAATGTGGAAGCAAGAACCCATGTTACAATTCGGAGGCCAATCAGCCACCAATCCATTCATTAGTTTGTCAACTCTTCGACAAACTCATTCCAAAGGTTAGTACATTGAAGAGTTTGAAGCGCTGACCTCTCAAGCACCAGCATAACTAGTGTTGCTAATCTTGGGGTACTACTTGGGAGGCTTGCCAGAGGATATTCGCACTTATCTGAACACTCTAGCTCCACTTAATCTCACACAATCTATGGAGTTGTCTTTCAATGTCAAGGAGTTTGATTGCAGAATCTTTGTTTCACCACACATTTATCAAGGAAGAGCCATAGGAGTGAATATAACCCAAGTTGATTTTGTTCTTCTCCTTTTGTGCATACTGCATTGCAACCTTCAATCATCACTAAGAAGATTAGGGAAAGAAGTAGAATTCAACTCCAAGTCTGAACTGTAACTTCCAGATCATGATCAATTCTCATACTTCCAATTATATTTCTAATACTGAAAATTCATAGGGGACTGGGGACGAACATCAACTTTCCAACTCAAATTTCTTTAAAAAAAGAAAAAGAACAGGGGTCTTCACTTTTAATTCAACTAGCCTCTCTCTCTTTAATCACAAGTGTCCAAGTGAGACACTTCCATTTATGGTGCTGGAGGGAGAACCTGAGAACATTGGATGAGATTAGGTGAATGTAGAGGGGACTGCATCCTTACTGAATGCGGTCAAGTTTGAAGACTAGTGTGGGCTAGCCATGGAAGCTTCATACTATTCGCTCTTGAGGACGAGGACACTTTTAATGGGGAAAGAATTGATATGAGATATTTCAACTTATTTGTCAGCTATATCAGTCATGTCTATTTAGCTATCAATGGATATTATGATATTTGGTTAATAGTTGTTTGGTTACATTCTTGTTGAATTTTATAGAAACATCTAGAATAGTCTAAGCCGTCCACTAGCAGGAGTAAGCATCTGTAAATAGTCTTTAGCTGGCATAAGGGAACATAGTCAGAAAAGTTTGTGTTGTAAGCCCTAAGAGAGCAACAGTGCTCATGAACCTTCATAATCAAAGGTGTTAGTGTTTCTCTTTTACTTGATTCAATATAAAATAGTTCTTTGATTGTGAAATTGAACTCATGCTCTATCAAGGCGATTTAATTACTTCAAATGTACCACAACATAGCAAGGAAAGAGCTTTATTTCATATTCTTTTGCCAAAATAAAATTCTTTCATCACTATAAACCACATGCACTAACTTGAAAAACAGAACCATTTCTTATTTTCAAATGCAGAACCCATATACGAGTCAGACAGATGCCAATCTCAGTGTCGTTTGGCAGTCACACATATTCAAGTCAATATTTTGAAGCATTTTGGCTTGTATTGTCCAATAATCAGTTCAAATTAAGAAGGAACTGCACCTGTGCAAGGTAACCTCCAATAGCTGGACCGATGACCAAACCAATTCCCCATGATGTACTTATCTGTCAAACATATACCATAATAAGAATTTGTGGATACCTTAATTTGATATGAAATGAAGAGGACAAAATGTTCTTACAACTGCCATAGCCAAAGCTTGATATTCTTTGTGGCAAACTTCTGAAGCATATGCCTGGGAAAATCAATATTAAAATTATGGCTGTCTCAACCATGAGATTAACAGAATATAGCACGCCTATTTATCAATAAGTCTAAAAGGAAATATTAAATCAACAAGTTTATTTTAGATCAACTGGTTATGCAGCTAGAATCAATAGCACCAACAGGATGATGCACAATTTTGACAAACCATTTTCCAAAGAATATAAGAATGCATCAAATAGGAACATCAAGCAGATTGAATTAACATGGCATGGTTTGAGGTAGATTAGTTTATCCAACAAACAGAAAAGATGAGTGCACTATGACCTTCTCATAACTGAACACAAATTGGGTAAAGAAAACAAATTATCAGTAATCTGGTCCTTGGGAGGCATCATTACTGGATCTGAAAGTTGACTCATAATTCTTTTGGAAGGCTAAGAGGCTCAATCATAAGAAATGGCGTAGAAGACCCTATGACAACAAAAATTTTCCAAATATGGCATAAATTTAACAGAATTGGAATTACAGGCGTACTCATACATCTGTCATCAGCACATGAAGATGTACGATATAAATTGATCAATCACTAATACATTATGTTGGCAAATTCTCTATTTTATGATTGACCCATATAATGGATGCATCATTGTCCAGAATGAAACTTTAGACCTTACATCACATTCATGCTAATACTATCAAGGTGTGGACAGTATCAAAGACTTCTAAGGAAGTGACTCTGAAATTCTCACTGAGATACAAACTTTTCATCTTAGATCATAGGAAAGAATACACACCCTCATTGGGCCAAGAATCCCACACAAGCTTCCCAAAAGAAATCTTGTAGAAAGTGCCGTCCAGAAGTTTGTACTGAGGCCAAAGAGTGTGTTGAAGATAACCCTGCAATATAATAGAAAAGAAACAATGAGCTTATTGTAGACACTTCTTGGCTGAAAAATAAACAAAGAATCAATATTAAGAAAGATGATACTAACACTGCAATTGCCCCAATCAAAATAACAGGTTTTCGACCACATCTGTCAGCTATCATTCCCCAAAGTACAGAGGTCAACGCTCTTCCAAACATAAAGGCAGATCCTTATGGAACAAAAGGATTAACAGGATCATATAGAATTCTTGAAGATATTTGAATATTACTATGGAGAAACCACAAGCAACATGCCCACCTACATAACCAGCATAGAAGCCAATATCTTCCTCCCTCTTAGCAATATCGAAATCCCTTATCTGTAGAAAGCACAACCCAAACATATACATAAAGGAAGAAAGTCTCTGTGCGATTGCATCGGGTATAGATTCTCCTTCATAGATTAGTCAGAAACCAAATCTAATAATAGGAAGATAAGACTTATCCAGATCTAGCAGGGGATCACGACACTGGCTGTGCTACACTGCTATGTAGAGGAAAGTGTTCGTCTGATAATCAAACTAAGCAAACAAACTTACCATATAAATGTTGGTTTTACAATTTATTGCATGGTAAATTTTGCATATTAGAATGTGCAAGTATCTCCAAGTCATCACATTCATTGAAAGGAAGCAAGCATGCAGACCGGATAAGGTCTGCTATAGCACATACTGGAGTAGGAGTGAGTTAAGCATGCTTATAATAATGTTCTCCTTGAAATTATTCTTACAAAACAGCAGTTTATTTATATTTTCTTTTCGGCAGAGAAGCATGTACAGTTAACTCTTAGCACATCATTTTGCTTCTAATATAACAGTATGAATTCGCCATATTAACTCATCACTAGTTAAAACCAATACTATTAAATTTTACCACATCTAGTAATGAGAATATCGGACTACCTACATAAGACACAATAACAGTATATTTTTCCCAACAAGAAATGTTTTTTTTTTTTTTCCCCTTTTAAATTAACAAGGAAAGTGGAGGGTTGAGTAAATCATCAACCTGCAAAATATCATTACCAATATAAGAGAAGTTCATGGTTGTAGAATGAAAGGGACTTATGGTTTTGTCATGCTGTCACTAAGGTCCAGAAATAATTAGATTCTCATTCTCAGTTTAGAGAGGCAACCTCATGAAAGGTAATAATAGGATTGCATAAAATCAACAACCCTACATGAATATAAAAGAGACAGCTATAACCACCAAGTGAAGTTAGAAGAATGAGGTAGAGATACATACCATGAAATAAAGGAACGGGAAAAGAGATGATATGGGCAATGCTGTAAACGGCCAAAATAATGGAAGTCAAGTTCGATCACAAAAATCTACTTGAGTTACAACTTATAACATTGCTTTTATCTGACTGAAAGCCAACATAGCTAAAGTTCCTTATTCACAAATGTGTTGGATGAATGTATAAAAAAGTCGATATTAAAAATCAAACCATACAAACATGGGTCTAATTATAGTAAGCACAATTACTAGTACACATAGTACATCTTAATTCAGAGTACAAAGCATGTCTACCAATTGTATAAAAAAAAATTACCAATATACCATTATTATGTCATATCAATCTAACATTACTATTTGTACTAATATTGCATCTTCAAATTATGACATTAATACAAATAACTATGTCTCATTTTCAAAACACTACACAGTAACATATTTTTGTAATATTTTTTTTATCTAATTTGTATTTGTATAATATTTATTGATTTTGATGGTAAACACACAAATTTCTTTCTAAATTCGCTAGTCCTCAATTGATTCTTCTACTCTAGTCATATGGTTCTTAACAATTTGGATGACCATTCTCTCAAAATAAAATGATGAAGCTTCACATATGAATGAAATATATAAGTAAGAACTCCAACCCAGCACCTCAATTTATCCTAAACATATTCAATTATGATGTTTCAATAAGATCCATTGCACACCCATGCAAGCAACACATGTGCCATCAAGAGATTGAAACCCAGTTACAAGAAATTCTTCATGGAACAATCCTTGGAAACTCTCAAAAAAACACTATAGTCTTCAATAGGGAGATGCATTTTTACCCAGTCACCAAGCACCATGATATAAATCATCTAGGTCTAGGTGTGGAATTTCCATAAACTAAGCAGTTATTAGACGTTATGAGATTACAAATTAGAGATACCAGTATATCTCTTTTGATCAAGGATTTATGCTAGCAACAGAATTTTCATAGGCTAGGCTTCATTATTCACCCTGTCCCTTCTTCACTCTTTGCGTGGACAAAGACTTTATTGCAGGGATATCTGTTCTACTAGGAATCAATAATTTTTTATTTCCATATGCAGCTTTCTAATATAATTAAATTTTGGAAGATTCAGCATTCTGCTATCAAACATGATCTTCATTACACGAAAAGTAAATGAAGATCTATTCATAAGACTCGTGAGTTTTGAGAATTTCTAGAATAGACTTAAATCCATACACTTGCTCGTATCAAACTCTGGCTCTTCCAAAATTGAAGATTCTCTATTTTTTCAGTTATTTACATCATAACCGCACATGTAGTAGCTATTGTTTGACCTTCGGATTCTGGGGTAATTTCGTTCATTACAGGTCATTGAAGTTTCTAGATTTTTCAAATCTATCATAGATCCACTTTTTTTTTTTTTTTTACCAAATTAACCACTGAAATTTGTGAATTGGCATAACGTAACTAGTCCTGCGTGACAGCATACATATATTCATATATAAATGTCATGTTGGCGAAATCGCAACATTCCCAACCATTATTACGCTTCGATGGTTCAAGGATAATGTTGCCATTCCGGCTAAATTTCGCACTGATCTTATTACAATGGTGACATTTCAACACATAGAATCGCTAATTGAAATTTAACCTTGCTTTCATCGCATATATCCTTTTTCTTATTTTTTCAAGCTAACATAGTATATGTCACATTTAAAATCTAAAAAATTTCACTTGAAGAAAATGTAAACTATATGCATTATTTTATTATATTCATGTTCTTGCACTCCCTGCTTTCTTGTAAAATCCTGGTCCGCTCAGGGTTTGGAACCATCAATCACCGACATAAACTAGGACTCGATGCATGAACTGAAATTCCAGCTCTTATTCTACATGCAAGTACTATAAACATAATAAATCAAATAAAAGAATTCAAACAAACAAAACAATAAGCAAGAACCGACATTACTTGAATAAAAAAAAAATTCAAAGTAAGAGATGACATAAACACTGGTCTTCCGACAGCATGGATTTAATTCGAATCCCCACCTCGAGTTGTATTGTTGTCTAGTAAAAAAAATTTAAAAATTAATTAAATAACTTACCTGCACAAAGCACTATAACAAACACGTACAACAAATACTTGTAAGGCACGCCGTCGTTAGATTCCTTAAACCGGTCGATTTTACATCCCGGACACTCGTCGTAATAAAACCCCAATCTCTCTCCTGTCCTCTTTAGCAGCGGTTCTTGATTATCCGCCATTGCTCGTTATTCTTTCTTTCTCTCTCCTGTCTCTGGTGTAAACATAAGCAACACAACAACATTCGAGAGGGAGGATGTTGGGATACTTAATTTTCTAGGTATGAAATGTCAGCAACTGACTTTCTACTTTTTAGGTGCCTACTAGCCTCACAGTCAGTGTTGGCGTGGTATTTGTGACTTCTGGTTTTAAATGAAAGTTAAAGGTATTGTTTTTCCGGTTTTTCGTCAAATGTCGTTGAATGCCTTGGTAAGTTGTCGTTTTGTGACCTTTGGTTTTAAATTGGTTTCCTGTTATGGGATTTTGCCGCGAAAGAGGGGTTCGTTGGCCCAGGGCTTTGTCTGGGCCCACTTCTTTTTAAAAATTTGCCATGCCTGTTTTCGGCTTTGTTCCAACGCAGCACCTTTCGGCTTTTCTTTTTCACATTATTCTCTCTTTTTTTAAGCTTAACGTTTACTCTTTTCCAATTTTCCTTTTTTTTTTCACCCCTTAAATTTTACATTTCACTAACTGGAAAGTATAAAACCAAATAGTATAAAGATAAATTTACTAATTAGATAAATCAGATTCGAATTTCTTTTTTTAAGTTATAATATATGACATAATTAGCCATAAAAAAAAAACCACTAGTTAGCTAAAAAGTTTTTATAAATTCTTAACAAATATTTAGGATTTTATAAAAGTCAATTTAATTATTATTTTTCTTAAGACCTAGATGAAAGTGTAATTATGTATGTAACAATGGACATGTAACTTTATAGATTTCAATTATTTTATTTAGGATGAAAAATAAAAACAAAGAGAGAGGAAGTCAATAAATTAAAAATATTGATTTTACATATCTAATATATATATATCCACGAACTTCCCATGGAAAAAAAAAGGTTCAATATGAATTATATTTTATGCATATATTTATTTTATCTATACGTATAGTTAAAGCATAACAGTACTATTCGATATCTTATATGTGTAAGATCCTTAAAATGAATTTAATGGATGTTGATGGTTAATTCCTATCTTAAGAGTTTTAGGCTTGTCTTGAGGGTTTTCTGAGTTGGTTGAGTTGGAAAAGGTTTGCATAAGTAGTGCATACATGAGCCAGGCATTGAAAGCTTTACTTGTTGTGACCACTCCAACTTGAAATAGCCAAGAGAAGGAGAACATAACACCAAATTTTTGGAAGGTTAGAGAGAGTTTTTTTTTTTCTTTTTTTTTTTCCATACCTAAGGCTACATGGGGCTTAAACAAGGAGGATAAAAGGGCCATGATTGATGGACTCTTGTCAGCTAACCCTTATTAGTGTTAGAGCTTTCGATTGCAAATTTCTATAAGGTTTGGATCAGGTAACTTTCATTTGTGTGCGTCGTCTATCCCTTCTTTTCTTCTTCTCAAAATGGGCAAATGTTGTGAAGATTTAATACTCGCCGAAGGTTATTAGATATGCACATAAGAATTCCTTACAATCAAAGTTGATCTCATAAAGACAAGATCTATAGCAATAGCATGGGGAGAATACAGTAAGGTTAGAGTATAGAAAATGATGAAAATAAAGTTTACGAAAAATGATATGTAAAGTCTATATTCAATGTTATATACAATATACTACTTATATTAATATGTGACACGTATTCAGTAACCAACTATGCTAATTAAAGAAACTAAACATAATAAACTATGGACTAACTTGTTAAGCCATACACAATACATAAATAAAAATATAATGTATACACTTCTACAACCTCCTCTCAAATTAGAGCATCTCCTAAGCCCAACTTGAAACATAGCTTGTGTAAGTAAGAAGCCTTCAAGGTCTTAATGAAGACATCCATCGATTGTAGTGAAGAAGGAATATACATCAATTCTAAAAACCCAAAAGCAACGTGATCTTTAATGAAGTGAGCTTCTATATCAATGTGTTTGGTACATGCATGAAAACAAGGATTGTGTACTATTAAAAAAGTGGATTTGTTAATGCATGCTAAAGTAACCAGAAAATCCATAATAAAAAACCAAGATTACACAAGAGATAGGAAACCTATGACAACTCTTTTGTAGCAACATCTAAACTCCTATATTCGGCTTCAATAGTAAAAGTGGCAATAGTAAGTTGCTTTTTAGTTTTCCAAGCAACTAAAGCATCACCAATCATCACACAATAACTCGATAAGGACCACTTATCAGCTAAACTTGAACCCCAATCAAAATCAGAATAACCCTTAAGTTCAAGTGAATTCTTAGCAAGATAAAAAAGATCAAAACTAAATAACCCTTTAAGATATCTCAACAAATAGAACAAAGCATCCAAATGAAGCTTATGAGGACGAGTAAGAAACTAACTAAACTTATGCACTACGTAAGAAATATCAGGACGGGTCAAAGATACATATAATAGCTACCCAACAAGTTGATGATAAAAGGAAGGGTCTAGCAAAAGTTCACCAGAATTGATGACAAGTGATAAACGCGACTACATGGGAAAAACAATAAGCTTAGCACCTGTAAGACCTGCTCCATGATGAATATCCATAATAAACTTCCTTTGATTTATAAGAATGCCCTATTCTAACTTATAAAATTCAAGTCCAAGAAAAGAAAAACTAACTAGACCAAGATCTTTTATGGTGAATTGTTCATCAAGACAACGCATAACATGAGTGATAAAGGCTACATCAAACCTTATGATAAGCATATCATCAACATATAGGAGAATAAAAACATACCCACCATTAGACTAAGAAGTAAACAAAGACACATCATGAGTTGATTGTGAAAAACCCAAGGAGACAAGAAATCTTGAAATTTCTAAATTCCATTATCAAGATGTCTGCTTTAAACCATACAAAGAATTTTTCAACTTGCACACTTGATTGGATGAGGCTTTATTGTATCCCTAAGGTAGTAACATGTAATTATCCTCATCCAAATGCCCATATAAAAAAGCATTATTAATGTTTATTTGAAAAATAAACCAAGATGAAGTAGTTACTAAGGCCATTAGAATTCTAATCAAGCCCATCCTAGCTACTCAAGAGAAAGTGTCATCGAAATCCTCTCCTTCAACTTAAGTAAAACCTTTGGTTATTAAATAAGCCTTATATCTCTTAATGGTCTCATCTGGTCTATACTTAATTTTATAGACCCATTTAAAACTAAAAGCCTTTTTACCCTTTGGCAATGTAGTTAAATCCCAAGTTTCATTACTCTCCAAAGCCACAAGTTCATTTTGCATGGCTAATTGCCATTCTTTAAACTTAGATACTTCTAAGTAACTATTAGGTTCTTGAATAGTAAACACTCTAGCAAGTGATGCCACAAAGTCTAAAGGATAAGTCTAGAAAGAGGACAGAGTAAACAAAGGATATGGTAAAGAAGGAATATTATGTATAAGTGGTGCAGATGAATTAGTTTGTGATAAAGAGGATATAGACTGTACAATGTATATAAAGTCATGTAACCATTGTAGATTATGTTATATTCTAGTGAACATCTCAATTGTGCTTGTAACTAATTTGTAGAAGAAATAGGAGGAACTTAAGTAGTAAAGGACTTTTCATAAAAAGATATTTGATTAGGAATATTGGAGGATTGTTCAATGGATGAAGAAGTGTGTAGTATATTAGAGAATGAAGAAGGAGCTTGAGAATCAAATGTTAAAGGAGGATGAATGACGAAAAGATCAAAAGTATTATTTAGATTAGTGTTTGTAAACAGCAGCTGGGCATTCTTGAAGGGAAACTCAGTTTCAAAGAAAACCGCATCTCGAGACATAAGTATTTGATGATTGTTAAGATCATATACCTAATAGCCCTCTTAGCCATGAGTATATCCAAGAAATACACATTTAAAGGCTTGTGACTCAAATTTGTCCTTAGGAACTAGATGTTTAGCAACAAAACATAAACATCCTATGACTCTTAGATGATCATAAGTTGGAGTATGACCAAATAGCTTCTCATAAGGAGACTTCCAACCTAGATTTGCCGTTGGCATTCAATTGATCAAATAAGTGGCTGTAAGAATGCATTCCCCCAAAAAATTGTTAAGCAATTGAGCATAAAGACATAAAGCTCCTACTGTATCTAACAAATGACAATGTTTTCATTCTACCCTACCATTTTGTTGAGGAGTGTAGGTTATAGTTTTCTAATGAATGATGCCTAGGCTAGAAAATATGGATTAATAATAACTAGACAAAAACTCAGACCCGTTGTCACTTCGAATAAACTTAAGATTCACACTAAAATGATTGTGTACATAAGTAAGAAAATTAGAAAGTATAATAGGAACCTAACTTTTGTGTTGAAGAAGACATGTCCAATTAGACCTAATATAATCATTAATAGCCATTAAGAAATAATGTGCACCTGTAATTGACACTGTCTTATAAGGACCCCATACATCTATATGTGATAGGAATCAGACTATTGAGCCTTTGACTCGCAGTCGAATCTGAGGGCTAGAAGGCCTAGCAAGGCAAATTCTTCTACTTCCGCCAACTTTTACCGATGTTGAGTACTTCTTTACCGAGTTACTCTTTATGTTGAACCAAATGACTACCCATCTCTTTATAATTCACCAAGTTGCAGATTACTCAGTCGCGCTCGAGCTAACCAATGATTTGGCACCTCTCTTGTTGAGAAGCTGAGATAATGAAACTCTGAACCAACTAAGCTACCTTCACTTAGATAAGCAAGTTGGCCATACTTTTTGTCCACATCTTCCAACGGCATCACCAATACAACATTGCCACGTATACAGAATCATGTGTAAAATCCATTACACCAATAATTATTTTCCTTATATGCTCATTTTTACCTTTTTATATCTTATATATTACTTTCTTAGGAAATGCCATTTTTTTCTTTTCCTTTTTGGGTAAGTTGTCCTAACTTATAGATATAAATACCCATTGTACTAGTATCAGAATGAGAATGGACAATAATACACTTTGAGTATTTTCTTCTTTACGTAAATACTGCTTGTTTACTCTCGGCATCACTTTTATCCTAACTTTTGAGCAAAGTTAGGTAGCGAGTAACATCACCGAACCGATTCGTACATCATATCGAATTGTGCCATAAATCTTCGGAAGTTCCATTGGTACGTCATATCCTCAAGAGTTACTAATAGGTTTTCGCTTACCTTTCACTCCCATTTATTCTTTCACACACACCCCATCACTTCCTTTCGAGCTTTCTACAAGCTTAGATTCATCTAGCAACCGAACTTGTCTATTCTTAGTCACAATTTGCATCATCCTATTATCAAAGAGGAGGTTTTGTTTGAGTCATAGTTTGTGTTCGAAGTTCTATTATACTTTGTTTTTGCATATGTGAAACAAAGTAAGTTACTGTATTTATCTTAACTGTTGTGTTTGCTAGCTGTTAATTTCTTGAAGTATTTATTTGAGCTTTGAATATATAAAGAAGATGAGAAACTTGAGTATAAATGTTGGCATGAGAGATGACAATAGTGGAGTTGTCCACTATGGCTAACAGTTTCAAGAAATTCCGAGAAGCATTGACGAAAGACTTGACGAGGTGGCTGGCCTCTTAGTAAATCTGACCCGAACTATTCATGCATTAGCTTGCCAACCTATTAACACCGCACAAATCGCTCAACCTATTAAAAGTCAAAGCCCAGCTCAACTAGTTCAAAGTAGAGGAGTAGGTGAACGAATGAGGAAAATGATTGATTTGGCAGACATATGAGATGAGGAAGGAGAAGAGTATTTTGAAGAAGAGCGAGCTAGAGTCCCTAAAGCATCTAATCATGTAAAGCTTCAGATTTCAAGCTTCAATAGACCTAGGAATATTGATGAATATCAAGAATGGGAAGAGAAAGTGAAGCATTTTTTTACTATTATCAGTATGAAGACTATGAGAAAGTAAGGACCACTACTATTAAGTTCTTTGGATATGCCACCATATGGTGGAAGGATTTCTAAGTTATGAGGAGGTGTGAGGGATATTGAGAGATTAATACATAGCCTAAGATGAAGAGAATATTGAGAAATATATTTGTGCCATAAACTTACCTACGGGATACTTTCACTTGGTTTTAAGAGCTAAGTAAGGAGGCCAAACAATTGATGAGTAAGATTAGGAATTCTAAACGTTTATGATCCGATGTGAAGTAGAGGATCCCCTAACGTGAACAATCTCCAGGTTCATCACGACATTGAGAGGTGATATTCGAGATATTGTGAAACTCCAACAATTCACAACAATGGATGAGGCCATTTAAATAGCTCAACGAGTGAAGAGGTAAAGGAGAAGCTGAGTTCTTACCAGAATGCCAACTAGTAAACCTGGATAGGGAAGTCACCAAGCTCGGTCAAGTACTGAGCTAATCAGGAAGGTTAATGTCCAAGCTGAGCAGAAAGGCCAACCTAACGTTGAAGTACTGACCTAAACTTATGAGAAGAGGTAAGGATTAGGTAGGAAGACAAGCCAAATCAAGTGCTTCAACTGCAGAGGGTTCGAATACATGGTTGCTCAGTGCCTGAACCGATGAACAATGGTCATCAAGGGAGACATCCTGAAGCTAGAGGTAGATAGTACAGATGAGGAATCCAAGGAGGAGGAGATCCCTACCAATAAAGAAAATGCCAAGAAAGAGTTGATAGATGAGGATGTGTTTGCTGAGAACTTAAATCAGTTGATCATGGTTGTCTAACGCATAATGAGCATGAAACCCTTATATGAGGAGAAGCAAAGAGAGAATTTGTTTCATACCACTTGTAAGGTGAATAATTAGATGTGTTCCCTCACTGTGGATAGTGGAAGTTGTACAAATGTGACATCGATTGATCTTATTTCAAAATTAAAATTGCTGACTGTTACACTCCGAAGTTATAGAATCGCAATAGTCCCGCCATGTAAACCAACCTATAATAAGAAATGACCTCATAGTGCCTATCATAGATACGATCTACACAAGGTGTTGACGACTCCTTACTTTGAAGTAAACAATTCATTTGAGAATTTAACTAAAATTTACAATAACGATTAAAAACCTTAAGTCGATATATATAATTACGTATACATTAGCGTAGAATTCTCAGGTGATTCTACATCATACCATAATAGCTAGCTAGTTTACATTTTGTACATCAATTTTTCATCCTAAAGATTCTAACAAGACCTTAAACGAAAACTTAATCATTGTCGAACTTCAAATTCAATTTTCTTATTTTAATTTCATTTCCTACTTTCTAATTAATACAAAACCCAAACCCATTCAGTATTAATCCTCGACTAAAAAATTAGGGAATTTTCAGTTTTTTTTTTTTTTATTTAGAAAAAATTTTTGGTGTCACTACCCAACCGAAGTCGAGAAAAAGAGAAATCGTAATCAATTGGGTGGATTGACTACGATTTGACTATCGATCTTCAATTTCAATTTGATACAAACTAAAAGATTCTGAATCTGGGGGCTAACCTATTAAATCCTAACGGGTACCATTATCTATTTATCGAAATTAAGATTATTCTTCTAATTATCTTTTTTAACGTTCTTAAGAAAATAAAAAGAAAAAAACAAAAAGAAAAAAGGACCTAAGTTTCTGCATATTTTATCTTCGTCCCGAAGTTGCTTACATACCTGCTAGCTGAAATCAGACGATCGTAGTTTTTTTCCAAAAATCTTTAATGTGTTGGTTTATTTTAATTTTAAAACAAACCAGATTTACATTTTAATCGATTCAATTTATTTAAAAAAATCTAAAGAGCCCTAACTCATAAGTGATTAAATAAAACTCTCTAATATATTATAATCTTTTTGTAAAAATTTCTATTTTTTCAATTTTTATTTCTAAAAAAATAATTTTCTATATGATGATTTCTTAAAAATAAAAACCTAATCCAAAAAAAAAAAAATCCTAAGCTAATATACATATATATATATATTCACACCTATATTTTTACTGTTAACAATTATCGATCTAAATAAATTAATAAATTATGTAATAATTAATGAACTAATGCATAATAATAACAATCAAACAACAAATAAAAAAGATCTAACAACCAAACCTGACTTGGTTGCCATCGTACGATGAAGTGTAGTTTATAGAAAGTCAAGTATGCGAAGCGTGACGGTAAGGGCTGATTTTCGTATGTGTATGCCAATCTGTGTGGTGCACTATTGCTAGATGGGTACGGATCAGTTTTTAGGCATGTTTTGCCTATGTGGTACCACTGTTCAGTGCTACATGTGGATGAACAGCGAAGTGACGTATTCTAGACGGTGACTGAATACGGTAGTGGAGTGTGATAGCAAAGCTTCGGTTGTTGGATGAAGGATAAGTAGCTTTTATTGATTGCATTCAGTAGCTGTTGTGCTGCGTTACGGCTGATCGGAATTGGTTGTTGAGAGTTGAATGTGTATGTAGAACAGTGGGTAAGCATAGTTGAACTTGATCGTGCGGTGTGGACAGTTGTAGGTTATGTCAGTTAAGCAAGGGATGCATTGGGATAGTGTATCGTGGACGTTAGACGTTGGCGTAGAGTTTAGGCAGGAACTGTCCAGCGACAAGGATTGAGGACTGTCAGGCGTTGGGGGGTTGCGCTTGGCTTGTAGATTGTTATAAGTGTTGGATCAGTTGGAATTCGATCGATGGATGATGCTGTCTTCGGTCGAGGAATTGTAGTAGAGGTCAGGGGATTGATTTTTCCATTCAACGTAGCTTAAAGATCGTCGATGTCATACGGTTTGACTGCTGGATGTACTAAGTTTGCGGCTGCTTAATCGTATTGTTTAAAGTATGTGCGTGAGATCAGTGGTTGTTGCAGTAGTTGGAGCTTGGTTCAGTCATGGCCATCGGCAACGAGGATCACGGTGGGGAGTGTTGTGTTCACTCCTGTAACCGTAGCTTGTTATTGGAGTCGCGGATTGGTTTAGAAGTGCTACAGCAAGTTCTACGGTAAAGCGTTGAAGTTAACCATAAGTATTTAGTCAATCAGCTATGGTGTATAGTAATTAGATTTGAGATTGGCCGAAGATGAAGTCAGTTTTGTTTTTCTATCTTTTTCAAGCTAGTGTGTAATCTTAGCGAGGGTATGCTCTTTTTTATTTTAAGCTAAATGATTAATATATAAAGCTCGAAACAAATCGTATCGAATTGAATCTATTATATTGATTCGAATCTGATTTGATAAGAATTAAATTATATCTGAATCACTTATATTCAAATCCAATTTAATAAAAATCAAACTAGATTTAAATCTTTTATAATGATTCAAATCCAAACAAAAAAGATTTAATTAAATGAGATTTCGTACGCTCAACTCGCTTTCTGTAAAAATAAAAAGGATAGAAAAAATAAAAACACATAGGTATCTAACGAGACTCAAACTCATAACCTCAAACAAACTTCATATCAAATACTCTAATGCTTATCTGTCACACTATTGGCCTATGCCTTGATTTTTAGTACAATCGAATTGTGCTTAAAACACATAACTCTCTAAAATAATTATTTGAACTAAGTTAAAACTAAAACTATTGACCCTAAAATAATTTACTTCCTAAAAAATCTTTATAATTTTTTTCTTTTCTTATTTTTTAGGATTTTAATCATTTGTCAATTTTTATTATTTTATCTTTTTATTATTTTTATTTTTTGAATTAAGACCCTATTAAAAAAATTAAAAAAAATTAGGACTATAAAAGGCAAAAATTAAGTATCTACAATCATAAACTAGTTGATTCTCACTCCCTAGAGCTTCATAAGAGAACTAATCTCTAGATAGTTGTAATATGGCATAATTAATCAAAAGTCAGGACCTACAAAAGAATTTATGCAGGTATGAGCAACTATAGCTTAGTAAGTTAAATTGAAGACTCATGAATGTATACAAGCACAATCAAGGTTATCAAGCAATTATTTTCATGAAATGTAACAAATAAGTGCCATCACACAACATAGTCTGGTTCGTTATAAAATTAGAATAATTTCACCCGCTTTAATCTGGGTTGAGGAGTTTTCATGTTGTACAAGAGCTCACAACCAAACCTAGGTTTGTGCAATTGAGACACTGTTCCTCCTAAGACTATCCTTTGAACCAATATCCTAATCTTCACCACGACCTCCTCTCATGTCACTTAGTTCGACTAAAGATGAGGAAAAGACCAATTTGCTATCTAACATTATCTTTTTCGAAATAGTCGAATTGTATCTGGAATTTCCATTTCCTATAAAAGAAAAAAAGGGCACGTTAGTTGATACCACTCCTCCTACATTAGTTGATACTTCTAAAGGTTTTACCTAAAATACAAGAACAAAACATTTATTCATGAAGGTTTAATCTCATGATAGGTACCCAAAGATTCATAGTGAACCTCGATGGGGACTTTTCTTGAAGCAATAACGCGTTCATCGAGTCGCCACCGGAGCCACAAAGGACTATCTAAATTGATTTTTTTCTGTCGATAAGCCCCAATTGCATTGTAGGAATTACAAAAAAAAGGTTCTTTTTTTTCCTATATTTATATCAAAATAAAATATTTATTTATTAAAATCAAAATTCTAAATTCTATAATATTTATTAATATTTTATTTTAGAATATTTATTAAAATTCTATAGAATTATATTAATTTAAATTCTATTCTAATATTAATGTAGATAGAAATATTCTAGAATATATAGAGCCGAAGAACACCATGCATTGATGGGTGGTGAGGTCCCATATTGACCATCATGAGGTCTTTTCTTGTAGTTGTTCCATTCAGAGGTTATTCCTCGATTCATTCTTTGGTATTTGGTTGGAGAATTCTAATGATCCCTTATAGGATTATAATGCATATCTTTTTAGGGTATTTAAGCCGATTAGGATTATATTCGGTTTAAGAACAGACAATTTCACACCACTCCAATCACAATAGTCATCAAACATAACACAGATTTCAGCACGAAATCAGATACACAAGCACATACATAAGACTACTTACAATCGCAATCATACACAAATCTAAATCTCTGAGTACTCTAAAATAGTACTCCAAAATACAATGAAGCATTAAACCTAGCTTATTTGAAATTCTGAGTCGCTCAACCACTTACCGTAGGTTGATTCGTATTCGTGTGTCATATAATATAAATACGCTCTTTTTAGTATTTATACTTAAATGATACATATTTTTAAGTTAGGATTTAACTTAATTCTCCTTATGTACCTATCATTTACTAACAATTCATCTTATGTAAGTTCAAGGTTCGATTTTCGAATTCGATTCCAATTCAGGTTCTAATTTGATTTCAACTACGAGTAATCCTAAAATACATTTCGAACTCTAATGTAAAACTAATCACATTAAACTCGAGTATCCTAATATCGTACTAAGTTTTAATTCAGTATTCTAACCCATTCGGTATACTGTAATCCTAATTAGTATACTAGATTTATTTTCGATGTGAGAAAATTTTACAATTTTTGTATAATTACCTAAAATTAATTTTTATACTAGATTTAATATATATTGATATTATTATCATATTATCCAATTTAACCTATTATTTTATATTTATTAAAATTCCAATTTCACATATCACTAAATTACCCATATTTACTACATAATTCCTATATTAATTGCAATTAACACTCTAAAGGCTATGATTAGGTTTCCACATAAGAATTTAATATCCTTAAATATCTAATTATCTTCTAAATCAGTAATTGTCATTTAATTACATAATTAGTCCAAAATTACTCATTTTTCTCATCATTTTAAGGCTAAAAATTACTAAAAATTTTCAAAAATTAATTTTAGAAAAATGACTTCATAGCACTATTCTATATCACTTAAATATTCTATAGAAAAATTTTAAGCTCCAAACTATACTTCTAAGCTTATTTATTTCTAATTCTAAACATACTCGATTTTATCCAATTTCTTAAGAACCCTATATTTACAGACATGATTAAACTTAATCACTATTTTTTCATAAATCTACATATAATAAAATATCATAATAACAAATTTCATAATTTTCTGAGTAGAATTAATAATTTTAAGAAATTTTGTAAAATCAAATAAGATTTGAGACTCACATGGTTTTTGAGCTTTCGGCCACTAACACTGGTTTACGGTGTATTGGTCAATCCAGGCGGTTAGTTTGGAGTGAGGTAGTGGTCGTGCTTCGGTTTCATGTAATTATATAGATTTGAGAAAAAAAAATTTAAACCCTAATTTCTTTTAATTTCTGGTGTTATCCAATTTTCTCAATCTTCTAACTATCCAAAGGGTCTTCTAAATTTTTTTGGCTATTTATAGGACCATAAAGTAATTATGGTGCATTAATTTAGACAAGATAAGGCTCATATTTCTTCTAATTTGCCTTTTTTATTGCTTGATTCTAATTAGTTCTTTTTTTTTCTTCTTCCCTTAACTATCATAACTGGATCTGGAGCATTCTTTATTTCCTTGATTTTTTTCTGATTTTTCTTTGATTTATTTATAATTTTCTTTAATTTTTTAGCTAATTTTAGGCAATTTAGTAATTTCACGTATTTTTACCTATGCGTAAATACATATGGGGTATAAGTAAACACCCCTAAATATTATTTAGGTTATTCTATGATTTTTAGTATACATATAATTTATCTTTAGCGATTCATTAGTTATTGAAATGCATTTTACGCATTTCCAATAAATAACGAGTAATATACTTAAAATTTAAAAATTTTATATTCTCTTATTTTATTACTTATTTTCTTAAATTCAAACTTATAAGGTCACTTTTACTAATATTTCTAGTTTTGATTTATAATTTAGGTTTGATCGAATCCTTTAGCTGATCACCCTAAACTTTGTACACTAAGCCTAATCCTACAGTTATAAGGCTTATATTTAAGGCTTACATCAATTGTTGCATACCCAAAACCATATAAGTTGCATTGGTTGAGTTAAAAAAGGCATTACATGTTACTCAGTAAATACTATTGCCAATTACTGTAAGGAATTACTTTGACCAGATTCTTTGCGATGTACTGCCCATGTGTGCTTCTTACGTATTACTAAGTCGGTCGTGGCTGTTTGATAGGAAAGTTATCCATAATGGCTACAAGAACACATACACATTTGAGAAGGATGGTCGGAAGATTACACTAAACCCGATGCGGTTGAGAGAAGTTAATAAATTGCACATAAAACTTGCCCACAAATCAAAGAAGGCTTTGATGATGAGTAGAGCCGAGCTCCAAGGGGCCATCAATGCTGACGAGTCAACCCTCATGTTGGTTAGGAGACTATTAGAAATGAAGAAACAGAGTGAACTACCTTAGGAAATCAACGAGTTGCTGGACAAGTGTGCCAATCTGTTCCCAGAACAATTACCCAAGGGGTTACCCCCTACTCGAGCTATAGAGCACTACATTGACTTAGTACCTAATGCTACACTACTGAATAAGTCAGCCTATCAAATGAATCCCGAACAGGCTTTTAAGCTTTAACGTCAAGTCAATGAGTTGCTAGAGAAAGGATATGTCAAAGAAAATCTCAGCCCTTATATTGTGCCGGCGCTTTTAGTACCGAAGAAGGATGGAACCTGGCAAATATGTGTTGATAGCTGAGCCGTGAACAAGATCACAATCAAGTACAGGTACCCTATCCCGAGATTAGCAGACATGTTGGATGAGCTGAGTAGAGCCAATATTTTCAGCAAGATTGATCTTAAGTTTAGCTACCATCAAATCCACATAAGGCTAGGAGATGAGTGGAAAACAATGTTCAAGACTTAATGTGGACTATATGAATGGATGGTCATTCCCTTCAGCTTTTCAAATGCCTCGAGTACTTTCATGAGATTAATGAATCATGTATTGAGACAACTGATCGGGAAGTATGTCCTGGTATACTTTGACGACATCCTGATCTACAATGTCGACATATTAAGTCACTGTAAACATCTCCAAGCTGTTCTAAATATCCTCCATGCTGAGAGATTATTCGACAATCTTCAGAAGCGTTTCCTTCGCCAGGAGGGAGTGGTATTCTTTGGCTATGTAGTCAGTAGAGGAGGCTTATGAGTGGATGATGAAAAGATCTGAGGCAATCTTCAGAAGTGTTGCTTTTGCCAGGAGGACGTGGTATTTATAGGCTATGTAGTCAGTAAAGGAAGCTTACGAGTAGATGACGAAAAGATCTGAGCAATTGTTGAGTGGCTGACTCCTACTACTTGTGCCGACGTAAGGAGTTTCCACGGACTGGCTCCCTTCTACAGATAATTCATAAGGAATTTTAGCACCCTCGCCGCACCACTTACGAAGCTAACTAAGAAAAACACCAACTTCTGATAAGGAAAAAGGGAGGAGAGGAGCTTGGTGAGATATTGAAGCGGCAGGCGAGATGGGTTGAATTCTTTGAAGGATTCAATTTTATGATTAAATACAAGCAGGGAAAGAGAAACATAGTTGTAGATGCTCTTTCGATGAGACATGCACTTTTAATTGAACTGCAGACCAGGCTGTGTAGGTTTGCAAATATCAAAAAACAATATTATGAGAATCTACACTTCAGACCCATAATTTCGTGATGCATCCATAGAAGGACAGTGGATGAGTATCATGTGAAGGGTGGCTACTTGTTTCATAGTGGAAGATTATGCGTGCTAACTTATTCCCTGAGGGAGTTGTTGATCAAAGAAGCCCACAGTGGAGGACTGTCTAAACATTTTAGGGAGGAAAGAACATATGAATAACTGAATGGTTAATTGTTTTGGCTAAGAATGAAGAGGGATGTGTACAGAATTGTCAAAAGTTGTACCGTATACAAGAAGGCGAAGTTTCGAGCCAAGCAAAGGAAAGCAATACCTTTGCTTGTCCCAACGAAACTGTGGATAGAATTGAGCATAGACTTTATTCTCGGACTATCACAAACTATCCAATGCAAAGATTCTTAATGAACTACCAACCAATGGTCCCATTACTTGTGTACAGCTCCGAGGACTCCAATCCCTCACCTGCGAATTCTCTCTTAGAAACTGTTACGCTCCGAAAAGGTGAAGTTATATCAATCCTGCCATGTAAACCATCCTTAGATAGAAATTGTCCTCACAGCTGCTATCTTAGACACAGTTCACACCAGGCATACTCGACTCTATCCCTTTGAAGCGTCCAATTTGATACATGTTTGATATAAACCTATGGAGTAATCTTTTGAAATAATTTGTAATAATGAACTTGTAATTTTGACCTTATAAAAGAGTAGTAGTAAATCCCATAGGTATCTGTCATTTCATATACAAACTAAAACATTGAAAACTACCAAGCCTTTTAAGGGGTCTTGTATAGTTTTCCTTAAGAGGTAAAAAGTTAATATTAAGGGTAATAACTTGCTATTTCTTATTGGATCTCGCTCCTCGTCCCAGTTTACTAGGGTTTCGGTGTTGGGTAGGCACTTATAAGCCATTCAGAACCTGTAAAACAAACTAGAGGAGAATGAGTAAAAACTTGCTCAATAAGTGGCATAGAGACAGAAGTATGCACTTAACACATCACAAGCAGGATTTTCAATTAAGTTAATTAGATGCAATCTATGTACAAGCAAATGCCATTGCACGACATTATCTGATCCGTCATGAGATTAGAGAAATTCCACTCGCTCTAATCTAGGTTAAGGAGATTGACATCATACACTCACAGATCAAAACCAAACCAGGGCTTGTGCATTGGAAAATACCCTACTCTCATGATCACCTTCGAACCATAGCCCCCAACCTTGCCATGACCTCCTCTCCTATCACTTAGTTCAATTAAGGGTAAAGAAAGGACAATTTCAGCTATCCTCATCGAAGGGAGTCCATATTTGCACCGAAAATCCTAATCGTTACCCCTAGCAGGTTATGATGAATATCAAATTAGATATTAAGACCAGTTTGAGTTAGTTTATCCTTTTAGGGTGATCAACCAAGCTCAAACAATTCAATAATAATATTCACAGAACAATCATATCATGGAGCTCATCTCCCATCACAGCAAATCAAAACTCAACCACAAGTGTTATATACGCACAAACAGCTAACTACAATCACAGGCCAATATATATTAAAGTCCCCAGATATTTTGAAATAATATCTCAAAATTCGGTAAAGCATTGATTTTACTTACTTATCCTAACACTTACTTTGGAAAACTCATGTCATCAATGGTCTGATCACTAAAAGGCCTTATATATACAAAATCTAAATTTAGTTTTTGCAATGGTTACGAAAATATTAGGATCTTATCTAAAGCGGTTATATATACATATAAAGTATATTATTATTTTCCTTATATAATAATATGTAGTTTCATTATATCGGTCGAGCTGAGTTATTAAGTATTAATAATGTACGCAACTGTATTATTACTTATAATATATCATTTCGAATATATCAAAGTGTACTTTTAGTTGTTTAAATCACGTTTCGATTACGGTAGAGTTATAATAGTACGTAAATTAGTAATATTATAGAGATATAGGTTATATTACCTAAGTTTATTCGATTTTAGTAAAAATAGCATTGTTGGGTTCTTATAGACTTAACAACATATATTACAAGTCTTAATTTCTAGAGATGAATTTTAACAGATAATTCGAGTTTTTAACACAATTATACGTATCTAATCAAATATTATCATACTATACGTAATTTATGTTATTAAATCATATTTTACCTAATTTGTCAATATAACCCATAATATAGGTATTATCTAGTCTTAATATCTCTATAACGCATCCTGGTTATTAAAATATCATTAAATATATTCAAAAATATAATTTTTATCCAATTTGACCAGTATACAAATAGATAGTTTTTATTCAACCATTTATCATATTTTAACCTATTATTACTAGAATTGGGTATTGGTTCGTTATTCAAGTTATTTTACTACGTAAATTCATAATAAATAGCTCAGGTTACCAAATAATTCCCCGAAAATTTCTAGACTCTTAAAAATATGTGGAATTCAACTAGTAGTTGGTTTTAAGTTTTCAATCTATCGTCTATATATTCAAAATCACGATTTTACCCCTAAATTATACTTAATTACCTAAATGTGATTCTTTTTGTACAAAATTATTTTTAACCTATCCTAACATCATTATACTTCATCAAAAATTAGTATAGGTCAACTTCACTGTTTAATTTCATAAATCCTATTTATTTAACATTTTCAGCCTAATTTTGAGTTATTTTTAGGTCAAAAATATAATAAATATTAAAAATATTCAAATAAAAATTGGGCTATATAGAAATTATCTATATATCATAAGTATCTTATACAAAAATTTTGAGCTATAAACTACATTATTTAGTGTATTTATTTTGAATTTCAAATTTCGGATGAATAGTACATTTGTTAAGCAAGTACATTAAATATTCTTAATTTTGTTAAAATAAATTTACAAAATGAAAGTACATCTAAAATAGCCTAGAAATTAATTTTTCCTAATTAATTTAATAATTTTTAAAAAATATAAAAAAATAGGGTAGAAGCTCGGAACTTGAGTTCATCAAAGCTTCAACCACCATTGGTCGAAGAGGGATTATCGGCCGACCTAGTCAGTGGTGGCTTTGCTAGGTGGCGGCAGGGATCCATGTTAAGTCATCGATTTGTTGGAGAATTGTCCTAACTCGATCCTTATTCTATTTTTGTTCTAATTTTTTCTATTTTCCTTTTATTTTTTTTCCTTTATGTAATTTGGCTTCCTAAACATGTATTTATTGTAGATGAGTCTTATTTATAACAATTAGGGTCGGTTGGATTTTTTCTTAATTATTAAGTAATTTATTTTAATATTTTTCTTGAAAAACAAAAAGTATGAGACAACAAATTGTTGATGATTCACTTTTAAGTCATCATTTCCAGCTATTATTGAAGTGCCACATGGATTCCAACTGTTCCTACATCATTTGGATAAGTTTTGGTTAAATTTTAGTGTAATTTGAATAATTTAAGTATATTTAATTATCATATTAATGTATGTGTATATATACACTATATATGCATATAACCATATTTCTAACATGTTTTTTATTTTTAAGATATTTTTCCTATCTAATGTTTGCAAATTTAACGCTTATTATGTATAATTATATAGTTTTAGATTAATTTACGAGTATATTTATTATCTATACTGGATATACTCATAAAAATACATGTATACTCATATATTATATTATTTTCTTTTATTGTCGAATTAACTTATTTCTAAGTTTTCGTCATATTCTAAGCTCGGTTTTAAGGGTTTTAGATCATTTTTACACTATATTAAATAATTATACTTTTAAGGGCAAAATCGGGATTTTGGGTAATTATTTTCAAAATCTAACTTCACTAAATCACTTCAACTAACTTTTCTATCTTAATCATAAAGTTTGAGTTCAATTAGATAACTTTTCCCGAAAACCTTAAATTTAAGTATGATTGCATTAAACTCAACTTTAGAGTCTCATATAGAGCAAAATTTTACTATCTTAATTATATTCTTGATATTTTATTATATTTTTTGCTTCCATGTATATGAGGATTCCTCAATTAGGTCATCATGTTTCTCGTAAGCTTTTAGCCTACTTGATTTATCAATCCTAATTGTACAAGGACAGGGCCTTATCATAATATTTAGATGTTCATGTCTTGATTGCTAATTTATAGGATATTACAGTAACCTACTGATGATGAGAAAGTTTACATTGAAGGAATATGGCTGAACTCCTTGAACTCCCTAAATTATCATATATTGATCTATAAATTCGGTAGTGAAAATGCTGGTTATTCCCTTGTTGAGGACCCTGTGCCAAGTAATTCGACTAATTACTGCCGACAAGTTCTTACTGAGTGATAAGAGACTCGCTTAAACGGCCAAATAGTTTTCTCTCGACATGCTACCATCTCTTTCGTCTCGTCCCCTTTATTGCCGCAACATTTTGACCCTCTTGCCTACTGTACTCAGAGAATATTTGTACAGGACCAATGTTGCATTACCACCTGTCTACCTCATATGACATTGTACTACTTTTCCATCTTTGGTATTTTGTCCTTCTTACCCTTTTTCATGTGTACTAAGAATCCCCCTTTTGTATATATTTTATTGTAATTTCTTTATTTGTAATACTATCCTAGAGACTTACTATAAATAGTCCTTTTCTCTTGTAAGCCACATATAACTGACATTTTAATACTGAAAATTCTGTTCTTATGAGACAACCTCTCTAAGTCCATATTTCATATACTCTCATCTAATCTTGCTAAGTAGCTCAGGATTAGTGGCAAGTGGACCTTGACATCAACTTGTACGTCATATCAAGTGAGGTGTCAAGTCGTATTGTGTTTATTGGTAAGTCATATCCTCCAAGTAACTTCATGTTAGCTACTCTTGTTCTGTTGTAAACCATTTCCCTCTAATTTTTTTCGACATCTCGAAGGACCCATTTTAGTTCAAATCTGACACAGTAAGTCCTAGTGATAACTGAGCTCCTAAGCACACCAATTCTATAATGGTCGTTGTGGATCGATTCAGCAAAATGACATACTCCGTATCCTGCTCCAAAACTAAAAATGATATGGCTATTACTTCTCTTTTCTTGTAGGAGATTTTGCGAATACATAGCATGTCGAGAAGGGTAGTCTCCAATAGAAACCCAAAGTTCTTAAGCTATTTTTAGAGGACCACGTAGCGTCGAATGGAGACCAAACTACTATTTAGTCTATCACCCTCAAATTGATGGCTAAATAGAAGTAAGCAAGAACTTAGGTGATTGGGACATCTGCTTACTAGTGGTTGAGTTCGCTTACAATTAAACAGTGCATAACACCACTAAGCAGACTCCCTTCGAAGTGGTCTATGGTTTCAATTCCAAGTTACCCTTCTATTATACCCCTGCACCTATACCTAA
Source organism: Lumnitzera racemosa (assembly GCA_024138005.1). NCBI lineage: Eukaryota > Viridiplantae > Streptophyta > Magnoliopsida > Myrtales > Combretaceae > Lumnitzera > Lumnitzera racemosa. Next base: position 70,432,914 of record JAMXBC010000004.1, on the reverse strand, counting down.
GTAAGAGGACCCTAATGCTTCTGCTATAGCATAATCCCTTTAGTAAATCTATGACAAAGTCTCTTAACACATCGACCAAGTAGCTAAAAGAATGCTAGAGAAGACCAAAGGTAAGATGGCTAAACATTTCCAACAAGGAGACTTAGTATGGTTATACCTTAGTAAGGAGTGGTTTCCCAGCAAGAGGAGGAACAAATTATCTGCCAAAGTTAAAGGACCGTTCAGAACCCTTTAGAAGATCAATAATAACGCCTACAAATTGGAGTTACCAAGGACTATGGGATTTCTAATACCTTCAACGTTACCAACCTCAATCCATATCACCCTAATGGAGAGCTAATCGAAAACCATTCGAATTTGATCCTAAATCCAAATCAACCTAGAAGGACTAATAAGAATTGGGCTACTAAGCCTTTGACCCATAATCGAGCCCGAAGACTAAAGGGCTTGATAAGGCGGATTCTTCTACTCCAACCACCTCCTATCAAAGCTGAGTACTTCTTTGTCATGTTACTCTTTATGCCAAGCCAAATGACTACCTATCTTTCTATAATTCACTAAGTTGCAGATTACTCACTCGCACTCAAGCCAACCAATGATTCGGCACCTCCCTTGCTGAAAAGCCAAGATAGCAAGACTTCGAATTGATTAAGCTACCCCTGCTCAGATAAGTAAGCTGGCTGTACTTTTTATCTATACCTTCTAACAGCATCACCAATACAACATGGCTACATATACAGAATCATGTGTAGAATCTGTTGCACTAATGATAGTTTTCTTTGTAAACTCATTTTTACCCTTTTATATCTTATACATTACTTCTTTAGGAAATGCCCTTTTATCTTTTCCCTTTTGGGCCAGTTGCCCTAATTTATGGGTATAGATATCCTTTGTACCTATATTAGAATGAGATTGGATATTAATACACTTTGAGTGTTTACTTCCTTGCGTAAACACTATTTGTTTACTTTTAACATCACTCTTATCTTACCCTTGAGCAAGTTTAGGTGGTGAGTAATCTTACAGGATTGATTTGTGTATCATATCAAATTGTACCGTGAGTTCTTAGAAGTTCTATTGGTGCGTCATATCCTCTAAAGCTATTTATGGGTTTTTGCTTGCCCTTCATTTGCATTTGTCCTTTTATACATATCCCACTACTTCCTTTTAAGATTTTTGTAAGCTTTGACCTATCCAGTGACTGGCTTTGTCTATTCTTAGTCATAATTCGCATTACATATGTAAAAGTTCAAAAGTAATGATAGACATATGATCACTTTCTTCAAAGGGCAACCGATGAAATTTTCCCTCAAGACATGCATCACAAGAAAGACTGTGAAAGTTAAAATGCTTACAAGCTTCTAAGTGTTTAACCTTAGATAGAGAACTATGACCTAGTCTATAGTGAAACAATTCAAGAGAAACTGTAGAAGAGTTATAAGCTGAAATTACTAAAGAGCAAGAAGAATGCGAGAGAAAATCAATCATAACATCATGTTGCAGATCTCTTTCCACTTAAAGAACATACAACCCACAAATGGCTCTAACTTTAGCTAAAAGCTTATTAGCTTTTTGGGCCTATATTATGCACTCAAAGGAATCAAAATGAACAGTCAAATGGTGGTCTCAAACAAGACATTGTATAGACAAAAGGTTATGTGTGAAATTTGGTATATAATAAACATTGTATATAACAAGTGTAGGGATTAAAGTCATAGATCCTGCTTGTGTAATAGCAAGTTCATTTCCATCGAGTAATTGATAAGTGTCAATTACTCTACACTTTCAAGGTATGTTTAGGTATATAATTGACATAATTATGATTTAATTCTTAAGTTTTGGTACTTAATTATATAAAATATTGATTTTAAGTAAATCACGAGTAAGGAGATGAAATATACACAAGAACAACAACTTTTAAGTCAATTACGGCTATGAGGATAAGAAAACATTGAAGTAGCATCAAGATTTACTCAATCATGGGTGTGATAAAGAAGGAATAAAAGACCAACACTGATCACGCCTTTAATTACGGGAATGATTGAGGAAGTATTGATAATCTTTCTGTTAATCATGGTTATGATTGCATAGTAGGAGAGTAATCACTCCCTCAATCATAAGCATGATGAGATATAATTAAACAATGAGGAGTTCACGGCATTCATCACATCTGTGATTAGTGAAGTATATTGTTTTCTAAGACTATCACTCCCCAAGTCACAGGTGGGATGAAAGGAGCACAATTGTTCTTTTCAACCTTTTCACATGAACTAATACATAGAAAATGTCAGGTGGTGCCTTGAACAGGTATATTCCAATCCTTTGACCAGACGAATATAAATGTACTGCAACTTATGGAGAAAAGGACATCAATGAGAACATCAATTCACAAATGAACACCTAATCATCTGCATCTGTACCATTGTGTTCCCATTGACAGTAGAGTTTTTTTAAGTGTTGTAACATACATTTCCCGAAACGACTTGAGAGGGACAACAGAATTTATTGTTCGTATATTGTAAAGACTTTTACAGTGAAATTCAAACGAGGTTGTATTTCTTACTTATCTTATGTTAATTTCATTGTTATATTATTTGTTTTAATAAATAATCACTTGATAAATTGGATTGTTAGATAATAATAAGAATAATAAGTACTAATATTTGAATCATTTTTCTAGTGGAGACAACCCTACACTCATCCGTGCTATAAAATGATAGGTACACTTACCTGTTAAACTGAGTTAAAGATAGAATATAAGAATTTAATTTGTAAAACCTGGAAGCTCTGTTTAGAGGTGATCAAGTTTTTGGCGTCGTTACCTGGAAAACGACATCATCATTAGGAAAATTGGGATTCTTGTTCTTCGAACTTTAGTTTTCTTTTATATTTGTTATTAGTTTAGTTAAAATACTTTTGCTCATATTGGCTTATTTGCTGATTTTGCATTGTATGACCCAGAGCAGTACAATTGATCTAGTTAACTTCGATCCTGAGCCCAAGAGAATACTTAGAAGTAACTTCGAGAAAGTCCAAGAGTATTTTGAGAAGTAAGTATTTACTAGTAAGGAAGTAAGAGCACGAGAACTATTGAGATCCAAAATGAATAACCCAGATCAAATCGTCAAGCTGCCATTAGGAAACCAGTTCTTGAATCCGAAAGATGGTATCCAAAGAGATTCGCCGTTAAATTTAAACCCACCTCTTGATGGAAATTGGAATGTAATACAAGCAAGAAATGAGCTAGGAGTAAATCCGTCTGTAGCTCTTAGGACAATGTTGGATTATTATAGGCTCAACTTGGATGGGGTTAGTACCAGCATAGCTTGGCTTAGATTCAAGCCAATACATTTGAAATCAAGCCGAGTATTATTCAAATGATCCAGCAATGTGTTCAGTTTGATGGGTTCAGTGATGAAGACCCCAATAATCATCTATAATAGTTCTTGGAGATATGTGACACATTTAAGATAGGAAAAGTTTCAAAGGACGCTATCAGACTTTGGTTATTCCCATTTTCATTAAGATCCAATGCAAAGTAGTGGCTTAACTTTATGTTAAGGAATTCCATTAATACCTGGCAAGAAATGACTGAGCTATTTATTAGAAAATAGTTCCCATCCTCCAGGACCGCTAAGCTAAGGGCAGATATCTCTTCCTTTAGTCAGATGGATTCAGAAACTCTATATGAAGCATGGGAGAGGTGAAAAGAATTGTTAAGGAAGTGACCCCATCATTGTCTTCTAGATTAGCACCAAGTTTAGACATTTTACAATAGATTGAACTACACCACCAAACAGCTCATTGATGCTACTGCTGGAGGAAGCCTTAACCATAAGTCGCTCGAGCATTGCATTCAATTATTTGAAGATATGACCTATAATCATTATTAATGGTCATCTGTAAGAAGAAGAGAAAGAAGGTCAGTAAGAAAACATACGTTAGATGCTACTTCCGCTCTAGTACATAAGGTAGAGGTGTTGCTAAGGAAGCTTAATAGTCTCACAATGGGTCAAAACAATACTTTAGCAGTTTTATATACTGAGTTGACAAGCCCTTCGGAGATTGATCAAGTAGAAGAGGTCAACTACGTAGGGAACCCAATTAGACCAAGGAACGATCCTTTTAGTAACACTTACAATCCGAGTTGGAGGAATCATCCAAATTTTAGATGGAGCAACAATACCGGTTAAGGTCCCAACATGCTACCTCGTAGATTTCAGAGACAAGTACCTCTTTCTCAAAGCAAGCCAATTTTTATTGAGGAGATGTTGGCTTAGTACATCAGGACCTTCAAGAACCGCCACCAAGCCATAGAAGCAACCTTAAGAAATCAAGGAGCATCAATACATAACTAAGAGAATCAACTTAGGTAGTTTTCTAAGATGTTATCTGAAAGAAGCCTTGGATTTCTACTAAGTAACACAAAGACAAACCTAAGGAGCATGTTAAGGTTGTGACTCTTAGAAATGGCAAGGAGTTACAAACCTCAGAGAGGATTTAAGATAGTAGAAAAGGAGTTGAGACTACGATTAAGGATCAACCATTGAATAATGGACCACCAAAAGAGGAAGTCTTACCAGTAGCACCAAAGGAGTATAAGCCATCTTTGCCATGCCCCTCTAGATTAAGGAAGGATAAGGATGATGAGCATTATAAAAAGTTTTTGGAACTCTTCAAACAATTTTACATCAACCTTCCTTTGGTGGAAGCTTTAAGCCAAATGCCTAAGTATGCAAAATTGTTGAAAGAGCTTCTTTCCAACAAGAGGAAATTGGAGGAACTTTCAATTGTTATCCTGGGTAGAGAATGTTCTACAATTCTTTTGAGCAAGTTGCCTAGGAAACTCAACGATCATGGTAGCTTCATTATCTTATGTTTGATAGGAGACTTCCAGTAAAGAGGGCATTGGCAAATCTTAGAGCCAACATCAATTTGATGCCCTATAGTTTGTTTAAGAGATTGAATTTAGGAGAGCCTAAAAGTACGCGAATGAGTATCCAATTTGCAAACAAATTGATTTTCAAGAGGAGCTGTGGAAAATGTTTTGGTAAAGGTACATGACTCTATTTTTCTTGCAAATTTTGTAATGTTGGATATGGATGAGGATATTGAAGTTCCACTCATTTTAAGAAGACCATTCTTGGTAACTGCTGGTGTTGTGATTGATGTCAAGGATAGGAAGCTAGTCTTTCGGGTTAGAAGCAAAGAAATGGTGATCAGAACGTCCGACGTCTTTAAGAAATCAATGAGTGGTGATGATGAATGCTTTGCTATTGATTCTTTTGACTTTACCGTTTCTGAGTTTTTACAGGATGTCTTGAGTAATGATCCTTTGGAGTCATGCTTGACAAGAGGAAATGAGGTAGATGAAGTCGAATAAGTGAAAGATGTAATCACTCAGTTAGATGTATGCAATACACAAGTAAAGGATTTCGAGGTTAAAGAGATTAACAGAAGTTATACTACTCATTTAAAGCCATCGATTGTGATGAGAATCAGCTTCTGACTACGTCCAAGTCGAAGTTGACTTGTCTGAAGCTGACACCAACCCTCCGGAAGAAGATGCTGACCTATTCTAACCTAAGGGCAAATAGCTTTCACTGAAGGCGAACAAATGACAAAAGACCAAGGGGAAGAAAAGGAGCCACTTAGCAAAAAGCCTGTCGTTTGCAGAGAAGACGAGAGATCACACAGCTGAGGACTCGAGATCAAAGAACCACATGGCACTATCCCTATAGACTAGTGATGATTGACTTTAGAACTCAAAAATCATGGGCTGACCTCTTTGGTGTCTCGACCAGGCATTACGAGAGATTAGGAGCTCCCCTTCGGACTCGAACATCTAACTATTGACCCCACCTAGTTCGGATCCTACTCCTTCCTGGACATGCCGAATTACTGCATGTCGAGTTCTGTAAAATCTACAGTTTTGTATTCTCGTATATGTTTTTCTTCATTATATTTATGGGCCCGATTCTTTAGGGTTTAAGGCCTTGTACATTATTTATAGTTTTGCTACTAAAGGTTAGGACTTGTTATAAATAGTAATATTTGTACTAAAAAAGATAGAAGAGACATATATACAGATAGTGAAGAATACAGAGAGTGAAACTTTCCTCTTTCGAGCAAGGTTGTACTTGAGCTAGTAGAGCTTCCATTTGTTGGATTATTGAGTGTTGATTAGACTCTTTAATCTCTCTCACGTTCTTATCAATCTTGACCCTAGGATTGTAGTGAACCCCTTCATTTAAACCGGTTAGTAAGTTGCATTTAACCTTCATTTGAATCCCAAGAAACATTTAGTGTTCATAAGTTATATCAAACTCTATTTCGAGCTTAAACCCCAGATTGTATTTGTGTCTTAGTGAGTTATATCCATTTACATTCACCATAAAAAACCTTCTTGTTCTTCATACCCATTTTTAAATCACAATTAATACCCATTTTGGTTTCCCAACCTACTGCTGTTTCTTTGATCCTTTTCATCTTAATATCAAAGCTTTGGGGAGATACGCGTGCTAGTGTTCTTCAAAGTAGATTTGTGGTTCTAACATTTCTGTTAATCATTGTTTATGGTGTAGCGCACTGTTCGTAGTAGTCGTAAGTAGATGCAGAAGTCGAGTAGTGGTTGTTTCTAGGTTACTGTTATTGTGTTTTATTGTTTGTTCAATTCTATAGTCAAATGCTTTACAGACAAGAATGTTGGAGGATAGTATCAACAATACTGGTGATTGTCTTCGCGGAAGCTTGAGGCGACGTGTTAACAACTTAGAATATTAGATTCAGAATCTCATTGACTCTATCCAAGAACTCACTGGATTAGTTAAAGGCCATAGATGGGATGGTCGAAAGGAAAGAAAGGAGAGAACGCCCACAATTGGAAGTGGCTCTAATGAACTTGATCATGATGACCAATAGTGGAGAAGAGCTACCGAGTCAAAACGGAGAGAAAATTAACCCAAGTTGAGAAGAAGAAATGAAAGGAGTGTTGGCTCTGAAACAAATCAAGAAGCTCAGAGAAGAAAGCCAAGGCTGAAAAGGAACATTGCTAAGCAAAGCTATAACAGAAGTGGTCGAATCGAGGTGAATTGACCAGCTCGAAATGCAAGGGATAAACCTCGAGCACTTGGCCGAGGACTTAACAATGTCAAGCTGAAACTGTCGACCTTTTGTAGAACTAGTCGACCTAAAGAGTTCCTTAACTGGGTTCCCCGAGTTGAGAAGTTATTCGAGTGCTACAAGTGAGATGATTAAGCAAAGTTTAAGCTAGCTTCATTATCCCTTGTTGAATATGCAAGTCTTTAGTAGGATAAGCTAGTTACTAAGCGAGATATCGGAGGAGAGGATGAAAAGATTAACGAACTAACGCTTTATGCTAACTTATTTCAATCAAGAGATGCTCTATGCTTTCCAGCACCTGAGGTAAGGTTGAAATATTGTTGAAGAGTATTTGTAAGAGTTTGAGATTTTGATGATGAGATAAGAGATTTGTTAAGCCATAGGACCACACTATTGCTTGATTCTTGAGTGGACTCCAAGACGACATTGCCAACATAGTTGAATTGCAGTCGTTCAAATCTCTGGATGAGCTAATTAATTTGGCATCAAAAGTAGAGAGGCTGAGGAGAAGAAGGCATCAGAGGTTGAGTAGCCAACCTCAACAAGGTAGCCTTGAGCTTGATGGAATGCCGAGAGAAGGCAAGAAAAGAAGATAGAGAAAGGAGAGCCTAGCAACTAACCCATGTCGAGAAAAAAACTACCAAGAAATAGAAGGCACCTAGCAACAAAGCCCAAGAAGTGAAGCGCTTCAAGTGCTTAGGCTACAGACACATTACGTCCTAATGCCTGAATAAAAGGGTCATGGTCTTGAAGGGCAAAAGGCCCAAAGCTCAAATAGAGAGTTAGAGTGACAAGAGCTCAAATGACCAATTAATAGAAGAAGATGTCCATCTTGAGGACCTCGATAAACTCCTACCTATGGCCATACAAGCTGACCTAAAGGTCGATCTTGGACAAAGGGAAATTTTATTTCACATGCTATGCCTAGTGAATGGAAAGACCTGTTCCCTATTTATCAGTAGAGGTAACTGTACCAACATCATTTCTGTTGAGTTAGTAGAAAAGATGAAATTGTTGACCTACCCACACGTCGACCTCACGGATTAAAATGGTTTAATGACAAGGGTATGGTCTATATGCATAAAAGATCGCAGATCGCATTTAGGTAGGGTAGTATGAGGATGAAATCGATTTCGACATAGTGCCTATGAATGCCGTGAATCTATTTCTTAGCTGACCATGGGAGTTTGATCGGAAAGTGATCCATGATGGATTCCTCAACACTTATACAGTTCAGAAGGATGGGAAGAGCAATTGCTTGACCTTTACAAGCATTGAGGAATCCAAAGACACTCGATACCCATGGTGAAGAGAAAAGGGAAGAGAAGTTTATTTAGTGTCTTAGCCCATGCTTAACACTTAACATCAAAGACAACTTCCTTTCAAACCCACGGTAATGATGAGAATCAACCTTCGACTACGTCCAAGCTAAGGTCGACCCATTCGAAGCTAATGCCAACCCTTCGAAAGAAGATGTCGACCTGTTCTAACTTGAGGCCAAATAGCTTTTTTCGAGGGCAAGCAAATGACAGAAGATTGAGGGGAAGAAAAGGAGCCACTCAGTAAGAAGTCTGTCATCTACCGAGAAGACAAGAGATCATATAGTCAGGGACTCGGGATCAAAGAACCACTTGGCATTATCCCAATAGACTAGTGATAATTGACTTTAGAACTTAACAATTGTGGGCCAACCTCTCTGGAGTCTTGACCAGGCGTTGTGAGACGTTAAGAGCTCCCTATTAGACCTGGACATACAATTGCCGACCCTACCTAGTTTGGATCCTATTCCCTCCTGGACATGTCTAGTGACTACATGCTAAGTTTTATAAAACTCATAGTTTTATATTCTTGTATATGTTTTCCTTCATTTTATTTATGGGTTCGATTCTTTAGGATTTAAGGCCCTATGCATTATTTACAGTTTTCCCACTAAGGTTTAGGGCTTACTATAAATAGCAACATTTGTACTAAAAAAGATGGAAGAAACATATATACAAATAGTGAAGAATACAGAGAGTGAAACTTTCCTCTTTCAAACAAGGTTGTACTTGAGCTAGTAGAGCTTACATTTGTTGGATTATTGAATGTTGATTAGACTCTTTAATCTCTCCTGCATTCTTATCAATCTTGAGCCCAAGATTTTAGTGAACCCCTTCATTTGAACTAGTTAATGAGTTACATTTAACCCTCATTTGAATCCCAAGCAACATTTAGTGTTCGTGAGTTGTACCGAACTCTGTTTCAAGCTTAAACCTCTAATTGTGTTTGTGTCTTGGTGAGTTATATCCATTTACATTCACTATAAAAAACCTTTATGTTCTTCGTACCTATTTTTGAATCGCAAATAATACCCATCATAGGTTTTCGTCCTACTGTTGTTTCTTTGATCCTTATTAGGTTAAAGAGCCCCTTGACTTAGAAATGAAACAATTGCCCACTTATTTAGAATATGCCTTTTTTCTGAAGATTCTAAGCTACCGGTGATCATATCATCAGGACTAGATTCTTACTAAAAAAAGAAACTTTTATCAGTCTTAAAAGAACATAAGAAGGTAATTGCGTGGAACATATCTAACATCAAGGCAATTAATCCCTCCTTTTGTACCCATAAAATTTTGATGGAAGATCGATTTAAATTAGTAGTGTAACGTCAAAGGAGGCTAAATCCCAACATGAAGGAAGTAGTTAAGAAAGAGGTAGTGAAGTTGATGGATGCAAGACTCATTTACCCAATTTTAGATAATCCGTAGGTGAGTTCAGTTCAAGTAGTTCCAGAGAAGGGCGGTATGATGGTAGTACCAAATGAGAGGAATGAACCGATACCGATGCGTACTATTACTAGTTGGAGAGTATGCATTGATTATAGGAAACTCAATGACGCCATAAGGAAAGGCCACTTCCCACTATCTTTTATTAACCAAATGCTGGAAAGATTAGTAGGTCATAAATACTATTGTTTCTTAGATGGGATGTCCGGTTACTTTCAGATTTTGATAGCTCCGGAAGACCAAAAGAAGACTACCTTTACTTGTCCCTATGGTACTTTTGCATGCCATAGAATGCTGTTTGGACTGTGTAACACACCAAACACTTTCTAGTGTTGCATGATGGTTATTTTTAGGGATTTAGTAGAGGATGTGATGGAAGTCTTTATGGATGATTTTTTTGTGTTTGGCGATATGTTTGATGGATGGTTTGCAAATTTAAAAAACGTATTACAAAGGTACGAAGAGACGAATTTAGCGCTCAATTAGGAAAAGTGCCCTTTTATGGTACAGCAAGGCATTGTGTTAGGACACAATATATCAAACAAGGGCATTGAGGTAGATAAGGCTAAGATAAAAGTGATATCAAAGTTACCACTACCATCATCTGTGAAGGCTGTAATAAGCTTCTTAGGACATGCTGGATTCTATTGGCAATTCATTAAGGACTTCTTTAAGATAACTAGACCATTGATAGAGCTCCTTGAGAAAGATGTGCCGTTTGATTTTAGCATTAGGTGTTTAGAGGCTTTTAACGTTTTGAAAGAAAATTGACCAATGGTCTTATCATGGTAGTGCCTGACTGGACTATGCCATTTAAATTAATGTATGATGCAAGTGACTTAGTAGTAGGAGCGATATTGGGGAAAAGAAAAAACCAATACATTCAACTGATACATTATGCTAGTAAGACGCTCACTTCAGCTTAAGTGAACTACACCACAACTGAGAAGGAATTGTTAATGATTGTCTTTATTTTTGACAAGTTTTGGCTCTACCTGATTCTCTCAAAAGTGATTGTTTACACTGATCACTCAGCTTTAAGATACCTTTTATCTAAATCTGATGCAAAACTTCGGTTAATTTGTTGGGTATTATTACTTCAAGAATTTGATTTAGAAATAAGGGACAAGAAAGGGGACTGAAAATTTGGCTTCAAATCATTTGTCTAGGTTGGATAATCTACATCTGGAAGAATTGGATGAGGATGACATTAATGATAAATCTCCAAAAGAAAGCTTGTTTGTCTTTTGTACAGTAGCAACCTACAACATTTTATGGTTTGCTAATATAGCAAATTATTTGATAGGGAAGGTTCTACCTCAAGACTTAGATCACCATAAGAAAAATAAGTTTTTCTCGAAGTTAAGGCATTACTTTTAGGAGGATCATTTTCTTTGTAGAGTGTGTGTTGATTAGATTATCCAATGCTGTGTATCATATGAAGAAGGACAAAAGACTTTGTTTCGTTGCTATAGTGGACCGACAGGTGGTCACTATAACGCAAATAGAACAACTTAGAAGGTGTTGGAGGCTGGTTTTTACTGGCTAAGTATATTTTGGGGCACTCATGATTATGTTGCAACTTGCGATAGATATCAAAGATTCGAGAATGTTTCCAAAAGGGATGAAATGCCATAGAAATATATATATTAGCATGTGAAGTTTTTTATGTTTAGGGAATAGACTTCATGGGACCATTCCCGAGTTCTTATGGTAATAAGTATGTTTTAATTGTAGTCGATTATGTGTCAAAGTGGGTTAAGGCTCAAGCTTTACCAACAAATGATGTTAGGGTGGTAGCAAAATTTTTGAGAAAGTTGTTTTCTAGGTTTAGAGCACCCCGAGCATTGATTAGTGATAGAAGAACCCACTTTTGCAACAACCAGATTGAACGAGTCCTTAATAGATATGAGGTACACCATAAGATAGCCACTCCTTACCATCCACTAACAAGTGGCCAAGTAAAGGTATCTAATAGGGACCTAAAAAGGGTTTTGGAGAAGACTGTAACACATAACAGAAAAGATTCGGCTGATGAGCTAGATAATGCTTTATGAGCATACCGGGCTACTTACAAAATTCCATTATGATAGGAATTAGGCTATTAGATCTCTGACCCACAATTGAGCTTAAGGACTATAGGAACCAGCGAGATGAATCCTCCTATTCCAGTTGACTCATAGAGAGGCTGAGTATCTCCTTCCCAACCCATTCTGCCTACTGAGCCAGGTGACTGCTTATTTCTCGCATATTGTATGCCGAGAAGCAGAAAGCCGAGACAACAGTACATCTTCATCACATACGCCTGGTCGATTACTTACTTAGCCGGACCCCTACCGAGATAGAGAGTTCGGACTAAACAAGCTACCTTATCCAGACAAGTAAGTTGTCCATACTTTTTGTCCACATCTTCCAATGGTATCACTAATACAATATTACAACATGTATAGTATCATGTGTAGAATTCATTATACCAATGATTGCTTTCCTTGTATATTTATTTTTACCCTTTTGTATCTTGTACATTGCTTTCTTAGAAAATTTCCTTTTTATCTTTTCCCTTTTTAGGTAATTTACCCTAACTTATGGGTATAAATATCCTTGTAATTGTAGCTATAAGATTATTATCCTTAATATACTTGAGTAATTTCTTCCTTATGTAAACATTGCTTGTTTACTCTCAGCATCACTCTTATCCTAACCCTTGAGCAAGGCTAGATGGCGAATAATCTTATCGGACCAATTTGTGCATCATATCAAATTGTTTCGTAAGTCTTCGGAAGTTCTATTGGTGTGTCATATCTTTTAGAGCTGTTTATGGGTTTTTCTTACTTTTTCATTTGCATCTGTCCCTTTTTGCACCATTCCCCATTATTCCTTTTGAGCTTTTTATAAGCTTGAACTCATCTAGTGATCGACTTTGTTTGTTTTTTGTCACGATCTGCAACATCTTGGTATCAAATCGAAAGTTTCGTATAAGTTGTAGTAGGTTCTTTTGGAAGTTATGTTATACTCTGTTGTGTATGTGTGAAACAAAGCAAGTTACAGTGTTCATTTTAGCTACCGTGTTTGCTAGTTGTTAATTTCCTAAAATATTTGTTTGAACCTTGAATCTATGGAGAAAATGACAAACCTAAATATAAATGTTGGTATAGGGGATGATAATAGTTGAGTTGTCTACCGTAGACGACAATCTCAAGAAATACTTAAAAGCACTGACAAAAGGCTTGATGAAGTGGCTAACCTCTTGATAGATTTAACTAGAGTTATCATACGTTTTCTTACCAACCAATTGAGGCCACGCAAAACATACTACGAGTTGCTCAACCTGTTAGAAGTCAAAACTTAACTCGACTAGCTCGAGGTGGAGGAGTAGGCGGACGAGTAAGAAGAAGGATTGATTTAGTAGATATAGAAGATGAGGATGAAGAGTATTTCGAAGAAGAGCACGTGCCAATCCCTAAAGCATTTGACCATATGAAACTTCAAATTCTAAGTTTCATTGGATCTGGGAATGTTGATGAGTATATGGAGTGGGAAGAAAAGGTAGAGCTTATTTTTTATTATTATCAATACAAAGATTATGAGAAAGTAAGAACTACTTCTGTTGAGTTCTCCATATATACCACCATGTAGTAAAAGAATTTTTAAACCATGAGAAGATGAGAGGGCTACTGAGAGATTAACACTTGGCCTAAGATGAAGAGGATACTCAGAAACAGGTTCATGCCGGAAACCTATCTTTAAGATACTTTCACTCGGCTTCAGGAGTTAAGACAAGGAAGCCAGACTGTTGATGAGTATATTCAAGAATTTCAAATGCTTATGATCTGTTATGAAGCGGAGGAACCACCAGCCCAGACAATTTCAAGATTCATTACTAGGTTGAGAGGTGACATCTAAGACATTATAGAGCTTCAACGATTTACAACAATGGATGAAGCCATCAAAATAGCTTAGTGAGTAGAAAGGCAAAGAAGGAGCCGAGTACTGATGAGGATGCTGACTAGTTGACCTAAACAGGCAAGTCACCGAGCTCAGTCGAGTACTGAGCCGAACCAAAAGATGGATGTCCGAGCCAAACTAAACGGCTGACATGACACTGAAGTACCAACCCGAACTTATGAGAAGGGGAAAGGGTCTAGTAAGAAGATTAGCCAAATCAAGTACTTCAAGTGCCAAGGGTTTGGACACAGGCTACTCAGTTCCCGAACCAAAGAGCAATGGTACTGATGAGGAACCTAAATAACAAGAGGTTTCTGCTAATAAAGAGAGTGCTAAGAGAGAATTGATTGAAAAAGACATGTTTGCTGAGGATTTGGACTAGTTACTCATGGTTTTCCGACTTACTATGAACATAGAACTCTCACAAGAGGAAGAGTAGAGAGAGAATTTGTTTCATACCACCTATAAGGAGAACAATCGGGTGTGTGCCCTCATAATGGATAGTGGAAATTGCACTAATGATTGCTTTCATTGTATATTCATTTTTACCCTTTTATATCTTGTACATTACTTCCTTAGGAAATATCTTTTTTGTCTTTTCCCTTTTTAGGTAAGTTGTCCTAACTTATGGATATAAATACTCTTGTAATTGTAGCTATAAAATCATTATCCTTAATATACTTGAGTATTTTCTTTCTTGCGTAAACATTGCTTATTTACTTTAGGCGTCACTCTTATCCTCACCTTTTTGCAAGGCTAGGTGGCAAGTAACCTCACCAAGCCGATTCATACATCATATCAGATTGTGCCATGAGTCCTTAAAAGTTCCATTGGTGCATCATATCCTCTGGAGCTGTTCATGAGTTTTGCTTACTTTTTCATTCATATCCGTCCTTTTTTATGCCATTCCTCATTATTCCCTTTGAGCTTTCTATAAGCTTGAACCCATCTAGTGATCAGCCTTTTCTATTCTTAGTCACAGTCCGCAACATCTTAGCTTAAACCCATCTAGTGACCAGCTTTGTCTGTTCTTGGTTACGGTCCGCAACACATTAGGTGCTAAACTTATCGATTGGTGTATGGTAAGGCTTGCCATTTACTGGTAAAGATTGAGCAAAAGGCTTATTAGGCCTTGAAGACAACAAATTTGGATTATGAGGTAGCTAGTAGACTTAGGCATTTCTAACTTAATGAATTGGATGAGTGGCGCTGGATAGCTTATGAGAATAATCGAATGTATAAGGAGCGAGCTAAACATCTTCATGATTCCAGGATTAAGCACCCCTAAGCAATTCAAAGAGGGTAACCTGGTACTTTTGTACAATTCTAGACTTAAGTTATTTCTTAAAAAACTTAAGTCTAGGTGGTCAGGTGCATTTCTAATAAAGAAGGTATTTCCATTTAGAGGAGTGAAAGTTGAGCACCTAGAAAAGGGTACATTCAAGGTTAATGGGCAACGGTTAAAGATATACCATGGGGAAGTGGAATGGAAAGAAGATAAAGAGGAGTTAAGACTTCTCCAATTCATGGAATGAAGGTGAATACTTTGGGAGTATCAAGCTTGAGACATTAAATAAGTATGTATCCTTCAAGTATATTTACTTTCTCGTGTTCGATTTATTACTTTCATGTTATTAGGTTAAATTATTATTTGTTGTCATTCTTGTTATTTATTTGGTTTGTTTTAAGGGTATTTGTTTATGTGTGATGCAAAAAGAAAGGAAACATCAAGTGTAAGTCATGGAAATTCAAAGGGAAGAGAAGAATTTCATAAAGCGTGCAGACATAAATGGAAATTTGAAGGCTAACACTTCAATCTCGGTCGTGATAAAAAGGTAAGTACTTAATTTTTCAAGTACTACATCTATCACAGAAACAATTACAACCATGACAACTTAACAAGGTTAATCCACTTGTCCATCATGGCTGCAATCACTCCCCTGTAAGATTTCACACTTCAATCACGGTTGTGATTAATACTTTGGGAGTCTTTCAAGTCATAACGGCTGTGATACAATGAGATAAGTGTGAAATTTCTTACTACAGTGCTAGTTACGAGTTTCATTACGCTCGTGACTAATACTTTGGGAGTCTTTCAAGTCATCACGGCTGTGATACAATGAGATAAGTGTGAAATTTCTTACTACAATGCTAGTTACAAGTTTCATCGCACTCATAACTATCAAAGGATGAAGGTTGTAATGGTTCAAAAATTTTAGGCATTGAGCTTATCATGAGACTCATTATACCCGTGACCAAACTTAAAAAGGGGATCATGGCCCGAGTCATGGTTGTAATCATGTCCTTTCCACTTTACTATATAAGAAATTCCCTCCCCCCACCCCTCCCTCCCTCCCCCCGCCCTCTCTCTCTCTCTCTCTCTCCTCGTTTCTCACATTTCAAAACTCTACCCTATGATACTCTTACCACGCCAATTCCTTACAAAACCCTACCTTATTTTCTTTACTTTAACCCTTATTTCACTTACCCCTAACACTTACATAATTATCTTTTATCAACCTTATGCTCTACTAAGGTATGATCTCCCTCTTTTTCTTTCATTTTCTACATTTTCCTAAACTTAATTCTCGTTTTAGGGTATATGTTTGTGTGTTTGCCATGATCTGTACAAGTGTTGTTATAGTAACAATGGTATATTTGTATCATCCTCGGAATCTAATTTTGCATGAATTCGTGAAGGAAGTTTGCGTATTAAGATTAAACCTTATTTTTTATTAATAATGGTAAAATTGAGGATTTTCACAAATTAAGCCTAAGCTGATGAATTAGTCTAGTCATAGTACTTAAGTATTATGTAAGATTGTATTACTAGTTGTTTTTACTTGTGTTGAAGTGTTGCATTTTTTTGTAATGTTGTGAAGTAGAGTATTATATAGCTTAGGGGAGAGATGAATCCTTAGTTGAAGCTCAAGTTATAAGTTAAGTCATTATGAATTCACATGTGCAATGCATGCTTGGGAATTGGTTAAGATTGATCAAGATTAGTCAATTGATGCGTTATGTTTGTAAGTAGAAAGAAGTTGGAATGGGTTTCTTTAAGAAGGAAGTAATGAAGTGTACTATAATTATACATGAGCTTAAACTAACATTGATATTTATAGATGGCACTAAAAAGATCAACCACCTCTCAGCATAAGAGACCGAAGGCTGATAGGTCTCTTTCTCCTCCTCCCATACAATCCGACATAGCAAGTTCCAGTAAGTCAATTGCTCTACCAACTGGTATGACTAAGTAGTAGAAAGAGAGGTTCAAGGAATTTACCGCTAGAAAGGTTATCAAGCGACATTGTGTGGTAGATTGGGATGTGCTTGGAGAGTCTGGCTTAAAGATAGCTATGCAAAGACTATTGGGCAATAAACCATGGCTGAAGTTGTTTTTAGTTCAAGAGAAGACGTATAAACAAACAACTTTGGCTTTCTTCTCCTCTTTTAAGATTAAGTAAGAGTATATTAACTCTAAGATGGATAATGAGGTGGAGTTTTTTGCATTTTGACGAATTCACACCTTTGATATGTTAACATTCATAAAAGCAATAGGGTTGTATACCCGAGTTGAACTTGAAGATGAAGAGTTTGTTGATCTGCCTGTAAGTGTGCCCAGGGAACTTCAATAAATGAGTTTTGGAGAGAAATCTCCAATAAGAGTAGCTTTAGGGCGAGCAAATCCAAAGCTTCTACATTAAAGAAGAGTAGTACTTGAGTCTTCAATTACATTCAAGTGAGGACGATTTATGGGAAGTACAAGAGCCCTGGAGCAGTGGGGGAGCATGATCTATTACCTTTATACAGTGTATTAAAGGGGTTTCTAGTAAATGTGGGCACTTTTACCGCCTTTGGGCTTCGCCAGCAAACTTTTGATAAGAGTAAGAGTATATTTGTGTGTATGTGTTGGGGGGAGGGGGGGGGGGGGACTAATCACTAGGATCTTGAGGAATTTAAGGTTGTGGCCTACAAGTAACAGGCCAAGCGACTCTTGTGTTGATCTAGAATTGCTTTCAAAAATCTCTTTTAATCAATGGGATATTACAAGATTATCAGATCCTGATTTGGATATTGAGGACGTTGGGGCTCCTAATTTTGTGCCTTCAACTTCAAACTTCTCAATCGGTAATTTGAAGAAATTAGAAACTGAAGTGGCTAAGATTAAGGAGACTCATAAAGGAATTGTTGAGATTTTAAAGAACATTGCCACAAAAGTAGGAGCAACTATTCCCTCTTGTTTCTCTAGTCCTCAAACCCAGGAGGACGTGAGTCCCAGTTAAGCTCCAATTCCCCTACCAATAAGAGCTCCCCATGAAGAAGAAAAAGAAGAAGGGGATGAAGAGTCTGAAGATGAAACTGAAGGAACCCAGCAAGCACCATTCGGACAAGGTGCTGGGGATGAGAGTGAGGAGGAGTAATCTGAGGAGGATGAAGATAGTTCAAATGATGATATAGGAAATGAGGCTAACTGACTTGTTTTCTTTTCTTTTGTTTGTATTTTGTTGTTTTAGAATGATTATCTAGTTGAGAGCTTAACCTCACTGATGTGCTATTAATGGAGACTCTCATATCATGAGTTTGTCGTATTTTGTTTTTGTTTTATCTTGATGGTCAACTGTCTTTTGTTGTTCGAGTTGTCATGGTATTAGGAGCTGTAATCTCTAATGATATAAGAAGCAATGAAATGGTCAAACTACATATTTCTAGGAAGTCCAATTCTTATTATTTATCAATTTCATCTTTTAAGTTCTCACTTTTCTCTGCTTACTCTATGTTTGCTTCCCTCAGACATTGAAGACAATGTCTTTCATCAAGTGTAGGGAAGGGTAAACTATGTTTATCAAAAGTATTCCACTTAAACTATTTGTTCTGAAGTTAAGAGTTTAATAAGTAGGTTGTAAATTTGGCATAGTAGTACTAGATTTTGTACATAACTACTTCTTGTGGACTTGGTGTACATGATTAAATTGTAGGATAAAATCTAAGTGAAGCAAACTTACTTGTTATTTAATGAATGAATTTAGAGGTTAGAAGTGAATCGGAGTCTTTAGTTCAAAACTAATTGGTTGTACTTCTAAATTTTTTAAGTAATATGTCTACTTTTCAATCACCTTTGGGAGTTCATTTAATCCTAAGTGAGAAGAGCAAATGAAGTACTTCATTTGTTGATACTTCTTGAAAATCTCTTCTAATTAGAGTAAATTGAAGTGAAGTATTTAAGGACTGAATTACTAAGGGCGGCCTTTAGTCCTTCAAAAGAGCAAAGTTTGACCCCGCTACTAATGAAGTCTTTATACCATTACAATAAAGATCTATAAGGATCAAGTTAGTAAAGGCAAGCTTTAGTCCCTCAGAAGAGCAGAGTTTGACTCCGCCGTTGATCTTTGTTCTTATAATCAAGTTAGTAAGGGCCGGCTTCGGTTTTTCAGAAGAGCAAAGTCTGACTTCGTTGTTGATCTTTAGTATTCTTACTTGTATTTTAAAAAAATGAGAATGCAATGTGTAAATTGTTCTTAGAGAGATTCCATAAAAGAAGTAAAATACAGGGAAAAGATGGATACAATATACTTTTCTTCTAGATTAGTGTTCTTAAGAAGTAATTGAAGGGTTTTTATCCACTTAAGGAAATAAAGGAGATATAACCAATTTTCATTGATCTATTTGGCTTTGTGTTAACCTTGGACCTTTGAAAGCTTTTGTCAAATAGTAAGGGTGAAGCGTGTTTTACTTTGATTAGTCTTAAAATATTGTTTTTTGTGTTCTAAGAATACAATGGGGTATGTACAAAGTTAAGCCACTAGCGATGCTTTGTTAAATATGCAATTGATTGTTTTGAGTATTTATTTGAGGATAAGTAAGGCTTAAGTGTAGGAAAGTTTGATAAGTGTCAATTACTCTACACTTCTAAGGCATGTTTAGGCATAGAATTGATCGTAATTGTGATTTAATTCTTAAGTTTTGGTACTTAATTGTATAAAATATTGATTCTAAGTAAATCATGAGTAAGGGGGTGAAATATACATAAGACCAACAACTTTTAAGTCAATTATGGCTGTGAGGAGAGGAAAACATTGAAATAGTATCAAGATTTACTCAATCATGGGCATGATAAATAAGGAATGAAAAGACCAGCACTAATTACGCCCTCAATCATGGGTATGATTGAGGAAGTATTGATGATCTCCTTATCAATCACGGCTGTGATTACATAGTAGGAGGGTAATCATTCCCTCAATCACAGGAGTGATGAGATGTAATTAAACGATGAGGAGTTCACATAATTCATCTTAGCCATGATTGGTGAAGAATATTATTTTCCAAAACCATCACTCTTTGAGTCATGGGTATGATGGAAGGGCTACAACTGTTCTTATCAACCTTTTCATAGAACTAGTACGTGGAAAACATCGAGTGATGTCTTGAAGAGGTAGATTCTAGTCATTTGACGGAAATAATATAAATATATTGTAACTTGTGGAAAGAACGACATCAATGAGAACTTCAATTCACAAACGAACACCTAATCATCCCCATCTATACCATCATGTTCCCATTTATAGTAGAGTTTGTTTAAGTGTTGTAACATACACTTCCCAAAACGACTCGAGAGGATGACAGGATTTATTGTTTATACATTGTAAACACTTCTATAGTGAAATTCAAATGGGGTTGTATTTCTTACTTGTCTTATGTTAATTTCATTGTTGTATCTACATTGTATTAATACACTTTGTCATTTCATTGCGTATGAGTAGTGTTATGCCCCAAATAGGAGAAATCATAATAGTGCCGTCGTGTAAACTAATCTAGGATAGAAATTGACTTCATTGTTGCTATCATAGATATAGTCTACACAAGGCGTGCACAACTTAACCAAGTTGAAGCATCCATTCTAATACCTGAGAATAAATAAAGCTATGGTATAACTTTACAAAATACCTGTTTTATATAACTTGTTATTTTATATCACAACAGTATTTACACAAACGTCTCATCTCCAAAGTTAAAGTATACAATTAGAGCTTATTAAAAACCACAGGTTTTTCAGACTATATACAATAAGTTAGGAAACTAGTGAGCATCCTAGAGAATTCCTAATTAGTTTCCTCAAAATCTAAAAGAAAAGTCAAAAGAAAGGTCAAAAGCCTAGGTTGAGTTGATTCTTCGTTCATCACTTTCTCAATCAATAGCATACTAACTTGAGGTTAGCAGTATTGGAACATCTTATCTTCACTCATTACCTACAAAAAAGTCTATGGAGATGTGAGCATAACTAGCTCAATAAGTAGGATGAAGTCAGAAGAGCATCAAACAATCACAAACAAGGTTATTAATTATAATAAAATACAATGTAATCAATCAAATGAAATATCGCACAATGTTAACCGGTCCATTGTAAGGTTAGCGAAATTACATCCATTCTAACCTGGATTGAGGAGTTTTATCGCGATTCAAATCAAACCAAATCTGGGCTTGTGCAATGGATAATACCCTCCTCCTATGATTGCCTTCGAACTACAACCAACGCCCTGCAACCTCCTCTCTTATCACTTAGTTCGACTAAAGATAAGGAAAGGACCATTTTAGCTATCCTCATCGAAGGAAGTCGGTATTTGGCCTGACACTCCTAATCGTTTCCCCTTAATGGGTGTTATGCATGTTCTGTTTCATTATAGTCAAATAATCATTAGTTGTAATCAAAGGTGATTAAACAAGTTCATACATTATAAATACATTGCAACATGCAAAACAGCACACCAAGGAATTCAACTCCTACACAACTAAATATCATACACATATACGGCATACGTATAATTAACTAATTACAAATACATCCAAAAGTACTCTTAAGTCTCTAAATACTTTAATATAGTATCCCAACAAGCGATGAAGCTACAAATCCTAACTTCCTTGTTTAAATACTTACTACGGAAGACTTGAGCTATCAATAGTCTGACTATTGGGAAATCTTATACATACACACAAAACCCAAATTCAGTTTTCCTAATAATTATGAAAATAATAGGGGTTTATCTAAAACAGTTTTATTTATATAAGAATACATTATCACAATAATATATAGTTCTATTATTATATATATATCGAGTTAAGTTATTGATTATTGATAATATATGTAATTTATAATATTACGTATTATATATCGTTTCGATCATATCAAAACGTACTTTTAATTTATTAAATCACGTTTTAATTTCTATTGAGTAACTGTAATACGCACATTCTAGAATATTATAGAGTTATAGGTTATATTACCTAAGATTATCCGATTTTAGTAAAATTAGTATTGTTGGGCTCGCATAAACCTAACAACACGTGTTACGGGTCCTAATTATAAAAATGACTTTTAATGGGTAGTTCAAGTTTTTAATACAATTATACATAGCTATGTAAATATTATTGTATTATACATAATTTATGTTATTGAACTGTATTTTACCAAATTCATTAATATAATGTCATAATATAAGTATTATCTAACCTTAATACAAATATAACGTATCTCGGTCAGTAAAATATTATTAATTATATTAAAAATACACTTTTTTATCTAAACTGATCAGTACACCCATACGTAGTTTTTATTTAACTATTTTCTTCGTTTTAACCTGTTATTACTAAAAATATATCTCGATTTGTAATTTAAGCTATTTTACTACGTAAATTCATATTAAATAGTTCGGGTTACCAAATGATTACCTTAAAATTTCTATAGACTCCTAAAAATATGGGAAACTTAGCTATTTATTTTATAATTTCATAATTTTCACCAAATAACTCTTATTTATTTTCCAATTTCAGCCTATTTTAAAGCTATTTTTAGGCAAAAAAATGCAACAAATATTAAAATTATTCAAATAAAAATTTGGGATGCATGGAAATTATCTATATATTATACAAATCCTACACAAAAATTTTGAGCTAAAAACAATATCATTTAGTATATTTATTTCGCAATTCAAATTTCGAATGAATAGTAGTTTTTTTAAGCAAGAATACTAAATATTACAAATTTTTCAAAAATAAAAATATCACACAAAATTATGTTTGAAGTAACCTAACTACAATTTTTTTTTTCATAATTTTTTGGGTAGATTTGGTATTCTTTACGAATTATTGAAAAACAGGGTATGAAAATGACCTTCGTATTCTTGAGTACTCTGGTGGCCAGCAGTGATTGGGTGGCTATCGGAAGCCCTAGACACTGGGGGTACTCCTTCGTAGTGAAGTGGCTCAATAGAAGATCATTGGGAGCCCTAGAAACTAGCTAAATACGGTAATTGCTTTGCTTTTCCTATAATTTTTTTTCTACGATTTTTTCCAATTTCTTATTTATGTTGTTTTTGGCCTGTAAAGTTGTGAATTAATGTATTGAAGCCCATTTATACTTGTTGGAGTTGATTGCTACCCCTTTGATTTTTCTTTTAATTTTTCCCTTGCTTTTCCCCCCATAAATGTAAGTAGGAGTTGTCCTTACTAGCTTAAATCACTTTTGATTTAGCAAATTGGAGGTCCTACAACAAGCCACAATGATTCTCCAGCAATTCCCTGCCGAAATTGAGTTTACTAGATGAGATTTGCAATTATTTTAGTATTTTAGGTATGTTTTATTAATATTTAGTTATTTAGTAATATATAAGTATATATATCACGTGTATATATCACGTGTAGTATATAACTATACAAGTATAATTAAGTTTCTAACATATCTTTTATTTTTAAGATATGTTTTCTTAATTATTTTCGTAAATTCAATACTATATATATATATATATAATTAGATAATTTAGAGTTAATTTACGGGTATAATTATTATTTATATGAGGTATACTCATAAAAATACGAGTATATTCATATAGTAAATTATACTATATTATCTTATTTTATAGCTTAATTAACTTATCTTTAAGTTCTCATTGCATTCTGAACTTAATTTTGAAGGTTCCGAGCAATTTAATACTATATTAAATAATCATACTTTTAGGGGTAAAATTGGGATTTTGGATTGCTATTTTCAAAATCTAACTTCACTAAGTCACTTTGATTAACTTTTCTATTTTAGTCGTAAAGTTTGAGTTTAATCGGATAACTTTCCCTAAAAACCCTAAATTTAGGCTCAGTTATCCTAAATATAATTTTATGAGCTTACAAGTAGTACGTTAAGACTTACAACATCACTTAATATGATCAAGTGTATAGAATAGTAATTTTTTGATAAATTTTAATTCTGATGAATTGCACTTAATGAATCTAAGTATGGTGTAGTGCACAACATTGACTTAGGATAGATTTCGATAGAATATGTCGAGAGATAACTCTATTGAATAAATCTAGTTTATTGGAACAACTTACTCCTAATAATAGAGATATTATTAGGCAAGTTGTTGTATCTTTAGGGGAATCGATACATTAACACGACATTAATGTGATCCGAGTTGGCTGTTAATTAGGAAGAGATTCTAATAGATACAATTAGGATTAGAAGTAAGTAGTTCTGAGAAGAATACTTACATACTGTAATTGCCCGCTAATAACAAGTATTAGGTTAAAAAAGTATTTTGGTAATATCATGCTAAGTAATGAAACAAGTCTGCATGTTAAGTATGTTGTTAGTAATTGTTTTGTAACCATTGTGTTAGTGGCATTAGTTTGTTGATTAGTGTAATCTTGATAAATTGGATTGCTAGATAATAAGAAGAATAATAAGTACTAGCGTTTGAATCCTTTTCCCAATAAAGACGAACCTATATTCATCCATGCTATAAAATGGCAGGTATACTTACCTGTTGAACCGAGTTAAGCATAGAACATAGGAATTCAATTTGTAAAACTAGAAAGCTTTATTTAGAGGCGATCAGTAATCTAACTTTTATTGGGTGTAATAAGTCAACAAGATCATGTAAAATAGTGTGGTAGGGTGTCATGTGGTTTGTGACACTAATGTCAACTATCCATGAATCTAAGTTGATACTAAGAACATTTAAGCAAAAGAGATGAGTTTGAGGTATACTTATTGATGTAAACCACGACCAAGAACAAATAAGGCCAATCGTAGGGACAAGTCCAAACTTACCGAAAGCTTGAAAAAGAGTGATGGGAAAACGCATGAGAGAATAGAAATAAATGAAAGTAAGAAAACCCATAAAGAGCTCCAAAGGATATGACACACTAGTAGAACTTCCGAAGACTCATAACACAGCTCGATATGATGTACACGTTAGTCTGATGAGATTACTTACTATCTAGCCTTGTTTAAGGGTTAGGATAAGAGTGGGGTAAGAGTAAACAAGCAAGGGTTATGAAAAGAAAATATCCAATGTAATAATGATAATTCAATGTCTGTGACTACATGTATAAGGAGTATTTATACCCGAGAATTTGAGGCAACTTGCTTAAAAGGAAAAGACCAAAAGGGTACTATCTTAAAGAAGTAATGTACAAAGTATACAAAGGGTGAAAAAGAATATTCATGGAAAAAGCAATGATTACAGTAGTAGATTCTATGAGTGGCCCCAAACGCATAGCAATAATACATTGGTGGTGTTGTTGGAGGATGCAAACAAAAGAGTACAAGTTGATCGGGTGTCTGAGCAGGAGTGGCTAAAGATTAGTTTAGGGCAGATCTCTTAGCTTTTGGGTAGTAATGGAGTCAAGCAAGTGGTTGGCTCAGACATGACTAAAGGGGTATTCAAGGTTCGGTCACTGTCAAGGCATTCTTCAAGTCAGCACACAATTTTCGAGAGATGGGCAATCGTTTGGCTTAGCACATAGAATTGATCAACAATAAGGAGTAACTTGAATTTAGCAGAAGCTAGTCGGTGCATGAGGATTTGAGACCAAATCCAACTGGTCTTTACTTAGCTCTCCATCAAGATGATATGGATTAATGTCGGCAATGTTGAAGGTTTCCAAAACCCCATAATCTTCGGGTAGTCCTAATCTTTAGGCATTGTCATTAATTTTTGAGAGGATTCTGAAAGGTCCATCAGCCTTGGCAGATAGCTTATTCATCTTCTTGCTCAGGAACCTTTCTTTACTCAAGTGTAGCCACACTAAGTCTCTTAATTGAAATTGTTTCATCGCCCTACCTTCGGCCTTCTTACACATTCGTCTGATGGCTTCATTGATCTATCGAGTAACTTTATTGTAAATGTTTTGTAGGGACTGTACTCTGGCTCTCGCATCAAGGTCTTC
Organism: Lumnitzera racemosa; assembly: GCA_024138005.1. Taxonomy (NCBI): domain Eukaryota; kingdom Viridiplantae; phylum Streptophyta; class Magnoliopsida; order Myrtales; family Combretaceae; genus Lumnitzera; species Lumnitzera racemosa. The sequence goes on along the minus strand of JAMXBC010000004.1, from coordinate 70,406,863 downwards.
TTATTCGAATATAAGCACATGGGTGTAATCAAGGGGCAACTCGAGATTAAAACCATAAACAGTCTCAAAAGGGGGTCTATTTGGTGGTGTAATGTACTATTTAGTTGTAAGCGAATTCAACCATTAGCAAGCGAATTCAACCATTAGCCCAATCAACTAAGTTCTTGCCTACTATAGCTTAGAGCAACGATCCCAAAGTATGATTGACTACTTTTGTTTGGCCATCCATTTAGGGGTGACAGGAAGTACTAAATAGCAGTTTGGTCCCCATTCATCACCAAAGAGTTCTCCAAAAATGACTCAAGAACTTTGGGTCTCTATCTGATACTATACTTCTCGATACACCGTATAATTGAGCAATTTCTTACAAGAAAAGATAAGCAATAGCCAAAGCATCATTACTCTTAGAGTAGGGTACAAAGTGTATCATCTTACTAAATTTATAGATGATCATTATGGAATCTTTGCCTCGGGAAATTCGTGGTAATCCAAGAACAAAGTCCATGCCCAATTAAATCTATGGTCTCATCAAACAGGCAAAGGCATTACTTTCCCGTACTCAGCTCGACACTTGGACCTCTTACATGTGGCATAGCCTTCAACAATCTAGTATACATCTCGCCTCATTCTTGACTAAAAGAAATGCCTACTCAATAGCTCATATGTCCTTTTCTCCCCAAAGTGTCCGAAGAGTTCCCCATTATAGGCTTCCCTCATCAGCAACTCTCTTGGTGAACAAGTTAGCACACATAATTGTCCTCCTCGAAACAAGTACCAATCTTTCATATGATACCCATCCAGTAAACCCCGCAAATTTAGCTTCCTAAGTATAGAAATAAACGTCCAAACTGTAGATGAGTTCCTAAACTCAAAAGAGCCAATGAGATTTAAAACTGATTAAAATCTCAATCCAAAACCTAGAGTGGATACGAAAAACCTTAAATCATCAATTGAACCCTTAATCGTATACGAAGACCCTAAAACCTCTAACCACATCAAAACCCTAAGATAACAATCGAAGATTTAATCGCGTAAGAATATATGAAACCCTAAATGTAGAAATACATTAGAGATTGTGCCCTAAAGTAATAAAAACCCTAAAATTTTAACTTTAAGGATACAAAAGCACTAATTCACCATAATTTACCTTAAAACTCTAATTGATAATATAATGCTCATATTTTGCCAAATCATTAGTAAAAGGTTAGAGATGACCCTCATTCATGCTTATATGATTCGAATCCTCAAGGAATCCATTAGAAACTAAGATAATGAGTCATAGATTATATTTATCCCTTAAGTATGTGATTAAGGTAATCTCACTTAGAGTTAGGGTTATAGTTGAAGATTAGGTTACATGTAGTGAACTTTAATGCTCAAATTAGTACTTTTTACACTTGTTATCCAAAGTAGTTTATCAAATGAGATATATGGACTCTAAAGACCTAAAGTAAGATCTCATCAACCACATTTACACATCAATGCATCATATACCTCATTTCTTCTCATTTCCTTCATTTTTCCTCTAATTTCCCTTAATTAGTATATTATGTGCACAAAATTACACATACTTAAGGAATGTTGACTAAGATAACACATGTTGACCAAAGTCCAAAAGTTGACCAAGTCAACACATGTTGACTAAAGTCAACATTTTGAAAAGTCAACAAAAGACTAAAGAGATAAAGAAAATATCTCTTCCTTAACGATGGCTTTTCTTTTCTTTCTTTTTGATTTTTTTTTTCTTCTCCTTTTCTTCTCAATTGCCGTCCACATCTTCTCCCTTTTAGACCCCACCATTCTCCTTCTTCCATAAGCAAAACAAATCAAAAGAAACTAACCGAAAATCCTCCTCCATTGCCGTAAGCTTCCATCTCCATTTTACCTTCAACATCTTCCTTTTTGTCTCCTTAATTCCAACATAAGCAAAGGTATGTATCTAAGTTACTTTATCTTGTTTTATCTTCTTCATTAGTTAGTTAATTAAGTATATTAGATAAGTAGTTATGTGTTTAGTGTTGTCTTGAAGAAAAGAGCACAAAGTTCTCTTCTTTAGGTGTAGAAATCTAGGAATCATGAAGAAGAAGAAGGATATGCATGTGCATATGTCCTTAAGTATATGTATAAAAGGATATGCTAAAAGAATAGAAGTATAAATACCTTTGTACATAAGTATACAATATGCACATAACCTAAACTAAGGTATATACTAACTATACATATATATATCATGTCAAATATACTCTTAAAATACAAAAAGAATGAAATTGTGAAGCTTTCTTAAGGGGCTATATAAGGCATACGAAAATACGTATAAAAATACGTATGTCACTGTATGCGTATATAGGTATATGTATTAGTATATATATTAGTACATAAGTACACATATTAGTATATTATGAGTGTAGGTAGGTATGTAACATATGTATATGTATAAGTACTTAATGACATATATATTTTCATGCACTAAATGGATTACGTAAGCCATGACATCATCTAAACATTACATAAGCCATGAAATCATCAATTGATTACATAAGTGATGATGTAAGCGTAGGTTTATAATAGAAGAAATAATAAGATTACATTAGCACATAACATAGGTATATATATGTATTTAGAAGTTGAAAATCCCTTAAACCCTAATATACTTCCTAGATTGAATTAAATTTAATCAAGTATGTGGATTAGTAGCACTAATGTGAAATTTCCTAAGTGTATGAATCAAATAGCTAATTCAATTATTAAACCCTAAACTAGGGCATAAACATAAGAAATGAGAATAATTAAACTTCAATAAGATAAAATTTCAATAAATTTAGTTCATATCATAAAACACGGGTCTTAACGTCCAAAACGGACATCACCTTGTGAACGTACGTCCGAAAAGGATGAAAAAACGAATATAAGTTTGCAAATATCGGAATCAGAACAAAAAGTTGCAAAATACATAAAGGAAGCCTCATACCTTACTAATAGAAGAAAATAGTTACTATTAATCTCATGGGATATGGTAACCCTATATACACTATACTCGGGTTAACCCTATATACACTATACTCGGGTTATATTAGATGAAACTAGATAAACTATAATAGACTTTTAGTTAATTAAGGAGTCTGAATTCTCAAAACACTTATAAGTTTTACCATTTTGATTTAGGCATTTGATATCGAGTCCTGGAAACCCTAAAGGCTTGGAGAATGAGCAATAATCCAGGTGAGGGAGTTCTGATGACCTGCTACTTGCTTATACGTGTTACTTGTATGATGTTTTACTGTTTGCTATTGCTTGTATGTTTGAATGACTGTTCTGCTTGTATGTTATCATCCGTGTGATCACCTTTTTAAATTGATAAATATAAATATCTGCCTAAATAACCGGTTCTACTCGTCGCATGTTTATGACTTGGTAAAGGTATGAATGGAGAGTGCTAGCCTTGCAAAAATCTTAAGAAAAGTATTTTTGGAAAAAGCTTTTCTATCCGTGAACAAATTTTTTTTCATGATCGCTGTAAGGGCTTGAGGAGCCATAAAGAGTATTTTCAACGTTAAGGCAAAGCTAGCATGGGTTCTCCACTTGATAGCGAGAGGACTCGTTTTATTGTGCCTATAAGGCCCTGGTTAAGTTTTGGTTGCGAGAGGACTCGCATGTTTATGCCCGAGGGGCCTTGGAGGGTGGATAGTCCTAGTTTGGACTCCCCCTATTTGGATTGAAACTCTTTTATCGGCTAGGGTAATAGTCGAGTTTTGCCTAGTGGGGTGGTGCCCCTAGGTAGCCTCATGCGGGTAAGCTGAGGTGCCCTGTGCGAGTAAGTCCAGGGGATAATCGAAGTGTAGGCGACGTAATTCTACACCTTTCATAGTTCTAGACTCTTATGGATGTGTTGCTTGCATTCATCACGCCTGCATTCATTATGTATGTGGATAGCTTGCTTGCATGTGTGATGATAATGTGTGAAAACTTGCTTGACCGGTAGTGGTGAGGAATGAACTCACTGAGCTGTTTTATGCTCATTCCCCCTTAGTTTTCTTTGCAGGTTTACATACGATGGGATTGGGATATGTCTCGAGTGTTGAGTATGAGATGAAGATATGTACATTAGTATTAGGAGTAGTTGAGTACTTTTTAGATGATAAATAGACATCCTTTGTAGAAAATATTTATTTATTAAACCTTACTATAATGTTAGTATATCCTGTCTTATTATTTGGTAGGGAATACCGATTCTCTGCGGTTCTGAAGAACTGTGGGATATCGGATACCCATAGTTATTTATATTTGTATTCTACAGTAAATTGATTACTTAAAAATTAGTAACCTTAGTGATTAATCATTTAGAGTCTTGCAATATCTGACTTGCAAGGCGGTTTTCATAGCATGGGTGTACACATGTTGTGGAAATTTTAGGTAATCCTACTAGGCCCCCTTTAGGGTCCTGACACATCCACTGTCCTTCCACCTGTACAATGCCTAAGTGTGGGCTCGAAGTATGGATCCTCATAATACTGTTCCTTGATACTTACAAACCCAAACAACTAGGTATGCAATTCGGTTAAGAGCGCATGTCTTCTTGAAAAGCATTTGCAATCATGTTGCTCTTTCCCGCTTGTACTTTATGATAAAATTGAATCCCTCAAGGAATTCAACCTACCTTGCTTGCTACTTTGACAACTTGGTCTGACTTTAGAGATACCTTAAAGACTCATGGTCTGTATAGATGACAAATTCTTTCGACAATAGATAATGTTGCCATACTTGAAGTGCTTGGATGAGTGTGAAAAGTTCTTTGTCATATACAGAGTAGTTCAATTGAGGTCCTTTAAGTTTTTCACCATGGTAGGCAATTAATTGGCCTTCTTGCATCAGGACAAAGCCTATTCCAACACCTGACGTGCCATATTCCAACTTAAATATTTTCTCAAAGTAACGTAAAGATAGCATAGGTATGGAAGTCAATCTTTCCTTTACCTCGATAAAGCTTTTCTCCTCCTTTTCTCCCTATTTGAAGTCGGTGTTCTTCTTCATCAGCTCAATAAGGGGTACGATGAGAGTATTGAAATTCCTTATGAATCTCCTGTAGAAGGAAGCTAGTCTATGGAAACTTCTCACCTCAGCATAAGTAATAAGAGTTGGCCACTCTACGATTGCTTAGATCTTCTCATCGTCCACTTGTAAACCTCCTCCACTTACTACATAGCCTAAGAATACCACTTTCTCCGAGCAAAATAAACATTTCTTAAGATTATCAAATAATCTCTTAGCACATAAGACATCTAATACGATACAGAATTGTTCACAGTGACATGGTAAGATGGCATTGTATATTAGGATGTTGTCGAAATACACCATGACACACTTTCTTATCAAATCTCTTAAGACATGGTTCATCAATCGCATGAAAGTGCTTGGGGCATTCGATAAGCCGAATGGCATAACCATCCACTCATAGAGTCCATGCTTAGTTTTGAACACAGTCTTCTACTCATCTCCCAGCTTCATACGAATTTAATGGTAGCTAGACTTCAAATCAATACGACACAGAATTGTTCACAATGACATGGTAAGATGGCATTGTATATTAGGATGTTGTCGAAATACACCATGACACACTTTCTTATCAAATCTCTTAGGACATGGTTCATCAATCGCATGAAAGTGCTTGGGGCATTAAACAAGCCGAATGGCATAACCATCCATTCATAGAGTCCATGCTTAGTTTTGAATACAGTCTTCTACTTATCTCCCAACTTCATACGAATTTAATGGTAGCTAGACTTCAGATCAATCTTGCTGAAGATCTTAGGTCCACTCAATTCATCCAGTATATCTTCTAACCTGGGATTGGATACCTATATTTGATAATTATCTTATTCACGACTCGATTATCAATATACATCTTCCAAGTACCATCCCTTTTCAACATTAAGAGCCCTAAAACAACATAAGGGTTGAGACTCTCCCTTACATACCATCTCTACAGTAGCTCGTTGACTTATCACTATAGTTCAGAAGCCTGTTCTAGACTCATTCGATAAGTTGACTAATTTAGTAGGGTAGTGCCGAGTATTAAGTCAATCCAATGTTCTATACCTCGGATAAGGGGTAACCCCTCCAGTAACTAATGAAGAAACAAATTGACATATTCATTCGGTAACTCTCTTACTTCCAAGGGTAATTTACCCCACCCTATCAACTCTAAGAGTTGCTTAGCTAACATGAAGGTCGATATGTCAGATTAAATAGCCTCTTAAAGCTCAGCTCTACTCATCATTAGAGTTTTCTTCGATCCCCGAGCAAGTTTTTCTTTGCAATTTGTTAACTTAACTTTGCGACATCAAGTTTAGTATGATCTTCCTTCCATCGTTCTCAAACATGTAGGTATTCTTGTATCCATCATGTATAACTCTTCTATCATAAAGCCATGGTCGGCTTAGTAACACATGTGATGCGTACATGAGCAACACATCGCAAAGGATATCATCAGAGTAATTTCTAATTGTAATCGACAGTAGTTTTATCGAGTGACATATAGTACTCTCTTCTCATTCAACCAATGCAACTTGTATAACTTCGGATATGCGATAGTTGGCAACTTAACTTCATGACTAGATCTATTGATGGCACATTGGTACAATTACCACTATCTATAATTAGTGCACACAGTTAGTCATTCACCTTACAAGTGATATGAAACAAGTTCTCCCTTTGATTTTCCTCGCGTAAAGGTTTTGTGCTCAATATGCGTAAGACAACCAGGATCAACTGATCTAAGTCCTTGGCAAACACATCCTCCTAAATCAGTTCATTCTTCTAAGAAGTTTCTTCTTGACAGTGCACTCTTCCTCTGGTTCCTCATCAGTACTTTCTACTTCTAGCATCGGAATGTCTCCTTTGATGATTATAGTCTTTCGGTTCAGACACTAGGCAACCATATATCTAAACCCTTCACACTTGAAGCATTTGATCTAACTCATTAATTCACTTAAACTATATATATATATATAAATCGTAAATACTCTAGTAAGTATACCGAGTCAGAATTAAGTAATATAGAGAAAGTAAGATTGTTGAATCTCTCTCATGCTTCATAAAGTGACTCACCACTAAACTTGGTAAAGTTGGTGATGTTGTTCCTTAATTTTATAATCCTAGCTGGTAGGAAAAATCTCCTTAAGAACTTTGATGAAAGATCAGCTCAAGTGGTGATAGACTCTTATGGCAGTGCATGAAACCAAGCTCTAGCTTTATCCTTCAATTAAAAGGGAAAGAGCTGTAATCTAATAACCTCGTCTGTCACATTGTTCATCTTCACTGTATTGCAGTATTGAAGGAATCCTACAATATGCTTGTCAGGACTTTCATTGGGATATCCTCCAAATTGATTCGTCTGAACCATCTAAATAAGGGATGGATTCAATTCAAAGTTGTTAGCTTGAATAGTAGGCCTCCTGATAGCTAAACCCATCACCGTGGGTATTGTATAATCTCGTAGTGCTCACGGAACTCCTTGTATCTGATTATCACCCTCATTACCTGTCATCTTGTCTATTTTTCTTCTATTCTCTCACCTCAACTCACGCAAAGTGTGCTCTATTTCTGAGTCCAGTGGTAAAATTTCAGCACTTCTGCTCCTGCATATAAAACACCTGCAAAGAGAACAAAAAATAATATACGTCATCAACTGCGCCTAAATTACCAACAAAACTAAAAGGTTTAATATTTCTAGTCCTCAGTAACGGCACTAAAAACTTGATTCGCTTAAACTATATATATAAAAACAAATTTTGAATACTCTAGCAAGTATACTGAGTCAGAATAAGGTAATATAAAGAAAGTAAGATTGTTGATCCTTCGAGGACTAAGAAATTACCAATCCTATACTATTTCTTATCAATATTTAGGCAATCAAAATTAAATTAATTAATATAATAATTACTCTAAAACTATTGAAAAAAAAATAACTATGAAAAATCTAAAATTAAGTAATCGATTGAGAATTGTGGGAAAATAGAATCCACCCTAGATTACACAAATCTAATTGCTATCATGTTATATAAATTAATTGCTATATGGTCATTCAAGTGAAATTATTATACCTTAAAACTTAAGGATTTAAACCCCTAATTAATTAGTTAGCTTCTGCATCTTCCAATTAATAATAGACTATAAATTATAATCATATATCTCCTAGTAGTATGATTGTCCAATGTCCTAAATCAATTATCCCTAATGTCTTAGTGAATAATCAATTTCCGAACATTGCATTAATCTTTAGATAATTTTTAATTAATTCAATTAACTTTGCTTCCACATTGATTAATCAAATCAACTAAGAACTTTTAACAAACCCTATATCAACGTCTATATCATTAAGGTTTCTAACAATTATAATCGAAATTATAGAAATTGCAATCATGAATCTTTCATATATCTCTTAATCCTATAACATGAACACAATCATCATCTTAATTATCTAGGATTTCATCGATTCCCACAAATAATTTTATTTAGCCATAGATTTGAAAACAAAAACATAAATATTGATTAAAATTGCAAGGAAATTCATAATTGAAAATATAAAGAATTCACAAAATCACGTAAGAATAATTGAAATAGATGTCACTTTTTTTTATTGGAAAGAAATAATCTTCAATTGTAACTTCAATCTTGGTCTCCACAGCAGAAGCAAAATCCTTTTAATGATCAAAGCACTTCTCCCGAAGAATTCTTCAAAAAAATTTCTACAACTCTCGACGTCTAAAGAAAAAATATGTCTTAAAGTCCCTCAAATGATGAAACATAAGTTATCTATATAAAAAATTAAGGTTGACTCGCGCGAAGTTTCTTTTTTCATGAAGGCCGGCATTTAAGCAAGCATCGTAGCCATCAAAGGCTGGTAGCGTAGACATCAAAGGGCGTCGATGCAAGCTTATAAGTTGTAAGCCAGCTTCCTTTAATTCCGATTTGTATGCATTGATTTGAATTTCATTTATTTGCTTAAAATTCCTCTAAATCGTCCATAATTCCACTCTTAAATCTTCTAATTCTTAAAATATCTAAATGAAAACAATTAAGTTCCAATTCTTAATGGTTTCTATAAAATCTATAATAATTATATCTTAATTTACACATTTAAAACATAAAAAATATGTTATATCACTCATCTTCCTTCCAAATCCTTACCCTTCTCATGTGTTTGGGTAGGTATGTTGCCTTTTGTTCGGCCCTTCTAGTTAGTCCTGACATCCCCTCATCTGATCAGATCAGTACTTGGCTTCCTTCGGTAGCTTTCTTAAATAGGTTGGCTTGCCTGAATAGGTCAATTAGTCGATGGTTGGGTCGATATCTAGCTCCTTCTTTGTCTTTCTACTTGTTAAGCAATTCGTATGGCCTTATCCATTGTTGTAAATTATTAAAGTTCCATAATGTCTAGGATGTCACTCCTCAATCCAGTAAGGAATCTAGAGACTATCCATGTTAGTGGTTTCTCTACTCATAGCGGATCATGAGCATTTTGAATTCTTAGACATACTCATCAACAGTTTAGCCTCCTTGTCTTAGCTCCTAAAGCCAAGTAAATGTGTCTTACGGATAAATATCAGGTACAAATTTGTTTCTAAGTATTCTTTTCATCTTAAGCCAAATATTAATCTCTATGTATCCTTCTCGTCTCCTCGTAGCCTAGAAATTCTTCCACCACTTGGCGGCATATTTGGAGAACTCAACAGCAATAGTTCTCACTTTTTCATAATCCTCATATTGGTAATAGTAAAAAATATGTTCCACCTTCTCCTCCCAATTTAAGTAATCATCTGTACTTCCAGACCCATTGACACTCAGAATCTGAAGTTTCACATGGTTGGATACCTAGGGTGCCAAGCTTGTTCTTTTTCTTCATACTCTTTTTCATCCAGATCTCCCAAGTTAATCCTTCTTCTCACTCGTCCACCTATTTCTTTACCTCAAACTTGTTAACCTAGGTCATAAGGTGTTATGCACGGTTTCAGTAGGTTGATAAGTCAATGCATGAATTGCTCAGGGTAAATCTGCTAAGAGATTAGTCACCTCATCAAACTTCGCGTCAGTACTTTTGAGGGTGCCTTAGGATCATCGACCATGGTGGACAACACCATTGTTGTCGTCCCCAACACTAGTATTAATACTTGGTTTGGTCATTGTAGACACCTAATTTTTGCCCTTCCATAGTCTTAGTTTTTATTTTTACAAAAAAAGGGTCTTAATTAAAAATAAGAATAAACAAAATGTTAATATAAAAGATAATAAAAAGTAACAAATAATGAAAATACCAAAAAAAAATAAGAAAAGGAAAAATTATAAAGATTTCGTAGATTTTTAGAAAGTAATTTATATTAGGAATAATTAGTTTAATGTTAGTGTTAATTTTAGCTTAGTTAAAAATTTTTAGTTTAGGAATTTAGATAGTTTAAATATAATTTAATTGTAATTAATATTAAGAAACAGGTCAACGGCCTAATGGATAAGTAGCAGAGCGCTTGGGTGGATTTAGTTGGAGGTCACGAGTTCGAGTCTCAGCAGATTCCATCTACGCCGATCGCTCCACGTAGTAGAAGTCTCCATCCACGATCTGGACGCCACACAACTCCGAACACTCTACTGCAACCCCCGATGCTTGACGATCTTCAATCCTTGCTGTTGGACAGTTCCTGACCGAACTCTGCTCTCGCCTGTACGGCACGGCCTGAAATTACGCAGCGGCCACTACAGCACCCCCTCTCTCCGCATATGCAATCAGTCCCACTGCGACAGGCACGACAACACGACGTAACAACCAGCCGTGCAACGGAACAGTAGCACGACGACGACGACCGGTGAATGGTCAGCCCTCCACTGATCTGAAATTGAACACGAGCACTCCCCTTATTACACGATTAGGTGAGTTTCGTTAGTTAGATAGTTAGTTTTTTATCATTGCTTATTATTTGATTATGATTATTATGGTTTTTATTACTATGTTATTAGTTCCTTGTTTATTTAATATAGTATATGTATATATGATTGCATTAGTTTAGGAAATTTTCAGCTATTCAATATTATACATACATTAGTTTTAAAAATCTTAAAGATCAGCTTTTATATTAGGTATATTTCCTGACATTGTTAATTCGCTTAGGAGGATAATGGTTAAATAGAAATAGTGTAGATGCATATTTATATATATACATATATACATTCGTCTAGGATTCCTTTAGAATTAGTTTTTTTTTTAGAAATTCTCATATAGGAAATTATTTTTAGAAACAAAAATTAACAAAAGGAAAATTTTTTACAAAAAGATTATGGTGTTCTAAGGAGTCTTTTGATCACTTACGAGTTAGGGCCCTTTATTTATTTATTTATTTTTGAATAAACTAAATCAGTTAAACACGTAAACTCAATCAGTTTTCAAAATTAAAATCAACCAACAAATTAAAGTTTTTTTAGAAATACGATCGTTTGATCCTAGTTAGCGGGTACGTAGGCACCTTCGAAGCGACGATAAAATATGTAATTTTTATAAATTAAAAAATCATTTTGATGTTGATAAAATAAAAAAAAAACCTTTAATTGACTTCTTTTCTATGGTTAGACATCTTTTTCATAATTTAGGTGTCTTTTTCATAGTTTAGATGTCTTTTCTATAGTTTAGATGTCTTTTCCATAGTTTAGATGTCTTTTCCATAGTTTAGATGTCTTTTCCATAGTTCAGACGTCTTTTCTATGATTCAGATATTTTTTCTATGATTAAGGCATCTTTTCTATGATTAGGAAATTTTTTTTTCTTTCTTTCTTTTTTTTTAATGTTTTAAGCATCTTTTTTATATAAAAGTTTCATCATGTAGAATATTGCACATTTCATAAAATCTTTAGGGCTTTTCTTAAAAATAAAAAAAATTATCACTTAGTTATTTTTAAATAAAAATTTTAATTTGGTGCTTTTCAAAAATTAGGTTTTTAGTTTTTTATTTTTAATTACGAATAAAAATTAGGCTTTTAGGGATTTTTCTTAATAAAAATAAAATGGTTAATAAAAACGTAAATTTAACTAATCATTTTTTATAAAAAGAATCAACACATTAAAGTTTTCGGAAAGAACTACGATCGTCTGATCCGGCTAGCGGGTACGTAGGCACCCTCGGGGCGACGATAAAATACGTAGAAACTTTGTTTTTTTTTTCCTTTTTATTTTATTTATTTATTTTAAATATTATAATTAGAAAAATAATCCTAATTTCGGTAAATAAATAGTTGTACCCGTTAGGGTTTAATAGGTTAACCCCCGAATTCGGAACCCTCTGGTTCTTCATTAAATTTGAAATCAAAGACCGGTAGCCAAATCGTGATCAATCCACCCAATTGGTTACGGTTTCTTTTTCTTTTCCTGACTTCGGTCGGGTGGCGACTCCAAAAGTTATTTTTAATAAAAAACCAAAATTTCTCAATTTCTTTAGTCGAGGATTAATATTAAATGGGTTAGGGTTTAGTATTAATCAAGAAATGAGAAATCAATTTTAAACAAAAACCGAAAAATCAGACTCGACAGTCATTTTCTTTAATAGACTCGACCCTAAATCTTTAAGTCGGAGTTACAACTAACATTACTTCCCTAAATCCAACAACACATACTCCCTTCAAATTAGAAGCTTAATATTCAACAAGCATGGTAGCTAAATCAATGTAGAAAAATTGCTCTGTTTCATACGCTTAAAACAAAGCATAGGAAGAATTTCAAAACAAACTTGTACAATCTAAATGAAACCTCTACTTTGATACTAAGATAATGCGAATCGTGACCAAGAACAAGCAAGGTTGGTAGTAAGGATGGTCTAAGCTTATCGAAAGCTTAAAAAAGGTGATGGGAAAATGAGCGAGAGAACAAAAATAAATGAAAGTAAGTAAACCTACAAATAACTTCAAAGGATATAACGCATTAATGGAACTTTTGAGGACTCATGGCATAGCTCGATATGACGCACAGGTTGGTCCGATGAGGTTACTCACCACCTATCCTTACTTAAGACTTAGGATAAGATGAATTAAGAGTAAATAAACAAGGTTTATGAAAGGAAAATATCTAATGTATTAATGATAATCTGATGTCTATGGCTACATATACAAAGGGTATTTATACTTGAAAATTTAGAGCAACCTACTTAAAAAGGAAAAAACCAAAAAGGGTATTATATTAAAGAAGTAATATACAAAGTATACAAAGGGAGAACAAGAATATTTACGGAAAAAGCAATGATTATAGTAGTAGATTCTATGAGCGATCCCGGACACGAGGCAGTAATGCATTAGTGGTACTATTGGAGGATGCAAACAAAAGAGTACAAGCTGATCAAGTGTCCGAGTAGGGGTGCCGAGCAGGCATGAACTCATTCGAGTACGAGTGGCCGAAAATTAGTTTAGGGTAGATCTCTCGGCTTCTCAGCAATAATGGAGTTGAGCAAGTGGTCAGCTCGGACATGACAGAATGAGTGTGCGAGCTTTGGTTGTTATCAGGGCATTCTTCAAGTCATCACACAATTTTTGAGAGATGGGCAATCATTTAGCTCAACACATAGAATTGATCAATAGCAAGGAGTAACTCGGCTTCAACTAAAGCCGGTTGGAGCATGAGGATTTGCCTAGCCAGTCTCTCTAATCCTCAAGTTCGACTGCAGGTTAAAGGCCCACTAGCTCGATTCCTATCACCTGCAAACTATACATTGTTTGCCATTATAGTAGAACAAGCTTAACTTCCTTTTCTTTGCAAGAACTTCATGAACTCTCAACACATGCTCTGCATAAATTGTGGATCAATAACATTAATTAAATGCTAATATAGTTGTTCACCATTAGAAGAGTCAATAAATGCTTGCTTAATTAATGTATTAAACACTATTCAAGATGAACTGTTCTTAGTATTAACATTCAACTTAGAAAGAACAGCATTGGCACTACTAATGACCTTCCCATTAACAACACGTTTTCCTTTAAACCAATTTTAGTACCCTATCATTGAAAACAATTCTCAATTAAATGCCCATTAGCCTTACAATATTTACAAGGCAATTTAGCTTTCATCTTCCTTTTCTCATTACCACTAACAAAAGCCCTGCTTCTAGTGGCAAACGCTAAAGCATCTAAATCACTAAAATAACTGAAGAAACTTGTCTTTGTTTTTCAATTTGCTAAACAAACTAAAAAGCCTTACTTACAGAGGGTATAGGGTCCATTGACAAGATGTGATTACTGATATTATCATAAACTTCATTAAGTCCCATAAGGAACTACATTAAGTGTGTTTATGACTTTGATTTTAGTAATTTCTCTCGAACATTGCAAGTACAATAACCACAAACACAATTTGGATATGATTGAACCTGTTGCAATTCATCCCAACACTTCTTGAGTTTGCTATAATAAGCATTAACACTTTGGTTACTTTGCTTAAGATTGCAAATATCATGCTATAATTGAAAAACCAAAGAACTATTGGATATGTTGTACTACTCAACTACTTCATCTTACAACAATTTGGCAAATTGTGTATATATAAAGTTTTGAGCAATTTCTAAATTCATCGAATTCTATAGCCAGCACCTCACCATATAGTCACAATGTAGCCATTATACAAGATTTGGAGAATCATCACTAGGTTTAACTACAGTCCCATCTATAAAACCTAGTTTCAATTTTGCCCTAAGCCATAACTTAATTGATCAATTCCGACCAAGAGAGTTGTTTCCATTGAAAATTAGGGTTCATATCACTATATTAAGGTTATTCGAGTTAGACAAGAAAAGTGGATTGGAAATTGAAAGATTTATCACAATAGTACCTACATTAGTAATTTCTATGGATTCCACTTGAGAACTCATGATCAAAACAAAATTAGTTGACGATATTATCTCAACAGAGCTCTAATACCATGCGAAGATTTAATACTTGCCTAAAGTTGTCATACATACACATGAGAATTCTTTGCAATTAGAGTTAATCTTGTAAAGACAAGATCTGCAACAATGGCATGGAGAGAATATAGTAAGGTTCGAGTATAGAAAATGATGAAAATAGAGTTCACAAAAAATGATACGTAAAGTCTATATTCCATGTTATGTATAATACACTATTTATATTAATATGTTACCCATTTTTATTAACCAACTATGCTAACTAAAGAAATTAAACATAACAAATTGTGGACTAATTTGTTGAGTTGTGCACAATAAATAAATAACAATATAATATATACACTTCTA
This sequence comes from Lumnitzera racemosa, assembly GCA_024138005.1. Classification (NCBI taxonomy): domain Eukaryota; kingdom Viridiplantae; phylum Streptophyta; class Magnoliopsida; order Myrtales; family Combretaceae; genus Lumnitzera; species Lumnitzera racemosa. The sequence goes on along the minus strand of JAMXBC010000004.1, from coordinate 70,391,594 downwards.
CAAATGTACATATGGGCTGATCTTAGGGACTTGGAGGCTCAGGACGAAAATGAGCCATCAACATGGAAAAAATTAAAAACTTAATAAAAATAATCAAAACCAACTCAAGAGGTTATAATGATGTATATTTAAAAATCATTTGCATTTGTATTTATACATTTAGATAAGATATTTAAAATGATGTAGATATTTATTCAGTTAGGTGTGGTTACGAATAATATTTGTAAACCAAACACTAGAAAAGTTTTTTTCTGATATTTTCATAATCACTAACAAACACATGAAAATATATTATTTTCAAAAACACATATTTAGAAAAAAATATTTTACACCAACATGAGATTTTTCATGAGATAAACTGCACTGTATAATAGAAATTTCCAAACTAATATGTAAGTATATAACATAATAAGAAGCATTTTGAAAATAGTTTTGTATGCGCTATCCATTACTTTTAAGCAAACTGACCGTAGTATAATGTATATACTTCTTAAGCGCGAAGTTAAAATTATGACCAGCAACATGCTAAGACGGATGGGACACAAAATGAAGATTATAAAAAAGAAAGCAAATGTCGACGTCAATTGTGTACGAATAATTAGAGATTTTTCTGGACACATCATTGTACACGGGATTGACCCTGCATTGAATTTCGCTTTTTGATTTGTATTTCTTAAAATATAAATTTTTAGAATTTGAATTATAGAAATTTAACCATTTAAATTTAAAATATATAAATAAATAATAAAACAGAAAATTAAAACAATTTAAATAAAATAGAGGGTGATATCATAAAAGCTCCTAATTAGTCCAAAACCCAACTGTTAGAAGTTTTTTATATTTTTTTTCTTTTTTTTTTTTGGGTCATTCCTATGTCGACGAGATGTACACGCGTGAAATACATGGGTCGGTGCCAACTGTTCCACTAGTCGATTTTGATCATCCCATGTCATGACTCATGATCAGGACGACCTAACCAATTAATTGCCCGAGCCATGTTGTCGAAAGGTAGACGTATGTAACTTGGAATGGTCGTTGTTTGATTTTGTTCCATTTCCATTTTGACTCAAATTAGAAATTTTCAATTCCTTATATGCCCTTAAAGGTATAAATAGAACATTAAAGTAACTTAGTGAAGGAGAATTTGCTGAAAAAGTGTAGAGCTATTTTGATAATTAAACTTTGATTTAATTTGATACAACAAATTAATTTAACATACTAGTGATAGGTCAAGTAAATTGAACATAATCAAGGATATTTTAGAAAAATTTAGCTTGATAGGATTAAAACAAGAATTGATAGACTAGTTTTCTTAATTTCAACCTTACTTGGTTATTTCACATAGAAAAAGATTCCTCTAAGTCCATTCATACCTTATTTGGCCTTTATAGGATTTCAGAAGGTTTAAACAAACCTTAAGCTTATTTTAAAAGGAGATGATCACATCTTATACGCAATTAGAACTAATACCTCAGCCCAAACTCAAGGATTATCTATTATATAAGAATTAGAGGTTTACATCTAGATTGTCAATCACTAAGAGGATCCAATGACTCCCATTAATGGATCATCTTATTTGTCCATCTCAGCTCCATCTAATGGTCAAGAACAGTGACAAAATATATTTAGTAGCCCCCTCTTCCTCAATTAGAATATTCAATAAGGTTCACATACAAGCCATTACTCTGTTGGAATCACTCCGCAAATGATCAAACACTAAAAATCATTAATGACATATCAAGAGGCACTTAAAATTATCATATTCAATCCATTGTCACATGTACACATCATGAGACATTAGGTTTACCTATTTCTCCTCTCTTGCGTTCTTCTAAGATTGTCTCTCCACATGTCATCAAAGCAAGAGCTTCCTAAGATTAATTGGCATGCTTATTGTACATAATTGATCAACTATAATAACGCTTTGTGTAAACGATTAAGATTTTTTATATGCATTATGCTTGGGACAATATAATGAAGTACTTAAGTCTTTTCTATTTTTTTTTCATTTTAATATCTATGTTTTTTTCCCTTATTTTCATACCTAAATTTCAAAATGGAGTCAAAAGAGGATCTCTGTTACTCTATGTTACAAATAGAGATATAAATTAAATGAATAATCACAAGTGTTGATAGATCATTTTATACATGGCCCCTTATGCCTTACTTAACTGGCTTAGGGTATGGGTTGAGCTATTTAGGCCCTATTTGACTTGTTATGTACATAAGCTAAACTATATAGCCCTTGCTCAAGCTCCCATGCCGAACTAAGCTCCCCAGAGTCCAATCTTCTAACACCCAAAATTAAGGCTAAGTCGTAGAAGAGGCATACTAACCTCCACGAGGTTGCCATCTTGAGTGCCGACTTGTTTTAACTAGTTGATTGGAAGCCTAAGCTTGCTAAATGAAGTAACAATCACCAAAATGGAAGGATAACTATCTCTAGCTTACTCTTAAGATACTAAGAACGTGCCTTAGTGGGAAGATTCACTTTCCTCAACTGCATCATTCACTTTCCTATGATAAAGACCTATCCTCCATACTTATCGACCAATGAATAAATCTTCTACACTCTTTTAAGTACAAACCCTGATGATTTTCTTTTATGCCTTTACTCTCTTTTTTCAAGCTCTAACTTCGGTATTAAAGTAGTCTAATTGGATAATCCCTACCGTTTTACTCAATCCTTGTCTATTTTACAAGCTATTGAACGCTTTTGGAAAGCTTTCTTGGCCTAAATTCTATTAGGAGAAATTTAGAGTTAATAGCAAGCTATTCAAATTCATATTTTTATATGCTTGAATTCCATTTGATAACTTGATTTAAGTTTAAATTCAAGCTATTCGAGTAATTTATAGAATTGAGTTCAGGTTTTGCAATATTTAACTCAACTAACTTGAAAGCTCAACTTAACATGAGTTGAACTTAAATATTGGTTGAGTTCAATTGAGTTTAAATTTTAATATTATATTAATTAGAAAGAAAATTACTTTTGTAGAGAATTCCAACATAAATGAGTTTAGTATTATCGGGTTAAAGTTTTAAAATTTTCAATCGAGCTTAAAGTCAAGCTCAATTTTATCGTTTTGACTCCCTAAAGGGGGAAAAGAATAATGTATAAAAATTTTAACCTTTTTTTCTTTATTATATCTAAAATGATATTTTAAAAAGATAGGTTTTTAAATGATAATAATAATAAAAAATAAAACTTAGGTAGTCTTTTTGCCCTGTCACACATTTGAATTCGGAGTCCATCATCAATAAATAGAGCTTTCATATTTCAGAATCAAGTCGATATTTAAATCTAATCCAATTGCATACTATCATAAATAAAAAAAATATTTAATGAAGACACCACTTCACACTTCTTCTATTATATGCGGTGACTTGTAATTATGTAGAGCATACACGGAACTACCACATGCATATGGTGAAATCTTATCTATTACTATCAATATACAAGTGTACTAAACTTCTATTTAATTCGATAGTTTTCCTATTAAAAAGAGAGAGAGAGAGAGAAAAGAGTCTTTGTGCGTCAAATTTCAAGATATAGTTACAATGAAGTGAACATACACATGCTACCAACAGTAAATAAGATATGTACATTTTAGGTGGTGTAAACTACAGATAAATGTTATTAGAACATGTTGTGTATCAAGAATATGCTATCATTATAAATTAATTGTTTTATTTCACAATATACGTATCCTCTATTTATAATTATATATTAATATACATCTTCTATAGTATTATATTTCTAATGTTTGTCTTTTATTTAAATTTAAGATAGATATATATATTTTTTACAATAAATTTCAAATACACCTTATATTTTCTGTACATGTACTGGTTTCTTTATCTTTAAAATTGCGCATAAAAAGTGTACATTTAAACTCTATTACTTCTTTACCCTCAGATAAAATAATAAAAAAATTAAATTAAAAAAATGCGTAAAATCAATAACCAAAAAAGAAAAAAATTATGTAGAAGTCCAAATGCACTTCTTCCTTTAAGATTTAAGAGTTTAAATGAATGATTTTAAAGACAAGAACCAAGTGCATATGAAGAAAAATAAAACAATACATTATTCTATTTTCATGCATTTAAGGCATACATTTTACTTCGATGAAATTATTATTAAATTTCATTGATGAAAACGCTCGCAGCTGAAGTTTTCGGTCCAGCTAAGCCATGCGTGAGTTATTTGATAGTCATCCTAGAGGTAAGGCATTATTGAAAAGGTGGAGGGTTATCAAAATACTTTTGAGGTAATAAAGCGGTAAAGTTATAGGCTCCATTTTTTTTTTTTCATTTTATTGTATTTTTCATTTGATAAGAATAAGATAACAAAAAAATAAAAATATAATTTCTTTTATACCCCTCTTTTAAAATTAATTATTCAATTAAAATAATCTCTCTAATGTCTAAAATTTATTTTTTAAAATCTTTTCTTTTAAAAGTATATGAAATTTAATTTTTCAATTTTAATACTCCAATTACCACCGTCATTATAATTATAAAACTGATAAGATATAAATAAAATTGTTTTTTAAATATTAGATTTCAAACATATATGGATAAAATATAAAAAAAAAAATCTAAACAAAATATAAAATTAATGAATGAAACTGTTTAGATATTTAAAATATTATGTGATATTACAACAATATAATCTTCTTTTTTTATATTAACTATCGATTATTCACATAATATTTTACTAAGATAACTTTAAGAAGCTTTAGGGAACAAATGCTTTAGAGAATCCGGTTTTTTGTGATTAGATGGTCTTCTTCTTCTGTTTTTTTTCCCCTCCCTCTCTCTCTTTAATGGCATCTTCAACAGTAATTCAAGATAACTAGACAGGGACGAATCAGAACAACTTGACGATTCCGATTTCCAATCCTTTTTACCTTTCTAATTGTATGGGACAAGCACTTTGTGAAGAAAGTAACTTCTTTTTCTCCCCTTCTTTCTCAAATGGATTATGAGTCATTATAATGCAATGGCGTATGTTCTTGAAATTACTTAAAAGGCATCATTTATCATACCACAACGTCATGCATGTGCATGAGGTGTCAGGATTTTAGGGCCAATTCAGAAGCATTTAAGAATCCTTTCGAATTTTTTTTCTTTCATAATCATTAAAAGTGAGATGGAAATGAAATAATAAACAAAATATGACTAGAAATTAAAAATAACGATGGAGAAATATAGTATTATTAAATTCGGATTAATTTCTATAGTTTAATTCATTCCAACTTCAGTTTACTTCTAATTTGATTCCTGATTGAATCCGGTGTTTTTCTTAATTTTTTTATCCTTTTACATATTTAAGTTAATCACTCAATCCGGGTCTAACAATATTAGTAAAATAGCATTTATAATATATTTTAAGTAATTTTTAGTGTTAGTATTTTTATTATATAATTTTTAATTAGAGATCTAAATAATAATTTTATAGAAAATGATTACTTAAAGGCCTTTCTCACTTCGATAATATATATATACACACACTATAATAAGCTTATGGTGCAATTTTTGGATATTATGGATGAACGGAGAAAAGGTTTCATTAGGAATAACATGTTATAGACCCCTAACCCTTTTAAGCATAGGAAAAATTAATTATTAAGAGTAGTTTAAAACGGAAAAAGAAAATGCATCATTTGTATATTTTATAAACCAACTTTTATTAGTATGTTGAGCTTGGTTTAGTGGCTGGGCACTTGAATATAACTAGGATCAAATCTAACAAAGAGTAATTTTCTCTTAAGTTGCATTTATTCTTATGTTGTTTGAATAGCATTTTCTCTTACCTTTTTTCTTGAAACTTTTTCTTCACAAACGTTACATTTCAATTATCACAAAAATATGGTTAATTAAATAAATCCTCTTACTTACTATTTACTTATTACTAGTACATACAAATAGTAATTATATTATGGATACTACAGATATTTTAACCTTATCAAGCGGATTTTTTTTACAAATAATTCTAATATTAATTTACATAAGGTAAATAGACACATGATTCTGCATTGGTCCCTGGTCATGTGGGTTGCAACCCATAGCACAAAACCATAAATTCAAATAAAAATTTGAGAAATGAAGGCGTTTGTAACCATTATGGTAGTTCGGGTGAAGTGTTGAATTTTTTTTCCAATTTTATCTAGGACTAAATATTATACATGATATCTTCCTTCTAATGAAAATTTCTTTTGAATGGTAGGTGTATTGGTTTTTCTCCTCCCAATTTGTCCAGGTACTTATCCAACCTTCTCTATGAAAGGTTAGGTTTTATTTTTGTTTGATTTGCTCTTGGATTTAGTGGTCCGCTTATGATTCAATAAATTGGTACGGTGGTCCATGGTGGTTCCATGATAGTGGGATTGGTTTTGGAGGTGGTGCTTCAACTGGTTTAGATGGTGATCCACTTCACCGTAATACTGTTGACCTTTGTCAATCGTTTAGTGGACTTTTAGCCCAAAAGAGAATTTGTGAGCGGACGAGCTTAATGTTTTTAAAATTGTTAATAATATATTTGGTTCGTGGAATAAAAAATAAGGTAAAAATATAAATATAAATTTTAAGGAATTAGAATAAAAAAGTAATGATTATTATTTTATTTGATTGTATTTAAAATAATATTAGTAATAAATTGGAGATTTATCTAAAACACCAACATAATCTTTCTCCAATCCGTGGCTTGATTAGACTAAGTCTGATAGGTGGATAATAGAAATATGTTGGCAGAATAGTTATTTATTCGATCCCGTAAAAAAATTGCAATTTCTAATTTTATAGGAATTGAAATTATATAGAATACCAGTTCTATTAATCGAACGTAGGAATAGGTTTAGAGGTTAGAAATCGCAATCCTATTACACATCTATGAGGTCTGCTAGACTTCCTCCGAAAACTGATAGCATATTTTACATCATTTCGTTCTTAATCAACATTATGTTACCCTTCTGATATGTTAAATTTTAATTACGAGCTTCGTAATAGATTTCAACTTTAGACTCCGTACAACTTTGTTTATTTAAAAAAAGAAAGCGGTTGTAAAATATTACGTAAGCAAAACGAAATATAAATACTCGATATTCTCCAGTAGCATATGTAAAGTTTAACATATATACTTTAAATTCTTAACCTTTCTCAACTGCATTGTTGGAGCTCCATTCAAGTAATACTAGTGTATAATATATTTATATATCTATGCAGATTAAATAAAATTAAATTTATATCTTTAAAATTTACCATTATCTATTCGGTAAAAAATTATAATTTTTGTTAAATAATATAAATATAGATTTTTTTTCCCTATCTACAATTTGCTTAAATCTTTTAGTTTTTTACTTATGAACAAATTATGATTATGGATAGAAATCCATCCATACGAGCAGGTATTAATCATTATCATGATTATATTTTATTATAATCTAAATTTTGGTCATGTAATGCATACATGTAAAATAAGGTGAGAGAGAAAACCGAAAGACAAAAAAACTGTCTAAGTAGAGAGATCATGAGATAAGCATCATTAAAGATGTTATTGACGCATCATGATCCAACTCGCCCAACCTACTAAAATCTCTATTCAAGTATTACTAGCGGACAACACACAATGTACCTACATGCATATATAGATTAAAAAAATTAAATTTATATTTTTAAAATTTACCATTATTTATTAGCTAAAAAATTATAATTTTTGTTAAATAATATGAATATAAATTTATTTTTTCCTTATCTATACTTTCTTTAAATTTTTTAGTTTTTTACTTATGAACAAATCAAGATTATGGACAAAAATTCATCCATGCAAGTAAGCATGAATCATCATCGTGATTATATTTCATTATAATCTAAATTTTGGTCATGTGATGCATGCATGTAAAATAAGTCGGGAGAGAAAACAGAAAGATAGAGAAACTGTCAAGTAGAGAGATTATGAGATAAGTATCATTAAGAATGCTACTGGATGGGTCATGGTAGAATTTCCGACTCGCCTGACCTACTAAAACCCTATAGAATTTGACCTTACAAGGTTTTAGGTCGGGTTCTAGAAATGGTTCTAAAATCTTATAAGATTTCGATTTAGGTTTTGAGATTTAGAAAAAACTCAATCGAAAATTCGAACCCGATTAAAAATAATAATACGACATTAGTAATTTAGTATTAGTTGTAAATAATTAAAAATATTTATTTCTTTCATTCTTTATTTTTTGAGAAAGCCTTAACCTCATCTCTCTCTCTCTCTTACATTTTTTATGACTCTCTTCTCTAACCTTTACTCTCTCTTTCAGTTAGTTAGCTATATCTCTCAATCCTTATTAATCTTCTTTTAATTAATTATGTATTAATTTAAAATAAAAAAAGTTTGTTTAGTTTTGAATAACCATATGCCATTTTTTTATTATTTAAAATAATCTATAAGCTATTTGCTTAATTTTTTTATGTACACCAACAAATCAATTTTTTAATTTATTTCAGTATTAATAGATTAGGGCTAATTTTTAACGGGTTTCATAAAACTTTATAGAAATGGGGTAAAAACCCTATAGAGTACTTTAGAGGGTTTTGGGAAGTCTTAGAAGGTAGTAAGTTTTGTTCGAGTTTTGTAAAACTCATTCCAAATCTACTCTGGTGACATTCCTAAGCACCATGTTGTGTGGGGGAGATAGTAGAGAAAGTAAGTTTTGTGATTGGGAAAGAGTAAGTTGATATGCCATTTTTATTCTTAGTACAAAATATTATAGTTTAAAATAATTATAGTTTTAATAAGTTATTTTTAATATTGGTTTTTTTAATAAAATTTTAATTGGAAAGTTAAAATGGTAAAGTTTAAAGGGCAATTATTTAAGGGCCAATTTATTTTAATAATATAGATAAATCAACTATGTAATCATAACCTTTAGACGTCTTAATACCAATAACTTACCTATAATATATATATATAAATGTATGTATGAAAAAATATATTTTTAATTCTCAACATTTGACATTTTTCTATTTCAGTTATTGTGGGGGTATTGGGTATAGGTGCAAGTGTCATGCGTATGCTGCGTGTGAAGTCGCGCTACACATGATCAAGGAAATAACTTGAGTGACTCGTATGAGATGATTAGGAGAGAAGTGTAGGGAGGAGAAATAGACGATTTTAGTAAGGCTCTAACACGTATGGTGACAGATAGAGGATTGTAAAGATATACTCTAAAATTAATAAAGAATGAGATAGTGTTCTTGATGTGTTTAATCTTTGAGGCAAAGTTCTAACAGAGTATCGGCTTTAATGGGAGTTTTTCTCTTATTCAAATAAGAAAATGAATAGGGTATTTATAAGATATGGTAGGTAAATTTGATACCTTGGATCGTAACGATGATCAATAGTTAGGATTGAAGCCTTTTATATATGGGTATTAAATGGGTTTTTTTCATGGGTTTAAATCTAAATAAAGGGTTTTATATTTTATTAGTATGAGCCAAATCAAGAAAAGTTGGATCGAAAATGAACCGATCCAACAGGCCCTACTTCAAGCCTACTATGCTAAATCTTACTTGATCATCTCAATAATTTATAGGCTTGACTTTTCAGGCCCTATTACCTTAACTCGAAGAGTCAAATCCATTTTATTAATGGGCTTAAAGTCTAATATTAAATCTGGCCCTCTACAGTTACAAATCTTTTTTTAAAAAAAAATTTTCTTTATATTTAAGTTCTTAATATTTATGAAAATTTTCAAACAAAATCACATTTTAAGTATACTAGTTTTTTCGATAAAATATAGCACTCAGTGGCTTTTGATTGGCCCAAATAATTTAATTTAATTATATATATTAATTAAGCAAATTTAAAATAAAGAATTTGAAAAAGCTAAAAAAAAAAAATTGATCATCTTATAACACTTTGGTTGCAATCTACATATACAAGTAGGTTATGTAACCCTTACCCAAATTTAAGGGGGTCAAAAAGAAAATTTGCTCAATCAATTACCTTCATTCGCAAATGCATCTCATTTCATTACCATGACTCATTGTCAACTTTTCTATAGATATTCCAACCCATATCAATTATAGTTCCCCATGTCAATGACCTTATTATCTACAGCTACAGTAGCCTCAATGCTTAACGACAATTGAACCACTACCATTGTTAATACCTTAATGGTAGCGACGATCATATAATGGTGTTGGTCTTAGTAATAATATGGCAGTTTCATCAATGTAAAGATTAGGTAGCAGTGTAGGATAATATTAATGATGTCGGTGGCAAGGTAACAGTGATAAAGTTAGTAATCAAGCTGACAATATCATGATGGTAGCAAATGGAGGAGTATTGGTGGTGAACACACAAGTACAATAATCATCTTAAGGTAATAATGTATAGTAGTAAGTTGCTAGTTGCTAGTGGTTATGCAACAGCGATAATAATAATGTTATTGCAACGTTAATAGCATGATGATGTTGGTGTTAGTGGTTTGGATGAATGGGGATAAGGGGATGGTGGTGGATAAGGACAACAGTAGTGGCAAGTGTTACTAGCAACAATAATGAGGTTTATGTTGGCGGTGGTTGTTATGATCGTAGCAATCTTAATGGTGGTGTTGATGGTAAAGAAATGCTAATGATGATGTAGATGTGATGAGTATGATAGTTGTATGGTATATGGGCAAGGTTTATGATGATGATGGTCATACAATGGTTAAAGTGACAGTGACAATAGTGGTGATGTTGATAATATTGGAGTTGTCGTGATAGTTTATAGTAGCGTAATTTTGATTGACAATAAAATTATCCCATAATTATAAGACTTACTCATTGTTATAATAAGAACCATCTTATACCATCCAATAATAGTTATTCCATATGGAGAAGAAATAGAAAATCCTCTTAGAATAGTAATTCCATAAGCAAGTTTTAACTAAATGAAGAAGAAAATGCTAATAGGAATAACTATTTTCATACCTTCTCTATTAATGGTCGTAAGTTTTATTTCTCACTTTTTTATTTTCACGTTGATAATTTATAAAGGGTTGAGAAGGAAAAGTCATACATATATTTCTTTTATGTGAGAGAAAATAATATTTATATCATTTAAGTTTTCAATAATTACAATGACAAAATAGATTTTATCCTATTTACTTCATGGAAACAATGAAAACCTAAAGAAGGTGAGATAGCGATGGAAGAAAATATATTTGGAAAAGCAAGAGACTAAATAAATAAACGAAGCTTGATTAATGAAGTGTGATTTTACGAAACTAAGACTCAGGGCTATGGATTATGAAAGCTACTCCATGATAATGCGATTACATGTACATACGGATAACGTATCATAGGAAGCTTTCTTGACTTAGCGAGTGCGACATTTCATGATTTAGAATTGCTTTATCTAATGTAGTGTCTTTTCTTTTCTTTTTTAAGTTTTAAAAGTCGGATAGTATCCGCACAATATATAGTGACGATTAAAGTTGACGCACTTATATGCATGCCCGCATGTATGTACGCGTGTGTACAAGTGGGTATTGCACCTGAGTTGTGTATATTTAAAATGATAAATATGTTAAGATTTATCCATTAATTAAATTACTTTAAAAAAAATGTATGACACATATTATTTCAATTCTATATTCTTTATACATGATGATTTATTAGTGGAGGAGTGGAAAGAATTGATGGAGAAAAAATCAAGGACCATGCTTCGGATTAAAGCCTGTTGATGAATATAAGCCAGAAAATTTTGCCAATATGAAGAAAGCAGAGGAGATGGTGCAGGTGGTTAAGTTTGAGGGAAAAAAAAAATGATTTTGGATTAAGAAGGATGAGGCTAAAGTTGATAATAAATGTAAAAACGGTGATACTTAATAACTGTGAAAAATTACATACTTTATTCCAAGTTTATATTTTAGTTATATGTTTATTTTAATATTTTTAATAAGAAAAATATGCCCATCTAGAAATAATATAATACATAAAACTCAAAAGTTAATTTTGCTGCTAAAAGGGACGAACAAATCAAAATAAAAATTAAAATTATTGAGAACTTCAATGGTCCCATCCATATTTTATATAAGATTAGTTCTGCTTTTGATCATATTTTTTGTTTAATATTTGTTAAATCTAAATAGTTAATATCACAATCAGTTTAATGGTTTAGATTTATTAAATACTAAATCAAAAGTGAAATTAAAGACATAATTAATCTTATAAAAAATATGAATAAAATTATTAAAAAATCTATAGTTTAATGACATCATCACTGACATCCATCGAAACGGATTAGAGTTTAAATTTCCGCTTGCTAAAATTATAACATAGTTAAAAAAAAAAAAAAAAAACCTCCCTGTTCGATCCCCTCCCATGTCTCGATAAAGGGTATTTAGAATGGAAGGCTAAATGCTTTGCACCAAGTAAAAGAAGAAAATGAGCCCATGTCCAATTAAAGTCCAAAATTAAGTTCACATGCCGTCCAAGCCCACAAGTTCACGCCAGCACATGTACTTTCCTCCCTCTCCAACAGACCTATGCTGCACCACAAGCCAACGCATGCAATTAGGCATGCAACCAGAGCATGTGCGAAATTGATTTTGTGAAACTTAAACCTATGTCTTTATGAAGTTTGGTATTTTTTAAAATCTTATAAACATTTTAGAGGGTTTTATTTTTTATTTTTAAAATCCAATTTTATAAGGATTAGTTTTTATAAAATTCAAAAAATCTTATAAGGACGGGTTTTTATAAGGTTTATTTAGGATTAAGGAGAGAATAAAAAAGAAAAAATTAAATAAGATTAAAATTATATTTATTAATTTAATCAATTATAAAAATAAAAAAGTAAATATGTTATATAATATAAAATATACAGTTGTATAAATTAATAGTAAATATTTTTATGAATGTAAGCTTTTTTATTTTTTTTAAATACAAAAACTTAACCCTAAACCTTACAGAATAATATCCTATAAGGTTTTTGTTTAGTTCAATAGGTTTGGCGCCCTTTAACAACCTACTCAGTTGCATCCTTAATTAAGTCTTAGATAAAAAGTATATATGTAACGTGTGTTATGGTACATGAGTATTCAATTTGGATATAATGTATTGCAAGCGATGTTAATAAACAATTTATTTATGGATAGAGTATTCTCTAAAGATGGATTTAACCTCTCATAAGTAAATTGGTCAATAATTAACTCTATTCGCCATACATTATGTCCAATTTAAACATCTCAATTTGCCTTCAAACTTGCGATAATGCATCATATTATAACAAATCAAGACTTCAACGGAGTTTATGAGACCTGAAACTATTTTTTTTTTCCTTCCAACATCAAGACTATATATAATTGATTATTGATATAGCTGCTTTCTATTAAAATATTTATTGAGTGACATGTAAAGATTGTCAAATTATTACATTCTTAAGCTATGGCGATTACCCATATTCATACACATTTCATATTGTGAGACAAATGAAAATGTCACATTGCTTATTTCTACTATAAAGCAGCTTTTCATCATGGTTGATTGCAAAAGTAGGATTTTTCCATAAGGAGGAGCTTTTCCCCTTTGTGAGGAAGATGTGAAGTGTAAAGTTTGAGTGGTAATGGAGACATTATTATGAGTGGGAGAAGCTCTTAGTAAAGTTTTTAACATGAAGAGCAAAGGGTTTTCTTTTTCTTATTTTTAATTGAATATTATTTCTTTTGTTTTCTTTTATCTTATTTATTATTAGTTTATATGTTAACTTGTTATATACTTTGCAGGTTATTAGAGTATTAAAATAATAAATGGTTTTGCTATATACTTTGCAGGTTCATAGAGTGTTAAATTAATAAATGGTTTAGATTTTTTCATAAAATTGATCACAGTATATATATATATATATATATATATATATATGTATGATTACTTTTAAATAATAGGATAATAGAAAGCCCTGATTCTTTCTCTCCTTAGTCTTTTCTTGGTATTATTTCATCAATTTAATCATATTTAGTTTCCAACCATCACCTCATGTCAATATAACATTAAAAAACAACTATTATAACAAATATTTTAAGAATACTATGATAATATTTAACACACATATATGTATTTTGATGAGTAATAGACCCTTACAACTTTGGTTATAGGATTTTTTTTCAACAAAAAAGCTTAAGAAAATATTTTTCAAAAAACAAGAATATCTGTAGTATTATATAAACTAGGGATATAGGTTGAACTAGCTCAAGTTTGCCTATTCACAAGCCACCAAAATGGTGAACTATGACCAATCCGACAGAGGTCAGTTTTAGGCGGATTCACTTGAATAGTTAGTTCATAGGCTAATTTAATAACTTGTGAATAAGTATTTTATCCTTTTCTTTTCATGATTATAAATATTCTCTATATATATATTAACATACATATACATATATATTTACATACATTCAAATACATATATATAAAATAGCCGATAATACGTTTGTGTTGTGTATATACAAAATAAATAAAGTTATATAGTTATATATATTATAATATTAATATAAGATATTAATCAATGAAGAAGATAGAGAGATGAGGAGTTATAGGGAAATGAATAGGATAGTGAGAATATTAGTAGAAAGAGAGAGTGCAGTTAATAATAGAAAGTGAAATAAAAAATTGGGAGAGTAAATGGAAAAGTAATAGAGCAATAGATAAATATAGAGAAAAAAAAAGTAAGTAGGTAAATTTATCTATTATTTATAATTTTAATAATTTATTTTGTTATTAGTTTTTTTTGTTAAATAATGTTAAATAGAGGATAAATAGATAATTTTAAAAGCAACGGTTATTTAAGTTTTAAAGAGTTTTAATAATATAGATATATATATATATTTACATAGTTTTAATCTCTTAAGTAAATACATATATTATATATATATTTTGTATATATATAGGATATATGCATTTGATTTTATCATAAAAAAGGTTAAATATATAAAAATAATTATCAATGAAAAAATTTATTGATATAAACATAATGAATATCTTGTATATATATACTTCATTTTTTTGTGTTTTTTTTTTTTAAAAAAATGGGATAAACTTATAAGTTATCGGTTCAATAAGTTTATAAGGATGAATCACCTTAACTTGTTGGGTACAGTGGGTCAAGCCCCACTTAGCCAGGTGTAATGAACCGGTTTCGGATCGATTTCCAATTTTAAACCGAGTCTATCCCAAGTGTAAGATTGTATTTCACCCTCCGATCAAGATCAGGTCGGGTTGCAGCTTGATTTGATACGATGAACGCCCTCAAGAACCTTAGGCCGAGAGAAACGAGTGACAAGAAGCCAAATGCAACGTAAAAGACACAAGGACAACCAACCGTGTCCGATCTCTCACTACTTCGGTTACACCGGTGGAAGACGTTAGCGGGTCCCGCAGACCCGATACTTTGAAAATCCGCCGTCCATTTTACGCCATCATGTTCGTTTCTATTATTCCTATCAACATCAAAATCGAAATTATCACTGACCCAGTTTTGAGTTGACTCAGTTCGAACCTTCATCCAGCTACCTCTAATCATTTCTTCCTTCAATTCGAAATTCCCCAATCTGAAAACGCACCGTAACTAAACGTTCCGTCCGATTCTTCAATCGAATAACTTCCGTTACCTCCTCATATCTGTGGTTTCGTATTCATATTATCGTCTCGTGTTTTTGTTGTAGTTGTTGTGATGTTTTCTTTGACAAGGGTAAATGATTTGGAATTCAAAAATCATTCATTCTTTCATATTTGCTTTGATTATAAAGCACCGATATTTATAAGGTTTTAGATAGTTTGATCGATTTCCATAATTTGTTTCTTTTCTTGGTTGTTTAATTTTAAGAATTCGTTGTGTCTCGTTTTGTTACATCTGCTGGATAATTTGAAAGTTGCAATCTTTATGGTAAATTATTTCATTTTTGGGCTTAGAAGTTCTGGAAAAATTTAAATTTGCAGAATTTCCTGATTTTAGTGAGTTGCTTTACTCGTTTCTTTTTGCCTAAGTCTGTTTTGTTTACCACGTATCTAATCATTGTTGGTATAAAGATGAGTGAGGATTTATGTTGTCTGATTGATTGTGATTAATTTATCCGGAAGGAGCTTGTTCACCATCCCCCGAATATTCATCGATCAGTTGCTGTCATGTAGGAGTTAAAATTCCAAAATTGTTTTGGGTAGAGGGAAATTTCAATGGCATGTCTACTTATGCTATAGATTATACACTAATTTACAGCGTGCACGAATTTGATCTCTTTTGTTACTGTGCCTCTGTTATGGAAGTTGATTCTGGAGATTCTTGTTGTGGGTGGTAATAGAGGGAGGATTCACCAATGAAGAAGAAGACGGAGTTCCAAGTTAGGCTAGGTTTTCAGATAGGTTACAGTTGATTTTTCTCTTCTTTTTCCCTTAGGTTAGTAGAAATATGCCTAATGGTGTACATAGAATTGGCTGTGGACTCTTGTTTTTTCCTCCACTGACTGAAGCAAACTTCTTCAGAAGTGAACAACGATTCTTATGCATTATCTTGCTGTGCATCATTTGTAAAGTTGTAAGTTATGTGGAAGGATTTGGCCAGGTCTCTTACTTTATTCATTCACTGCTTTTACGAAATGTAGGTTTAAACATGTATCATGCAGAAAATTTTTCAACTGCAAGCTTGGTGCCACAAAAACCTCAAGGTCCAGATCAACTTGCAAATGTTGAGTCTCTGAGTGGACCAGTTGTCAAGGGTTCAGTATCTACTGGTGGCCCTGTGAAGCAGCGCTTGCGTTGGACTGCTGATCTTCATGATCGCTTTGTTGATGCCATTACACAACTTGGTGGACCAGATAGTGAGTAGTTTATGTACCAGCATACAAGAATTTCCCATAGTATTGCATGTTGGTACTGAGAAAGATAGATTCATATTTGTCATGCTATATTTCGCCCGGAATTGTAGTTTCCTTTCAAGTGCTTTATTTTCTCAAAGAGGCTTAAAGCTTCTTCCTTGCTATAGTAAACCTTTAATGCATGGAAGCTGTTATCATATCACCTTCAGAGTAGCATTTTGGGTCCCTTCTGGAAGACCTTTGTTCCATCTATACATTTCTTATCTTGTAGAAATCTATAAGTTTGTTGACCAGGACAAGATTTTTCAAATGTCACTTGAGCATCCCACAGCCCTATAATTGAGTCGATGCTTGTAGTTTGAACAGATGCTTGGTGATGTGGAACCTTGTTATTGCTTATATGTATAAGTGTCTTACTTAGACATTATTCAACTGCCAAGCTCACAGGTGACCTATAAGAGCTTCATTGTGTTTCAGAACCTTTCCCTGAAGTGAGTTAAAATTCTTTATGGGTATACTGATATCAAGGTTCTCAACCTTGTGCTGTTTGCATGGGGCCAGTTATTGAGTTAGAGGCAGGTTACTATAGGTGGAGGGTTGGTTCATGTCACCCTGACTTGAGAAGATTTATATTATGATTTGAACAATATCTAGTGTAGCATATTCAACGGTGTCATTTTTTAAGTTGTCTGGTCTAGCAAATATCTCATACACGGCATGGAATTTTGAATGGAAGTTTTATATATTTTGTTGATTCCGCACCAGGGGCCACACCAAAAGGGGTGTTGAGGGTAATGGGTGTGCCTGGTCTTACAATATATCATGTAAAAAGCCATTTGCAGGTATGACTGGTGTTCATAATCTCAATTTCATTGTTATATTGGCATAGTTGTGGCTATGCTCATGTTTATGACTGAACACTTGTTATGTCCTTCGATTTGTATAGAAATATCGTCTTGCAAAATACCTTCCGGATTCTCCAGCAGATGGTAAGTTTCTCATTGTTCAAACCAACTATACATTTAAGGGGAATACAGTCTAATTTGGTTTGAGATACCATGACATGAAATTGAAATTACATGTTTTAGGTGTGGCGGATGAAAAGAAAACTTCTAAGGATGGTCCCTCTGATACCGATTCCTCCTCAGGGTATCTTTTAACTCACCCTGTACTTCTTGTGCAGCTATGGACTCTCAGCATGTGTACTTTCTACCATAGCTTATCTCTCAATTAGATAAAACTTGATCAGTTGTACTTTTATGACATCTAACTATATGCAATTTTTAGAGGAGTGCAAATAGATGAGGCATTGAGGATGCAGATGGAAGTGCAAAAGCGTCTACACGAACAGCTTGAGGTATGAAGACTGCCTTCTGTTTTTACATTAATTGCTTGAAGAGGGATGATGCTGTCTACAACTGCTGTATTTATTTGCTCAGTTAGCTGGTCGATTTGCACCATTGATCAATTAATATATTTCAATCTAGGTTGTTCCACTTTCATTGAATTTGATAAATAATTAAATGAGCTAAGGAATCTCAACAGATTGGCCTAGTTGTCAGGCCCAATAACTTTCGCAATAGATTAACTGAGTTGTTATATTTGAATCAAACCTAGGCCATCACCTGGGGCTAGTTATACAAACAAAAGCTGGACCAAAGCAGTACAGAGATTTTATAGGATGGTTCATGTTCTCGTTAATTGTCCGCTGAAATATATTAGTTGCTAGTAGTGAACTCTTGTTTCTTAGACTGTCTTCAGTGGTTGGAAACATCTGCCATCTTTGGAGTTCAAATAAGGAAATAATTTGATATAAGTTGCTTCTTTAGATTTCTAGTCACCTATTTCACGCATGCATGCCAGGTGCAGCGGCAGCTACAGATGAGAATCGATGCTCAAGGAAAGTACTTGCAGAAGATCATTGAGGAACAACAGAAATTAGGAAGTGCTCTTCAAGCAAATGAGAATTCACCATGTGCTCAGGAGTCCTTAAAGCAACAGACAGAGAACTCTTCCGAATCCCCCGCTGGGCCCTCAACGCCTAAGAAGAAACAAAGGGTGGAAACAGGCTAATTGGCTATGTGCCGCCTTCTCGGTTTAAAGCCAATTGTTCTATCCACGAGATGGTGAAAGTACAAAGAAGTGGTGGTGGCTCGGATTAGAATCGGCTTAAAATGGAGTGTGAAGAGCATGAAAAAGAAAACATCGCATGGGTATCCTGCTTTAATAGGTTCAAGACCGGCAGCCACAAGGGGAGTATGTGAGAAATTCGAGCGGCATTCACAAATACTGCACTGTAAAGTAAAAAATATGCCTTATTCATTTGTCAATACGTTAATAAAAGTATATAGTCTCTGGTCTGTCCTAAGCAGGAATTTATCATGAATTGGGTCACTGATGTTATGTAAGGAGTTAGTGGGAAAAATCCTTGGAACTTTGTTCCGATATTACTAACTAAAATGCATTATGTTTGTATTTTGTCAAAATTAAGTGCCTTATCTGATTTAATGCAACTTGAATGCGCATTTATATGCTGTTAATATCACCATCATCATCAACGTCCTAAATAACAATATAATGAGCTGACCTATAAGCTTAAACAAGTTCAAACTTGATTTGTTTATCAACAAGCTTTATTTTTTACTTGAACTTGACTTGTTTACCAATTGAACTTGGTAAGTAACTCTAACCCTTGTGCAACTTGGCTCATTTGCAATCTGACTTAGCGCTAGGAAGGGTATAACATTGCAAATGCTAGATCTATTCAAGTACTACATAGGTGGGAGGAAAAGGGAAAAATATAGCTAAAAATAAAAAAAGAATTAATAAAAAAAACTGATTATGGGAAAATAATCTCAAGATTATGGTATTTAAAATCCTCTTGGAGAGTTGATTTTTACAATGATACAATACATCCAAAGGTGATTTCAACGTCCAAATAGATTTGTATTAAAAGGTGATTTCAACGTATTTTTACCTTTGTTGCAGCTGTACGATATGCTGGATTAATTACTCGCATAGAACCACAAGTACCAGTGGTCCAAGAGAGGCCAAGTGAGGGCTGAGGCGAGAAAACCTACTTCGTAGGCCATTAATTTGCTCTTCAATTGACTGAATGAAAGTTTCTTCACATCGCATGCTTCTTTTACGGCATTTTTTTTTTTTTTTTTTGGTATTCCACGTAATACATCACATCCAAATAAATTTGTATTAAAACTGAAACTGCCTCTTCCAAAGGTGAGTTAAAGCAACATGGTATTGGACCGATATTTTTGAGATTTTCTTTTTTCTATTTTTTTGTTTTGCAATTTTTTTCCCTTTACCCAAAAGGGAGCTGCCAGCGGAAAGGAGATAACAAATGGACACCGTGTGGTCCCAATGCATTTGTAATGCCAAGAAGTAAACGAGAGTGACTAGACAAGAATCTTCGTAGTGACTGCACTAGTCAGGTTGCTACTAATTAATGTACATACAGAGAAAGACCAATGACGAGTACATACAGAGAAAGACCAATGACGAGTACATACAGAGAAAGACCAATGACGATCAATACGAAGAACATTCAATATCAACACGAGGAACAACAAGGAGCTCCGAAAGTTCCAAGGAAATTCTTTAGCATGGCCTTTCAAATATATAGGGAGTAATATTGAACAGGGCACTCAGTTGATAGCATCAATACAAGTGATTTTTATCACAAGAAAAATTGATGTTACGTTAGAAGGGGGCTGAGCTTATTCGGCGAAGCTGATTCTTTCGCTCGGGAGGAGGTGCACATGGCAATGCTCTCTCATCTTCCTGCAACCATCAGCCAAGAGTGAAATGGATGTCAAAAGCTAGAGAAAGATGATAAATACAGCTACTAGACTGTAAACACCAGCTATATTACTAAGGAGTTCCCAAGAGCATGGACAAAAACTTCGATGCAATAACGTTTCTTATCAAAAGCGCACTCTCACACCCAAAGGATAAAAAGCATTGTTTTGTGGAGATAATGACCTCAAGGGACATCCACAAAACTATAGGCTTCACAAATGACATGAACGGTGCATGTCGAGGTAGAAGAAAATAGATAGAAACAATTATTTTATTTTTATTTTTTTTCCAATAAAATAAGATGTCTGTCGGGGTGCAAGTCAACTGAAACTATGTTCACTTGATGGAGACATTCAACAAACTAGAAATTCAGTTTTCCCCCTTTAGGTGGCATTTCTCCAACTTGACAAAGTTCCCTCCAAGGAGGCTTAGGCCAAATAAACCATACATCATGGCAAAAACAAATTTCAGAGAATCTTCAACATCTCACATGTTTCAAATATTAATCCTATGAGATCAGGAAAGAAAAACCGGTCCACCTATTGCTATTCTTTGTAATAAAGGGAAAGCAAGACTATTCCCCAGCATCTCCTCTTTGCTGATCGTCTTTGGTGCGTGTATGATGCAAGACCCCAGAATGCAAGAGTCGGGATATCATGACTATACATAAAATTATCGTGGAAACTGAATATCTATGTGCTCATTATTCCTATCACACTAGACAAAGACAGGTTCACAGCATTATTTTTTCCCTGGTCAGGGAAGGCATCTACATAAGTGCACCGGTTACCTCCAAGCATATGAACCACCCCATAAGACACATATGCTGGTTAAGTCCAGCTACATACATAGGATCGAGGAATGGTTTGGTATAAATCAACTGTGAGACATCAAGCAACTTATCATTATGGAACATGTGGCTTAACAGTAGGCGAAACCCTTAGGATGTTTATAGAACACTTTTTTGGCCAAATATATGTAGAACTCTCGACACGCTATCGGAGACATTTTATTGTTGAATCAGAATAGAGATATCTGAATTCACTCATGGCACAGGAACACGAGTGATGCAATGGGAAAGTAACTTGTTCCAAATTACATTCTTATTCCAAATGCAGAAGAACAGCAAGCAAACAAAGAATAATGTACACATTAAAGTGTAACTTATTCTAATAGATCGAGGACCCCCACAGTGTGTTTGTGTGCATGGAGCCACATTTCTTCATAAAATTCAGGTTCTGATAAATACATTCTTTTTATGTTTCCAATTCTTTCACCATTTCTGGACAAATAAGTGGAATCACTAAGAATACCATGTAATTCAAAGTAACAATCCATAAGACAATATGACTGCAAAAGTTGACAGTCCATCAACCTATTTGATTTTGACAAACCACCATGTAAGGGTTGACAACAAGCTTGCATACGATGGATGCTTATTTCCTTCAAAGTCTGAGAGGAACCACAACCAATTCTAGTCATATAGGTAAAGTAGACCACAATGATAGTCCCAAGAACTTCATGCAAAACAATACCCAGCAGTTATCAAACGTTCAGTCTTTCAACTTGAGGAAATTAGTTTTTGAAGGGAGTCCCTATCGGATAGGGAATTAATCAAACAGCAAAGAGCCATTCCCTTTGAAACACCATACACATGTTTACCAAAGCAAAGTTACAAGATCAATACAAACTGCTCAAGCTGCACTAAATCTTTTTCTGCTCCCATTGTTACTTGAAAAAGAGAGTGAGATATGGCATAGCCGCATGCAAAAACAACTTCGTAAAGGAAATATCTTTCAGTCTTAAACCTCAAATTTCTTGTAGAAGTTTGTGTCACGCACACTTGTGACAGAAAATTCAATTGAGGATTGATCTTCAACCATGGGGTGATTACATGCACTATTGCCAACAACTATTCATCCATTGATAACTGAGGTCTGTGATAAATTTTATAAACTGACTTAACGTATTATGCAAAGAATTTAGGTATTGTTCATAAGGAAAAGAACATCTTGTAAGTAAAACCAGTATCACAATAAACCTATATCTATGTGAAATGATCAGCATAAGCTATTACTGTAGATTGGGATGACTTTTACGTGGTCCTTTTCACTGGAAAGAAGGGTATCATTATATATTGTAGGCTGTAAGAAGATGGAAAAGGGATTTAGTACAGAAGAGCACGGGAGATATTCTGCTTCATTTTGTTTGCAATATAAACAAACCATTTGGCAGGCCTTCCTTTATTTACAGGAGAGTAAAAATAACAGTCCCATAAAAAAGAATGTAGGAGAAAAAAATCCACTTAAACATCCCCTCAAGAAAGGAAGCGAACGTTGGGTGCATATAATATATTAGAAAGCATGTCAAGAATTATAACATTTGCTTGTTAATTTGAGTTATAATAGCTCTAAATACAGGTTACTCATTTATTTCTGTGAGTAACATCAAACAGTAACTTCAAGACAAACAATGCAAGTAAGGAAAGGGCAAAAACTTCTACCAACCCTAAGAAGCTGCTTTCTTTAAAAAATATGATCCATAAAATGATAAGATAAACACAGGATCCATCAATCGATGATTTACCTGATGGTACGTGGGGAATGACCAATTAGGAGAGTCAGATGGTGATACAAACGATGCTTTTATTTGGTAATACTGATTTCACAGGATGTTGGTATGTATAAGAGCCAGCCACTTTTCATAATATGTCACTTATACTCGAGAGAAAAAGCTTTTCATTTGCTTGTTGTTTTTACATCCTCAACATCATGCTTCACGGCAGAAAGTTCACTACTATCAAGCCATCAAAACATAGTGTCCACAATTAGAGTAAAAGACAGTGAGACCTACCCTCTGTCTTCTGAGCCATGCATTCTCCTCCTCTAAACGAGACACTTTGTTCTCCAGCTCATTTGTATATGCCTGCAATAGATCTCATTTAGAATAAAGTAGCAGGAAAGGGAAGAAAAAACAGACTTGCCCTAACAACTTTTTTAATCGAAGCATGCAAAACAGTATCAAGGAACCTGTTTCCGCGCTCTTGATCGAGCTGCAGATTCCCTGTTCTTAATCATCCTCTTCTGCCTCCTCTCAACTGTCTTTTCAACCACATCTCCTGGTGCAACCCTTTTCCGCCCAGGTGTCTGTGTATCCGATAACGTGCCCATCAATGATGATGGCGATACGGTTGCATGCATATCAGGGTATGTCGGGTCCAACATCGGACCACAACCTATAGCCATTGGCTGCTGCACGGTATGATGACTCGGCATAAAAACCGTCATGACATTCTGCCGTTGTTGCTGAACTGAAGGGAGCTGATAAGGCATCCATTGAACATGCGGAGGTGCATTTTGTGGAGGAGCAGCAACTGAATCCACCAATACAACAGTGCCAGCATTTGGATCAACCTGAGAAGATTCAGTCACCACTCCAGCCTTAACCAAGAAGTCCTCGAGCGTCATTTCGCCAAGAGTCTGATTTCTTTCTTGGTTACCCCCCTCATGGTGATTACTATTCTCAATAACATGAAGATTACTTTTCCTTTTTCCTAGCTGGATATCCTTCCATACTTCATCAACAGTCTTCTTACTAAGATCACTAGACAGAGTAAAACTAGGCTGCCGCGGCAGCAAACCATGCTCCCTCTGTTCCGTGGCGACACCTATGTGATCAATGTCTAAACTGGGGCCTTGAGTGTTGGCTTCTGCACTGAACACACTCTTGAGAAGCTCATCTAAGTTCATGCTACCGAGTGGTTTCCCTGATCCACCAAGCTGGTTTTGGACCTCATCAAGGGTCAGACCATATAGCGAACCTTGCCTAGATACAGATTGGGGTTTATTCTCCTGAATAGCACCACCACCACCTTGAGACCCCATTTGTTTTTCCTCTTTTCAACTAGCTATGAACCCTACTACTATTTTTCCGGTACCCAAAAATCACTAAAAACCAGACATGAACTTATCCTATGGTCTTACTCTTAAACCCAGCTGAATAAAAGCAGTAAACTTTATTCTCAATCTCAGCTATCCTACATAGGGACTACAAAAACATTGAGATAATACATAGACCAATAATCTCGTTACTTTGTTTATACAGCTTTAAAAGCATTCAAACAAGCAATAGCTGAAGGGGGAAAAAAATGGGAAATGTTGAAGAGGAGAAACCTAGATGAAAAAAGATAAAAAAAGAAGAAGAAGAAGAAGAAGAAGAAGATTCAGACTTTCTTCTTATTATAGTCAGAAGACTCGGACTTTTCGGGTACACGTAAGGCGAAACATCTCGGGATGACCATGCATGTTGGTTTTATGTTAGTTTCTTGAAATCCCGCTTCAAAACCCGGAAGGAAATGAAGCAGAAGAAACTAAAGAACATAGGACCCACAATTTTCAGAAGAATATTGAAGAAGAATAAGAACAAAAAAAGGAAAAAAAAAAAAAACTAAACATCTCACTATAAATATCTAATAAAACTTGTAATTTGGATTAAACACGGAGTTGAGCCGGAGCTTAAAATGAAGGAGCTGAAGAAGAAGTAGAGGTAAAGGAAACCTTGAAACGGAACAAGATAAAAATAAATATCTAGAAATGAAAAAATAGTAACCCAGAAAAAAGAAAAATTATATTAATAATTAAGAAGCTAAGTTAGAGCTTAAAACAAGAGAGCAATATCTAAAGGTTTAGTCTTTACTGTTCTGTTCTGTTCTCGTTTACTTACAAATTATTACAAGCCATGGTTTACGGGATCGGACCTGAATCTAGAAAGCCAAAGGTGACACATTCCCTCTTTTGGCAGTGAAACTGGAAGACAATTTCTTTATTTACTGTTGGTGGAAATAAATAAAGTAGAAATAAAGAAAGAGAAACAATAGGAAAAAAAGAAGAAAAAAAAAAAAGAAAAGAGGGGACCTACATTCCAAGCGCCATGGTTTATTATATTATTTATTTATTAAAAATGGATTTTCAATTTTTAAAATTCCTTTTCGTCTTGGCTTGTATTTTAAGTTTCCAGACCTCCTAGGTTTCTGGCCAATAGCCATTATCTCAAGTTTGATGATGATTAAGTTAATATAATTGCTTTGCAAGTGGGCGGTAGGTAGGTGAAGGAGACTTGTCGTTTATAGATTGCCATTAAACTTAAGCAAGACCTTATCTCATATCATTATAGTTCTCATAGAGAGACAGCATTGATTTTCTTATTTTCCACCTCTCCAAAATGTTCTCGAATAGGCAAATGAATTTTAAGCTGATCATCCTGATAAAATACTTTCAAATTCAACAAAAGAAATATATACTGACTCTTCATGCTGTACTGTCATGATACGTCGGTAAGTTTTTTAGTGAAACGGATTAGACTGAAATTATTATAATTATGGAAAAAGTTGCTATTCATAAATCTTATATTGAAAGGTTGTATCTTTATGTTTGTTGAGTGGCTAACTGTAACAAACAAAATGAGAAAACAAAGGTGATGAAAGGGAAAATAAGTAAAAAGAAAGCTAAGGGCAAAAAATACAAACTCACGCTATAAATAATATTGCGTCCAATAGAATTTAAATCTATAAGAAAGTTTAGACTATGAATGTTTTGTCCATTCTGTTTCGTTATTTTTCGGATTTTTTGTTTTTATTTCTTGTATTTAAGAAAGAAAAGTACAACATGAGAAAATCTTAGATGGGAAAAAATGGGAGTAAATGGGGCAAGGTTTTCTCAAACATAATTGGGTGAATAATGTTATAAATTCATTTAATTGTTAACTACCAACCGATGCATTCATGTTACGTATATAAAAATTAAATAGGATGACAATAAAAAAAAATGTGTATGTGATTTGAAAATCTTTGAAAATAAAGAAAGAAAAGAGGACCACAATAATAATACATGAACAATCCATTAATAATACAAGAACGAAGATAACATGTATATTAATAATGATTTTATAAAAGTTCATGAAATGATGCTACTTACAGTTAAAATGCTCTATCTAAGAAGTTCTTGTTTTGCTACAAAACAATATAAATGCATTAATTAGAGATCTTGACATATAGAATAACGGATTATGAAATAAACAGTTATTACCTAATCATTATGTTATTAATCTCCTTATATATTACTTCATTGGTGAAACTTCAGTACCTAAAGAACTACATATATAAATAAAGGTACAAAATCATATAGAACCACTATAGCACTGGAAAGGAAAAAAAAAATAACAATGATAATTGCAAACCTTAATAAGATGGAAATGGACAAAACTATAAGCCTTAAATATGTGAAAGTAAAGAAAAAATTCATTGGAGATGGAAATGGACAAATCTATAAGCCTTAAATATGTGAAAGTAAAGAAAAAATTCATTGAAGCAAAATAAATTGCAAAAGCAGAACTAGAAAAAATATTTCAAATGTGATCTTACTGCAATAATAATCGTACTTGACGGTCATAATTAGGCTTTTCTTCATTCTTAGATTGGTATGCCATTTCAATTTTACAATCTTTCGTCTAATCATCTTGATGAAGATTTGTATATCGATTCTAATAGAGCATCCACAATCGAAACTATAAATTCTTAAGCAATTTCTCTATGAGAGATAAAAAAAAAATCTTGTGTTATATCGTTTATTTCTTACCCATAAAGGTATACAAGAGAAAAATATATATGAAGTAAATGGTTACCATATACGGGGATTGAAGTGGAAATCTCGCAATAATCCAACAAAACATCCATTGGGCTTGTATCATTATGAAATTTCTAAATTTGAAACATAGATACTTTATTATATAGATAAATTTTGATGAAGTTTTTTTTTTTAATCTAAAATTCTTTGAATTTGTGCAATAATTTAAGATGTAAATAAAATGCACCTAAGGGAGATTGAGATACTCCGTTATATAGATAAATTTTGCTGAAGTTTTTTTTTTAATCTAAAATTCTTGGTATTTATACAATAATTCAAGATGTAAATAGAATACACCTAAAGGAGATTGAGATATCTCCTTTTAAACTCCTTTATTAATAAATTCTGCATAATCTAACAATCTGACATGATATAATCATAAATAAAGGATTTATTTAGATATTAACAAAAAAGGTAAAACATAAAGACACCTATATAATTATTAGAAATGTAAATGTGTAATCCCTTATGTATATGTACATTTATGACAATAACACACTTTTATAGATAACATTTCAAGTGTATATCCTTTCTTACTAACACTTTTACTGATTCCATTGAAACCTCTCTAAATAAAGTCATACACAGTTGTCCATAGCTAAACACATGTTCAGGAAGGTAGATACTCACATTATGTATCGTTTGACCTTATACTTTATTGATTGTCA
The DNA here is from genome assembly GCA_024138005.1 of Lumnitzera racemosa. NCBI lineage: Eukaryota > Viridiplantae > Streptophyta > Magnoliopsida > Myrtales > Combretaceae > Lumnitzera > Lumnitzera racemosa. The sequence goes on along the minus strand of JAMXBC010000004.1, from coordinate 70,363,583 downwards.
GATCAAAACGCAAATGTATAAGAAACTATTTTCTTATCATCTCAAATGGGAGGTGTAAGTTACCAAAGGTTTTCAAAGAGATTCTCAAAATAAAAACTTTTAAACCCCTTGATTAGCTAACCAAAACCTCAATGTTGATGACATTCCTTAAAAAGTCAAGACAAATAAACCTAGTAACATTATGTAGACTTACCTTTTGGTCTAAGTTCCGTAAAAGTGTGATTAGGGCTCCCTTTTTAATGGTTAACACATGTAGAGGCATTCTACTAGAAGAGATAGAATTCAAACATTCTTGTTGGTATAAATGCCCCATATTGTTAGAAATTGAATCAAATGAGAAGTAAGGGTAGGCCTCGCTAGGAAAAGATTGGATAATTCTATTGTTCAACTTATCAACTTCTGTGTTTATAGGGGATAAAATTACATGGTTGATACAATAATTACTGTCTTATGCATGTGCTAAAAGGTTTAGGAAGGTTGCTTTAATTAGATTTTGAATTGATTGTTAATGGTGGTATACATACAAAGGCATCTTATATAGTACACTTAACTCCATCCCCAACTCTTAATATGAAGTCACAGAAATCCTTATCATTGAGTGATCTCATATTTTGGGTTAAACGTAGGATATGTACACTTTTCTATAATGGTGATTTATTTAATCATGCATCTATCAATTGGTGCTTTGTCTCTTTTGAGACCATGGAAAGAACTTGTTTGAAATCTCCTTCTAGTATCATAACCTTTCTACCATCAACTTTCATGATATATCTCAATGTTCTATTAAGGGCTTCAAAAGCATACTTATTAGCCATAGAAGTTTCATCCCACAAAATAGCTTTACAAATCTTCAATAGATTAGCCAATTCAAATTGCTTACTCATTGAACAGATGGAAGTTGCATCTAGATTTAAAGGAATTTTAAATCTTGAGTGAGCTATTCTTTCTTTAGGTAATATAGTTGCTACAATCCCATAGTTGCTATAGCTAACGTAATGTGACTAGCACTTTGAAAAAAATGCTAAAATAGCATGGTACAAATAGTTTTACTAGTTCCATCAAGACCATCCACAAAAAGTGTTACTTGTTTATCCTGCTGAACAATGGACTTTGTCAATTCAAATGCAGGTCTTTATTTAACATTTAAGTGGCAGGATGCATCTAAATCATTAGTAGCTATAAAAATTGATAGCTCATCTTCAATAATTCCCCGTATATTGTCATGAAATTCGAAGGTGTTTTGTAAATGTGAGAAGTCATAATCTGGTAATCTTTCCCATGTTATGCTAACAATAACTTGGGGTTGGACAACAATTTCTAACGAGAAACACATTTGAAATTGTTGAAGATAATTGGTAATCTTGAAGCATACTTCGGTGAAACTCATCCTATAGTGATCTAACATAGGCTAGTTGATAATAAACCAAAATAGTTGTAAATAATCTTCTGAGTCCTGATGACATTTGGAAAGCAGTTGCTTCATCTAAGCATTGTCTTATATTATCATCAATCTTAAGAAGACCTCTGCTTTCTATAACCATTTGAAATGAATCATACCTAGCCCCTTTATATGTTAAAAGTTAGTCAAATGAAGTAGGGCCATGGACATGATCAAGCAGGATACATAACTAAAATCACTGTAAGTTAGCTGGGAAATGTCATAAATTATTCCCATAACCTTTGTATTTCTTCTCCTTTGTTTACATGCAGGGTTTACCCATGTATAGTGTTGCGGAATCTCTTTATATAGGTAAGGCCTTGTTTTTAAATCAACATTATTTATACGAAAGAATTCCGTGAGCATTGTTCATGGACTAGAGTCATTACACAAAACATAACTTATAGATTGGTCATCTTGAAAAATTAGAATGTGCATGTTAGGAAGATGTATTTGTAATCTGATAACAGAAGGACATATTCGATTCATTAGGAATTTTATTAATCTCCACATAGTCTTGGTGGCACACACCTAACGTACATCAATAAATTATTGGATCTCGTCGTTATCAGATCCAATACAAACATTTACAATAACTCTATCAGGACCCTTATGAATGTATTTATATAAGTACTTAACACTCTTTACACTTATGCAAACCTCTATGTTAATATGGTGGTTGTACTTATGAAGTAACTAAGGATTGTAAGAGATAACCTAGGTGTTATCAACATTAATGTTAAAACAGTTAGGTAACAGGATACTGCTAGTGTTTCTATGTTGATATATTGGGTAAGAGTCATCACCTTGAGAAGTAGCATGTGCAAACGGTTTAAGAAAACAATGCTTACAATGCCTATGCTTTATACATGGTGCGGATGCATTATATCCTTTATATGGACCATGAATCATATGTTTAAGAACAACATAAAATAATTAAGGTTCTTCTTACTGATTTGGAATTTTTGCTCTTACAATTGAATCATAATCATCAGGTGAATTGACTTTGTCATCCGAGTCTAAAATGGTGAGAATGTGGATGTATGGAAGGCCTTGTTTTGCAAAATTCAATGACATAAGAATAAACAATAACATTCCTCAACACATCCTCTTCAATAATATCTTTCTTGAATTGTTCAAATTGTGAATGGAAGATACATGATAGAAAGTTTGGACGATCCTATATAATTTGTCCCATAAGTAATTCATGTTGAATGTCAAGCCAGGATAGATTACATGCAATAGTGATAAATAAGTCTAATCTTCCAAATTCTTGAACCAAAGACATTGTATCTTGATACCTTTGATAAATATCATGGGAACTGCTAATAAATAATGATGGTAACATAATTCTTCTACCAATATTCCCTATGATACGCATATTTAATAAAACTAAATTCACATAACATAATTAGGAGGGGATAAGAATAATTTTTTCTAATGAAAGAACCTAAATCATTTTCTCCAGCAGTGAGTTAGTCTTGCAATTCCTAATAAAATTCCGAACAAACTTTCCCTTGGTTATGATGTAACCATTTTAGCCTTTGAGTTTCAATTTTGATGAAATTGTCAATCAAATATTGTTGGAAAAAGCGACCACCTCTAAGAAGAAGTGATTGCTCATGATCATGTATTTGAAAACAAAAGGAATAGAAATGTTACATGTAGATACTTATTGATAGAAATAGTAGTATGGTAAATATTTCTAGATTAGTACCTACACATTATATGATAAAAGGTGTGACATGTGACATTATTGCCATTTACTGATGTGATATTGATATTCCATCCATTTGTTACATATGACAACAACAGTAGATACTATAATAGGTCATAACTAGTAGTACCACTAACATTTATAAGTTGCTTACTACATGATTGAATGATGATGCTACGATCATTCAACTAACTAGCTTCTTTACCCCTAAATATTATAATAGCAACTTACTAAGTGATTGGAAGAGCATACCGATGTTGGCTAGTAGGTTGCTCACTAATGATAAGGTGATAATATTCAATATTATGAAGTATAGACAATTAGTGGAATTGATGGATGATAGGATTGTGAGAATTCAAAATTGAAGTAACTTTTTCAACGATCTTAATACTCAATGATGGATTCTGCAAAAGACGATTTTGTATTTCATGATCGATGTCATATATATATGTTTGAAGAAACCTTAGTCTATCTTGTATATTTGGTAAGAGACTACCAATTTTTTTATATATACGAACTTGGGTACGAAATGTGAATATTCCATGATTTCCAGCTAGTGTACATTCGTCAACATGAACACCCATAGAAGTGAATTAAAAAGTATGATTGTAGGATTGGATTTTTTTCTAAAATGTCTTCTAAGATTAGTTTGAGCATCGTAAAGTTTGAGGAGATCTAAAGGAGGTGAAGAAATCAATAGAATAATGCATCCGTTGAACAATGGATCTCTAATGTTTCGTGTTGAAATAATTGTGCGTAAAAAAATTGACATGTTGTAATGGTAGCAACATTGAGTACTTTAGATCTAAAACTATCATGAAAGTTTTCAGCGCTGTTGTGATAACCGTATCAACATATAAGCCTAACAACTAGCATTAAAGCTAAATAAATAAATCTAATCCATAAACATACATGATTGAGTAAATAATTGGTATTGTAGATACCCCATTTTGCACTCCCATCGACCCTACCCCCCCCCCCCCCCCCCCCCCCCCGACCCCCCTCCTTTCTTTCTTTTTTTTTTTTTAAATTTTTATTTTTAGAATAAGGTAAGAGATCCTAATTTAGAAAAAATCACAAAACAAAAAGAAAATTTAGAAAAATACAAAAAGATAGAAGATTTAGAAAAAATGACAAAAGAAAAATAGAAAATTTAGAAAGAATAGCAAATTTTGAAAAAAAAATAAAAGAAAAAGAAAATAGTTAAGAAAAATAGAATTTTTAAGTAAAATAGACTTTTTACGTAAAGAAATTATTTTTTAAGAACATAATATTTAGAGCTGTGAATAGTTTAATTAAATATCACTTTATTTTATAAGTTTTTTAGGTTTTTCTTATAGGATAAATACTATTTAATTACAAAATAAGATAAAGCATAAGTTAACAACATAACGGTAATACATTTGGACTTATACTTAGATTTGGCTTGGAGATCTTGGGTTTAAATCTCATGAAAGACATAAAATGTCTTTTATTTTTCTTTACAAAACACACTTGCTACGTATCACAAAATCATTAGGCCACGTTGTGACACGTGGCGCTTTTTGATTGGACTACAATCTAACGTGAAGCCACATGGGTCCACATCATCCACGTAGCATGCCATATGGCACTACGTGTTACTGTCCCTTGCCCGCTTCATCAGCTACATGTCATTTCAAGACATATGGCATGATACAATTTGACCACATGGCTGATGTGGCACCCCATCATCGCTATGTTAACACCCTTTTTCTATATCTTTCTTTCCTTTTTCTTTCTCTTTCCCTCGCTCTCTTATGAATTCCCAATATTTTTGGCACAAGAGCAGCCCATACCTTACACTTTAGATCGATTGTTCTTGTGTTTTATACACTATTTCCATCAAATTAATGATGGAATCATGTGTTAGGCACGTCATACTCTCGAATCTAGCTAAGTTTTCATCTAGATTCATGTGTTTGGGTAGCTAAATCGGATCCAAGAAAATTTAACGTGCGAATTTTTCTTACGACTCAAGTTCTCCTTGATTTTAGTTGCTTAAAGTTTCTATTGATTAGATTAAGTAAGAACAAAGCTCGGAGAAACATAGTTGACTAGAATTTGACACAAATCGTGCCCCAAGTGGTGAATCAAGTCCTAACCATACACTCTCGTTCAATTGCGATTTACCACTTTCCATCCTCAATTCGAGCTCCAACACTATAAATTAGAGCTTAAATGAGCATTTGGGGGTACGATCTTCCACTCCAATACATAAGATCCTTACTCACTCTTTTTCTTGAACTCTCATAGTCAAACTTTCTTTCTTTCTCTCACAATTGTCAACCTTTTCTCTCTCTCTCTCTAGCCACTTTCGAACAAAACCACCCCCACTGTAGCCTCCCCATGACATGTACACTTAAAGTTAACTACTCTCACTCTTGGCTCACCCCCTAGAACCCCATACAACATACCACCACTATGAAACCTTAAGTTACTACAACCCCATTCTCAAACCACCACCTCCACCACTACCTAAGCCAAACCAAGCCTACCATAAACCTTACTATACTCCGCAACCCCCAACTCAACTCCCCAACCATACCTAGCAGCCACCACCATGCTGAACCGAAGCTACCATCATATCTTTAACTCTGATTAGCACCTAAGCGACTCCCAAATGTCATGACATTGAGCCTACCCCTAAAATCTAATATGAAATTCACAAAAACCACCTTTCCCTTTCATTTTGGTCTTGGAATCAATCTGAGAGATGCCTAGGCATCGTTGTTGCTTGCCAATTGCATAGAGCTCCAAGTCCAACCCATTACTTACTCTGGATCTAACCTGTTCGATCCATATGCCTAAGACCTGACCTACACAATGCAAGTTTATGTCCGACCATTTCCTTTATTTTGTAATTTTTTTTTTCCTGCAAATTCAGTTGTAATCATAAGTATTATTGTAAATCCAAAAAGAAAAAGGGAAGAAGAGAAAAAGGAAAAGGAAAAAAAAAAGAAAGAAAGAAGGAAGGAATGACTTAGTGAATTGGGTTTTTCTTTTATTATTTTTTTTTGGACACAAAAATATAATAGATGAAACAAAGTAAAAAATAAAAAGAAAGGAAATAAGAAAAATAAGGATATTAAATGGAAAAATAGGAAATAATTTTTACCACTTAGAAAAACTGATTTTTTTTTTTAAAATAAACAAACATGAACCGACCCTTTTCAAATTAGCACATTTTTTTAAACTTTCCAAAAATAAAACCCTAATTAGGACCCTTTAAATCTGTCTTAATAAAATTGAACCTACTTAAAATGTAAACTCATCATGTTTTCAAAATTAAAACCAATCCAACACATTAAAATTTTACAAAAAGAATTACGTATATTTAATCTCGAATGGTGGGTATGTAAACACATCCAAGGTAGCGTAAAAAATGAAATTTTTTTTTCCTTTTTTAGAAAATTACTTAAATTAGTAAAAAAAAAACTTTATTTAAATGTTAGTTTTTTTGAAAGGTGAATTGAAAAAAAATCAAGTCTTAATTTGGAAAGTGGATGATACCCATAAGGATTTAAAAAACTTAACCCCTGGACTCAATCTCTAGTCCTTCGAAAACCTTTTTTAAAATCACCTTTTCTTCATATAAACCTGTATCTAGATCAAAACCAAATCTACTTATTTGGTATTGACCTAAACATTTGGTTTTGATCTAAACCATTTCCTAATCCTGGTTGGGTAGTAACTTCAAAAGCTTATTAGTTTTTTTTTTTAAAAAAGCTAGTTTTCTTTAAATCTTAATTGAGGATTCATATTAAATGAGTAAAGTTTGGTATTGATCAGTTTTGGCAAAACTTATTTAAAGAATCGAGAAAAATTAGGCTCAATAACTTGGTAACTCTATTGGGGATGTCAAGAGGGTTAGTCATTTAACTCTCTAAATTTAGAATTAATTTTTTGAATTCACCTTACTTAATGTAATTTATTTATTTATTTGTTCTTATTTTTATATATAGTTGCACTAACCTTTCTTACAAGGTTAAACTTATTTAAGTTTTCTATTTGAGGGGGGTGTAGTTGGGTTACATTTTGTATCATATTTAAATGGTAGAAATGGTTAAACTCGGACCATATTAGGACCTTAGGATGTGGGGACCAATTTGTAGGATTTAGGTGCTGTGTTGTAACCATCGCTTAGAGTTGATTAAGCCACCCCCACTCAAGCTTAATGTGACTAATGAAAGTGTTTTTTAACAAGTGAGGTCACATAAGTTTAAGGACCTTTAAAACCCACCTTTCATGCATTCACGACATTAAGAACTAACAAATAATCAAGCAAGATGAAAATGAAAAAAGAAGAAAAGAAATAACAGCTCGAAGTTTCTTTAAATTCCCTTGTAATTTCAACTTGTTGTAAATATAAAGTTGATGTAAATAGGTTTTGTTTTATGCTTCACTGTAAGTAATGATTTTTTAATCTTGTAACAAACGTTTTCTTTGTAATTTAGCCTGAGAAATGGCTTATTCATCTAACTCCATCCATTTCAAAGATAGGTTCATCGGCAAGCCTATTAACCCTAAGTCCAGTTTGGACCAGTGGCTTCAACACTTCAACCTAAGGAAATAGGAGATCATCATCAATAAGATTAAACCCATTTAGTTACTTCCCAGGGTAAAGATTGAGATCAACTTGATTAGGGCCTTAATCAACTTCTGAGAACCCAAGGAGGAAAATTTTTGAGTTAAGCCTCACCTAATTAGTCCAACACTTGAAGAGTGTACTTAATTACTTCTAGCCCCTTTCATATAGGATATATACGCTCCAAATTTGGAAATTGACCTAGTAAATGCATTTTCAAGATTCTTAGGGGTTGGAAAGGTTGAAGTAAACAAGACCCTAAAGAGCTGTAATGGAGATTGAATCAAATTGGAAGACTTGAAAACTTGGTTTACTACTGAGCACAATTCTAACAAACGGGCCATCTTCTATGGTAATCCCAAAGACCGGGGACATAATAGAGCAAAGGCTTTCATCCTAGCTTTATTTGGGACTCTTATGTTCCCTAATGGAAAGTTCCTCATCCATTTTAAGGTTGCTGAGTTAGTAGGCCAACTTCTTGAAGCCAAGTCGTATGTCTCGGCCCTCTTTACAGAACAAATTAGAAGCCTAAATATTTTGAAAAACAATAGATTACTAAAGACCAATGTAGCATTACTAACGGTCTGGTTTGCTAGCTACATGAAGTGTTTTGGGCTTGACTTGATTCGAGGAGAATATTGATTCCTTTGTCGACAAGGTCCATTGCCAGAAGAGAAGTCCACTCACTGATGGGTAGAAGTCTTGCGAAATTTCCAAGTCACTGATATATTATAAACAACCAAGTGGAGCAACTTCAACAGGGTAATTCTAGTTTGTAAAAATTATCAAGCAATACCCTTAATTGGGATGAAATGATGCATAAGTTATTACCCTAACAACATGATGAAAAAGTTCGAGGGAATTTAAGATATAGTCTACAGGCCTCTAATAGATATCATGACCTTGGATTATGAGGACCTTCAGATTCTAATGCCATAAAAGACATTCGAACTTTAGGCGATCAAGAAACTATGGGAAACAAGGACTGTTAGCCCTAACATTGATTTTGGAAAATGGCTAGGAGAAGAGGACAAGCACAGGGTTACCAAAGAATATCTATACAATCAACTCCATAAGGCAGGGGAGATCTAGTATCGAGCACCAGAGTTCATACAACCTGCACTAGCTAAACCAAACTTTGGAATCAAGACTTACATAAACTAAGTACAAGCCAGTGTAGAAGTCATCTATGAAGAGCTCAACATATGGGAAGACCTCTTTTCGGAATCTAGACAGTATTCCCTATCCTTAGAACATCAATTGAAGATGACCCAAAGAAGGCTTAAAGAACTTAAAGAAGCAGATGAGCCTAGCCCAAGAAAGAGGAAGGAAGCACTAGCAGGATCTAGCAAGCAATAGAAAGGGACACCAGCTAAGTACTAGAGAAATGCTTAAAAATAGGGTTACTTCTTGAAAAAATGTATTTTTTCTTTTTTAATAATGTAAAAGGAAACTCCAAGAGCTACAAAATGATGAATAAAATTACATCTTGTTAGTTAATTGTTGGTTTTGTTTCTTTGCATTCGAGTGCCATACATTTTTGCATCCTTATACATTTATTTATTTATTTTTCATTCATCTCATTTATTGAAAGTATATGTATGCTAACTTGTTGAGAAGTAATCTTAAACCAAGTCGTAAAGATAACTCCCAAACATCATACCTTCCAAAGAAGTCCTATCTGAACCCATTTATAGATTAAGATGGCTGGCTAAGGAAATGACAATATCAATAACAAAAATGACAACAATGATGTTAACCTTGAAGTTACTGATCTTATTGAGTTGAGGTTCTACTCCTTGTGATGGGAATCGGGCTATTGGACTATTGGACCATAGACTTGCAGTCGAGCCTGAGGAATAAAGGGATTGGCAAGGCGAATCCTCCTACTCCAACCGACTCCTACTGAGGTCGAGGATCTCATTTCCAACCACCTTTGCATGTCAAGTTGAATGACTTGCCATCTCTTGGAGATTATGTGCCGAGTAAAAGAATGCCCTGACAACGGCCATATTCTGTACACCAGCTTGGTCCTGTCCTACCTGACCACTTGCTCGGCATCATAACTGCTGAGAGGCCGAAAGTCTTACCCTGTACGAATCTTTATCTATTCCTATTTGAACAAACTAGTGATTTCGTAGAACTCCTACTCGACTACCTAGCTAATCCGTACTGCTTTGTCTACGCCCTCCAACAGCACTACCAATGCACTATTACCACGTGTTCAGGACCACTTTTAGAATCTACTATTATAATAGTTGCTTTCTCCTTGACTTTTTTTTTACCCTTTGTATACTTTGTACATTACTTTTTTAGGACTATATCCTTTTTATCTTTTCCTTTTTAGGCATGTTACCCTAAATTCTCGGGTATAAATACCCTTTCTATTTGTAGTCGTAATGATTATCAGATTGACATTAATATACTTGACATATTTTTCCTTTCGTAAACACTGCCTATTTACATTCATTTCACTTTTATCCTAATCCTTAAGTAAGGCTAGGTAGCGAATAACCTCATCGGATCAATTCGTACGTCATATCGAGTTGTGTCGTAAGTCCTCGGAAGTTCCATTGATACGTCATATCCTTTGAAGCTGTTCATGGGTTTTGCTTACTTTTCATTCGTTTTTGTTCTTTTGCACATTCCCCATTACTTTATTTTCAAGCTTTTAGTAAGCTTAGACCCATCCCTGCGACTGGCCTTATCTATTCTTGGCTACGGTTTGCAACATCTTAGAATTAGAGCAGAGATTTTTTTTTTAAGTTGTAGTTTATTTTCAAAGTTCTATCTATATTTTGTTTTATGTGTGTGAAACAAAGTAAGTTAATTGCTGTACTTGTTAGCTGTTACTTTTTTTATTTGTGGTAGTGTTTGCTAAAATACCTAATTGAAGAGTTTGAGCTTTGAATCTATGGAGAAAATGACCAAACCAAGTGCAAACATTACTATTAGAGATGATAATAGTAAAGTTGTCTATCATAGCCGACAATCTTAGGGTAATCTAAGAAGCACTGATTAAAGACTTGATGAGATGACTAAAATCTTAGTGGATTTAACCTAAGTTGTTCATGTATTGGTTTATCAACCTGCTAAAGCCATACCTAATACCCTATAAGCTACTCGACCCGCTAGAGGTCAAAACCCAACTTAACCAATTTGAGGTAAAGTAGTAGGCAGACGAGTAAGAAGGATTAACTTGGGAAATTTGGAAGAAGAAGATGAGGAAGAGTATTATAAAGAAGAGGATTGAGTGTAGGTAAGAGTACTTAAAGCCTCTGACCATGTGAAACTTCGAATTCCAAGTTTCAATGGGTTTGGAAGTGCTGGTGAATATTTAGAATGGGAAGAGAAAGTGAAGCGTGTTTTTTACTATTATCAATACGAAGATTACGAGAAAGTGAGAATTGCTACTGTTGAGTTCTCCGAGTATGCCGCCATGTGATAGAAGAATTTCCAGGCTATAAGGAGGCGAGAAGGCTACCGAGAGATTAATACTTAGCCAGAGATGAAAAGAAAACTTAGAAACAGATTTATGATAGATACCTATCTACAAGATACTTTTATTCAGCTTCAAGAGCTTGGATAAGGAGGTTGAATCATTGATGAGTATGTCTAGGAATTCTAAATGCTTATGATTTGATGTGAATTGGAGGAATCACTAGCACGAATCGTCTCTAGATTCCTTACTAGGTTGTAAGGTGACATTCGAGACATTATGGAACTCTAACAATTTACCATAATAGATGAAGTCATTAGAATAGCCTAATAAGTAAAGTGGCAAAGAAGAAGTTGAGTACTGACCAGACTGTCAACTAGCCGACTAGGATCGAGAAGTCACTGAGTTCAGTCAAGTATCGAGCCGATTCGAAAGGTAGATATTCGAGCTAAGCAAAAGGGCCAACCTGACAGTGATGTTTCAACCCAAACTTATGAGAAAGGGTAAAGATCTGGCAAGAAGATAAGCCAGATCAAGTGCTTTAAGTACTAAGGGTTCGGACATGTAGCTTCTCAATACCCGAACCAAAGGATTATGTTCATCAAAGGAAACATCTCGAAGCTAGAGGTAAAAAGTACTGATAAGGAACTTGAGGAGGCAGAGAGCATTGTCGAGAAAGAAGTTGTCAAGAAGGAATTGATTAAAGATGATGTGTTTGCTAAGGACTTAGACGAGTTAGTCCTGGTTGTTCAATGCACAATGAACTTGGAACCGTCACGGGAGGAGGAGCAGAAAGAGAACTTGTTTCATATCACCTGTAGAGTGAATAATTAAGTAAGTAGACTAATTGTCAATAGTGGAAGTTGTACCAATGTGGCATAGACCGACGTAATCATAAGGTTAAGACTGTTGACTATTGCACACCTAAGGTCATATAAGCTACATCAGTTGATTAAGAAAGCGGCACTATATGTTACCCGATAAGTACTATTGCCGATCACTATTAGACATTACTCTAATGAAATTCTTTGCGATGTTCTACCCATGTGTGCCTTGCATGTACTACTTAGTTAACCATGGCTGTTTGACAGGAGAGTTACTAATGACAGATACAAGAACATGTATATGTTCAAGAAGAAGGGCTGAAAGATTACGCTGAACTCAATGCCGCCGAGTGAAGTTAACAAATTGTAGACTAAACTTGCTCGTGGATTAAAGAAGGCTCTAGTGATAAGTAGAGCCAAACTCCAAGAGGCCTTTGATGCTGACTAGCTGATCCTTATGTTGGTTAGGTACTTACTAGAGATGAGGGAGTAGGGTGAATTACCCTAAGAAGTAAGAGTACTGTTGGACGAATATGTCAATCTGTTCCCAAAAGAGTTATTTGAGGGGTTATCTGTAAGCCCCATAACTAGTCACTCAAGGCTTCGATCGGTTGAAAGATCTGATCGAGCCTAAATTATAAAGTAAAGCTAGAAATATTGATAAAATGATCCCGTAAGTTTGAATTTAAAAAAATAAGCAATAAAATAAAAGTATATAAAAATTCAAAATTTTAAGTATATAACTTGTTATTTATCGAAAATATGTAAAATGCATTTCGATAATTAACGAATCGCTAGAGATAAATTATATGTAAACTAAAAATCATAAAATAACCTAAATAATATTTAGGAATATTTATTTGTACTATATATGAATTTATATGTAGGTATAAATATGCGTAATTACTTAAAATACGCGAAATGTGCTAAAATAATACAAAATACTTAAAGAAAATCCATAATTAATTAAGAAAAAATCAATAAAAATCAGGAATGATCCAGAATAGGGGCGTGGCAGTTGGGAAAAATAAGAAAAAAATCGGTCAATTAAATTAAGACAACACAAAGCCAAAAACTAAGAGATAAGGCAATTGTCTTGTCCAATTTAATGCATAATAATTACACTAAAGCTCTATAAATAGCAAGAAAAATTTAGAAGCTCATTTGGATAGTGAGAAATCAGAGAAAAATAGAGAGACTCAAAAATTTGAGAGAAAATTAAAAAAAAAAGAAAAGAAAAGGAAAACTGTGCAGTTAAGGCCACAAAGGAGAACCCAGACTCGACGGGAAGCTGGGAGTGGACGGCCACCATCACCACATGGTGGTGGTAACGCCCAGGTGGGCCGACATACCCATGGCCACAGACGGTGGCCGGAGCCACCTAAATCAGTGAGTTCAATTTCCATCCCAATTTTGTGTAATTTTGAAAAAATAGTAAGTATTCTTAGAAAATTATGAAACTTGTTATTATGGAATATTTTTATATGTAGTTTTTAGGAAAAATATTATTTTGATGAAAATATGTCTCGTGATATTAAGAAATCGTGCAAAACCGAGCATGTTTCGGTTTAGAAATAAATGATCTTAGGAGTATAGTTTCGAGCCCAAAATTTTTGTGTAAACCACTTAGATGGTATAGAACAGTGCTATGAAGCCCATTTTCAAAAATTAATTTTCAAAATTTTTAGATAATTTTTAGGCCTTAAAATAAAGTATAAAATGGGTAATTTAGGGTTAATAAAGTAATTAGATGGTTAATTACTGGTTTAGTGAATAAGTACATGTTTTAGGATGTTGAAATCCGATGGAGTATGATACTTGGAGCATTTAGGGTGTTAGATGTAATTATTAGGTTAATTATGTAGTAAATAAGTAATAGGGAAAAATAGTAAATTTTAAGTTAATTTTGGAAATTAGGGTAATTAGGAGTAAAATCTTATTTAGGATGAATTTAAACATTTTGAAATGATAATTGGTGTTTAGAGACGATAATTACAGTGATAGAAATATTATAAGTATATTATATACATAAAAGGTAATAATACATAATATGTAATTATTAGAATATAATAAATAGAAAATATTATAATAAAAATTAATATTTTGATAATAATAAAAATGTACAATAAATCTGATACGAAACTTGAATTTATGTAATTACATGAAAAATGTAAAAATTTATCACATTAGGAGTGAATTTGGTATACTAATACGGATTTAAGTGTACCGGGTAAAATAAATACTGACTAGGGGTAATGATGGTATTTAGGAGATCGGAAAATAATGTGATAATTTCACATTATGGGTTGAAACAAATTTCTAAGGTTGGAGTATAAAACACTACATAGAAATCGAACTAAAACCTAATTTAGAAATTGATGCGAAAACCGAACCCGAACCTAACCCCAAATCTAGAATAATTGTAAAAGACTTAAGGCCTAGATAATTGGGCATATTAAACCCTAAACAAAACATAACAATAAGCGTTATAGGATAAAATGAACCTATAATAGTTATATGAAAAACTGAAGCCACGTTTATGTTATAGGGATGATCGGTGATGGCCTGAGCAAATCGGACCTCGAGTGAGTGAGCGAGGAGTCGAGGTAAGTTGGGATTAATACGATGTTGTATTTTGGAGGCTTAAGATTATGCTTGGTTGTGCTTGCTAGATAGTTGGATGTGTGCATGCGCTTGATTATGGGTGATGGTATGATTCTGTTTGTTGCTCTGGCATGTATTGTATGAAATGATTGATCACCCTAAACTGAACTTAATCAAATATACAACCAGTAATCATAATTGGACATGCATGGCAACCCGTTAGGGGAACTTAGGACTCTTCGGCCAAATACCAACCCCTTCGAAAGGGATAACGCAGGATTGCAATTGGTCCCTTCTTTATCCTTAGCCGAACTAAGTGACAGGAGAGGAGATCGCGGCGAGGGTGAAGTCAGTGGTTCGAAGGTAGTTGCGGAAGGAGTCAAGTCTCCATTGCACAAGCTTGGGTTTGGTCATAAGCTGTTGCATTAATGGCAACTCCTCAACTCGGATTAGAGCGGTACAATTTCTCTAATCTCATGACGGGCCGGACAACGTCGTGCGATGGCATTTGTTTGCACATGCATTGCACCTAATAAGTCGATTGAAAACCTTATTGTGTTTGTGGTATAGTTTTATGTCCTCTATCCTAACTTACTGAGCTGTAGTTGCTCACATCCCTATAGACGTCGTGCAGGTGCTGGCTAAGAAGCGGCAAATAACTATTCTGAAGCTGGCAATTGCTGGATCCTGGGGAGTAAGGAAAAACATTGAAGAATAAACACATATTTTTAAGGTCTAAGCTTTTATTTTAGAATTACTCTTCATTTCTGAATAATGTAATAACTAGGAAATAGATTACGGAGAATTATTGTAAACTTTAATTGAAATAATTGAATTATAGTGTATATATATTTCCTTACTTTCTTAGGTAAATGATTTATTTAAATTACAAACCATTTACTTCAAAGCAGGTTAGTCGTGGATGCCTTGTGTAGATCAGGTCTAAGATAGCGGTTGTAAGGCCAACTTCTATCTTAGGATGGTTTACACGGCGGGGCTGTTACGACTCTGCTACTTCGGGGCGTGACATTGTCTCCACTACGAGGCATAGAATACTGCATTGACTTAATACAAGGCGTCGCCCTACGGAATAAGCCTGCCTATTGAATGAGTCCCGAACAGGCTTTTGAGCTACAATGCAAAGTTAATGAATTGCTGGAGAAGGGTTATGTTAGGGAAAGTCTCAGCCCTTATGCTGTGTCGATGTTTCTAGTATTGAAAAAGGATGGAACTTGGTAGATGTATGTAGATAGCCAAGCAGTGAACAAGATTATAATCAAATATAAGTATCCTATTTCGAGATTGGAAGATATGTTGGACAAGTTGAGCGAAGTCAAGATCTTTAGCAAGATTGATCTTAAGTTTGACTACCATCAAATTGGCATAAGGCCAGGAGATGAGTGGAAAACAGCATTCAAAACTCGACATATACTTTATGAATGGATAGTCATGCCATTTGGCCTGTGGAATGCCCTGAGCACTTTCATGAGGTTGATGAACCAGGTGTTAAGACATCTAATAGGGAAGTGTATTGTCGTGTACTTCGATGACATCCTTGTGTACAGTGCCGATATGTCGAGTTACTATGAATATCTTAGAGCTGTACTGAATATCTTTCGTACTGAGAGTTTATTCGGTAACTTTGCGAAGTGTTGCTTTTGCCAGGAGGAATTGGTATTCTTAGGCTACGTAGTGAGTGGAAGAGGCTTATGATTGGACAATGAGAAGATCCGAGCAATTGTCAAGTAGCCGACTCCTATTACGACGTGAGAAGTTTCCATAGACTTGCTTCATTCTAGAAAAGATTCATAAGGAATTCCAGTACCCTCGCTGCACCAATTACTGAGCTAACAAGGAAGAATATCGACTTTCGATAAGGGGGGAAGGAAGAGAGAAGTTTCGATGAGATAAAGGAAAGGTTAACCTCTTCCCTTATGTTGGTTTTACTTGATTTCAATAAAACATTTGAGCTGGAGTGTGACGTGTTCGGCATTAGGATAGGCATTGTCTTAATGTTGGAAGGCCAACCGATTGCTTATGATAGTGAGAAGCTCAGAGGACCTTAGCTAAATTACTTTGTGTATGAAAAAGAACTCTTGGCACTGATCAGAGTACTGTAAGTATGATGGCATTATGTACTGCTAAGGGAATTTGTCATCTATATTAACCATGAGTCCTTGAGGTATCTTCGAAGTTAGACCGAGTTGTTGAAGCGACATGTGAGATGGGTTGAATTCTTTGAAGGATTCAATCTCATAATAAAATACAAGTAGGGAAAGAGCAACGTAGTTGTAGATGCTCTTTCGAGAATGCATGCACTTCTCAATGAACTGGATACTAGATTGTTTGGGTTTGCGAGTATCAAAGAGCAATATTATGGGGATCCACACTTTGGACCTATACTTGCCTAATGTATCGATTGAAGGACAGTGGATGAGTATCAAATGGAGGAAGGATACTTATTCTAAGGAAGGAAATTATGCATGTTGACCTGTTCACTTCGCGATTTGCTGATCAAGGAAGCCTACGGTAGAAGACTGTTCGGACATTTTGAAGAGAAAAGGACATATGAATTGCTGAATGGTTGATTCTTTTGGCTGATAATGAAGTGAGATGTGCATCGAGTGGTCAAAAGCTATATAATTGTAAGAGGGATAAATGCTAAGCCGAACGAGGGAAAGTAATGCCTTTACCTATTCCAATGAAACCTTGGACCAAATTGAGTATGGACTTTGTTCTCGGGTTACCACGAACTGCCCAAAGCAAAAATTTTATAATGGTTGTTGTGGATAGGTTTAGTAAGATGGTACACTTTATGACTTGTTCCAAAACTAACGATGCTTCAGCTATTGCTTCTCTTTTCTTGTAGGAGATTGTACAGTTACACAGTCTACTGAGAAGTATAGTCTCTAATAGAGACTTAAAGTTCTTAAGCCATTTATGGAGGACATTGTGGCGTTGGATGGGGACCAAACTATTATTCAATACTTCCTATTAACCCTAAATTGACAGTTAAACAAAAGTGGTCAATTGCACTTTAAGGTCACTACTCTAAGCTACAGTGGGCAAGAACTTAGCTAATTGGGATGTCCGCTTGCCAGTAGTCAAATTCACTTACAACTGGACAATACATAACACCACCAAGTAGACCCCCTTTGAGGTTATCTATGATTTTAATCCTAAGTTACCTCTTGATCATACCCCTACACTTACATCTAAGTGAGAAGACCCAGACATGAGAGCTCGAGTATAGTCCCTTCAGTACATCTACAATAAAGTCACTTGGCATATCGACTGAGCCGCCAAAAGACTATGAGAGAAGGCTAAAGGTAGAATGACCAAACAATTCCAGTTAGGAGACTTAGTGTGGCTACACCTCAGTAATGAATGCTTCCCGAACAAGAGAAGAAAAAAGCTATCTACAAGAGCAGAAGGACCCTTTAAGATCCTCCAAAAGATTAATGACAACGCTTATAAATTGGAGCTACCTGAAGATTATGGGGTATCTGACACCTTCAATAGTGTTGACCTTAGTCCATATCACCCTGACAGAAAGCTAATTGAAGATTGTTCGGATTTGATCCCATATCTAAATCAACCCAAGGGGAATGATGGGAATCAGGCTATTGGACCATTAACTCGCAGTTAAGCTTGAGGACTAAACGGACTGGCAAGGCAATTCTTCCTGCTCCAACCAACTCCTATCGAGGACAAGTATCTCATTACCAACCAACTCTGCATGTCGAGTCGAATGACTTGCCATCTCTTAGAGATTATGTGCCGAGTAAAAGAATGCCCTGACGATAGCTACACCCCATGCACTAGCTCGGTCCTGTTAAACCTGACCACTTGCTTGGCATCATTACTGTCGAGAGTCTTGCCCTACATGAATCCTCATCCACTCTTGTTCGAACGAACCAATGATTACATAAAACTCCTACTCAGCCACCTACCTAGCCCATACTGCTTTGTCCATGCCCTCTAACAGCACCACCAATGTAATGCTGCTACGTATTCGAGACCACTTCTAGAATCTGCTACTGTAATAATTGCTTTCTCCATAAATATTTTTTTTTTACCCTTTGTATACGTTGTACATTACTTCTTTAAGACTATACCCTTTTTGTCTTTTCCTTTTTAGGCATGTTACCCTAAACTTTCGAGTATAAATACTCCTTGTATTTTTAGTTGTAATGATTATCAAATTGACATTAATACACTTGCCATATTTTTCCTCTCGTAAACACTGCCTGTTTACATTCGTTTCACTCTTATCCTAAACCTTAAGCAAGACTAGATAGTAAGTAACCTTATCGGACCAATCTATGTGTCATATCAAGTTGTGCCGTTAGTCCTCGAAAGTTCTATTGGTATGTCATTTTCTTTGGAGCTGTTCATGTGTTTTGTTTACTTTTCATTTGTTTTTGTTCATTTACACATTCCCCATCACTTCCTTTTCAAGCTTTTGGCAAGTTTGGACCCATCCTCGTGACCGGCCTTGTCTATGGTTTGCATGACCTTAGACCAAACAATAGGAAAGATTGCTGACTAGTTAAGCTTCCTTATTGACAATATTGCTTTGCTTAGATCTATAGGTCAACCTAACTTTTGAGCCCAAAACTTATTCATTCTCGATTAACTCAAAGCCAGAAGCTAACCAAGACCGATTGAAAGAATTAGAAAGGTGGTTGACCTAACAGATCACTGAAAAGATGAAAATGCTTAAAGGTTATGATGGTTTCAAGCTAGCTGGTATTATAGATTTCTTAACTTATGACTATGGAAGCTTTCTTGAAAAATTCAATGTACCTGACTTTGAGAAATATAATGGGACTAGTTGCCCTAAACTACACACCAGGTTATATGTACACAAGATGGGTAAGTATGTATAATACAACCAGCTCATGGTGCAAACTTTTCAAGACAGCTTGACGAATGCTACTTTAACCTGGTACGCTTAATTATATCTGAACCAGATGAACACATGGGAAAAGCTAGCTAGGGCATTCTTTGAACAATACAAGTTTAATGTAGAAGTAGAACCAACCATGATGGACTTAGTCACCTTGTAAAAGAGGCACAACAAATCATTCAAATAGTACACCTAGAGGTAAAGATCCCTAACTATAAGGGTATCCACCCCCATGATCGCGAAAGAGCTGACTTCAGCTTTCATTAATACCCTTGAAAGGCCTTACTTTTCTCACCTGATTGGTCAAGCCTCATTTAGCTTCATAGAAGTAGTGGTTGTAGGATGCTAGATTGAAAGTGCTACCGCTTTTAGTAAATTACAAGATCTATTGGATAGAAGACTACCCTTTACAAAGCCTCCTACCAGTAAGACTAAAGAAGCAACTGTTGGCACGATGAATTTAAACACAAGGCCTAATATTCGGGTCTCCTTTAGGACAAATCCTCTACCAATTCAGCAACAATTTCGAAGTCAGCTGTAAGTTAACAAAGCCCTAAGACAATTCACCAAGATATTAGTTCCTCTCAGCCAGGTCCTTGCAAAATTAAGAAAAGATAATTTGATCCATTTTGAGCTTCTTAGTGAAAGGTATAGGGTAAAGGTTTTTTATCCAAATGTAAAGTGTCGGTATCATTTGAGGCAAGTGGGTCATTCAACTACTCATGTTGGAGATTAAAAATAAAATTCAAGACCTAATTGATGAAGGCTCAGTTTAGCTTGACTTTATGGAAGTCCTAGTCCCTAACGTCAACAACAACCCTTTGCCCAACCATGGCCTTATCATTAATATGATATTTGACGATTCAGACCCTACCATCCACATGATCGGTTTCAACTGAAAGCACAAGGTCTACGGAATTTACAAATAGGAAGAGAAGCAAGCTTCAAAAACCAAAAGATACACCTTCCATATGCCCTTAGCCCCTGAAAGTTATAAAACTGCCTCTCTTAACTACTAAGTAGTACATCAAGGGCAGTCGAGTTCTTTGACAGGATGGATTACTCGCTATAATAGAATTTTGACTTGAGGAATGTGCTGGAAGAATTAAGTAATTGATATCTAGCAAGTGCACCTATCAATTTTAATATGGCGGATGTAAGTCCGAGTGGATCCCTCAAAGACTTTGAGTACTAATATTAACCTTAGCTCTATTATTTAACCGAAAAATTGTGATGAGTTGAATGAATTAAAAATACTAAAATTAACAAACTAACCTAATTATGAGACTTGATTAAGCAATTTAGAAAGCGATAAAATTAAGAACGACTTCAAAAAGGTAATAACATGTTTAGGTATTTCCCTAGTATTTAACATGTGACCACTTATAATGTATCTAATTCAATCTCTATTATTCTTGACCGGAGGGATTCACAATTAAAGTTAACACCTTTCTAAAGCATATTAACCTTAATCCTAAATTATTTACCGGAATCTCTTCACTTAGTAATATAATTCAGAATTGCATTAATGTATAATGAATTCCTACACAAAAGAACAACTTTCTGGAAGAAACATGTATCTTATCTCTAAGTACACATGTAATTCTTTCCAATTATGTCAAGATCTCATTACACATGTGATTTCCCAATCATCATGCATAATATCATAGATTGATACCCTATAAATATCAATTAACAATTAAATAATATAATTGAATCAAGAAAAGATAGAAACTTTATTGAAAATTATCAATCAATCTGATAGTCACATTAAACCCTAGGTTCCACAATCCTAAATATAAGAATTTTAAGCTATCATAATGAAACTAAAAACAAATTGCAACAAAATCATGAAATAAAACATGAAAACCCCATTTTGTTGATGAAAAATCTCTTCAATTTTGAGGTTGGGTGTTTCTTTTGCCTTTTGCTTCTCCTTCTCCTTCTCTTCAAGTCTCTTCTCCTTCTCTTCAAGTCTCTTCTCTTTTAAATGTCCAAAAATTATGTACGAAACCCTAGTAAGTCATTTTATAATGTATTGTAAGGTTTCTTTTTTCGTCACCAGACATAACTTGGGATACAGTTGTATCCTCAGGTCGTGTAACTTTCTGATCTTGGCAAATCTTCCTGCATGGACACAGCCTGGGGACACAGTTGTGTCTCAGACCGTGTAACTTGTTGACCAAAATTCCTATTGTTTATGTAACTTCAAAACTTCATAACTTATTCATTTGAACTCCACTTAAGTGAAACTTGATTCCTTTTCTTCGTTTTCAATCCGAGAATGCGTTCAAACCTTAAAATCAAAAATTTTCTCAATTAAGTATCAATTTCTTAAAAAAAAAAAACAAAGATGTAAGGGAAATACTATAAAATCACCATATAAAATGTATTTAAAATAAAAGTTATCAGTAATAAACTAACTGAATATAAAGAAGGATTGTCTACCTTCACAAAGATGACCAAGTTAAGTGAATACAAAATAATAGACCAACTCACTAAGACTTCAGCATAGATATCTCTTATGAGTCTGTTGATGACCACATCAGGAAGCTCTATTTCGAACTTTGAGGGATGTCAAAGTCCCTCATGAAATATTAGTTGAAAAGATAAGATTAGTTACCAACTTTATCCTCATTATGGATTGGATTTTTTTTCTCCACTGAAGAACTAGGTGAGGAAGGTAATCAACACACTAAGCCTCTCTTCATAATAGTGAGAGTAAATTACATTATCATAGCCAGAGTCCTCATTAACAATGGGTCATCATTGAATGTTTGCCCTCTTGCCACCTTTGATCTATTAGGTATCGATGCAACCGATTGAGTTCAATAATAGTCAAGGCTTTTGATGGATCCAGAAGAGATATTATTAGGGAGATTGACTTGCCAGTTGACATTAGCTTACAGACTTTCAACATTCGATTCCAGGTCCTAGACATCTCGAGGACCATTAACCTTCTATTGGGAAAACCCTAGATTCATTCAACATGGGCCATACCTTCAAGTTTACATCAGAAGGTTAAGTTAATCTCTAATGGCCAGGTCATGATGATTCTTGATGGCCAGGATTATGATATATATAGAGAAACGGCCATATTCTATAATGACATTGAGGAGTAGGAAGATTTCAGGCTCTAAATGTTTGATGAGGTGTACATGATTACCTATCAAAGGAAGGAGGAGAGGTTGAAATTCAAGAAAGGGCAGGTTAGTACTTATGGGCTTTGTTACATCCCAACTCCAATGGAAGAGTTATGAAACAAGCAAGCGAGGGACAAGAGATGTGACAAATTGTACCATGTCCCGATAATGTTGCGAAACATTCATCCAAGCTGATGTTCAAACCTCGAAATTTGGCAAAGAGGAAGCCTGTAGTAAGAATGAAATAGCGAGCCCATCTTACAAGCTCCAGCACTTGAACAATTGGTTCTCTATCCATATAAATAGCAATAAGTCTTCTCTAAGGTAAATGATGAATCATGGTTTAGTATTTTGTTGAGTTTTGTAATAATTACTTTTGCTTTACAATACTGTACTTGAGAGAATTTCTTTTAATCTAATAAAAAAATAGTCACCATTCTCTTCAGTCCTTCTTTACTTATACTTCTTTCCTTTACATACTTTTGACCTCGATCCAATGCTCTAAATAAACATCAAGGATACCTCACGCAGATACGTGATCAAAATATTGATATCACTTCCGGCCTTACCAGGTTAGTTGTTAGGAGTGATGTTAATGACCACAATAATGTACAAGAAAGCTGGTAAAGACATGAAATGGTAGAATTTCCCTTGACGAACCAATTGAGACAATTAATGTTGGGACTGATGACAACCTTAAGAATTTGAAGATTGGAGGGAATTTAAAAGAGGAACAGAAGGTAGAAATTACTACACTACTATTTGAGCATTAAGATTTGTTTGTATAGTCTTACGAAAATATGCTTAGGTTAGATTCATTAATTATGGTCCATCACTTAACTACGCGAGAAGATATCAAACCTAAGAAGCAGGAGCTAAGGAGGTTCCAACTAAATATCTTGTTGAAAATTAAAGAAGAAGTAAAAAAATTGTCTAATTATCCTAAATGGGTAGTTAACATTATGCTAATGATGAAAAAGAACAAAAAAGTTAAAGTGTGTATGGATTTTCAAGACCTTAAGTAGGCAACCCTAAAGATAATTTTCCTTTGCCCTATATTGATGTCTTGGTGGATAATACAACTGAGAACCATCTCTTCTCCTTCACGGATGGATTCTCTAGATATAATCATATTCGAATGTTTGAAGAAGATAAAGCCAAGACAACATTCATTACAACTTGGGGCACATTTTGCTACAAAGTAATGCCATTCGGATTAAAAAATGTCAAGGCAACTTACCAAAGAGCAATGGTAGCAATCTTTTATGACATGATGCATAAAAAAGTTAAAGTTTATGTTGATGATATGATTACAAAATCCAAAGAGGGGGAAAATCACCTGGATAATTTGAAGAAGCTGTTTGAGAGGTTGAGAAAATTCTAATTGAAGTTGAACCTAGAAAAGTGCGCCTTTGGAGTAACTTTAGGAAAATTATTAGGTTTCATAATTAGCCAAAGGGGCATCAAAGTGGATCTTGAGAAAGTCAAAGCAATAGTTGACCTGCCTCCTCTACGCATACTTAAAAAAATTAGAGGCTTATTGGGCTGTTTGAACTACATAGCCTGGTTCATATATCAACTTATAGATACATGCCGTCCCTTATTTAAGTTGTTGAAAAAGAATGCCAAGATAAATTGGGACGAAGAATGTGAGGAAATCTTCACAACAATTAAGGAGCACCTTATGAACCTTCTCATTTTGGTAACTCTTAAACTTAGAAAGTCGTTGTTTTATACCTTACAATATTACCAGATTCATAAGGTATGTGCTCCGTCAGAAAGATGAAGAATGAAAAGAGCACGTCGTGTATTACTTAAGTAAGAAGTTTTTAGAGGGGGAATAAAAGTATTCTGAAATTGAAAGAACATATTGTGCCTTAGTCTAAGTCATACACTGACTCAAACAATACACGCTTTATTATCATATTAAACTACTGACTTAGCTTGATCCCTTAAACTACTTGGTGAAAAAGTTGACCCTGACTGGTAGAATCTTAAAGTGTCAAATGTTATCGTCAGAGTTCTACATTATGTACGTGAACCAGAATTCGGTCAAGGGGCAAGCCTTAACAAATCAGTTAGTAGAAAATCCCTCTGAGGATATCCCCGAAGAGGTATAAGTCAAATTCCTCGATGAGTACATCTTAGTAGTTGAAAGTAGTTCTAAGGAAGAGAATAACGAAAAGCCCTCGAGATGGAAGATGTTCTTTGATGGAGCTGCCAACATGTCTAGGTGTGGAATTGGGGCAATGTTGGTATCCCTTGAAGGTGTTTAGTTCCTTGTAGCTATAAAGCTCGTTTTCCCATAGACCAATAATATCGCTGAATGTGAGGCGTGCATCGTGGGACTTAAAATGGCCCTAGATAAGGACATTTAAGAGTTAGAAGTGTATGGAGATTCTTCACTTATTATTTGCCAAGCTTGAGGGGAATACAAAATGAAGGATCTTAAATTGGTACCCTATCATCGGCACTTGATTGAATTGATGGGAAAATTCAAAGAAATCACTTTCATTCACATACCGAGGATACAAAATCAATTTGCTGATGCATTAGCCACTCTGGCATCTATGATCCAAATATCCTATGGAGTTGAAATTCATCCCTTCACTATTGAAGTTAAAGAAAAGCCTACTTTCTGTTTAGTAATTAAAGGTACACATGATGAAAAGCCTTGGTACCATGATATTAAAATATTCCTATAATAAGCTATGTACCCTAATGAAGTTGAGAAAAAGGACAAAAAGACAATAAGGAGGTTGGTTACCTAATTCCAAGTAAGTGAATCTACCTTGTATCGACAATCATTGGATGGTACACTTTCAAGGTGTTTAGATGACAAAGAGGTAGGGATTTTGATAAAGGAAGTACATGAAGGAGTATGTAGCCCTCGCATGAATTCCCTCACATGAATGGTTACATGCTCGCTAAGAAAACTATGAGGTTAGGGTATTACTAGTCGATAATGGAAGGCGATTGCATCTAACATGTTAAGCATTGTCATTTATGGCAAGTCTATGCAAATAAGATAAATGCATTGCCTCATGAATTACACAATCTCTATACCATGGCTATTTTCAATGTGGGATGTAGAGTCATTGGCCCAATTACTCTAAAGGCATCCAATGGGAATCGCTTTATACCAGTCGCTATCGACTACTTCAATAAGTAGATTGAGGCCTCATCTTATTCAAGTGTTACTAAAGGGGTAGTAGTCAAGTTTATCAAGAAGGATATCTTAGCTTGATACGAGGCACCGGAAACGATTATCATCGGCAATAGCACAAATCTCAATAACAAGCTTATGTTAGAGTTATGTTGATAGTTCAACATTATCCACAGGAACTCTATACCTTCTAACCTTAGATGAATGGGGCCATTGAAGCAGCCAATAAAAATCTCAAAAGGATAATTGAAACAATGGCTGTTACATACAAGGATTGTCATGAAATGTTATTGTTCATACTCATAGCCTATTGAACTTCCATTAGAACCTCAATAGGGGCAATGCCCTACTCCTTAGTATATGGTACTGAAGCAGTATTACCGGTGGAAGTTAAGATCTCATCTCTTAGAGTATTATTGGAAACACAGTTAAATGAGGTCGATTGAGTAAAGAAATGCATCATGTAGCTAAATTTGATTGATGAGAAAAGATTGATAGCCCTATGTCATAATCAATGTTACCAAGAGAGAATGGCTTAAGATTTTGACAAAAAGGTACGACCCCGAAACTTTAAAGAACGTGATATGGTGTTGAGAAAGGCTCTCCCTAATGCATAAGACTTTAGAGGAAAATTCAGTCCCAATTATGGAGGCCCATATATCATGAGGTGAGTATTATTAGGAAGGGCTTTGATTTTGTCACAGATGGACGATCCAAAATTAAGGGACCCTGTAAATGTTGATGCTGTAAAATTATACTACTTATGAAAGTCAATGGAAATTCTTACCCAAAACACGAAAATGCCGATGATCTTAAATGCTACTTTGGTCTAATTTTCGTCTTCTATGAGCAAAATTGGTATCCTTAGCAGTTGTTAGCGTTGGAATTAGCCCCATGCCTATTCTTACTCCATCAAATGGTCTAATTCCCTTACTCCATTTAAATGAACCCATACACTAAAAACACAAGAGAAGGTGAAAGTGAGATATAGAACATTGGTAATTAACAATACTCTTTAAAATATTTTATTACAGGTTGATCCCCCTCGATTGGGAATTTTATTGTCTATTTTTTAGGGAAAGGCAAAATTTAGAGGGGTGAATACCTCATAGTAGATATTTACCGGTTAGGGATTTAATTTAGAAAAATTTGAAAGACAATCAATCAATGAATGGAAGTAGTAGATGGCATTCTATATCTGGCCGATTTTTGTGACTTATCAAAAGAGCTAGTGGAGTTTCAGGTTGGAATCCATTTTAAAGAACGAGTCAGCTGGTTTTGATAAGACTTTTTCAAAGAAAGGTTTGACAATTTGGGTGCTATCGGCAAGACTAGGTAAGTACTTCTATACAATGTTATCATATTAGTTTCAAATATTGCATTTGCATTTAGCCTTAATCTCTTAGGATAGTTAACTTAGTAGGGTACTAACAAGGTTCTTCTTTAAGGGTCTTAGCCAACTCAAGGAACTCTTTGTTCATTCACCTTGGTTAGTTGTCTCAGTAAGGTACTAACAGGTTTCAATCTTTCATTTAGGGTCTTAGTTAGCTCAAGGAGTGCTTTGCCCATTCGCTTAGGTTAGTTAGTTCAATGGGGCATTACTAGGCTTCAATTTCTCAATTAGGGGTTTTAGTCAGCTTAAGGAGCACTTCGCCTGTTTGCCTAGGTTAGTCAACTCATAGGAGCATGACCAGGCTTTAATTTCTCATTTAGGGTCTTAGCCAACTCGAAGAGCGCTTCACCTATTCACTTAGGTTAATCAGCTCATAAGGGCACGGCCAGGCTTCAAATTCTTTAGGGTCTTAGTAAGCTTAAGGAGCACTTTGCCCATTCACCTAGGTTTGTCAACTTATAAGGGAATGAACAGGCTTCAATTTCTCTTTTAGGGTCTTAGCCAACTCAAAGAATGCCTAACTCATTCGCTTAGGTTAGTCAGTTCATAGGGGTATGAACAGGCTTTAACTTCTCATTTAGGGTCTTGGTTAGCTCAAGGAGCGCTTCACCTGTTCACCTAGGTTAGTCAACTTATAGAGGCATGATTAGGCTTTAATTTCTCATTTAGGGTCTTAGCCAGCTCAAGAAGTGCTTACCTTTCCCATTTTCTTTAGGGTCTTAGCTAGCTTAAGGAGTGCTTACCCATCTCATTTTCTTTAGGTCTTAGCTAGCTCAAAGAGTGCTTCGCCCCATTTACCTAGGTTAGTTAGCTCAATGGGGTATTACTAGGTTTCAATATCTCATTTAGGGTTCTTGCCAGCTTACAAGAGCGCTACCCTCTTTCAGTTTCTTGGCTAGCTCTTAAAGTGCCCACCTTTCAGTAAAAACCAAGTCCCCAATGGACCAAGCCTAGGATAGCTAGCTTGTTGTAGTGCTTATTAGAACAATTCCATCCCCAAGGCAAAAATAGTGTCTCTTTTATCTTTGTGATAAAGGTTTGCTCAAACTTTACGATAAAGAAGGGCATTTGTAGACACCCCATTTTATATCAAGTTGATTTCTATGACATCTCAAAAGAGCCAGTGGAGTTTCAGGTTGGAATCCATTTTGAAGAACAAATCAGCTGGTTTTAGTAAGACTTTTTCAAAGAAAGGTTTGACGGTTTGGGTGCTATTGACAAGACCGGGTAAGTACTTCTATATAATATTAGCATATTAGTTTCAAATATTGTATTTACATTTAACGTTTATCTCCTAACAGAGTCAATTCAGTAGGGCACTAACAAGGTTCTTCTTTAAGGGTCTTAGTTAGCTGAAGGAGCGTTTCGCCCGTTTACTTAGGTCAGTTAGCTCATAGGGGCACGATTAGGCTTTTAATCTTTCATTTAGAGTCTTAGTTAGCTTAAGGAGCACTTTACCCGTTCACTTAGGTTAGTTAGCTCAGTAGGACATTACTGGGTTTCAATCTTTCATTTAGGGTCTTAGCTAGCTTAAAGAGTACTCCAACTATTCACCTAAGTTAGTTAGCTCAATAGGGCATTACTAGGTTTTAATCTTTCATTTAAGGTCTTAGCCAACTTAAGAAGTACTTCACCATTTACCTAAGTTAGTTAGCTTGGTAGAGCATTACCAAGCTTCAATTTCTCAATTAGGGATCTTAGCTAGCTCAAAGAGCACTTCGTTCATTCACCTAGATTAGTCAACTCATAAGGGCATGACTAGGCTTCAATTTCTCCTTTAGGGTCTTAGTCAGCTTAAGGAACACTTTACTTATTCACCTAGGTTAGTCAGCTCATAGGACTATGACTAGGCTTCAATTTCTCATTTAGGGTCTTGACTAGCTCAAGGAGCGCTTCTCCCGTTTGCCTAGCTTAGTTAGCTCATAGGAGTATGAACAGGGTTTAATTTCTCATTTAAGGTCTTAACTAGCTTAAGAAATGCTTATCTATCTCATTTTTTTTAGGGTCTTAACCAACTCAAGGTGTGCTTTGCCCGTTTGCTTAGGTTAGTTAGCTTAGTAGGCTACTACCAGGTTTTAATCTCTCATTTAAGGTTCTTCCTAGCCCATAAGGGTGCTACCCTCTTTCAGTTTCTCAACCAGCTCTTAAAGTGCCTACCTTTCACTATTCACCATGTCCTAAATGGACTAAGCGTATGATAGCTAACTAATTGTGGCACTTCTTAGGATAATTTCGTCCCTAAGGCAAAAATAGTATCGCTTTTGTTTTTATGGTAAAATTTTACTTAAACTTCACCACAAAGAGGGGCAACTATAGATATCTTATTTTTGCAAACCCCCCCGGGTCTTAATTTAGAAAAAAAATAGAAAATTTTGAAAGGTACAAAAAAAATAGAAAATTAAAAAAGAATAGCAAATTTAGAAAAAAAAAAGTCAAAGAAAAGGAAAATAGTGAAGAAAGGTAGAATTTTTAAGGAAAAAAGGCTTTATAGGTAAATAAATTATTTTTAGGAAAATAATATTTAGAGTTGTAAATAATTTAATTAAATAGCACTTTATTTTATAGGTTTTTCTTATAAGATAAGTACTATTTAATTGCAAGATAAAACAAGGCATCGGCCAATGGTCTTATGGTAATACACTTGGATTTACACTTAGGTTTATCTTAGAGATCATAGGTTTGAATCTCACAAAAGGCACAAAGTACCTTTTATTTTTCTTTACTAAACACACATTAACCATGTGTCACAAAGTCATTGGACTATGTCATGATATGTGGCGCTTTTTGACTGGACTATGATTTGACATAGCACTACATGGCTCTACATCATCCACGTAGCATGCCACATGGCGCTAGGTGTCACTGTCCCCTACTGCGTCATTAGCTACGTATCATTTCAAGATACATAACATGATACAATTTGACCACATGATTTATGTGGCACCACATCATCACCCTCTTTCTCTCTCTTTCTTTCCTTTTTCTTTTTCTTTCTCTTTCCTTCACTTTCCCATAAATTCCCCAAATTTTTGGCACAAGAACAGGCTATACCCTACACTTTAGATTGATTGTTGTTGTGTTTTATATACAATTTCTGTCAAATTAATGATGGAATCATGTGCTAGGTGAGGCATCCACTCGAATCCAGCCAGGTTTTTATCTAGATTCATGTATCTAGGTGGCAAAATTAGATTAAGAAAGTCTAAGAAAATTCATGATGCGAATCCACGCAGCAAGTCTCAAACTGAAAATGGGTATTCGGGGGTTTAAGAAGAGTATGCAAAACAGGGAGTGAGAAAGAGGTTTTGACAGTGAATGTACGTGGATATTACGCACCAAGATACAAACACAATTAAGGGTTAGAGCTCGAAATAGGGTTCGATATAACTCACGAACACTAAATGTTACTCGAGGTTTCAAATGAAAGGTTAGATGTGACTTACTAACTCGCTCAAATGAAAGGGTTCACTACAATCTTAAGGAGAAGATTGATAAGAATGTAAGAAAGATTAAAGAATTATCCGACACTCGATAATTCGAAACACCAGCTCAAAAGGGCTTAAGAATGTCCTTACTTCTAGAAAGAGCGTTCAAGCGTAAATTCTACCTATGAACATTCTTTACTTCTCTTGATAATTACAAATGTTGCTATTTATAGCAAGTCTTAAAGCCTTAGTGGTAAAACTGTAAATAATACATAAGGCCTTAAACCCTAAAGAATGGCCTAAAATCAAAACAAAGAAAATATTTACAAAGTACACAAAACTGTGCACTTAGTAGAGTAGTCAGCATGCAGTCATTCGCGTTATCTATGGGCTCAAGCAGGGGTCGGTTGGTAGTCAAATGTCCAAGTGAGGGTAGGATGTTTGGAAGTCTTATTATGCTAGGCCAAGCTCTCAATAAGGTTAGCCTACAGTTGCTACACTCATGGATTGTTAGGTACTAGCTTTCCCATGCTGTGTCGAGTTATTCTTTGGCCTTAAGACTCTGGTTACTTATTCTCTTGTCGTCCCAGTAGACGACAAACTTGATGTCGAATGGTTCCTTTCCCTCCTTTAGTCCTTCGGTTATCAGTCTAGCCTTGGCAAGAGTAGGTTAGCTTCAGCTTTTGGCAGGTTTGCACTAGCTTCTAATAGGTTGACTTTAGCCTGAAGATCATTGTAGATTGATTCCTATCATCACCATGGGGTTGAAAAGAAGTTGTCCTCGACTTTAGATTATGAGTCCAGGCCTGGATGCCAAACAGGCTCTTCTTCCCCTATCTCTTTACCATGGGTGTTGGGCTATTTTGGATCTCTTCAATGCTCATGGGGGCCAAGCAGTAGCCTTTCCCATCCTTCCTAAGCCATGTAGGTGTTGAGGAAGCTGTCGTAGATCACATTTTGGTTATACTCCCAAGGTCGACTAAGAAGCAAATTTGTTGCATTCATAAGCACTACATCGAAGTCAACCTCGTCCTCATATTGTCCAGCCTTGAATGCTATTCGAGCTCTTTTATGTACATGAACTATACCCTTATCATTGAACTACTTCCGCCCATATGGTCGAGGATTTGGGTAGGTCGGCAATCTCATCTTCTCTACTAGCTTAGCAGAAGTGATGTTAGTGCAACTACCTCCATCAACTACTAAGGAAAAGGTCTTCCCATTCACTAAACATCGAATCTGAAATAAATTCTCCCTTTGACTTAAGTCTTCCTTCATGTCGGCTCATCTGCTCATCAAGGCTAAAGGTTCTCCCATCTTAGGGTAGATGTTTTGATAGGAATCAGTCCATAATGATCTCTAAGCCAAAGTTGACCTGTCTTAAGCTAATGCCGACCTGCTAGAAGCTAAGACCTGTCTTAACCTGAAGCCAAATTGTTCAAAGCCAAGGCTGAATAGCTTTTGCCGAAGCTGAGCTAATACTAGAAAATCGAGGGGAAGAAAGGGAGCTACTCGGCCTCAAGTCTGTCATCTGCCGAGAAACCACATAGTTGAGCACTCGAGGCCAAAGAACAACTCGGCACAGCATGGGAGAGTTTACGCCAAGCAATCTACGAGTACAACAACTATAGGCCGACCTTACTGGGAGCTTGGTCAAGCATAATAAGACTTCTAAATACCTTCCCCCTCTCCCCCTCCCTGCTTGGATACCTTACTGCTAACCAACCCTTGCTCAAGTCTACAAACAACTCGAATGACTGCATGTTGATTACTCTGTTAAGTGTACAGTTTTGTATACCTTGTAAATATTTTCCTTATTTTGATTATGGGCCACTCTTTAAGGTTTAAAGCCTTGTGTATTATTTACAGTTTTGCCATTAGGGCTTTAGGACTTATTATAAATAGCAACATTTGTAATTATCAAGGGAGATAGACAGTGAAGAATCTTCATACGATAAATTTACACTTAAACGTTCCTTCTAGAAGGAAGGACATTCTTGAGCACTTTAAGCTAGAGTTTTGGATTATTGACTATGCTGTACTCCTTAATCTTTCGTGTTCTTATCAATCTTGCCTTAAAGATTGTGGTGAACTCTTCATTTGAGTGAGTTAGTGAGTCACCTCTAACCTTTCATTTGAAACCTGAGTGACATTTAGTGTTTGTGAGTTGTATCAAAACCTATTTTGAGTTCAACCCCTAATTGTGTTTGTGCCTTGGTGTGTGATATCCATACACATTGGCAGTCAAAACCCCATTCTCACTTCCTGTTCCTTGTTCCCATTCAAACCCTATTAGCATCCAAGACTACTGTATGGATTACGCATCAGCTTAGCTAGTATCAAAGCTTTGAGGAAACACATGTGCTAGTGTTCTTCAAAGTTTGACTCGTGGTTTGAACAATTATGTTCATCATTGTTCTTTAGTAAAGTTTGTTTGTGTTCTTAGCAATAATTTTAGTAGTCAATTTTAGTTGTTGTAGTGTTTATCAATCGTGGGTAGCTGCAAAAATCGAGTAGCAGTAATTTTTGGGTTCTATTAGTTGTATTTTATTACAAGTGGTGTTTGTAAAATCGTCTTAGTAGTAATACAGTCTGAGTGTGTTACATATTTGTTAAATTTCGTCTCTCTGGAATTTATTGTACGAACCATAATGTTAGAAGATAGTATCAATAATAATGGAGACAGTCTTTGCGGAAGCTTAAGGAGAAGTATTGATAACATGGAATATCAAATTAAGAATCTCACCAATTCTATCCAAGAACTTACTAGATTAGTCAGAGGCTGTAGATACGCTGGGTGAGGTGAAAGGAGGGAATGAACACCCTCCAGTAGAAGTGGCTCCAATGAGCTTGATAATGATGTAAGACAACAGAGAAGAGCTGTCGAGTCAAGAAGAAGAGAAAATCGACCTGAGCTAAGGAGAAGCAATGATAGGAGCATTGACACCAAGGAGCCTGAAGAAGAGAGCCAAGGCCAAGAAGAGATGTAGCTGAGCAGAGCTCCAACAAAGTGGCTGATCTGAGGAGAATCGACCTGCTAAGAATGCACGAGATGAACCTCAAATACATAGCCAAGGACTTGACAACATCAAGCTTAAGTTGCTAACCTTCAGTGGTAGTAGTCGACCTGAAGAGTTCCTTGACTGGTTCCCTAAGTCGAGAAGTTGTTTGAGTACTACGAGTGCGATGAGAGAACCAAGGTCAAGTTGGACTCGTTAGCCCTTGTTGAACATGCAAGTCTTTGGTGAGACAAATTGGTTGCTAAGTGAGATACCGAAGGAGAGGAGTTGATTAGAACTTGAAGGCTTATGAAGAGGTTGATGAATCGGTGCTTTGTGCTGACCTACTTCAAGCAGGAGATGCTCCATGCTTTCCAATGCCAAAGGCAAGGATGAAACATTGTTGAAGAAAACTTACAGGATTTCAAAACTCTGATGACGAGATGTGAGATTGCTAAGCTACAGGACTGTACCATTATTAGGTTCTTGAGTAGACTCCGAGATGATATTGCCAACATAGTTGAATTACAACCATTCTACTCTCTAAATAAGCTAATCAATTTGCCGTTAAGAGTAGAGAGACGAAAGAGGAGAAGGCATCAGAAGCCAACCATCTGACCTCAACAAGGTAGCCTTGAACCTGAAAGGTATGAAGAGAAGAAAAACCCGAGAGAAGGATGAAGTAAGGAGAACCTAGCCGACCTGACCAGATTGAGAATAAGAAAGTGGAGAAAGAGAAAGTAGTTAATACTAAAGCCCAAGAAGTTAAGTGTTTCAAATGTTTGGGCTTGGGACATATTACCTCATAGTGCCCAAATAAGAGGGTCATGATTTTGAAAGGTAAAGGACCCAAGGCTCAAGTGGAGAGTTACAGTGATAAGAGCTTAGAGAGTGAGGAAACAATTAACGTCTATCCTAAGATGGGAGAACCTGTAGCCCTGATAAGCAGATGAGTCGATATTAAGGAAGACCCAAGTCAAAGGGAGAATTTATTTTAGATCCGATGTTTGGTGAATGGGAAGACCTGTTTCCTAGTAGTTGATGGAGGTAGCTGTACCAACATCATTTCTGCTGAGCTAGTGGAAAAGATGAGATTACCGACTTACCCGCACCTTCGACCATATGGACTTAAGTGGTTTAATGATAAAGGGTATGGTCTATGTATATAAAAGAGCTTAGATAACATTCGGGGCTGGACAGTATGAGGATGAGATTGACTTCGACATAGTACCTATGAACGCTGCAAATTTACTTCTGGGTCGACCATGGGAATGTGATTGAAAGGTGATCCATGATGGCTTCCCTAACACTTACACTGTTCGGAAGGATGGGAAGAGCTATTGCTTGATCCCTATAAGCGTTGAGGAAATTCAGAGACACATGGTACCATGGTGTAGAGAAAAGGGAAGAGAAGTTTGTTCCGCATCCAGGCCTATGCTCATAATCTAAAGTCGAGGACGACTTCTTTTTAACCCCGCAGTGATGATAGGATTCAGTTTACGATGATCTGTAAGCCAAGGTAAACTTGTCCCAAGCCAATGCCGAGCTGAAGCCAGCCTGTCTTAACCTAAGGCTAAATTGTTCAAAACCAAGGCCGAATAGCTTTTTCTAAGGCTAAGCTAATACCCAAAGGTTGAGCGGAAGAAATGGAGCTACTCGGCCTCAAGTCTGTCATCTGCTGAGAAACTGAGAAACCATACGGTCGAGCACTCGACGCCAAAGAATAGCTTGGTACAGCACGGGAGAGTTTTCGCTAAGCAATCTACGAGTGCAGCAATTGTGGGCCGACCTCACTGAGAGCACGGCTAAGCATAATAAGACTTCCAAACATCCTACCCCTACTTGAACACTTGACTACTAACCAGCCCTTGCTCGAGTCCACAAGTAGCTCGGATGACTGCATGCTGACCACTCTGTTAAGCGCATAATTTTGTATACCTTGTAAATATTTTCCTTATAGGCCATTCTTTAGGGTTTAAGGCCTTGTATATTATTTACAGTTTTGCCACTAGGGCTTTAAGACTTGCTATAAATAGCAACATTTGTAAATATCAAGGGAGATAGATAGTAAAGAATATTCATACAATGAATTTACACTTAAACATTTCTTCTAGAAGTAAGGACATTCTTGAGCCCTTTAAGCTGGCGTTACGGATTATTAAGTGTGTTGTACTCCTTAATCTCTCGTGTTCTTATCAATCTTGCCTTTAAGATTATGGTGAACTCTTCATTTGAGCGAGTTAGTGAGTCACCTTTAACCTCTCATTTAAAACCCGAATGACATTTAGTGTTCGTGAGTTGTATTGAACCCTATTTCGAGTTCAACTTCTGATTGTGTTTGTGCCTTGGTGTGTAATATCCATACACATTGGTAGTCAAAACCCCATTCTCACTTATCGTTCCTTATTCCCATTCAAACCCTATTAGCATCCGAGACCGCTACATGGATTACTCATCATGTTTATTGCTTCCTCACTCTCAGAGCTCTTATCACTATGGCTCTCTACTTGAGCATTCAATCCTTCACCTTTCAAAATCGTTACCCTCTTGTTCAGGCATTGAGAGGCAATATGTCCACAACCCAAACATTTAAAGT
The DNA here is from genome assembly GCA_024138005.1 of Lumnitzera racemosa. Taxonomy (NCBI): domain Eukaryota; kingdom Viridiplantae; phylum Streptophyta; class Magnoliopsida; order Myrtales; family Combretaceae; genus Lumnitzera; species Lumnitzera racemosa. The sequence goes on along the minus strand of JAMXBC010000004.1, from coordinate 70,327,321 downwards.
ACTTAACTTCTTAAGCTTTGGTGCTGGACACTCTCTCCTTCTCTACCTTCTTAGTGTTAGCCTAGTCTGGTCGACTAGACTCTCCTTTCTTTGTTCTCCTCTTTAGTCCTTTTCTCTCAGCATACCTCTTAGGCTTAGGACTGCCTTGTTGAAGTTGGCTAGTCGGCCTTTGATGATGTCTTCTCCTCTCTCTCTCCACCCTTAATGCTAAATTGATCAGTTGATCTAGTGAGTCGAACGAGTGCAGTTTAACCACATCAGCAATGTCATCTTGAAATCCACTAAGGAACCTAACAATAGTACGATCTTGGGGCTTAGTAATTTCACATCTAGTCATTAAGGTCTCAAACTCTTGTAAGTACTTTTCAACAATGTTTCGACCTTACCTCAGGTGCTGGAAAGCATAAAGCATCTCTTGCTTGAAGTAGATCAGCACAAAGTACTGATTCATCAACCTCTTCATAATCCTCAAAGTTCTGATCGACTCCTTTCCTTCGACAGCTCGCTTGACGATCAATTTATCCCACCAAAGACTTACATATTCAACAAGGGTTAATGAGGCTAGCTTGACCTTGGTTTTGTCATCACACTCATAGCATTTAAACATCTTCTCTACTCGGGGAACCTAGTCAAGGAACTCTTCTATTGAACCTAAGGTTCATTATTTGATTTTGATAAGAACAAAACAAAAAGTGTATAATAACCTAGGGTTTATTATTTGATTTTTATAAGATCAAAGCAAAAAGTGTATAATTAAACTTATTGATTTTGATGAGAACAAAACAAAAAGTATATAACTAAACATGTTGTTTTTGAAGAGAACAAAACAAGAGGATGATTAAACTAAGAATTATTCGATTATATTGAGGTAATTGAATAAGATCAATTAATTTGCTTAATGATTAAATATATCAATTATCTCTATAAGAAATTTAATCTTTTGAGTGGTGATCAAATGATCTTGAAGTTAGATTGTAAAGAGTATTTGTTTATTTTGTGTTAAAAGAATTCTCAAGTGATATTTGATTTATCGAGTTAACGATTCAAAGAAGAACTAAGTTGACGGTATAAAACCCTAAAAAACATAAAGAAAAGCTCACTAGCCTAAAGGAGCCGACTTGCCGGTAGAGTATTTTATAACCGGCTTATCGGTAGTACAATGTATCGGCATGCCGGTAGTACAATGTATAGGCATGCCGGTAAGTTTGATACAACTAACCGTTGGAACATTTAATACGCTGTAACGAAAATAATTGAATGGGATGATGTAAATGCTCAATAACCTGACCAAGGACAGTAGAAAACTAATCTTTTGCTGCAATATTTCAACATTCTCTTGTATTCTTATTGTTTATAATTCTCATTGTCTCTTGTACCATAAATTGTTAATATTTAGAGAGATTTAAAGTGTAGTGCTTGTGAGCTATTAGTTGCAAAGTATTGAGAGTTAAAAGTACTACACCAATAATTCTTAAAATTGAGTTTTAATGTTGTAAGTTGAGATTGAGTTTTGTGTTAAGAGTTGTGAGTGTGAAACTTGTGTAATCAAGTTTGTGTTTGTGTAGCTCTTGGAGCTTGGATTGAGAAATCAATAAAGTGGTGTGAAGCCCCCGATTGGAGGCAATGTGGGTCCGTAGAGACTAGGGGGCGGTCCGAACTCTACGTTATATTTGAGCTTGATCTTCTTTAATCTTATCTCTTTTAATTTTCGCACGTATTATTGTTTTATTATTACTTTGATTACTCTTATATTGTTTTTAGTTGTTTATATTGAAAAAGAATTGCAATTTGTCTTTAAAACTCAATTCACCCACCCCCCCACTTAAGGTTAGCTTAGTGTTCTTCAATTGGTATCAGAGCTAGTCTCTAAATCTTTTGCTTAATCATATATTAAAGTAAAGATCATGACATTTAATATATTAGGCTTTATGGAAGGGCAAGCTATAAATAGACTACCACTCTTAACTGAGAATAATTATCCTTATTGGAAATGTAGGATGTGTATCTTCTTAAAAGCACAAAATAGATTGTTGTGGTAAGTAGCAGATAAAGGACCATTCAAGATAGAAGGCAAAGAAGAAAATAATTGCACCGAAAATGATTGGAAGTTGTTAGACTTAAATGAAATAGCTATAAATATCTTGCATTGTGCCATGAATGAAAATGACTTTAATAGAGTTTGTATATGTAAGAGTGCTAAGGAAATTTAGGAAGAATTAAAAAGTACATATGAAGGAATTAGCCGAGTAAGGGATACAAAAATAAGCTTATTATGTGGACAATTTGAAAACTTTAGAATGAATTCAAACAAAACTATTGATGAGATGCATAACAAATTCATCAATATCATCAATCCTTAGTGTTCTTGGAAAGACATTTACTAACCTTGAAATAAATTCCAAAATCCTTTTGTCTTTGCCAAGAGATTGGGAAGCTAAGAGAACCACGATCGAGAAAACTCCTGATCTTAACATAATGCCAAAAGAGCAACTCCTAAAACTTATGAGATGGTTAAGAGACATGGAGAAGAATCTAAGAAGAAAACAATTGCTTTGAAGACAGCCAAGGAGAGCTCTAGTAGTAATGAAAGTGATGATGATGTGGCTATGATCACAAGAAATTTCAAGAAATCTATGAAGTTCAATAAGAAATTGGTGAATAACAAGGATGAAAACGCATCTCAATCTATAAAGGATAAGAAGGAAGTAATCAAGTGTTACGATTGTCAAAAATCGGGTTATATTCAACAATATTGCCCAAATCTTAAGAAAACCGAGAAAGGAACATAGAAAAAGGCTATGATAGCAACTTGGAGTGATGGTGATTCAAGTGACTCAGACAGGGAAATGTGCTTCATGGCCATGGACAATGAGGTATGTTCTACTTCTAATGATTCTTCATTTGATGAGCTCAAAAATATGTATGATGAGTTACTTAAAGAATTTATTAAGGTTCAAAAGAAGAATAAGATGATGAAACAAATGATGTTTGAAATATGAAGTGAATTTAATCTATTTTTAAATGAATATAATAAAGTGAATGATGTTAAAGAAAGTTAAGAGGAGGATAATGAGTACTTAAGATTAGAAGTTGATAAATTAAATAAAAACAATGAAGCATTGAATCTTAAGAATGAGGAGTTGGCTAAGGAAAATGATCGATTGAAAGAAAAGTGCAATTCTCTTGAAGCAAAAGTTGATAGCATGAAAAATGAGGATAATATGGTAAATAGGTTAGGAGAACATCAAATTGAAAACACTATCTTGAAGTTTAGCCTAAATGATTCAAAACAAATTATACCCAAGTTCGTGAATGGAGAAAAGAATTTAGATAATCTCCTTAGCTCTTAAAGGTAAGGATTGAACAAAACTGGAATTGGCTATAATAGGGAATATACTTATAGGTCTTACAAAAGTCACTTTGTAAAAACAACAACTAAGACTTGTAACTATTATAGTAGATATGGCCATATTGTACATATCCATGCAATACGTCGCAATATCAATTTGAATCATAAAGGTAAAATGGCTTGAGTTCCAAAAGGACAAGGATATATTATTGCAACTAACTACAAAGGACTCAAACTCACATGGATACTAAAGAAGCAATCACATGTTTTTTTAGGAACTTCAAGTGGGAGTAACTTATGAAACTCGAATGGAGAATGCTCAAAGAAAATTCAAAGTGCCTACAACATGGTATTTGATTTAAGATACTAATTCAAGTAGTCTCTATAAAATAACTAACATATTTTATGTGTATTTAAAATTCTTTGTGGTTATTGGGCTTTCATGTGCACACTTTTGCCATATCTTGATCTTTATATCAAATATGTGTTTACATGTGTTTAATTGAGCCAATATTTCATGCTTGAATGGTTAGCTTGATTTGATTATGAAACTATGCATAATTGATATATCCTCAACTACATTTAAGCTCACATAAGTATTTAGGGACTTAACTAGTGTTTTTGCAATTACTAGCTTTACAAGCCATGCTTAAACTCTCATCATGTCATAATACGCATATAAATCTTGCTTGGAATGGATAATTGCAAATATCATACTTTTTATGCACATTTGAAGTTTCTCATGTATATTTAGAGTCATATGTGCACAATTTTTCCATGTTTCGATTTCCATGTTCAAATCCAATTCCCGTATATTTAATTTTGTCCATAGATTATGGTTGAATGATTAATCTGGCCTACTTTTGTTTTTGTGCAAATTTGATTCCTTTAAACTCAAATTAGGCTCTTATTATTGTTTGGGAAGTCATGTGATCATTTTGTCTATTTGCATGCTATATGTTGTAATCATGCTACTCTTGTATCTATAGACACCATTGAAACTTGTTTAGAATGCCAAATTATCATTAACTTGATTTAGTATGTATATATGAAATTAAGCTCAATTTGTATTTAATAGTTGATTTTGATGATTTTAAGTAGTGATTTTAGGACTTCTAAATCCTTCTTGCGATATTTTCCTTCCAACATAACGTTTAGCATGTTGTAAGTTGAGATTGAGTTTTGTGTTGTGAGTTGAGATTAAGTTTTGTGTTGAGAGTTGTGAGTGTGAAACTTATGTAATCAAGTTTATATTTGTGTAGCTCTTGGAGCTTAGATTGAGAAATCAATAAAGTGGTATGAAGTTCTTGGTTGGAGGCATTATATGTCCGTAGAGACTAGGGGGTGGTTCGAATTTTACGTTATATCCAAGCTTGATCTTCTTTATTCTTATCTCTTTTAATTTTTGTACTTATTATTGTTTTATTATTGCTTTGGTTACTCTTATTATTGCATTTAGTTGTTTATATCGAAAAAGAATTGCAATTTGTCCTTAAAATTCAATTCACCGCCCCTCCTAAGTTTAGCTTAGTGTACTTCATCTTTTGGTCAACTACTTCCATTGAAGGTCAGCAGTTTAAGCTTGATGTTGTCAAGTCTTCAGCTATGCGCTTGGGGTTCATCCTTTGCATTCCTAGTAGGTCGAATCACCTCGAATCGGCCACTTCTGTTGGAGCTATGCTCTATCACATCTCTTCTCGGCCTTAGCTCTCTTCTTTGAGCTCCTTGGTTTACCTTGAAGTCAATACTCCTGTCATTGCTTCTCCTAAGCTCAGGTCAGTTTTCTCTTCTCCTCAGCTCGGCAGCTTTTCATGGCTGTCATTCATTATTATCAAGCTCATTGGAGCCACTTTTACTGGTGGATATTCATTCCCTTCTTTCACCTCAGCCAACATGTCTTTGGCCTCTGACTAATCTAGTAAGTTCCTAGAGAGAATTAGCGAGATTCAAATTTTGATATTCTATGTTATCAACACTTCTCCTGAAACTTCCACAAAGGCTATCACTACTGTTATTACCACTATCTTCAGACATTCTTGTCGTATAGCAAATTCTAAAGAGAGAAAATTTAACAAATATGTAATACACTCAACCATACTCAACTTAGAACCACCACTAAGACAATTCCATAAATACTACTACAGCAAAATACAACTAACAATAACCCAAAAATTACTGCTACTCGATTTCTACAGCTACCTATGGTTGACTATTGAAATTACTGCTAAGAACATGAACAATACTAAAGAACAATGATTAACATAAATGTTCAAACCACGAATCAAACTTTAAAGAACACTAACACACGTATCTCCCTAAAGCTTTGATATTAACAAAGTTGATGTGAATCCATGTAACAGGTCTCGAACCAAAAATGGGTATTCGAGGGTTTAAGAAGAATATGTAGAATAGGGAGTGAAAGGGGTTTTGATAATGAATGTGTATGGATCTTACGCACCAAGATACAAACACAATCGAGGGTTTGAGCTCGAAATAGGTTTTGATACAACTCACGAACACTAAATGTTCCTTGAGGTTTCAAATAAAAGGTTAGATGTGACTCATTAACTCGCTCTAATGAAGGAGTTCGCCACAATCTTAAGGATAAGATCGATAAAAATGTAAGAAAGATTAAAGAGTTATCCGTCACTCAATAATCTGAAACACCAGCTCAAAAGGGCCCAAGAATGTCCTTACTTCTAGAATGAACGTTTAAGTATAAATTCTCCCTATGAATATTCTTCACTTCTCTTGATAATTACAAATGTTACTATTTATAGCAACTCCTAAAACCCTAATAGTAAAACTGTAAATAACACATAAGGCCTTAAACCCTAAAGAATGGCCTACAATAGAAACAAGGAAAATATTTACAAAGTATACAAAACTGTGCACTTAATAGAATGGTCGGCATGTAATCGTTTAAGTTGTCTATGGTCCCGAGCAAGGGTCGGTTGGCAGTTGGATATCCGAGAAGGGGTAGGATGTTTGGAAGTCTTATTGTGCTTAGCCAAGCTCTCAATAAGGTCGGCCCACAGTTGTTGCACTTGTAGATTGCTAGGTATTAGCTTTTCCATGTTGTGTCGAGCTATTCTTTGGCCTTAAGGCTCTGATCGCTTGGTCTCTTATCATCCCAGTAGACGACATACTTTATGCCAAATGGTTCCTTTCCCTCCTTTAATCTTTCAATTATCAATTTGGCCTTGGCAAGAGCAGGTCGGTCTCAGGTTAGGATAAGTCGGCTTTAGCTTCTAGCAGGTTTGTACTGGCTTCTGATGGGTCAGCCTTGGACTAAGGATCGTTGTGGACTGATCCCTATCACTTCAATGTATGAATTTTTCTTGTGATTCAAGTTCTCCTTGATTTTAGCTTCTTGAAGTTTCCATCAATTACATTAAGTAAGAATGAAGCTCGGGGACATATAGTTGACTAGAATTTAACACAAATCGTGCCCTAAATCGCGAATTAAGTCTAGACCATACGCTTTTATTCAATCGTTATTTACCACTTTCCATCCTCAATCCGAGCTCTAACACTATAAATTGGAGCTTGGATAAGTACTTAAGGGCATGATTTTCTACTTCAATCCACAAGATCCTCACTTAATCTCTTTTTCGACTATCGACTATCGGCTATCTCTCTCTCTTTCTCTCTCTACAGCTTTCTCTTTCTTTGGTTACTCCCGAACAAAACTACCCCTACTATAGCCTCCCTACGATACATACACTCGAACCTAACTACTCTCTCTTTCAGCTGCACCCCTTAGAACCCTACGTAACATACTACTACTATGAAACCTTAAGTTACTACAACCCTATTCTCAAACCACCACCTCCACTACTACCAAAGCCATACTAAGCCCACTATAAACCTTACTACACTCTACAACCCCCAACCCAACTCTTCATCCATACCCAAGAACCACCACCGCACTGAATCGAAGCCACCATCATAGCTTTAACTTAGATTACCACCTAAATGCCGCAGCATCGAGCCTACCCCCAAACTCTAACCCAAAATTCAAAAAAACCACCTTTCCCCTTCATTTTGGTCTTAGAATCGATTGGAGAGACGCCTAGCCATCATTGCTACTTGCCAATTGCTTGGAGCTCCAAGTCCGACTCACTGTCTGCTTCAAATCCAACCTACCTGATCCACGTACCCAAAACTTGACCTGCACACTATAAGTTTAAGTTTGGCCTTTTCCTTCATTTTGTAAATTTTTTTTCCTTCAAATTCAATTGTAATCATAAGTGTAATTGTAAATATGAAAAGAAAAAGAGAAGAAAAGAAAAAGAAAAAGAAACAAGAAAAAAGAAAAAAGAAGGAAGGAATGACTTAGTGAATTAAGTTGTTCATTCTTTTTTTTTTTTGGGACACAAAAATAATAATAGATAAAACAAAGTAAAAAATAAAAAGAAAGAAAATAAGAAAAATAAGAATACTAAATGGAAAATAGGAAATAATTTTTACCACTTAGAAAAAACCAATTTTTAAAAAATAAACAAACATGAATCAATCCCTTCCCAAATTAGCACATTTTTTAAAACTTTTTAAAAATAAAACCCTAATTAGGACCCTTTAAATCTTTATTAATAAAATTGAACCTACTTAAAACGTAAACTCAACATTTTTTCAAAATTAAAACCAATCCAACACACTAAAATTTTGCAAAAAGAACTACGTATATTTGATCCCAAATAGCGGGTATGTAAGCACCTCCAATGCAGTGTAAAAAATAAAATATTTAGTTTTTTCCATTTTTAGAAAATTACTTAAATTAGTAAAAGAAACTTTATTTAAATGTTAGTTTTTTTAAGGTGAACTAAAAAAAAAAAAAATCAAGTCTAAATTTGGAAAGTGGACGATACCTATAAGGATTTAAAAAACCTAACCCTCAGACTTGATCTTTGGTCTTTCGAAAACCCTTTTTAAAATCGACTTTTCTTCACGTAAATTAGTGTTTAGATCCAAACCAAATCTGCCTATTTGGTTTGGACCTAAACCATTTCCTAACCCTAGTTAGGTGGTGACTCCAAAAGCTTACCCATTTAATATTGATCCTTGACTAAGGTTTGGTATTGATTGGTTTAAGAAAAACTTATTTAAAGAACCAGAAAAAACCAGACTTGACAAGTATATTAAGTAATATTTCAATACATATCTTCGATTGTAGCATTCTCTGATGGTTTGTTACTTCCTATGGAGCAGTGACTTGCTACACGATTTTGTTTATAGTGTTGAAGTTTAAATTTGTAAATATAAAAGTCTAAAAAAGAAGAAGGTTATGTATGTATGCATACCTATATGATCTCCATCGAAGCTATCAACATTGGAAGTTGATTTACATGAATGTGTCATATGACAGATCTTAGTTAAATGGGCGCCTTGATCTACATGAATGTGCCATACGACAGATCTTAGTTAAATGGGGGCTTGGAGAAGTGTTGAAACAATTTTATGGGGATTGGTTGAAAGGAATATAGGGCGTTGATACTTCTAATCGAAACATGCAGATTTTGGCGATTTGAATTTTTAGAACAATGATCATTTGCACATTGTTCAAAAGTAATAAATGAAATTAAATTAAAATCCAATTATATACAAATGCGTATATATATTGCATTTACCTATTTGTTTAGCTTGATTAGGAGCGTTGGCTTCCACATAAATGCTTAATCCACATGAATAGGCCAAGTGGCAAATATTTGTTAAGTGTGCACATGTTTCTTTATCATGAAGATATGATATTAAAGGTAGTATCCATGTGTGCCCTATAATTGGATCAACATCTTGCAAAATGGGCCTTTCTTTATTAGGCAAATATAACTTGTCTTCTTGACCTATCAAGACTTCTCCAATAAGATTTTCTTGAACTGATTTGATTGGCAAATGATGAACAATTTGATCCTTCATTTGGTTCCATTATGTAGCTAATTTGTAGAAAACTTTAAATAAAATTATTATGTGTCTATTGTAAAAAGAAAAAGTTGCGTTATGTACAAAGATGCAACTATGGATATTAAGATCATTATGTCAATGTATACTACGAAACAAAGTCCATAAAGGACAAATTGCATGCAAAGCCACAGTCTTCTTTCATACAAGGATCAAATTCAAAAAGCCAAGAAACTGGGAAAATGTTAAAGTAAGACAAAATTAATATGAACTACCAATTGTTTGAAAATGGCTGATCTTAAAGTGTATTCTATCAGGAAAATAAATAAGACTTATTGAGTGTCGAGATAATTTTAAACTCTGACACACTGTACTGAGTATATCAGCTAAATAAAAGTAAAATGGTTTTTCATAAAATGTGTAAACATGATTGTGAAATTATGAAATAATTTTTGGGTATACCATATTTCGATACGATATTATAATAAATGTTATGAAGACATTTTTTATTGAAAGACGTATGAATATTTTTATATCAATGTTTATGAAAAATTCATCTTCAATATTTATTACCTAAGCCATTTCCGTAAGCAATATTTCTCTGTTTTAATTTAATTTTTGTAATTTATTGCATAATTGCAACTCGTTAGCTATGTATGTATTTGTTGAAAAGAAACAATTTATTATCCCTTCTTATCATGTGGGAGTCAATTTAAATAATTTGGACTTAATATACTTTTTCTCTAACAGTTGATTAATAATTTTAAAGTAATGAAAAAAAATTGTTTTTGTCCTATATTTTTCGTGCTTTTCTTTAAAAAAAAAATCCTAACTTTCTGCTACTTTACAGTTACCGTTAAGTAGGTAAAGCTTTAGCCAAAATTTAATTCCTTTCTTATAACAATTAATGAATAATTTGAAAACCAAATGAATGGACATAAAAAGTAATGGGAAAAATTGGTGATATCCTCTATTATTCACGGTCCTCTATTAATAAATAAGTTATAATTTTTTTGTTAGCTGATAATTATCTTTGGTTCTATAAAGCTTTATTTATGCTTTGTACTATCATTTCCTAGCTTCCTTATCAAAATGTAAGAAGTTTTCACTAAAAGAGAGAAACGTCTAAATTGCATAATTATCTTTAATTAATTTCCCTATCTGTCCATATTGATTTCAAGTTTTTCAAACCCCATAAGTGTAAATAATATAGTTAGAAAAATACCTTAAAGATGTCCACTTAAAAAATCAATTTCCCCAATTTTCCTTTGAAATCCCATGAATCATTACTTTTACTCATTCCACTTATCTTGCGTGCAAAATGTTCAATCGAAGGGCCACCCAACTCTTATCGTAAAACATCTATTTACGTCCTCCAACCATTGACTAATAAATTTACTTAATTTTTAGTATCATATTTTGACGAAACGAAAAGGGCAAAATCACACCCAAAACATTTCAAACATAGAAACACGACAAACGTCATAGATTGCAATGACACGGATATGGAAAAGTTTAGAAAAATTTCTAAATCAAATTAAAATCCACGAAAGTTTAGTAATCAATTTGGAGTTTATGTATGAGTTTAGTGACTATACAGAGAAATTTAGTTGTAAAATCTTAGTAATTGATTTAGATTTTTCAACATAATTTTGTAAATATTTTTTGTATTCATTAAATCAATTATATTACAAAAAAATCATACAAATAATACCATGATAATTACATAATCTAACAAATAACACTATGGTAATTACATAAGAAGCCCTTATAAACGATTTGCACTTTAGTAACAGAAAAAATGAAAAATATAAAACATTAATAGTACAACTATACCTAATGAAAGCAATGCAAATGATATTCGTAGTGCGATAGATCGAGGAACCGGAATATATTACCCAATGCAATGATACTAAAGGAAACGTGTTTGAAAGATAACCAAAAGTTAATATACCATTAATACCACCAAAAGGAATATGGAAATTACAAATCTATAAGATTGGATATTATATTTACTTTAGTTGGCAATTTGCGTGAAATGATAATGTTGAAACATGGCACAAACTTGCTTGAAAGGCCCCTACAAACTATTAAATGTGCGAAAACAATTACAAAAATTCGTAATAAAACAAAATATTTAAACAAAAACATGTAATTTAACAAATGAGCACCAAAGAGTAGACCAAAAAAGCAATAAAATAAAGTGTTATATGGATAAAAATAAATTACACTACTTGGTCAGTATATGGACATTAAGAAACCTGGAAAGTATGTAGATAATAACAAATTGCGTTACTTGTACAAGGAATAGAGAAACAGAACATTAGCACCGAGGACTAAAGTAAAAGGCAACAAAATAAAGTACCATATGGAGAGTTGGGGTGCTAATTTTGTTAATATAATTATTTTGTCTCAAATTAACTATTGAGATGTTAGATTTTTACAATTAAAAACTTAAAATTGAAACCAAGTATTTATATAATAACGTAGACATTATCACCTGAAAAAAAAATGTTATCAGCATTTAACAATCAATTAAAAAATTACTAAATATTATCTAAAAAATTATTTCAATTTCAGACAATATTATATTTATTTAGACATGTGGTGTTTCAACGTGAGTATAACAAAACGACTATTATCCATCAAACTCACGCATCAATTAAAGAGTTTATGGTACATATAAATGAAAAAAAAAAAATACATAATGCTGTTTGATAAAAGGCACAATTAACCGTAATCTCAAAAAGTCCATGATTTAGTCTCACGCCACCATCACCTAAATCACCAGAATAAGCTTGACGAAAGGGATAAAGGCCATAAAAAAACATGGCAAAGAGAAAATCATGGAATAAATAAAATAAATGAACAAAAAGACTTATATTACTAAAAATAGGTCGAGTAAAAGAAGAATCTATGAACCGCTATTAAAAAGTTTTGATGAAATAAAGAGTTATGATAATAGCTACCAAATAGATTAATTGCTAAATGGTAATATTAGGATGATTTATTTTAAAAAATTATATCTTAAGAATGTCTTTCACTCTTTTTTTTTTTTTCTCATACGAGACTTTAAATTTACGTATACTTTTATCTTGCTATGAAGATAGCACTAACCATTAACAAGATAAAATATGTGAAGAAACCTATGTTTAAATCACATTATGTTGAAGACTACATCACAAAAAATTGAGTTACGAAAAAACGACTCTAGCATCTTTAATACGTAGCTAACCGCAGGGAATCATGGAAGCAAATAGGTACGGTAACAAATGCATTCTTAATTACTGTTCCACGATACACTTTGGCAGTTTTTGTAGTATTAAAAGCATAGATGAAGGGAGAGAGAGAGAGAGAGAGAGAGAGTGCGTATATAGAAAAAGTAAGATAGAGAAGCATAGAAAAGATAAATAACTTTTACCTGCACACTAAATTAGCTCAGAGCATTAAACCAGAGAGAGAGAGAGTGTCAGTGTGTGAGAGATGCCATAAAAGGACAATTGACAAAAAAAAAAAGAAAAGAAAAGAAAGTGTTCTAGTCAAATTGAAAAGGAAACGGAGAGAGGAAAACTGTTGTTATCAATTATTTTTAAAAATACCGAAAAGTTAAAAGAGGGACATGTGGTGCAATTCATGCATAGTTATACATGAAATGTGGGAACATGGTGACTTTCGATGACGTCATAATATTTATAATTGCTTTATTATATGAGGTGGAGGTGAATAACCATTTCTTTTATAATCATAGATGAAAAGGTATGCAAAAAATGACATATTGCCACCGATGAAAATTATGTTTCTCTTCCTTGTTTTTCAATTACATTACAGCAAAGAATTTTTCATTCAGTTCTTTCCACTTTCATCCTCTGAATTAAAAATGAGAAATAAAACTTATATTTCTTCATTCCACCACTTTTACTGCATCCTTTTACTATAGTAGTTGCGAAAGAATGTGTAAAGGCATTTTTGATTCACGAAAAATATTATTTGAGCATTTTTTTTTTCCAATATTAGCGACAATAATCATGAAATATTATGATTCTAATTTTAAGATGTTGTCCTTTTTAGAGTCTTTCAGGGGCGACTAATCATAAAATAGTTAAGAATAATTTATTATATTATTGTCACTAATATTGGAAAAAGAAATGCTCAAACAATATTTTTCGTGAATCAAACATGCCTTTACACATTGTTTCGCAACTACTATAGAAAAAGGATGCAGTGAAGAAATATGAGTTTTATTGCTTATTTTTAATTCTAAGTGGAAAGAACTGAATAAAAAATTATTTATCATAATGTTTGGTTGGATTTGGAAAACAAGGAAGAAAAACATAATTTTCATTAATAAAAAAACTCTACAGATACGTTGTCTAAACTTTTAGCTTATATTATTATTTAATTATTCAGTTTCCAAAAAATGAATTCACTAGGTTGCTTTAACAAATTTTTACATCCCTAGTGAGTGTGGAGCCTAATCGGAGGAATTTTAAGAACGGCCTCAATTAAACCTAAAATCATGATTAATTAATTAGTTGGTATACTTTATCGCATGATAATAATAATATTATTATTATTGCAAAAGGCTTGCTAAGAACGCTCTCTCCTCTACCCTGATCACTGTCGATCTTGTGCTACTCAAAAGTATCATCGGAAGTCACACAACTCGGCTTCCATCAAGGAAGGCTACTAAACTCTTAATTATATCTATAATTGCTACAGGCTCTATAGAATTAGTATGCATAAATATAAATTTTTATAACTTATATAAAATAATTTTTAAAAAACTATAAAATACTTACAATAGTAATAAAAACTTCAAATATGTGATGGAAATAAAAAAAATAAAGAAATTACTTTTTATTTCCATAAAAAAATTTTAATTAAATAATCTAACATACATAGAAGAATGAAAAATCAAAACTAAATTCCTTTTTTAATTTTGTTTTGGAAAAGTTATGAATTAAAGAAAATCAAACACTTTAATTCATCATGAATTATTGATGGTATAAATTAAAGCAAATAGATTTCTTATAAACTTGGCAACTAAAGTTGAAACCTAAATGAAAGCTAAGAACATTGAGTAGGGGATTAATGTCATGTTTAGTAAATAGGAATAGACCGAAATAAAATTTTGATTCTGTATTTTATTCTCTTTTCTCCTGTTTGGAAGTATATTTAGAAGCTAAAATCACAATCCTATAAAATTGATAATTCTAGTTTCAAGGAAGAATTCGATTTCACTTTCGCTTTTGAGAAGAGGTAATCATCATTTCGTTTCTCCCATTTATTATTATTACATCAAATTACTTATTTAACTATCAATTTAATTATAACATTCAATAATAATAATTAAGAGTAATTTTTACAATTATCATTATATAGATATTTAATTTTATTCAATTCCACTTCATTACATGGATATTTCCAAACATAGAAAGGAATTTACCATTCTATTCCTTATTCCATTCCATTTTAAATTATTATTGCATACCAAATGTGATATAAGAGTGAGATAAATGAAAAATAAAATTGGGAAACATAGGGAACATAGTGTAGTGTCCTAATAGTTGATAGGATTATGGAAGCCTAGTTATATTTTCTTTTATATTTTTAGTGCATTTGACTTAGGTAGATAGAATTAGTATTCCTAGTCAAAATCGAAAGTTTCCATTAAGTTTAATGTATAGACTCGTGAATCTACCAATTATGTAAAAACGATTCCATACTCGATTTAATTTGAAAAAAAAAAATTTCATTCTAAAATTATAAATTCGCGGAATCATAATTTTAATAATATATCATCATATGAAGCACGTGACTCATGTTACATGCACGTAAAACTCACATAATCAATCTTTACTTCTACAACTAATATTATATATATTTTTGAAGAGTTTTGAAAAAATATTTTACCTAAAAATAACAAATGTAGGATGAATTATTGAATTACCAATTTATAACAGTTAATGTCCAAGTTGAATTATGGATCATATAATAGATGTTTGATATGTCTTCACAAAACCCCTACTCATGAACTTACCATCCTCTGCAAATGAGCCAGGCAAGACGGAAGTGATATGCTGATTAAACTAATAGATGTGGGTGTGAGTCGGTTGCACGTAAAATGAAGATGTAAAGAAATGGACAAACTCGTTGAAATGCACATGCATTGGATGCATGAGAATCCGCATGTGCTTTCCACTGGAAACTCCACAAGTGCTCATGTTTTCATGTATTTAATTAATTCTCGCCATCTAATGCCAATACTACTACTACAAATAATAATTATTATTATTTTTATTATTGCAAATACACCGCAAGTACTATTATTTAGGTATAGATGAACATCTAACTTTCCAAAAAGCATACTTTGACTCTCTATAAATTTTAAAAATATGCACACACATATCAACCATTTATCAAATCTCCTAAAAATATCACTAAATGACTAATATATATCGACAAATTTGGGGTTTTAACAAAATGTATATATACATAAACATATACATATTTTTTCAAAACTTATAAAAAAGATCGAAGAAATGTTTTAAGAGTTTAAACTTATACTCATTGAGATGAAAATTTGCCGTCGCTTGGTTCCTATCCCAACAAATAAAAATACACCATGCGCCAGCCATAGAGATGCAATCAAGTTGCCGTCATCTACTCCATCTTTTCGTTGATCTCCGTATCTACTCCATTGTTAGGTTTTCGATTTCATGTGCTAAATTAAATTATGTAACCCTTTGATGCCAAAAATAGGTTTGTCTACCAAATTAGTTTATTAAATACAAAAGGGAGAATTATAATGAAAAAGATCAATGTTTAGAGTTAAATTCAAATAAAATATTAATATTTTAAAAAATTTAAATAAAAGATTAACGTTTTATAAAATAATTTAAACAATAGATTTGTATTAACTAATCCATAAAATTGTTTTAACTGTTTTATAAAATATTGATATTTTATTTAAACTTTTTGAAACGTTGATATCTTACTTGAATTATTTTATGAAGCATTAGTTCCTTATTTGAACTATTCAAAATATTGATTTTTTATTTGAATTTACTTCCAAATATTAATCCACTCCATTGTAAATTTTCCAAATTCAAAATTCTATTCTCCATGATTTCTATTCATTGAGAATTTATTATTCTATTTTACTTATTTTTTCCTTTTTATTCCCTTATCATAATTTATTGCACAATTACATTCCTTCTATATTTAAAATTTATTATACAGACTAAAAATACAATGAGGAGAATTGCAATAGAGAGAATCAATATTTATGGGTGAGGCCAAATAAGGGACCAATGATTTAAAAAGTATAAATAAGGAATCAACATTTCAAAAAATTCAAATAAGGGATTAACGTTTCACAAAATAGTTTAAACAATAGGATTCATAATAGTCAATTTATAAAATTGTTTGAACCATTTTACAAAAAATTAATCCCTTAATTGAACTTTTTAAAATGTTGATTTCTTATTTAAACCAATTTATGAAACGTTCATTTCTTATTTGAACTATTTTGTAAAACATTGATCTCTTATTTGAACTTTTTGAAACGTTAATCTCTTAACTAAATTTACCTCCAAATGTTGATATCTTCTATAGTAATTCTTCTCGTCAAGCTAAAATTTCGGGTTCTCTCTCTTTTTAGTTTGATTTACATTAAGCTCCACTTACTTAACATAAACCTCTTGATTAGACTAAGAAAAGTTTTTTTAAAAGGGAGTTGCCACCAAATCAAAATTAAGATAAAAAGTGAAATTAGGGCCTATGGGTGGATGGACCATAATTCTAACTATTGGCCCATAGGATTTTCTAAAAAAAAAAAACTTTTAAAAAAATAGAAATAAGAAAACCTTAGGTTCAAAGCCAACTTATTTAAACACAAAGGTTTCCATGAAAAAAATCCATGAAATTGCTTAATGGGCCTTAAGTAGATTTTCAAATAAACTAGGCTTTTTATAAGAAAATTTTCTTTAAAAAAGGAAAAGGGAAAAAAGAAATTTATTATTTTGGTTTGCTTAAAATGCCTATATATTCACACAATTGGATTAATCTACGTAATTCTCAATTAATGAAAATTTTAGTTTATTGGTTTATTTTACTTTCGAGAACCTTCTTTTCACTTTAACTTTATTACGTTTTATTAATTTAAAAAAAAATATTTTTGGTCCACTTTTGCAAAATTCTAAAATCCTAAGTTTTAGAAAAGAGGCCATTTATTATTTTTTGATTTATGAAAAATTTTATGTGTAAAAAAAAAAGGAAAAAAAAGCCTATCTTATTTGAAAACATTGTTAAAGCCCATAGGGTAAGCAAAATTAAAGTCCAACATGTCATTAATTATTCATAAGAACATTGTAGAGAGCTAAATTTAATATTAATCTTCAAGCTCGTCGATTAAATGGATTTGACTCTGCGAGCTAAGGTGATAAAGCCCGAGAAGCCAAGTTTATAAATTATTCGAATGATCAAGGGAGATTTGGCATGATGGGCTTGAAGTAGGACTCGTTGAATCGGTCCATTCAATCTAACCTTTCTTAGTTTAACTCACACTAAAATAATAAATAAAACATTTATCTGAGCTTAAACTCATGAAAATAACGCACTTAGGATCCATTAACAATGGGGTTTAATCTTAATCATTGTTCACCATCATAATTTAACAGATGTGATCAATTATCCTTTTCTATAAATACCCTATTCACATCCTCATTTGGAGGGAAAAAAAAACCCTCATTAATGTCATTATTTTACTGGAACTTTGTCTCAAAGATTAAACACTTATACACATCAAGAACATCACCTCATTCTTCATTAATCTTGGAGTTTGATGTCATTGTGCTTCTCCACCTATCACTATACTATTAAAGCCTAACTAAGATCGCCTATTTCTCTTCTTTATGCTTCTCTCCTGATCATCTTATGTAAGTCACTCAAGTCATATCCCTAATCACATATAGCACGACTTCATACACCGGACGCATGTAACACTTGCATCCGTACCCACTCCCTTATGAACATATTATTCAAATCACCATCAACCACGTCAAAAAAAAGGCCATTGAATTTATTATTAAATTATGTTATTGTATAAACTATATTAAATAATTATGCTACTAATGCAAAAATCAACATAGACATATTAAAATTTATTAACTAACACTAACATGTTAATTTTTATTAAATTAAAGCATGCATATCACACAATATAAACATATCAATAATTAAAATCTACTAGACTAGCAACAATTAACATTAACATAACATAAGCTAACATAACATAACATAACATAATGATGTAGTTTTAAAAAAATTATTATAGACACATTATGATCATGGAAACAAATCAAAATAAGATCAAAACATGTTCTTCAACATTTTTTATATTTCTAGAGCTTTCTTCTTTTCTTTTTCTTTTCTTTTTTTTATGAACAAACCTATGATCACAAGAACAAGGTGAAAGACCTACTTACTCTGTGGATGAAACTTAGTCGATTTGGGTGATTTTCGACCAATTTTGGGGAGTGGTTGGTAGCATTGGACTCCTTGAAATGTCAAGCTTCAAAAGCCCTAAATCAATTTCTATAAAACCCAAGCCTTTACCCCCTTTATTTTTCCAAAAACGATCAACCTAGTGCATAATAACTTCAAAACAATTTTTTTAACCTTTATCCTTGAAATCAATTAAATCCCTACGAAATTAGATGAAATCAAAAATTTGACTTTATTTATAAACATGATTAGAATGTGTTCAAGAATTTTCTTTGATCAATTTTCTATATAGTGAGAGAAATTGAAAAGAAAGAGTGGATTTACACTTACAAACACCTAGAGTGAGAAACTAGCATAATATGAATCATGATTGATTTCTACTGGATGTGATGCTTTGAATGGATGGAGGAAGCATTAGCTTAATGCTCAAACCCAACCTACCCTACCCTTCCAAGAAACTTTGATTGAGATTCAAATTTTATTCATTAATGGCACCGAGTTTGTTTTTTTGAATCTCTTACTATTTTAGCTCAAATTTATCACAATTTCATGAAAAATTTGGGTAAATTAATATTCCTTTATCTTATGGAAGATGTGGTTTCTAGTTTTGGGTAGATCTATTTTAGATTATTCTAAGGAAATCATTTGGATTTACTTATTTTGTTTATGGTGTATTAAATAAGTATTTATTTGGCATCCAGATTTATTATTTTTATTTCTCCCTATTTTCTTAAAAATAATTCACAAAATACTCCTTTCCAAGAAGAAGACTTCCTAAGATTTTTTTTTTCCATATTTTTTTAGATATTTTTCTCAACAAATGAAGCACAAAATTAAATATAAAAAATTGAATTAGTTGTTAAAAATAAACCCAAAAGCCATTGTTTACAATTTATTCGAAACAAGAAAGAAGAGAAGGAGGGGGAGGAGAGAGGGATGGGTCAAGCTTTGACCCATGAGGACCAAGTGCCACAACCGTTACGTAGCGCATACATAGTTGACTAATGGCACTACATTAGCGCTACATGTTGGCCAAACATTATGCCATGTAGTACCCAAATATAGGTGCCACGTAACAATACTTAAAGGCAACACGTGTCTCATCCCCTTTTTATTTATTTTTTCTTTTTTCCCTTCCAGTTTCACTTGATGATTCTGATGCGTTTTTCCCTTCTTCTTTTTTATACCTTAAACAAAACCTGATTAATTACTAAAATTTTCTAAAAAAATATATGCTCAAAATGTTTTAAAATTTTTTCTAATTTGACTGAATTAAGATTTTGGTTTTCACTCGTATTCAGTTTTTTATTTAAAATTTCAAATAACTATAAAATGTTCGTTTTAACTCTAATCTAGATATAGCTTGAAGCCATAATCTCTTGAAAAAAGTATACTTAAAATATTTTAAAAGGAGTAATTTGAATCAGGCTAGAAAAATTAGTTTTTAATACATATCCATTTTTGTCCAAATTTTCTTATTATGTTAAATTGCATATATTTATTTTTTACTCCAAAAATAGTTTTGGACCTTAGAAAGATTATTTCTATCTCGAGCCCACCTAAATGGACTATCGCACAACATTTTTCATTATTTTTCAATTTTTGATTATTTAGATTTTTTTTTTTTTTTGCCTTTTTTCTGAAGAAGATTTCTAAATTAGAGACGAACCTCAAGTGGGTAAAAATGAGATGTCTACAGATATCCCTTTTTGTGGTGAAGTTTGATAAAGACTTTACCATGAAGGCTAAAAGAGACTCTATTTTTGCCATTGCAGGGGAAAAAGAGTTTGAAAAATGAAAAGTTAGAGATGAAATGTTATACCTAATGAGCTCCTTTGATAAGCTAGCCTTCAATTACATCACATAACGACTTATAAACATTATTATGACCATCCCTCGTCGGTTGTCTATGGATTCCATTATCAAGAAGTGTATCTATAGCCTCTTGCACCAATTAATTGAGGAAAGTGGAAAGAGCTCCTTATGGTCTATTTTTGCGAGACCTTTTAACAAGATATTCTTGCCCAAAAGATGATGACATTAAGGTTATCTGAAGGTAAGGCTCTTTACGGTCTATCTTAAGGGAGACCCTTTGATGAGATCCTATTTAACAGAAATGACGGCACTAAGGCTGTTAAAGGGTTGAAAGAGCTTCTTATGCTCCATCTTAATGAGACCCTTTAGTGAGATATCCTTTCTTAGAAGAGTAACAGTGCTAGGCTATGTACGGGTAAGGTACCTTATAGTCTATCTAAACAAGACCCTTTGGCAAGATATCTTATTTGAAGGGATGACAACATTAACGTGGTCTTAGAAGGCAGAAAGAGAACCTTTGATAAAATATCCTTTCCAAATAGAGCAATAGCGTTGAGGCCATCTGAGGGTAGAGCTCCTTATGATCTATTTTAATGAAACCTTTGGGTGAGATATCATATCCTAAAAGGCAATTAACGAGTTAGGACTCTTTTGAGATATCCTATCCTAAAGTTTTGAGTGAGTTTCATACCTACTTTTATGATTAGCTTGCAAGTAGTAGATTTTGGTCCGATGTCCCATAATTACCCCTCAGCTTAGAACTTATTGAATTGGTTGATCTTCATTAGAATTGGATACAGGAGTTTGCATACTCAACCGACCTTCTTCTTTCTTTTTAGCTTTCCTTTAGGGTAGATTACACTTCTTCTTTATCTATTTAAACCAAATCCTGTAAAAGGAAAAATTAAAGCATAAACATCAATGTTAATGATTGAGGATTTTCTCCTTTCTTTCTTTCTTTCTTTTTTTTTTTTTTGGGTGTATGTACTTAGAGAGATATGCATGGGATAATATGGAGTTGAGATTGAGAAAAACTTATTTATATAGTGGAGAGTGGTCAATGACCAATCTAACACCAATGACTATTGGGGTTATCTACTTTACACGAAAAGAATGAAAAAGTTACTTCACAAAGTATTCAAAATTGGAGACAAAATAACATCATTCCATCGATTTATAAGGATAGTACATCTTAACTTCATTACTATTCATAGGATCCCTTAAATTTGGGCCATCCATTTGAGACAAAATCAATGCTTCCCTAAACAATATTCTTTTCATTACATAAGGACCTTCATAACTAGCGATAGATAAGGGTCGAACAGGATAAACATCGGAATTGAAATTGTCGATTTCAGTAATGGTCTATGGGACGATTTTATAGTTCAGGAATGGAACCAAAATCAATAGTTTATAGTTCATATAATTGCCCCAAAAGAAAAAAGAAGGAAAAGGAAAGCAAACATATGGATCATATTATAAGGTACAGCCTGCAGGGCATGCAAATGCGGGCCCAACTTCTATTAGATATTAGGGGCCTCCTCCTACAAGCATAAGAGGCATTTTACCTTTTAGGCTCGTCGACCCTATTTTTCTCTTTCCCATTCTTAAATTTATTTAGATTGATTTAATTCCTTTTCCTCAAAAGATATGTTCCAAATGATTTCGACTTATTGATAGAGTTTTTTAGACTTAGACCCCACAGGCCTATGCCAACCTAATTGGGCTCATGGGTTAAGCTATACTTCTCTAGACTTAGTCTCTCCATCTTCATTTTCGGGCTAAACTTAGGCCTATAACATAGCCTGCCTATAGACACCTTATTTTTGCTACCCTTTATTTTAATTTTAGTTTCTTTTTATTTTTAGGCTAAGTTTACAAAAAAAAATCGAAAAAATGGAAAAACAAAAAAAAAAATACAAAAAAAATGTAAAATTGAAAAAGACAAAGTATTAAAAGAGTCCAAGTAAAGTCAGTCGATCATTTAGGGTCGGGTCGGGCAACAGTAAAAAATATGCATGCGATTTAGTAAATTTAGAGTTTTTTAAATTTTTGGGTTTCATTAAAAAACTATTTTAAAATTGTCTAGTAAAATATTTGACTGCATAAAATGAAATTTTGTATAATTTAAAAAAGAAAATATTTTAACTAGACTAATAAGACTCTAGATTTATTAAATTAAAAAGTGGTGTGAAAAATACTAAACATGTATATTTTAGGCTATATAAGAAGGCTAGAATCATTTTGGGTCGAGTTAAGCTTAAGTTAAAGGTTTAAATTAAGGTTAGGCCTAAAATAAATGAGTCAGGTTTAATTTGTGTAGATAATGTGTTGAGAAAAAGCTCAGTTGAGCTGACTACATACTTGGGCTTTGAAGCTTAAACTAGTAAAGGGTTAAGTATTCGATTCCCTTTACATGCATGGGTGCCATTTTTTTTCCTATGTTACGTATAGATCACCACAACAATTTTTTTCCCTTTTGCAAAATTTTCCTAAGAAACAAACAAAAAAAAAAAGGAAAAACAAATAAGCTTAATGAAACCAATCTAACAACTAAATCTTATAAAATCTTCACTTTTTTTTATCTAATTTAGAAGATTTTTTAGTGAATCATTAGTAAAAGCTCCGAATCTTACAATGATTTACTTCAATAATGATTAAATCAAGATTTGATAAGAGTGGTAGGGTTTCAAATCTCATGAATGTTGGATTTAAGTTGATCTGAAATGAGTTAAAGATTTTGAATATAAAAGAGGTCGGTAAGAAGAAGGAAGGGGGCTTTGCATAGAAATCCCATCAACCATCCTCCTTCTTCATCATCCCTAACACACAACTTCCATACCCAGCAATGCTCAGCACGTCCAAACATAACCTCGTCGACCAACCATAGATCCCCCTTCTCTCTCAACCCACTGCAAAACACTCGACCCCATTCACGTATAACACATATACACATGAGCAGCACAACAAACACTATGACCATCCAACACTCCATCAATTACTGACCCTCAACCTATCTTCACCTAAATATATAGCAAGCATCACACCTATCACACAGCAATCATAAACATAATAATAGCACTTTACACAATTGCAACCCTATGCGACTAACAGCTATACAACGACCTACTTCCCTGAAGCTAACCCGATGACCACTCTCCTTTTGTGCAACCAACATGCCCAGAACAGATTAGGCCGTGAACCAAAAATGTATGGCTGCTCTCTATGATCACACTCTTCCTCATTACCTAACCCCATTCAATACTCTCACAAAACACCACTGTGCACCATTCCGCCCCATCTCTCATTTCCTAGCGTCGCCAACCACTCAACCCACGAATAACGCCATTCAATCACACTACTAAGCTCGTATATGCCATAACAGCTACACTCAAGATTCGACCCCTTCTCTTTGTACAACCACACAACCAACCCCGACTGCCCTTCTCTCATCGTCATGTGCCAAATGAATACCCATCACATCTACCGTCGGCCCCTCTTTGGAAACTACCATTGCCACTTCCAAACACTAAGTCTCCATTACTATTATGTTACACAAATATCAAAACCCCCGGATACATCTTCATCCATCACATCCACCGTCTCTCCTTGTACAACTACCATCAAGTGACCACCATACAGAAAGGCATTGGTACCAAACCCATTTTCATCAATCACTTCCTCACCAAAGTGAAAAGTCCTGCTTGATTTGGTACTTGGATGCTTTCATACGACATTGGTTGCTGCTGCCATTGAAGGGCTTAACTGGGTGAACCGACCTGACTTGTAAGTGCAAATTTTGCATGATTCGAGCTAACCAATTAGGTCTTAGTGTTAATTCTTATTAGTTGATATATATACATATATATATATTGC
The DNA here is from genome assembly GCA_024138005.1 of Lumnitzera racemosa. NCBI lineage: Eukaryota > Viridiplantae > Streptophyta > Magnoliopsida > Myrtales > Combretaceae > Lumnitzera > Lumnitzera racemosa. The sequence goes on along the minus strand of JAMXBC010000004.1, from coordinate 70,302,876 downwards.
ATGTCATCATTTTTTTAAATAATAAAAATATATTTTTTCATAGGTATTGCATTTTTAGAATTTTCACATTTGCACGAAAATTGCATATTTTAACAAGTTGTCATAAAAATTGCATTTTTAGGCATTTAGGGATTTTTTAGGGGAAAAAAAATCATTTTGTCACTTATTTAGTTTTTCATAAAATAAAAAAAATCTTTAATTGGCATCTTTTCTATGATTTAAACGTCTTTTCTATCGTTTTGGTTTCTTTTCTATGGTTTAAACATCTTTTCCATAATTTGACACCTTTTCCATAATTTGACACCTTTTCAATGATTTAAGTATCTTTTTCATAGTTAGTTATCTTTTCCATAATTTAGGTATCTTTTCTATAATTAGGAATCTTTTCAATAATTCAAACATCTTTTCCATACTTAGACATTGCAAATTTCATGGAAAATTACATCTAGGTACTTTAGGGTTTTTTCTAAAAATATTTATCACATAAGAAAAGTTTATCTCTAAATAAAATATGAAATCGGTTTTTTTCTTTTTTAAGTTAAGGTTTTTCAAAATTGAATAATAAAAATTAGGGTTTCTTTTTTAGGGTTTTTCTTAGTAAAAATAAAATAGCTAAAAATGTAAATGTAGCCCTTTTTCATGAATAAAATTTATTGACACACTAAAGCTTTTCCAAAAAGATGAGATCTACGATTGGTTTAAATCCCGATTAGTGGGTATGTTAGCACCTTTAAGGTAACTATTAAATTTATAATTTTTTTTTCATTTTTTAGGGAAATTTTCTAATAGAAAAAATTCATCTTTTTTCATTTTCACATACTTTGCATGCTTTCTCATTTTTTTTGAAAAATTATAAAATAAAGGCCTATTAATTTTTTTTTAACTTTTTATATAGTGACTCGGTCTTAATAGGTTAACCCCCAAATTTATATTTTCTAGTTAAATTTTCTAAAAAATTATTTTTTTTAGAAAATTCATAGACTAATGGCTAAATTAAGGTTTTCCCATCTTATTTTTTACTAGTTTTACTGATTAGCAACTCTGAATTATTTTTTAAAATACTTTTACTAATGTTAAGTAATCTATATTAAGTGGGATGGACTTAACTAGGTTAAATTAAAGAAAACCAAAATAGAGCTCGATATTACCTAGCTACAATGATCACCTGCTTCCAGAAGATTGTGGATAAAGCTGAATGACCGAGTTAATAACTATTTCCTACATTTATCGAATACATCGAACCTTGTAACTTCATTACCCAATACTTGAGGACGTGATTTCTACCCACTAACTCCTCTTTAACTGCCAGCTCAACTCCTCTCCAACTGCAAGCTCCACCGCTCTATAAATACAAAATTATCACCCAACGGTAAACTACTCGATACTTCACATAATAGAGCCTATTCTTTACATTTGAGTCTTATTACTCTTCTTATACACCAATCTAACTTAAGCATTGGAGTTGTCACGCTAGACAGTACCCTAATGCCCCTTATTATTTTTTATCTTGCATGTTCACACAATTATGCAAAACCTAATCTCAACTAAATCACTACCAACCAAAACATAAAGACGAAATTTGGCACCGTCTATAGGAATGCAAATCCAATTTCCTTTTCGAATATACACTAAGCACTCTCCCAAACACCAACTTCGATTGTCGGCATGTCTTACATCAATAACCTTAAGAACAACGGTTGGTGAATAACCAAATTACCAACGACCAGCTCCTAGTTAGGGATACACTTAAATAACGCTTGGAGCACCTATTTGAAGAATTTGTTACCTAAAACATGTTGCTCTACGCTCACCTTAGGGAAGCCGAGAGGCATAGGATGTAGACCTATCTACTTAAAGCTTATGATGCTTGCACTGAACACAACAACCAGTAGTAGCAATAGGAAAATAGTACTTAATCCACCAGTGTAGGAGCAATAGGCACTATTTGTAGCCACTCGTAATAACACCTTTACTGGAAATAAGTAAGTAGCCGACTCCTATGGAGTAGTGGCACACTGTAGTGTGCTAAGCTCATCCTTTATATAATGTTGACCTCAATGAGCTTTGCGTGATAGTAAGATAGCTCTTCAAGCAGCAAAGGAATAAGACAATTGAAGACACCGAGTTGGTTACCAGCAACAAAACCTCCTTCACTAAGGATGTTTGGGTTGAATTATTGCCTCTAAATAGCAAGCTTCCTACCCTAGACTAATACGATGGCACTAGTGATTTTGATAATCACCTCCTCCACTTCTACATCCTCATGAACCTCTATAGTCATGGTAATGCCATTATGTGTAAAGCTTTCCCAGGAACTTTAAGGGACGCAACTTGGACGTCGTTTAACTACCTAGTCGATAACTCCTTTAGCTCCTTTAATGAGTTGGCATCGAAGTTTAGTCTCCATTTCTAGGCTAGTAAGCTCTCATCTAAGGACATTTCGTCCCTGTACTTAATAAGGTAAAGGAAAGGGGAGACTATATGGGAATATGTAGCCCAGTTCAACAATGTCATGTTTGAGGTCCCTTAATTAGATGAGGGGGTAGTAGTACATGTCGAATAGCTTGACATTAGACTTGTAGGAGACTTCTTCCACTTGCTTGCGAAGAGCAAGTTGAAGATCCTTGCTAAATTTTGGAATAAGGCCCAGAAATATATTGACCAAGAGGACAACATTTGCGTTAAGTGTGACGTCAATCAAGAGAGGTCGGGTGGAAAGGAGGACAAAGAAAGATTTTCTATGAAGGATCACTTCGGTAGTAGCGCATCGAGCAAAGTTGAGGGGGAAGGCTCAGGCCAACTTGATGTCGCCGAAGCCAACCTCGAATGGCTAAACTAACCTAATATGGTAGTGATCAACTCGAGGCCGACCTGACATGATAGTAGCCAACCTTGCATGACCAAATCATTCTGACATGGACATAGCCAACCTATTTGGAGCTAACCAATCAAACTGAGCAAAACTGGCTAAGACAAGTTGGAAGGGCAAGATAAGCCTAGTATAGTAAGGAAGGCCTGACAAAATAGAGCATAACTAGTCAGCCAGGGTAGAACTATTCCAGCAGGGTAGGTCTTCTTGTATGGATGAAGCTCATAGACAGATCTCTTTAAGAGCTCAGCCAGGTTAGAGCATGGCATACTCAACATTACAGGGTAGATCTAACAAAGCAGAGCAGGCCGTTCAGTATTGATGGAGCTTATAAATAGGTCAACCATTTGAGTGGAGCTCGTGAACAGGTCTCCCATATAGTCTGAAATAGGGTAGGACATCGGATCAGTACCTAAAATCCTATCATCTACCATGGCACTGGCTTTGGCCACCTCCTCCTTACCCTTGCTAGATGAGGGAAGCATCATTATGTACAGTTCGTTGGCGTCGAGAGAGTCATCCACTACCATTATGGGTGCCAAGGTGAGGGAAGGATTGATGGAAGGAAGGATCGATGGAGGGAAGGATCGAAGTCATAAGCTTAATAGCTAGTAGCTTTGTGAGGGGATTAGCAAGAGGAATCCCTCATGGTAAAGCAACTAGCTTAGTCCTACTCATCCCTTAATCATGGTCGATGGCTGTACTCTGCCGGGATGCGGCTTCAGTAGCTTAGATGCAGATGGATAAGGTATCTCCGAGGCCATTTTCTTGCTTACAAAAGAACAAACAAACATCGTCAATATAAGGAAAATGTATGGCACTTACTTACAAAACTCTGGTGTGACCAGTATTGGCATAGATGATTCTCTCACTCTTCAAAACATTGTTAGATGAAACATCACATCAAGTAAGCTCATGTTGACACGATGGAAGAGGTGACTTACGGCGAAGATGGACCTGTGCCTTCCAACCACTTGCTTAGGGATTCAAGACAGCCTTCTCCATACTTGATAATAGTTCGAAGATTGGCCGAGAGTAATACCTCAATATTATTTTCCCAACATTGATCTCACCTCAATCTCTCAAGCCACCTTGGCATCACTGGGGAGGAGTGCCTTTTGAGTCCCAGTTTAGACTGGTAGAGTTCACTACGTCCAAAAGTCTGCCATCTCAAGCAGCTCTACCACTACAAACTTATCTTGCCAGCTTTTCGCTAACGAATCTAAGCCCCCAAACAGCTTCTTCCTAAAGCGATTCTAGAGGTAAGTCCATCTACTAAGATTCTTCTACAAATAGAAGTGGTTGAAGAGCTCGAGTAATATTCAAATAAGGCCTGGAAGGCCTTTAATAACTCTACCCATTTGGAGGTATCTAATAGGGACAACAGCAATGGTAATTGAATAGCTACTTCTCGAAGGTAGTAAAGGGCAAGTGCATCCCATGTTGAAGAGAATCTTCATGCACCGTAAACTACCTACCATATAACTAAGTCACTCGCTCATTCGATTGTAGTAGCTACACCACCAAGTCAGGAATCTCACCTATAACAAAATTTTGAAGAACTCAATTGATGGTAGATGATTTGCTCTTACTCTTCCTATTATTCAGCTTCTTGCTATTTTCCACTATATCGTAAACGTCAATAGTCGACTCTAGGTGCTCCAATGGATACTTGTCCTAAAAGAGGGCCCCTATTGCAACCGTCCTATCAAATGCCTCCAATTGCCTCTATGTCTCATCTAACTGTACCAACAAGGTTGAAGCCTCCTCGTCCTTTCTTGAGGGGGGAGTAATACTCCTCGGAATCCAAGGATGTTAGGTTATACTCATCGGAGTTTATCCTTGGTTGTGATATAATGTTTGAAAGAACAAAGAAAATACAAGTTTTGATGAAAGCTTTATTACGATGAAGAAAGGGGTACAAATGTTTAAGCTGCAATAAGAAAGTAGGATAAGAAAAGGTATGAAAGAGTGATTTGCCCAAACAACTTTGGTATTTGTAGGTCGATCACTTTGGAAAGCAAATCGATAGTTATAAGAATTTATATAAGCACAAATCCCCTAAAACGTTGTGATTCAGACACGTAGAGACAGTTTTGATTAAACGGCTACGTTCAAATGGCAAAACATATATGACTGTATGTAAGTCTACAGGGATAAGACACCTATCACATTGCATTAACTACGCCATGGAAGTGGGCGATAAAGTAAGAATTAAAAAAGTTACTTTCATAAGAAGTTTCCTTGTGCCCTTCAACTTCTACATCATCGAGAGAACTTCTTCAACACTTCAACAACACTACGGGTTGGCACGAACAGACGGGAGCCACTCAGGTAGTGGTTAGCTTAGCTCAATAGTGCCAACCCAGACCGTCCGACGCCTCTATATACTCAATACCTCCACTCTACACCCTTACTATCTGAAGCGCCCCACCTATTGAACCTTCACTTCGGTTCAAAGTGCTTAGTTTGACCCATTAGTATTCACTATGAATCACCACACTCTATTTGGCCTAGCACATTATCAAATCAAATCTCCTCTTGTGTTTCCCTTGCCCTGACTAAACGAAGGGCTAACAACTCGACGCCCCCTAACAACCAAGGAGGTTAAACCTCTTGTATCCCACCTCAGGGTTGGAGTACCCACCTTGGCCCAAGTGGTAACCTACTTAGGTCAACCACACCTAGTCAACCCCTGTGTCACTTAGCTCAAACGTCTTCTGTAAGCCCCACAACTAGTCACTTAGGGTTTCGATCAGCTGAAAAATCTGATTAAGCCTAAATTATAAGTAAAGTCAGAAATATTAGTAAAAATGATCCCGTAAGTTTGAATTTAAGAAAATAAGCAATAAAATAAAATAATATAAAAATTTTAAATTTTAAGTATATAACTCGTTATTTATCGAAAATGCGTAAAATGTATTCCAATAATTAACGAATCGCTAGAGATGAATTATATGTATACTAAAAATCATAGAATGACCTAACTAATATTTAGGAATATTTATTTGTACTATATATGAATTTACATGTAGGTAGAAATACGCGTAATTACTTAAAATATGAAAAATGTGCTAAAATAATACTGAAATAATTAAAGAAAATTCATAATTAATTAAGGAAAAATAAATAAAAATCATAAAAAATAAGGAATGATCCAGATTTGGGTCATAGCAGCTAGGGAAAATAAGAAAAAAAATTATCTAATTAAATTTGAACAACACAAAAGATAAATTGAAAGAAGATAAAGCAATTGTCTAATCAAATTAATGCACAATAATTTCCCTAAAACTCGATAAATACTCTAAATTTTTTAGAAACTCATTTTGGATGTCAGGAAGTTTATAAAATTAGAAAGAGGCAAAATTGAGAGTAAATTAGGTTTTTAGAAAAAATCACAAAAAATCTATGTAATTGGAGCTTCTAACGAAAACCAAGACCCGACAGACAGTTGGGAGTAGACGGCCACCACCACCACACGATTGTGGTAGCACCTAAGTAGGCCGATACACCCATGGCTACCGACGGTGGCCGGAGCCACCTAAATTGATGAGTTCGATTTCCAGCCCGATTTTGTGTAATTTTGTAAAAATAGTAAATATTTTTAGAAAATTATGAATTTTGTTATTCTGAAATATTTTTGTATGTAGCTTTTAGCAAAAAATATTATTTTGATAAAATATATCTCGTGATATATGGTCCTTAAGAAATCATGCAAAACCAAGCATGTTTAGGTTTAAAAATAAATGACCTTAACAGTATAGTTTTGAGCCAAAAAATTTTGTGTAGACTATTTAGATGATATAGAACAGTGCTATGAAGCCCGTTTTCAAAAATTAATTTTTAAAATTTTTAGATAATTTTTAGGCCTTAAAATGAGGCATAAAATGAGTAATTTAGGTTAATTAAGTAATTAAATAGTTAATTATTGATTTAATAAATAATTATATGTTTTAAGATGTTGAAATCTGATGAAGTATGATACTTGTAGCATTTAGGGTGTTAGATGTAATTATTAGGTTAATTATGTAGTAAATAAATAATACGAAAAAATAGTAAATTTTAAGTTAATTTTGTAAATTAGGATAATTAGGTATAAAATATGATTTAGGATGAATTTAGATATTTTGAAATGATAATTGATGTTGAGAGATGGTAATTAAAGTGATAGAAATATTATATGTGTATTATATACATGATAAGTGATAGTACATAATATGCAATTATTAGAAATATAATAAATAGAAGATATTAGAATAAAAATTTATATTATAATAATAATAAAAATATACAATAAATCTGATAGGAAACTTAAATTAAGGTAATTATATGAAAAATGTAAGATTTTCTCATAACGGGAGTGAATTTGGTGATTAAATTAGGATCCGGGTGCACCGCAGGAACTAGAACACTAGTTAGAGACTAAAAATGATATTTAGGATATCCAAAGATAATGAGATTAATTTCACATTATGGGTTAAAATGATTTCTTAGGGTGTACGTGTAAATCTTTAACCAAAAATTGAGTTAAAAACCTAATTTAGAAATCGATACGAAAACTGAAATAGAACTTAACACGATTTAAGAAGAATTGTAAAAGACTTAAGACCTAGATAATTAGGTATATTAAACCCTAAACAAAAGATAACAATGAGAGTTATAGGATAAAACTAACTTATAATAGTTATATGAAAAACTAAAACCATGTTTGTGTTATAAGGATGATCGGTGATGGCCTGAGCGAGTTGGACCTTGAGTAAGTGAGCGAGGAGTCTAAGTAAGTTGGGATTAATACGTTGTTGTATTTTGGAGGCTTGAGATTATACTTGGTTGTGCTTATTATATAGTTGGTTGTGTGCATGTGCTTGATTATGAGTAATGCTATGATTCTGTTTGTTGTTCTGGCTTGTATTATATGATTTGTATGAAATGATTGATCACCCTAAACTGGACCTAATCAAATAAATGACTTATAATTATAATCGGACCTGCATAATAACCCACTAAGGGAAACCTAGGATTCTCCGACCAAATACTAACCCCTTCGAAAGGGATAGCGCAAGATTGCATAATGGTCCCTTCTTCATCCTTAGTCAAACTAAGTGACAAGAGAGGAGGTCATGAAGAGAGGTGAAGTCAATGGTTCGAAGATAGTTGCAGGAGGAGTGGTGTCTCTATTGCATAAATCTGGGTTTGGTCATGAGCTGTTCCATTAACGGCAACTCCTCAACCCGGATTAGAGCAGACGTAATTTCTCTAATCTCACAACAGGTCGGACAACGTCGTGCGATGGCATTTGCTTGAACATGCATTGCACCTAATAAGTTGGTTGATAATCTTGTTATGTTTATGGTATAATTTTAAGTCCTCCATTCTAACTTACTGAGCTGTAGTTACTCACATCCCTATAAATGTTGTATAGGTGCTGGCTAAGAAGTGACTTACAACTGCTCTGAAGCTATCAATTGCTGGATCCTAGGGAATGAGGAAACACATTTGAAGAACAAACGTATATTTTTAAAGTCTAAGCTTTTATTTTAGAATTTTTCATTTCTGAATAACGTAATAACTAGGAAATATATTACGGTGAAACGTTGTAAACGTTAATTGTAATAACCGAATTATAGTGTATATATATTTTCTCATTTTCTTAGGTAAATGATTTATTTAAATTATAAACTGTTTACTTCAAAGTGGGTTAGTCGTGGATGCCTTGTGTAGAGCAGGTCTAGGATAGCGGTTGTAAGGCTAATTTCTATCTTAGAATAGTTTATACAACGGAACTATTACGACTCTGCTGCTTTGGGGCGTGACATCTTCACCTTGGCCTTTCTCTAGCTCAAACTCCAATCACCTCCACTTCAACATAGCAGCATTATCTCCATGACACCTGGCTAAAGTAAGCACCTCAGGACCAGATTAACCACACACCTAAAGAGTACATTTTCCCCCTCTCCTTGCCTCTAAAATGGTAATGAGATTGCTAGGGGGGAGGTGAGGAAGAAGGGGCAAGTGTTGATAGGGCCTTTTAGACTTGGACCTCTCAAGCCTATGTCAACTTGATTGGGCTTGTGGTTTAAGCTATATTTCTTCGGACTTAGCCTCCTCATCTTCATTGTTAGGCTCATTCCAAGCCCATAATAGAGGTTACCCAACTAAATGATCACCTACTGTTAAAGGACTATGGATAAGGCTAAATGATCGAGTGAATAACTATCTCTTACATTTGTGGAATATGTTGGATCTTGTAACTTTACTGCCCAATACTTACATATGTGGTTTCGGCCTATTAACTTCTCTCCAACTACCTACTTTACTCTTCTATAAATAAAAGACTATCACCCAATGATAAATTACTTTATACTTCATGCACTAGAGCTTATTCTTTACATTTGAGTACGACTACTCTCCTTACAAACCAATCTAACTTAAGTATCGAAGTAGTCATGTCGAACAATACCCTAACGCCCCTTATTGTTCTTTGTCTTGCAGCGTTACACAATTGTGTGAAGCTTAATCTCAACTAAATTCGTACTGGCCAAAACCCAAGATGACACAAATCAATGTACCAGCTCCTACGTAGGTTTATGTACTTTTATCATGAACAATTGTCTTAACTTATATTTGCAACCGTATAATTATGATGCATGACTTTAGATTTTGAAATTTCAAGATCTTTTAATCACTGTATATTTACTTAACTTTTGATTAAGTTGTAGATATAATTTCTACTTTGGATGATTAAGAAAGAACCTTATTTAATCAAAAGGATTAGGCATATTCATGTAATGCATTGTTGATGCATCGAGTTATCATGCAATTAGTGCATGTATTCTTGACTATAAGAAAGTTGGATATTGGCACTAGTAGCAAAATTCAATTTCTAATTTGAAAGTTGGAGGCAATGTACAATGATTCATGTTTCTCATTCATTAGTGTAAGTTTTCTTTTTCACAATATATAATTTTTTTTTAACAGTTGAAAATTGTATCTTTATTATACAAGTTTATTATAAATAATCTTTTAAACTTTGATTTTAATACTAAAATTCTAAGGCATACTTTAACATCCCTTAAATTTTAGTAAATTGACAATATAAGGAACGTTAACTTTTTCATATTCAACAAAAATATTGATGTTAAAGCTTAGGATTATTGAAGTACACCTTAATAAGTTTAAGAGAGCATTTCTACAAAAAATTCAAAGTTTAAACGATCATTTGTAAACTATGGGATCATCAATTTATTGGAATTTAAAGAATTGTCAAATTATATTTTGTAAGTTTAAGAGCCTATTCATATGAAAATCAAAATTAAAGGTTATTTGCAATTTTTTCTTATTATAAATAATATATTTTTACGCTCAATAATTCTTATATCGTTAACTATTTTAAAATTTTTTTCTTTTAGTTGGATTTATAATATATAGTTTTTTTAATGGAAAAGTATAAAAAAGTTTCTGATGTTTACTTGTATATACAAATCAGTCCTTAACTTTTATTTAGTCCATTTTAGTCCTCAACAATTTAATATATTTACAAAAAAAGTCATTTCATTAATTTTGTCGTTAAGTATGAATACGTGGCAACATCTGGCTTGTTCAAATAATTAATTTAATTAAATAAACTAATAATATATATTATATAAATAAAATATTATAAAAATAATAAGAAATACAAAAAATGATAAAAATTTGAAAAATAATACATATATATTATTTAGTAATATATATCCATATATATTAATATTTATTTTAACATAAATTAAGAAATTAATATTAAGTATGGACCCTTCCGTTGGTTGTTGACCACCTCTTGGCCTTGAGGTGGTTGGAAAAAGATTTTTTTTTTTGTTATTTATGTTAAAATAAATATTAATATATATGTATATAAATATATAATTATTTTTTTCACTTTTGCATATTTTTTTTCATTTTTCTATATATATTTTTTATAATTATTTGTTGCTTTTTATTTAAAAATTAAATGTAAATAAATTATATATTGACACATGTTCACGGTAACGGAAAATTTAATAAACTTTAGCGGTTTGACTTATTTGATATGACTTGAAAATGTTGAAAACTGAAATGGACTAAATAAAATGTTAAAGATTGATTAATAAAAATGTGAAATGTTAAGGACTTTTTTGTATTTTTTTTAAATAAGTAAGTAATTTTGAGGGGAAAAAAAGAAGAAGGAAAGTTAGAACCTATTGGGGCAATCTTGCCTTCATGTAGCTTAAGGATCTAAGTAATGGAAGAAAGATTTAATGATAAGTATCTCATCAATTTTGATATACTTTTTGAATTTATTTAGTTAAATCATAGATGTTTTAAGATAATTATTATTTTGGTGGGTAAAAATTACTTCTTTATACGTTTTATAGATAAGAGAGTGATAGGTAGCTTTCTTTTAAATAATTAAAAGTTGCCACAAAACAGCTTACCTTGTACCATTTTTCATATCATATTACTTAAATTTTATGATGAATTCAAAATGTATCTGTTCATGTTTAACCCTATCATGTTGGTTCCTCTTAAGCAATTAAGAGGGGAGTGAGTTGATTGCTAAAATAAATTTCTTAAAAAATCTTTTTCATTACTTATTACAATGATTGAAAATTTCTAGACAAGTGTGTTACAATTTTTTAAAATAAATAAAGAAACAATAACAATAAAAGGAGTAGAGTTAGAGAGAGCTTAAACATAAGAAAGTACAATAGTTCAACCTTGTGTCTACATTTACTCCTCCAACTCCACTATTAGGATCCGGTCTTCTACAATGAATGTTCCATTATTTCAAAATAGGAGAGTACAATATACTTTTACAAGCCTTAGTCACACTGTTTGCCCTTAAGCTTTCTCAAGTTCTACAAATCTACAATGAATCACTCTCCTCTTACAAACATGTATGATATTAGAAAATAAGTATTGAATTCTCTAAGTCCTTGAATAGTTAAGCAACAAAACACAATAGACTGGATGCAATTTCAAACAAGGACTGTATAATTTTCTCGTAATGTTCTCTGATTGATCTGGTAGATGTGTGTCTTTCGAAAGCTTCCTTTTGCTTTAAAACTCTTCTACAGTAGCTAATAGAATTTTTGATGGACTTAGTCAAATTTCATCGATCTTTAAATATCTTCATATTTTTGAATAGGTTCTAATAGATAATTCTTAGTGATTAGTAGAGATAAGCATGAGTTACAATTGGTTCCACAAAATTTTGCCAACTTCTGAAGTATCATCTAACTTCTCCTTTTGAGGATTTTATCCATTCTTCTTAGTGGAATAGGACAATGTATTACTAAAATACACATGTTTAGTGGAGTTATGCCTTGAGTTGTAAGAAAACAAACAAAATCTCTACGAATCGTTAAGCTTTAGATCATTATGTCATTCTTATCATAAGTATCTTTGTCTTGTTCACCCTTCAGGCTTTCATCTATCTAAGCTTCTAAATACCCTTCTAAATTATTAAAGCATCCTTTTAACTTCATCTGATTCCTTCTAAATTTACTTCCAATGCAAGTCTTTAGCTCATGGATATCTTTTGAGTTTGCTTATCACTATAGTTAATAGTCTATAATAGCTTGTAAGTTTCCTTCTAACTTTTATCTTAGAATCAATAAACTTAAAATACTTGATTAGATAACTTTAATATTTGTTATCATCAAAATATGTTACTTAAGAGAACTCAACATTCTCCCTCCTTTTAATGATAACAAAACATTTTGAATAAAAATATTTTGCATAAATAGAAAAATTGACCATCAATACTTAACTTCACGCTCTTTATACTCAGCAAAATATTTTTATGTGCGATTAGCCCATTCTCCCCTTTTTTGTTATCAATAAATAAAGAAAGACGTAAGATCATCAAAACATGAGGGAAATTATCATTAACATAGACAAAGCTCATTACAATTGAAAGGAAATGTATAGAGTAGGGAATAATAAATGAAGACATAAAAAATACAAAGAAAGTGTAGATTGTCCTAATCATTAGACATAAACTAAAGTTAATATGACTTAGAGAGATGGTGGCTTATGATGTGGAGTAGGAAAAGTAGTTTTGTTTGAAGTTGCAATAGGAGAATGAAAATGAGAAGGTAGTGGTTGAATAGTAACAGGAGGAACATCAAGAGGTCATGCATAAATTTGTTGAAGACTAGTATCCGTGATCTCTACTCTTGAATTCAATTGTAGGATCTGAAGTTTTAGAATCTTGAGTTCATTAAAAACAAAAAGTCCTCCTTCTTTCTTAAGCTAAACACATTTAGTTTGCCAACTGATAGTGTAAGACTCCAAGATGCTTGCTAAGTCCATAGTTTTAGCTTGAATTTCTCTAATAGAAGCTTGTAAGTGGTTTCAAAGTTGTCCTTAATAGAGTTTGTGAACCACTCTTTAAGAGTTTGCAAAAGTTCTTCCTTAGCTTCTGTAGGAACATTACTTGTCTTGGGCTTACCTTATTCCTCTACAATAACTTCTTCTTTAATTGCTTCTTGTTAAAATGTAGCTTTAATCAGAACTTCCAATTCAAAAGGTTGTTTTATCTCTAATTTTCCACCATTCACTGACTTTAGCTTTTGCTTCTTAATTGGAGCATCTTCTTCAATAAGTGGAGCTTTTCCTTTCATTTTCCTAACTTCTTCTTCAGTGACTTCTTGATTAATTTTCAGTCTCTCCCCCTTAGCCAATGCCAAAAGTTCTTCCACTTTAAAGTTGTTCTTCATGTTATTAGGATGAACAAAGTATGACCATCTTAAGTAAACTAGATTTTCTCATATATTTTAATACTCATATGATATAACACAATTTCTCTAACTTTCTTAGTCCCAAGTGGGTATGGTTGTCTTCAGGGAGTTAAAATCCTCCGAACTCCAATAATTGCATTATTATAGATCCATAAGGCATCCCACGCTTGTTCCTTAACATATTTGTACTCATATATGATGTTAGATATATTGGTTCTTTCTTCATCATGGATTTTATTACACTAGCATCTTTTCCTGCAATTGAAGTCAAGCTACCTTTCTTAAGCAATAAGCAGCTAGTCACTACATTATGGAGCAATCTAACTTCCAAGGTAAACTATATAATCTAAGGATTCTCATAACTAAGCAATTCTACACCATTTGTCAAATCTAAATAAATTTGCTCTCTCCTTAGATCAAGGTCTCTCTCAATAGACATTCAGTGATGTTAGTCTTACTAATCATATCGTCAAAACCTCCAACTTTTGTTTTGATAAAATTCTTTCCTTCCTCATTCAAATTAATATAGAATTTAGTTGTTGCATCACCACTTACTTTACCCTAAATCATGCAAAGTCTTTTTATGCCTAAAACTTCTAAGCAGTCATCTAAGTAGAATCCATTTTTCTCAAAGAAATTGAAATCAAGATAGGAACTACAACAAACCTTATCACTCCTTAATAGAGATTTCATATTTGCAGTTACCTGAATTAAAGTAAATTTCTCGATTGTTCTCTGAACTAGTCATGATTTATTGGTAATTCTTGGTGGTGTTTGCCTAGTCTTCCTTTTCAGTAAGCTTCTAAGTTTAGGAGCAGCAAATGGTGTTTCTTTTTTAGCAAATTTCTTCTTCTTCAATAGTCGTTGAAGAGGAACGTATGATTTTATGGACTTAGAATTTGAAGAAGCGTGATCAAAAGGGAGGATTTGGGTTTTGTCAAACTTAGGTGGAGATAATTCTTGAGATGGTGTATATTCTTCACTTAATGAAGATGAAGAGTGATTAGGATTCTTATCTCTCCCTAAATTAGGGTTCTCGGTTGATTCTTCAGCTGTAGGTTTAGGGTTTTAGTTTGAGGATCTTTCTTAACAATAATTGGATTAGAAGAGGATGAAGAAATAACAGTTTTCATACCCTTGCTCATAATCATAGATGATCTTCTTTTGTAGGTTTGCATGGTTTTCGAAGGAGTTATGATTAAGAACGAGTGAGAGTGAAGGATTTTATAAGAAATGAGAGAGAGAAAGGAAAGTGAAGTAATGGGTCAGAGGATTTGAAATTTGAGAGAGAGAGAGAGAGGGAAAATGTTACTAAACATGGGAATCAAGGATAGTTTTAGAAACTAACTGAAGGGGATTTAAAAAACTTCCTTATTTGCTAAGATAACAAGTAGCTAATGGGCTAACACAAAAAAAAATATGTAGAGAATATTTACAATTTAATACACATTATGTATGAGTAAAAATTAAAAAATCAAGTAATTTACATAAATATTACAAATAAAATGGATACATATACTAAACTCATTTCCGATAAATTCAAAACTTATCTTTTCTAAAGGCTTGGGAAAATTGTTTGCAAGTTGTAAATCTATAGAGACAAACTCAACACTTACATCATGATTAGCAACATGATCCCTTATAAAATGATGTTGAATTTCATTGTACTTAGATTTAGAGTAATGTATTGGATTTTTAGTTAAGTTTATAGCAATTTTATTGTCATACTTAATAAGAATGTCTTTATATGCTAGACCATAGTCTAATAATTGCTATTTAATCAAGAGTATATGTGCACAATAATTTTCAATTGACACATATTCGGTTCTATTTGTTGAAAGAGCTAGTGAATTTTGTTTTTTAGATAGCCAAGATATCAACTTATGACCTAAAAATTAACAATTTTTCGAAGTACCCTTTCTATCCATCATGCATCCTGTATAGTTAGTATTTGAAAATCTTATTAAACTAGAATTTTGATTCTTTGGATACTAAATGCTCCATTTAGAGGTACAAGAAAGATACTTAAATATTCTATTAATAGCAACTATATGTGTTTCAATTGGATTACTCTGAAATCTAGCATAAGTACAAATGCTAAATAGGATATCTAGTCTAGATGCAGTTAAGTATAAAAGATAACCCATTAAACTTCTATAAAGCTTCTCATTTAGCTTCTTGCCACTCAAGTTTAGATATAACTTAGTGGAAGTAGATATAGGTATTGCAGCAATCTTGAGTTTGTCAAAACCAAACTTTTTCAAACTTGATTTGTGCACTTCCCTTAATGCATAAATATTCCTTCATGACTTTGCTTAATTTGAAGATTGAGGAAGCAATTGAGCTCTCCCATTAAGGACATTTGAAATTTAACCTACATTAACTCAGAAAATTCTTTGCAATATTTTTCATTAGTAGCACCAAATATTATGCCATTTGCATAAATCTATACAACTAACAAATCATTACCATAGTGTTTTAAGAATATACTTGTATCTACTTTACCTATTATAAAGTCATTCTTAATTAGACATTCACTCAATCTTTCATACTAGGTACGTGGTGCCTACTAAAGTCCATATAATACCTTATTGAGCTTATAAACATGATCGTCCTTGAATGAATCTTCAAATCCAGAAAGCCACTCAATATACACCTCCTCTTTTATATAGTCTTTTAAGAAAGCACTCTTAACATCCATTTGAAACAATTTGAAATTTTTCAAGCAAGCAAAAGTAGTAATGAACGAATTGCTTCTACCTTAGCTACTAAAGCATAAGTCTCATCATAATCTATACCTTCTTGAGAATATCCTTTAATTATTAGTTTAGCCTTATTCCTTACTATTTTACCTATTTCATCCAATTTATTTTTAAAAATTCATTTAGTGCTAATTAAAGATTTACCTTTTAGTCTAGGTACTAAATTCTAAACCTAATTTCTCTGAAATGGAGTTTAACTCATCTTACATAGCATTAATTCAATTGCTGTCCTATAATACCTCATTAATATTATTAGGTTCAAATTTAGAAATTATAGCAAAATGGTTTTCAATATTCTTGTAGCTTGATTTGGTTTAAACACCACTTTGTAGATCTCTAATGATGAGCTCCTATGGATGTGAAGGCTTGAATCTCTAAGATCTTAAAACATTTTGATTAACTTTGTGACTTGTAAAAGGATCTATATTACCTTCTAAGTTCTCTATAGTACCTTCTAGGTTCAGCTTTGTAGCTTTTGGTTGAGCACTGGTAACTTATTTAATTTGTAAGTATTTAGAACTCTTTTTCTTTTTAGAGTCAGCATTATCCATTGTCACCAAATATTATGTAACCTTTTTTCTCTTCATTCTAGAGTTGAGAACATATAAGCATCTCTTTTCATATGCCTGAAGCATTCGCTGTCAAATAACCATGTTCCTTTAAACTTAGCTTCTTGTTTCTATAGTTATCACAAGAAGATTAAGTACCCTTACAAACTAAGTAGAGCTTGGGTTCATCAAAAGCTAAGCTTGTATCACTAATTTTCTTTGCTTGATCCTTATTAAGCTTGTAATTTTTATAGTGGTAATGTTTTTTTATGTGCTCAACCTTGTTATAAATCAAGCAAGCATATGGGATACATAATTATACCTCTTTTGGTTTACCCGATGACTTTTGTCATACTTATTGTACCTTCTTAGTTGATGAGAATACCTTTTAACTTAACTTAGGTATTTCCTGGATTGAGCAGTGAAGCTTTTAACTTTGCTTCTAAGTTGCTCATTTGTACTTTCTTATGCATTATTTGATTATGCAGTGTCTCTTGATTTGACATACACAGTCTTTAAAGAACTCTTTAATGTTTACCTTTCAAATTCAAGTCCTTGTTTGGCACCTCTAATTCTTTGGCTTGCTATCAATATCTTTAACTTCTCTTCACTTTCATTGGACTTAATAAATGTGGTCTTACTAGATTCGGATAAGTTATCAACTCTTATTTTTAGAAGCTTTATTTGTTCCTTTAAGATCAAATTCTCATTCACTAAAGTTTCTTTTTCAACATGTAATTTTTCATTATCATTTTTTAATATGTCATTTTCATCAACAAATAATTTATTAGTTTGACTTAACACTTCTTTTTCATTTTTCAAGGCTACATTGTCTTGATTCAATTTAGAGTTTTTTTGTCAAGTTTTAGCTAATACTTCTAATAATCTTTTCATTTCATCATAGAAATAATCATTTTCAAAACAATTACTATATGAATCAGAACATGCCTCGAAAGTTACCATCAAACAATAGTTTCATTCTTATTCTTCTTCTGTATCACCATCAGATTCATCTAAGTCACTTTTGGTAGCTATCATTGCCTTTTTCTTGAACTTCTTAAGCTTCTTGAGCAACACTTATATTTAATGTGACTTACCTTCTTGCTTTTTTTTTTTTTTTGGGTGAATGACATGCCTTCTTGCATTAATAACACTGAAGTTCCTTCTTTTCTTTTTTCTTCTCCTTTTTTCTTTTTTCAACTTGTAGAACTTTCTTGCATCATTCTTTCCACAAGATGAGTTGGATTTTTTAATATCAACAATTTTCTTATCTTTCTTTCTTCGCATATGGTTAAGCCTCCTTGTTAATAAGTTGAACTCCTCCTCATTATTGCAAACATCATTGTCCGATTCCTCCCCATTATAGAATTTACCTCTTAGAATTGATAAGAGAAACATACTCTAATACCAATTATTGTTCCCTCTTCAACAATCAAGAGGGGTGGAGAGGAAGAGGTGGGGGGGTAGTGTGAAGGAGTGAATTGATTGATAAAACAAATTCCTTAGAAAATCCTTTTGATTACTCATTACAATGACTTAAAATTTTCAAAAGGAGTAGAGTTAGAGAGAGCTTCAAAATAAGAAATAATTAGGTTCGGCCTTGTACCTATATTCACTCTTCTATTTCCAGTACTGATATCTAATCTTACACATTAGATGTTCCATTATTTTAAAATAAGATAGTATAATCTACTTTTATAAGCTTTAGTCATACTGTCTAACTTTAAGCTTTCTCAGGCTACATAGATCTATAGTGAATCACTCACGTATTGCAAACACGTATAATACAAGAATATAAATATTGAATTCTTTAAGTCCTTCAACAGCTAAGCGATGCAATTTTGAGAAAGGATTATATAATTTTCTCCTAATGTCCATTGATTGACCTTATAGATGTATGTCTTTCAACAACTTCCTTGTGTTTTTAAAACTCTTCTGCAAAGATTAATAGGATTTTTGATAGAATGATTCAAATTTTCTTAACCCTTATCTGAGTTGTTAAAAGATAAATATGACAGTTATCTTTCTATAATGTTTGGCCACTTCAAAATTTAAATATCTTAATATTTCTGAATAGGTTTTGATAGATAATTCCTGGTGATTAATAGATGTAAGCATGAGTTACTGTTGGCTCCACAAAAATCTTTCTAGCTTCAGAGATATCATCTAACTTCTCTTTTCGAGGATTTTATTCACTCTTCTTAGTAGAATAAGATATTGTACTGCTTAAATACATGTGTTTAGTGGAGTTGGGCCTTAACTTACAAAAAAACAAATAAAATCTCCATGAATTGTTAAGGTTTGGATCATCTTGCAGTTCTTCTGTCATAGTTTCTAAGTTGTGTTTCTCTTTAACTTCAACTGTAGAATACCTTCTAAGTTTGCTTCTAAATAACTTTATTTTGTTTACCCTTTAGGCTTTCATCTATCCAAGCTTCTAAATATCATTCTAAATTGTTAAAACATCCTTTTTAACTTCATATGATTCCTTCTCAAGTTGCTTCTAACTCAAGTCTTCAGTATACGAATATCTTCTAAGTTTGCTTATAACTACAAATAACAGTCTGGAACGGCTTCTATGTTTCCTTTTAACTTTTGTATACGAAACATTTAACTCATAAAACTTGATTAGATAACTTTAATATTTGTTATCATTAAAAAATATTACTTGTGAGAACTTAATATATTGAAACATGGAATCTCTTCTATCTATATCGTTAAGTAGATTCCGAGTAAATATATTTGCTCTCATAAAGTAAGATGTTGTGTTTACTCTCTCCATGCATACTCTATTTTTATTAAAAAAAATGTATTTGTATGACTTTAGGTGTCTTACCACTCTATAATAATTCTCAATTAATAATATTGAATCTAATAACATAAAATATTTTTTACTCAATAAATATTTAAGAGTAAGTCAATTATTTGATGTAGAAATTAAAAGCACTAAAATACATTGCATTATTATACATTTGTTGCATGTCATTTTCTTTTTGAATCATATTGGAAATCATGTGACTATATTATTGGAAGTTACCAGGTTGAGTAATAAAATTTTTCCAAAAATTGATAAGCTGTTCAACAACTCACTTAAAAATATCATGAAATATTTCATAGGTTTCATGGGATTCTATTATCATCCTTTAGGTGATAGCATACATGTTTTAGGTGATTTCTATATGTTAAGAAATGAGTTTTAATTTAAAAATTTGTTAGCATAGTGTCTTTCTTTTTTCTTCCTCTCCCTTAATAAAATTTTAATGACTTAAACATAAGTAAATAGGAATTTGATCCATAATAATTGAAATGATGAAAAAACTAAAAGTTACAAAAGATCTAATTTTGCCTCCTGTATATATATTAGCTACTCTAATTTTATCTTGAAAATATATATTTGATTATTTTATCGTGTGAACAATAGTAAATATATATATTTATATTATTAAAACAAATAGGACCTTAAGTAACTGTTTTTTTTTAAATTACACATTTACCTTCTACTTATTATTATTTAACAAAAAAACTAATAATAAAATAAATTATTAAAATTATAATAAATAAATAAATATATTCACTTACTTTTTTCTTCTCTTTCTTTATTTCTTTACTCTCTCTAATTTTTTCCACTCTCCCACTTTTTCATCCTTTTACTAACTACACCTATATCTCTATTTTCTCTCTCTCACTTTTTCTACTAATTATATCTACATCTCTCTCCTTATTTTATATTTTTTATGCACAAAATGCAAATACATTAACTATTAATATATATATATATATACATATATCGATTCTATTTATCATGACACCAAGTGTCAAATAATACCTCTAAAGACCAAATAAACAGATACCGTGGTAAATGAAAAAAGGTCATGTGGCATCCATTCTATGGCGAAAATCACACCCAAAAAAAAAAAAAAAAAAAACCTCTGCTGTAAATACAATGTAACATTTAAAAAAAAGAAAAAGAGTGGATATAAAAATGAATGGAGAAAGAGAAAGAAGGAGAGGTAGAAGACGACTTGCCCTACTGAGTTCACACTTGTATCCCAATCCTCTAATGGCTTCTGAGAAAGAAGCCGCTCTCTCTGCTGTTCCCTCTGATTCTCCCACCATGTAATGTACCCACTACCCCGTACATTTTCTTATTCTTCAAAAAAGAAAACTTAAATTGCGGGACAAACTTTTTCACTCTCGTATCGGCTAATCAATGAATGGGGACATGAGAAGTAGGGTTAGCTGCCCTCAGAACACTTTCTAGCCTCCTAAAGGGGTTAGAGGTTGGAATGAGCTGGTTCTTTAGGACCAGGGTACATATATGCATATATATATATAATGTTTCCTTTAATTACCTTGATGCTTGGAATTCACTTCATGATTTTAGTACAATCTAGTATTTTTAATCCTTCTTGCGTGTTCAAATTAATCACAGTGTGTGCAATTTTCTGATTCTAATACCACTTTCTATATTTGTTTTAATCATTGATAACATTATGTGATTGCTATCGTCTATTTTAGTTTGTGATTGGTGTGGACATGAACAGATGTTCAATTGGACTAAGAAGTTTTATCTATAAATTTTGGTTAATGGTCCCTCAATCGGTTTTCTATTTTGACAATCTGTAAATGAATCCATTACTTTTTTTTTTTATTTTCCTTTTTTTTTTCATGCTGGTGTTTGAAGAATGTGCGATATTAGTTGCATTTTGAGGTTTGTGGTTTTTGAATGCACTGATTTTTGAAATTGTAGGATATGAAATTAAGAAGATGAGGGGAAAAGGCTTAGTCAAATTATAACCATTTTTAGAATTACAGTGTTACTATTATCTTCAAGAGTACTTATAGGATTTGGGTCTTACATATGCAGATTTGACAAAATAATTAAGAAGGAAATTCCATCCACTGTGGTTTATGAAGATGATAAGGTATTGACAAACTGTTCCATCAATTTTCTGTTTTTCTCCTATTGGGGGCATCGATGGAGCTAGCTTTTGCTTTTAGGAAATTTTTGTTTCTGAGTTTTGTGTAGCATATTTGATTTCCACATAAATTTGGAATCTGCTGGCTTACATGGTCTGACAACACTGCATATTTCATGATAATGCCCAATTTATTTTTACCTAACTACACTTTTACTATGGAATGTGAAAAATTGAATCTTAAAATTAAATGTTTAGTAAGAGTGTGATCGATTCTTGTAATTCGCTTTTAATAAGCAATACAGTGGTGGATTAGATGGGTGATTGGGCCTAATTTACATTCTTGATGGATGTGGGAAAGCATCATTAATTTGTTGTAAAAATTGGCTTGGCCGAGCATCCTTGTATGAGATATTCTGTGTCTTTATTTGTTTATCTTGTACATTGAATGGTTCCTCTACTCAACTGGAGCTTCGTAGATGAGTTCTTGCCATATGAGCTTTAAGTTTGGTGCCTGTGCATCTAGCCGAATCATTTGATTGCATTTCCTAACAAAGCTGACATTGTTAGCTGTCTCACCAACGGACTAAACCCTATGATACAATCATGGCCTGATTATTCCTCAATAATGCAGTTGGTAATGCCTGTTCTTAGTTGTTTCCATAACATGGTGTTTGGAAATGAAACAACATAAAGTGATACGGAGGTGTTTGTTCTGGGATTCTGTTTGATTCTATATCTGGGGTGTTCTTGTATGCCATACAAGGAATGTATATATTATTAGGTCCCTTTCCGTGAAACAGGTGCTTGCTTTCAGGGACATAAATCCTCAAGCTCCTACTCATATTCTCATCATTCCCAAAGTCAAAGATGGGCTAACTGGACTATCTAAGGTATGATGTTGTTGTTATCTTACAACTCACGATTGTTGTCGTTGTGACTTTGCTTTCATAAAAAATGAACCTGATATTCAACTATGCTTGCTTATTGTATTAATGTGTAGAAATTCATCCTTTCGCTGCTATGAACATGCAGAACAGTTCAACCTAAGCCTTAATGCTACTGAATTATTGTTGCAATTGTCTTCATGGAGTAATTAATCGATGCCGTTTACTTGTCTGGTTGGATTTCATCGTGAGGGATTAGTGGCATGTCATCATTTTGTGAAAGCTAGTCATACGATAGTTTTGTGTTCCTGTCCCTGAATATCATTATGTTATGCAGTCTCTGCAGACATGCTTGCCTCCAAATCGCCAAACACACCATCACCATACATTCACTCGTCGTTCTCATCTGCAAAACTTGTCACCATTGGCATCCTTTCCCTTTTCTTTTTCTCATTTGTGACAGCATTACTAAGGTTCCTCATTTCCCAGAGAAAATAGGAACTTGCGTGGATGAAACTATCCATGCATAATGCATATTGAGTTGTAACTTTCCTCTCAAAGTGAATCTGTTTGGTTGCAGCACTTCATTTGTTGAAAGTACCTTGGTGAAATAGAAGAAAAGAAAGAATATGTAGTCCTACAGAAGATTTTTCCTTAAATCCTTGAACTTTTGCCAGATCAAAATAAAGGTGTGGGTGGTGAATTGATTTCATGTAATGACAGGCAGTCAATCTCTAGATTTATCATCTCATTTTGGAAATGCCTTCTATGATTAACCATTGTGGAGTTATGTCGCAGGCTGAGGAGAGGCACTGTGAAATTCTTGGCCGGCTTCTTTACACTGCCAAGCTTGTTGCTAAGCAAGAAGGCCTTGATGATGGTTTCAGAATTGTTATTAATGATGGACCAAACGGATGTATGTAGCCATCACCATTTCTTGATGAAAATTCACCAACCAATAAAAGCTTTTCCTGTTTTCGTTAACTCATATGTTCCAATTACAATTTCCCTCCTTGCAGGTCAATCTGTTTATCACATTCATGTCCATCTCATTGGGGGACGGCAAATGAACTGGCCCCCTGGCTAAGAAGGCTAAGGCTACCATTCTCGAAGGTTGTGGACAAGATTTCCTTGATCCCACTCCATGATCCCTTCTCTCAGCTGGTATCTTTCCTAATTTAAGTAGAAGTTGTTACCGTACTGGTTTTTGTGATGTTCATGAACCTATGGGACTGTCACCGTTTCTGAACTTCAATCTATTTCCATCAGTGATGTTCAGCAATAGCTATGTACAAGTGCTGACTTGCAGTTCCATTTAAATAATACACTCTTATCTTGCTTCCATTTTACTATAATGTACCATATGCGGCAAAGGTCAAGACGTTGCTTTGGGAGGTTGGGGCTGGTTTTAGATGTCCCATCTTTAAATTATGCATGGGATTTATGACAATATGTAGAGTCAATAATGTACAGAAATGGCTCGGCACATTTAAAGGGTTCTGAGTTCTGCAGTGATGCTTTTAAGATAGGAACTTGCATCAGAAAGAGCTCTTGTTGGAAGAACCCTTTTCACTATTCTTTTATTTCCGTGAAAACAGAAGGCATGATCATTTGCTCCCTTTGTTATGGAGGATCGGTCACTCAAATAGGATGACTGATTCATCTGTTTTGTACTATGTCCCCCTGCAGTGTTAATTGCTAAACCCTTCCCCAGTGGCGAACACTGGATAATGAGACAACATTCATGGTGTCATTGATCTATAAACCGTATGCACCCTCCGTGAATCAATAGCGTTTACAGAAATAGGTGAATTGCTAGGACAAGAATCTTATCTAAAGGAAGGCTCAAAACTTTTCATTTTAAAAAGTTATTCGCTCGGAACTTTTGGTGTAGTTATTGGGCAAAATGACTTCTTGAGATGATCATCATGTATTGCTGTGATAATTACTTGACAGAACGAGAAAAACGCTGGAAACCCCAGCACCTTGTTTGGTTTAACTAGGAATAGGATTCTAATTCTATGGGAATCCGAATCCACTGTTAGGTAATGAATATAAGATAGGGATTTAATTTTATAAGTAAATTTATTCCTTAAAATATATAGGATGCAATGTATTTTTTTTTTTTTTTTAACTCTATTATGGCCTTTTTTAGTTTCTGATTTTGATATGCAATCAGTAGCGTCCGACTTTTTGGAATCAGATTAACAGATGAAAATCTATTGATACTATGTAGACAATGAGGATGGAACGCCGTTGTTTTGTCTGGGAACTTGGGAAGAAGATTAAATCAAACAAAATAATAGTATTCCATATGGATAGTTAATTAAATTCCACAATATTGAGACCAAGCAAAGCCAAAAGCAGCAGAAGAATAAGAAAAAGCCTTAAAATGGAAGATAAAAATAAATATCTAAGAGTTAGAACATAACATAGCAAAAACAATTAAGAAACTAAGTTGGAGCTTAGATTAAAGGAATAAATATATTGAAAGTCTCAATCTCCTTCATATGTTATATACATCCTTTGAGTTTGGCATGTGGGAATAGGTTAAAATGAAATTGTGATTTTGAATTCTATTTTTATTTCTCATGTTTCGATAGGGTTGGAAAAAAAAAAAAAAAAAAACTACGAACCGTGGATTAAAGTGTAAATCAAACTAAATTAAAAAAAAAAGTTTTTCAAACGAATTATTTGATCATTGTATCATTCAGTTATATAAAAACGGTTCGTAGTTTGATCGGGAAAAACAAATCAAACTATATTGGATCAAACTATTTGGTCATATAAAAGTAATTCCATATAATTGTTTTGTTATTTTTTTATCAATATTTATAGATTTTATCAAAATTTTCATATGTTTTTCTTCTTTATCTTATTTTTGAGTTTATTAAAATTAAATTCAGTGAGTTATATTAGAAATTCCTTATTTAAATTTTTTTTCTCAAATTGTTATATTCTTATATAACTTCAAATTAAGGGTTTTACCTTAATACTTTTTATGTATCTCTCATTTCATTTTTTTTTTTATCTTTAGTGTGTCTCTTTTATTTTCTTCGTATTACTTTTTAATAGATAATTTTACTTTTCTCTCCTTGTTATTTATTCGTTAGAATGGAGTCTTTTATCTTTGTTCAATCGAGTTGAGTTTCTTAAGATCTTGTACAACTTTGTATTAAGAATCATTACATATAATAAATATATGAAAAATTAATTAGAAACATATGAAAGTTCAATGGAAAGAAAAACATATTATTAGAAATAAAAATATTTACTGAAAATTTAACATAACCAATTTTAACTAATTTTGATTAGATTCAAAAAATTTATAAATTGAACTGTATAATTAGGTTTGATTTTAAAAAAATGAATTATTATAATAGGTTCAGTTTTGATAAAAAAGAATGAATCATATCAAATCTAATCGCGTCTATCCCTATATTTGAAAGTATATTTAAAAGATAGAATCTCAATTAAATGGAATAGATAATTATAGCTTCCATGGGGAATATAATTCTGCCGTTGAGAATGTTAAATTATGATTTTATTTCTTATTCATTAATTAGCATTAATTAAAATTACTATTTTAACCTTAAAACAAAATTATAGCATGCAATGATCAAACAATTTTTGACAAATAATTTATTTGTGCATTTAGTATCACTACATTTCATGGGTGTTTTCAAATACAATAAAGAAATTCTTATTTCATTCCATTCTATTCTAAACTATTCTTTTATGCTAATGTGATATTATTCACATTTGGTATGTGAGAATTGAGCAAAATGGAATTGTGACTTAAAGTTCTATTCCTTTCCTCATGTTTAGAAGTAGAATTTAAAGCGGAATTTGATTCCATATTTGTGGGGGCGAAATCACGATCTTATTCTACCCTTATTAATTGTATTGATTTAAAATTACTTATTTAATATTTAAATAAATTCTGACATGTAATGATAAGGGTATTTTTGATAATTAGTACTGTTTGTATATTTAATATCATTTCATTCCATTCTATTCCATAGGTATTTCTAAATATAGGAAATAATTTATCATTCTAGTGCTCATTCCATTTCAATCCCTCGATTCTATTCTATTCTAGATTATTTCTACGTTGATACTAGATTCTCTAAGCTTGCGTCCCCTCATTACACCTAAAGCACACCTCAAACAAATAACATGCTTAATAAAAAGATTAATGCATTAATAGGGTTGCAGCTAGCAAAGAGCAAGGATTGAAACAAAATCATATTTGAGACAGATTCTACTTATCCTTATCGACAGTATTTTAGGATATAACTGAATTTGGGCAATCAGACCTATGATTGAAACACATTTATTCTCTTAAACCTCTTTCGTTTTGTTTTTATTTTGATTTAATAAGTAGGAAAGCAAATGCATATGTGAGTGGCATCTTAAGGCAAAAGGGTCATGATTTTAAGTTATTGGCACATGGATCCCCTATATTATTTGTTGATCATGTCTCATGACTGCCCGACACCTCTTTGATATTTTTATATATAAAATAGTGTATCAATGCAAGCAACAGTTGTTTTCGGCTTCGACATGATTGTACTAACTTTCGGAATATTTAATATATTACAGGGAATAAAGAGAGAAGAAAACATCCTCCTTCCCTATAATGAAATAATTTAGTGGGTAATTCAAACAACATTTTATATATATATATAATATAAATATTAATAAAATATTATATATATAATATATGTAAATCATGAAGTGATAATTAACTTAAAAATTATTCATATTAATATTTATATTATATATATAATATAAATATTAACAAAATCGTTCATGCCAGTTTTAGCTTTCCTAAAATTTGCCCAAAAAGAAAAGTTACATTTTTCAATCGACCTCATAATTTACAGGTCAAACGATTACAATTAAAAATCATTCTGGTTACTGATTGTCCGAGATACTTGATACAGAGCAAAACACCATTCATGTTTTTCAAGCTTTGGGATAGACTTTAGCGGGGAGAGAGAGAAAGAGATTTTCATGCATCCATTATCATTTTTGAAAATTTTAATGTCAAAACACATATTAAAAAGAAAAATCATTTTGCTTAGTGTATGCACTATAATTGGAAGAAAGAAGTATATATTTTTCATGAGAAATTTTAAAATGGATGTAAGAAGAATAATTTCAATCCTCCTAATTTAGTGATGCGGCATCAATCCCCATATGTATATATATATATATATATGATTACCATTTAGAAGTGAACAGATAATCCTAATATATAGTATACACACCTTTATCTTACTCAATTAGGTAGATTCTAAGTGAATATTAGGGGTTATAGAATAGGTTCTCGATATAAATTTTTTAAAGCTTGCTTCTATAAAATGAAGTATGAGTATGAGATCTTATCTTGTATTTACTCTGCATTCCATACTCTAAGATATAAAAGCTATAGGTTCCAATTTGTCATATATTTCACCCCATGGAAAATTATTAAATAAATTATAAATGAATAATAAATTATAATATTATATTTTTTAGCTAATAATGTTTTAATATAAAGAGAAACAAAAAAAGAAAAACTAATACCATCAATGAATAGCCCTAAATGACTAAACTTGACATCACCTCTCTCACTTTACCTTTTCCATTCGTTATATTACTCTTCCATATTTTTCTCTCCAATTTCACATTCTCCATTCTTTCCCTTTTATCCTTTTTAATTCATTAAATAATGAGATTATATAAACTTAATATAATGAATGTAGGAAAAATTACTTCAATTTCACATATTTTACTACAGGTTTCATAGGCTTTAATATATCTTGAAGTAGTAGAGTTGTAACAATCTTGTTATGTAAACCATTTTAAAATAGAAGCTGACCTTATAGCTATATTTGATCACCAATCTGAACTAGCTTAAATTGTTGATTTACGGGCTAGATGAAGGCCGAACCGTGATCATCTCTACTGGTTACAGTTCCGAGTTAGTTTAATTAGCCTAGCGGTTTAAGGGCTAACTCTTTTTTTCAATTTTAATATTTATTTTTTTATTGATTTATATTTTTTTATTAATTTTAATAATTTCTAATTCCTTATTAATTACAAGCTTGATTCGGTTCTAACTTTTGTGTATTTTTTCCCAAAATATGACCTTTTTTCTCTTTCTTTTTTTTTAAAAAAAAAATAATTGTGCTCATTCATTAATAATTTCTAACTTTTTAATTCATTTCCAATTTAATGTGGTTTCAACATTTTATTTTTTTTCCCTTCAAATTTTTCTTTTCCCTATATTTAAATCTTTAACATTTGATAAGTTTTACAAAAAAAATTTACATTAACTTAAATTGAATTTTGCATTCATCCTTAATACATAATTAACTTATGATTAATCTTTTATCATTAATTTGATCATATTATTTTTAGATTAGTCCTCTATCATTAACTTAAATTGTCATTCACCATCAAAAAGTAGCTTTGATATTTCATGACCTAGTGAAATCATCCAATTATTTTTTTCAACTTAATGCCCTCACTTGTCCCTCTTTATCTTTCTTTTTTTTTTTTTAAGGGGGTGAACCGGTTGAGTTGACTCGTCGATTTAATGGCAGGTCTGCTCGCCAATTCAAGCGATTCCTACTCTTTGAACCGCTTGAGCCCTTAAGACTTAGTAGTTCAAGCCCAAGCAATTCAAGCCTAGCCATTTTCAAGTCGGGCTTGTTCATTGACCCTCTAGGCTAGTTTATGGTTTGCAATTGGCTTTTGTATAGGTCTATTTATAGCTATTATCATAGACCTGATTTATATAAAACATTAATGACTTACTCGCTTTGAAGTAAATGGTTCACATGAGATTATTAATTAACCTACGAAAGTCTTTAAAACATGTGTTATAGCTCAAATTATCAGAGTGCTAATTACAAGATTTTAAACATAGTTTACTTGGATGTTTATATAATTGAAGATAAAAAGTTCAAAAGATAACAACAAAAACTACAAGAGTCCAACCAGTCTTCAGTTTCCTGTCCTGATACCTTAGTTCTCAACTGCAACTAATCTTAACGTAGTTATATTGTAGCATCCTAGTGAGGCTTGCAAAAAGATTTATTGGGATATGAGCAATCAACTACTTAATAAGTAGGGATGAAAACATAACATTATATGATAAGCACAAATAAGGTAATCAAGCAATTAATTAAATGCAATGCAATTAAACAAATGCTATCGCACAGTATTGTCTAATCCATTGTAAGATTAGAGAAATTTCACCCGCTTTAATCCGAGTTTAAGGAGTTTCAATGCATATGCAATAACTTACTATCAAACCCAAGATTGTACAATAGAGGCATCCTTCCTTTCACAATTACCTTCAGATTAGTGCTTTCAACCTTACCACAACCTCATCCTTTATCACTTAATTTGACTAAGGGTGAAGAAGAGACTATTTTAGCCATAGTTGTTAAAATCTCAAGTCAAAGTTACGATTCTATGAGTTTATGATTTTATAAGATTTTTCTTAGTTAAAATGAATGTAGAATTGTTTATGCGCAAATTTTTTGATAAAATTATAAACTTTCATATACGATTGTACAAGTTTGCAATTTTACTGGTTTTGTATAATTCTATATGATTTTAATTGTTCTAAATAATTCAATGCATCCAAATGAATAGTAAAAGCGCAATTTTGACAACCATATTTAGCTATCCCTTTTGAAGGGATCGATATTTGGTTGAATAATGCTAATCGTCCCTTAATGGATTACAATGCATGTTCAGTTAACTTTTTAAACCTAATATAATTAAGTTCGATTAAGGATATTTAATCAATTCCATGCAACTTAATCAGTTACAGTCTATAGCAATCAAATAGTATACAATCAAGATTTGAGACACAAAAATATGTACAAGCAAGCTACATATAAGCACAATCAAGTATAATCTTATTTAATTTTCCTATGTTACTTTTTCATCTAAATTATATGTCCTTAAACTTGCATTTCTTAAGCCAAATCCTCACTACAAATTGCCGCACCCTATAATAATGATTTCCCAACTATCGTTTAACTTAATTAATTGTCTTTAATTATTTTAGATATTTTAAGTAATTTTTAGGTATATATACACATACATAAAATTATATTTAATATAAATAAACACTCGTAAATATTATTTCATGTCATTTTATAAGTTATAATATCCATATAATTTATTTCTAATAATTCATTAATTATCAAAACTTATTCTGCATGTTTCTGATAAGTGATGAATAATATATAAATATCTATGAATACAATATTTAATTGTTTTGTTTCCTTAAATCTAGACTCACGGAGCCTTTTGTATTAATTTTTCTAACTTTATCATAAAATTCGAGTGCGATCGGATAATTTTTGCAATTACCTTAGATTTCACATACAAATTCTAGATCGTATCGTTGCGAGGCTTACAAGATTTGTATACAGAGAACTTCTAATATCACATATAGAATACTTTTTTTGATATCACATAAATATGAAACTTATAAAAAAAAAAAGAAGAAGATAAAATCTACAGATTTCATGGGATACCCTGTACCCCATAGATTTTGCAGGGTATAGGTTTCAGGATACTATAGAATGGTTTCGATCCAAACTTTAGGAACATGTATCCACTAAACTCTAATTTGTTTACATATATATACATCTAGCTAATGCTTTGTAATACTTATACATGCCAAGTAGTAAAATAAAAGACAATTTATTCGAACAAAATAAAAATTAATCATTCATAACTGTTCATTGATTTCAAAAGACCCTTAATTTCTTATTCTAATAATGAAACAATAAAATATGATCAAAATAAATAAATATTGAAACACATAACCCCAATGGTTATTTACCTTTTCATATCAGTTTCTTAACTAATATAAATATTAAAAGAATAAAATAAAATTGCAAAAATTCTCTCTAATAAAAATTTTATATGCATAGTGATAAATAGTGCTTTCGTGAATTTTCCCTCAAAGTAGAATTAATTATGGATTTTCCTCATGATAATCTACCAAATGAAACACTTCTCAAAAATTTGTTAGTACAAGTTTTTAGCTGGGTTAGTTATCTTTAACTTTATATTATGCATGATAGCAAATAAAATTGTGCAAATAAAATTGTACAAATAGGTTAAACAAATCAAACCATCCCAATCAAGTTTAACGAATGATTTATCAACAATGACATGTAAAAGTAAATAACATATAGAAATAGGACGAAGGGTCTAAATAGTTCCAAAAACATAGGGCAAACGATTTCTTATTTGAATACAGAGTAATGTTCCTAAGAAGCAACTTACATTGGAAATGTAATATATAAAGAAATTATAGGAAATCTCTCTTAAGAATGAAATCCTCTCAACTCAAGAATCCCCAACCATCATGAACCTCCACCCTCTCCGCCCCTCATACTAAGCAAAAAAGACTAAAGTTTATAGAATCTCTTGAACAAGAAGAAGCTAGTGAAGAACATCCCGTAGAAAATCAAAATGAGGTTAGTCATTACTATGGAAATCAAGAAATCAAAAAGCAGAATCTATTTGCAAGTGGCAATGAAATGGGAACAAACAAGGGAGCCAAAGCAATCTTCATACAAAGACTCACTTATGTATAATATACCGAATGCATATGCTTTACATTTTGGCTTGCATGAGTAGATAAAGGAAGATGACAACTCAATGACTACAAATCAATTGAGCTTCGAACAAATCTTTCAGCAAATGAAAGAGAATAATACTATCCAAGGAAAACCAGGTATGAGAATTATTTCCATTCTATAAGACATCAAGTAGAAGCTCCATAAGCGATGGAAAAAATCATTAATCATTAAACTATATAGTTAGACAATAGGATATAAAGTTCTTTATGCAAAACTTAGATATCTACAGAGATTTTCAACACGTTTTGATATGATAACCATGGGCTTAAGATATTACACAATTACTTTCACTTTTGAAAATGATTTGAATCAAATTATTAGAGATGGGTCCTAATTTATAAACGAATCTTTTTTAACAATAAGACGATGAGAGCCAAACTTTAAAGCTTCAATGGCCACATACAATTAAGTAGCGGTATAAATTTTGGAACTCCCATTAGAGTATTATGATACTTAAGTTCTCAGACTCATAAGAGAAACAATAAGCCCACTACTAAGACTTCTCACTTATACTATGAATGCAAAAAGAGGTAAATTTGCTCGCTTTTGTATTCAAGTTAATTTTAATGAACCTCTAGTGCACTTAATTATACTTTAGGGATACTCTTATTATATTCAATATGAAGGGATTAAATCATTGTTAATAGGATGTGGTTGCATTGGGCACTTAGTTTCCCTTTGTCCAAAAAAAAAAAAAAAACAAATGGAAGTTACAAATTGACCACAATCTATGTCAAATGATTTAGAAGGAATTGGGCTGAATAAAGAAAGTGGAAATATGCAAGAACATGTCTCGGATGGAAATTAAATTCCAGAGAACGAAATTCAAATGGCATCACAAGATAATGAACAAAGCAAAGAAGTGGAACTTAATGACATAAGCAATAAGGGAAATGGTGGTTATGGTGAATGGACACTTGTCCAAAGAAGAAAATCATATAGAGCAAAGGATATTATAGGGAATAAAAGGTTAAATACAAATGATAGAAGTCACATGCCAATTAATCATGGTGTCAATAATAAATCGAAATCCTTAGGCAATAAAGGCCAAGTAGCCCCAATGGTAAATTCATTCAAATGTAAATGGGTCAGAAAACTAAGAGAAACAAATTAGCATGAAGAAAATAACTCAGTAAAGAATCATTGCTTTGTGGAAACAATTGATAGCAATCAACAACCAAACGAGCTAGCAAAAAATAAATTATTAGAAGGTATCAAACCAACTTGGATGAAAGCTACATATTTACAGCTACTAAATCTAAGACAAACATTTCAAACAACTCAAGAAAGCAACTCACAAACATAAAAAATTTTAGCTAAGCAAAACTTCAACAATGGACAAAAAGTTAGTTCTAGTATTCAATATCAAAATCCTGCATTTAGACTCAAAGATGCCTTGGATAGATCAAAGTTATCAACTAATGTATGTAATGCCTAATCATCAATTGAAGAGGGTTCCGATCCACCTAGAAGATATCAAAACATTGTAAGGAAAAATACAACCAGCTCACTGAGTTCTTATGGTAAAGCTAGCAATAACAGAGGTGGAAGGATCAATCGCCCTAACATAAGCGAGGCAAACAATCAGAACAAAGAGGGAATCTGTAGTAGTCCTATCAATAGCACTAGCATTTAAAGACATGCATTCCTTCAAAATTATGAAGAAATGGGAGAAAACCCTAAAGACAGTGATCAATAGGATATACAGGACCACATAGCTAATGATACCAAAATACCCTCTACTAGTAGTGTACAATCTCAAGAAGAGGCAAATAGTACCATCGTTACTAGCTAATACAGAAGAGATCTTTGCCTCAATCAAAACTAAAAGAACTCTTAACTATTTTGTGTTACATATCAATCAAGTCATGGCTGAAAATAATGGAGTCATTCTTTATAATACTACTCTAACACAAGATGGAATAGAGCACCACCCAAGTTTGCCTAGGCCTATGAGGATCTTGGTTTGGAATGTTAAAGGATCATATACCCCAACTAAGCAAGATTCGGTGTTGCAAGCATTCATAGAATTCATGCCAAATATGGTGGCGTTACTTGAAACAAAGATGGAAAAAGCAACAACTTATATAAATCTCTAACTTAATTAGATGGATACACTTGTGCGAAGGCTTGTGGATATAGTGGAGGCATGATATTTCTTTAGAATAGGCAAATTATGGTTATCCACATCCTTAAGAAGACTATATAGGAGATTCATGCTCAAGCTAAAGTTAGAAATTCAAATTTATCTTGGTACTTTTCTACTATCTATTCTTTCACTAATTTAAATGAAAAACAAACACTATGGGATAATCTTATTCAACATGCAACGTTAGTGAATAACGAGCCTTGGTGAATAATTGGGGGGTTTAATGATGTAATATCTAGAAATGAATGTTAGGGAGAAAGTTTGCCAAAAAATAGAGTATTCCATTATGCAAGATGTATGAACTTATGTAGCCTAATGGATATGGGATATGTAGGTGTTCCTTATACTTTGTCAAATGAATAGAATTTACCCACACTTATTCAAAGAAGATTAGCTAAAACATGGTGCAATTAGGCCTCGTGCACCTTATATCCTGATTATAAAGTCTATTACTTACCAAAATGGCCTAGTGACCACATAACTTTACTTTTAAATACACATCCTTTGTTAGTGTCTTCTAGGAAACAAAGGTATTTAGATTTCAACTTGTATAGTTTACAAATAGGTCATGTTTCAAGCTTATTAAAGAGATTTGGGAAGCCTCAAATCATAATGTTCTACATATAACAAAGAAACTGCCAAATTTCCTAAGAAATTGGAATAGGAGGGTCTTTGGAATAGTTCATCACTAAACGAAAAATCTATTTATAAAGTATATCCAAAGTTGATCTATTTCCTAAGAAACCGGATATCTACATCCTGTAGGTTTAAGCATGAAAAATTTCTAACAAGTTGATTTGTATATCCAAAGTTTTGAAATTTTTGAGCAACTATTTATAAAGTAACGTTTTTTCTTGCATTTTTTCAATCTAAAGTAGATGTCAGTTAAAATCTATTTATATCTTATGATATTCAAAAGTTGAATTTAGCTCATCTTGCAACTCTTTTGATATAATCTATGAAACATTCTGTTTTAGATGTTTATAATCTTTAGTTAAACATTATGTTATTTCTTCGTTATAGATTTACTATTTGAACATAACAAATTTGGCTAATTGTATGCAATCTTATATTGTCAATGCTGGAGCCATCAAGAAACTATTGCTCATTATCAATACATCCTTGTAAATAGCAAGTAGGAGATTGTAATATATATATATATATATATATATATATATATATTGCATGAGTTGGGAGAGATGAAGACACAAAGGATAAGGAGCTGGTAACAAAGGGGATATTAATGACGAAGTTGGTTAAAATATAAGAAGACAGGGCACGACTATTAGTCAACCTAAAAAATTTCTAAGGTTTTATAGTAGGTTTCAATCTAAAGTTTAGATGAGTGAATGTAGGAGAAAAGCACCTAGTTATCGATGGCTTAGCTTCGAATTGCTTAAGATTTTGGTTTAGATTCATTGTATTTTCAAGGTGGGGTTTCGATTTCACATTTAAGAGAAAGGAGAAGGAGTTTCAATAGAGGGAAGCAAAGTAAGGGTTTCCTTCTTTTAGGTTATTTGATTTTACAAATCATGATAAGCTATTGTTAATTTTTTTGTTTAACTTTTCCATTTTTTTTCTATAATATACATTTTTTTAATTTCAATTTTACTTCATTCTATTTTCTATTATGGATATTCTTTTTCAGCATGGATGATGATTGCAAAGTAGAATAACTTACTAGAAAATTAAAAAAAAAAAAAAACACATGGTACAAATCCGTTGGTTCATAATGCTGAGGACTAATAGGGTTAGTGAACGATAACCGAAGTATACGTTAGGACAAGCATATATTCAATTGAGTGCATATTAGACCAAGTACAAAGTTTAGGCGTAAAATTGAAGAAAATGGTAAAGTATAGGTGTAATCCGTGAGAATGTCCCAAATATTATCATACTATAGTACAAAATAGGTAAGCCAAAAATCAAATTAGTGGTCTTCAAGATGAGTTTAGATAATGAATTTATGACTAAAAAGAACTATCAAAGATGATTCTTGGCTATTTCCATAAAATATATTCTAGCTTTAAGAGCACTGTTTCAAGGAGAAACCCAATTGAAGAAACAGATTGTTATGGCATTAATGATCAAGATAAGAGAGTTAGATTCAAGAAGAAATCTACCATAATCTTTGTCAAATGAACTCTTGGAAGGTGGAAAATATGGTTTTCATGTTTCCTTCTTTAAAAAATGTTGAAAAATTTTAGGTTATGAGCTAAGTCAACTTATCCAAAATTGTTATTAAGAAGGACAAATATTAGATTATCTAAATCAAACACAAATCTGTTTGATACCAAAGTAATTGGGTGCTAGTTTAGTGAAGGATTTTAGGCCAATTGGATTATGTAATACTGTATATAAAATCCTTACAAAGGTTTTAGTAAATAGAGTCAAGCCCTTACTTGATGAACTAATCCATCCAGCTCAAGCTACTTTCATAAGGGGAAGAAAGGCAGCCGATATATCATCCTTGTAAATGAAATTTTAAACACTTTTAGAAAGAAAATAAGGAAGAGGAACTAGATGATAAAGGTAGACCTTGAAAAGGCTTTTGTCACAATTGAGTGGGATTTTATTCTGTAGGTGCTTCAAAGTTTACATTTCCTACAAGATGGATAAAATTGATTGACTCTTGTGTTACTACAACTTTAATTGAAGTTCTAGTAAATGGCAATCCATTTAGATGCTTTAAAGTTAAGTAGAGAAATTCTGCAAGGCGACCCTATCTTACCTTACCTATTCATTCTTAGCATGGAATTTCTAAGTAGATTAATAGACAAGAATTTAGATTAGGATCATGGCAGGGATTTCCATTAAAAAAGAATAAGCCTTTCACTCTCATGTAATGTTTGCTGATGATCTAATTCTAATAGCAAGGGCTGATCAAGAAAATGCTAATTATATTAAGGAAACTTTGAGTGTTTTCACTAAACTCTTGGGTTTAAAGATAAATCGTCAAAAATTATCCATCATGTTCTCTCGAAATACTTCTAGAATAGAGAAGGATGAAATTGTGAAAATTCTAGGGATTAGAAAAATTGATTGTTTTAGAAAGTATTTGTGTTATCCGCTTCAGGACTGGAAGAAATCAAAGGCTAGCCAATTAAATGACATTATAGAGAAAGCACACAAAAAACTCTCAAGTGAGAAAGCAAAGCAATTAAGTATGTGTGGTAGAATTATTCTTGTTAGATTTGTTGTAGAAGGACTACCAATATACTACATGTAAGTAGCAAAGCTTCCATAAATTTTTTTTTCATAAATTGGAACAAATATCTAGAGATTTTCTCTGTAATGGTAAAAATGAAACGCACTAGATTAAATGATCAAAAATCACAAGGTCAAAAAAATTGGATGGACTAAGCCTTATTGATTTATTTTAAAAAGAATAAAGTATGTACACATAAAAGATATTGGGAGTTCAAAACAAGACATGTTACTTAGGCTACATTTATAAAGGCAAGGCACAAAAGATAAAGGACTGCTAAGTTATGCCCACGTTACATGCAACTTCATGCACTGTCAAAGAGTTGTGTGAAAGTAGTGATTGGGTCAAGAAAAATGGGATGGTTATCCTAGGAAATGAAAGGAATGTAAATTTTTAGTGTGATAGATGGGCAAATGACTTCACAATGAGGCATATTAATCAAAGTCCATTAAATAGAGATGCATCAACATTATACAATACCTAGTTTACTTAATATAAAATTAATAAAAATATTTTTTTCTTTTAAAAAAATGTTTCTTTAAATTAGTTTTTAAAATAGTTTAGGAGTCGCCAATAGTAAATTAGTAAAAAATTGACTTATAGTTTCTTGGGTGGAAAAAACCTTAATTAGGTCACTAACCTACTAATTTTCTAAATAAAATATATTTTTTAAAAATATTAACTAAAAAAAGCTAGGTCCAATGGTTAATTTATTAGGACATTTGTCACCATGTAAAAATTTTAAAAATAACTAATGGAAATTATTTTTATAATTTTTCTAAAAATGAGGAAATATGGAAAAATATGAAGAATGCAGGAAAAATAATATTTATTTATTTTTTATTATGAAATTTCCTTTAAAAAAAATTACAAATTTTACGGTTGCTTTAAAAGTGCATACCAACGTAGTTCGTGTTTTTTAGAAAAACTTTAGTGGGTTCTTTTTTTTTTTATTTTGAGAATGGGCTAGATTTATGTTTTTTAACCATTTTATTTTTTACTAAGAAAAATTATAAAAACCTAATTTTATTCCCAATCATGAAAAACTCTTAAAAAACCCTAATTTTGAAAGACTCAAGTTAATACCTTTTATGTTATGAAAAAACCGATTGAGTGTGAAAATAAATTTTCTAAAAAAGCCATAAAATGCCTAATCTATCTAAAAAATGTAATTTTAATAAAGAAGTTATGTAATATGGTCCAAATCTTCTTCGATATGCAACCTAAATGCAAATTTCGTGAATCTTGTAAAAAAATGTAGTCATACACTAAAAATGCAATATTTATACAAAATTGCAACTTTTGTAAAAATATGCACTTTCTCAATTTTAAAAAGTGCAATTTCTATGCAAGTTTTCAAAAAAATTAAGTTTTGGTAAAAAAATATGCAAATTGTCTTTTACCATGTGAATATGTAACATGCAAACACATAATATGCAAAAAAAAAAACAAATAAAATAAAAAGAAAACACAAAAACTAACGATTAAAAAAATAAATACCTGCATGAAAAACGAATTGAAGTTAGTATGGATAATTTAATAAATAAGACTACTAAAACTAAATAAATAATAAAGAAAATGAAGAAAAATACAAAGAAACCACCTTCACTAAACCAGGTGTAGGTCAGACTTTAGAACTAGGCACGCGTTAGTCGAATCTCCAGTTACAGTCGAGTCGGATTTTAGGTCATAATCGGGTCATGGCTCTTCTCTAATAGCAGTTTCCAATCAATGTCGTACAAGAGCTTCCAAGAGCCTAAACGAGTAGGAATTTGAATATTTATGAGAAACTTATTGGCCAAACTCA
This sequence comes from Lumnitzera racemosa, assembly GCA_024138005.1. Classification (NCBI taxonomy): domain Eukaryota; kingdom Viridiplantae; phylum Streptophyta; class Magnoliopsida; order Myrtales; family Combretaceae; genus Lumnitzera; species Lumnitzera racemosa. Next base: position 70,263,299 of record JAMXBC010000004.1, on the reverse strand, counting down.
GATTAGTGCACTTGCCTCAACTAGTGGTGGCCACTTGGGTTGTATTCGATAAGGAGTATTGAAGGTAGCCTTTAGTGAACATGGTTAGGGGTGTTTCAAGGGGGGATAAGGTTTCTTGATGTGAAGGGTATCGACAGTCTATTCTTGCCATGAAGGCTCGCTCAGCTTAAGTCTTACATATCATCGTCCAAGCTCTCTTCGAGCCATATAAGGCCATTAGGCTACCTAAGAGCACCCCGAATACCAAGTTCTACATCTTACTCCGAGAACCTTTAAACAACCCAAGTGCGTCTAACCACTGTTCATAATGCTTGCATCAAGTTGGTTCCCGTCCTTCGATAAGCCGCAAATGAAGGAGCATTTAGCAAGAGCCAAGTTGACTTCCCTTCCACTAGTCACTTTCTCTCTTTTCATTTAATACTGATTGACCACTTATCACATAGCTTACCTACTAGCCGCTGAACTAAGGTGGCTACCCCATATTGATGAGATAAATCCATCCCTCTAATCTCTACCAACCAGCATAGGGAAGGATGTCCAATCGAATGTAGGAAGCGTCATCTTGTCAAATCGTGTGTTAGCTAATCAAAACATATCACATATCCACAACAGTAAGCACCTCAAGCCTATAAATAAGAGTAAGTCCTTCAAGTAAAGGGATTGGAATTTATTAACGTCTTATACTCCCCTAGGAACTCATTTGTTTTTCTTATGCTACTTCTCTCTCTCTCTGTCTCTCTCTGTCTCTCTCTCTCTCTCTATACTAACTTGAGCATTGAAGGTTCTTAATTGTCTTTTTCTACAAGGGGCATTTTGTAAGGTTACTGTCATCTACAGCTGAAGAAAAACTCGAAGTTAACCTAGGGGACCTTACTATGATAATCAACTATCACCTAAGGGAATTGTGGTGATGTCGATTTAAAGCATGGATGTACAGTTGGTCATGTTTTGTGAAGCGACCAATGGTAGGTTTAGGGGTTTCGATTGGTAATGGTGATGGAGGGCATAGCAGTAGGTAAGGGTGACAAGGTTTAGAAGCTAGGGCATAAGGGTTGTGCTATCGTACTTGGTCATAGCTGATGTGGTGTATGCTCGCATGAGAGAGTATGTAGAGTTGGTTATGTGTTAGTTAATAGTAAAGATGAAGATGATGGTGACTACTGTGTTTGCTTCTAGATGTAGTCATTGAATGGGATGGAGTGTGTGTTTTTCTTGTTTAAGTGAGGGTTCTGAAACTATTTTTATAGTTTAAAGATAAAATATTCTTGTTATTTTTCTGGATTATCGTACATCAAGAACTGGATATGTTCTCAATATTCAAATTTATAAAATCCTCATTTTACCAAGATTTGGCTAAACCTCTATAAGATTTGGATTTTTTAATGATTTTTTAAGATTTCTTCCAATCCAATGAAAATAAAAAATATTTTGATAAATTTGATCAAGATCTAAGCTTCTTCGTGTTTTCTCCTTGCTGGAATCAAATATAAACCGATGAAGGAGGAAATCATGTGCATTGTACGTGAGCTGGCTTGAAGGGAAAAAAAAAATTCCTCTCCTATTGATGTGTAGGCTTAAACCTATGACCTATTACCTATCCTAACCCTAATTCCATACACCTAGCCAACTCAGCTGGGCTTTTTCCTCAACATGTCATGCACCTAAATTACACTAAACTTATCACTGTTAGGCCCAACTTTGACTTAGGCTTTCAAACCTAAGCCCAACTTAACCCAACTTATTTTAAATTAACCCTTGCCTTTTTATATCGCCTAAAATATACATGCTAAGTTTTTTCTTTTTAATTTAATGAATCTCAAGTTTTAGTTTTTAATTAGTCCAATTAAAATATTTCTCAAATTGGACAAAAAATCCACTTTATGAATTGAAATATTTTACTAGACTATTTTTTTAAAAAATACTTTCACTAATGAAGCTCAATTTTTTAAAGATTCTGACTCTATTAAATTACATGTATATTTTATTATTACCTAACCCAACCCTAAATGACTCATTAGCTTGACTTAAACTCTTCTAACACTTTTTATATTTTACTTTATTAAAATTTCTTTTGTATTTTCCCTATAAATCTGGCCTAAAATAAAAAGAAATTAACTTAAAATAAAATGTAGCAAAAATTTGCAGTTGTCCCTTTTTGTAATGAAATTTGAATAAATTTTCACTACAAAGACAAAAGGGCATGCCCATTTTTGTCGGATTATGGCTTGAATTGGTTGGGTAAAGACTACTGACTTGGATGTTAGCTAAAAGTTACTTAAGTTGAAAGGTTAGCTAAAAAAGAAACTTTGACTTGAACTGTTAGCTAAATAGTTTCTCATCTCACAATGGTGAGGTAAAAAGGATTTTGACTTAATATGTCGGATAACTAAGATCCTAACTTGAAGGTCAAGGTAAAGAATTTTTTACTAACAGTGTTAGATAAATAAAGTCCTAACTTGGAAGGTTAAGGTAAAAGGCTCTAACTCCAAATTAGTCCCATCTTAAACAGTTGAGATAAAAAATGTGCTAAAATTGGGTTCCAACTTGAAAGGTTAGATAGCTTCCTTAAAAATCTAATGGTTAACTTGTCTTGGACTGGTAGGTATCCTAAAGAGGATACATCTCTTCAAGGATCTAAAAGCTTTCCTAAAGCAATTCATTTGAAGACTTTGGAGATTCTAGGGATTTTTCAAAACTCTTTTACTTGGAATTGGAGAATTTAGTAGATAGCATTCAATTGGCATACCTTATATTAATTCTTGATATTCACTCATCCTGATAACAAAATGCTACTACAATGCTTATTAGTAGTCTTTTTGCAATAGTACTCACTCCTTAGAATAAAGTCTCCCTTATGTGTGTGACTTAAACTAAATTTTCCATTTATTGTAGTTTAGCTATGAGCTCTTGGCTATACCATGCCCATGCTTTGATTTAATGTTCGTTGTGGCTGATTTTCAATTTTTAACCCCTACAATTGGATCAATCTTGAAAAATAAACCTCTTTTTGAAAAACAAGACTAGATTGCAAAGGGCACCTTATCTTATTATCATATGGTGATTTAGGTTTGGTGACAAAGTAATCATTTAGTGCTTAAGTGTTTGAGGTTATGAAGAAAGACATAGACAGAATTAGCAGTGAAGTGTTTATCGGTTAATGACCATCCTAGATCTATGACCATCATCAATATCAACTTTGCTTGCAAACAATGAAAAATTAACTTAACAGGTAATACAACTTAACAGCATCTTAATTTATAGGGTCCCTTAAATCCGGACCATCCATCTCTGCTAATGTTAGTGCACCCCTTGATAATATCCTTCTCACAACATAAGGGCCTTTATAGTTTGGAGCAAATTTCCCCGTAGCGTCTTTTACATTCAACAACACTTTCCTCAACATCAAATCTCCTTCTTTGAAATGTCTTAATTGTACTTTCTTGCTAAAGGCTATGATCATCCTCTATTCATATCATTGACCATGACATAATGCTATTAGCCCCCTTTCATTGAGGAGATTCAAATGCTCTATCCATTTTCTTACCCACGTTGCTTCATAAAGTTAAGTTTATCAACACTCAGAGCAAGGGAATTTCTACTTCTATTGATAGTACTGCTTTAGCTCCATATATTAATGAGTAAGGAGTTATAGAGGTTTTGACTGAGGTTCTATAAGCCATAAGAGCAAAGGGAAGCAACTCATGCCAATCTCTATAAGTGATTGTCATCTTCTTAATGATTTTCTTGATATTCATATTAGCAGCTTCATATCCTCCCCTTCATTTGTAGTTTATATGGAGTCGAATTTTTGTGGTTGATCTCGAATTGGCTGCACATTTTGGCCTTTAGCTTATTATTTTAAGCTCGATCCATTGCCTATAATGATAGACTAGGGCGCATGCGCATCGTATCTAGCAATAATGTCCCTCTTTATAAATTTGACCACTACTCCTTTTGTTACAGTGGCATATGATGTTGCTTCTACCCATTTAGTGAAATAGTTGGTTGCGATTAGAATGAACCTATGCCCCTTTGAGGTTATTGGTGAGATTTGACGAATTATATCTATTCTCCACATTGAGAAAGGTCATAGGGTTGACAACTTAAGCAACTCTAAGGGCGAGGCATTGATTTTGTTGGTATATACTTAACATAAGTGACAATACCTTACATACTTAATGTAGTCTAACTCCATTGTCATCTAGAAATATCCCATTCTCATTATCTTTCTAGCCAACATGTACTTGTTTATATGAGGACCACAAACTCCTTCGTGAACTTCTTTCATTAACTTCTCGACTTTCTCCTCATCTACATATCTTAACAATATGGTATCAAATGATATTTTATACAATGTAGATCCACTTAGCAGGAAATGACTAATAAGCAGCCAATCTTCTTAATGCTTTTCTATCCTTTTTATTAGCCTCTTCAGGAAACTCACCCATTTGGAGGAATCTTTACATATTACAATACTACGGCTTCTTTTGTTATTTCTCTTTGGCAGCTAAGCAGAAGATTAGCTTCTCCTTCACTTCAATTTTTAGGGGATGAATCTCTATCTTATCCGTGACTTTCACTATTAATGCTGGTGTTGCCAATGAATTGGCAAATTGATTCAGGGTTCTCAAGATATAAGTGAATGAGACTTCTTTGAAATGTTCAATAAACTTTCCAAAGTGTTCATGATAGGGTATCAGCTTGCTATCTTTTGTCTTCTATTCTCTTAGGATTTAGATAATTATAAGAGAAGAATCTCTATATAATTCAAGCCTTCATATCCCCATGTCTAAAGTCATTTTGAGCCCCAAGATACAAGCTTCATATTTCGCTATGTTGTTTGTGTATGGGAGTGCTAACTTGGTTACCACATGAAAATGATTACCTTTAGGTGATACCAGTACTGCCACTATTCGGCATCTAAACATATTGGTTGTTGCATTAAAATACATCTTCCATTATGTCCTTCCACTACTTAATTCACCTACCACCATCACATCTTCATTGAAAAACTAAGCTTTAGAATTACTTTCATCATCTTTAAGTGGATACTCTACCAATTGATCTGCTATAGCCTGCCCCTTGATTGGGCTCTGGCTTGCATACTTTATGTTGAACTTGGAGAGAAACATTTACCATTTAGAAATTATCCCAATTAAAGCCAACTTCTCTACTAAATATCTCTAAGGGTTATGCTTCTTCGATAGCTTTACTAGGTATGGAAGAAGTACTACATGAGTCTGTGCATTACCCATACTAAGGCGTAACATATTCTTTCTAATTTTGAACATTTCTGCTCACCATCTATAAAATTCTTGCTCAAATTGTATATAAGATTCTCTTTTCTACTCATTTCGTCTCTCTACCCCAGCATACATCTTATCAATTTAGAGAGAATCATCAAGTAAAGGATTAGTGGTCGTCCTAGTGTAAGAATGACTAATATCGGTGGATTCATTAGATATTCTTTGATTTTGGTGAATGGTTGCTCACACTCTTCATCCCATTTTATTGTTACATTCTTCCTCGAGAGCTTGAGTATTGTCTGGTACTTATCAATGAGTTGCAATATAAACCAGGTAATGTAATTCAATCTCCCCAGTAGCCCTCTGACTTCCTTTAAGGTCTTTTGTGTAGGCATGTTTACGAATTCCTTCACTTTGTATGGGTTTACTTCAATCCCTTTTCTATTGGCAACATAACCAAGAAGTTTCCTTAAGGTCACCTTAAAGGTACATTTCTCTGAATTGAACTTCAATCAAAACTTCTTCAGTCTTTCAAACAACTTTCGCAGGACATTCACACGATTACCACTTTCTTTAGACTTGGCGATCATATTGTCTACTTATACTTCTATTCCGATGCATCATGTGATGAAACAATGCAACTATACCATGCTGATAAGTTGTCTTACCATTCTTTAACCTAAAAGGAATCACTCTATAGCAAAACATCCCCAAGGTGATGATGAAAGTGGTCTTGGTATCATCCTCCTCTGCCATCTTAATCTGGCTATATCTCAAGAAACCATCCATAAATGAGAAGAGATGATTTTCAGCCATATTACCCACTAAGATATCGATGTGTAGCAAGGGGAAATTGTCTTTAAACGTAGCTTGACTCAAATCACAAAAGTCTACATGACTCTGACTTTCCCATTTTTCTTAAGTACGGGCACCACATTAGTTACCCATTCAGGCTAATTTGATACTTTTATGAACCTAACCTCTAACAGTTTCTTTACTTTCTCTTTTATTTTAAGTAATAAGTTAGGCCTAAATTGCCTAAACTTTTGCCTTTTGCCTTTTAACATCCTCTCTTATAGGCAACTTGTCGACTACCATCAACGAGTTTAACATGAGCATGTCCTCCTAAGTCCAGGTGAATATGTCTAAGTGTTCTAATAATAAGTGTGATAATTCTTACTCTTGATCATCTATCAAATTACCTTCCATTTTTAGATTCTACGGATTCTCTTCGGTTCCCAAATTAATTACTACTATCGTTTTGTCAATAACTATTTTGCCTTGTTAAAATTGATGCCAACTCTCTTATATTTCATATGGAGTCTCAATATCATCTTCGACGTTTGATTTAGAAAGGTAAAAAATGATATTGTTGTTTTCATCGTTTACTAACACGAGATATCCATGATTTTCATCATTTTTATTAGGTCTAAAGAGTAAAGAAAAATGTGACAAGTTAATGGCAACGAAGGAAATAAGTTTATTAAATAAAATCAAATGTCTAAAAGAAAAAGCCTAACTAAGCGAACTAATCATGAAATTAAATGCTCCTAACCAATCTAAACTGCTATTCTAAAGAGACCTATTAATAAAAATTGAAAACCAATTGCATAGTGAAGTAAGGGTATCAATATCTTTTTCTTCATCTGGGCTAATATTGCATTGTTGAGCCAAAGCTTTGGCTAAACTGGCTACTTCCAATTCTTAAACATATGCAATAGTTGGAAAAGTCTAACAAATGTTTGGAAAGTCCCTGTGAGCATGGTATATATGATCTCCTCTTTTTCCTTTAATATTGGCCCTCATATCTTGAACCTCTACTTTAGGAGGTTCATATCCTAGCCTAAATGTTTAGATTTACTACTTTGACTACTTTGAATGACCTTATGCTCCCTATTCTAACACTTTAACCATGTTAACCTCATAAAAAATTTGCAACCCTAGCTCCTCCAATTCTTTACTTTTAATGTACAGAATAGTTGTCTCCTTGTAAACTTCATAGTCCCAATCCCCAAAGATAGTGACTAGATAAGAATCTAGCTACTGGACCCTTGACCCAAGCTCAAGCACAAAGATTAGAGAGCATGGCAAGGTGCATCTTATCAACTCGACACATGTATGAAGAATTCGAGCTACTTCTAACTAATAATCTTCTTAATATACCATGCTAAGCCCCTCTCTACTTGTTAATGATTGAGTGCCGACTTGGAGACCTCTCAATTGACAACTCAACTAACTTATCCATCAACTCTACTACATCTGTTCAAAGCTCTCTAGATCATGTTCGAGTTGGTGTAACCTCAGAGAGCTTGTAGATTAACTCGGAATCTACTAAACCAAGCTGTACTCTTTTGTTTGCTTCTACAGGAATCTCCCTAATAACTACCTACTACATGTCCCAGTCATCTGCATGAAAGAAGCTTCTATTTTCTACAATTTCTCTTATACCCTTATTGATTTCTTGTATTTTATTTAATTTGGACAATACCTCCTTTTAGTCTTTTTCATATTTAGTAAGTTGCTCTAACATTTTGGGTATAAATACCCTCTCGTAAGCCACCACAATTATCATCACTATTGAATATACTAAACTTACTCTTGATGTTAAACTTCTTGCTTACTACCTCTTTAACTCTTATCCTATCCCTTAAGCAAAATCAGGATGCAGGTAACCTTATCGAGCTATTAGTACGTTAGATCGAGCTAATTCCTGAATCTATGAAGGTTTCTTAGTACGTCATATCCTCGGAATTATTCTTGGTTTGCCTACTTCTCTTTTGTTTCACACGTTCTCCATCTAACATTTTGAGCTTTCTATAAGGTTGGACCCATTCCTGATACCATGGCCCTTGTATGTCCTTAGTACAGCATATCAATGACCAACTACCCATTGGCTATGAATTTCACCTTCTAATGTAAACTCAATTGATTTGCCCCTATTAAGTGAATCAAGGCCTACCCAATAGGAGGTTGAAAGTTCGAGGTATGTTTAGGACTTAGAATGGGATAATGAATATTTATGGTTGATCTCGACCTGTAACCTAATTTCCCTAAGTATATCTCTCTTCAATCCCTCAAAAGCCCATACTACATTCGAATTAGGTTTTATTTCAGCTGGATCCACTCCAAGCAGGTTTAGTGTCACTAGTGGATACATGTTCAATAAAAAGCCGCTATCAATAAATACTTAAGCCACTATTCTCCCTTCACACTTAACTACTATAAAGAGGGATTTTGTATGCCGATTCCCTTCCTCACCTTACTCTTCTAGCGAAAATGAGATTTGATCCATTGCAAGCACGGAGTTGACTACAGTCCCAACTTCTCAATAGAAATCCCTTTAGTTACTTTAACATCCTTAAGAATATTGATTAGGGCTTCCTAGTGAGTATCGGATGACAATAGTAAGCCTATCAAGGAAATTTGGGCTGATACCTTAGTTAGCTACTATCGAGCACTATTTTGGTTTTCCTTAATTTAACTTATATTAACTTCAGTTCGTTTAATATAAATTACTTGATATTAAAATAAGGAAATATTTTTCTTTAAAAAAATATTTTTTAAAAATTGGAGTCGCCAATCAGTTCAACTAGTAAAAAGTGAAATTAAGGTTTTTAGGCCACTAATCTACAGATTTTCTAAAAAAAATTATTTTAGAAAATTAAATCAGAAAAAATCAAGTTTGAGGACTAACCTATTAAGACTAAGTCTCTATAAAAAAAATTACTAGGCCTTATTTTTTTTTCTAAAAATACTAAGATATTTAAAGATATATAAATATGCAAAATATAACTAAAATGAATTTATTATTATTTTTATTACTAATTTTTCAAGAAAATAAAATTTTTATTTTTTTATACGATTGTCGTAAAGGTACTTACGTACCCGCTAGTCATGATTAAACTAATGTAGTTTTTTTTAAAAAAAAACAAATATTTAGTAAGTAAATTTCTTTTATTTTTTAAAATTGAGTCAGATTTACGTTTATTTAATAATTTATTATTTTTTTTAAACCTAAAAAATCTAATTTCACAAATCTATTTAAAAAGAAAACTTAATTAACTAAATCTTTTTTAAAACTTCTGTGAAGATTTTTATTATTTTTTTAAAAAGAAATTACTATGTGTTAAAAATATATCTTTTCTAAATCCTATATATAAGATATACTAAGATACATATCTTGCGTACATATCTTCTTCGAACGTACAGATCTTAGAGAAATGATATGTAATTTTTCCTAAAAAATGTAATTTTACTAAAAATGAAATTTATCAAAAATTCAATATATTTAAAAAGATAGCAAAAAATATGACGATAAAAAAAAAACTGCACTTAAAAAATAAATTAGTAAAACTAATTAAATTAACTAATAAAATAAAATAATAATAATAGTAATATTTTTTTTACCCAAACGAGTCAAGTCACCTGTACTCAGCATGTTCTTGCTGATCGTCGTAATCATGTAGATTACATTCACGTACTCGGTATAATCAATAGTGTATGGCAGCAATGAAATCTAATCATGTGCGACACCAATGGATGACAATGTGTGAATCTTGTGTGCGAAATTTCGAGGGTACATTAGTGATCAAGTGTCCTAGTTGTATGCGTAATGTGTGATCTATACGGAGAGTGTACAAGTGACAAAACGTGTGTATGTGTGTGTGTGTTTATCGTATGTATGGTTGGTGGAGTTAAGTACGGTGTGCTTGTGAGATTAATATGTAGTGTTAGGGGGTGAAGCTGTGCTAATCGAGACATGTGTGTCCGAGTGTATTATTAGGACATGGGCATATGCAGGCGAGTTGACTTCGGTCAGTCTTAGAGTGAATGGACTTCGGTCAATACAGGCGAGTGGACTTTGGCGTGATTTGTAAGCATGGAGTAGACTTTGGCGTGTGCAATGTGGAGTGTGATCAGGTGTCGACTATCATATGATTGAATGTATGGGAGGCTATCATGTGATGGCGTGGGACGTTATGTTGTGCAGCTTACGTGAAGCGTCTGTGGGGGTGAAGGAGTGGCCGAGTGTTGTGTAAATGTAGATTCTAAAAAAAAAAAACTCCCAACTCTATTACTAAACTCCTATTTATAAGCCACTCGATTGCATCTTTTGAATCTTTTTAGATATAGATTTAATCTCAACCAATTCCAGATACAAAAGATACGATTTAGATTATTTAAATATTCGACCTAATTTCTAGAAACCCTATCTTAATTTAGATAAACTATCTTTTGAGTCCAACATGCTTTAGCCCAATAACCTACTTAACAAATCCTAAGTCCATTTTAGCTCAATATAAATTAAATAAAAAAAATTCACTTTATATCAGATTGGACTAAAATATTTTAATGAAGTTTGATCTTTCAATGACTTAGAATTTGCTAAATTTGATGCACACCATTATACGACTAGACCTTAAATGACTCGACTCGACTCAATACAATACTTTTATTATTATTATTATTATTATTATTATTATTATTATTATTATTATTATTATTATTATTATTATTATTATTATTATTATTATTATTATTTTAACTTAACTCAATAAAAATAATAAAATAAAATAGTAAAAATGAATTGTCTACAACTAATCCATGATTTTGTATTTAATAGCTTTTACTATCTTCTTGGCAGTGCTCTAGTCCTTTTCATTTGTATCCTTAAGAATCTTATAGGAAGCTTCTTCTACTATAACCTTTCTCTTAGCCTCTTCACTCTGATCAAAATCTCGTCTTAAGCATATGGGTAAGCCCTCCAACCATAGGCAACAAGAATTTGCTAGTTTGGTTCACCATCTAGTAATCCAAAAGGGCAGCTTTATAGTTTTCTGGAGCTAAGAGGACATTTAAAACAATCTTCTTGAGCTTGCCTAATTCTCCAATCTTCTCCTCCTTCCCTAAATACTAAAAAGCTAAGGGCTTGGGGTTGTCCCCAATCACACCTATCATTCCAATTACTTTCTTTGCTTCCTCAATAAATCTATCCTCTTCCTCAAATTCGGGACCCAATTTGGTGGGTGGTGCATCAACTTATAACTTTGGTGGACAAGAATAATTAACCAGGTACTCAAATTTGCCTAACGATTCTCTTAAAGTATTAACCATTGAATCCCCAGTTTCGTATCTCTTCTTGAGCTCCCTCTAAGTACATGCCTTTCGCAACTTTGATACCAACATAGCCATGATATCCTCCTTCTTCACCTTCCCATCCTTTAGTAACTAATAAATTGTCAGTCTAGTTCGAGTTTTGTCTTTGAGATTCACGTCCTGCAAATGTCTAACCTACCTCAGATTCCATGCCACTTGTTCAATAGTGATAAGGAAACTATCTAGGTCTATCTCCAATTCAAGTGCCTTAGTCATGATCATGTGGATCATATGTAAGTGATTCAATAGAGAATTGTTACCCACATTTGGCCTAGGGGTCTGGATAAAGTCCAACTGCACTAACTTGGCATCGATAAGGTCATGGATCTTATGCTTGAGTTTCCAACACTGATCTATGGTTTGGCCTACTTACCCCAAATGATACTTATAACAAAGCTATGGATTATAATCCTTCAGCTTTTAATTCTCCTTCAATATTTCAAATGTCAAGAGCTTCTCCTCCTTTAGTTGCTTAAGGACCTGGCTTAAGGGGATGGGTATCACAAGGAACTACCTTCTTTATAGGCGATTGCCTTAGTTCGAGATAGGTGCAAGATTCTAGGCTTTCGATATGGTTACTAGAGAAGCAGGCTTGGCAAAGTTGTTGGTCTTGACAACATTTACAGTAGCTTCCTTAGCCTTATTAGTGAACTTTATAGGAAGCTCTTCTTCTCTAGCAGTTCGAGATTAAGGAGACTCCCTATAATGATGGATTCCTCAATTTAGCACCCTGCAGCTACAATCTTTATAAAGTTGGAAGCTGTGTAACCTATTAGATGCTAGTAGTACAGGTTGCCAAGAGTGTTCATAAAAGGAAAAGTCAGATCCTTTTCTGTCAACAAAGGGGTTACCCAAGTTACCATGCCCCTTCACCTCTAAGCATATTCCTTGAAACTTTCATTGGCTTTCTTATGCATGTTGCTCATATCCTACATGGATAGGTAAACTTTGATATTAAACCTATACCAATTGTAGAAAGCCCAAGTTGACTTATCCTAAGTATTGATCTCATTCAATTAAAGTCAAGCATAACAGGTTAGAGCAAGCCCAGTCAAACTGTCCTGCAAGGTTTGTACCATCACCTTGTCATGTTTTGTATACTTGGCAATTTTTCTAATATACAACTTGGTGTGAAGTTTCAACCAGCCAGTCCATTGTATTTCTCAAACTGATAAACCTAAACTTTTCCAAAAAGGCATCGTCTTCATATGAGGGCAGGTTAATCATCCCCATTTGCTCAAGCCCGTATACTATTTCTAGAGCTTTCATTTTCTTAGTCAGCTTTTGCATGAGCTTCCTTTCCATCTCATCTTGTTTTTCCTCAAACTCTTTCCTCTATGACTCGATATTGGGAACTAATCCCACATCTTCCAGTTTAAGGGAATGGATCATATTTACATTCTAGTTTAGATTAACTTAGATTGTCTAACAATCATTAAGAATCCCTATAGCATGTGTAAGAGCCTGAATTTGCTTGGTCATCTTAATCATGTTTAGTTCTAGGGTTGCAATTCTTGGGTTAGGCTTGGCATCGTTACCACCACTGTTGACTCGGCTGACATTTTCATTTCCATTAGTTGACATCCTTATTTTGAAACAAGTGAATATTGGGCTTCTAACTTACATATTTTGGAGCTATCTTCAAAATCCTACAAATGCTCAGATCTGTTAGTTAGTCCTCTTATTAATTAGAATTTTTCCCTTCTTTTTTTCTTTTTTTGAAAATATCTACAAAAGAACAAAATAAAAGACATGAACAAAGAGCAGGAGTAAATGATTGTGCAATGAATAAGGACTTTTATTTGAAGGAGCTATAAATTTATTAACATCCGATACATTGGACCTAAACAATGAACTAATGAAATTCTTAACAAATTACCTGATGAGAAAAGCTAATCCTATGTCTATAAGAGCCCGTAGTTCTGACACTAACTTAGCTTTCTATGTCTATATTATATAAAGTACAAGATTTATGTGATTATTTACATTAAGGAAAAATTACAACAAAGTTTACTATAAGGCTACAAGAGAATATTAATAATTTTGCATCTTACTAAAACCTAGTTAGTATAACTAATTACAGTATATATGTGTCAAATAAAATAAAAATAAAGACCTCTTGATTAATTTTTAAAGTTTTAACATGGCTAGCCCACTAGGTTCTCGATAAAGTTGCTAATTCCATAAAATCCTATTTTGGTTTTCCCTAATTTATGTTATACTAAACTTAATCGAATTAATATAAAATATTCAACATTAAATTAAAGAAAATTATCGTTTTTAAAAAAATATTTTCTTAAAATTTATTTTTAAAAATATTTTGGGAATCGTTAACCAATAAATTGATAAAAAATTGAATTAAGGTTTCTTGGGTGGAAAAAAACCCTAATTAGACCACTATCTTGCTAATTTTCTAAAAATATATTTTTTAGAAAATATTAACAAAAAAAAAACCTGAGTTCGAAAGCTAACTTATTAAGATATTTATCACAATGTAAAATTTTAAAAATAACTAATTGGTCTTTACTTTTATAATTTTTGTAAAAATATGGAGATATTCAAAAATATGAAAAATGTAGGAAAATTTTTTTTATTTTTATTATGAATTCCTAAAAAATAAAAATTTAACAAATTTTACAGTTACACATACACTCGCTAGCCGAAATCAAAGCAACATAGGTCTTGTTTTTTAAGAAATACTTTAGTAGGTTGTTTTTTTTTTTATTTTGAAAATGGGTTAGATTTACATTTTTTAACCATTTTATTTTTCACTAAGAGAAATCCTAAAAACCTAATTTTATTTCCAATTTGAAAAAATCCTAAAAATACCTAATTTTTTAAAAGACTTGAGTTAAGACTTTATGAAAAACCAACTAAGTGAGAAAATAATTTTTCTAAAAAAACCCTAAAGTGCCTAATCTATTTTAAAAAATGCAATTTTAATAAAAAAAAAATGTGTAATCCTATCCAAATCTTCTAAGATATGCAACCTAAAGGCAAATTTGATAAATCTCGAACAAAAATGCAGTCGTAGCCTAAAAATGCAATATTTATTAAAAGGAAATTGCAACTTGTGTAAAAATATGCAATGACTATGTAGGTTTACAAAAAATATGAAATTTTGGTTAAAAAATATGCAAATTGTATTTTACTATGTGAACACGTAACATGCAAACACATAATATGCAAACAAAACCAAATAAAATAAGAAGGAAACATGAAAATTTATAATTAAAACTAAATACTTGCATGAAAAACAAATTAAAGTCAGTATGGATAATTTAATAAATAATACTACTAAAACTAAATAAATAATAAAGAAAAATACAAAGAAACCACCTTCAATGAACTAAGCACAGGTTGGACTTTGGAACTGGGCGTACGTAGGTCAAATCTTAAGTTGTGGTCAGGTCGGATTTCAGGTTATGGCTCTTCTCTAATAGCAGTTGCCACCTAACATTGTATGAGAGCTTCCAAGTGCCTAAAAGAGTGCGAACTTGAAGATTTATGAGAAACTAGTAACCAAACTTGAATTGGTGTACTTGCCTCAACCAGTAGTGGCCACTTGGGTAGTGTTTGGCAAGGAACGGTGGCGATGGTCTTCAATGAACGCAATTGGGGGTGTTTTAAGGTAAGACAAAAGTGGTTCTAAGGGTTTCCTGATGTGAAGAGTATTATAGTGATGTCCATTTGAAGCATAGATATGTGGTTGATTATGTCTCATGAAGCAACCGATAGTAGGTTTAGGGGTTTCGACTAGTTACGGTGATAAAGGGTACAACGATTGTTAAAGGTGACTGGGTTTAAAAGCTAGGGCATAAGAGTTGTGCTGTCGTGCTTAGTTGTGGCTGATGTGATGTGTGCTAGCATAAAAGAGTAGGTGGAGTTGGTTATGTATTGGTAGATAATGAAGATGAAGATGGTGATTGTTGTCGTGTTTGCTTCCAGATGTAGGCATTGAATGGGATCGAGCATGTGTTCTTCTTATTCAAGTGAAGGTTTTGAAACTATTTTTATAATTTCAAAGATCAAGTCTTCTTGTTATTTTTCTAGATCAACATACATCAAGAATTAGGTATATCATCTCAGGGTATTTGCCGGTAGAAATTAAGTTTTGCATGTTGTAAGCTTGTAAAATAAAACGCTATGGAGAGACACCAGAGTATTGTCCAGCGTGGCCACTCCGATGCTTCAATCAGTAGTGTATCATGGAGAGTAAGGGATACTAAAGAGTAATAGGCAAGCTTTAATTTAGTACGTAAAGTGTAGAGAACTTTACCATTGAGTGATGACCTAGTATTTATAGCGGAGTGGCATTAGTAGTTAGAGGGCAATTAGAAAGTGGACTCATAGTGTCCAATGTGTCCCACTTATATCGGATGTAGTTGTTGACTTGGTGTTTCCTTAGTGATTTTTTAAGATTTCTTCCAAATTTGAAAAAAAATAAAGAATATTTGAATAAAGTTCATCAAGATCTAAGCTTATCGGTATTTTCTCTTTGTTGGAATTGGGTACAACTTGATGAAGGAGGAAATTATGTGCATTATACGTGATCTGGCTTAGAGGGAAAAAAAACTTGTGCTCCTATTGCTACTAACCATTCTAACCCTAAGTCTATGCACCTAAGCAAGTCAACTAGTCTTTTTCCTCGATATATCATGCCCCCGAATTACATTTAACTTATAACTGTTAGGCTTAACTTTGTCTTAAATTTTCAACCCCAAGCCCAGTTCAACCTAACTTATTTTAAATTAACATATAGCCCAAAATATACATGTTAAGATTTTTTCAAAAAAAATTTAATAAATCTTGATTCTTATTTTCAAATTAGTCCAATTAAAATATTTATCAAATTGGACAAAAATCCACTTTGTGAATTGAAATACTTTACTAAAATATTTCTTAAAAAAAAAATACTTTCTCTAATGAAACCCAATTTTTTAAGGATTCTAAACATGTATATTTTAGCATTACCTAACTCAACTTTAAACAACTCACTAACTTGACTTGGACTCTTCTAACACTTTTTATTTTTCAATTTTTTAATTATTTTTATTTTCCCTATAAATCTAGCCCAAAATAAAAAGAAATTAACTTAAAATAAAATATGGCAAAAATGGAATGTATATAAGTAAGAGATTGGTTATTATTTCTCTATAAAGAGGATAATAATAAATTAGGCTTTCAAATCTAAAATATTATTGTTAATTAAATAGGATCTACTCTGGTTAATACTACAACAGACGAGAAAGTGGCCCAATTAAATTCAAAGACTTCAGTTAAACTTTCGAATATCTATAATCTACTTGAAGAAGCAAAAGAAGTACACAAAGATAATTGGGCTTAGATTCAGTATTCACCTTTCCCACAAAAAATCAGGTTTCTACTTTGGTGAATACAACATGATAGTTTGTTTACTTCTACTAACCTAAAGAAAAGGCAAATAAAAATAGATGCAAACTGTCTAAGATGTGGAGAAAGTGAAGAAGATATCAAACATACTTTGCAAATGTGTGAAAAAATAAAGAATATTAATAAGTTGTGACGAAGTATTAATATGGATAACCAAAATTTGCAGGGTAACGTTTTAGAGTAGATTAAACTAAATTGCCACATCAAGAAAAAGGAGATGACTCAGGCACATCAACAAAAGGCTTTAACTTTGGGTTTCATGGTGTGGATGCTATGGTATCAAAGGAATCAAGCTTTAGTTAGTCCAGAGCCCTTAGATTGAGAAAATCATGAACACATTAGGGAATTAAGTCATGAATATCGGGCTTGTCTAAGAAGAGAAAAGAAGCTATTTGAGTTAGAAGCAGCACAATTAAGATGGAATCCTCCTAAAGAACAGTGGGTCAAATTGAATACAGGCGGGTAAGTAAACTTGAATATATAAGGCAAACTTATGCAGGTGGAGTTATCAAAGACTTTATAGGGTTGTGGTTAACATGGTTTACTTGCAAGCTAGGTCGAAAATATATTGTAGCTACAGAGCTATGACCTATCTACTGGGGCATTTCATTAGTTTGCACAAAAACTTTCGAAATGTGGAGATTGAAACAAATTCAAAAATTGCATACTATTTCTTGCAATCTATTGAACACTCTAAATTCAAATATAAATGAATATAGCTTAATTGTATGGAAAAGGCATACCAACTGGACAGAGTCTTAATCAAAGTGATTCCCGTGAATTGAATTATGCTGCTGATTGGGTGGCAAATTTTGCCTATTTGCAGCAGGAACCTTGTCAAGCTTTTGATGTCGTGCCATCCGAAGACCTGCAGCACATTTTGAACCAGGATCTTTTGAGATATGGTATGGAGAAAGTTGCAAGGAGAAAAAGATTATTATATTCACTTTTGATCTCTGATGATCGTGGTTAGATCAAGTTGGTCTTGTGTTGTTTTTGTGCCCCAATTTGAAAACATAGGGTTTGTTTTATTTCTCGTAAGGCTGTGTCTGTTCATTGTAATCATGTATTAACTCTTTTATGATATTAATTTATTAACCTATGTTATCGAAAGAGAAAAAACTTGCATTAGAAATAGCTCCTGAGCAAGGAATCCCTTTTGCTCTTCCTATATGTCAACCGAAAATTGAAGGGCTTAATGCGATATGCACCTAAAAATTTGCAGATTGGAAATTTTAAACAAATCATAAAAGATGGCACGATCCTTTGCTGCTTCCATTCATAAAGGATCTATCCGTAAAATAGGCAGAAGAGGCATTGATTACCATCTGTTTCTGATCCACTTGCAATTAAGACAAAAAAAAAAGAAAAAAAAATTCTGGGATATCTCCTTTCGAAATTACACACATAGCTCTAGTCTTTTTGAGTTAGCATCTATATTCCAATTATATAACATTGTCATATTTCGAAATTTCTGAGGAGTGGTCCTTGTCAATTTCCTTAATTTTTGTAATACAATTCATTTCATCTGGGTCATGCAATGTAGCATCAGATTCAGAGCTAAAGAGGTTTCTTACTTTGTCAAAATGGAAACAGGAATAGACATTCAGGGACTTGGAAAGAGACTATACGTCAAAAGATTCCTCATTAGGACCAGGCTGTGTTTGCTTCATGGAAACTATTCCCTGTTAATTTTAGTTCACAACAGTACCCCAAGACATTTTCCTTGGCAATGGAAAACATCTGGACAAAACATGAGGAACTGTTTGTGGTCTTCCAAGTTTAATGATTAGATAGCTCTTGTCCGGGACGAATCGTTTCCATACTTACAAAACTCCCAGCTGGACAAATCCAAGAATTTTATGACATTTGCACAAGGCTAATAATGGTACCAGGCAGATTGCAAGGCTGAGACTTAAGCTAGTTTCCGCAAGTGTTAGAAACTTATCGGTAGCACTACACTTCATCTATAAGTACTAATGAATCTTTTTTTTTTTTTTGGGGGAATTAAACAAATTTTTTTTTTTTTTCATTTTAGAGATGAATTTTAAATTATTTTTTTTATCTAATAGCAATATAGGTTAGTGATTAGTCTCATTCGTATAATTTTTATTAATACTTTTCATGTTATAAGTTTTTTTAGAGAACTATTTGGAAATTTACACTTAATTTAATGCCATCGATTGGTTTTTTGGCTAGTGGCAAGCCTTGCAATGCCAAACCTAATTTTCATGGTATCTTAGGAAGATATGATTTGATCGAATCAAAATAAGGATTACCAAACCAATCTATATGCTCTCAATCTCTCTTGATCATCACATACTCCTAAGAAACATTTAGTGAACCTTTTTATCTTTAAAAGCCTTTTTGGGATCGCTTTATAGGGTCAAGATTTGTTTTATAAAGCTTATAAAGCCATTGAACTTAATCCATATGCAAAGCCCATAAGGAATTATAGAAGGATTAATAGGCTTTATTGTGTCCATTAATCATATATCTCATCAATATATCTCCAAAATCATCCAATAGTTGAAATTAGGCAATAAAATTTACAAATGTTTAAAGTCGTGGCAAGTTTCTAAGAAGTATCAACACTCTATCAAAATTACTCCATAAAGATCAAAACATCAAATCAAGTAAGTACAAATTAAGAACGAATAAAAATGCTCAATCAATACTCTATTGAAATTACCCTAGGAAGTATCCGAAATCCACCATAATATGCATGTTTTGAGAAGAAGGGTTTACTTATTTAAACTCTCACGTCTGTCTCTATTAATATACATTTTTATGTTTCATCATCTCAAAACTTTTGAGAAGAAAGGTTTACTTATTTAAACTCTCATGTCTATCTCTATCAATATACATTTTTACATTTCATCATCTCAAAACTTCTCCTAGTCAACCATCACACATATTACATATGAGCAACCTTCTACAACAATCAATTACCTCATTCAGTTTCTTTTCAATTTAAGACTAATTTGACAAAAACATGCTTAACCTAGGGTTCCTTTGTAAAGTGCAAGAGAAATCGATCAAATGCAAAATTGTCTAGCCTATTAATCCAAAAAAAAAAAAAAATTAAGGGATGAGAAATGGGAAGCAGGATTTCTTTCATTACACAAAAACTAGACCAACAAAGCAAGTTGCCGATTCCAATGTGTCGACACATTCATTATTTGGACATTATTAGGATTTTTTTTAAGGGTACGGACACATTCATTAAGAAAATGTGGTTTATAATATTATATGGCTTTTAATAGGCACTTTAGGAAAGTTTATGATCAGATAAGGGTCGGCCATATAATCCAACTTGCTACGTTTAGAATCTTCAGGTGGTTTCTGCATTATTCCCCCATTTATTATGCAACATCAAACTAAATATCCAAGGCTTTCATGAATCTAAATTCATATTATATTAGATATTATGAGAGGATTGATGAATGAAAAATATAATATCATTTTCCCCGACTCCCGGAAAGTTTGCAAAGGGAGAAAACCAATTCTAAACATTTGGAAACTTTAAAACTCCTGCTTATAGGATCTGATTCGATTTCTTAGAATCCTATTCCATGAAATGATCGAAGCAACCAAGGATTCGAAATTCTCCTAATAGTCTGGTTCCAAAAGATGTAGGAATTCTTGCAAAAAATTTATTTTCCAGTTATACTTGTACCCTTTATATGATGTCATTGTCCACATTGGAATCTGCTCGAGTGTCACTTGAAAATCTTCAAAATAGAACCACAACTTAGAGATAGCTATGTGATAAAACATGAAAAAGAGAAGAAATGTTAGGTTGTTTGTTGGTTGTATCCTTACTCTACTAGGGGTCCATATAAGACATGATATCACGTTAATTTGTCCAAAAAGCCATAGAATTTGGACTTTGCAACAGCTTATTGACAAACGAATACAGATAATTAAGAGGAGATAACGACACGCAAGACGAGACCATTCCATCGACAGGAATTAGTGAACGATAATACATGACCCTAAAAAGATGAAAAAAGCTACGTTCGTTTGACGGTAATGGACACGAATGCCAGCATAGAGAGGACCATGTTCCACTCTGTCAATTATGTTGCGCAATTTTCGGACATATGAACGAGGAATGTTGCTTGTTAAACAAACAATTGGGCCGACTACTCACATGCGATGCAACTGACAATTTCCAGCAAAGAATCTCGAAATGATGAACTTCGCTTCTGTCACAATGCTCCTTTTAGGAATCAATGACAATATCTCGCTATCGGGTTGAGCACACGATGGTGGCTTGATGGTCCTCTGTTGATCTGTCTTCTACTGCTCCTATTCTTGCCATTTTTTTCCACCCTGATCACAAGCTGGCCCCGCGTCTGTAATTTTTGAACAGTCCTGCTCTAAATGCATGAATTAGATTTAAAAGATACTTGTGAATTAGACAACCATTACTCACACCTACAAATGGTTTCTTGAAATTTACAACGACATGCATATGCTGAAGGGTTTGCTCAACAACTCAACCGACCATGCATTTAACTACCGATGCCTAAGTTAAACCGAACCGATTTGGTGGACTCACTAGCAGACAACTTCTCGATAATGGAGGCTAAATATTTGACATTATCACATCTAATATGCTAGGATCAATTATGAGCCTACTTATTTTGCTTCTTGCTTGTAGAATATATTATCTTCTCTTTCCTATGATAAGGATGTAATCATTGGCAGATAATTGTCATGTTATCACTAGGTAGCAATTTGTGTCGTCTTGGATTCACTGAAGGAGTTTCTTTGACGACGATGCACCATTTGAGAGGTTGATAGCGTAGAAAAACTTTCGATCTCAAAGAGATCCGAGCTAGCATCACTGTCTCCATCACCATCATCGTCGTTTGCACTAACGTAGCCAGTTTCAATCTTGGGAGATTCTGGAACCCTTGTACTGTGATTGTCACTTGA
The DNA here is from genome assembly GCA_024138005.1 of Lumnitzera racemosa. Lineage (NCBI taxonomy): Eukaryota > Viridiplantae > Streptophyta > Magnoliopsida > Myrtales > Combretaceae > Lumnitzera > Lumnitzera racemosa. The sequence goes on along the minus strand of JAMXBC010000004.1, from coordinate 70,241,538 downwards.
GAGACCTGCTGCCACCTGCAAAAGTTGATGGCCTAGGGGATTGTAGATCTCCTTCGATTTTGTTGATATTCGGGTTTCACCAGGTGGCTGAAAAACTTCCAATGAATCCCTGGGTGGATCATTTGGAGGGGAAATTGAGTTCGCCGGTGTAGATGATCCATCAAGCAACAGTTTCTTTGGAGGTGTAGATGATGATGGCAAGGGACTCAAAATAGGAAAGCTGAACCCTGCACTAGCACTATCAGTCAAGGGCTTCGGTGGGGCTGAGACAGTCATACACGAAATACCATGTTCCGGTTTAGCAAAATGGTTTTCTGTCCCCGATGATATCTTACACAGAGAATTTGGAATCAAAAGCCTTGGGTGAGAATCCCAGTTCACCGCTTTCTTCATCACATGCAAGTGGCGATGGTGATCCGCAATGGCACCTACTGTACCTGCTTTTCCTGTTGCATTCTCATCATGCCTTTTTAAATGCACGACTTTCAAGTTTTCCTTGTTGATATGCTTCGGACTTCTAGCCTTAGGCGGTCTTTCCACAACCTGGACGGACTTCTTATCTGAGCACGGACACTTGGTTCGACAAAGCAGCCACTTTGGAAATGCATATCCTCTTTTTCTCTCTTTCCTTTTAGGATCTCTTCGAGACACTGACGTTGGTCCCGAAGTGTTGGACAATAAGCCTGTCTGACTATTCCAACTTGCTTCAGATGAAGCTTTTGGAGTTTCACATGAGCGAAAATAGTTCCTCCCGAACCCATCAACAGATGAAGCTGAAGAGTACCGAGGATAGATAGATGGATCAGAAGCATTCTCCTTGAGGGGAGAAACTCTCTTGCTGTTGCTCACTATCTGGTCATTGCATTCACTAAAGTACTTTTGTGCCTCAAATATGTTCAGCTCGGAATCGTCGAGTGATGAGCCTTTGAGTTCATCCGGTTTGAGGTAGGAGGAGAAAGAAACATCAGTCTGAATTATTTGGTCGCTCTTTGGTGACGCAGCCATATTGTGAGAGAGGGGCAGTTCAGAGACATTTGAAATGGGTTGTTGAGTGGAGCAGCTCTTGGCAGTTTTCATGATTGAGAAATGAGCAGAGGAAGTTTTGTTGCCTCTGGAATCCCCTGATGCTGGAATTTGTAGAGTTGGGTAGAGAGTAGGCCAAAAGACATTAATTATCAGCCATTGTCTTCTTCCTAGAATCCCTTGAGGCCACATGCTGGTTGTGTATGAACTGCCTTTTCGAGGTTCTATTTTACCCCAGAAGAAAATAGTGGATGAGAAGCCTGCTTGCTATTAGATCATGTTAGTATTTAACTCGAATAAACTACTGTTGCTGCAATCATAAATCGAATCATCACTTGGAAGCTAAAAGACTGATCCACTAAAAGTAGTAGCAATTTGCAGCGGTGCTTTTAGTTACATGTCAACTCCAATGCGACGTTTATCGCTTTCAGTAGTTGTAATTTCACATCATGTCATGAAGAGAAAAGTAAGGGAAAAAGGCATGGGCGTAGAGTAGCCATCTGAGGTTGTAAATTGCAGTATAATATGTTAAAAAAAAAAAATGCAGAAACGATGCTGTTCTTGTTAATGTGTTAGTGCTACCTGCAACAGGATAACATAAAATAATGCATATGTTTCTGATAACAGCACATTTAATTGAATATTCTCAGCTATTAGAATCTTACCGTTTTTATTTTTTCAGTAGTTTTCATGATTCATATGGTATAATCACTGCTCTCCTGTAGAACATAGAGAACTGACGACTCCCTGTCATCTTGTTAGAATTGATAAAAAAGATACGGTTTGAAATTAATACGCATTGAGCGTACTAACTTCCTACACTATTAAAAAAATAGTAACATTGTGATGAAAATGACCATCGACCAGTTAGATCTTGTTATATGTTTCCACATCTTTGTTGAGAGTGGCCCATTAGTGGCTCCCTGGCTGTGTCTTGGCATTGGCCGTCATTGTCATGTCCCTGTGCAGTGAGTACTCTCCTATTTCCACATGGTCAAAATTTAAGACTGGCCCTGGATGTTCTTCTACTTTACATGTCTTGACAGGGGTTATTGGTAGTCCCAGCTATTACTGGGATCACACGATAGGATCTTGGATTAAAAGCTCTTTTCCTTTTGAAAAAGGAAAACAGGATATGAAGATAAGGACTCAAAAGGTGAATTCAGCACCGAGGTACCAATCGTAACGTGGAGATGTCTGATTCCCATGTTCTATATAAAGTGTGAGAAGCCACTCCAATAGCGTCAGTTTTCGAAACATCATAAAATATTAATTTGAAGTTGCATTGCAAATTGAACATATTCAAAGCCAGGACAGACAACAAGTGTATAGCAAAAGAAGAACAGAAAAACGATAAAAATCGCATTGAAATGACAGGAAACTCATCTCACGACATATTTCATTAATGCTTCTAAGACTAAAAGGGAATACAGTGTGAGATTAGAGATTACATCTCAAAAATAAAGCGTGCAGTGTAGATAAGCATGTACTACGGGGACATATGTGGAAAATTCATGTATGATTGGCCCGGTGGCCTGCTTTAGCAAGGATGCCATCAATTATTGACCTTGTAGAATCAATTATTTGCCCAAAAAGAGCACGTAGACTGTTCAATAAAGATATTGTACTAGGAATTTATCCGTTCACAAACGCAATTTTCATCAGCTAAAGGTAAAAAAGGCAACATAGCTGTAAAAACATCAAAGTGCATCTGAAGCACATATTTCACATAGTAACACGAGTTCCTTAGAGGGAAGGAATACACTGATTTTTTAACTGACAGTCCTACTGTTCAGGAGACGGATCCATAGTCTGGGCAGGTGGAGCTTCAACAACGGCCAAAGTAAGATCCGAAGCTCTTGCATCATTAGATCTCTCACGAATTTCTCTATACTCTTGACAAACAGCACATAAATGACAGAAGAAATGTGTGGCAAAATCCCCACAAGGAGCTTCCTGTGAAAATCGGCATCAGAGATAAGTCCAAACAATGAAATACGAGTAAAGGCATAAAATGGTTAAATTTCAGGACAGGATAATATTGAGTAGGTTTTTTTCTTTTCCTTAAGAAAAAAAAAACAATCTTACTGGGTTGGATATAAAAGAAATTGTCTGCCAGTGCACATTGTCAGGGATAAAATAGTGCAACAATGGGATGGATTACTCTAGTCTAGGCCCATCTCATCCAACCTTGAGGACATGATCTGATCAAATGCACTGGGTCCATGCAAGATCTTAAACAAGATACCGGATGAAAATTATCAGTTTTTAAAACTATGGGACAATTGCATCATGACTTCTATAACTATAGATTATTTGCAGGTATGCTCATATTAGAAAAATGTAATTTGACCTTTCTGAAATTGCATAAACCACTACCAAAGACTCTATTTGGGAGTCTGCCATAGCATTTTGGAGAGTCTGAATGCACTTTCAAGAAACACTATTAGTAATAAATATAAGACCCATGCTAGACCTATAATCTTGAAAATGGTTGTTGATCCATAGCAGAAAGTCATAAAGTCGAATCCCCCTATAATTGTTGAACCTCCATTAATTCATTGATTCACTTGATAGACTTCAATCAAATCAAAAGTCTCATCCCACGAGTAAAAGAAGTGTCAATAATAAATACAAAGCTCATACCAAATTTATAAACTTAAACTTTTCGATCACTTGGTTGTAGAATTAGATTTAACATCTTGGCATGACAAACTCACAGTTTTCGAATTTGGAGTGATGTAGTGGTCATACTGCTTTTGCTAATAAACCATCTAGGATTAGAAATAAAAATCTCTGCTAACTACTCGAAAGAATGCAATATAAGAATTATCGAACAGATTACTCTAGCAAAACTCCATCACATCAAAACATTAATACATCCTTTGATCTTAGGCCTAGTTTAGTTTCTCTATAGAACATGACCCTGAAGAATCCTAATGTCTATTATTTTTCATTAGAATTTGAAAAATGTAGGTCATGTATCAATCATAAAACATGGTTAAAGGCTCCTAATTCCTTGGAATAGAATTCTTCTCTTCCACTAGTTATGAGTCGATCGGCATACCACATATCCTCATCAAGCTCTTATATGAAAGTAGAAATTTAAATATTTTTTGTGTAATTAATTGCTAAGATATTTGAGTTTTTCTCCAGTCCTATTCTATGAAAAACCCAAAGACAGCCTTAGCATACCGGATATGTGCAAGATCTTCCAAATGATCATAGATGAAAATAGAGTTATCAGGGAAATCAAGGACAGTGAAGTAGCAGTTCAACAACTTCAAATTGCTCATGTAATATAACTCCATCTATCTATGTCAAGAGTGGAGATGGCCTCAAAATGTTATCCTGGATATGCCACTAACTTCAAACACAGGCTGCTATGACCTTACCAGCCTAGTCATTTTTATCTTGGTTCACATCTGTTATTTGCATGTCATATCAATAGCACTATTACTGCCTATCTTAGCCTTTTTCTTTTCCAATAGAACAAAATGCTTTACCACCTGGGGTAATGTAATTGCCAATTATTTGGCAAAGGAACATTAGATAACTTCTGTATTATTTATCAAGTATATGCACAACATAAATGATACAATTAAATGTCAAAAATAGATGTCCTCAGGGAAAAGGGGGACAAAGAACCTTCAGTTATCTACCCTAAAATTTATCACCAAAAATATGACATGACATAGTTACCGAAAGAAACATATTGTGTGAGGATGAAACCGCATAAGGAGACTAGAAATCAACATCAGCAAAAACATACCTCCAAATTGTACTTTGTCCTTAGTGCACTTCGATAACCACAAGCATAACAAGAGACAAAGCATCCAGGGAATCCCAACAAAATTCCATCGGTTAAAAAGCAACAGACAGTATTAACAAGAGCCCACAATATAAAGTGAGTTGTGCATGAACCCATCAAAGTGCCAGAACCCAGAAACTCTGCATTCTTTCCAAATAGATAGCAAGGACAGAAAAGACCTATACAACCTATACAAAAACACATTGCAACAAATTAATTCCCAAAGTAGCATGAGACTTCTCCAACTGATGAATGAAACTGAAGAAATGTCGATGATGTACAAGCAAACAAACTTTGTAAAATATCAGGAAGACAAGGGAAGACCTCAATGTCATAATCTGCAAATGGGAAAGAAAAGAAGCTTATGCAACAGGTAAACAAGAGTCTTTTATAATTTATCAAGTGTCCACCCAAAAAGAGGCACATACAATGGGAAAGAGTTGGAATGAAATCTATTCCCTGATGGAAGTAAAATTGTGACTTAAGTATCTTTTCTCTTTTGGGCTGTAGTGCTAAAGGCAGAAGTTGGCACCATAACCTAATATCAAGAGAAAAACACATGACAAACATCTTTCCTAAAAGAATTTTGAAATTTCACCAACTGAGACATCTTTTATCAGATCTAAATTTGGCAACATAGAGCCTCGCCAACTATACTGCTCAGCTTAAAAGGGGGTATGTTTTCCCTCAAGCTTATCTAATACTATTAGGAGTGATAATCTGAGGATTGCCCTTTGAGACAGCCATATTGAGGCGTAACTTAAATTGTAAATAACAAAGATGTCATCCAGCTAGACCCAGGATCAAGAAAACATACTTTTCCATAACTTATACTTAATGATTGGTTACTAGTCAACGAGAAGTATCGATGACAAAACATGCAAAGGGCCAACCTAATGAGCTAGAATAAGCAGGGTGTTTGATCCAGGCAGTGATTTGACAGCAACTAATCATAGACCTGAAAGGAAAGTTATTACCAGAGCATGAGCCTTTATTGGGCAAATAAGGGTTATTTTAGATATGATAATCAGGTAATCCCTTGAGGTTCTATTGGATGAAAGGTGATATAAGCAAAAGATGAGAGCAACAGTAAGAATGCTTAGCCTCAAAGGCTGTATAATATATCAAAAGTGTCGCTGGCACCGCCCGCTTAAGATATTTTGCTTACAATGTAAACCACTACTCCCAAGAAAATTTTGACATGAAATGAAACTAATGAACCATGTCAAAAGAATGAGAACCTTAGAAATTTTCATTTTTTGGTGAGTGCAAGAGTGGATAGAAACTTAAAAAGGAAAAAAAAGAAAAGCACGCAGAGCACATGATTTCAAATTGCATGATATGGTAATCAAGCTTATATTAATAACCTTATGAAATAAAACTTCAATGCTGAGGCAAACAGCAACGAAGCTGACATTTGACACAACCACCATACCTAATTGCAGGCAGAACGGCAAAGAGGCTATTCCAAACCAATATATTGCTGCATGACTATAGTATATGTACTTACTGACCATAAACTACAAGTCAAGTAGTCAAAGAGCTTGCACTTTAACTAATGAGGAAATTAAAGCATGATGTCCTACATGAGTCTATAAGACAGAATGGATCCACTTAATTGAAGGAATGCTGTTCATCTAAAAATTTAAAATTGCAAATTGCTGCTGCAGCCATACAGACAAGAGAAAAACATGTTCATTTTCTAACTTAAGGGGCACCTTCATAATTTTCTTCCTGATAAATCAAGGTCTCAGGGCAGAAAGTAGCATACAGCTCGGCATGTCATCAAAGCAAGCGCAAATTCCAGAAGACCAATGGATACGTCCACCATTTGGAGGCTGAAGAATAGTTTGATCCTCACAACTTGGAGCAGCCTCTGATTCTAGATCTGACCGTCCTATTGGTATGTAACGAGGGGGCATGTAATTGCCTTGATTCTTCATACTGCTGATTTGTCACTCCCAAGTTTTTTCTTCTAGATGCTATAGTAGCTCTTTTAGAAGATTTACTACAAAAATTAAGTTATTATTAGTGCACAAATTGTAACAGCAGCAATAGCAGCAGAACAAAGTAGTAGTAACATTGCACCCTATGAACATGTTAACACTACAAATCACCAAGATGGAACTTGCAAGCAACAAGGCAAATTAATGCAACCAATGTTTAACATTATTAAAATGCAGGTTTTACAGAGAAATATCTCCTGCTCTGTAGGGACTAATTCCGCAAATAGGACCCAGATAATGCTTTAAAAGATTGATTTAGCATATGCTAGCATGTCCTGGGCTAAAAAGAAGAACAAAAATGAAAATTATATCAAGCAATTTTTAAATTATGAACTAGGTGAAGACCTGCCTAGGCAGAAAAGCTAGCAATAACACCTCCTCACCCATCCCTAACCAACCCAGCAGCTAATTAGCTGGACAAAAAAGAAAATCACCAACATTAATTACCAAGATACTTAACCTTTACATGAGACCTGAAGTGACATAATTTATTGAATAAAACTCTCAATTAATATTCATACTTTCACATACTATGGGATCAAGGAAGGCATCTTTAGCTCTCTGTGAAAAGATGGCTGAAATCAAAAGATTCATCTCTTTTCTTTTACAATTTTATTAACAATTCCATAAAGAAACTGCTCATAATTTCGTCAAATAAAGGAGCCCCTGAAATTGTTGAACATCATATTACTACCTTCTCGTGCAAAATATTGCAGCAGCAAAAAGCTAAAATTATCATAAAGTGGATTTGTAGACCTTCGCTAAACATAGTGATATTGTATTGTGTTAAATAATCACTCTTTTATTTACCTTGCAGTTTGTCAAGATTGTCATGTCGTACTGAAGGTGTTTTTCAAGTATACCAGATCGATGTAACTTTCTCTATCTTTACACAACAACTCTACTCTAATCAATTTTGAAATAAAATACTAAAGAATTTCTATCTCTAACTTTTCTGCTTGGCAAATAAATCATGCATGTAATGTAACTTACGTAGTCTGACGTAACTTTCTCTACACAATGGAACCTTAAAACAGGTTAAAAACTAAACTCAATCCAATGGTTTTGTATAATTCATGAAGGATATTATCATATCTTCTCTACTTTTTCATTAGGACGGTCCATTTTAATCTTCTCTCTCATTTTTCTAGTGTCCTATCTTGGTTAAGAGAGATGAATAGAAAGAAGTGCAACATTTCACAAATCATGGTGTTTGGAACAAGAGTGGCCAGCTACAGCTTGGCCATGAGACAAGGATGAGAAAGAAATGCTGGGAGCTCAGAGAGATCCATTAATGTTTGAGTTCCACCATGTTCCAACATTATATTGTGAATTCTACCTTGTCCCACCACAAGCATAAGGACATTCTCTTTGCAACCTTTTCTCATCCATACACATCACATGTATCTCAGTCAACAATATGTTATACCTATACCCCATTTGGTTCCACCTTCCAATCCATTCTGTTCATTGATCTAGTTCTGATGCATTTCTCATAACTTTGGGTATTATTCAATGTAAACGAATGCAGGTCTCTTTCCTGTTCTGGTCCCCCAAAATGAAACCAAAAAACCAAAGTCGTAGCACAGCCAAATGCACCCACCAACTTAAGACTGCATAAACAAATTTCAAACATAAATCTACAGGTAACCGGAAACAGAACCACTTAAAGAACAATCCTCAGACTCCCATACAGGAATCTGAAAAAACACCCCAAGTTCACCAACATGTCCAAACTCAACCTCAAAACACAACAATTACTAAGAACCGAAACCTAACCTTAATATTTCAAGTAATGGGATCCAGTGCAATAGTAAAGGATCGAGGATAGATTTGGAAACTTCAGATTCTTGTTTAGTTAGGGCATCGGATATGATTCTAGTTACCGAGAAAATTCGGTACGAAATTAAGGACTGAAAATAGCAAGAGATGATAATCATAGTATCAAATCAACGATTAATTTTGAAAATTAACTAGTGGATTTGAAAACTTGCAACGCGTACCTGTACAGCCTTGTCACTAGAATGTGTCCGTTGAATTTGACGTACCGATCTGAAAGGGGATTAAAATAGAAAAAAAAGGGTGCGAGAATGATCCGCACGAAATTTGGGCCGTTTCAGACCATGGGCTTTATATCGGGCTGATCGAAGTGATTCTGGGCCATCGGCGTGATATAATTGATTTTTTTTTTTTACTCCGGGTACAGGGAATTTTGACCGCATTTAAAGGTGCAGTAAGAATGATGTCTCCTATCAAATAAATAAATATATTTACTAGCAGACAATACATGCAGCAGTGATAGGTATACCTAAATTCCAATACTTGATCAAACAATTTTAGTAGAATTATGAGAGGGAACAGTTGGATAATTCATAGAGAGAGGGAAGAAAAAGAGGGAAATATAGAGATATTTTTTTATTTGTTGAAAAATAAAAATGTGGCATAGGTGGACGTTACAAATATTTAAAAGTAAAAAAGAAAAAAAAAAAAGATGATTGCTGCACATCAATGTGAATTTGTTATGCTTTGACTGCGTAGGGTTATTTATTGTATAATAATGCATAATACTATAATTTGACTAGGATATAATTATTATTGTACAGTGTTTACTATATGAGACTATCAATATAAAGTAATAATCATAATCACTATATTTATGTATCTTGACTATGATTTGATTATAACTATAAATTAATGTATAATAATAAATAATAGGCAAGAGGAGAGGATGGGATGATAATAAAAGAGAGTAAAATACATTGAAAAGTCAAGTCTAATTTTATCCTTATTTTATATTATTTATAGTTAGTAAATATTGTTTAGATATGGAGTAATTTACTAAATACAACTTTTTTTGTTAATCAAAGTTAATTGAAGGTGTAAGACTAAAAAGTGAATATTTCCTTGATTTAATATATGGTTTTTTTTATTGATAACCTTTTTAAGAATTATTAAGCATTTAAAAATTGTTTGCTAAAAATAAAAAAAAAATTACAAGAATATGTAAGATACTATAAAATAAGGTTCTCGATGCTGTTGCCACATAGAAGTTGCATGAATGTCTTCGTAAACGCAACTTCAAATGAGTGATGCGTAAATGATAATTACAAAGAGGACTCAGAAGAAAAAAAAATGGATGGGAAAAGAAACAAATAGTCTCAATAACTTAGGCACATCTGTGATAGGTGAACGAGCTATTAAGCATCGACTTCACTATTTTTGATTTAGTGTTGACTTATTCTTCACTTGAGTATTGTTTTGATCTTTACAAGTAAAGTATTGACAGATTATCATTATTTCTCTAATCTCTAAAGTTTTTGAAGTGTTTATTAAGAAGAGGCATGATTAGGTATTTCTTAAACTCTTGGGTTTATGGCAACTGTCAGATCATTTAAATGATCAACAGTCGAGATTAAGTTTGCTGGTTCAAGATTAGTATCCTAAAGAACACTAAGTTAAACTTAAGGGGGTGCGGGGTGATTTGAATTGAGTTTTAAGGACAAATTGTAATTTTTTTTCGAATAATAAGTGTGAAAATTAAAGAGGATAAAGATAAAGAAATTCAAGTCCGGATATAACGTAGAGTTTGAATCGTCCCTTAGTCTCCACAGACACATAATGCCTCCAATTAAGAACTTCACACCACTTTATTGATTTCTCAATCTAAGCTCAAGAGCTACATATACACAAACTTGATTACATAAATTTCTCACTCACAATTCTCAACACAAGTCATAATCTCTACTCACAACACAAAACTCAATCTCAAAGATTATTAGTATAATGTTTTTAACTTTCAATACTTTGCAACTAATAGCTCACAAAAACTTCACTTCAAATCTCTATAAATATTGGTAAATTAAGGTGAATAATAGACAATAAGAACACAAAATAATGTTGGAATATTGCAATAGAATATTAAATCTTAATTGCCTTTGGTTGGGTTGTTGAGCTTTTATATCAACTCATTGAATTCTTTTGAGTTATCACACATTAAATGCTCCAACGGCTACTTGAATCAAACTTATCGTCATGCCAACTCTTTATACTATTGACAAGCCGGTAACAAAATACTCTACTGGCATGAACACTAACAATTGAATTGGCATACTGGCTCTTTTCAAGCTAATGAGTTTTTTTCAAGGCTTTATACCGTCAGCTTGATTCTTCCTTAAGCTCTCAACTTGATAGGTCAAATATCATCTGAAAATTCTTTTAACATATAACAAATAAATAAACTTTACAGTCTAATTTCAAAATCATTTAATCACCATTCAAAGTATTAAATTTCTTATAAAGATAATTGATATATTCATTCTTTAAACAAATTAATCGATCTTATTCAATTACCTCAATATAAACAAATAATACTTAGTTTAATCATCCACTTATTTTATTCTCTTAAAAAATAACATGTTTAGATTTTTTTTTTATTTTGTTCTCATCAAAATCAAATAATGAACCTTAGGTTCAACATATCACCTTATTGAGTGTATAAGCTTACTTAAAAGAAGTTGAAAGCGAATAAATTGAACTAACAATCCTTATTTAAAGCCCACTAGGTTAAATCTCCCAAAGTCACCCCAATTAGGAATTGGATCCTTTGGAAAATGTCACTTATCTTAAGAAGTCAATGTCTAAATAAACAATGTATTAATCATGAACTTAGGCTAATATAGAATTAGCCCTCTCATCTCTTTCGGTTTACTAAAAATGTGAGATGCTTGTTTTTATGCAATTAACTAAGATTTGAATTAATGACTCCTTTAAGTAAGAAACAATATTCATCAATAATATAAACATACTAATGGTATGTTTACTTGGGGGAGTGACAAATTTGTTCCACGGCCCCCCGCCTCGCTTCCCCTTTTTATTCCTTACAAATGTTGTAAGCCCCAAAATTAGCCATTCGAGGTTTCGATCGGTTGAAGGACCCAATCAAGTTTAAATTATAAAGTAAAGCTAAAAATATTAGTAAAATGATCCCGTAAGTTTGAATTTAAGAAAATAAGTAATAAAATAAAAGAATATAAAAATTCCAAATTTTAAGTGTATAACTTGTTATTTATTGAAAATGCGTAAAATGCATTCCAATAATTAACGAATCGCTAGAGATAAATTATATGCATACTAAAAATTATAAAATAACCTAAATAATATTTAAAAATATTTATTTATACTATATATGAATTTACATGTATGTAGAAATACGCGTAATTACTTAAAATACGCAAAATATACTAAAATAATACTAAATAATTAAAGAAAATTCATAATTAATTAAGGAAAAATCAAGAAAAATCAGAAAAAGCATGAATGATCTAGAATTGGGTTGTGGCAACTGGAAAAAATAAGGAAAAATTCGGCCAATTAAATTAAGACAACATAAAAGCAAAAAATTAAGGGATAAGGCAATTGTCTTGTCTCATTTAATGTACAATAAATCTCCTAAATCCCTATAAATAGCAGGAAAAAACACAGAGCTCATTTGGGCAGTTGGGAAAGTGAAAAAAATAGAGAGAGGCGAAAATTGAGAGAAAAATTTGGATTAGAAAAAAAATTAGGAAAAACTATGCAATTAGGGCCTTTAAAGAGAACCCTCACTAGACGAGCAGCTAGAAGTGGATGGCTACCACCACCACATGGTGGTGGCAGCACCCAAGTCTGCCGACAAAGCCACGGTAGCCGGCGGTGGTCGGAGCCACCCAGATCGGTGAGTCCGATTTCCAGCCCAATTCTTGTGTAATTTTATAAAAATAGTAATTATTATTATAAAATTATGAAATTTGTCATTATGCAATATTTTTATATGTAGTTTTTAGGAAAATATTATTTTGATGAAAATATGTCTCGTGATATAGGATCCTTAAGAAATCGTGCGAAATCGTGCAAAATCGAGCATGTTTCGGTTTAGAAATAAATGACCTTAGGAGTGTAGTTTTGAACCCAAAATTTTTGTGTAGATTAATTAGATGATATAAAATAGTGCTATGAAGCCCGTTTTCAAAAATTAATTTTTGAAATTTTTAGATAATTTTTAGGCCCTAAAATGAGGCATAAAATGGATAATTTAGGGTTAATTAAGTAATTAAATGATTAATTACTGATTTAGTGAATAATTATATGTTTAGGATGTTGAAATCTGATGAAGTATGATACTTGTAGCATTTAGGGTGTTAGATGTAATTATTAGGTTAATTATGTAGTAAATGATTAATAAGGAAAAATAGTTAACTTTAAGTTAATTTTGTAAATTAAGAGTAAAATCTGATTTAGGATGAATTTAGATATTTTGAAATGATAATTGATATTTAGGGATGGTAATTAAAGTGATAGAAATATTAGAAATGCATTATGTACATAATAGGCAATAATGCATAATATGTAATTTTTGAAAATATAATAAATAGAAAATATTAGGATAAAAATTGATATTATATAAATAATAAGGATATATAATAAATCTGATAAGAAACTTGAATTTATGTAATTATATGAAAAATGTAAAAATTTCTCACATCAAGAGTAAATTCGGTACACTAATAAGGATATAAGTGTACCAGATGAAATATAATACTAACTAGGGGTAATAATGATATTTAGGAGATCGGGAAGTAATGTGATTAATTTCACATTATGAGTTAAAATGAATTTCTAGGGTTGGAATATAAAACATTACTTAGAAATCGAACTAGAACCTAATTTAGAAATCGATGTGGAAACCGAACCCGAACCCGAACCTAACCCCAAACCTAGAATAATTACAAAAGACTTAAGACCTAGATAATTAGGTATATTAAACCCTAAACAAAACCTAACAATAAGCGTTATAAGATAAAATGAACCTATAATAGTTATACGAAAAGCTGAAACCACGTTTGTGTTATAGGGATGATCGGCGATGGCTTGAGCAAATCGAACCTCGAGTGATTGAGCGAGGAGTCGAGGTAAGTTGGTAATTAATATAATGCTGTATTTTGGGAGGCTTGAGATTATACTGGGTTGTGCTTGTTAGATAATTGGATGTGTGCATGTGCTTGATTATGGGTGATGTTATGATTCTGTTTGTTGCTCTAGTATGTATTGTATAATTTGCATGAAATGATTGATCACCCTAAACTGGACTTAATCAAATATATGACCAGTAATCATAATTGGACATGCATGGTAACCCGTTAGGGGAACTTAGGACTCTCAGGCCAAATACCGACTTTTTCGAAAGGGATAGCGCAGGATTGCAAAATGGTCCCTTCTTTATCCTCAGTCGAACTAAGTGATAGGAGAGGAGGTCGCGGCAAGGGTGAAGACAGTGGTTCAAAGGTTATCGCGGGAAGAGTAAGGTCTCCATTACACAAGCCTAGGCTTGGTCGTGAGCTGTTGCATTAACGACAATTCCTCAACCCAAATTAGAGCGGGCGCAATTTCTCTAATCTCACGACGGGCCTAACAACGTCATGCGATGGTATTTGCTTGTACATGCATTACACCTAATAAGTGATTGAAAACCTTGTTGTGTGTATGGTATAGTTTTAAGTCTTCCGTCCTAACTTACTGAGCTGTGGTTGCTCACATTCCTATAAACGTCGTGCAGGTGCTGGCTAAGAAGCAGCAACAACTACTCTAAAGCTAGTAACTGCTGGATCTTGGGGAGTGAGGAAAAATATTGAAGAATCAACACATATGTTATTACTTTTTGTTTCTGAATAATGTAATAACTGAATCATAGTGATTATATATAACTTTTCTCACTTTTTTAGGTAAATAAATTATTTAAATTACAAACTGTTTACTTCAAAGCGGGTTAGTCGTGGATGCCTTGTGTAGATCAGGTCTAAGATAGCGGTTGTAAGGCCAACTTCTATCTTAAGATGGTTTACACGACGAGGCTGTTACGACTTTACTGCTTCGGGGCGTAACAAATGTCTTATTACTGCATTTACTTTGATGAATTACAATTACCATTGAATTGCAATTCTTTAAAATATGAAATCAAGATTATTTAATGAGATTTATGAATTGAGATTCCATGAGCAAATTACTTACCTTACCCTTTCTTATTTTAATACAACACTATCATAGCTCCACCATACACCTTCTACCGTTATCACCACTATCATACTCTACTACCCTTGTACCATCGTCGGCTGTTGATCTATTCTGTATATCTCTCTCTAAGATTTTATTCTCTTTCTTTTTCTTGGATTTGTTTTTTCTCTCTCACTCTTTAAGCTTTCTTTTTCTCTCTCCATATCCAATAGATTTGTTAGATTTAGGCAAAAACGAAAGAAATAAGCTTTAATATCGTGGATGATGGTTTCATCAGATTTGGTCATTTCTTCATAGAGAATGGTGTACTCATCACATTTGGTCGTATGTTCATCAAATTTAGTAGTGTTATTCTTCAAAGTTGCATATTCATTCATATTACCAAAGATTCGATTTTTTTCAAATACTAGCTAAAGATAACTTTTTTTTTCCTTCATCAATTTCATAGAATATAGGGTTTCTTTGTTCTTTTGACTTATTTTTTATGGGGATTTTAGAGGCTATGTGCTTGGCCAAAGAAGGAAAATGTTTTTTTTTTTCATTATTGTAGTTTTGGCTTCTCTTTCTTTTTATTTTTTTAATATTTTTACAAATTGTTTTATGTGAAATTGCAAATTTAAATTTAACATAATTATGTATGTTGTATATGTTGTTTTTGTTTTCTTTCCCCCCCTTTTTTTTTCCTATAAGAATGTTATGTTGTTATAAGTATAGAAGAGAGAGAAGGATAAAGATGGAAGATAAAGGTAGTTTTAGTCATTTTACTTATATTATGCGTTATTCCTTATGAATTATTTCGTCTAAATGAACAATATAATGAATATTATGGGTTTATTCAACTTTTACTGAATAAAGATTCCATTATATGCCTATTCTATGTGCTGAACTAAACGCATCGTGAATATATATGATATAATATCAAGTAAATATATACATGTATACATAGATTAATGTAAATTTCTAGCATAAATATGTACATGTAATTAGTCCAACTAATTAAATATTTAACAAATAAATAAGATGGAGTTTTCTAACTAGACCATAAATAAATAAAGAAAAGAATTGTAAGCAAGCTTTTATTATGTGAATTTAACTTAGTTAATAGAGAGAGAAAACTATAATGCAATCACCCTTTAGTAAATATGAGTGGTGCTATTTTGGTTATATTTAACTGCCTAAAACTATGTGTATTAAAAGTACAAATTATTTATACACTTTTGGAAAGAGTATGGAAAAAAAAATGGTCTATCCGAAATATATTAACCATACATCCTAATATGTATATATATATATGTATGTATGTATGTTTACTCTTACCCTTTCATGTAATTGATCGGATAAATATTTCAATTTCATGTTCTTGATGTTGTTAAATTTATACTCATGAGTTAATAGTAGATTGTTAACTATATGTTTGAGTTGAAGAGTTAAGCCAATAAAATAGTGATTGTTTGGGGAAGTGATGAATGAGGCATTAAGATTCATCTACATAGGTTTTTTACATAAACTTAACATCTAGAAATATAAATATTTAATTTCATTTATCACAATAGACTATAATGAATAGAAGTATAGTTATTAGAATTGCAATTTTATCTATGGATTATACGAGTTTACGATTTTAGATAACTTTTTTGAATTAACTCAAGCATATAATCTTTTTTTATAGAAATTTATATTTTTAACCAACTTTATATATAAATTTAGTAAAAATTTATATTTTTAATTAAGTTTATTGATTCAACATTTTTAGGTTAAATAGAATAAAAAATTAAAAGAGAAAAAAAAGAAAACAACTAACCTTTTATAAGCCATTAACTATGAAGGCATTACAATGTTTATCATATCCTATTTCAATTTTTTACTTCTTTTTTTTTTCTCTTAATCTCTTATTTTATATTTTTAGTTTTTATCAAAGTTTTAACCCTAATAACAAAGTTTACAAAAAAAAAATATATACATTATTTTATACTATCAACAACTTAAAATGAATTGAAATGTTTGGTTTCTTTTAATTTATAAAGGTTTTTTTTTAAAAAAAGGATAAAAGTTTAATTTCAACTCTATTTATCCTTATTCTGTACACATTATATTACATATTAAGAATTATGAAAACAAAAACTTCAGTTCTTTAATTTTTATTTTTTATTTCTATAATATATTTCAATTTTTGAATAACTATTATAAGTATATCGATAATTTTTTAAAACTCTTTTATATAAATTATAGAAAATTACGTTTATATGTTTTGATTTTATATACTCTTTAATAATTTTAGGTAAAATTTTGAGTTTAACAACCTTGAATAAAAATAGTAAGGGTTTATAAATATGATTGAAAGTCTTTAGTCTAAGTAACTATTTTTCTTTTATTTTTCATTTTTTTCCCTACCTCTCTCATATCCTATTAAGTGAAAAAATGAAGAGACCACTTAGTGATATGTTTTCTCTATAGATATATGCATGTCTTCTCGACTCCTTAAACTTTTTAATTGTTTTAGATAATGATTTAGTAGGTAATTTAAATATTATCATGAAGTTATTTGTACTAAAATTTTCCTTATAATTGATATTAGAGCGACTATGTTTAATTAACAAACTCATAGCTTGTATTTCGTTACTAAATGTTAATATTAGATAGTTAACATATATCATTTTTCAATTAGTCTATGATAATTACTTTAGTAAAATAATATTTAACTAAATCTAATTAAATAGTATAATAAAAAGGTAAATGAAGCAAAATGAATAAATAAATTATAAGAGGTAGAACCATATCACTTTGTCGGCCACCACCCCCTAAGGGATAGTATCACACCTTAGCCTTAGGATATTCTTTGAATGATATTGATAAATGGAGATGAAATATAAACATATGGTTACAAAAGTATTAATGCATATATAATATTTTTGTAATTTTTTCAAAAAATAATATATATTATTTATAAGTTATTATATTGTATTATTTCGTTAAAATGAAAACCTTAAAAAATCGATAGATTAATCAATGTAACCCACTAAAATATATTTTAATAATTAAAATAGAATATGTTGATAACCTATCAAGCTATGATGAACCGGGTTCAAGGAAAAACCATTCGTTTATTAAATCAGGTTGAAAGAACTGCTTCATTTCAATTTTCAACTATCTCCGCAGTTTCTCGCCCTCTTCGTTCAACAAGTAGTACGGTGCGTTTTACGTCTCCTTCATCTTCTTTCTTCTTCACCTTCTTCAATCTGCTTCAGCTTCCTCTGCTTGCTTTTCCCTCGTCTCTCTCCACTCCTAGGACGGCAATACACCAATCAGGTCTCTCTATCTCGCTATTGTTACGCTGTGCTTTGCATTTATTGCGTTTTGTTGTTGAGTTTCATGATTGTTCTCACTCTCACTACTGATTAAAATTAAACGTTTTCTTGATGATTTGGGGTTTGTTTTTAGGTATGGAAAAATTTTTTAGGATTTCATTGGTTACAGTGGTATCGATTTCAATGAAGCTTTCTTGAATAGGTTTTTTATTGTGACTTACTACCGACAAGATAAATAGGATTAGTTGTAATAGTCCCTAGCTACTAGTAAAGCCACAAATTTCGCAAACTTCTACTATGGAAAAATTTTCCAATTCGTAACTGTGGTCTTCGTGTTGTTACTTGGGTCTCACATTCTGTTATAAATATCGTAGCACATTAGAAAGTGGAGTTCCTATAATATTTACAAGTGTCTGGCAACTTTAAAGGAAGCAGAAACGAGCGGTGATAGTGAAAAAGAAAAGCAAGGAAAGGAGAGGAGAGGAAATATAGTTTTCGTTTCTTGGTTTATCAATATAGAAAGTAAGGGGCATTGGAGGACATATTTACTTTTCATGTTGTAAATAGACTAAATGGTCCATTGTGATATTATTAACTTTGCTTTTAGGGATAATTTTATTATTGTATTTGATTTCCGCTGGTTTCCATTGCTTTATCTCCAAAAGCAGAGAGAACAAAATTGGCTTTAAAAGTGGAAATGCTTCCACTGGTTTCTTTTTATTTTTACAAATTTCTGTTTTACCCAAACACAAAATTTCTTTTAGTTTCCTTCCATTTCTATAGGTTTCCTCTGATTTCTTCATTGCCAAACACGGTGTATGTGGTGGAAACTTTGATGTGTTATAGCATGTAGGATGTTGAAGTCCCAAATTGCATCTCGGATTTTGTATGATGCTTAAATACCTGTTTGTGTGTGCTCTACTTGATAAGCTACATTTTAAAGTGGGCTATTTAGAGACATTTTTCCATTGTAATAAACTGGTACTATTGCTCCTATAGTCTAAGCATTGCCATGTCTGACTGGCTTTGTTCTTCTTGCGAAAAATATCTGTTAAGGATGAATGTTAAAGTCTGACAATCCTTCGCCAAAAGCTCTAAATCATGCTTTCCTGATTGGTCACTCTATTTTGTAAGCTATTTTTTCTAGTGAGCTTGGGTTCTAAATAGGAGATGGTAATTTGCTGTCCATTCCTTGAATGGACTTGTAGAAGATGCTCATGAACTTGTTTCTAGGCTGCACCTTTTCTTTGGTCAATCTATTTTGTGTAGGGTGAGCTGGATTTAAATGCTGCATGTATTTTGAGGTCAAAATTAAGAGAGGAGTATTATGTTAATCTCCAGATGCAAGTGTAACTGACCTCCTTTGACTTGCTCTTGAGGCTAATTAATTTCTCGAGGCAAGGTCATATATCCTAATAGTCCTAAAATTAGAATGCTATATGAATGCATCTTCTCTTTCCCTGTTAATGAGTTTGTTTCATCCGTTAATTGTTGGGAGCATGATGCTGCTAACAGACTATCTTTTGGTGATGTCTAATATTATAAATTGCTTTGAAAATGTCTGAACTAGTACACCAATAGCATTAATTTGTCCTATGTGAATTTCATCTAATATTTGAAGTTTCCTAATCAGATATTGGAGCTTGTTATGTGATTTAAGAGAGTTCCTTTGCTTGAAAGATGAGCTGCGTTCAAGCTACTGCTGTTAAGCCATGCATTTATATCAATCAAACTTCCCAGACGCATGGCATAGGTCGTGGTGCTTTACCAATCTATTTTGGTTCCTCTTCAAAGCTATCGATGAAAGAATTTGTGTCTCAGTGTCAAGTGCTAAAACACCATCCTTGTTCTCCTGTGTTGAAATATCAACAGTTGACACCGGTGAATTTATTTGGTGGGAAAGGAAAGTCAGACAGCACGAATGAGGTAAGTGTGGGGATTTTTTTTTATCCATTTGGATTTCTTTTTCCTTTTTTTTTGTGTTAGATAAAACTCTTTGTGAAACCAAAGACCGCTAAATTTTTTATATCTTCAACATTGAATCTTAAATTAATGGCTATGGATTTCATATTACCTGCACTTTCTTTCTGCTATGCTCCTTTTTATTTTATTATTTTGGGTATTTTTTTGGTTGTAGTTATCAAAATTCCACTATTGTGATAGTCATTTAATAGGGTCGCAGTTACCTTACTGCAACACTTTTGCCAATACTTTGTGAGGTTGTTGGCTCCTTATGCTGCTGATTTGGCTGATAGAATGTTGATTTGTTCTCTTAGCTGCTCTGGCCCCTGCAACCCTGCCTCCCCCTTTCCCCTCCTCCCTCCTCCTTAGATTTTGAATGTTGAGTTATCTTTGTTAACTGCAGTAATTGGGCTTGGTCTCCAGGGTTCACCATGGAAGGCTCTTGAAAAAGCAATGGGAAATTTCCGCAAGGAACAGTCATTAGAGGATGTGTTACGCCAGCAAATTGAGAAGCAAGAATTTTATGGTGATGGTGGCAGTGGTGGAAAGCCACCGAGTGGAGGTGGTGGCGGTGGCGGTGATTTGGGTGGATCAGAGGATGAAGGCTTTGCTGGGATAATGGATGAAACACTCCAAGTGGTTTTAGCAACACTCGGTTTTATTTTTCTGGTGAGATATTTTTAGTATATTCATTTATATTATTGGAACACAATAAAGATCCTATGTTTGTGCAGAAATTCAGTCGAGCTGTTTTTGTTATTAATAAATTATTTAAGCCTTTTATGTGTATACTGAAATTTAATCAAGCATCCAATGTTTTATTTGAGTCTTTTATATTCCTGTTATTGTACTAAGTCTATCCCTTTATGAATGATAATGTTTTTCAATATTTGGGGCTATAAAATATAGATGACTTGGTTGGATGACGCAAATGTAGAGAACTTAATTTGCCTGTCTAATATATAGAGGACTTCATAGAATTTTGACACAAATGTGACTTAAATCACTCATCTCATTTGTTAAAATTGCACTCTATATACACAGTTAAAGTATACTTCAATCAGGACAGCACCTGTGTGATTTCATTTGATGACTTCATCAATTCATTAATGCATCCTGCGGTAATTTACCCTACCCACCCCACCCCAACCCACCAAACCACAAAAAACCCAAACCAACTGCGGGAGTTTTCAAGCTGTTGACTGCAGCATTGCATATTGTTCCATAGCTTGATTTGATTATAAGCAAATATTCACTTTTTTCCCCTCTTTTTGTTGTTAAATTTCTAGGGGCATTCAATCATAGACCTTTTGAATTAGTTCAAATATACATTTTCCTCATGTTGTAATAGAAAAGCACACATCTCCATGAATTAGAGGTGAATCCTTCCCAATTTTAAAAGCTTGTGCTCAATGGGTTTATGTTTTGAATTTAATATGTATTAATGACTCCATTTTTTTAATATCTGCTGCTGGGGCTTAAGTTGGTGTCCTTACATCCGGCCTTGTTCTAGATGCCATGCTGGTTCTAACCATTTCTGTGTTTACTAGAAAACCATCCTCACTCCTACAATCAATTTTCAAAATGAATATAATTTCTGTAGGCAGTCAGCCTGACATGTCAAATCGTATTGAGAGAATATAATTTCTTTTCTTAATTTTTTCTTTGGTAGCTCTTCCCTACAATTTGATTATGCCAGTTTATTCATTTAATACCTTCTTATTGGTCCTACTTTGTATAATTTGTGTTTTCCTTTTAAGTGGGAGTGAAGAATTCCTTACCCCCCACCCAACTCCATCCCCCAACAACTACTTTCAGTTTTTCCTTATAAATTTTTTGATGTCACATAACAAACTATTCGAGTCAGGGCATTGGGCTTGTGATTGCATATTTTACATTTTTTGCAATAGTTTGCCAACTCAACTTTGCAGATAGGATCCATAGACTTATGAGTTGCAACTGTTTTCCATATTTTTGCACTAAAGACATCAAAGAATTGCTGCTTTCAGTGTCAAGTTGTTGTAGTTATATAAATTACCAAAAGAAATCTTTGTAGCAACAAATATAGCAATTCTAAGTTTTTCTTAGTGCAGGCAGACCCTGTCAAGGTGGAAACATATATAGATGATTGATGATAGATCATTAGATGCCCTCTTTGATAGCTTCACAATGAGTTTGGAGTCATGGTAGAATGAGTTCTGGATAGTACATCTCAGAATAAGAAAAGCAATCTGGGTAATCTTAGAAAGAGCTTTAGATTGATGCAGCCATTTCTTTCCCCTTTTTGCGTAAATATTGTGCTTCTACTGATAAGGAAATGACCAATGGAGTTGCTTCATCCATTTCTGTGACATTATACTCCCATTGGATTTTTCAATTTCCTTCTTAACGAAGTTCCTTGAAGCCTCTACCAAAAAAGAAACAGAGAGAGAGTGGGGGGAGAGAGAGAGAGATTAGTAGAACCGATCAACTTTCTAGTTCAGTAATGAGGAAGAAAAAGGAGTGGCTGGTAAATCGTCCAATGTCTGAACCTGCTTACCCTTTTTCTTCACTGCAACCCACTCACTTTGAGATTTCAGAGCTTTAACTCCCTAAGCAGCTGAAGGGACGTTACATGCATGTCCAAAAACAAGGCAAGAGGGGGCAGTGTGGTGGTAGACATTGGTACTTGACTGAAATAGAAGAGGAAGAGCCATCTTCTTTTTTCACAACAACAGAAAAAATGAGCTGCTCTCTTGCATCAAGCTCTATAAGAATACGGGCTTGATTTGCTCTAGAGTGAAGAGCAGGTAAGGAATCTGCTTTAATAGGTTTACTCACACCACTTGCTATGCAGTTGATACCTTTTGCATCTGTAAACTCACAAGGGATACTAGAAAAAACCACCCAAGAAGGGACCACGGCCAGTTGGGGCTTGTCCAAGGGCATGCCTGGTTGCCATTTCCTCAAAATAAGAAGGCGTTGAGTAAAGAACCGTGACTTCTCAAGAACCTGGTCTATGTGAGATGAAGAGGAAAACTGGAAATAGAAGAAGCCTTCCTTGTTACCAAGAACTTCTAGGATTCCATACTTGTACAAAATCCTCATGGCCGTCTGCTGCACTAAAGAGAAATGAAGCTTTCGGCTTAAAAAGTAGCCCACAAGAGCGGAATCCCAAAACTTCACCCCCTCCACAGCCACTTCAAGGGGAAGTACCCGCACTATGACACCTCTCTCCACTGGCTGGAAATATTTAAGCTTGAACTCTGGAACAAGATTGGTGGTTAATGTTTGGCCACATGCTTCATTATATGATTTAGGCTTTTTTGCTGAGGGAGAAGGGTGGTTTTGCTTTTCAATGTTATCTACGAGGTTGTTTAATTCTTCCAAAGTAGTATCACCAAAAGAAAAGTTTGTTTGTAGTAGATGAAAAAGCCTGAAGAGGGTGGGAGAGTCTAGAAAAGACAAATGATTTGACTCTTCTAGGTGCACAAGTCTCCAAGATTTCCTGGTTAGAGTCAGCTTGCTTTTTGTCACAAAAAGGAGGGTCTGCCTTTTTACTAGAAGAGGCAACCTTGGGAGCAGAGCTAGGTCCCACATGTTCCTTCAAATTAGGACAGTTTTCTGGTAAGGCAGAGGGAGGGGGGGATGGAGGTGGTGGTTTGGTGTTGGGTGGGGGGGTGGTTCCGGTCTTGGTGGAGAATGGTTAAAGAGGACGAGGGAGGGTAACGAGGTAGCAAGAGGAGAAAGGGATTAGGGTAGAAAGAGAGAGAGAAAGAGGGAGGCAGGAAAAGACAGAAGCTAGGGAGGGGAATGTAGAGAACAGGGAGAGAATTTTCTCTCTCTAGAAACCATTCCTTTGCTACTAAAAATCTGAAGTTCCTAAGGGTAGGATCGTGGCCCTTGACCCATCTAGCTTAAGTGAGGAGCCTTCCTCAAATTCTTTTTTTGAGGATTCAACGGGGGCTGATTTTGAAGCAGCCTACATTGAACAGGACTTGCATGTCTCTGAAACTCCAATTTTTAATGCTATGTTTGAAGATCAGGACTTGCATTCACCAGTTGCTCACACCCTTGTGCATTTAGCGGTTGCGGAAGCCACTCCAGCACTTATAACCTCTTGTTGGAGAGCTAAGAAGAAAAGATTAGGTGGAAGCTCCAGTTCTAGGAGTGATAAAAGCTCCTCTAGTGGTAAACATAGAAACTTTTTCAAAAGAAAGTGTCGCCACACTTTACGCAACCTAGACCCTTTTCTTTTGTTTATATCTATGAATTTTACAGCTTGGAATATACGGGGGTTTAGTGACCCTATCAAAGGTGTTGGTGTTAAGAAATTTTTTGCTGAAAAAGATATTTCTTTAATTGGGCTTCTTGAAACTACAGTAAACCACTTAAATATCGAGCTAGTGAAGACTAGGATTAACCTTCCTTGGAATTTGCAGTAAACCAGTATGCACCTAAATGCATTTGGATAGGGTGGGATACCAATTTGTGGACTGTTCACATCATTAAGGAAGACAACCTATTTTCCCATTGTTTTTGTACCAACAATAGATGGAACTTGAGTTTTTTTGCTACATTCATTTGTGCCTTGAATTCTACCTTAGAGCGCAAACACCTTTGGAGTAGTTTACTTGACATTCATGCCTCTATTGCTAATGAACCCTGGGTTCTATTGGGTGACTTTAATGTTATTAAATCAATTTTCGAGCGTAGAGGTGGAAATGTTCGTATGTCCCTAGAGATTGAAGATTTTAGGGGTTTTTTTGGATGCGGTGGAAGTGGATGATCTGAATTATATTGGAAATTTGTTCACTTGGAATAACAAGCAAGAGGATAATGCTATTCTCAAAAAATTGGACCACATTCTGGTCAATCAAAGCTGGTTGGAGTATTTTCCCAGGTCAGTGGGTCTCTTTTCTCCCTCTTTACCCTTCGATCATTCATTAGCCTTAGTGTGCATGAACATTTCAGATCAGTCTAGGAAGATCCCTTTCAAATTTTTTGATTATTGGACTGATTCGGAGGACTTCTGGCCATTAGTGGCTAACATTTGGAAAAAAAGGGTTGTGGGCTCTATGTGCCTCCAGGCTATCTCCAAACTTAAGTTGTTAAAAAAGGAATTAAAAAAGTTGAACGAGGAGAAATTCTCGCGCACATTTCCTCTCGTGTGGCTATTGCAAAAGACCCCCTAGAAAACATCTAAGTGGCCATTGGCAATGGGGATTCTTCTCTTTTATTAGAACAAAAGAAAGCCTTTAAAGATTATTACATCCTTAAGAATGCTAAAGAAAGTTTTTATAAGCAAAAATCTAAGGTTAAATGGCTTAAACTAGGAGACAAAAACGACTTTTTTTTAGCAAATGTGTGAAGCACGATGGCTCCTTGGCTATTGGGGACAGACATCCAAGAGGAAGCTATTGCTTACTTTAGGAATTTATACATTGGCAGCAACCAAGAAAGCTCTCTGATCAGATTTGATTGCCTTCAAGACATCATATCTTAACCTTTGAATGCCTCCTAGGTGAGTAACCTTGAAGCTCCTTTTAGTTATGAGGATATTAAGTATGCTTTCTTTTTACAAGCAAATGGTAAAGCTCTTGGCCTGAATAGTCTTTTGACAAAATTTTTCAAAGTTTCTTGGCCTATTTGTGGTGAAAACTTAACCAAAGCAGTCAAAGAGTTCTTTTCGTTAGGTTTTCTCTTCAAGGAAATAAATAACACCATCATCACCCTTGTCCCAAAGGTGTTAAGCCCTACTAAGATGAGTGATTTTTGGCCTACATCTTGTTGCAACAGAATGTATAAAGTCATATCAAAACTTTTGGCCTCATAGTTGAAAGTCATCCTTTGCGATTTGGTAGGGCTTAAGCAATTGGGCTTTTATACCAAGTCCAAGAATTTTTTATAATATCTTTATTGCATAGGTACTGGTGCATGGTATTCACTTTAATAGGGATCCTCCTAGGTGCTTAACCAAAGTTAATATTATTAAAACTTATGACACCCTTGATTGGTTTTTCTTAGAGGCAATTCTTTGGACAATGGGCTTCCCTACACTCCTTCATCATCTTCTAAAACAATGTTACTCTTCTCCAAGATTCTTTATCAATATAACTTGTGAATTACGAATTTTTTTCTCTTATACGATATGCTTGAAATAAAGGGACCCCATCTCCTCTTATCTTTTTGTCCTTACCATGGAGGCCTTCTTGGGTTTGTTTAGAAAAATGGAAAATTCACCAAACTTTTCTTACCATTGGAGATATAGAGAGGACGAGATTACTCACCTTAGTTTTTCTTATGATCTTATGATTTTTTGCAAGGGAGATCTCCCTTTTATTGAAATTGTTAAATAGGTCCTTCGGGATTTTGCACACCTTTCTTGTCTTCAATGCAACTCTCTCAAGAGTTCCGTATTCTTGTGCAGTGTACATCTTTCCATCAAGCAGTGCATAGTGAGTACCCTCCAATTCAATGGAGGTGCGTTCCTTATCAAATACCTAGGTGTTCCTCTTGTCTCATCCAAGCTAAGAAAGGGGGACTGTGATGTGTTAGTTGAAAAGCTTGCTAGGATTGACTCATGGACTAGCAAGCATCTTTCCTATGCTGGCAGGTTACAATTTATAAAGTCAGTGATTTTTTCCATGCAAGTCTATTGGGCTTTCATTTTTGTTTTCTTGAAAAAGGTCATTAAGAGAATTGAGCAATTAATGAGGAATTTCCTTGGAATGGATGGCATAATATTTCCTCTAAAGCTAAAATCAATTGGGAAGTGGTTTTCTGGCCTAAAGATGAAGGTGGGTTAGGTATCCCTAGATTAGAGTCTTCGGACAAAGCGGCCTAGCTCAAGCATGTCTGGAATCTCTTCAATGATGATAAAAGGGGCTTATGGGTTAATTGGGTGCACTCCCACCTCCTCAAAGGGAAGAGTTTCTGGAATTTCAAGCTCATTTCATATTGCTCTTGGTCTTAGAGAAAATTATTGAAGCTTTGGGATGTTATGAGGCCATGGCTAAGATGGCGCATAGGAAATGGTCTATCTATCTCCCTTTGGTCAGATTTTTGGCTCCCAATGGGGCCACTTGACAGTTCTTTTAACCCCAGGCAGATAGCAACCTTAGGTCTTCCACTTAATGCCAGGTTATGTTCCATTATGGAAGGCAGTTCTTGGTCACTTCCAAGCGGTTCTTTGTGGGATAGCTTGCATATTCCAGCAAACTATATGCCTGATCCCTTGATTATGGATTCCCCTTGCCAGGCTCCTAACTTTCAAGAATTCTCTATCAAGAGCACCTACAATTGTCTTAGATCACAAGGTCCAAAAGTGAATTGAAGCAATGTAGTTTGGTGCAAACAAGCCATGCCATGGCACTGCTTTATTTTCTAGCTTGCTTGGAACAAAAAGTTGTATACCCTCGACAAGCTCAACCAATGGGGCATCACATCTCAGTCTTTGTTGTAATGCCCAAACCGAAGACCATGATCACATCTTCTTCATCTGCATTTTTTCAGAAAATGTCTGGTCTCAAGTTCTATCAAGTCTTGGCTGCCCTCCATCTTTCTCTTCTTGGAAAAATGTGGCAAACAGGCTCATCATTTGATTGCTAAAGCATCCACCTGCTTGGAAATTGGCTTTTCCAACTGCTGTTTTGTATTTGGAGAGTGAGAAACTCTGTCCATTTGGGAAAACCCATCCCTGACGTCAACGTCATAGGTAGGTAAATTTTGAATTATGTGGCTGTATCTTCCTAGATCTTTTTGTAGCTTTGAGTGGTTTTTTCTAGTTTCTCTTTAGTAGGCCTTCTGTTTTTTGAGGTAGCTTTTCTTGTGCTTTTGTAACATCAGCAGGTCTCATCAATAAAGTAGTTGAATTACCACACCCCAACCCCCCCCCCCCCCCAAAAAAAAAAACAATAAAAAAATGAAGAAAAAAAGGAAAATAAATAAATATTTTTATGCTTCAGCTTCTTTAGGCTTGCGCTAAACCCATGTTATACAGGGGTTGGGTTTTCAATTAGAATGGCTGGTCTGAATTGGGAGTTAGGTTATCAAAGTCTATTCAGTAACAATTTTTAGTACAGATTCTTGGATGACCCATCAAGTCATGATGATCTTCTGGCAGCCTCCTTTCTATTTTTTTGTACCATGGTCTCAGTGAATCTAACTTCTTTGTACTTAATTTGAAGGACCAGCTACAGCTACATCTCATTGGTTCCAGCCATTACCTGATCACCCATATCTTTTAATTGCTATTCTCTTGTGTAGAGCTCCTTGTTGCTGTTGTAGTGAGGAACTAAATAGTCTGTTCTTCACCCATAGAGATGTATTGCTGGTGAGATGCAACTTCTTCAGTGTATTAATCTTTTTAGCTGACATGTTCTATTGCAGTATATCTACATCATCTCTGGGGAGGAGCTGGCTCGCCTTGCTAAGGATTATCTTAAATATCTTTTTGGAGGTAACAAGAGTGTTCGTTTACGACGTGCCATGTACAAGTGGGGAAGATTCTATAAGATGCTGACAGAGAAGAAAGAATATGATCCATATTGGTTGGAGAGGGCAATAATCAATACGCCAACTTGGTGGGATAGTCCTGAAAAGTACAGACGTATTCTAAGGTCTTATCAACCTTCAAATGCTTATGAAGCCTCAAGAGACCATGAGACCGAAAGAGACTATGAAGACACAAGAGAGTATGAAGCTTCAGGTGATGATGAAGAATTTTGAAGTTGCCAACATTCCATCATTTTTTGGCCATTCCTGGTGGTTCTTGCATCAAGTAGGGTTTTCAGTCCATTCTTCATTTAAAGCTGCAGGAGTGCAAATTCTTCTTAGTTCTTGTTACAGAAATTGAAACATATAAGGTTGTGGTTGGAATCAGCTATGTATTTGTAGTTGTTACATTAGGTTTAGAAGCTGTTTTGCAGGAAAAGGAGATAAAAAGCTCAGCATTTACTTGTAAGTTAACTTTTGATGAAGTGAGAATCAGAAACCATATATCTCTCAACTTTATTGGTCCAAATTGTACAATGGCTATTGGGTCAGACAGGTTGAGCAAACATCTTAAAGCAATTCTCTATTAAGTCCTCAATATGGCTTTTCAATGGTGGTAAGAAAGGCAGATAGCTACATATTTGAGTGTCTTGGAGTTTATTTAGTCCAATACAAATACAAGAAAAGAAACTGCATACAGGAATTAATAGATTCGTTATGCAAAATTCTGCAGTGGAATCATACAGTTCTTCAGGCAGTTAGGGTCCCGTACTCTTCACCATGAACCGCTACAAATTTTCCCTTGGAAAGTTTCCTCTGCAGAATGGAATATATATAGAAGTACTTGAACTTATTATTTTGAGCATATAATGTTCAAACATTCAAAACTTGAATATTTCAGTGTTTAAAATTTGTATACATAAGTGTCTTAACTTTAAGATAAATTTTAAAATTTGTTTAAATCAATGCTTAAGTACTCATTTGAACAAATCTCAAAATTTTAATCACTAAAATTCAAGTTTTTAATATTTAGGTACTAAACTTTCTCATTACTACAAACAATCAGTTCATAGAGGCCTATGCTCGGTGGCTTACAACATGTATAACATGAAATATAAGCTTCAAAGATTGCCCATGTGCTGCTCTATTAGTTCACCTGGTAGTGAGCAATAGGTTAGGTGCAGCCCTAGGCGTAATATGGTACTTGTTAGATTTACATTTACAGCTCTTTCATATTTAAGTTTCTAATTATATGAGTATATAAAAGAAGAATCCTTTTTTTCATGTACTTGATTTGAAGGGAAAAAAAAAAAATAATATATGGATGATAAAAACAAATCTATGCACCATGGAAAATGTTGTTTGCTATGAAACTTGAAAGAGTGAAAACAAAATGGTATTGACTAGTGTGTATTGAATAGGATTCTTAGGTGTTTTACTTAGTTATTAATATGTCATAAAAGATGATTGGTGGAAGCATAAATTCGTTATATTTTGGGCTACAATTATTAGCACTGTTATCATAGCTCTGATTAATCAAATTTAAGACGTTATGAGATAGATGGTTGTAAATAAACTTCTTGAACAATTAGTTAGATGTATATAAACTTTTTAAACTTCTAATATATGACTTTAATTCTTCATAAATTTTGTAAGCACACAGATAACCTCAAATCATTCTTTGATTTCCGAATCCGTTTCTAAAAGACCCAAACATTGTGTGCTTTCAGAGCTTTGGTTACAATTTAAGAGTTACTGCGTACTTTTTTAAAAGTTGTAGGAAAGAAAAACTTAAATGTTTAAGGGGTCTTTTTGTATCTATTTAATAGTTTACTAGGTATATAAGTAATTTTGCCTAAAATTTTTTATATTAAAAAATTAATGTTTAAATAATTATTAGGGTGATTAGACACCCATTATATTTTAGGGGAAAAAGAAAGACACCCATTATATAAAAATTTGACGAGATTATGGTAGTCTATTGCTCCGTGCTCCTAAGTCCAACAACAATATATAAATCCAAATAAAAACATTTCCTTGGGCCCTAAAGCTGCTGCCTGATAGTTGCTGCTGCTAGCATATCAGTGATTGCATTTGCATCTTCAAATGGGTAGAGCTTTCTCTCGTAGTGAAAAAACTTGTCAAAACTGTTATAATTTTCTTATTTTTAAATCCCTATTGATCTAAAATTCTAAAGTAGTGCATATCGACTATTGATCATTCCTAGAGAAAAAGGAAGAAATGCCGCAAACATTAGTCTATCTATTTTGTTTTCAAGAGTAATTTTGCCTAAAATTTTTTATATTAAAAGATTCATATTTATAAAGGCCTTTATAGTCTAATTGGATAAACACTTATCTCCAAACGAGATAATTTAGGTTCGAAACCTCTTTACTCTAAGTTGGTTAAGGAAAAAAAAGTATATCAAGGTTTTAATGCAAATGTGTGACTATATCAATGGAAATATTTATTTAATGTATTAAAGAAGCCTCGTATGTAATAAGTTTATAGATATTAGAAAGTAAAGGTATATCTTTAGTTCTCAACAAGGACTACTTTTCTTTTCTTTTTTAATAATTTTAAATCCTAAACCTTTTTTTTTCCTTAAACCTATTTAAGTCCAAATACTTATAAACCTTTATAATCTAAGGCCTTTTTAAATGCGGAAAGACTTGATTTGTCCAAATAATTAATTTAATTAAACAAAATAATTAAATAGGATTAAATAATAATAATAAAAAAAAATTCAAAAGATAAAAAAACAAAAAAATTCGTTCGACGTATCCAATTTCAAGATCTCTCTTTACGATATCCAATGTTTGGTTGCAATCATATGTGAGTCATCGTAATATTCTTAGAATAGTAGAAATGAGAGCCAATTTATGTGCAATTACCCATCCTTTTTCGAAACTTCTCAAATACTTGCGTATCTGTTTAGGATATATCGGATCCTTGAAATCATAGCTGGAGAGATCAGGTGTAAGACAAGAATAAAACATGCTTTCTGAGACCAACATGCCAAAAGGAATCCTCGAAAAAAATGATGTTATAAGCAGATAAAAATCACACAAGCATATAGAGAGAGAGTAGGTATCGAATTCCACACCCTATTGCAAAATTTGCAAAGATAAAGGGAAGAAGGAACGAAACGCATTTCATCTTCTGAATGCCAGTAGTTTTGAAAGCAACATTGTTAACTTTGTGACGTTATTCGACATTGACTAAGGCATATGCTATGAGAAGATGGCCTCACTTATGGTGATAATTGCTGCACATTCTGCTTGTGATGCCCCAGATGCCACTAAAACACACACTTGTCTCTCTACGATGACGGTACACCTCCTCCAATGTTGCTTTCGTTCAAGTATATGGTTCTTATTCTCTTGCTAAGGGCCTGGAACAAATCCAAGTTGCATGACCTAGAATAACTATAAGAATATCAAATATGTAGAAAATGAAGGAAGAAAAACAAATAAATAACTATTTATTTGCTTATTAACCATGTTTTGAAAATTGGAAAACTAGCTGTTATATCCAGAACTTATGATGGAAGGTCTTGTCCAATCTTTTACGAGATTGATTCATCATGCTCGTCACATAAAGTATTTTTGCTCGTCATCACGAGTGGTTAAGTTAACTTTCTATTCACATGAATGGCGTATTGATAGCTTAAAAATAATTTTCACTTAAAGATTAACTTTTTTTTTTTTTGCATTTATTTGTAGCATTTTATACTTTCTAGTATCGTATTAATATCTATGAATTGTTCCACTTTCTACTACTAATAATGATTTTTTTATTTATTTTAGATTTAATATCAAGTCGCCCATACACTAGTTACGCCAATACCATCTTAGTTAATTTTTCACAATTACGCCAATACCATCTTAGTTAATTTTTCACAATGCAATGTAACAAATCATGTGAAGATAGCACTTTATCTTACCTCTTTATACGTGATAAAAAATCACATGTTCACAATTATGTCAACATATCTACACTTAGCCATTGATAATATGATCAATATCTCATCCACTCCCTCTATAACCATAAGACCAAACTTTGTTTTAGAGTGGTTTTGTGGACTTTTCTTTCTTTTTCTAACCCAACACCCATGGTGGATTGCTCCATTGACCACCAATAGGGAGTCTCATGCCCCATATGTAGTGGTAAACTATAATCTACCACGATTTCGTGGGCTTCACTAGTCATCTCAAGGACAAGGGCAATTGACTACCATATATGGAGGATTGCATGATTCTCCCTATCGCCTTAGATGCTAATAAAGTTTATCAATCCTTTTAGGGGGGCCATGGACTTGTCCGAAGGTATGCTCGTCATGGGAAGGAAGCGCCTTACAAAAAAGACCAGGAAGTGAGCCACTATGCTAGGGGTTGTTTAGTTGGATCATTTCGATACTTAAATTAGATAAGGAAAGATGGAGAAAATGAGGGTTAAGATAAGATAGGTAACTTATCCTCTTTTATCTTCAGTAGCATAACATTGAAGTTGTATGTGAAGGTGTATTTATAACTTATGCTTTATATCTTTTTTTTGCTTATGTAGTAGGTATGGTCCTTTAAATTTAAGGGCTTTGACAAGATCTTCTTGATATCGGTAGGGGAAATGATTATCATTGAGCTTTGTGCATGTCTTTTAATAACGGAGATGTATGACTCCATTCACTTTAACCATACTAGTTAGTATAAGGTAAGCCACTAATTGTTACATTGTAATAAATGTGATGTAATTGTTGTGCAATCGAGTTAGAGCGATTTACAAAGGAGGACGTTCCTCCCAAGCTCATATGGAGCTTGCCTTCACTTCGAATATTGGAGTTACAGTGGTTTATGGCTCATTGATTAGGGTTCGATTAAGGCTTCAAGTAGTCTGCCTTGGGGGTAGGGTCACACTGGCTTAGTAGTGTGGTATCTAGCTAATTGTGCTACTTTTTAGGTTCTTGGTTGAACATTAAGGGCAAGTTGTTTTACTTTAGATTATGCTAGGTCCTTTTATCATATCACTTGATATTGCCTATTTAATGTAATTGTATTATCTTTTGATGTGGCATTATTCGTTGGTTTGTGTCCTTGAGAAATATTGGTCTTACATTGATTGGTTTAGCTGTCGTTTAATGTCGGGAGGGTTGTCTACTAATACATTCTTTCTTTGAGTAGTTTGATTCTTTTCTAGCTAGGCCTGTTGAAGTAGGGTTATCTACTTGTTAGATGGCTCATTGCACTCCAGCTTCTTTCGTAGTGTTTAGCAAGGGATGGAGGATTATTAACGTGCTTGTTGGCAAAATTATTCCGAGTAGGGTCCCTTGTCTTTGTACAAAGCCATGTGAAATGATTGAAGACCAAGGTTGTATGGTTGTAGAAGCTTGATCATGATGCGGTTGTCCTCCTGTAAAGAGACTTTTGCTTTGGATTTCATCTTAAATGTAACCTTATTTAGTATGGGGTATGTTTTGTAGGAGTGCTTTTGTGGTGTATCTAGAAGCTTAGTTATCATTAGGATTTACTATAGCAAATCTAACTAAAATGGGTTCTTCAAAATATCACAAAAAATTAGAAGGAAATGGTCTATAGACGAACAAGAGTAGTTGATGTGAAGTTGTTCGGAGGATGTGACTTACTAACGAATACAACACGACTTGACACCTCACTTGATATGATGCAAGAGTTAATTTTAAGGTCCACCCACCATTAATCTTGAGCTACTTGGCAAGATTATATAAGAGTATATGAAAGATGAACTTGAATAGGGTTGTCTCACAAGAATAGAATATTTAGTATTAATATATAAGTTATTTCGGGCTTATAAGAGAAAGGGATTATTTATAGTAGGTCCACAGAGCAACATTATAAATAAAGAAATTAGAAGAAAGTATATACAAAAAGAGGATTCCTAGCATATACGAAAAAGGATAAAAGACAAAAATGGAAAAGTAGTACAGTATCAGATAAGGTAGACAGGTAGCAGTACAATATTGGTCTCGTACGAATATTCTTTGAGCATAGTAAACGAAAGAGATCGAGATATTGCAACAATAAAGTAGGTCGAGATGAGAGAGATGGTAGCATATCGAGAAAAAATTACTTGACCAGTAAATGAGTCTCTCATTACTCGATAAGAACCTCTTGGTAGTAGCTGGTTGGATTACTTGGCACAGGGTCCTCGACAAGGAAATGGATGTCATCATCATTACCGAGAGCATAGATCATAGTATGATAATGTGAGGAGCTTAAGGAGTTCGGCTACCTTTCTTCGGTGTAACCTTTCTTCAATGTAAACTTTCTTGTCATTAACAGGTTGTCGATAGAGAATTCTTCAAGTGAGGGATTGCAGTCTGTAGAGCCATGTGTGAGTAATGGGACTGCTGGTTAGTAGTTCATCAGTTCCTTGAGGTTGCTGAAGATTTTCCCTCAAATCTTAGTCTTTGTCATCATTAGGCACATAAGGAGTCAAATCGGCGACGTTAAAGGAGGTAGACATGCCTAAACCTTCGAGTAACTCAATCTCATAGGCGTTATTATTAATGTGCCTCAAGATCCTGTAGGGTCCATCCATTCTAGAAGATAGTTTGTTGGTCCTTTTACTAAGGAAGCATTCCTTGCTAAGATAGACCTAAAGAAGGTTCCTAGGGGTAAAAATGACTTGCCTCATTCCACGGTTTTCTACTTCCTTCTGTCGGGCTATAGTTTTAGCCAATTTCTAGGCAATTTTTTTATGTAACCTTTGGAACTCTTCGGTACGCTGTAGGCGGAATTGACTTTCCCCTTGTGTAGTCGGGCTGTTAATTAAATCTAAAGGTAGGTTTGGGTTAAGTCCATAAATAACCTCAATTGGTGATGTTTCGGTTGAGTTGTGAGATAAACGATTATAGGCAAGTTCAATAATGGGTAGATATAAATCCTAATTACGAGAGTTCTTTCCAATAGTGGCGTATAGGAGATTACTGACGGTTTTATTACCAACTTCAATTTGGCTATCTGTATGGAGGTGGCAAGAGGCATAAAATAGGAACTTAGTATCGAGTTTCCTCTATAGGGTCTTCTAAAAGAAGCTTGTGAATTTCGAATCACAATTAGACATAATACTTCTCGACACTCTATCTAGTCTCATGATTTCTTGCAAAAAGAGATTAACAACAAATAAAACATCATTAGTTTTGTAGCAGAGAATGAAGTGGCACATCTTGTTAAACTGGTCGACTACCACCATGATCGAATCGTATCTTCTTGGCATGCGGGGAAGGCCGAACATGAAATCCATGCTTAGATTGGTCCACGACCACTCAAGAATTGGTAGGGATGTATATTCTCAATAAGGCTCTCTACTCCCTTTTGCATACTTACACACCTTGCACCTCTTAAGTATTCAGTGTACATCCATCATCATCCCAAGTCAGTAAAAGTGTTCCTTCAATATCTTAATCGTCCTCTTTTCCCTAAAATGGCCAACTAAGCCTTCGACATAAGCTTCTGAAACTAGTAACTCCCTTGTAGAACCACTCGGTAGACAAATCTGCTTACTCTTCATCAAGAACTC
Organism: Lumnitzera racemosa; assembly: GCA_024138005.1. Classification (NCBI taxonomy): domain Eukaryota; kingdom Viridiplantae; phylum Streptophyta; class Magnoliopsida; order Myrtales; family Combretaceae; genus Lumnitzera; species Lumnitzera racemosa. Next base: position 70,205,356 of record JAMXBC010000004.1, on the reverse strand, counting down.
TTCACTCAAGTAAAACCCTTTTGCAGCTCCTCTTGCACTGCACCTGGCTACCAAGGGTCTAAAATGTGGGTCATGCTTATACTGATCAGGTAAAATGCCAAATCCGAGTACCTTAGCTTGCAATGTTGTGATGAGGGTATGGCGGTAAGAAAGGGCATTAGCTACGGTGTTGGTATTGGTGCTTCCCTTCTTATATCTGATGACATAACAAAAGGTTTCCAAGAACTCGACCTATTTGGCGTAATGCTGAGAAAGCTTCTATTGCCCGCGAAGATGCTTAAGAGATTCATAATCCGAATGGATGATGAATTCTCTCAGCAACAGATAATGCTACCAGTTTTAGAGTATTTGGATAAGGGTATAATATTCTTTCTCATAGGCTGAGTAATTCAGGGTAACACCTCGAAGTTTTTCACTGAAGTAGGTAATTGGTCAGCAATCCTGCATAAGGATAACACCAATGTTGACACCAGACACATCACATTCAACCTTAAAAACCTTCTCAAAATCTGGTAGGGTAAGTGCTGGAGCAGACATCAGTTTAGTCTTCACGTCTTCAAAACTCTTCTGAGCCTTTTTTGTTCATCTAAACTTAACGTTCTTCTTAGTCAATTCAATCAACGATGCAGCTATAGAGCTGAAGTTCTAGATAAATCTTTGATAGAATGAGGCTAGACCAAGAAAGCTTCTGCCTTTGGCAACATTAGTTGGTATAGGCTACTCATTAATAGCTCTAACTTTATCTTCATCAACTCAAACTTCATTCCCTGAAATGACATATCTGAGGAACACAACCTCGCTTTGACAAAACACACATTTCTTTAGGTTGTCGAATAATTTCTCTATGTGGAGTATGTTAAACACCAATCTTAAATGTTCAATATGTATGAGGAGGTCGGTACTGTAGACCAGAATATCATCAAAATAAACCACAATGCATTTACCGATCAATGATCTTAGTGCATGATTCATCAGCCACATAAATGTGCTCGATGCATTAGTTAGTCCGAATGGCATCACCAACCATTTGAATAGACCATCCTTTATCTTGAAGGCTGTCTTCTATTCATCCCTAGGTCTCATTCGTATCTGGTGGTAGCCGCTCTTTAGGTTAATCTTAAAAAAGATGTAAGCGTTGTGTAACTTGTCAAGCATATCGTTTAGCCGCGGGATTGGGTATTGGTATTTGATAGTAATCTTATTGATAGCTCGGCTATCAGTATACATTCATTATGTTCCATCCTTTTTCGGCATGAGTACAACGAGTACAACATAAGGATTCATGCTTTCACAGACATATCTACAATCTACCAACTCATCCACCTACTTATTTAGTTCAGCTGCCTACTTTAGATTGAGCCTGTAAGCGGGTCGGTTTGGTAAGGTAGCCCTTGGTTGTAGGTCGATGCAATTCTCAATTCCTCTCAAGGAAGGTAAATCTTTCGGCATTTCATCAAGAAAGAGGTTAGCAAATTCTTGAAGTAGTTGTTGTACTTCGGCAGTTAAGTTCGCAGCTTCTCTAACCTCTAAGAATCTTTTAACTAAAAGGAGCATATAGTCCTTAGCCTTGACTTATTGTGCAAACTAAGCTCGGGAAATCAACAAGGACTTTCATTGTAGAGATCTATCAATCTTCTCCTAGGCTTCTTGCACTTCTTTAGGACTCAAAGGTGTCAATATAATTTTCTTCTCGCCCTTTTGAAACATGTAGGTGTTTTTATCCCTACCATGTAACAATCTCAAGTCAAATAGCCACGATTGGTCGAGTAACATGTGAGATGCACACATAGGAGGGACATCACATAGTACCTTGTCCTTACACCTATTACCAATGGTAATCAGAACTTTGACTTGCTCGGAGACGTGTAGTCTTCCTTTCTCATTCAGCCAGTGAATCTTGTATGGTTTGGAGTGTAAGAGAGTTGGCAATTTCATGGCCTTAACTACCCTTTGTGTAATGACATTGGTATAGCTCTCTTCATCAATGATCACTATGAAAAAGGTTCTCTCTTTGGTGATTTTCGTTAGCCACAAAAGTATTGAGAGATTGTTAAACTACAAAGCAATACTTGGCTTGGCCTTCAGGAGGTATCTCGGCATTAGGATCTTCCTCAAATTCTTCTAGCATCTGATCGGTTGCCACTTCTTTCTCTCCTTCACTCACAGTTTTTACTTCAAACTAGGGCTTGTCTCTCTTTAAGGTCATGATTTGGCAGTTCGGACATTGACTAACTACGTGTCCACAACCAAGGTATTTAAGACATTTGATTTCTCGAGTTTTCCTCCCTGAACTTTGACTTTGGTCTCTTCGGATCTCATGCTCTTTAGTCTTGCTCTTATCTCGGTCCTCATCCTTACTCTTACCTCAGCCTTCATCTAGTCGATTACGTATGTGACCTCGGCGTTCCACCTTGGAACTATTTGAAACTCTATCATTCATTGGTTGGCTTGGTAAGCTGCTCTTGTTTGGTATCATTGTTTGGCTACTTGGCATTCGTCTAACTTGGTTTCACCATTGCCTTTCAACTCTCTAGGTTATACGAATGGTTTCATCCAGAGTTATAAGGCACTACAGCTCCATGATGTTACCAATCTCAGCCCGTATCCAATAGATAAACTGTACTATAGTTCAAGTCTCAGACTCGTTGACATTGCATTGTATCATGAGCAACTGAAACTCTCGGACATGGTTGTTTATGGATTGGTTACCTTGCCTCAAGTCTTGGAGTTATTGGAAAGTGTCTTGTTCGTACTGTTCTGGAACGAACCTACTTCTTAGAACTCTCTTCATCTCGTTCCATGTTTGGACCTCGTTTTAGGTCTTCAATTGAACATTCTGTAGCTTCTTCTACTACATTATTGCATATCCAAAAAATTCTGATGTAACTACTCTAATGTAGACAGTATCTTCATAATCATAGAAGTCAAATATATTTTCGATCTTCTCTTCCTAGTTCAGGTAGTCATCAACACTACCAAACCCATTAAAGCTCAGAATTTGAACCTTAAGATGTTCAGCACCTCTTGGCACTCTAAACTCACGCTCATCAATCTCAATGTACCACTTTTCTTCTTCATACTCTTTCACTTCATCCAACTCTGACCTTCTCCTCGCGACTCTATCGGCATGTTACGGTGATGGTTGGTTTACTGGAAAGGTTATCGGAGCTCATTCATTCATCTGCCTCCTTGACCTATCTCTCATTTCTTGACCTTGTTCAGCCATTCTCTCATACGGTCTAGTCTTTAAGACCCTATTTACTAAGATAGCTAAGTTGGCCACAATAGCAGCAAGATTTTGTATTTGCTCATCAGTAGTACGTGGTATTTGTCGAGTAACTTGAATACGACTATGAGTGTCACTCTCAACATCATTAATCTCTCTTTGTACACTAAGGTTCGGCATTCTTAACACAAAGCTTTTGTAAAGACACTTCACTCATATGCTTTCAACACACATACAAATATATTGAACAACAGATTGACTATTACTATATAGCCCTCGGTCTCAACCTTAAGCTCTGATACCAAGAAATTATATGGTGTGCCTAGGAGCTTAATTATCATTAAGACTTACCGTGGCAAATTTGACTAAAATGGGTCCTTCGAAATATTAAAAAAAAAATTAGAAGGAAATGGTCCACAGACGAACAAGAGCAGCTAACGCGAAACTATTTAGAGGATGTGACACCAACGAACATAACACGACTTGACACCTCACTTGGTATGATGCAAAGTTGATGTAAAGGTCTACTTGCCACTAATCTTAAGATACTTGATAAGATTAAATAAGAGTGTATGAAAGATGGACTTAAAGAAGGTTGTCTCACAAGAATAGAATATTCAGTATTAATATATAAGTTATCTCCAGCTTATAAAAGAAAGAGACTATTTATAGTAAATCCCTAGGGTAACATTACAAATAAAGAAAGTATACACAAAAAGAGAATTCCTAGTATATATGAAAAAAGGTAAAAAGGATAAAAGACAAAAATGAAAAAGTAGTACAATGTTAAATGAGGTGGACAGGTGGCATTGCAACAGTGGTCCCTTACGAATATTCTCTGAGACAACAGGTGAAAAGGGTCAAGATATTGTGGTAATAAAGGGGGCTGAGATGAGACGGATGGTAGCATACTAGGAGAAAACTACTTAGTCGGTAAATGAGTCTCTCGTCACTTGATAAGAAGCTCTTGGCAGCAGCTGGTTAGATTACTCGGTACAGGTTCCTCAGCAAGGGAATGACCAACATCATCATTATCGAGAGCATAGTTCGTAGTATGATAATGCGAGGAGCTTAAGGAGTTCAGTCACCTTCCTTTAGTGTAAACTTTCTTGTCATCAACAAGTTGCCAAGAGAGAATTTTTCAGGTGAGGGATCGCAGTCCTCGGAGTTGTGTGTAAGTAATGGGATTGATGCTCGGCAATTCATCATTTTGTCCTTGTCGTTGTTCCACCGGCCTACATTGTAGTGAAAGTAGTTCATCTAAGCAGTTTTAGGATGGTGTAAGGACTCCTTCCAATAGTTATGGAAGATCGAGCGGTGATCTAACGGTTGGCTTAATTAGGTTTTGATGAAATGGGCTATTTTACTTATTAGAAGTAGGTTGTTATTGGAAGTATGTCTGAGCAATTTCTTGGAGGAAGCTAAAAGCCCAACTTGAAGTGACTTATTATACTTTCATATGTAGTTGAGTGTAATAGCTTGTATAGGGATTTTATAATTACCATGCTAATATGTGAGCCTTGATATTAATGTAAGTGCTATTGGGCTTTGATTATAATTATGACACCTTGTTTATAATATCCTTTGTAATGTTCCTTTGATATAACACATTGGTATGTTGACCTTAATAATGTAAGTGTTGATTGGGTTTTTGATTTGATTAGATATGTGATGCCTTGTCTTATAATTTTATTGTTTGGCTTTCCTGTCTTTTCTTACTTTCATCTTGCCTTTTTGCTATTGAGGTTAAGTTGCTTAGGTAGTTTTACTGGGTTATTGGTTAAATTGCTTGCATGAGGCATTTTAAATTCTTGCATTTAATACTTACATTGAAGCTTGATTGGTTGTAATCTATAAAAAGCTATACATAGGACATGTATTCCAATCTTGTTCATTCTTTTTGAGCCTATTGGTTTTTCAATCACTATCACTTTGGCTTTCAAGACTTTGGCATGCTTATGAGGCTTGGTGGGACTTATAAAAGGGTTTTAGGCCTTATTTCTGCCTATTTTGTGCTATTGTTTACTGTTAGAGAGAAAAAGGGAGAAAAGCTTATTTGTTTTAAGAACATTTATCTTTCAGGTATGTCCAGCAGCCACAACTTCATAGGAATTAGACCATCTGACCCTTGACTTTAACCCGAGCCTAAGTCACCTAAAGAATGAAAAGTATGGCTAAGTGAATTCTTTCCTTATGACCTACCATTGAGGAGACTGAGGTGCTGCAATCTGCTGACTTGATGCTCCGGGCGAGTTGAACCTTCTCATACTTATTATTCTCTCTAGTTGCCAACCTAAACTACACTTGAGCATTAGCTTGGCTCGTCTGACCATCAGCTCAGTCAACCTGAATTTAAGTCATACTAAATACATTCGAAGCTAATTCACTTCAGAAGAATTAACCGATCACCTTGGCGTAGCCAACCTACCACCTCTACTCAGCACTTTGACTCGGCAGATACTAAATTGATCGTATAAAACTGTCTTTTCTACTAGAAAAACATCCGCACATAAGGAGCTACATGTCCAAGTAATCATATGACATAATCCTCCATATAAGATATTCATTTTTGTTGTATTTTCAATTATACTCTTATTATTCCTTATATATTACTTCTTTTAGACACAACCCTTTTTAGTTTTTTTCATTTTAGGTAGGTTACCCTAGTTTTTCAAATATAAATATCCACTATACATGTAGCCGCAATAATCTTATCATCACCTTATCTCACAATATTGAATATAATCTTTGTGAACATTGCTCTCATAGTTTGTTTACTTACTTCACTCTTACGTCATATTGAGTTGTGCCATAAGTTCCCGAAAGTTCCTTGGTATGTCATATTCTTGGAGTTGTTCGTGAGTTTGTTAATTTACTTTTCTTATTTTTACGTGATTCTAGTCACTTTCTTCAAGTTTTCTACAAGCTTAGGTCTATCTTAGTGATCATCCTTGTTTGTCCTTGATTCCAGTTCACATTATGACTCTTCTTTGACTCCTTCAGACTTAACCACGAGGTAGCATGATGATGGACAAGAAAGGCTGGCTTCTCGACCTTAGCGATTGTAAGGGAAGTTGAAAGTGCTTTGAATAATTTCATAGAGGTCAAAGTAAAGCTTCGAGAGGAGAGAGAGACCAATGATGCAGTAGATTCACTTACATGGGATATCTATGCTGAAGATAGGGTAAAGGTAGGCGAAGTGGTTGCTTTGTTTATAGAGGTTAGGAGCAGTGTATGTCTGAATGGGCTTGCCACTTTCATTAGAGTAAAGTAGGTAATGGAACTTCAAAAGGAAACCTTTGGTGATCGCTTGAAGGGTTGGAAGTTAATCTTATTGAGTAATCATGAGAGGGTAGGTCTTGAAGTTTCGAGTCGTATTTGCCTCTACCAGAAGCATTTTGATTTCAAGTTGAGGATTCTGTTCATAAGGTCTAAAAGGCTTTTACTAAGCATCACTGCATGAACTTTATTCAAATTTCTTCCAACTCCACTTGGCTTCTGGTCGTCTTAGAGGCTATTTGTCAGTATTTCCATTTGAAGGCCTGCTTATGGTCTCTTAGTACTTTTATACCTTGCAAACGTTTAACATGGGTTAGTATAAGCAAGGTGCTAAGCCAAGGTAGTAGTTGTATGATGGGCTAAATGAGTCGGTCAAAAAGTAGAGGGATAGCTTCTTTACCATAGAGTATATAGGTTGGATTGAAGTTTGGACTCACTGGATGTCAATCATCAAGATGTCTAAGGTTGATGAGTTGGGGAAGTGTGATGGTGCTACAACCATAAAATTAGGAAAGGAGTTAGACGTATAGTCAAGCATTTACTAGGATGCAAAGACTATTATGGATAAGTTTGTGGTGCGAGGAAGCTAATGGAGAATGAGAAAGTTTTGTTAGGTTTGGTTTTGTAGTTTGCAGCATCAGTAATGTATTGGGTAAGCCTGTTGGTTAGGGAGTCTACTGCCTTTCATCACATCATTAGGGGCGGAGTCCGTATATCAGCTGCGGATATTGCACTTGATGTGTTATTTTTATTTTTTTCTTTATTTTTTTATTGACTAATTGGCATGTTGCTTGTGTTTTTACAAGTATAGATATAAGGAACCCTTCTATCGAAGATCTTTTGGCTAGCACCTTTAAGGGGAAGGTACGAAGTTGGTGTCAAAGAGGAAAGTGACTTTTTGGTATTGTTGGTGTTTCTTTGCTTAGGAGAGCTTTAGGTACTCTTGTTGTTGTTACAAAAGGTAGGGATTCCATAGGAGAACCTGGTAGTTATGCAGGGGTCTCTAAGGCAAGAAGGCCTTAGTTGTCATTTAGACAAGCATCCTTAGGTTGGGTTGGTGGTTGACCTTTAGTTGCATCTGGTGGAGTAGTTACCCTTAAAGCATCCTTTAAAGGAGCATAAAGCTGAGCTAGAGGTCTTTGAGGGATCTTACTTAAGTTTAGGATATTGGAGGGGTTGTATTTCAATTATGTAAGATGTTCAGGCTAAGAGTTTGGTGCTGGAAAAAGGTTCTACTCTTTATCATGAATAGACGACTATTGGAGCTGCTTTGTAAGGGGTTCGCTGTTTTGGAATTAAGGAATTCATTGTGAACTATTTAGGCTTTGTAATTGTACTTTGTTGATCCTTGAGGGTGAGCTAGACTAGTTAGATAAGTTGAATCTTATTTTGGGGATCTTTCCAAAAAGCATTGACATCTTTATAATTTGTATCGGAGTTTTGATAAAAAATTTGAAAATTTAGTGTAAAGATTGGAGGAGGTGGAGAGCTCCAACAAGAAGATTGAGGAGAGTTTAAGCGGAAGATTGCCAAAGAGGAGGAATCACCAAAAATGATGGTGGAGGAGCTCGTAATCTTGCAGGGTTAGGTTGATTGTGAGAATGCAACTAAGCTTAATGTGAAAAGTTTAGTACGGGATTTAGAGAGCCAGAATTGAGAATTACTTAATAAAGTTGATACTAGGAGGGTAAAGTATGAGGAGGCCCAGTGATAAGTGTAGATTAAGCAAGTAAAGGTTAGTTAGTTGGAAACCAAGTTAGGTGAGCTTCATGATTGTGTTAAGTAGTTGGAAACTCAAGTTCAAAATGCTAAGGTGAATGGCTAAGGAAAGTTTGAGGAAGGGGAGGAGTACCTCACACTGCCGTGAAGGAAGGCCCTTAGGGTGATTGAGTTTGCTCATGCGAAGATCTCTACTTTCAATTTGAGCATTGACTTGAGCTATTTATTTGATCCTACTACTGCTGAGGAAGAAGATAGGGATGATGGAGAGGAGGAGGTTGTGATTGGTGTTATTAATACTTATAAAAGAGCTGAAGATGCTCATGTTGAGTAGGAGGGGGAAGACCTTGCTTGGGAAGGGGGTGGGGATGTCATAGATCCCCTTAATGTTTGAATTCTTGTAAATGTTATATGTTGTAACCTTCTATCAATGAAAAAAAGTGGTTTCTTTCTTCTATTTCTCTTGTTTCCTCTTCTATCATTTGCTTATATTTTGATTTTGCCATGCTTCGGCTTATTTTGCCTTTTGTAATTTTGCATGAGTGTCCAGTTGTCCCTGAACAATAAGGTTTCTAGCTTATTTAGCTTGGGAAGGTGTTAGGGATAACTCTTAACAATGGGGGTCTTTTCTTTATAGTTAAGAAAACTTAATGAGACGGGACTGGTGAGGTGCCAGCTAAGTTGGCCTAGAGAGGCCATGAGTCATCTTTCGGATGGGTATTAACCTTATTGGCTAAGAAACTTAACTAAGTGTCGTTGGTGAAGCTCCAATGAGTTTGGATTGAAGAGGACTTTGGAGGTCACCAAGAATGTTGTTGAAGTTACTCATTTGTGAATTAGGTTAGGCGTATTTTAGTTAAGTTGGCCTAAAGAGGTTGATGGGAGTTACCAAGCACTTTATAGGAGTTACCCTTTGTGAGACAAACTGGTGGCATTTTAGTTAGGTTAGCCTAAAGAGACTTGTGGGAGTTACGGAGCACTTTATTAGAGTTATACATTTACAAGCCGAATTAGTAGCATTCTAAGCTAGTTAGCTCGAAGAGTTTGGTGATTATTACCAAGCACTTTGTTGGAGTTACCCTTTTATAAGTTGAATTGATGGCTTTCCAGCAAATTAGCCTAAAGAAGTAGGTAGGAGTTCCTTGGATGTAGTAGGTGTTGCCCTATTGATGAAATTACTCTATTTAAGTTGTTAAGATGGTGGCGTTCAACCAATGTAACCTGTAGATGCCTTGTTATGAGAGATTTCATAAAATGTTTTAAAAGGTACAAACTTCATTTTGATTAGGTAAAGTACATTTAGAGGATGTTCGTATTCCATGTTCTAAGAATTTCCTATTCATCTAGCATTCCTAAATTGTATGCTTTGTTGCTTAGATCATAATTAACCCTTACCAGGTTTTCCCATTTTGGGGCTAACCTGCCTTTTCTTTTGGGTGATCCTATCACTTCAAGCTTTATTCAAACTAGGTCATCAAGTTTGAAGACTTTGTGTTTGATCCTTTTGTCATAGTGCTTAAGGGATCTCTACGAATATGCAGCTAACTATGTTCCCACAAGGTCATGGGGCTCCTTAATAGTATCCAGGTTAGCTTGAAGTTTGATCTAGCTTATCATGGCTTCAAAAGATCTAATTTTCCACAAGCAACACCAAAATGTCACCTTAGTTTTTTTGCCAGTAGAGCTTATTGAGCCTTTTGGGAGGCTGTTGGCTTATTCGTAGTATGCTTATCATTGGGAGAGGCACCTTGCAAAACAGATTAAGGGGTGAACCACTATACCAAAGAGTTATCCATTGTGACCACTTCAATACAAAGTCAAACACGGAAAGAAGAAGAGAATAGGGCCTAAGATAAGATAACTAATTTAGTGTCCTTTTTTAAGTTTAGTAGCATACCCTTGAAGTCATGTGTGAAGGAGTATTCATAACTTGTGCTCCATAGCTTTTCTAGCCTATGTCGAGAGGTATGGTCCCTTGAATTTAAAGGCTTTGATAAGATTTTCCTGGTATTAGCAAGGGAAATGATTGTCCTAGATCTTTGTGCTCTTTTCTTACTAGACGTATATAACTTTGTACAGTTTAACCATACCAACTAGTATGGGGTGAACCATTAATTGTCACATCACAACTAATGTGATGTAAGTGTTGTATAGTTGAGTCATAGTAGTATGCGAAAGATGAGATTCCTCTTAGTTGTATGGAGCATGCCTCCACTTCACTTTTTGAAGTCGGAGTAGTCTATGGATTATTGATTAGGGTTTAGGTGGTTGGCCCAAAAGAGAGGTTGGACCAGTTTGGTAGTGTGGTATTCGATTAGTCGTCTGTGCTGGGCGATTATCTCATAGGGACTAAACCTTAGGCTTAGTAGGCTTATTGAGTTATGTCTAATAACTCATATTAATACCCCTTATCCCATTACTATTAGCCTTTCAGTCTTATGGTAATCAACTAAGTGCTTATAGGGTTTGAAAATATTTTTTTTCACAGCCTTTTCTTTTTCTTTTTTAATTGTTTTGTTTATCATGTATTATTTTCATTATATATCTTGTTAAATATATTTCATAATATTATTCGATTAAATTAATTATTATGGACTCACAAAAAATTGACATGTATTAAGAGTAGACTAAATATTTAATAGACTTGACGAAATCCTATTTTATAAAACTAAAAAAATGTTGAGAATTTAAGTTGGAAAAAAAAATGGTGATGATTCAAATAGAAAAAAAGGTAAAAGTATAGCTTATTTTCCTTATACTTAACCCCCAACCAATCTTTCCTCCTGACCCTAACACTAAAATTAAAAAATAAAAAAAGAGGAAGCCCATGCCAAATCATCTAGCTCGCCAACCCTTCTTTAATTCCTCTACTCACGAGGTCCTTATTAATTTGTAACTCTACATAAAGTAATTTTAGAGAATCCATTTTGCACCTAGATGAGCTAAACTAATGTTCATTTTAGACGATCAAGTGAAAATTTAATTCTTATAATAAAAAAATTAGTGTATATTCTAAAGAATAATTGATGAAGGTGGATGCATATTAAGGGATTCTTTGTTATGAGCAGTAACTAAAATGAAAGATGACATGGAAAGTTAAGAAGCTATGGATTCCATTAGGAGTTCAAAGTTCTTTTTCTTCTCTATTGTTGGGTTAGAGATTCATGTTAATGAATCATGTTTCATGTGAACTTCTAAGCATGTTTATGCTTGGAAACTTCAATCCATTGTATAACCCATTTATTAAGATGTAATTTAACTCACTTAACAAGCATATTTTATGTTTTAACCTGATATGTTTTTTTATTACGAAAATTCTAACATAAATGTATCTTTATCAAGTATCAAGCCATTTAAAAGAAATGCTTCCAATATTATCTTCAATTTGTTGAAGGTTTATAATGAAAATTGTAGTGAGAGCAATGAAAATGCTAGCAAGATAGCATTCTAGTTCTACACTAATGGTATATTTGATTGACTTTATAAAAATATAATAGAATAATTATTCTTTACTTATAGACCTATTTATTTGATTAGTTGGCCAAATAATTTCATGGAATTGCTATGGTTGTAAATTGTTACTTTGCAATTCCATTAGAAGATCAAGAGTAGCCCTTTTTTTATTGTAAATGTTTTCTATCATATTTCCATATTTACTTAATTAAGCCTTGATGAAGTAATAAAGAATAATTATTATTTCTCGATTCGTTCCTTAAGAATTTTTAATTTTATTTTACTTTATTTTATTATGCAAGCCAAACTTGTCATAAAGATATCTAAACATTAATTTAGACTTTGAGTGCTATTTGTCAAACTTATATAAAAATATATGACAGAATTATTTGTAGGTTTGATGCATGCTTATCATGACTGACTTGATTAAATACAAATTTATAGATACAATATTTTTTTTTTTTCTTTTGGTTATTTATTTATTTATTTTTAATAACAGGCATATCTGAATAATGTATGTATCGTAACATGGGCATATATACAAGCAGAGCTTGAAGTTTTAATGACCCTTAGAACTTTTTATGTTGTTAATTGTTAACTAAGGAAAAGCAAAGATCAAAAGAGGGTCAATGGATTACAATAGAAGAATAAATTGAAAAAGAAAACCTTTGAAGTTTCTATGCCTTTTCCTTCATGTTTCAGTCAATAACTAACATCGTTCGGTTGGTTTATTTAATACATAATAACTAATAAGAGGAACTACGGCTCATCATTACGTGAATAGGAGTTTTGCTTTGTTGTTGGACTTTGTGTGATGACCGATTGCTAGCTACGATACTTATTCGTATAAGAAAATATAACCAGTAAACCAAAAGCAGCAGAACAAGGAAGATTGTCAGCATATATTCGGATTGACAACTACGGCAACTTAATTTGCTTTTCGTCACTTCTTCTCAAATGCATATGCCAAGCTGCTTTCACCATCAATTTTTTTTTTTTTTTTAAATTTCAATAAATAAGAAACGTGCCATTATGTTTTATTTCATTTAAAAGGAATTCGAACATTTTTTTTTTTTTTATTTAAAGAAGGTAATTTGTATAGATATGAAGTATTACCTAGCCACTGGAAAGTTTTATTCCGAGCGGAATTTATAAATACTCAGCCTCAAATTGTTTGATGTACAATAAGAGTATCAACAACAGTGATTAGTTTTTATCATGTGTTAATTATATTGTCACATGTCTAGCAGTTTAGTTTATAATCGGATTTTAAAAAAAAGTCCATAAGAGTATTTTCCCTATCTAGTCGATGGTGTTGTCATCAACCTGTATATACAAGTGCATTACGAATTTACTTTTTTCTCAGTGACTATTGTTATAATCCCTAATACGATAGTAATATGATTAAGCATAGTAGTTAATTTAAGAGATTCTCCTCTCCATCATACTAGCTTTTTAGATTAATGAGCTCCTCCTTTTAATTTGGGTTGTAAAATTTAATATTTTCATCAAAATCTAATATCACAGAAAAGACAAACTTGAAAAATAATGGACTCGAGAGAGAATTACCTATTAAAATAAAGTGTGAGCTATTTAGAATGGGTAATTTAAAATATATTAGTGTGGGTGTTGGCTTTCACAAAAGGGTAATAAGATAGCAAGGGATTTTTTTATTTATCAAACGAGTTTTTTAGATTGATTTTTTTTTTTTCCATAAATTTGGATTAATAGGAAAGTTATGGTAAATTATTTTAAAATTCTATTTAAAAGGCACTTTCATATTAAGTCCTTAACAGCTAAGTAATTTGTATGTGAAGAAACGCTCTTTCGTCTAGTGGATCATATAGATAATTCTAAAGAAATTAGATTAACTTCTTAATATATCCAGTAAAATGAGTCGACGGTTTGCTTTAGACAAAAGGCAAAGAAATTTAAAAGATAATGGGCAGATAAGCTGCTCAAAATGGAGCTGGCATTTTCATTTATTTATTTTTTTATCCATATATCATCGAACCAAATAAAAGCGACTTATATACATGCCATTATTTCATTCCATATGAAGATTCATCTGCTGCAACAATAACACAAAACACAAAGCAATAATGTACTTGCATTGATTATTCTCTCGACAAAAAAAAAAAAAAAAAAAAGAAGAAGAAGCAAACACTAGGATATCGATCTCTTTTATCTTCCATAATGTTTGGTTGGAGGAACAGCAAGTCCGAAGAAGTGTCCGATGCCTTGTCTGTAAGTTTCCATGTCTTATTTATCTTCAGAGAGAACTGCTTATTATAATCACGTCAATGCATACAAGAAGTTACTTGAGGAGTTTTGGTCACAGATAGTGGAGCTTCTGGTGCATATGGATTGCGAAGGCTGCGAAAAGAGGGTGCGAAGAGCAATATCCAAATTAGATGGTTTGGTTCTTAACAAATAATGTTTGTTTTATATATTTTCAAACGTCGTCGCATTACTATTTGTTCTTGAACGTCCGACACCGAACTGTTATTTTCAAACGTTTTTTGCATTGTGTTTACCGTGATTTCTCTCTTTGATTTTTGGGTATCGACAGCTGAACTAAGTTCCGAATTCTCACTCTTATTGAACAATATTATCAACAAGTATATATCTTATAGGTTTTGTAATTAGGGAATAGATTTTACGTTATTTTGTAAACTTTCTTGCACACCTGATGATGCGTGTTAAGATTTTAGGCTGTTCTATCGTTGCTTAACAATTCTTTTTGTATCTGGACTTGCTAGCTTTTCCCATCGTATGGTTTGGTTTATTGTCGGTTTTGTTTTTGTGGAAAATTATTGGGTGAAGTCATTGCATATCGAGTCCTCCGTACATAACTTCACCCAATAAAATCTTGTTGTTTTATCAAAAGGTTTTTTTTTAATCCCTTTTCGGGTATTTGCTAATGTCTAAATTTTTGAAATTATCGAATGCTATGGTGTGATATTAATAGTTTGGCAATACTAATAGCTTTTAGTAATAAAAAAAAAAGAAAAAAGAAAAAAGAAAACAATTATATTTGCTTGCTATTGGTCGTAGTTACTAACAACTTTGGAAAAATCCTAATTAAAATTGAGGAAGAAATTGATTTTTCTTTTTAACAAAATTGAAATGATTTTGCTCATAAGCCATTGTCACTGTTTCTGATGTTAACCATCATCATGGATCATCGATTGTCACCAACAACGTGGTTTTCCCTAGTAATAAAATTTTGATTACGATAAACATTGATAAAAAAAAAAAGTAGCAAAACATTTTAAAGCAAAATAAAGACGTCATTATTGTAAGGACCTTCACTTTTTAGATGCATTTAGCTTTTTGATCATCATATGGTTGATTGTTCATAAAGCGTTTCACGTCTTAGGTGAATTTTGTTCTTAAAACTATAGTATAATCTTTATATGAATGCAGCAGCTTGATCAATGATAAAACTTTTCCTCTTATTTATGAATTTGGATGATCTCAATTTATTTATTTATTTAGTTTTCTATTAATTTACAAATTATTGGTTTTAGTTATTTGAATTTTTGGAAAACACTGTAATCTCATCATCATGTTAGTTATACATGATAATATTTTAAAAAAATAAATTGAACGAAATAAATGGAGAGTTATCATGGATAAATGACTTAAAAGCACAACCAAAAATAGGAATTGCGAAAAAAAAAGAAAGAGGAGAATGTAATTCCGTTGACGTGTTCCAAGTCAAGCTTTTATTAAGATCGAGGAATATAATCTACAGTTACGGAAAAACTTCTTTCATTAGCTTAAAATTAGCAATAACTCTCCTTCTACAGCAATTCATCCTCGTCAATCCCTAGCTTCTAATAATTGATGAATTATTTCCGATTACAAAGCAAATTAAAGAATAATAATTTACAGGGCGGAAAAAAAAAAAGTAAAAAGAACTATTGAATTTACGATGCTCCTACGTTAATCGAAATCAACATGGAGAAAATTTTAATGTGGATCTTATTCGTATAAATTCTATTGGAGTATAGTATCCATATTACGTATATAAAATGGGTTTAATATTAAAATAGAATCCACGGAAATCACATCTAAGATCAGAATATCCCGCCATATATGAAATTCTTATATCACGATTTTATATGAATATATTTTAATTTGAGATACAAATTTCGAGGTGGATGTTCACAGGGGCTGATAGTGTGGAGATAGACATGGATGCACAGAAGGTAACGGTGACAGGGTACGTAGACCAGAGAAAAGTGCTGAAGGTGGTGAGAAGAACGGGAAGGAAAGCAGAGTTTTGGCCATATCCATATGATAGTGAATACTACCCATATGCTGCTCAATACCTGGACGAGTCCACTTTCTCTTCCACCTATAACTATTACATGCATGGTTATAATGAGAGCATCCATGGTTATTTCCCCGACCAAGCTTATTCCACCGTCGATGATAACACGGTTTTTCTCTTCAGTGATGATAATGTCCATGCTTGCACTATTATGTAATCCTTATTAGCTCCTATGACATTGACACGCGCAAAATTAATGCACGTGGATGTGGATATATAGCTTAGCTGGCCATTAAGATTCCTTTTTTTTTTTTTTCTTTAATAATATATACTTGGAAAAATATTCTGTTCAAATATTATATATAATTTATAAATAGTTATTTTTTTTATTGCAATAAAATTAATATATCATATAATTAATATACCATTACTCAAAATATAGAAACATATAACTGGAATATTAGATAATCTATATAGTTGCCATTGTTTATAATGTACAACATTTCATTGAGTTATCATTATTTTATATGAAGTTATATCATTTTATGAAACCTCAGTGAGATATTATTTCAATTTTCATCGATATATATGTATAGGAACTTGTTTAAAAAAGTTATATCATTTTATATCAAATCATTATTGTAATTTGTGTACAATGTGTTGAGATACTTTTTATGTATTTTTGGATATTATTTATAAAAGAAAAGTATTTATTTTATTTATATACTTTTCTACTACTATATATTTTACAATAAAGTTTAATAAATAATTGAAATATGTATGGAATTATAATAAAGGTGTATTATCGATAAGATTTTATTACATTGTATTATCTAAAAATTATCGTTGGTAGGATAAATATCTGGATGAGATATAGATATTTAGACCAACACGCTGTATAACTAAAATTATTCTCACTAGATTGAAGGAAAAATATCCGAGTTATATAAGTGACTAAAGTTAAGAGGGTATACTAGACATCACCCACTAATAAAGAACATCACATGTTTTATGTTATTTGTCTCTTCTCTAAATGAATAAGTGTAAATTATCCTAAGACTTGAGACATTCATATATCCTCTATATAGAATATTATGTTTTAATGCCATTAAACACAATCTCTATTTGGATGGTAAATAATACGATTGTTGAGTACAATATGAAATATAGAGAGGATAGTGACGATTTAAGACACAATTCATCATTCTCATTGATTAGGAAGTTGGTATCTAATGCCACTTGGTTAATACAATAGTGACTTGTAAACCCAAGGCCACAGAAAGCATTATTGAATCTATTTTATCTTGAAAATTAAGTAAAATAATTAAATATTGATGACATGACACAATGGTTTAATTAAGATATAATTTGATGAAAAGTTTTAATTACGCAATTAGTGGATCATAGTGGTTTCTCATTTGCACTTTTTCTATTACGTTGGATAACTAATAACTGTTGCTAAACGGTTACCTTGGTTTATATTTAAATAGACATTATCTTTATGTATGGAAACTTACAAGGTCGCATACTATAACATGATTAATGGAAACAAAGTTTTGACAAGAAATTTTATCAATATTTATTTTGAAGCTAGAATAAATTGATTTGAAATAATAAATTGAAAATAATTTATTTTATCGCATAGTATATATTTGCAGTAAAGTGCTTTTTAAAAGTTATGTATTTTATTATTGCCTTTTCGTATAAAAGTAGATGGAATTTATTAATTCCATTTTTGATTATTATTGAAAAGTTTATGGCAATTGAAATGATATGAAATTTATTAATTCCATATTCAATTGTAATTGAAAAATTCATGGCAATTCAAAAATTGTCTACCATTAATTTCATGTTTAATTGTTATACAATTGAAAGGCTGTGGTAATTAAAAAATTTATAGAATGAAATGTTTTTTTCATTAATTTTAGTTAATGTTTAAAAGAGACAAGGTTAGGAGAAAAAGTTTGATGATGGTTTTTCTATTTAAAGAAACACCAAAAGAAAAGGCAAAAAAGAGATAACATTTTATTTTCTAGTTTCTCTAATTCTAATTCCAGTTATCTAGCCATATAAAGGATTAGAATTTATTATTATTAACGTATGTGTTGATACTGTTAGAGTGATTGCATTTGAAGTCTTGTGGTGAACACATTTTGAAACAACAAATCAAATTTGGATTTTAATTAAACTCTATCCCTAAGAGGAGATGGTTTTTTTCATCAAGGAAAATGTAACTTTATAATCTTTTATTAACATATATATTTTCATTATATGTCACGTATGGATCCCATGATAGGTTTTATAGGTTTTTATTTTTGCTGCTTTCTTTCTAATTTATAAAACCTAACAATGGTATTAGAGCAACTTGTGTAACACGTAAAATCTATGTTAGTATTAACCTAGATTTGATTTATAAAATAATTGTTATGATCTTAATGGGATTGATTTATTCATGTTTACATTATGGATTTGATGCGAAACATAGTATCTTTTGTTTTCGGATTGAAAATATCTATATCTTTAATAAGTGTAAACCATTGTTTGATATCAATAGTATTTTTCGATCTATGGATTGAGAAATTTTATAAATAAAGCTTTTGTTTTATGAGAATTTAGTTACAGTAATCCCAGGTGTATATATTTGGATTATAATAATTATTTTGAATCAATTGGTTAATGTAGTCTATGTTATTTATGGAGTTATTTTTGCTTGCGCATGATCATGGGCCTAAGCATGAATGGTTTTTGTGTGAATATTTATGGATTTATTAAATAAGGCCTGTGCTTCCTTTAGACAGGTTGAGTTCGAAAAATAGATGTAATTTTTTTTTATCTAAGTACCCATAGATAAAATGTAAATTGAGCATATATAAGTCTGTGAACCTAATTTTAAATTCCCCTTGTACTCTGTTTTCTAATTTTTTTTTTTTGGAATTAGTTTTAGTACTAGAAATGGAAGATTGGAGGTTCATATTTACTCGATACATAGAGAATTCCAGAAGGCTAAAGAGAAGCTGCATTCGAGTTAGTGCGTTTTGATCCCATGACCTTTTAGTGTAGGCCTAGCCTCAACCGATATTTTTTTAGCTGGCCTATGATCATTACATTATGGTTTTATTTATTTTATTATGCAAGTACTGTTAACGATCAACAATAGCATATATTATTTATGAGACATTATGAAATCCCCTAAATATATTAAGTTGATGTTCGACAATGTTGCCCTCCAGTTATAAATTATAAAATAGTTAAGATTTCATGTGAATTATTACAGCTTAGTTGTGGGGATACATTAAATAACTATAATTTTTATAATTTATTACTAAGTTGACTTAAATTGAATTGTTGATTTGTTAACTCAGCTAAAGTTGACAATTTAATAGGCAAGTATTGAGTTTTAAAGTTATACTTTAAAAGAGTAGCTCAATAGGATATTGAAACTTCATATAGTTTTATAATTAGTGAGTTTATTAAAACCTACCTAAAATAATATAATTTGTAGGTACAGTTCAATTGTGTGTCTATTAATTTTATTTAGGATTTTATATCTACTAGAAAACCTTCCAATAGGATTTTTCGAATCTAATAGAGGGGGATATTTGATTTGAGTAAAATAGTGAGAGATAATTTAAAAGTCCTTTTATAAAATAAATTCATAAACACTAAACTCTGCATCTTTTTATAGATCTAAAATGGCAAATAGCAACAATAATATTTTACTGCGATCTATTCTCGATAAAGATAATATCTTCGTTAGACTAAATTTCCTTGACTAGTTGAGGAAACTGAAAATCTTCCTTTGGTACGAAAGGAAATTATATGTTTTAAAAGAGGAAGATATTAAAGAATCGAGAAAGGATGCTACCATAGAAGAATATGAGCAATATAAAAAATACTTGGAGGACTATTGATGTCCAGTGTCTCATGCTATTTGTAATGTCATTTGAATTGCAAAAGCAACATGAGAATATATCTACAAGAGAGAGATATGCTCACTTATAGGAGCTATTCTAGGAAAGTGCTAGGGTTGAATAGTACAATATATTTTAGGTCCTATTTAACTGTAAGATGGCCAAAGAGAGCTAAGTTGGGCCTCATGTACTCAAGATGATAGGGTACATAAAGAGGCTTGAGAGCTTAGGCTCTAAGTTAGATAAAAACTCAACCATCAATCTAATATTGGCCTCTCTACCAGATTCCTTCTCCCAGTTTGTCATAAACTATAACATGAATGGAATGGAGAGATCTTTGATAGATTTGCTTGCCATGTTGAGGATAGTTGAAAAGGACTTAAAGTCAAAGTCAAAGATGCTTCATAAAGTTCTCTTTATTGGTAAGTCAAAAAAGAGAAAAGGTTAATGGAACCAATAACTCTAAGGGTAAGCAAGTAAAGAAAGGCAAGCAATCCAAGTTCAAGAAGGGGTAACAAAAGCCCAATTTTAATGAGAAGGAAGCAATATGTATCCATTGTGGCAAAAAAGATCATTAGAAGAGGAATTGTATTCAATTTAAGAAAAAGATGTCAAGTGAGAATAACACCTCAAGTATCTTTATGATTAAATGTAATCTTTTTATTTTTTCTGTGTGGGTCATAGATATAGGATGTGGTTCTCACATCTGTGTTGAATTGTAGGGTCTGAGTGAGAGTAGGAAGTTATCCAAGGGAAAAATGAACCTACAAGTAGCTAATGGAGCAAGAGTTGTTGCTTTGGTTGTAGAAACCTATATCGTTTCTTTGCTTAGTGGACTTGTATTAGAATTAGAGAATTGTTATTATGTTCTTAGTTTCACCAAAAACATTATTTCGGTATCATGTTTGATACCAAGGAATTTGTTTTTCAGTTTTAAAATAGAAGTTGTTCATTTTATGTGAATGAAATGTTTTATAGTGATGGAACATTAGTTAACTGTCTTTATATTCTTAATATTAGTGAGTCTATTCATTGCATTGAGACTAAGAAACAAAAAAATGCATGATTCAAATTTAACTTACATATGGGATTGTAAACTTAGCCATGTAAACAAGAAACGCTTAGCTAAACTTCATTTTGAAGTGTATTTGGATTCATTTGATTTTTAATCCATAGATACTTGCGAAGCATGTTTACAAGATACAATAGCTAAAAAAACATTTATCAAGAAAGGACAAAAGAGTTATTAGAACTCATACATAGTGATGCGTATAGGCCATTATCAACCCAAGCAAGAGATGGATTTTCTTGCTTTATGACTTTTGTTGATGATTTAAGTAGGTATGGATGTATCTACTTGATGGGGCATAAGTGGGAGACTTTTGAGAAATTCAAAGAATTTAAAAGTAAACACTTCGTAATGATAGGGGTAGAGAATATTTTAGTCAAGAGTTCATTGACTACTTGAAGGAGTATGGAATAATTTCACAATTCTCACCTCATGGAATGCTTGAATGGAATGGTGTTTCGAAGAGGAGGAACCGTATTCTAATGGACATGGTTAGGTCATTGATGATTTATGTAAGTCTCCTTTAACCTTTTGGGGTCATTCCTTGGAAACAACAACATATATACTGAATTGTATTCCAACTTAGGCAGTACATAAAACACCATATGAGTTATGCTTTGGGAAGAAATCCAATTTATCTTATTTTAAAGTTTGGGGCTATGATGCTTACGTAAAGAGTAGATTCTCTGATAAGCTTGTAGCAAAATCTATTAAATATACATTTATAGGATATCTTAAAGAAACTAAAGGATACTATTTTTATTTTCTATGATTCACATCGTGACTAAGAACAAACAAGGTTGGTCATTAGATGAGTCCAAGTTTATAAAAAGCTCAAAAGGAAAACAATGGGGAATGCGTGGGAAAGGACTAATACGAATGAAGAGTAAGCAAATACTTACAAACAACTTCAGAGAATATAATGCACCAATGGAATTTCTAAAGACTTACGGCACAATTCGATATGACGTACGAATCGATCCGGTGAGATTACTCTCCACCTAGTTTTGCTCAAGAGTTAAGATAAGAGTGATGTCAAGAGTAAATAGGTAGTGTTTACGTAAGGAAGGAAAATACTCAAGAGTGTAATATGTTTCTGATGATCTTTATAGCTACAAGTACATGGGTATTTATACCCATAAGTTAGGGCAATTTACTCAAAAGGGAAAAGATAAAAAAGGTATTTCCTAAGGAAGTAATATACAAGATACAAATAGGTAAAAATGAATATACAAGGAAAATAATCATTGGTGCAACGGATTCTACACATAATTCTGTACATATGGTGATGCTGTATTGATGATACTGCTGGAAGATGTAGACAAAAAGTGTGGACAGCTTGCTTGTCCGAATAGAGGTGGCCTGGTTACTCTGAATTCTTTCTCTCGGTATCTTGGCAAGGGTACATTTGAATAAGTAATTAGTCAGGCATGTGTGAGAATAAAAATAGGTCGTTGTTTGGGCCTTTTGCTTCTCGACACATAACATGCAAGAAATAATCTGTCATTCGGCCCAGCAAGGAGAATGGGTCAGCAAAGAGATCCTCGACCTCTACGTGAGTTGGCTAGGATAGGAGGATTTGTCTTGCCATTCCCTCTATTCCTCGGGCTTGACTGTAGGTCAGTGGTTCGATAGCTTGATTCCCATCATTCCCTCTTAGTTGTTTTGGATTTGGGATCAAATCTAGATGGTCTTTGTTCAACTTTCCATCAGGGTGATATGGACTGAGGTCGACAATGTTGAAGGCATCAGAAACCCCATAGTCCTCAAGTAACTCCAATCTATAGGCATTATCATTGATCTTTTGGAGGATTTTGAAAGGTTCTTCAGCTCTTGCAGATAATTTGGTCATCATCTTATTCGAGAACTGTTCCTTGCTGAGATGCAGTCATACTAAGTCTCTTGGCTAGGATTGTTTGGCCATCTTACCCTTGGTCTTCTCTTGCGTTCTTCTAACAGCTTGGTCAATGTGCTGAGTAACTTTGTTATAGATGTGCTGAAGGGATTGTGCTGAAGGGATTGTGCTCGAGCTCTTACATCAGGGTCCTCTCGCATGGGTACAAGTATAAGGGGTGTGATCAAGGAGCAACTCGGGATTGAAACCATAGACCACTTCGAAGGGTCTGCTTAATGATGTCATGTACTGTATGGTTATAAGTGAATTCGACTACTAGCAAGCAGACATCCCAATTAGCCAAGTTCTTTCCTACTGTAGCTCGGAGTAATGATCCCAAAGTGTCATTAACTACCTCCATTTAGCTGTTAGTTTAGGGGTGATAGGAAGTATCGAATAGTAGTTTGGTCCCCATCTGACGTCATAAGGTCCTCCAGAAATGGCTCAATAACTTTGGATCCTTATCGGAGATTGTACTTCTTAGTATGTCATGTAACCGTACAATCTCCTACAAGAAAAGAGAAGCAACAGTCGAAGCATCATTAGTTTTCAAGCAGGGCATGAAGTGTATCATTTTATTGAGCTGATCCATGACAATAATTATAGAATTTTTGCCTTGGGTAGTTCGTGATAGTCTGAGAACAAAGTTCATGCTCAATTTAGTCCATGGCTTCATTAGAATAGGTAAAGGCATTGCTTTCCTTTGCTCGACTCGGCACTTAACCTTCTTGCACACTGCACAACTATCGACAACTTAGTACACATCTCTCTTCATCCTTAGCCAGAAGAATCAACCATTTAACAGTTCATAGGTCCTTTTTTTCTCCAAAATGGCCAGAGAGTCCTTCATTGTGGGCTTTCCTAATCAATAGTTCCCATAGTAAACAGGTCGGCAAGCATAATTTTCCACCTTGGAACAAGTAACCATCCTTTACGTGATACTCATCTACTGTCCTTCCATCAATGCATCATATGAATATGAGTCTAAAGTGTGGATCCTCAGAACACTGCTCTTTGATACTTGCAAACCCAAACAGCCTAGTTTGTAGTTCGATTAAAAGCGCATGTTGCTTTGAAAGAGCATCTACGCTGCATTGCTCTTTCCTTGCTTGTATTTAATTACAAAATTGAATCCTTTAAGAAATTCAACCCATCTTACCTGTCGCTTCGATAACTTAATTTGACTTTAGAGATACCTCAACGATTCGTGGTTAGTATATATGATAAGTTTTCTCGGCAATAAATAGTACTACCATACTTGCAGTACTCAAATTAGTGCTAAGAGTTTCTTATTATAAATGGAGTAATTCAACTGTGGTCCTCGGAACTTCTTATTGTGGAAAGCAATTGGTTAGCCTTCTTACATTAAGATGCTTATTCCAATGCCTGAAGCGTTACATTTCAGCTCAAATATTTCCTTGAAGTTAGGTAGGACATTAGGGTAGAGGTCAATCTTTTTTTTTCCATGGAAAAGCTCCTCTCCTCCCTTTCTCCCCATCAGAAGTCAGTGTTCTTCTTCATGAGCTCAGTAAGTGACGCAGTGAGGGTGTTGAAATTCTTGATGAATTGTCTACAGAATGAAGCCGGTCTATGAAAACTTCTCATGTTGGCATAAGTAGTAGGAGTCAGCCACTCTACAATTGCTCAGATCTTTTTGTCATCCACTCTTAAGCCTCCTCTACTGACTACGTAGCCCAAGAAGACCACTTCCTCCTTGCAAAAGCAACATTTCTAGAAATTTTCGAATAGTCTCTTGGTATGAAGGATATCCAGAATGACTCGAAGATGTTTGCAGTAACTTAGCATGTTGGCACTGTAGACTAGGATATCGTTAAAGTACACCATAACACACTTCTCGATCAGATGCCTCAGCACATGATTCATTAGTCTCATGAAAGTGCTCGAGGTATTTGATAAGCCAAAGGGCATGACCATCCATTGATATAATCTATGTTGAGTCTTGAACGTCATTTTTCACTCATCTCCTAGCCTTATGTAGATTTGATGGTAGCCAAGTTTCAGATTAATCTTGCTGAAGACCTTGGCTCCATACAGCTCATCCAATATGTCCTCCAGTCTAGGAATAGGATACTTGTATTTGATTGTGATCTTGTTCATAGCTCGGCTATTAACATACATCTTCTAGGTTCCATCCTTTTTCGACACTAGAAAAGCTGGCATAGCATAAGGGTTAAGACTTTCTCTAACATATCCTTTCTCTAATAACTTATTGATTTGATGTTGGAGCTCAAAAGCCTGCTCAGGGTTCATCTAATCGATTGGCTTATTCGGCAGTGCAACGCTGGGTACTAAGTCAATGTAGTGCTCTATACCTCGAGTTGGGAGTAGCCCTTTAGGTAATTATTATGGGAATAGGTCGACATACTCATTTAGTAACTTCTTGATTTCTTAGGATAGTTCACTCTGCTCCTTCATCTTTAATAGGCACCTAAACAACATAAGGGTAGGCTCGTTAGCACTGACAGCATCTCGGAGCTCATCTCTGCTCATCACTAGAGCCTTCTTGGATCCATGAGCAAGTTTTGTCTACAATTTATTAACTTCTCTCAGTAGCATCAGGTTCAGTGTGATCTTTTGATCATCCTTTTTGAACATGTATGTGTTCTTGCAGCCGTCATGGATAACTCTCCTATCAAACAACCATGGCCTACCTAGCAACATGTGGAAAGTATACATGGGTAATACATCGTAGAGAATCTGGTCAGAGTAATTCCCTATAGTGATCGACAGTAGTATTTGCCGAGTGACATGGCTCATTTCTCACTCAGCTAGTGTAAGTTGTACGGCCTTGAATGTGTGACAGTCAGTAACTTCAATTTTGAAATAAGATTGGTTGATGCCACATTAGTGTAGCTTCCATTATCCACGATGAGAGGGTACACCTGGTCATTCACCTTATAGATGGTATGAAACAAATTTTATCTCTAATCCTCCTCTAGTAAGGGTCCATGTTCATAGTACATAGGACAACCATGAGCAACTAGTCTAAGTCCTCAGCAAATACGTCCTCCTTAATCAGTTTTTTTCTCTACAGTGATCTCCTCCTCTTCAGGTTCTTCATTGTTACAGTCTATTTCTAGCTTTGTGATGTCTCCCTTAATGACCATTGTCCTTCAGTTCGGGTATCAAGTAGTCATATGTTCAAACCCTTAGCACTTGAAGTACTTAATCTAACTCGTCTTTCTGCTAGACCCTTGCCCCTTCTCGTAAGTTCGGGTCGGTACTTCACCATCAAGTCAGCCTTTTTGATCGGCTTGGATATCCACATTTTGGCTCAGCTTAGTACTTGATTGAGCTCGATAACTTAGTTGTCCGGCTCGGATAGTCAGTATCCTCGTCGGTATTAGGCTCCATTTTTGCCTTTCTACTCACTAGGCTATTTTGATAGCCTCCTCCATTGTAATAAAGCATTGGAGTTCCATAATGTTTCAAATATCACATCTTAATCTAGTAATGTATCTTGAGACTATTCAAGCTAGTGGTTCCTCCAATTCATAGCGGATCATAAGCATTTGAAATTATTGAACATATTTGTCAATAGTTTGGCTTCCTTGACTTAACTCTTGAAGCCTAGTAAAAGTGTCTTATAGATAAGTTTCTGGCACAAACCTATTCCTAAGTATTCTCTTCATCTTAGGCCAAGTGTTGATTTCTTTGTAGCCTTCATGTCCCTTTTCATCTAAAATCTCTTCCACCACATGACGACATATCTAAAGAACTCAACAGCAGTAGTTCTCACTTTCTCGAAATCCTTATACTGGTAATATTAAAAAACATGCTCCATCTTCTCTTCTCATTTCAAATATTCATCAACATTCCCAAATCTATTGAAGCTCGAAATCTAAAGCTTCACATGGTCAAATGCTTTAGGTACTCTGGCTCGCTCTTCCTTGTCCTCTTTATCCGGTTCTCTCATGTTTATCCTTCGTTTTACTCATTTGCCTCTGCTTACTTCTCCACTTCGAACGAGTCGAGTTGGGTTCTGAAGTTTAATAGGTTGAGTAGCTTATGGGGTGTTTTGTGCGGCTCAACAAGCCAATGCATGAATAGCTTGAGTCAAATCTATCAAGAGGTCAATCACCTCATCAAGTCTTTCGTTAGAGCTTCTTGAGGTTCCTTGAGACTGTCGTCCGTAGTGGACAACTCTACTATTATCATCTTCAACACCAACATTTACACTCGAATCCATTATACTTCCAAACCAGAAACTAGACAGTCATCAAACGCAGCAGACACACAAAATAGAGTATAAATAGAACTTAAAAAACTAGCTACAACTTAAATAAAACCTTCTTTCTGATATCAAGATGATGCACACCGTAACTAAGAACAGATAAGACTGGTTGTTGAATGAGTCCAAGCTTGCAAAATGCTTGAAAGGAAAGCAATGGGGAATGCATGGGAAAGGACTAATGTGAACGAAGAGTAAGCAGAAACCTACATAATTCGATATGATGCACGAATCGGTCCAATGAGATTGCTCGCCACCTAGCCTTACTTAAGGATTAGGAAAGAAGTGATATCTAGAGTAAACAGGTAGTGTTTATGCAAGAAGGAAAATACTCAAGAGTGTATTAATGATAATTTGTTTATGATGATCTTTATAGCTATAAGTATAAGGGTATTTATACCCATAATTTAGGGCAACTTGCCCAAAAAGGAAAAGATAAAAGGGCATTTTCTAAGAAAGTAATATACCAGATACAAAAGGGTAAAAATAAATATACAAGGAAAACAATCATTAGTGTAATGGATTCTACACATGATTCTGTATACATGATGATACTGTATTGATGATGCGGTGGGAAGATGTAAACAAAAAGTATGAACAACTTATTATCCGAGTAAGCGTAGCTTGGTCAATCTAGACTCTTTCTCTCGGCATCTTAACAAGGGTGTGGTCGAATAAATAATTGGCTAGGCATGTGTGAGAATGAAGATGGATTTCATGTATACCAACCAAGTGTAGGATTTAGTAGATGCACCAGTTGGGGAAAAACCTATAGTTTGCAAATGGGTCTTTAAAAAGAAGATTAACAAGGATGGGAATGTAAGTACCTAAAAAGCTAAGCTAGTAGCAAAAAAGGCTTCACTTAATGTCATGGAATTGATTATGATGAAACTTTTTTGCCAGTAACGATGCTTAAGTCCATTTGAATTTTGCTTACAATATAGCTTATAAAGATTATGAGATCTGGCAAATGGATGTTAAAACAGCTTTCCTAAATGGAAAGTTAAAGGAGGAAGTGTACGTGGTACAACCTCTTAGTTTTTTAGCACCTGAGAATGTCAATCAAATTTGTAAGTTAAAGAGGTCCCTTCATGGATTGAAGCAAGCTTCTTAGAGCTAGAGTTTGGGATTTGATGAGGCAATCAAGGAATTTGGCTATCTTAAGAATCTAAAAGAACCTTACGTTTATAAGAAGGTGAGTAGGAGCATGATTGTGTTCCTAGTTTTATATTTTGGTGATATCCTTCTAATTGGAAATGATATATTTACCCTAGAGTCCATCAATGCTTGGTTAGGTAAGTGCTTCTCCATGAAGGATTCGAGAGAAGCAGCCTATATCTTAGGAATTAAGATATACCGAGATAGGTATAGGAGGTTTCTTGGATTAAATCAAAGCACATACGTTGACAAAGTATTAAATAAATTCAATATGCAAAATTCTAAGAGAGGATATTTGCCTATATCACATAGTGTATATCTCTCCAAGGTAATGTGTCCAAAAACACAAAAAGAGAAGAATAAAATGGATAGAGTATCATATACCTCGGCAATTCGTTCTAAATGTATGCCATGATATGTATGCAGCTAGACATCGCTTATGCTATGAGCATGACGAGTAGATATCTATTCGGCCCAAGCAATGGTCATAGGACTGCTGTTAAGACCATTCTTAAGTCTTTAAGAAGAACAAAAGATTTGTTCCTGGTTTATGGAGGAGATGGGGAACTAGTTGTAAGAGGATATACTGACATTAGTTGCCAAACAGATCAAGATGATCTAAAATCGCAACAAGGTTATGTGTTTTGCTTAAACCATGGAGCTATTTGTTGGAGGAGCTCCGAATAAGAGACAATGGCTAATTTTGCAATAAAGTCTAAGTATATAGCAGCTTTTGAAGCAGCTAAAGAAGTTGTACGGATCATAAACTTCATCTTCGAGTTAGGAGTGGTTCCAAGTATTGCAAATCTTATTATACTACATTATGATAACAATACAGCTATAGCTCATGCTAAGGAACCAAGGTCTCACCAGAGGTCTAAACATGTACTCCGGAAGTTTCATATCCTCAGAGAGATAGTCTAAAGGAGTGATGCGTTGGTTTGCAAAGTAGAAACAAATAAAAATGTTGTTGATCCACTCACACGAACCTTACCTTAGTAGAAACATGAGACCTATGTGAAGAGCCTAAGACTTAGAGTTTATAGTGCTTGGCAATTGTACAAGTGGGAGCGTTGTAATTTGTGTATAATGTGTCAAAATATTTTTGATATATTTGTGGATATTATTTATAAAAAAAGTATTTATTGTATTTATACACTTTTCTGTTGATATATATTTTACAATAAAATTCCATAGATAATTGGAGTATGTATGGAATTATAATAAAAGTGTACTATTGATAAGATTCTATTACATCGTATAATCTAAAAATTATCCTTAATCGGATAAATATCTGGAGGGGACATAGATATTTAAACCAACACGTTGTATAACTAAGATCATTCTTATTGGATTTAGAGAAAAATATCCGAATTATACAAGTGAGTGCCCAAAGTTAAGTGGGTATATTAGACATGGCCTACTAATAGAAAACATCACATGTTTAATGTTATTAGTTCCTCCTCTAATGAATAAGTATAAATAATCCTTAAACTTGAGACATTTATATATTCTATATATAGAATGTTGTGTTTTAATGCCATTAAACACTTTCTTTATTTGGATGGTAAATAATACGGTTGTTGGGTACGGTATGAAATATACAGAGAATAGTGATGAGTTAAGATAGAATTCATCATTCTCTTGGATTAAGAAGTTGAGATCAAAGCTACTTTGTTAAAATAATAGTGACTTATAAGCCCAAGGCCATAGCAAGTATTATTGAGTCTATTTTATTTTGAAAACCAAGTAAAATGATTAAATATTGATGACATGATACACAATGGTTTAATCAGCATATCATTTAATGAAAAGATTTAATTACGTAGTAATCAGTTTATAATGGTTTCTCATTTACACTTTTTCTATTATGTTGGATAATTAATAACTGTTACTAGATAATTATCTTGATTTATATTTAAATAGACATTACATTGATGTATGGAAACCTACAAGGTCGTACACTATAACATCATTAATAGGATCAAAGTTTTGATAAGAAATTTTAATGGATACTAAAATTTGTCAATATTTATTTTAGAGCTAGAATAAATTGATATGAAATAATAAATTTGAAGCAAATTTATTTTATCGTATAACATAAATATGTGATTAAGTATATTTTAAAAGTTATGTATTTTATTATTACCTTTTTGTGTAAAAGTAGATGAAATTTATTGATTCCATATTTAATTGCTATTAAAGTGTTTATTACAATTGAAAGGATATGGAATTTATTAATTCTATATTCAATTGCAATTGAAAAGATCATGGCAATTAAAAGGTTGTTTGCCATTAATTTCATATTTAATTGTTATGTAATTAAAAAGTTCATTGAATAAAAAGTCTTTTTCATTAATTTTAATTAATATTTAAAAGAGATAAGGGTAGAAGAAAGAGTTTGATGATGATTTTTCTATTTAGAGAAAAGGTAAAAGAAAAATATAAGTTTTTACTTCTTAGTTTCTCTAATTCTAATCCTAGTTAATTAGCTATATAAAGGATTAGAATTTATTTTTATTAACATGTATGTGATACAGTTAAAGGGATTACATTTGGAATCTTGTGGTGAACACATTTTAAAATAACAAATCGAATTCAAATTTTAATTGAACTCCATTATCAAAAGATGACGATGCTTTTTTTTTTTTTTTCCAGAGAAAATATAGTATCATAATCTTTTATTAACATATATATATTTTTATTACATATTGTATATATAGATCCTAGGATAGGTTTTATAATTTTCTATTTTCATTGTATTTTTTATGATTTATAAAACCTAATAATCATATCGGTTAGGATATAAAATCTATTAATAGAAAAAGTTTTACGTGATTATATATAAAACTTTCCAGCTTTGTAATTTATAATCCCAGTAGCACGTGGAATCTTACAGAATAGTAAGAGCCTAAGAGGTTAAACTTATGAGAACCTAATCTTATAATAGTATATTAAGAGATTTCAAGTCAAAATCTATGCCTTAAGATATAAAATCTATTTTTAAACTTAGTGAACCATCTACATTGATGTAAATTTTAGTCTCCAATTCCAATGCTCAGCTATGGTTTAAATTCTCTCAATTTGCATTTTTTTGGTTATGATATCACATGATTCCTTTAAAAATTATAAACAATTTTAGTTGTTAATTTGTAAATTAATATAAATTAAGAATTGTGACGATTCATTCCCATCCATTTGAACATATGCAAGTCAAAAGTGCAATATCTGTCTATGGATGGCTAGAACTTGTATCTAATACTTTTTCGAAATTAAGGAAAAGAAAAGAGGATGCCTTTAATTGGTGTTCTGACAACACAATTTAGAAGCTTTCTAGATGGAAACTTCTTACCGTCGCAAATTTTAGGGAAAGACATGTGCAGGTTAAAGTGAAAAAAGCTTCTTGTTTTTTTTTTTTTTCTTAATAAGTATTCATAAACACCTAAACACCCGATATTATTTTTAAGAGAGGGGAAAAAAATAAAAAAAAATGGATTGAAATGAAATGGGTTATCTAAAAGCCCATCTTAGGTCCATCCCGAAGGAAAGATTGAAAATCGTTAGGTTTTTCTCAAAATGGGCAGCCAAAAGTCCAAAAGTAAACGGCAAAAAAGCTCCTCTCAAAAGACGCAGCTATTTCCTGTCCTACCTAAGCCCTCCCCAGCTGCTCCCACTCCCACATTGCATTGCTGCCGGCTAAATCACCAATGGAGCAGCAGCCGCAGCAACCACAAAAATGGCGTATCAGCATTGACGCAAAGGCCAGGAATTTCGTGTTCAGAGTCAAAGCAACAGCCTCTAGTTCCGCTCAATCTCTTTCTCTTCATAAATTCTCGATTATTTTCATGCTTTACCATTTTAAGCTCAAAGTGGAATCAGACAATCCCAGAAAGTCCCTCAGATCCAGATTTCTCAAACTTCTCGAAAGAATTCCGAACCCTCGACGAAGACAACGCAAGAAAACAGAGATTGAGACGAAGAAATTGCCCATGTTGTGGCCTCCCATAGATAATAATGTACTGAAACATGTCACTGAGGAGGAAGCTGTTCGAGTGTGCTGCTTGTTGGTCGGCGTTCTGGTGTGTGTGATAGGAGCAATCTGGGGAATGGATCTAAAGGGTGTACGGAGTTTTAGCCAGTTCTGGTGATTTTGTTTTGTGGATTTGTCAGTAGAGTTATGGGCCTTTTCTCGTTTTCAAGCCCTTCTAGATTAGAAAGAAAGCCCTTTACATTTATTTTTGTGTTTTCTGTCATGTGTGTGTGGAAAAATATGATTGTATAGGAGAACTGGAGTTTTGATACACTACGTCACGATTGACTTCGTTTTGCATATTGGTGTTTAGAACCGTCGTTGGACCAATCCCATTTTGGAATCAAGCTTAAATCGGGCCCTTGATGTTATGGGTTTGAATTGGTTGAGTCCAATTAGTATTTTTTTTTATTTTAATTTATTATTTGATTCCTTTTATATTTATTTTTTGTGTTCCCATAAATAATTTTCCATCTTCTCTCTTATTTCTATTTTTTTCTCGTATTATTGTAATACTTTATGTATATATATACATTACATGCATTGACATGTAAATCATTCACCATTATTTTCAATTAAAATTTTATTTTGTTTTAAAATAATCGATTTAAATTGCATGAGTTTGATATTAGTTTAATATTAAAATATTGAGTAATACTAAATAAAATAAGAGAAGTTACAAAGGTTAAAGAATTTTTAATCAAATTTAAGAAATGAGAATATGTGTTGTATGGAAAGAGGTGATGATGATTAATAGGAAAAATATGTATATAATAATTCAAAAAAGAGAACATGTTAGGAAAAGAGAAAGTAAAAAAGATGTTGAAAAAGAGAGAACTTTTATATATATATATATATATATATCATCTCTTGTAAGTGCAAATTCTTCAGATCAATTGAAGCAAATTCTGGAAAAAGCACTAGAACATATCAAAGAATCAGAATCAACATAAGAATCAAGTTCAGAATTGGACTCAACATCTCACCACAGCGGAAATATCAATAAAGATGACTGTTATGGAATAGATTTAAGAGATCCGTAATTGTATCACTTGTATCATTTGTATCATACTGCACTGTAAAAGTAGAAATAAGGTATTTTACACATGTACCACAGTGCACAATACAATCAACCAAGAATCAGTCAATCAGAAAATCTGTATCTACAGTACCCTGTTGGCCACAACATCACTGTAGCAATAGTACCCTGTCAGCTACAATAATCCAAATCCCTCTATAAATATGGACTCTCAGAAAAAACCTCTCCTCTTCTAGCTCTCTTCTCCTCTCATCTTTCACAAAAACTCTCCATTCTCTCACTTCTATCCTTTCTATCTCACTCACTTATATCAACTATCATCCAAACACCTTCCGAAGCATAACTGTTTGCTTCTCTCTCAATCAATCAAATCATTTTTTGTGAAGCATAATTGTTTGCTTCTTCCTATTAGAGGTAGGACGATCATTCTCCTAATCATACCTCTCAATACTTTCTTATGTCATCCATTTATGCTTTAATATTTCTATGTTTTGTAATCAATTTTAATCAATAAAATCAGTTTGATTCTTTTCTTACATTACATCTCGTGTGGGGAATCTCCAATCAAAATTGGGTCTAATTCTACGAGATTATATCTGTCTATCTTTTAATTTATCTATCAAAACCCCAGAATCGGCTGGTATTACTGCTTTTGGAGTTTTGCTATTCTAAATCTGCATCAAAGCCCTACTAGCCTTGGTACTGCCGCCTGTGGTGGTTTTAATCATATTTTGCATATAGATTTATGTCTTTATTAATTACTGATTTTCATCTATATCTTTACTTAGATAATGCAATAGAATTCCTTGAATGGTATTATACTGTCGTAATCAATACTGACCGGTATTATACTGATGATGAATAATCTATATTACAATATTTGTTTAGTGTTATAGCACTTTCATAAAAATTATCTTTGGCTTGCTTTCATTGTAATCAACATCTTAGATCACTAATCAGGTGTAATTATTATTCTCTATCATTGATAAAATTAAGTTTTGATCTATACTATTTTCTCTTTTATGTCTGTAAATACAAAAGACAATAACGGAGAAGATTTAATTGAATATAATCAATACTTAGAAGACATAGTAGAATTTTTGTTTTATATAATTTGGGTTATTCTCTACTTGGAGATAGGTTTTATTTAGCTGATATATACTTTAATCATTAATTATATCATTCAATAAGTATTCCCTGGGAAAGTTGACTTTGTGATTTATTTCATTTTTACAATGATTGAGAACTTCATGATTCATTTATGAAGGTCTAGCCTTTGTTGGAATATTTTTCTCATTAAAATCATTTTCATATGAGAGATCCACAATATGTGATTTCTTATCCCAAAATGCATTTGGGAGTGTGGAACAGATTGAATTTTTTATTTCCGATTCTATTTGAGAAATTTTAATTTGACGAGATTGTATCTGTCTATCTTTTAATTTATCTATCAAAACTCCAGAATCGGCTGGTATTACCGCCTTTAAAGGTTTTACTATTCTAAATCTGCATCAAAACCCCACTAACCTTGGCATTGCCGCCTGTGGTGGTTTTAATCATATTTTGCATATAGATTTATGTCTTTGTTAATTAATGATTTTCATCTATATCTTTACTTAGATAATGCAATAGAATTCCTTGAATGGTATTATACTGTCGTAATCAATACTGACCGGTATTATACTGATGATGAATAATCTATATTACAATATTTGTTTAGTGCTATACCACTTTCATAAAAATTATCTTTGGTTTGCTTTCACTTTAATCAACATCTTAGATCACTAATCAGAGTGTAATTATTATTCTGTATCATTAATAAAATTAAGTTTTGATCTATACTATTTTCTCTTTAATGTCTGTAAATACAAAAGACAATAACGGAGAAAATTTAATTGAATATAATCAATATTTAGAAGACATAGTGGAATTTTTGTTTTATATAATTTGGGTCTATTCTCTATTTGGAGATAGGTTTTATTTAGCTGACATATACTTTAATCATTAATTATATCATTCAATAAGTATTCCCTGGAAAGTTGACTTTGTGGTATTAGAGCCATTGAGTATATATAGGTAATCTAAGAATCTTTGTATTTTCTTATTAAGACGATTGTCTTTGTGACGATCCTGAACTTATATTTCCTAAATCATTTGAAACGAATCCTTAGTGAAAAGTCTTAATATTGTGATAAGCCTATTGAGGCCTAGCGTAAATCCCGCTTTTGTTGAAAGGGTTGCATAAAGGTCATAAATTGGAAATCACAATATTAGATTAAATTAAGTCTCATGATCTAGATTTATAAGATTAAGAAAAATTAGTCTTATTTGAAAATATGAATTTACTTAGAAGATCCATGTCCTCTTCTAGCTTTGCTCTAACAGAGCAATTCGAGGAATCTATGTTGAATAATAAAGATTAGATATATATAAAAGACTTTGATAAAGCAATTGATGAATGAAAAATTCCGAGAACATCATATGATTAGATATATCAAGTAGGCAAATAGAAAATTTTTGGAAAAAATGATTATGTGATAGCCACAGAAGAAAGGGATATTCCTATTTCTGATGGTCTAACAACAATTAAACTTTTAAATGAAGAATCAATTAAAAGATATGCAAAAGATTGGAATTATATGCATTTAGGCTTAGTTCAAGTAGGAGCAAAACCTCTTACTAAATTAGGTCTAGATATATCAATTTTCATGGTTTTCAGAGATGTTAGAGAATTAATGTATGAAAGATCAATACATGCCACTATTGAAACCAGTCTTAGTAGTGGTCCAATGCAATTTGAGTGTCATCCAAACATCATCCTTGCTCTTAGAGATAAAACAATCATGAGTTCATTAATTCTTCAAATCAAAACACATAATTATAGAATAGTAGAAGGATCAATACTAATGGTTGTAATATACATAATATATTTCAAATTAATGAAAACTGCTTTTGGTTCTAAGGCTTATAAAATGGATAAGAGAGGTCAGACTCTACTTATTCAAACAGACTTAACCAAAGCCAATGTATTAGTCCAAAAAATGATTCAGTGGTCACAATTCAATTTACCAGAACATTGGGAAGTAGAAAATCCACTTCCTAAAAAACCAATATACAATACTGAACCATCAAATGTAGTTCAACATCCTGATGGTAAAGTTACCATTCAATTCAATAGGAAATCATTTGATCAGCTAAGAAGACCATTACAAATAAGATCTATGACATCTTCTTCTAGGAGATCAGTAGATCTTCCTAATCCTCCTCTAATAATTTACACTCCATATCATACTCAATCAAACAATCAACAAGAGAATTCATCCCTTTCAGGAATTGTCCATAATAGGTCAGGTATAACCCAACCTGTTTACCAACCAAATGAATCTTCATTATCAGAAATTGGTGATCCAGAATTAAATGTTATAGAAAAAATCATTTATACCAAATAAGCCACTTTTAAATAATGAATTCAATTCTCAAAAGAATGAAAAAATTAAAAATTGGTATTTTGAAACTTTTGGTCATATAAAAATGAAAATAAAAAATGAATATTATAATTTCATGGAAGAAATTGGTGCTCAGATATATTTCTTTGAATGGTTCGAGAATTATTATCTGAAATCCAAAGAAATCAATGTTATTAATAATTGTTTTAAATGGAAACTTAGTGATGGACAAATCATAGAATCAAATCATCCCCCATTAAGTAATATAAAAATGGTTCAT
Source organism: Lumnitzera racemosa (assembly GCA_024138005.1). NCBI lineage: Eukaryota > Viridiplantae > Streptophyta > Magnoliopsida > Myrtales > Combretaceae > Lumnitzera > Lumnitzera racemosa. The sequence goes on along the minus strand of JAMXBC010000004.1, from coordinate 70,168,318 downwards.
AAAAATATAGAAATAAGTCTTACTCCATTTAAAAATGCTATAGAAGAAGAAGGATCAGGAATTAAGAAAATAATAAATCAAAATAATTATATATATATATAATATACAAAAGATTGGAATTATATGCATTTAGGCTTAGTGCAAGTAGGAGTAAAACCTCTTACTAAATTAGGTCTAGATATTTCTGTTTTTATGGTTCTTAGAAATGCTAGAGAATTAATATATGAAAGATCAATTCATGCCACAATTGAAACCAGTCTTAGTAGCGGACCAGTCCAATTTGAATGTCATCCCAATATTAACTTTACTTTTAGGGACAAGACAATAATGAGTTCGTTAATCTTCCAAATTATATATATATTGCTATGTTGAAACTGACATGACCCAACGGGCTAAGCTACCGGTTTGGTGGGTTTGGCTTACCAAATAGCTTGAGCCCTTAAGGCTCAATAAGTCCTAAACTGGTTTAAGCTCTTTACACCTCAGATCCATTCATGGTTTGAAACTGCTTTTTACACAGACTTATTGGTGTTTATTTCTATTTAGCATTATATGATTTGTCTTTGTGCCCTAATAACTAATTTAATGATCGAATATATAAATAATTAATTTAAATTATAAAAATATATGAAAGTGATAAATTATAAATACATCTCCTTGTATTTATTTTATATATGTAATAATCCCTTCACTTCATTGTGTGCAATATACCCATATTAGTATTTATATTCATTAGGATTTCAATAGATTTGTAATAGCCTTATTATATTGTTTATTTGAAAAAAAAAAATACATAAACACACACACACAAGAAATAAACCTATAATAATTAATCTAATCATTAAATAATTAAAAAATTATGAATATATATAAAATAAAAAGGATGGATTACAAATGCATCCCCTTATATTTCTTTTATATGTGTAATTACTCATTTACTTTCGAGAATATAATAGGCCCATAATAGTATTTGTCATGTCTTGTAACCTAATACGCTATAACTTGTTATATGACAATATCAGGTATTGATACGTAAAAGGTTAGGAACTTGTTTAAGTATATGATAATTAATGCAATAATCCATATACACCACATTGAATAATTTTCAATCATATTCAATGAATGCAACTCATAAGAGTCTCACGAAACAATAAACCATGGATATAAAATAGATAGGGCAATTCATCTTGGCTCTTACATCATCTTACAACTAATAGAAGTAACAATACATAAGTTTGCATTGTTAACTAATATTATCACAATAACAAACTTATAAATAGTAAACACATTTAATATACATTTTATTAGATTCCATACTATTTACTCCATAAATACATATAATCTACATTGCCACCTAGGTTATACATCTGGTTATGACCTAAGTCATAATAAAGGTTTGTGTCTCCTAAAGTAACTGATTTGGGGTGAAAAAAAGATCTTGAAAGGGTGAGCAAAACACCTAATACATGGAGTACCACATACACATGTGCATGGTCACATAATAAGGCAATCTCACATACAAAGTAGCTGTAATAAATGCACAATGATTCATTTATCATCTTTTGAGTTTAGTCACAACTAGCATAATCTTAGTGTTCCAAAATTTAAGGTAAGTCATGACTCAGGGGTACTCCTCAATACCAAATATCAAAACCTATAATCTAGCTAAATCATTTTCCTAAGCAATCTCACTCAAGACAACACCACATATCGATCATTGGGATGTCACCCAATGATCATCGATATTCTTAGTTCTTGGGCCTAGCCATGTGCACGCATCACACTAATTATTAAATTGGATATAATTATGTTTATTGATTTACTAATCTAGATATGCACAAACAACGATTACAATATCTATGTACCTAGATTAGTTAGCTAGGATAGTCCTTGGTGCTTAGATGCTAATCAAAGAAGTTATAAATATAAAAGTATTAGAACCTATTATGTAAGTTGGAAGATGCTTTAAAGCTAATTCAGCTCAAAACCTATTGACATCTTTTTGAGTTGTTTGTAGTCTATGCTAGCATTTAATCATATATTTTAGTTTGATTTGTATAAAAACGGATTTGATTTATGAAAATTAAGTAAATCTGATATTAGAATAAAGGAAACAACTTTCTATATGTTTTTGGAAGGGTACTGTCCTGTTGGTACAAAGGGGCACTGTTGAGCTAATAGAAATGAGAAGAAAGGAACATTTTGTTCCCAAAAAGGTCAACACTAGTCGGTCGGTGTAGACACACACCTTTAGGCTGATTCCCAAAATATTCCTACCTTCCGGCCAGTTCTAACTCCCACTATCAAGCTAATGAAGGAAATTCTTTGCGCAAGGATATAGAATCAAACTTCTTTCGATCTTTTAACCTTTAAACAACTTTAGTCCTTGCAATTACTACAAGATCCATAACAAGAAAGATTCAAGAATCTAAACATACTTTTACCATCAAAATCTAGACTTCAAACATAGATTAAAGGGATTTAATTAAAAATTTTGAGTCCTTGAATCCTTTAGTAAACCATAAGGTTTTTAGTCACTCCTACACTTCATTTCCAGAACTTGATTGTTCCAAAACGGACGCTTGTCACTGATTCCCTTCTAAAATCTTGCCAAAACTCCGGTTTCCGCACTATAATTAGATTTAGATACCAGTAGAACATATTTGGATCCATTAGAACGGAAGAGAAACTTCACTTACTTACTATTGACCTTGGGGCAGGTTCCAAGAGAAGAGAAGAGAAGAAACTGTTGATGGAAAATAAAGATATGTTACGGAAAAAGAAAAGTGTTGTCCTTTCAAACACCAACTACGAAGTTCATAATGGAAAAAAAATTATTGCATTGCCCATGGTTACTACAGCATTTCTATTTCATTAGAATTTTTTTTTTAATAAAGTATTGGATAGAGAATTTGAATCTTAAACTATTTTAATAACGTTAAACTATAATAACATTGGTATTCGTTAGGAGTTATAATAACCTTATTTTATTATTTATTTGTTGGAAAGGAAAAAAAAAAAATGTTAGAGACTTGTCCTAAAATGTAAATGACTATATTGCTCTTATTGTAAATCTAACATATTCTTTTCCATCTTCTTATTCCACCATCATCTTCTTCCAAATATGACATGTGGATTTTATTTTGGTCATAAAGACATTAAGAGATGGAATTTTTTTTTATGTATTTAATTCAAATGACCATTGATTGGAAAAATTAATCAATTTAAAAGTATTTCATATAATCATAGTTTTAAAGTCTTTATCATCAAAATATAGATATGAAAAAAAAAAAAAGAAATTTGAGGTCAAGAAACTATAGACACCGATCTTCACTGCAAAACCTACTTCCAATAAAACATTGAAAATAAAACTATATATGAAAACTCTATAATTTATGGTAAATGAAACTAACGTAAATGTTACAAAATTTCCGAAGATGTTTCAACTAATCCATATTTCTCATCATTCCCTACGTGATAATGGCCTTGTTGCAAAAAGTTCTTGTATAAATCATTGATCCTCTTAGAGCAGTAATGACTACCACTTTTATTCTTCTTCCACCACATTTTTTATTCTTCGAATCATCTGAAGAACTCCAATACAACTTACATTTCACCAGACTTAGCCATAAAAAGCAACATATCAAACTCCAAAACTTCAACTTAAAACATATCCAGAAATCAACTTGTTGACTTCTCTAAAACTCAATTCTCACAATCTAAATCCTAATGTTTCGTTCATTTGAGAGAAATTGGAATTACATTCCTATCTAATTCCTTATTATGGTATTCACTTTATTTTATTACATCGAATTATAATCACATAGGAATCTCTATTACTTGAAATTAAAAAATAGGGTTCCTTATTTTAACTAAAGAGTTAGAATTATTTGTAAAATTTTATATTTTTTTCAGAAATGATCTCATCCCAATTTAATGACCACTAATACTATCATTATCGCTATCACTATCGATCGTCACTATCTTCACTATCACTATTATTGACCATCACCGCTACCGCTACGCCACCTCTACCGCTACGCCAACTCCATTGCTATCGTCATCACCTCCACCACTGTCGCCACTACCACCAATCTAAAGCTGCCACCATCGACCATTGTCGTCACTACCATCACCACTATTACCGTTACCTCCATAACCACTACCGTCACCTCCTATCACCATTGTCGCCACCATCATCTATTACTTTGGGGTTGGTTGAGAAAAAAAAAAAAAAGACCGAGAGTAATTTAATTAGTAATATTTTATTATGATTTATTTTTAAGTTACTTATAAATCTAACTAAATAAAATAATAAATATTATACTCATAGGAATGCTAATTCCATTTTTTAGAAATTCTAATTCCATACCTTTTTAGTTCCATTCAATGACGACTTCTAACACCAAATATTGAACAAATAATTAAGTTTAGAAATTGAATTGAAGGCTCTGTTTTAATGTGTATCGACTCAAAACATCGATTTTCCAATTATTAGCAAAAAGCTTGATCCTTGTTGTCTTTGCACAAATTCTTTCCCATAGCTTCATCGCAAAACACCAAAATAACCAAAACAAAAAAAAATAAAAAAATAAAAAAATCATCAATTCAACGCCTATAAAACAACCAAAAAGAAAATCAAGCAACATGATTAGGATATGATGAATTTGGAGTTAATATTAGAAAACTAAAAAGGAACAAACTTCAAAGCCCCACCTCCGATGTGAAGAGTCATTCCATATTGCGTTGCATAAGTATCACTTCCATATTACGATCATAGCCCAAACTTTACTATAAACCTCGGGATATCTAAAATGTACACAAAGTAAAGTGCGAATCAATATATCTCATGAAGTCTCTAAACACTTGATTCTTATAAAATTATAAGCCAACCTTGAGTTTCAATCATTCCATTATATATTTAGGCATTCAAGGCCCTTTGTATGAATTCAATAAAGGGTATGCAGATTAATAAGAACAACTTGCTTACCTCAAAATAAAATGGATTACATATAAATAGAAGAGGAAAAAAAAAAAAAGACCTGGAACCAAACTACTTACGTATGTTGATCATGGAAGTAAGCACATGGTCACAAACAATTTGAGAATTAATAGTCTATAAAAAGGATGACCAAATTCCTCTTATTAACTTTACAAAAGAAATGAAAGTTATACTTCGAATTTCAATAGACAATAAAATAAAATAAACAATTGAAAAATGTCACATGCTAAGTTTCTGTTCTTTTTTCCCAATTGTTTTTTATGGATTATATAGAAAATTGTAGTTATTCAGAGAGTGAAATAGAAAAAAAAAAAAAAAGAAGAGAGAGATACAAATCACAACATGTAAATGAAAAAGCAGCTGGACAGAGAGCATTGATGATCAGATGGATAGAGAGTAGATACAGCCTGTGGATAAATGTAGACTGGTGTTTTATTAACAGTTATTAAAAAATTGACGAGGGGTGAAATATAAATAAAGTAAAGTTAAAATCAATAAGATAAAAGTATAGAAGAAAAAATTTGAATTCAATACTTGGGGTATTCCCTTAAAAAGATGAATTAAAAATTGGAAACATTGGTGTGAAAAGTGTGGAGTGGAGTTTCCAGCGGTTCATTAAATTGCCATTTATTTTATAACCTTTTTCTTTGTTCCAAATCTTTTATTTTATATTCTTTCTTATTCACTTGTTAGTTTGTTCACATTGCCCATTTTTTCTCTAACTTGATAGACATGAATTGAGAGGAGAGAGAAGAAGTTTGAATGTTTGAATGTTGTTTGTACTATTTTATATAACATTTATCTTTTTATTTGTATTATTAAATAGTTTTATTTTCTATTTGAATTAAAATAAAACATATATTCTACAATATGTATATTTTCTATTATCTTTTTGGCCACAACGTAAATTTTCTATTATATTATTAATACTCAAGGTATTGTCTCATGATTTTTTTTTTTCTTTTCAAAATTTTATACTTCCAGAAATGCTGTTTCAAAATTGAAGTGTGAGGGTGTTGACTTTTCCTATGGAATCACGTTGTCTTATCTTGTATGGGGACTGATTTTTCCGTGTTTTTCATTTTGGTCTCATCTTCCATATAACATGTGAATTTGTATGAAGCTTATTTAATCCATTGCCATAAGGATGTTTCTTCAGTATATGATAGTAAGCTTATTTTTACTGTTATGATACCATTGAATCCAAAGTTCATGTCGGGGAGTTAGTCTTTCTTTAGATGGGAAAAAAATTCAATAAGCATCATACGTTATATATTATATATATATAATATAAATATTAATAAAATATTAAGACAAATATTAATAGTAAGATTAATTTCCAAATCTATTATCGTACATGATTTGTATACGATATATATATTATTATCTTATTGGTATTTATACATTATTATATATAACACGTGATTTACACACGGTATATATGTCATCATCTTATTGCTATTTATTCATCATTATATATAACAAGTGACATGTATTACTCATTGAATAATTTCTCATGACTTTAAAGTTATATATAAACATCAATTATATGCATATGTCTTCCTATTGCATTCTACTAAACATATTCCCTTTTAAGTATATTATTACTTTGCTGTATCCAAATTTTCCATTTTAAGGATGTCGAATAGTTATTAATAAAAATATTATAATATATATAGATAAATAGATAGATAGATAGATATAGATAATTTAGTCTATGTAACTTAAGCACTATTAAAGGCATATGTGTAATTTCTCTCTTTTGTATTGTAATGTCTAATGTTTATTAAATAATTAGTATATTTCTAAGTAGAGGTGAGTGGATATAGGTTGAGCAAGGTATGAGGCCATACTCATACCTCATCTTATAGGTACATGCTCTTAAATTTTTAGAATCCGAACCTACTTTGTAACATTTACGAATTACCCTATAATTTCTAATGTGTGGAACCACAAAATTTTTTTATATTCTCATAAATTTTAACTTTACACTTTTTTATAACAAATTGTGGTTGCATTTTTCCTTTTCATATTAAATGGTTGCTTTTAAAACATCACATGAACCTAAATGTTCAATGGCAGTCTTTATTAGCAAAACAACTAAATTGCAAGCGTATGGGGTATATGAATAAAGGAAAAGAATATACAAGCTTTTTAGAACTAACAATAATTATTACCTCTTGAACTTTGAAGTTTAAACCTTTTTTGTTCGGTGAAAGATAATAATTTATTTATGTAATAAGGAGTGTACAATTATAATAAAGCTAAGGGGGCATTCCCCTTTTAAAAACTACAACACATGACGGCCTAGTATTCACATTACAATCCTGATACTAAGTTGCATACATGGCTACATCGTAAAAAAGAGAGTTTATAACATAATAAAGGGGAATAAGCATGAAGCTTTCTTGTACCTCTAGTAGATGAGCTGCTTTGGCTAACTTATCTACCATCTTATTAGTCTCCCTTGGAGCAAAAAAACAACTTGTACCCTTTTAGGTGATCAAAATTTCCCTTACAAGATAATAAAACATTTGAATAAGTTGAGTTAGCAAAATTTTGCATGAGTAACTCTATAGCAAATTTGGGGTCCATTTGGATTTCTAAATGTTTAAGGTTCATTTTTTCATATATATTCAATCCTTAAAAAAGGCCCTAAAGCTCTACCTCTATAATATCTATATTCCCCAACTTGCATTGATATACAAATAACTATTGGCCCTATGAATCTTGCACCACTCCAATTGCTGTCACTTGTTGTAAAGTTATGGAGTAAAGAGGTGTCACTATTGAGTTTTAGCCAAGGATGTTGCGATGGTTGCTACCATATTACTTGTTGTTTGCGTCTTTTTTCTATATACCTTTTATAAATCTTTTTTGCCTAATACTCGTACATTAGTTGTCTTGCTTTCTGTTTTATTTGAACAAATGTTGGGTAGTTAGCTCCTGATTGAAACAATTGTTATTTCCTTTTTTTCAAGCTCAGTTACAGCATATAGAATATGATTATAGCACATGTAGGTAGGGGGTGGTGGTGGTTGGTTAGGGTTATGTTTTATCTTGAAAGTACTTTTTGGTTCTAAAGTTTTCAATAGTGGGCATTCTATCGACTAAGCTAGTGAATAGCGGTCTGATTGATGGACAAAGCACCACCACATAAAGTGTATTCTCCTTCTCTATGCTACATCTAGTACATTATCCATTTGTGATTTGTCATTTCTCTAAGTTTAGTCCCATTAGGGAGTTGTTTATAAGTATTCGCCGAAGAAAAATTGTATTTAAGATAGGATAGGGGTTGCTCAAATTTGTTTAAAGTTTAGTTCAATTCCTTCCCCTTCCTTAATCAAAGTTGCATATAGAGACTTAGAGTTAAGTGACTATATTAGGCTTTCTAGCATGTCTTCATGTAGCATATAGGCCCAAACTTATGGCGAAATAGTGTTGTTATTCCAAATCCTAAGAGATTATCCTTCCAGTTGGTGACAATCTCCCATGCTTTAGCTACAATCATGTTTAGTACATTGTGATGGATAAGTCTTGCAATTATTTCCCTAACAGTTTGGTGTCCTATACATTTGTTCATCTAAAAGTTTGTGATTTGCCTACTGCCTATTAGGATGTGACTGTGTTTTTGCAGATTGTCATATCCTTTGATAATGCTTTTCCAACTACTTAAGGAGGTAGGGGCTAGTAAAGGTTGACATCCTCGGATATAGTTCCTATACTTAGTATGACATAGCAAGGACAATAGTTTTTTATGTTGCAAAAAGGTTTGTACTTTCTTCACTTCCAAAGAGTTGATTTCTTTTGTGTAGGCTAAAGAAGCCCAGCCCCCCTAAGTGCTTTAATTTGCATATTGTATTCCATGCTAACCAATGAAGCTTTCTAGTATTGCTATTACCATTCTAAAAGAAAGTCTTAGTGATTGCATCTATGTGATTGAGGACTTTGGTTGGTTAACTTATAGCTTGCATGTAATATGTAGGTAAAGTATTGAGTATGGCATTGATTAAGATTGATCTACCCGTTATGCTTAACAGTCCTTAGGTTTTAAGGTTAGCCTTAAGTTTAAGGGAAATCCTAGGTACTTGTCAATTCTAAAAGTTTTCTTAATGTCCAAAACTTGTTTGATATGATTTGCTAGGTTGAGATCAATAATTAGGGAGAAGTATACTGCTAACTTGCTCTTGTTAGTCCTTAATCCTATCTAACTCTCAAGAACTCTTAAGCTTTCCTTTATAGATTGAGCCATGATTACATTGGATTTGTAATAAACAGTATATGCCGTTAGCACTTTACTAATAGAATATCAAGTAAAGGTAAGAAAGATTACACTGCTTTAGGCCTAGGAAGCGAAGGAGCTCAATTGCTTCTCTGGTAAAGTTGCTTCTAATAGAAGCATAATATCATTTAAAAAGAAAATTTGGGAAAAAGTGAGATTTGAGTTACGAAATTTGATTAGTTTCCATAATTTTTTCTCTACTTGATAATCTATTAATCTAATAAATATTTCCATCCTTATAATAAAAAAATAAGGAGATAGAAGATCTCCCGCTGAATGCCTTTAGATGGAAATATAGGTTTTAAGGTTGAGCCATTCAAAAAGACCTGTGTAGTAATTGTAGAGATGTATGATTTTATTAACGTGATCCATGAAGTTGGAAAGTTTAAGGCTTTTAAGGATGCAACAAGGAAATCCCATTCTATTTTGTTAAATGCTTTTTCCAAATCCACTTTTATCATCATATAGCTTTTACGCCTTTGCTTCCTTCTAAAGCTATGCAAGATTTCCTGAAGTAGGATAATGTTATCTAAGGCATTTCTTTTTTGTATGAAACTAGCTTGTATAAGATCGATAATGTCATTAAGGAAAGGACGAAGTTTGTAACAATCTTGTAAAGAGTGTTACATATACTGATGAGCTAAGAGTAATTGATTTGGTTTGCTCCAATTCACTTTGGGATAAGTACAACAAGAGTTTCATTAAGCTCTGTTGGTATTTATTTTTTTTGAAAAAATTCGTTCTATTAAATCTTTAATTGAATTTCCAAGGATGGGCAAACATTTTTTATAAAACTTGGCATATAGGCTATCCTTCCTCAAGTTTTTGGTGTATCCAATAGCATTCAAGGTTGCCAGAACTTCAGAATTTGTGAGAAGTTGGTCTAAGGCCATTTTTTCTAAACTAAGCCCCTTAATCAGGCAATCTGATAAAGGGTTGACATGATGGACATTGGTTTTTGAAGTTGTGAAGAGCCTATCAAAAACTAAGTTTATATGTCTTTCTAACTCACTTGTGGTGGCAAGCCAATTGCCTATCGAATCTTGGAGGCTTCAAATTATATTTTTTGTTCTTCGAGCTAACACTAGGAAATGGTAATATTTTGCATTACGCTCCTTACCCTTTACCCATTTTGATCTTTCATTCCATTTCCATAGGTATTCTTCCTAGGATAGAATTTCATCAAGTTTAAGACAAAGTGTTCTTTCTAGATTAACTCTATGTGATGAGGAGTATTCTGCTAATCTATGCTCAACATGTGAAAGCCTTTCTTGCTAGGCCTTTTTCCTAGTGTTGATGTGGCTAAAAACACTTATATTCCATTTTCTAGTTTCAACCTTGAAATCTTGTATTGCTTGTAAAATTCTATGATTGTTTCAGTCCTAAACATGTTTGATTAAGCCCAAAAAAGGTGGTTGGGCTAGCCACATAAGTTAGAAACAGAAAGGTCGGGTCTTGGGACTCAATGAAATTGGTGGGCTCGTTTTAATAGTAATAGGCAGTGGTCCAAAACTCTTTTAGGTAAGTGTTTTATGCAAGCATTTAGGAAAAGTGTTTTCTAAGCATAGTTATCCCATCTCTATTGATTTGATTTTGTATTAGTTTGGTAATTTTTCTACAGTTTGACAATGTAAACTAGAGGCCTATAAATCTTAAGTCCATGAGACTACAGATAGACATACAGGTATAGTAAGGTTGCATTTTTGTTAGGTTAAAAGGACTGCCTCTCCACTTATCTTTTGCCTTTTGATGTTGCTAAAATCCCCCAGCAAACATTACGGTTTATCTTTAATGCTAGAGTAGTATAGTGAAATATCTTGCCATAGAAGCTCATAAATCTCAAGTCTTGGGTTTGCATATATGGCAATAAAATACTAAGATAAGTTAGAAGGCCCAACCTATACGTAGACATGGATTGCTTGAAGTGATTGGTGGATCCTTAAGACCATTAGCAAGGCTTCTTATAAGGGTAAAAGAAGCCCTCTAAGCATACCTTTTGCTTTAAAACACATGAGGCCATCAAAAGGCAATTGTGTAGTAAGATCATAAGCAAATACAACATTCATTCTTGTCTTAGTTGACAGCAACATATCTAGCTGTAGGTCATATACCAATTCTCTAACCGTGTTTGTCTTGCATAGAGAGTTGCATCTCTTGATGTTCCAAGCTATTGTCTTCACTTGTTTGGTTGAAATAGGAACAAGTTCTAAGTCTATGAGGGTTGTTAAGATATGATACCTGAGAGTGTGAGGAGTAGTTTGGTAAATCTTCCCAGCTTCCAAATGAATCTTTAAGGGCATGTACTAGTAGATCATCATGGTTACAGCCAAGGTTGTTAAACTAAAATCACTAGATGGTCTATAGAATTGAAATATAGAAATTTAAGTTTTTACAATTTATATCAAATAGTTTTTAACAAACTATAAATATACTTATAGTAATTATAAAATACTTTAAATATATGATGGGAATAAAGAAATGAAGAAATTGAGCTTTTTATATAAAAAAATCTTAATATATAATTTAAAATTCTTGAAAGAATGAGAAGTAGAGTCAAACCTAATTTTTATTCCATTATTTTGTTTGAAAAAAGTGATAGATTGAAGAGAATCAAATGTTTCAACTCATATTAAGTTATTAATAGTATAAACCAAAATATATAGTTTTCTTATAATATTTTTTATTAGAGTTAAAACCTAAATGAAAGATATGAATATCGAATAGGGGACTAAGAGAGAGAGGAAGATGAAAAAAAATTGGAATAGTATAGGGAAGATGGTTTAATACGCTAATAGTCAATGGGCCAGTAGAAGCCTAGTTATAATTTTTTTATTTTTAGCTCATTCAACTCATATATGTAGAATCGATAAACTCGATTAAAAACATAATTTTCTATCGAATTTGACATGTTACATCCGATTTAACTCAAAAGAGTCTCCTAAAATCATAAACTCGTATGTGTAGAATCGCAATTTTGATAACTATGATTGTAGCTTCGTCTCGGTTGCAAAATCTCCTTGATATGGTTTGTCTCCTTCTCAATATATAGGTTGTTGGTATGGTGAAGGAAAGTAGCTCCAGATTTTGATGCAAGAACATCATACACAGCACAATCATTCAAGTTATCACTTAATGCTCCATGATCCAATCCAGGTGAAATAGATGGTCCGAAGCCATTGTCGGAATTATTATGAAGAATTCCTTTACGATGATGATACTAACGCCAGCTCTTAGAGTGGTTTAGCCATTTGGCATTGTTACAAATAATCAGATGTTCAGTGCTTGTTCTACTAGTTGGACTATATTGTTCACCATAGTGATTTGGTGTAGTTCCATCAATGACCTTGTCCAGTTGTTCAGATAAGGTATGTGTAAGCTCTATGGTTAAGTTAAATGACTGTAGGATTGAACTTAGTACATAAAGTTTAAGACGATCGGTTAAAAGATTCGATCAAACCTAAATTATAAACTATAGATACAAATATTAGTAAAAATAACCTCGTAAACTTGAATTTAAAAAAAAAGTAATAAAATGAGAGATTATAAAATTTTCAAATTTTAAGTATAATACTTGTTAATTATCAAAAAGGTGAAAAGTGTAATCTAATAACTAATAAATTAGTAGAGATAGATTATATGTATACTAAAAATCATAGAATGATTTAAATAATAATTAGGAATGTTCACATGTATTTACGTGTAGATAAAAATACGTGAAATTATTTAAATTAGCTGAAAACTTATTAAATAATTAAAGAAAATTATTAATTAATTAATAAAAAATTAGAAAAAATAAGAAGAATAGGGAATGACTTGGATTTGGTTGTAGTAGGTTAGGAAGGAAGAAGAAAAATTAACCAATAAAAAATAAACAACACAAAAGGCAAAATTGAAGGGATTTGGGTAATGTCTTATCCAATTAAATGCATAATAATTACTACAAAACTCTATAAATAGGAAGAAAAATTACATAACTCATTTGGATAATTAGAAGTTATAAAAAATTGAGAGCATTGAAATTTGAAGAAGAAAATTAGGGTTTAAGAAATTATTAAGTAAATCTGTGTAGTAGGGGTTAGTGAACCGAACTCATACACCATCACCACTTAGAACCAAGCCACCACCACCGCCCCACTCCAGACTCACCGATTGGATCGGTCGATACACATGGACCAATATTGAAAGCCCAAAAGCCATCGGACCAGGTGAGTTTCACATCTGCTCCGATTTTGTACAATTTTTTAAAATTATTTATTTTGCCCAGAAAATTATAAAATTTATTATTCTGAGGTTTTATTGTATATAGATTTAGGGAAAAATAGTGATTAAGTTCAATTATATCTGAAAATATAAGGTTCTTAAGAAATTAAGCAAAACCGAACATGATTAGAATTAGAAATAAATAGGCTTAAGAGTATAGTTTGGAGCTCAAATTTTTTTTGTAGAATGCTTAAGTGATATAGAATAGTGCTATGAAGCCATTTTTTTAATTTTAATTTTCGAAATTTTTAAGTAAATTTTTAGCCCTAAAATGATGGAAAAATTGGGTAATTTTGGGTTAATTAAATGATTAAGTGATTAACTATTAATTTAGATGATAATTAGATATTTAAGGATATTAATCTTTGATATCGAAACCTAATCCTAGCCTTTGGAGTGTTAAGTGTAATTAATATAGGAATTATGTAGTAATTGTAGGAAATTATGAATATGTAGAATTGGAAATTTAATAAATATGAAAAATTAGGTTTATTTAGATAATATAATAATAAAAATCAGTATATAATAAATTTGAAACAAAATTTTATTTTAGGTAATTGTATAAAAAATATAAGATTTTCTCACATTGAGAGTAAATCCAATACCCCAATTAAGATTAGAGTGTACCAAATAGTTTAAAATACGAAATTAAAACCTAATATAATATTAGAATACTCGAGCTTAATGTGATTAATTTCACATTAGAATTCAAGCATATTTAGGATTCCTCATGGCATGTGCACAAACAACTAATTATAATCACAAATAGAAGTACTTTTAAGTTTCAAGATACTCTAATACAATATCTCAATAAGTTGTTCAGCTACAATCCCAACTTATTTATCCAAACACTTACTGTGAAAGACTTGTATCTTTAACATTCCATTCATTGGGAGACACTATATATACAAAACCTAAATTTAGTTTTCGTAAAAGTTACGAAAATGTTAGGGTTCTATCTAAATATATTCCTCTAAACAACTGTATATATATATACATATATAAATATATATTCATATATTTTAAGTATATTATTATTTCCTTTATATAATATAATATAATTTTATTACATAAGTTAAGTTATGTTATTAAATATTGATAATATACGTAATTATATTATTACATATAATATATTGTTTCAATTGTATTAAAACGTACTTTTAATCAATTTTTATGTTTTGATTATAATAAGGTTATCGTAATATGTAAATCCTTGTAATATCATAAACATATAGGCTATATTACTTATGATTGTTTGATTTTAGTAAAAGCAAAGTTATTGGGTTTGCACATCCTTAATAATACGTATTATGGGTTCTATTTCTGAAGATGACTTCTAAATGGTAGTTCGAATTTTTAATATGCTTATACATATCTAAAATAAATATTATCATATTATACGTATTTTATGTAATTAAACTATATTTTATATAATTTGCTAATGTAGCTTAATAATATAAGTATTATTGAGCCCTAATATGTATATAACATATCTTGGTAATAAAACTATCATTAAATATATTAAAAAATTAATCTTTACCAAATTTGACCAGCATGTATATATATAGTTTTTATTTCAATATTTATCACATTTTAGCCTATTATCATTAAAAACATACTTCGGTTCGTAATTTGAGCTATTTTACTACATAAATTCATAATAAATAACTTGGGTTACTAAATAATTTCTTAAAAAATTTTATAAACTCTTAAAAATATGAGAAATTCAATCAATACATAGTTCCATGTTATCAAGTTCATCATCTAAATGCTTAAAATTACAATTTTATCCCTAAATTGCATTTAATTAGCCAAATATTATTATTTTTGTACAAAATTATTTTCGATATATCCTAACATCATTATAAATAATCAAAAGTTAGTATATATCATTTTTGTCAATTATTTGTATAAAAACCCATTTATTCTAATAATTTTTAATCTACAATATTAGGTTCCAAAAATAGAATAAATATTACACATGTACATAATTAAAAATGGGCTACTTACAAACAAACTAAATCTAATAAGGATCTTACAGTAAATTATTAGGCACGAAAAAACATCATTTAAGCAATTTATTTTTTATTACAAAATTCGGATTACTATGTCAGTTTATTAAGGAAGTATATTAAATATTTAATATTTTACAAAAATAAAATCTCGAGATGATACATCCTAAAAATAACCTAGGAATACATTATATTTTTTTTTTATAATTTTTTAGGTTAATTTAGTATTTTTAGAAAATATTAGAAAAACACAGTAGATTTGGGAGCTTACCGTTTGTCAAAGCTCTAGTAGCCGTTGGTAGTCAAGCAGTGGTTGGAAGTGCCAAATGGTGGGTGGGCTACTATGTGGTGGAGTGGTGTAATAGCATATTCTAGTTTGGGTTGAGAATTAGCAAGCCTCTGTCATTGTTCTGTTTTTTTTTTTTCCTATTTTTTCTAGAATATTATAAATTCTAGGTTTTTTTCTCTTTTTTTTCCTAAGATTCAATTTTGCTAAAACAGTGGAGTTCTGGTGTCTTGTGATATTTATAGGGTTAGATTTTTTTCGTAAGAATTTTTTCTTCATATTTTCCCCTCATCATTGCAAGTAGGAGGTGTCCTTCAACATGAAAACTTACTTTTTATTCCAGCAAATTCTATTTTTTGTTTCGGCCATTTGGATAAGTCTTTAGTTAGTTTTTTATTTATTTATTTAATTATTAGTATTATATATATTATGCTAATGTTTTGTAAATTTGTTAGTATATGTGTATATATATCCTTTATATGTATTACATGTAATGTGTAATTATGCACAAATAATTAAGTTTTCAACATATCTTTTATTTTTAAGATATATTTTCTTATTTATTTTCGAGAATTCATCACATATTATATATAATTATGTAATTTCGGGTTAATTTACGAGTATAATTATCACATGTACCAATTATACCCATAAGTATATATATATACTCATATAGTATATTGTATCATATTATTTCATTTTATAATTTAATTAACTTAGCTTTAAGTCCTTGTCGTATTTCGAGTTTAGTTTTAGGGGTTTCAATAATTTTTATTCTATATTAAATAATAAGACTTTTAAGGGTAAAATAAGCATTTTAGGTTATTATTTTTGAAATTTAACTTTATTTAACTTTTCTATTATAATCGTAAAGTTTGGATTTAATCGGATAATTTTTCTACGAAGGCCTTAAATCTAAATTTGGTGATTTTAGAGGCTCATATCTTAGATACCCGTATTTTTACTCTTTTTTTATTTAGGTACCTATGTTTTTGTTTTTAACATTTAAAGGACTAATATTTTATTAAATGATGAAAAAAAAATTCTATGATATCTCTGTTAGTTTAAAATGAATAGGTGGAAAAAAAAACCTCCTTTACCTTTTTATAGTAAAATCTAAGTTGATATGATAATCAATATTTTTATTAATGTTCATTTTATGTGGATGGAGTATGATGGATTTGCAAATAAGGGACATGTGATGTTGTAAATACATGTTCTTATTATATTATAATTCCTTTATATCCTTAGCATTGGTTGCATTCCCTCTAAGATCTTTTACAATATTTTCTAGATATCTTATCTCCTCTCTTTCCTTATAACAGTGAATAGTGCATCTAGGAGCATATCATTGAGATGATAAGAAGGTAAATATTGTTATTATGTTTTAGAAGTCTTAAACTTTAAAAGGGAAAAAGGGAAAAAAGAAAAAGGCTTTGATTTCTAGAGCAGGGGAGAAAGCTTTAACCGGAGCAAAGAGCTACTTTCTTGTGAAGTAAATTCCCTTTTATGAAAGCAAGCCAACAATTAGAGGTAGAATTCAAAGTGAATGATCACATGTGACCATTGATTTATTACCCTGTTCTCCATTTTCTAGCTTCACTAATAGCAGCAATGCGAATTTTATTTGTTGTTTATCGCTATACATCAATAATGCTTAGTGTGGTTGTTTGAATATACTTAACTTTGAAAAGAATATATATATATATATATATAATAAGAGATCAAAAAATAAAAAGAATGGCTTTCAAATAGAATGATCGGTTTTTGAATTAAAAGCACCGGGATATGTAGATTTTTGGTAGTTTAATGAAAAAGGTCTTTTTTATTTTTTATTTTTTCCAAGTTCACTTTACACTAATAGAGGAGTAATAAAGTTAGCTTTCACTATTTAATAAAACACCGGTCTCCTATTTGTTAAAAATAAAAACACAGATGCATAAATTGAAAAGGAATAAAAATATAACTACCTAAAATGCAATTTACTCGAAAGGAAATTACTGTATTTTGCATTTCCGGAGAGTGAACTCGGTGGTCAAAGGCAATACAAAACTTTTATTTATTTTCTCGCAGATTTCCCCAGAGTGGAGTAGTTGGAAATGGGTAGGTAGTGACGGAGACATTTGGCCGCTTTTGATTCTCTTTAGAGGCATGTTTGGTTTGGGAAATATCACGCAAAATTGAATATCTTAGATGTTTTCCTTTTTTTTCGGTGAACTGAATTTTTTGGATTGTTAAAATTAAAGGAGTGCTTCCACAGAAAAAGAACGAAGAAGAAGAAGAAATTAGAGGAATGCTTGTTTATTTAAACGTGAAATAGGAATCAATAAATGATTAATACCTAAGAAAATCCTTTGTTGTAACATGTCATTTGAAAAAAAAAAATTGAAAAAAATTTTGTCCCTCGTGGCTGCTTACACTTTATAACATAGGTTTTTGTACGATAAAGGAAGATCAGGTTGCAAAATTTAATTTTTAGATAAAGTGAAACTATGAAGACCAATAATTTTTTTATAAAATATTTAAATGTTTTATTTTTTTTATATCTCTACCACCATCCGTAATAACTACTATTTAATGTAGTATTAGTTATATGTGATCAAAATTCTAGTTAAATCTAATTAAACTATAAAATAGTTGATTTTTTTTTTTAGTTCGCTTGAGCAAAGAAATTGAATCTTAGTATATTTTGCAGTTTCAAACGATTTCGACAATCGATAAAAAGAGAATATCTCATATAAAAAGTGTGTATAATATTAAATTAAAACATGAATGTAACTGTACCAAAAATTTGCTTAAACTTTGAATTGATTTCGATTGAATTAACGTATTATGGTTGGTTTTGCTATAAAATTGAATTAAATCATGCGCACCATAGCAAAAGCAGGGAGTAAAATTCTTTTGTCATGGGAATTTATGTTGTAGAATAAAAATCATTTTCTCATAGTTTAATCCAGAAGACAACAAATTTTTTTTTTTTTTTGAGAAAAGCTATAATTTTAGTCCTATGATTCAGACTAGAATAATCGATTATAATTTTATAATATTTCCTTTTCAAAACATAATTTTTGTTCATTTTCTATTTTAAGTAATTATTTTTTAAAAATTTTACGAAAAATTTTGAATCTTCCAATTTTTTTTTGAATTTGTTTTTTACAAAATTTTCGTCCAAGTTCCATATTTTATTTACAATCTTTACGATAATAATTATTATGATTGTTATTTTTAAATTTTCCTCCATTTCGTTCTCCCTGCTCGTTATTTCATTCACCAACCAAAACGTACTACCCGACTCAACGAAGCTCAACGCCAGTCTTCCTCTATCTCTTGCACTTCCAAGAATCTCTCACCAAACCGACCTACGGTTCCCCGAAAATGGGTCTCTACGTTACGACAATGGACTCCATGACAGCCTACACAGGCCTATCTCCTGCAGCTTTCTTCACCATCCTGGCGTTAATGGTGTTTGTCTACAAAATGGTGTGTGGCATGTTCGTTGACCCTGAGCATGACAACAAAGATGCTTCTTCGACCAACAAGTCCATGCTCAACATGCCAAACATGTCATATATTCCTCCTGCGGAGCCGGTTCAGTTGGGAGATGTTACAGAAGAAGAATTAAGAGCTTATGATGGTTCTGACCCAACAAAGCCTCTGCTCATGGCTATCAAGGGTCAGATCTATGACGTCTCTCATTCCAGGTACTACGGATGTTTTGGTGATTTCTTGGTTTTCTGGGATGTTCTATTGATCGTTTGGTCATGGTGATGTCTATTCGGTACTGGCGATTCGTGTTACCTGAATTACTGTTGTGATCCTAATTGGGAGTATGAGATTTCAATATGGCTTGATTATCTTACCTTATTTACCTAGTTTTCGAGATGCTTTTTGCTGAGAATTGAAATTCATAGCGGGCACCGATTTATGTGGTGGTGGAAAAGTTATAAGTGGGTGTTCAGATTCCATAATTCAGGTTGATATGACAAACTTGACAAGTTTAGCTACTTTGACGTACATGGTGATGCATCTTGGTGTTGTTTTAGTTTGATAATTGTGTGTTGGGTATGCTGTTGAACTTTGATTAGGTTATTTCTTGTCCGATAATGGTGAAATTTATTTGGTTTGCCAAGGAGGATCGACTCAAGTGGCTTAGTTTAGGATACCTTACACAGGACATTGCAGTCTGCTGTTAATTGGTAATCTGTTAGTCTAGAAAATCCATACAAAAATCCTCGGGGCTTTGTCCTGGCCTTCGAGATTGCCTTGCTTTGCTCCCTCTCCTAATTTAATAACACTAGAAAAAGAACGAGAAATTCACTTGGTTCAGTTAGTATAACGTGTATAAAGAAAGTTAAGCACCTGATTGAGGGCTGTCTATTCACATTCAAGTCCTCACCTAGAGACAATATGATCATGTAATTTTCATGTTTGAGTTCTCCTTCAAAGCATCGAATTGTGTTTGTGGGTTGCATTTTGGAATGGAGTCGAACCGTGTCAGATAGCTTCGATGTTGGTTATTTTCTCATATCTGCAATGCTTCGGATGTTGAACTTTGATTTGGTGAGATGAAATCAAATAAAACCAAACTTCATCAGACATGTATCATAATGTCTCGTTTCGTGTTGCCATAAAGTGTTATGGCTTGAGCCTTGACATGGTTTTTTATGTATTTAATTCTAGTTCTACATGTAATTTCAACTCTAATAAGTTCAGTCTTGTTAAATTTCGGTGATATTTTTGATGGTGCAGGATGTTCTACGGTCCAGGAGGGCCATATGCTATGTTTGCAGGGAGAGATGCTAGCAGAGCCTTGGCCCTACTGTCATTTGATCCTAAAGATCTTACAGGCAACATTGAAGGCTTGACTGAGTCCGAGCTTGAAGTTCTACAGGACTGGGAATACAAGTTCATGGAGAAGTATGTCAAAGTTGGGCAAATCGTTTCAGGAAGAACACAAGATGCTGCTGAAGATAAAAAGAAAGACAATTAGAATAGAGATATGAGGAACCAGTAAAATAAAACTCCACCTGCGGCCATTGCAGATCACTCAAGTACAGGCTTCTTTGAGGCGATGGATCGACACAAACATTTGCCATATTTAGATGAGCTCGACTGTATGTATGTGCTTTTTACTTGCCTAATTGCATCAATTCCCATATTATCGTATGCAATGAAAATGGAATGACTAGAATTTAATGGACAATACATTCTGGGCAAGGACACAAGTTGTTTCCATGCTGGTCCGAGTGTGTTCCCGTAAGTTAACCGTGGTGATCACTCTGATGGAGGGGAGGGGTTGTCTAGCTGGCCATATATATGCCAGCTGAAGTAATTTCTTCCCCTAGAGCCCAACCCAATGCAACCTGATATTGTTTTTGGTTTCTAGAGGGTTTCTTTCTGCTTCCATTTCAACTCTCAGATTCTAGGATGTATGCGCACGGGCACATTCATATTTCTGAATTCTGATACAATGGCTGCTCCCAGAATTGGGCTTGATTTCACTTGTGAGCAAGTCAGACGTTTTATACTGAATTATCAAGGAATCATGTCTTATCAACTCTAATTTTGGTAAGTCTGAAATTCAAAATGTGACATTTTCTCAGTATATTCATCTCTGCTACATTGTAAATGACAAGATCCTTATGACCCTTCTATACTCTTTTTTTTTTTCTTTTTCTTTTTTAAAGTTTTGAATAAGAGCAACCGAAAGAAATCAGATGAAAGGGAAATAAAAAAAAAAAAGAGTTATTCAAATCTTCTTCTCACTCCCTTTGTTTCTCATACTCTTCTGCTGCAATGGAGGATTTTCTTCATCTATTGAATTACATCATGTTAAATGAAAGTTTCTCAATTTTAATTACATCGTCCATTAATTGCAGTCCCAATTAAAGAATATGACTGCCATTAATCCTTAAGATTTGAATACCTTCTTTTATTTTTTGTTTTTTTTTTTTATTTCCTCTATTTTTTTTTTTTTAATAAATGTCTTTAGTATTTCTTTATATTCTTCGTGGAATTCAATGAGACTAAAAAGGAAAAAAAAAAAAGGGTAAATTTTTAGGATCCTTGGTGGTTGGAGTCCTTAGTTCTTAGAATCCCTGCCAAGGAGCTCAACTGAGGATGACCTAAGAAGATTATAATTGCATTTAGGTTTAAATTTTTCCTAACTACTCGATCTTTCTGTCCATCTATCAACCATCAATCGATCGTAATACAGGCAAGACAGGACGTGATTCGGTGAGCCATGTTCATGTCCAAACAAATTATGAGGGAGAAGGAAAATTCAACGTGGATGGAACTGTGCCACGGGGATGCGGGACGAAGCCAAAATGCTTCGGGATCCAACCCTCCTTCTAGAACTGCAACTGCATAGCTAAAAATCTAGAGTAGGCATGTACGGCTGCATTTTGTCAATGGAAGAGTCAATGCGCAGTCATATTGGACGATATGATTTAAAATTGTGAAACATTTATTTAACATGACGTAATTTCAATAGAGGAAGAAAATCCTTTATTGCAGCAGAAAAGTACGAGGAACAAAGGGAGGCTAACGTGAGATACTGAGGAAAGAAGGTTTGGTATTGTTATGAAATGAAACATAATAAGTTCTTTTATATTGACTACCCATTCATTTAACTGGATAAAATAGGCCCGACAATTGAATTCACATTTATTATAAATGGAATAAGGTTGTAATAATTTATTATATTATTTAGTTCAAGAAGAAAAGGTAATTAGAGAATAAACTTGTAATAGAACATAAATGATTATTGTCTTTACTACATCTTCTTCTTTTATTATCTTCTTCCTTAGCTCATCTGCTTTGCTTGTCCCTTGATGAACTTGTGATGGACTGATCTAAAACAACAAATAAAGTCAATTAAATTAAAAGATTTTGATAGATAAGAATCGAATTCGAAATCTAAGCAAGAAGATTAGTAGTTAGGGTTTTGAACTCAAAAGCTAATTCTCTCTCAATTTCGAATCAGTCTAAAGCTTTTAATCTTGATTTAAACAATTTTTTTTAAATAAATATTTGAGATTGGAAAACAAGATTAAGGGATTAGATTGAGTTGAAAAATCTCAAAATATCAAATCTAACATCTATTTCTTTCTTTAAGATTGCCATAGTGGAGACTTTTAACTTATCTAGAGTATTGAGACTTACACATAGAATTGAGTTACAAAATTAGTATGTCCATGGTGATTCCTAGTTTCAGAAAAAGCCTATCTTTGCTTCAATGATTCGTGGTTTAATCATAACAAATTTTTGAAATTCAACCTCTTAAGAGTCCTTCGAACCATATATTGCTACGCTATTTAGTTTGATCTACCAATGTTGCAGAGATCATCAAGTCTTGAAGGAGTAGCTTGGCACTTCCTTGTAGAGCTAGCAATTTGGGACCTAAACTACAGGACTTGGACACAATATGATACTATTTCAATGAGTTTGTGTATGGAAAAAATTGATATGAGATATATATGGGTTAAATTTGTCTAAACCTATCTAAATTCATGTGTAGGTTTGTGTTTAGCCCTTAGACTTGCTTATAGACTTGTTTATTAAATAGTTCTCATAAAGATGGTGGAATAGATTGATATTTGGAAAACTAATAAGAAGACATATAGGAATTGAAAAAGCCCTTTTAATAAAATGATCCCCCTTCCTAATACACCTAATGAAAGAGCTAAGAATGACTTAAATCAAGACCTTATATAACATGAAGAATACATGTGGAAGATGAAAACTAGGAAGAAATAGCTGAAAGAGACACAAGCTACTATCAAGCCCTTATCTTAGCTAGAATAACCAAAAACTAAATCTAAGGTTTGCAAATTGCCTTTGGATGATGGACCTATGAAACAAGAGCCCTAAATTCCCACATTTATGCCTATTCCTTTTACCTTAACGCTGCTACAAGGACGGAAACATCCATTAGTTCTTTTATCCCCCAATACTTGCATAGAGGCCATACCTTTAAATAACAGACCTAACTTGACCAGCATGTTACAGGGAAAGAAATTCAAGCTGCCTTGTATGCCATTAGCTCATAAAAAAACCTTTGAGCAAAGATGGTATCCATTCTAAATTCTCAAAAAAAAAAAAAAAAAAAAAATTGACACCTTATAGAAAGTTT
Organism: Lumnitzera racemosa; assembly: GCA_024138005.1. NCBI lineage: Eukaryota > Viridiplantae > Streptophyta > Magnoliopsida > Myrtales > Combretaceae > Lumnitzera > Lumnitzera racemosa. Next base: position 70,144,339 of record JAMXBC010000004.1, on the reverse strand, counting down.
GAGAATAAACTCAATCATTCACCACCAAATGCATGCTTGAGCTCTTAAACGAAATGATTGTAACACTAATCCTAAAGACAATTGGTGCAAATCAAATTTCTAACTTCTAGCCAATAAGTCCTTGTATGACACCATATAAAGTAATCACAAAATTATTGGTGCATAGACTATGCCCCTACCTTGATGCTATCATAAATCCTACATAAGTAAGCTTTATGCCAAAAAGAACAACCACAGACAATATTTTGGTACTTCAAGAACTTTTGCACACCATTCAAAAAAGGAAAAATACCAAGGGTTTAATGATAATCAAAATAGATCATGAGAAAACTTTTAACAAGATTGAGTGGGACTTCCTCTACTATACACTAGAGGCCCTCAACTTCTCACCTTCTTGGATCAAACTCATCACCTCCTGCTTAACAACAACGTCAATGCTGATCCTCTTAAATGTTTTGATGCTCACTCCATATAGTCAAGCCACAAACCTAGGCAAGGGGATCCCTTATCTCATTACCTATTCATTCTTTGCCTAGAGATACTAAGTCGAATGAGAAAGCAAAGTAATTTGAAAAAAAAAAAAAATGGAAGCTAGTATAGATGAAGGGAGTGCCTTTAAAGTTCTCCCATCACTTCTTTATTGATGACATAAAGTTAATGTCAGAAGTAACACCTTCCTCTACCAAAGCCATTGCGGCAACGCTAGACTATAATCATTTGGACATTGGTTTGGCCTTAAAGTCAATCAAAGAAAATCTGCAATTGTTTTTCAACTGCAACCCAAATTCCCCACATGTAGAAATAGAAGAGATCCTTGGTATTAAAAGTGCCCCAACCCCTGGTACTTATCTAGGATTCCCTTTGGATGAAGGTAAAAGACCAATGCTAAGAGACTTTACATTACCTATTCAAAAAATACAAAAGAAGTTAGCTGAATGGAAAGGAAAACTTATAAGTAAGGCGGGAAGAAAACACTCATTCAATCTGCACTTAACTCCCTCCCCCTCTATTATAAACAAATTGTGACCCTGCCCTCCGAGACCGTCCAAGCATTAGAGCAAATCACCAGGAAATTCTTTTGGAATGGCATCTAAGATTAAAAAAAAAAAAAAAAACCTTACTGCATCTCTTGGGACGCCATTTGTAGACCAAAGCATGTTGGAGGACTTGGAATATCAAACTATGGACGTCCCTTTGGAGCTTAATATGCAAATTACATAAGAGTACTTGAGCTCTTTTATAAGTCGTCCTGTTTGCCTTTGTGGAAAAGAATAGTATAAGGGCACAAATACCTCAAGCAATTTGGAATGATAATACTTGGTAATGGAAAAAATGTAAATTTTTGGAATGACAAATGGTCCCCTAAAGGAACTGTAAGGAAAATATTGTATGGACCTACCCAAGAGGGGGAAAGAAAATTTAAGAATATATGATGTATGGAATAGCATCACATCTTGGAATGAAGAAAAACTAGGGTTCCTATGTTCTTCAATATTATCCCAATTATAGGAACCTTGTACTTAAATGCAAAAGGACAAGATTGCGTCATGGGAGAAACATCAGTTGCAGGCTTTGATAGCAAATATATGAATTTAAATCTCACAAATGTAGAGTGCCTTCCTCAGCTAAATTTAGCATGGATTTGGAAGATGAAAGTAACACCTAAAATTCAACTCTTTCTGTGGAGAATATGTAATAATGGTTAGCCAACGGGTGATAACTTTAGCAAAAGAGGCTTTTCACTCGTAAGATGCCCAAGATGTATCTCTACAGAAGAAAACATAACGCATGTCCTCATCACTTACCCTAAACTACGACCTCATATGAGCAGCTCCTTTGAACTTATCCTTAAACTCATGGTTACAACGAGCCCTTACGCACCCAAAGGAAGCTATATACCAACCTAGAGCCCCAAAAGGGATAACAATTGCCTTCTTCTTCTGGCTTCTCTAGTAGGACAACAACAATGTCATTTTCCGATACTCGTATAGGCAGCCAAGTTATCAGGAGATTAAGGAAAAGGCCTAATCCTTCGCAAATGAGTGCTGGATTCACAATTCATACAAAATGAACAAAAAAGAAGCCACATGGTCCATTGACACTTGGTCCCCGCCTATGGAGAATCGGCGTCAATTGAACACAGATGCCTTCTACTCCTATGCTAAGAAACTAGCAACAGCAGGTGGTGTGATTCGCGATGACAGAGGTAGATGGATAGCAGGTTACACAAGGAAACTTGGTGATGTGGATATACTTACAGAAAAGCTTTGGGGGTTATTTTAGGGGGGCTTGACCTCTGTGAAAAGCTAAAAATAACCCGCACAGAAATCCAAATGTAACTTTAAAAAAGCGGTTGATCTCTTACTTTCGAACAAACAACATTTAACAATTATGCAAATGCTTTCTCTGCTTACAGGTACAAAGTTTAAGGAAGAAAGCTTTGAAGACTACCACATATCTTTTGCACCAAGGGAAGTTAATCAAATTGCTCACTACTTAGCAAATATAGCATATGATAAAGTCCAGGAAGATTCTGTCCTGTTCATACCCCCAACCACCACACCACCCCCCCCACACCGCTCCGGGGGATGTTTGTAGATGGCTAAACAATGAAATAGTATCTAATATGTATGTTAAGAAGCACTATGTAGTAGATGTAAATGTCAAAAAGCACACCTGTGCTCTTATAAATGGTCATGTATGTTAATGTAAGGCTTATGCACTAGACCTATATTATTATCTAACGAAGCCTTTTTTATGAAAGAAAAAAAAAAAAAAAGCAATTCAATTCACCCAATAGCAGTGGTCTCTCGACTGTGAACTAGAATAAAATTTTCCCTTTCAATAATATGTATATTGAACAACTAAAGTGGCCTAAATTAAAAACGTTGAGGATAAAAAGTTGTTTAAAGAAAATAATTACATGTGATCGTTTTTGGAGTGTTTATTTTTAATCCGTATTTTATCTATATCTTATTTATATTTATTTATTTATTTTTATTATATATCTCTTTGAAATTTAATATTTAAAAAATAATTGAATCTCTATATGTTATCTATTTTGGTTTTATAATAGGTGTTTGAATGAATTATCTTTTCGATGTTTAATTATAATTATGGTGAATATATTGATAGAAGAATTTGAGTTTGAAAAAGAAAGTTGATGTGTTTCTTAGGAAAAAGATTTAAATACCTATTATATTTCTATTCATTTCTTTTACAATCACCACCCTATTTATACTTTATTTTATTTCAATAATCAAATGAGCAATTAACTTTATAAGGGAAGTAATTATGCACTTGTACTTCCATATTTTTACGTCATATTTTAACGAGTACACAATTTTAAAAATGATGACAAAATAATTACAAAATAAAAATGAAAAATTTAATCAAAGTAATACTCATGAAAAAGAATTCAATAGATATTACACGGTATGTCACGTATTATGTAAATATGATATGTATTGATATTTATAATAATGAAAAGAATAATTTTTAAATTAATTATTATATTATTTGTATTAGGTAAGGTGTATTGTTTACTGAATTTTTTTTATGGATACTCTTACCCTTATCTATTAATACGACCGTTAAAATTGAAGTTTGATGGGATCTTCCACTTTTAATGGTTAGGATGACCTTTAACGACTACAGGTGTAACATACCTGGCTTTGGCCATCATCTTCTAGATTGCCTTCTGCTTAACGAATTCTAGACACTAGGATAAGGTGCCGTGTTCACCTGCCGGTCCAACTCTTTGTCTGTCTCTAATTGCGCTAAGCAAACGTTAACTAAATAATAATTTTCCAGAAAAATGTGTCCTTATATCTTGTTGAAAAATTAAATAAATCAATTTTATAAAATTTTTTATCATTTATTCTCTATTATGTATAATCAACAACGAACTAATTTAATACTTTTATGATTTAATAGTATGAATATTTATTTTTAAAATAGAATATATTAGATTGAAATTCTTTTCTTTATAATTGATTAACAAAAAGAAAAAATTAGAATGATTAAGTTTCGATCCCTTTCGTTGTAATTACAAATTAGTAAACAAGTGAATCGGTGAATTGTTGAGAAAATCTTAACAGAGTAATTAGTAGATAAATAAATAATAAAAATATGCCTTCATCTGTTCATAAGAAAGCAGTCATGGGGACGGCTGAATTTTCAGCTTCCATATCAATTCATATTTCATTATATATTCACCCGCCTTCACATTGCTTTCTGAACATCATCTATATAGAAGAAAATATTAGCTTTCAAGCAACACCAACACAACACGTTATTCATTTTCCTTTCTACCATAACTATACACCCTACACCTTTAGAAGGTACTCTTACAAACCCCCCACCCCCATTATCAATTTCCGGTATCTTCACGTGAACACTGACCTGTAAGTAACTCAGCTCCTTCTTCATCATCTTCTTCTTCTTCTTTTTTCATTTTTTTTTCTTTTTTGATATTTTGATTGTGGATGCTCGAGATTTTGTTGAGGAGCTTATGATTGAGAATATGAATTTAAGTAACGAATTGGACAAGGACGACGTTTTCCTGTATTCTTTCAAGATGTATTTGTTTCGTGAAATAGCTGTTCTGATATTTTCTATAATCGAAGCTTTTGGATTACTGAAATATTATCCTAATAATCTCAATAATTTACCGTTACTAGTTACTTTTGGTAGCTGTTAATGGTCACATCATGGTTGTGGTCATGGAAAATATCAATGAAAAAAATCGAAAATGATTTTCATAGAAAAAAAGGAAAGCAACTTTCTCATTTTCCATTAACACTTTCCGCTAACGATCACTACCACCAGTGGACGGTTATTGCCGCCTTCCATCATCATTTACCAATACAATCAACTATATCTGCAATCTCTTGAGACAACAACCTTGACATTTTGACAATTAGAAATCTTTAATTGTAAAGGGCAGAAAATGTCTCTTTTTAAAACAAACACAACCTTTGTTTATGTTAAAATCTATTATATGCAATCATCAAATGTTGTTGCATCACCAGAAACAGATGGTTGAGAACAGGTGGTGGGTTTTCATTTTCAATGGTTGAGCGTATGAGTACATAGACTTCATGCTCAAGTAGAAGACCATGATTATCGTATCCAATTCTAGTGTTATTTAGTCCTATTATACAATAATTGGTGGGTCATTTTCATGTTATGAATGGTGTCATTATACTATTGAAGGCATGACATCGATTGTCGTTGATAGATCATCCCATGTATGTTTTGTCATAACTAGCACTATAACCAACTGATCTGAAAACTTAAGCTTATAAATGTGGTGTGTACAATTGTATTTATTACTTAACACCCCTCTCACTTTCTCTCACTTGTAAGCTGAACTTTGATTGAGATCCAATAAGTAGATAATTTAATTAAATAGAAGTTGACTGATGATGTAAAGGTTTGAACTCAGAACCTCTTACTTTGATTGATGAATCCTGGATACTTGTAATCCTTGGACATGAATATGTTTTCCTGTGTGATGAAAGCACTTCATGTCGTGTTAGTTGAATGCAGGACCTGAACCTTTACCAGATCCCTTTGTGACAATTCTGTTGTGTGTTTACCTTGGCTACGGACCACTATAGGTTCCCTACTATATTACTGAACCACCAATATTTGATCATTAGCAATGCTGACTTTCAAAGATTCTGAAAATCATGTGAAATATGTTGCACCCTCTGCACTTTTGTTTTGTTCCTTCTGCGTTGATGATAGTTTTCTATTATCTTGATGCTAGATATCAGCTGGTTTAGACTATAAATCATGTCAATCAAAAGGGGGCCAACCTTGTCATTTGAAGAGCAGCTAGTTAAGGTACACGTTCTTCAAACATCAATTTGTTTCTTTGTGCCTTAATATTTTTTCTTGAATTACTGCATGTGTATCATTGCTGGACTCTTTTTGCCTAACTAGTATGTTGGTCCTATGTTTATGAGCGGCTTTGCCGAATATACTTGCCATTCAAGTAACCCTTCTCCATAATTAATGATCTAACACAGGCTGCAATTTCTACCTGTGTGGGTTATGCAGTTGATCCATCTGTAGCAATGTGTTGAATCTCAAATTAATGGTCATCACCAAGTAGCGACAATTTTTTAACACTTTAGCTGTGCTCAATTTTCAGGGGATTGCTCCTTCAAAGACTACCCTGTAGGCTCTATTGCTTTTCACAGTGAATTTTAGGCCTTTGCTAATAAGAAACTTGCACCTTTCAACTGCTTAATCTCTTACACATCTGAGGGAGAGCACTTTCTTCCCTCAACTTACAATCTTTCAAACATTTCCTAGCCTATCATGATTGATATGGCTTGCATCTATCTGTTGCTGTTAATTACAATCTAGGTGCTCGAAAATTGTTTCCAATCCTAGATTTGTGAAAACCCTAATCTAATATTGCCCTGCAGATGCAGTTTAGGACAAAATGATAAGAGATGACTATGTTCTGGTGGAAATGCTAGTTGTTATAGCTAATTTGCTCTCTTCTCATCAGATTGATGATACCAGAAAGCTCATAGGTCCCCTGGCCAATAAGCTTCCAACACTATGTTCAGAAGCATCAATCATCAGGTACCTCAAGGCAAGAAACTGGAATGTGAAGAAGGCAGCAAAAATGCTCAAAGAGACTTTGCATTGGAGACTTGAATACAAGCCAGAAAAAATTCGCTGGGTAAATTTCTTCTGTCATTCTTTTCAATCTTAATCTCATTTTTGTTTCATGAGTTGAGTTTCTGTTGAACCTTGAAGCATGTCCATGCTGTCTGCCACCATCAATTTTTTTTTGCATAATAATTAAGTTGGAGAAATGGGGATAATGAGAAAACCATTTTTATTTGATCCTCTAATGGTAACTATTAGAGATTTATCTAGAGGAGGAAACCATAGTCTTAGCAGTTGTTTTCCTGCAGTATTAGGATATTCACCATATATCATCAACCAGAAACTGGTTCAACTCGTTTGCTACTGAGCTAATGGTACCTAACTTCGGGTGATTAAGGTGACTTAGATATACTGTTCTTTGTTGTTGGTTTGGCTTCTGACTAGACATGCATGCTGTATTAGGATGAAATTGCACATGAAGCTGAGACTGGAAAAATCTACAGAGCTAGTTACTGTGACAAGCATGGAAGGACAGTTCTAGTAATGAGACCTGGCTTTCAGGTAAGTGCATTGCATGCTTTCATCTTTTGGCAATATCTACACAAGACAGATACTTCTATGCCAACTCTCTTTGAGATTATGTTGACAATATTAAAGTTATTATTATTATTTTTTTACTTAATTCAGAACACAACCTCGACAAAAAGCCAGATAAAGCACTTGGTGTATTGCATGGAGAATGCCATATTGAATTTGAAGACTGGTCAGGAACAGATGGTGTGGCTGATTGATTTCCAAGGATGGAACACTTCGAGCATATCAATGAAGGCCACACGAGAAACAGCATATATCTTGCAGAATCATTATCCTGAGAGATTAGGCCTTGCAATCCTCTATAACCCCCCAAAGTTGTTTGAGTCCTTCTGGAAGGTATGATCTTTTCTTATTACTGCATTTTCTCATATGCATTCCTCAACCTTCTCGGATAGGAAAAAGTGAAAATCCTGCCCCATTTTTCCTCTGCTATTTGGAGAAAATGCTGATTCACTTGTCTTGGAAAGCTCTGTTGTGCATTTAGTGAACAGCCTTGGTATTCATGTATGTCTGTGTGCATGTTTTAGCAATTAAGGTCCCAAACTATGTTTAAGCTTCTAGATATGGGCAAATGACTTTTTCTAAATAGGGGTAATATGATGAAGTGGCTATTTGAATTCTTGATTTTCTTCTTCATATCATTTTGATTTTAACTCTACAACCAATTAATCTAGATGCTTAAGCTCATAGATAGTCTGATTTTTGTACAAATTACTTAAAGAATAGGATACTGTCAATCATGCATGACTTGTCATGGTGTTTGCTAGTATGCCGGTGCCATACAGAAAGTATTCTGTATTGGTGCAATAGAATTCTGCTCATGTTCCTTCTTTCTTAAACTTCCATAATTGATCCGATGGTTACTGGAGACCTAATGTCATTTGCTCCATTTATCTTTGGAAGTTTCTACCTTGCTAACATTTAATGGCACATAGAAGGTTAAATGGAAAGGAACAAAGATTAAAAGAGACTTTCCATTAGCCTTTTTCCGATATCGACTGATAAATTGGTACCCAAGGGAAAAAGAAATAGAGAGACAGCAGAGAAATGGATGTGCGATTTCTCTACCAATGATTTCTTCTTGGAATTCCTGGTTTTGTTATCCTGGGGATTTACTTTTGACTGGCTTCTTCCCTGAGCACTTGGTATTAATGGAATCGCCTTTTGCTGCAGATGGTGAAACCATTCATTGAAACGAAGACTTTCAAGAAAGTTAGGTTTGTCTATTCCGATGATACAGAAAGCCAGAAGATAATGGAAGAGCTCTTTGACAAGGACAGGCTGGAATTAGCATTCGGCGGGAGAAATTCTGTTGGTTTTAACTACGATTTGTTCAGTCAACAGATGAGAGAGGATGACAAGAAAATTCCCCATTTAATTGAATCTAGTTACTCTCTATCTGCATATGAACAATCTACAGAATCTAGGGACCAACAGTTGGACGCTCTAGTTTCAGACCATAGTTCAGAGGTATCTGATGAAGGTGAATCTTCAAGCGATGAAGCTAGTTCAAACTTGGAAATCGGCAATGACAAGCCACAACACCTTCCGCTTGCCAACAAAGACACAAGCTAACTCTGAAAGATGTACAAAATCGAAACTAGCATGAAAAGTTTGGCTGAATACATATTAACATCTGATAAAAATGCACTGGTAGAATTATCCTAGCACTATGATTCTTCGATTTACTTTCAAAGTAAACAACTCGTATGCTTACTGCTTGCACCGCACTTGTGAAATCTGGCCATTGAATAATACCCTTTTAACCATCCATCAGGAAACTTACTTCTCCACATAACCAATCAATAACAGATAAAGACGGTACAAATTTGAAATTTCCAGTTAAAAGGACCTTGTCTTCTTAGGAGAGACAAGAACAGGGATACAGATTGTAAGTGAACCTTTTGAAGGATGAATCTGTGGCAGCCAGGTGAAAATTGTTTTTATCTTATGAAGCTGAAGACATTATTAAGCTATATAGTCTTTAACCCTTAATCCTATGTCGATGATGATAGGTAATTAAGTAAAATCGAAAATGTGATGTTTGCATAATGGGCTCTTTCAATTTAGGACTAGACATGCTACGCTTTTAATATCTCAGCCTCCACCCTCAAGCTGAAGTACAAATATTATGCTTTACCTGCTTAAAGATTTTGCAAACACATCTGCAAGTTGCTTGCTAGCTTTGACATAGCTTGGAGTGAAAAGTCCCTCTTAAACCTCTTCCCCATAGATATCACAATCTATCTGAATATATTCGGCTTGCTCTTGCTCATGGGATATACTAGATTTTAAGACAATATGAATACCTGCGTTTTTTTGACTCCACCTGTTATTTAAACTTTTTACTATTGATATTAATAAAGCTTTGTTTGGTCCATGTTCTTCCGGTGAAGGGAATAGTTGCACGTAGCAATTCTGTTATTTATGCTTTTCTCCATTCTCGTATTATTTAGCTTCGCGTGGTGCACCTTTTTTCTTAATATTAAACGAGGAGACACGCATCCATAAGAGCATGAAAAGATTCTATATAATTACTAGATAAATTGGAAATATTTAATGTGAAAAGCACGTGCATGATGGGCCAAAGAGGAGAAAAACCAAGCATAAGTCGTAGTGGTTCCGTGCAATATAATTATCTTATGATAACAAATAGCGGGGATTGAATGAGAAAAATATAATTACTCTATAATAGAGCCATGAGTTAAAAGCTTACATATAAAAAAAACTGCTGACACTCTTTTGTCTAACAAAATATCTAACCAAAACGAATGCCCGATTACTTATAGAGGCATTTCAAACGTGATAATGATTAGTGAAAACAAACATGATGATGATGATGACTAATCATAGCACTTAAAAATGGTATAATCAAATTACATAACTAGTGATACCAACATAATAATTGACTATCTTATTGACTATCGTATCAATTCCTTCCCCCCTTATAAGTTGTCCTGTCCTGAATGGCAACAAAGAATACCTGTTAATTTTAATTAGCTGACCCCCTTGCCATGAAACTGCATTACATGTTGTAAAGTGGTAACATCCTTATACCATTCCCAAACACACCCCGCTAAGACCATTTTGATGGGTCATTTATGATGAGTCTTTGGCCATGGGGCTCTCTCTTTCTGCTGGTTTTGAGGCACAACAGAATTAGAAGCACCTATAGCAGATGAGTTACCCTGTAACACCACACCCCTTGGTTTCGAGCATTCGATTACATAGTAAAGCTGTCCTTAGGGGTAGAAGTCTCAACAGTAGAATGAACTTAAGAGTTTGTAGTGGAGTAAAATAAAAGTTGCACTGACGCAACTTTTCGAAGCTGAGATAAACATTTTGCATGGGTTAGCGGCCAATTGACCTCCAAATCGTCGCATTAATTCCTCTCTCCTTCGACCGGGTCAGATCGAGAATTCCTCGCTTGAGTAATCTCAACCAATGAACACATTGTCCGCTCATGCAAGTAGCAGCAACGACAACTTTTTGATCCTTTCACATTCGTTGCGTATCAAAAAATTGATTGGCTATTAAGATCCAATCTGCCGGATTTATTCTGTCGAATAAAGGCATGACAACATGAGAAGCTTGAAATGGAAGTTCCTCCTGGTCTACTCTTTCATCCGTTGCTCCAAGCAGTGGGCGAACAATGTGACTAGCAGCATTAAACTCGCCAACTCCATGACTCTACTTGCCAATTTGAATGTTGCCATCGGGCGCATGATTCTCCACTCCGTTGTGCTAATTTGCATTGATTTCAAAATTCTTGTCTCGAATATGTTGTTTTCGATGATGTTCCCATCATTAACATGTTTGCCGGAATCATTTTGACTCGTAATCCAGAGTTCTCCCAACAATTTTTTTTTTTTTTTTTGCATTTTCACCATATTTTCTTGAATTAAGGAGACATTCCCCACCGCTTCTTTATGTTCTCGATGCAAAGAAGCGTATTGTTGAATATTAAATATATCTACACAGATCTGTGTCATATTTTTTTCAGGCTCATCCACACGACTCTCCAATGTGTGTCATTATTGAGAGAAATGGTCGAAAATGTGTAGAAAAGTCCTACCGAGTAGGTCGAACCAATCGACAAGAACCAATGGGGATTGAATGAGGAAAATAAGAATATAATTATTGAACTTATAGAAGAAATCTGATTAAAAACCCTAATTCTCTTCGGAAGAGAGCCATGAGTTAGAGGTCTCACGCATGAGTAAACTCCTCACACACCTTATCTAACAAAATAGCTAACCAAAATGAATTCCCTTGTCTTTTCAACTCCCTATTATTCATATAAGCATTTCAAATGTAACAATGACTAATCGAAGCATACGCAATAAATGACTAGCATGTAGTGAAGGCATACATAAATTACATAACTACTAATACCGACACAATAATTGAGTATCATATCCCTTCACTAATTCTCCATGATGGGGGAAAATAATTAGTGGCTTTAAAGAAAAATAGAGCTTGCGTCTTTGGAATGGAGAAATGGAAGATTATAAAGTAATAGCTCTCATCCCGTTGAATGCCAAAATCCAAAATCATCAAGTAGTAAATGATTACTTTTATTGATGATCACCGGTGATAATGGAAAAGAGGATTCCTCACCTTTTTTCTCATTCAAAATCTGTACCAACAGAAAAAATGAAGTTAAGAAGAAAAATTGATGATAAAAAAACAACAATAAAAAATCACCACATTTTAAGATTATGGAAACATATACAAGGATAGCCTATTAATTTGTGCCATTATGTGTGCACTTTAGCCACATTACCTATATTTTACGGAAGGTTTTGAAAACTATAATAAAGAGGAATACTTGGTCTCATAGTCAAATAAAAATATTTTCCTTTAAAATAGATAAAATAAAATGTCAAAATCCAAAGTAATATCCTGCATTCTCTACATAATCTATCTACTTCTTTAAAGAAGGTAGGTGTGCCAATCGATAAAATGATTGCAAGCCATAATGCCTAGATGGCTATTGCAATCTTCTCTTGTACACTTAGTATAGGTCATTTGATATCCCGATGTTGTTACAGAAGTCCCTACGAGGATAACAATACAACTTAGAATTGAGGATTGTTATAGCATAGAATATGAGATGAAAGGGGTCAAAATAACCCCAAAAATTTGGTGCAATTGAAACTATGGTAGATTGGAGCATACTATAAAAGTCCACACATGCCTAAGACATAATTAAGGAAGCACGGTGTTGCTCTTAAGGTAGTGGGAACATAATAGGTGGTATGTTTGTTCAAGATGAAGATGATCTCTACAAAAGAATTTAAAGGAAACTTTTGAGTTTTATTGAAAAGGATTAAATGATCGTGTTACAGTCCTATGCAAGCTATTTATACTCTCAATAATACTTAATATGAAATTAATATCTAACTGACTAACTAATTATTACTAATATCAAAACTACTATCAACTAATATTTAACTACACATATTAAAAAAAAAAACTAAATTATTAAACTATTGTTTTTCTAATATAATTTTAGGTCATAACAACAGCCTCCAAGGATGTTGAGCTTATTGGAAGTTAAGTAGCTAATATCAGCAAGGAAGCAGATGCTGGAGATAAGCAAGTCCAAGGCAACAATAAAAATGCCATTATGGTGATCGAGGGGGACGATTAGGGCAATCCTGCCCAAAACCTCAAACTTGCTCATTTGACTAAGTTAATGGAGAAATTAATAACCTAGAATGATGAACTTTAGACTTTGAATGCTTAAGCAATTGGACAAAATGAGATGCTCATAGACCAGAATGAGGTGTTTAAGGTGCAAATGCATTGAAGACAGAGATGCCAATGCTAAAGATCCCATGCTTCCTAGGAAGGCAGTGAGGGCTCTAATAGTTCTCATTCTCGAGGCTTTTCATCTGATTACTAGGCTCCTTATAGGCAAAGGAGCTACTCTAAACAAAAAAAGAGCCTTGAATAACTACAGGCCAACGTGAGTAGTTCGTTGACAATTGTAACAAAACTTGGAAGTTGAAAAATCTTACCTCAAACTCGAGGAGAAGGGAAAAACTCCTTAGGTAGATGAACCAGTTAAAGGCACCAATTACAATCGATTAGTAGCTTTGATCACTAGAAGAAATTTTGGAACTTATGGGAGTGGGGATAAGAAGGTTGTGTCTTCTAATGCTAGTAGTAGAACTTCAGTCTCTCGCAAAATCTGGGTACAAGTTCTCCTTGTTAACAAGAAACTCTTGACATTTGAGGCATATGATGGGACTACAAATTCGAAAGATCACTTGATGCACTTTCAAACTCTAATGGACTTGCATGGCCTTAATGATGGGATGGGATGAGATGCAAGGCCTTCCTAGGTACTCTCTAGAAGGTCGTACATACATAGCTTAATCATTTGCTAGAGAACTTGATCTCCAATTATGATGACCTTGTTAGGAATTTTGTCTTCCACTTCCAAGCAAGTAATCTCCTGCTAAAGGATAACTCTTCCCTGTATCTCATTTGATAAGGGAATAAAGAGTCCTTCCAGTCATTCATTCCAATGGAGTTTTTTTTTTTTTTTTTAGTTCTTTTAGCTTTCAAATAAGCCATAATCATATGAGATAAAAATTTGACAATTTTAGATTGGTTTAATAAGGTAGTAGTAGAAATACCATAACTGAATGAAGGCATTGTAGCCATGTAACTACTATTGGGGTAAACCCTAATGGGGAATTTTTCATATCCTTATCTAAGTGTAAGCCAACTACCTTGGCCGATTTTTGGAGAAAGGCCTTGAGACACATTGACTAAGAAGATCACATCAATGCTTAATGCGAGGTTGACCAGGAAAGGTCCAATAAAGAGAAGGAAAAGTGATAGGAATCAACTCCCTGGACTGGTCACATGAAGCAAAGCTAGAGGACTCTAAGGATTCTCGTGAAAAATACTAACTTGAAGCCATATCCGAGACGGGGATTCTTATTCCAAACCAATCTCTTACTAACCTGACTATTAGATCTTCACACGTATCAAATCTAATCCTACCCAACAACAATACCTTATTCCAGAAGACAGACAAGACTATTCAAGCTAAGTTATCTAATCAACTACAGACATCTGAGGCCAATACAACTGACTTCACTATAGGACTGATTGTCCCCCAACTTGATCCAAATTAAGTTGGCCCTTGACTGCAAATGTTATTTTGCTTCCACCTACTTTGTATCATATTTTTCCCATCTAGCTACTAAGCAACACACGTGTTTTCTGATATAATATTCTAGAATGATTCTTTTTTTTTTTTTTCCGTACTGAATATTCTTTATCTCCTTTACCCCTTTTGGTATATTCTATGTGACCTAATTGTAAGAATACCCTTTTGTCTTTTCATACATGTAAAGTAGGCCTAGTGAACGAGTATATAAACCCCTACTTGCTTGTACGTAGACAACAAACTAATCAGTACAGAAATTATTCACAATTCCTTTTAGCAACCTTAGTGTTCTCATTATCCTTTAACTCTTATCTATTCCCTTTAGTAAGGAGTAGTGGTGCGTAACCCTTCGATTTGGATTGGTGAGTCATATCCTGCGAATTGTAGGCTGAGTAGAATTAAGTGGCACATCATATCTATTCGGTACCCAGACTTTGCTAGCCTTTTTCTTTGTTTGCTTTTGGTTTGCTTCGTTATGGTGTTTTTTCGTGTATCCTACTTTGGAGACATATCAACTTTGTTGGTATAAGGGAATTGTTTCGCTAGGGAATGTGTGAAGTTAAAATGAAGTTTTAGTTTACTTTACTATTAGTGGCTACTATATTCTCTCCATAACTACAACAGTATGTTTGAGTGTAAGTAAGTGTAGTATCATTATCACTCTGTTTTTCATTACGAAAATAGAGTAAGCTCATTTCCATTCTGTTTGAGTCATTATTAGGTATTAAAGTTGTTAGCGAGTTGTTAATCCATTCGAAAAGTATTATACCATGTTAGATTCGAGTATTCAGGGTGTTATTGGTGACTAGAGTAGTGGTGCTTAACCTAGTCGTGGTCATAATGGTAGTAACATTCTAGGATTGGTTGATGACAAACTTGATAAACTCACAAACCTTGTTCAGAGTCTAGTCACAGCAATGTAAGCTAACAAACAACAACCCCAAGGTGTACAACATCACAACCTACAAGAAAACGCCCCTGAAAGACACTATGGTAAAGGTAACCAAACCAATCACCTAATTTGACTACAGTGAACTGGAGGAGTAGCAGATTGAACCACTAGATGAAGATTGGAGTTGAAGGACATTAAAGAAGACGGTGAGGAGTTGGATGTTGAAGAGTTTGGGAAGGAAGAAGAGGAAGATGACTATTACCTACAATAGTGACGAGGATAAGGATGAGGACACCAAGATCCTTGAGGATTAGACAATGTCAAGGTTCAAATTCTGCCCTTTAGTGAAAGTGGAGATGTAGACGTAAATGAATACTTAGAGTGGGAAGAGAAGGTGGAAAAGGTGTTTGAATGTTGATAGGAATCAATCCCTTAAGCCAATTACGCGTATCCAAGTTAGAGGACTCTAAGGACTCACTTGGAGGATACTAACTCTCAACCATAGCTAAGATGAAGATTCATATCCCGAGCTAGTCTCTTACCAAGCTGATTATCAGATTGTTACTTGTATCAGATCTGCTTCTGTTTAGCAGTGATACTTTATCTCAAAAGATAGGCAAAGAATAGTCGAAGCAAGCTCTCAATCCGACTACAGGAATTTGACCTTGAATCGAGCTTACTTCTCTTTAGAAGAACTAATTGGTCCCTGACTTGTTTCAAATCAAGTTGGCCCCTAACTGCAAACGTTATCCTGCTTCTGCTTACCTTATATCACATTCCTAATATCCAACCACTAAGCAACACGTGTCTTCTAACATAATATTCTAGGATGATTCTTTCTTTTCTGTACTAAATATTCTTTGCCCTTTTTATTTAATATGTTTTATGCAACCTAATTTTAGAATACCCTTTTGTCTTTTCATACATGTAAAGTAACTCTAGTAAATAGGTATATAAACCTCTGCTTTCTTGTATGCAGGAATCAACTAATCAGTATCAGATTATTTAAGCTTCTTTTGAGTAACCTAAGTGTTCTCATTGCTTTCCAACTTTAGTATTCTTATTACTCTCCAA
Organism: Lumnitzera racemosa; assembly: GCA_024138005.1. NCBI lineage: Eukaryota > Viridiplantae > Streptophyta > Magnoliopsida > Myrtales > Combretaceae > Lumnitzera > Lumnitzera racemosa. The sequence goes on along the minus strand of JAMXBC010000004.1, from coordinate 70,127,951 downwards.
CTCTTATTTATTCCCTTTAGCAAGGAGTAGTAGCGAGTAGCCTTTCAATTCAAATTGTTGTGTCATATCTGGTAAATTGTAGGCCGTGTATGATCTTGTTAGTACGTCATATTTAGCTAGATAGTTTATGGATTTGCTAAACCCCCATTTTATTTTCTTATTCTTACTCGTTGTGGTGCCTCTCCATGTGTACCACCTCAGAGACGCGTCAAATGTTATGGGTATACAGATGCTGTTAAAGTTCGACTTGCTGCATTAGAGTTTGTTGGGTATGCTATTATATGGTGGAAGAATCTGAGTATAGTCAAAGCAAGGGATGGAAGACGAGGTGTTAGAATCTGGGATGAGATAAAAAGGTTAAGAGGAAGATTTGTGCTCAAGACTTACCTGCAAGATACATTTGCAAAGTTGCAAAAACTTCACTAAGGAAGCTGATCTGTTGATGACTATGTAAGGGAGTTTCAAATGCTAATGATTTTAGCCAATGTAGAAGAACCAGAGGTTCATACAATATCGAGATTCATTTTTAGGCTCAAGTACGGGATTTGCAATATCGTGAAAGTATAAAGGTTTTATACTTTGGAAGAGGCAATCAAGAAAACATAACAGGTCAAAAGGCAATGGACGAGTCAACCTGAGCTGACATTCTTATGAGCCCCAGTACCACGTCAACCTGGTCAAGCTGAGCCAAGGAGGTCATATAGGGTCGGGGATAGGAATGATCAATCTAAAGACAGCTGGGCAAGCCAGTAGGGCCAAGTTGGTCAGCTGGGCCAATCCGAGGTTAGGTAACCCCTAGGACACATGAGAAAGGGTAGACCTCCAAATAGAAGACCAGCAAGGTGAAATGCTTTAAATATTTAGGCTTCGGACATATGGTTACCGAGTGTCCAAATTAACGCGTTATTGTACTTCGAGGAGATGTAGTGGATAGAACCAACAAGAGCGAGCTCGAGTAGGAAGAGGATGTTGGAAAACCCGAAGTTGAAGAAGAAGAGGAGACTTGTGTCTATACCGACCAAGGAGAAGTGATGACCCTAATCCTGAGTTGAGTACTGAGTTTGTTATCGAACTTTGAGGAGGACCAAAGGGAGAATCTATTCCATACTAAGTAAACTATCAAAGGCCAATTATGTACGATCATTGTAGATAGGAGAATTTATATTAATGTTGTTGTACAGTCTTTTTTACAAAGGTTGGGACTGCTAACCTCAAAGCATCTCCAACCTTACAAATTGCATTGGCTTCACGATAAGGGTGTTTTGTACATAACTGAACAAGTGACTGTGCTATTTAGTATTGGAAATGTGTATAGGAAAGAAGTAGTTTGCGATGATGTCTCCATTGGAGCTTCACATCTATTACTTGGACAACCTTGGTTGTTTGACCGACGTATTACTCACAATGGTATAAGAGCATTTATGCCTTTATTAAGGATGGAAGGAAGATTGTATTACAAACCATGACCTCGTCTCAAGTAAACGAAACCCACAACCAGCTTAGGTAAGTTAGTAAGAGGAAAGCCTTGGTGATGAGCCGAAGAGAGCTCCGAGTTGCTGAAGAACCTATGTTCTTATTAGTTAGAAGGATATTGGAGGTGAAAGCTTTGGAGAATGTTCCACGTGAGATCAAAAGCTTGTTAAGTGAGTTTTTCAATCTATTCCTTGAAGAACTACCCAAGGGACTACCCTCAATTCGAGGTATAGAGTACTGCATTGATCTATAGTTAGGTATTGCCCTACTGAATCGACCTGCATATAGAATGAACCCTTAGCAACTTGCTTAGCTAAAGAGACAAGTGGATGAACTTATAGAGTGAGCATATGTAGGGGAGAGCATGATCCCTTGTATGGTACTAGCTCTACTCGTTCTGAAGAAATATGGTTCATGGCACATGTGCATCGACAACCAATCAATCAACCAAATTACTGTTAAGTACAGATACCTGATACTGAGACTTAAAGACATGTTATATGAACTTCATGGAGCCAAGATATTTTTGAAGATTGATTCGCGAAGTAATGACACCAAATTTGCATGAGACCAGGTAATGAGTGGAAAACTGCCTTCAAGACTAAGTATAAACTCTACAAATGGTTGTTTATACCGTTCGGACTAACTCATGCACTAAGCACATTCATGAGGTTAATGCACCATGTGATGCACCCCCTAATCAGAAGATGTGTAATCATATACTTTGACGACATACGAGTATACAGTGTCGACCTGAACAACCATATTCAATATCTCCAAGTAGTATTTGACATTCCATGAACTATGAAGTTATATGGAAATTTGAAGAAGCGTATCTTTTGGCAGAATGAAGTGATTTTGTAGGGTTTATGGTGTTAGGGGAAGGAATTCGAGTAGATGAGGAAAAGATCTGACTTGTTCTAGAATGGCCGATGCTGAAAAGTGTTATTGAGGTCCCAAGCTTTCATAGCCTAGCTTCTTTCTATAGGCAATTTATCAAAAACTTTAGCACCATAGTTGCCCCCTTAATCGAGCTAACAAAGAAGAATGAAGGATTCAAGTGGGATGATTAAGCTAAGCAAAACTTTAAGGCAATCAAGGAGAAGCTCACTTAGGTGTTTGTCCTTTCACTGCTGGATTTCGATAAGCCCTTCGAATTGGAATGTGATGCAGCGGGGGTAGGAATTGGTACTGTCTTAATGTAAGAGAGACAACCCATCGCCTACCATAGCGAGAAGTTTAGTAGTCTTGCTCTGAATTATTCTGTGTACGAGAAAGAATTGTACTCTCTTTACCGATCCCTTACTGTTTGACAACACCATTTGCTGCCATGAGAGTTTGTTATTTATATAGATCATGAGTCTTTGAAGCATCTAAGGAATTAGAATAAGCTTTCGAAAAGGAATTTGACACAAGAAGGGAAGCGCAAATGTGGTCACCAATGCTTCATTACATCGGTAAACCTTGCCGACCACTTTGCAAACAAAATTATTGGGATTCTCACTTATTACTGAGTAGCATGCTCATGATCCTCATTTCGGCTCTATCATAGAATAATATTGGGATGGAATTATTGTCAAGGGATATTATGTTAAAGACGGCTATCTATTCAAGGACCAAAAGCTACACGTATCAAACTATTCCACGCATGAGCTGTTGATCAAGAAAGCTCATAGCAGTGGATTATCAAGCCACTTTGAAGAGACTAAGACAGTCAATCTGTTGAAGGAGAACTTTTATTGGCTAGGTTTGGCCAAGGATGATCATAAGGTAGTTGGTAGTTGTGAAGCGTGAAGCATGCTAAGGGGAAGAGAGAACCCTATGGAGAATACAAGCCTCTGCCGATGCTAACCTTACCTTGGGCTAACCTTAGCATGGACTCTGTTCTAGGGTTGCCCCAGATATCTAAAGGGAAAGATTCTATCTTTGTTGTAGTGGATTACTTCAGTAAGATGGCGCAGTTTATTCCATACCATCGAACTAAAGATACTTTGTATATTGTCGATTTGTTTTTGCAGAAAGTTGATCAACTACATGGAGTGCCAAAGACTATTGTCTCATATTGGGACGTAAAATTTTTGAACAATTTTTGGAAGGCTCTTTGGAGATGCTTTTGAACTAAGCTGGTATTCAGCTCTAGTAGCCACCCTTAACTTGATGGCCAGATTGAAGTGGTAAACAGGACACTAGGCAATCTACTTAGAGTTGTTATGGGAAAGAACTTAAGGGATAAGGATTTGTGCCTTCTAGTTGTGGAATTCGCATACAATCGAACTGTCCATAGCATCACTAAGAAGACCCTATTTGAGGTTATCTATGGCCTAAACCTTACTATTCCCCTAGATATGTCGGTGCCCTAACAGCGACTGAAAAGAGTCAATCTAAAGTTACTCGAGCCCAAGAATTATATGAACTACACTAGTCTGTAATCGAGAAGATTGTCGAATTCAATTAGAAATAGTATGAAATTGGTAGTTGAAGCTGCCAAATTGTCACTTTCTAGCCAGGAGACTTAGTTTGGATCTACCTTAGCCGAGAACGATTTCCACACTTGAGATAGAGAAAACTATTTCCTCGAGCTGATGGTCCATTCAAGGTCTTGAAGAAAGTCAACCGCAATGCCTACCAGATCGAGTTACTTAACAACTATGGTGTCTCTCCCACTTTTAATATATCCAATTTGATTTCTCACCAACTAATAGAAGAAGACCCTATAGGTGCCCTAGAGGAAGGAGTAGAGGTTACTCTAAATTTGAGAGCAAATCTTTCCAACCTTCAGGCAGATGATAGGAATTAACTCCCTGTATCAGTCACACGAAGTCAAGCTAGAGGACTCTAAAGACTCATGCAAAGAATATTAACTCGAAGCTATATCTGAGACGGAGATTCCTATTCTAAACTGATCTCCTACCAACTTAACTATCAGATCTTTACATATGTCAGATTTGCTCTTACCCAACTTAGATTTGCTCTTACCCAACAACGATGCCTTATTTCAGAAGATAGCCTAAGACTATTTGAGTCAAGTTGTTGGATCGACCATAAACATCAGATGTTAATACAACTACCTTCTTTATAAGACTGATTGACCTCTGACCTGATCCAGATTAGGTCAGCCTTTAACTGCAAATGTTGTTTTGCTTTTGCTTACTTTGTATCATATTTCTCCCATCCAACCTTCAAGTGATACGTATCTTCTAACACAATATTTTAAAATGATTCTTTCTTTTTCATGCTAAATATTTTTTGTCTCTTTTACCCCTTTTGGTATATTTTATGTAACCTAATTGTAAGAATACTCTTTTGTTTTTTTATACATGTAAAGTAGTCTTAGTGGACAAGTATATAAATCCCCACTTGCTTGTATGTAGACAACGAACTAATCAATACAGAAATTATTCACAATTCCTTTGAGTAAGCTTAGTACTCTCATTACCCTTTAACTCTTATTTATTCTCTTTAGCAAGGAGAAGTGGTGAGTGACTTTTCAGTTTGGATCAACGAGTCATATTTGACAAATTATAGGCCGAGTAAGATAGAGTGGTTCGTCATATCCGTTCGGTAGCTACCCAGACTTTGCTAGCCTTTTTCTTCGTTTGCTTTTGGTTCTCTTTGTTGTAGTGTTTCTCCGTGTATCCTACCTTAGAGAAGCATCAAAAAGAAGAAGGCCTTGGTGAAGGATCGTTTAGGTCTTAGGGTTTACATTCATGGCCCAAAGGATTAAAAGCGATCCAACCCTATATTGAGAAATGATTAGCATATTCCCCTAACCAAGAGCAATAAGGGGTATCTTTATAGAGGTCCGTAACCTTAGGTTACCGTTAAAACCTGAAAGGATGAAGATCGGGTCAAAGTGCCATGATGATGGTAAGTACTGTTAGTTCCATAGAATTATCGAGCACAACATTGAAGAATGCTATTAATTGAAGAATGCGGTAGAACTTGCTATCCAATGTAGGTTCCTACATGAGTATGTCACTAGTTTGCTAGACAAAGGTGAATGGCTACCTCAAAGGAGAAGAATAAAGGAAGATTGTGTGGAAGGTGAAGGTCAAAATGATCGACTTTGCAATCAAGCTCCTAATGGCATCACTAATACCATAATGGAAGGCTTACACCTAAGGACTAAATTAAATCCCTCAACTTTAGGGTTTGCCTTGACTGCTTAGCAAGTTTATGAGGTAACAGAGAAGAGGTAGAAGATTGATAACTTTATCTCCTTTCACAGGTGATGACCTGTGGAGGATTGAAACTTTATACCAAGATGTCCTAGTCATTGACACCTACATCGTCGAGTTTGAAGTTCAAAAGATGATAGTGGACACTATAAGTTTGGCAGACATTACCTTTAAGCATCCTACAATCAGATTAGAGAGATACTCCTAACCTAGATGAAGCCTTATCACCATGACCTTATCGAATTCAATAACTAAGCAGTGTATCCTAAAGACATAATTACGCTCAACATAGAGCTTAAGGATGATGATAATGTAGCCATCTACTCGATGGAATTTATGGTGGTGTACTTCAAATCCCCTTTTAATAGGATCCTTGGGTGACCAAGTATAAACACCTCTAAAATGATTGCGTCCTCTTTGCACATAAAGGTGAAGTCATGCCTTTAATGCAGTGAGGCACTAAGTGAAAAAACTTTTTTATATTTATTTTATATTATTTCGCATTATATCTTATTATTTATAATCTTATATTTTTTCATATTACATTTTTTGTTATTTTTTAATTTTATTTTCTTATTTTTATTAATTATTTTACATTTTTAAATTAAAATAAACAAAAAACAAAATAAATATTTGGTTAGGTTGGAATTGATTCCAACGTGGGCTTAGAACAGAATTTAGGTGGGATTTAAGTTAGATCTTGAACCAAGTTTAGATTACATATCAACTATAAGGGGTAGAGAATGTCGATATTTTTAAATATAGCTTGAAACCCATCAATTGATAAATTTTGACTTTTAAATTTGCCCTTATCCTCATGATATGAAATGACCCTTGAAGTGAGATTAATGGTAACCTAAGATCATATTTTTTTGAAAAATTCTATTTTTCCTTATTTTATGATAGTTTTCATTTTTTTTTTTTTTTAATTTTTCTATCATTCATCTTTTCAATTATTTTTTTTTTGTTTTTTTGCACTTTTTCATCTTTTCTATTTTTTGTATTTTTCATTAGGACATCTTCATTTATTATTGGAACCCTAGAAATTATGAGTTACAAAAATGAGATGTCTATAATAACCAAAAGTAGTTTACCACAATCTTATAAAAAAAATTGATAAGAACAACAAAAACGAAATAAATCACTGCAAGAAACTTTTGTATATCAATATTCGGTATAGCCCATTACAAATGTTGCCTATTACAGGTTAAAAGAACCTAACTATTTAAGGAAACAACTTAAAAGGAAATAAATTAATAACCTAATAAACCCAGTTAAGGACAAGAATGTGAAACAACTCAAAAGATGAAACAATTTAATAGCCTATCAACCTAGGTAGTATGTAGTGAGGAAATTATAAAATGGTAAATATATAGAATACCATTTGAACTAAACAACTCAAAACATCCTTCTGTCATTCAAATGACACAAACATCCTTGTATAAATAGTAAAATTGCTCGAATTGTTTAAACACCGTTATGAATCCACTCGGACACCTTTGTGTGGAACTATATTTCTTCACTTTTTTTTTTCCAAATTTTAATTATTTATTCTCCGTGAATATTCAAGTCAAGTCTAGATCTTATTATTTCCCCCTAAACTTAAATATGAAACTTGAATATCTTGCATGACGATTTACTGAAACCCCCGTAAAAGGTCATAAATTTTGAAAATAAATAAAACAACTTATAGAGACAATCGAGCACATCGAAGGCACAAGGGCATCTCAATACGACACGTAAACAAATAGGTACTCAGACTTGCGGGCACAAAATATGTTGGGTTTCAATACAAGAAACGCACGAGCATGCAATATGTCACAATCCCCGACCATGGATTCAAGTATGAGGACATAACTTAGGCTTATTACATAACAAGTATACTTTAAAGGTTGATTTGATTTCTCGTGAGCAAACTAGTCAGGAGATAATACAACTTTCCTAACGAGGTTATGAAGGTCAAATGGGTAGTGACAAAGCTACAATGGCTCTCTTAGTAGGAAGAAAGGCTCAAAATGGTCGTAGAAAATAGGTAGAGAATACTGGCTCACCATCCCGAATATGAGTAAAGGTGAGAATCCAAGAGACGGTTAACTTATATGGGCACTCTAGAAGGGGAAAACCTCTCATCGTATGAAAAGTGGTCTTAGAGTCAATGTTTCAACCTCATCAAGTCATCTAAAAATTTGCCTAGTTTATTTAATGTGTACATAGTTCTTGTTGGAGAATAGGCTTGTGTGGGTTCATCTCGAAAGGAGGAGTAGCCACTAAAGGGAAGACTTTACTACAAGAGGGGACAGTTGTGTTGAAAGTCGAATCCTAATAAGAATTTCGATAAATTGTGCTTTTGGGGGAAAATTTTAACATTAGACCATTTAGCAAGGGGCGATCTTGGAGGATGAAGGAATAAGCAAGGGCAAAAGGGAGCCTATGGAAGTTCAAAGTTTTAGTATGATCTTGGGTGGAGTTAACCACCAAGAAGAATAAGGTTGGTGATCTTTGAGTGAGGGTAGTAATAGCATATTAGCTTCATGAAGAAGGCATCATGAATATGGGTAGAGCAGAATATCACAATTCATAAGCTCGAAGTCAAGTGTAAGGGCTCAACTTAGGCTTATATCATAGCAAGCGGCATCAGTAGGCTAGCTTATTCTAGGGATGGGTATACTATGAAGATGGGTTCAGCCTCTTATGAGCAAACTAGGAAAAGTTGAATGAGCAATGCAAGTTGAAACTAGTGGGATAAGTTGAACCTTCCAAATATATGTAAGTTTGTGATAAAGCCAAGATGGCTCTCGTAGTGGGAATGATAGGCTCAGAATAGCTTTGGGAAAATAAGAAGAGAATATGAGTAAAGATGGGAATTTAAGGGATGATCAAGCACTACATTAGCACTATAAGAGGAAAGCACCTCCTGCAGTGACATAAGGCACATAACTATATTTAAGTGTATGGAGGCTATGAAGTTGTCCCATATTTTCAAGGCGCTAGGACAATGAAAAATATATGATTTTAGCAGATGGTGAAGGCACTTGATAATGATATTTAAACACATGATAATAAAAGTATAACAATTCAATTATTCTAAAATTGCCATATTACATGTGTACTTACAATATGAAGATCACCTTATAAGTCAGGAATTGTAAAACTCCAATTAAATATTCACTCATTACATCTAATCATAATATATATAGTATATCTGTATCAAAATTTTTATGGAAATCAATATTCCATAGTTCGTCAGAATCGCAAAAAATTGAAATCCCATATTAAACAATAAGATTGGGTTGCCAAAATTGCATAACGGATTAGGTTCAAATAAGTTTAAAGGAGCAAAGATTTTGGAAATAGAAGTACCCATATCTTAATATTCTTCCTCACAAAATCTAAGCTCAATCTAAAAATATGCTATCCTATACCTATCCTTCATGGTCCGAGTTTTGTACAACTCATTCCCAACTTCAATATGACATGTACGAAAGACTATTAGGAGGCAAGCAAAACCACAACTTAATGAGATCCTTCCTCATATCATACCACAAGAAATCGCAAACAAGTTATTAGTCATAAATATGTTATGTATGAAACAACCATATGAATGTCGCAACATACACAGTCATTTGGAAACTATATATAACCTAGATTTACACTCTCTAGCCACTAAGGGTTCGGGAATAAGTGCCAACACATCAACTCTAGGTGCCACCACTTCGAGCTAAATTGCCCTGGACCCAATGCCTTATTAATTAATACATCAATGAGCCCTTCTTAAGCAGGGTTTACTTTAATATTATATAATAATATGATAATACATATATGCTCAAGAGTGTAGGCAATTCTAAGTAATTGCATCTATAGATGGAGCCACGACTAAAGGACAACATTCCTCGATACACTGTAGTTTCCAAAGGCTAAGGTAAGGTTACATCGAACAAAGCATTACCTTCGTATAACCTCTTCATACACCCGTGTGATGCTAATAGCCTTCTTCATGTAGTCATATAATTTATGTCTAATTTAAATTTAAACCAAATAGTCTTTATATACCAAACAAATAAGGTAGACACTCGACACTAACAATGTAATCAATGGACATGGTATCCAATTTTTGGTTTCATATAATTTAGAATGTTTTTGCACAACATAGTAATCAATACTAAGCATGTACATTTCTCATATTCCCCAAGCAAATTAACTTTGTAATTTTAATTACAATGCAACAATACTACAAGAACAAGCAAATACGATAATCACCGAGAATTACTCATCTATCTAGGGGCACTAATCGTAGTAGTTGTCAAGTAAATAGTTGATAAAGAATTTCTCCAAAGTAAATATTGCCTAAGACATCAATAAGCAGTATATAAGTTATCTACAACTATAATTAAGCTTAAACTATATTTAGTTTCACTCCTTCCCTAACTCAAACCCCAACTTTGATCGACTTTAGTTTATTTATTTTAGTTGCAATTTCTATAAGTAAATCACTATCTTAAAGGATCTAATTTCTTTTAATATTGGTTATGTTGGATTAGTTTCTTATTTAAGTAGTTCGTTAGATTAATTGATTTTATAAGTTGGATATTACTTGTTATATTAAGGATTATTTAATTAAACTTAGTTTATGACCAAATATTTAGGTTTTAGACCCATTAATATTTTTAGGTTCCAAATTTTTAAATTCTCATTTTATTTTAATTAAAGGTTCAAAACCGGAGCTAAGGTAGGCTAATTTTTACCGTTGCTAGATCTAATTGATGTGTCAAGCAATTTAGTTGAAAACACCTTCGTTTTGTATTATAGCATGGGCTTGTACATATAATATAAAGCATTCATTTAATATGCTTGTTAAGACATTGATATGGTATGTTGTTAAAATTGACTAAATTGAAATGGAGTGTGACTCAACATATCAAGGCAAATGTATAGACATATGTCTATATTCAGAGTTATTAATGTTATTCAATTTTTTAAGATATGCACGAAAAAGATTCACCAATAGCTACAAGTTAGAACTATTTCCATGCATTTGAATTTATTATTTTCATTATTACCTAATTTACTTGAGATGAATATGGATTATTGTGAAACCAAATTTATGGTGCTTTATCTAATATACTACTACTAACTAGTCATAGGCATTTGGTACAATCTACTAAATCATTAAATCCTAAGTGTACATATACATATACATATATATATATGTATAGATACATACGTGTTTCTTTTTATGAGTATTGAAAATAAAAACTGTAATTTATTAACTATTTCCAAATGGAAATTTTTTATATATATCTAAAATTTGACACTTATTGTACAATACAAAATTAAAATTTAATCACTTGCGCTGATTTTGAAGCTCATTGTACAAAGTTATGTATATCAAATAGTCATTTCCCTTATCTTTTAATTAATATTTTACGGTGTTATGTTTTATTAATAACAAGAATAAAAGAAACAAGTTCGCAAGTTTTCCACTCTTTATTTCCTTAGAATATATATTGATTTACACCATTATTTTATTTAATCATTATTATTTTAGTTGCAGTATGTAGTGGCTGGTTATGACTTATAATAGAGACCTTTTACTCTAGACAAGTCTAATAAATAAAGTTTCCTATTACTTAGTTGATTATATGGTAGATACAAAATATACTCTTCAACATTCGGAATCAATACGATATTACCAAATATTTTTCCAATATTGCATTAACATTAGTCTATGATCTTTTCCTTTCCTTCTTTTTTATTATAAAATAAGCATCATATAAGTTTTAATTTCTCATCAAAGAAAATTCTTAGTACAAAAATTATATAAATTAGATATTTTTAACCATTATTTTAAAATTGCATAGTGAAACTTCAAAGATTATATCAAAGATCAATAAAACCACGAGTTGACGAATTTGATGATATTTTACTATAAGCACGTATATTATATTAAAAATATCACATGATATAGATTGAGTGAAATGTACTAACATATATTGCTGGTGTCACGCCCCGAAGCGGCAGAGTCGTAACAATCCCGCCGTGTAAACCATCCTAAGATAGAAGTTGGCCTTACAACCGCTATCTTAGACCTGATCTACACGAGGTGTCCACAACTAACCCGCTTTGAAGTAAACAGTTTGTAATTTAAATAAATCATTTACCAATAAAAGTGAGAAATTATATATATGTTATAATTCAGTTATTGCAGTTAAAGTTTACAATATTTTTCTATAGCACTTTTCTATATCATTATATCATTCGGAAATGAAAAATAATAAAAACTTAGACCTTAAAAATATGTGTTTATTCTTCAATATTTTTCCTCATTCCCCAGAATCCAGCAGTTGCTAGCTTTAGAGTAGTTGTTGTCGCTTTTTAGCCAGCACCTGCACGACGTCTATAGGGATGTGAGCAACCACAGCTCAGTGAGTTAGGACGGAGGACTTAAAACTATACCATACACACAACAAGGTTTTCAATCACTTATTAGGTGCAATGCATGTGCAAGCAAATGCTATCGCACGACGTTGTCCGGCCCGTCGTGAAATTAGAGAAATTACGCCCGCTCTAATTTGGGTTGAGGAGTTGCCGTTAATGCAACAGCTCACGATCAAACCCAGGCTTGTGTAATGGAGACCTTGCTCCTCCCGTGACTACCTTCGAACCATTGTCTTCACCCTCGCCGCGACCTCCTCTCCTGTCACTTAGTTCGACTGAGGATGAAGAAGGGACCATTTTGCAATCCTGCGCTATCCCTTCCGAAGGGGTCGGTTTTTGGCCGGAGAGTCCTAAGTTCCCCTAACGGGTTGCCATGCATGTCCGATTATGATTACTGGTCGGATATTTAATTAAGTCCAGTTTAGGGTGATCAATCCTTTCATACAAGTCATACAATATGTGCCAGAGCAACAAACAGAATCATAGCATCACCCATAATCAAGCACATGCACACATTCTCTATCTAACAAGCCCAACCAAGCATAATCTTAAGCCTCCAAAATACAGCATCGTATTAAAAAAATGGCTTCATAGCACTGTTCTATATCACATGAGCATCCTACAGAAAAAAATTGAGCTCCAAACTACACTCTTAAGGTCATTTATTTCTAAACCGAAATGTGCTTGGTTTTGCATGATTTCTTAAGGACCCTATATTACGGGAAATGTTTTCATCTAAATAATATTTTTCCTACAAACTACATACAAAAATATCGCAGAATAACAAAATTCATAATTTTATAATTATATTTACTATTTTTACAAAATTTCACAAGAATCGGGCTGGAATTTGGACTCACCGGTTTGGGTAGCTCCGGCCACCGCGGGCCGCCGTAGCCTTGTCGACCGACCCGGGCGCTGCCACCACCGTGTGGTGGTGGTGGCCGTCCACTCCCAGCTCCTCGTCTGGTGTGGGTTCCCTTTAAAATCCTTAACTGCACAGTTTTTCTTATTTTTTTTATTTTCTGGATTTTCTCTCGAATTTTCAACTCTCTCTAATTTTTTCTGATTTGTATCTATCCAAATGAGCTTCTGAATTTTTCTTGCTATTTATAGATGATTTTTGTAATTATTATGCATTAATTTGACAAGACTTTGTCCAGTTTCCTTAATTTTTGGCTTTTAAGTTGTTCAATTTTTATTGGCCAATTTTTCTTTTTTTGACCACAACCTGATCTTGCATCAGCTTATCCTCTTTTGATCTTTTTCTGATTTTTCCATAATTATTTTATATTTTTCTTTAATTATTTGCCTAGTTTTCGACCAATTTAGGTAATTACGCGTATTTTTATCTACACGTAAATACATGTGAGGTACACATGAACATTCCTAAATATTATTTTGGTCATTGTAAAATTTTTAGTATACATATAATCTATCTCTAGTAGCTTCTTAGTTATTAGATTACACTTTTTGCCTTTTCAGTAATTAGCAATTATTATGCTTAAAATTTGAAAATTTTATAGTCTCCTATTTTACTATTTATTTTCTTAAATTTAAGTTTACGGGGTCATTTTTACTAATATTTCTCTCAATAGTTTATGATTTGGGTGTGATCGGATCCTTTAGCCGATAGCCCTAAATCTTGGATTCTAAGTTCAATCCTATGGTTACTTGGATGAACTTTGAGGCTTACAGCTGGTGTCTTTCATATGTGCTCCTGTATTATTATTATTATTATTATTATTATTATTTATAGTAAATAAATAGAAGTGGTCAATAAAATTTTAGACTTACTTGTTTATTAAACATCTTTATTAAATCTATAGAAGATACATGCATCAATCTATTATTATTATTATTATTATTATTATTATTATTATTATTATTATTATTATTATTATTATTATTATTATTATTATTATTATTATTATTATTATTATTATTATTATTATTATATATAGTAAATAAATAGAAGTGGTCAATAAAATTTTAGACTTACTTGTTTATTAAACATCTTTATTAAATCTATAGAAGATACATGCATCAATCTTATTATTATTATTATTATTATTTATTTTCTAATAAAAAAATTTACCAATCTATACTCATTTTGAAGTTGACAAAACACAATTTCATGTGAGATAGTTAAACCAATCATATTTTTATCAGTTTTAAGTTGGATTTTGTATAAGATTAAGCATTTGTTCTTCTATATTCAATTCAACCTATACATGATCTACCCTTTAAAACAAAACACCACTTCATCACATACAAGCAATTAGAAAATATTCATCTTTCCTACTTAAAGCCCATGATCATATGTAATTTAGACACATACATTCTTAATTTCTATTAACTCTTATCATATCATTTGATTTAAATGCATTTGTAGCTTTATATTCTCCTTAATCTTTCCATGTTGAAGTTTAAGGATTTCCTTTTCTTTTCCCTATTTCTTAGTCAAAACATAAATGAGCCAACTTCTATCAATATTTTACTATTACCATAATTTATCTTCTCAAGGGCTAATTTTTACTTTGTATAAAGTATAAGGGCAACACAATCTCTTTTCCTTTCACTAACAAGAATTGGGATTAATAGGTTAACCACTAGCCTCTTATGGCCATTTTTGCTTGCAAGTTCAAGATTCATAACACATTGAAGGTTCCAAAAGGATAGGCACTTACTTAATTTAAATGGTGTATTTAGTTCTATTGGTCAGTTTTGAGGGGCATTGAAATGTTAGCTAACATAAATTTGCTTGTAACTCATTGAGTAGCAAACAACAACTATGTGGAAAGGGACAACAATGAATAAAGAATGATGTTAGATTTTCTTGTTTGAGAAATCGTAAGCAAGTTTCACGTTAGAGGTCAAAGTTTACCTTGTTTACATTGTGACTTATAAGGAGAGTCAAGGGAAGTTTTCGTTGCAAGACTCATGGCTCTGTTTTGATGCTCAAACCGAGCACATGGTAGCCATGAAAACAAAAGAAGAAGAAGCAGAAGAGAACTGGTCAGTATGCTAGTCTTAGATAGAGTTTTGTACTTTTATGGTACAAATTTCAGAAAAATATACCGAAATGGTTCGTTCTCGAAAAATTTTACAAAAGTAATATGATAAAGGTATGCGTTATTCATCGTTTTTTTTTAATTGAAGGCGTAGATATGGAGCGCATCTTCCAAGATGTATATTGAAGGCGCAAAAATGGTGTACACCTTCAGTATCTAAGGAAGGCACACTCCAAATCCGCACCTTCATTATTCAAAGAAGGCGAGCTCCAAATCCGTGTCTTCAATTGAAATTTTTCAATGTTAATTTATTTATTTTCAATTTTTTTTTATTTTAACAGTCAAGCTATTATATAGATGCGCATTCCTTTTGTGTGCCTTCAGTATCCAATAGCGCGTGTCTTCAATATTACTACAACACATATTTAGTTGACACTTAACACTATTCTTGGCTAAATACTTTGAAAATGACAAGTTAATTGCTAATTTTGATCCTAAGTTAAATTTATGTTTCACATTACCTCTAGTTAAGTATACTTCCTACTAGAAGTATTAATGGAGCAAGTCGGCTTAAATGATTTACTTATTCACCAACTAAACCTGTTAAAAGCAGCTATTGTATAAAGAATAAGTATATATATATATATATATATAGATATAGATATACAATCAGTATTAAGGAAATAACAATATAATATGAAAAATAATTTATAAAAACCATATAGACAATGAGTAACAAATGTCGATAATACATAACAATTAAACTAAATAATACAAATAATGTTATTTACAATTACTTCTTCCTAGATCTAGTTAATTATTTTCCGAAACGAGGTACTAATGATGGTCTATGAGTAGATGGGCCCTTAGATGGCTGAGGCTCAGATGGCTGCGGAAAAGTATCAGCAAAATTTACATGAGAAACTGGAGTAAGCGATTATGGAGGTAGTTGGGTGTTGGCTTCCTCCATGTGTATTGTCTGAGGCCATCCTCTACGATTTGTTTATGGGGAGTTGGCGGTGTCAGCTGCGGATACATCTACACGTGAGCATCGGGAGTTTCGAATAAGGTATGGCTTGAACTGGACGCATAAGCAGATGGTACTGCCACCAATTTCACCCAAGTCAATGGAATGGTGAGATCCCAATGGTATAGAATCAGCATCATGTCTTCGACCACGTGCCTGTGCTGGTCAACGGCCTTTCGTGTGAACTTTAGGTCCTATACGCGTTAGAGGGATAGGTACAGAAGCTGGGTCAACTGGCTAATAAGGAAATAATATCAAATCATCATGCTCCTTGATATGGTGAAGCCCACTATTGATGATATGATGAGCAGTATGGACATCATCTACTAACCTAACCTAATGTAGAGTGTCCGTTTACAGTTAATGAAATAATTTAAGTTATATTCATATAGATTGCTTTAAAAAAAATAAAATAAGATAAATGGAAGGAAACTTTACAAAGTGCCCCATCACATAGTGGTTTACCTAAGTCAATATGTATGATCCCTATACTAGTTATGGTAAGCTGGATCGATACCTCTTGGCCCTTGAATATCAACAACCCATACATAGTAGTCTACCAAAGTCAATATGTATCCCTGATGGGCGATCGACCAATCTATGTCTGTTCTACCTCTAAGGTTGATATGATATAGCTCGTTACTCGTATGAACGTCGATCGATATTGTCTGAAATCCTCCAAATTGTCGTATAACATGATTAGGGAAATAGAACTCCACAATATAGAAACATATTAGTGGAACCCTGACCATTTAGACAACTCGATTAGCACTACAAAACAGCGGTAGGAGATTAATAAGATCATTCGGATACGGCTCTCACACAACCTAAAATGCATTTGGAAAGAAAGTGTATTAATAATGCTTAATTTTTCAATAAAGATCAACAACAGAAACAAAATTGAAGAAGTACATACCTAACAGTTAGTGGTAAGCTCTCCAGTATGGTGAATTTGGACTTGGTTCGTGGTGCAATGTGGGGGAAATGATTCCATGCCTATATCTATAGTAGTATGGCGGTGCCTCTAATTTCCTACACTCCCTAATGTGTTGCCCCACATAGCTAGCGATATAGCCAAGCCAAACAAGCTGATTCCCAACTGAACGCCGCTGCATATGGGAAATATTTGAAGATAGGTAGGAACATTATATGAACGAGGGACAAAGATTTATCCGCAAATAAAAATCTACCAAAGAACTGCAGAATGTATGCACAGGTGTACCGACGAATGGTTTCCTCATTTGCACTTGCAAGAAGAACGCTAAATCTATCTCGTAACCAATGCAAACTAACGCATCCTCCTCTATTAGTTTGTCGGTGGCGTAGTCTTTTAGCAATCCCCTAGCTATCTGAGGCCATACTAACTGCGTAGGCCTAGTCACTGCAGCCCTATCCACACGGAGACCGAATAGAACCTCTATATCCTGTAGTATGATCGTCATCTCCCCATGTGTCATACGAAAGGTGTGGGTCTCAGGTCTCCACCTTTTGATAAATGCCATGATGAGGTGATAATTGATTTGAATGAATGGCAATCATGCGACTCCCAAGAAACCAGCATCGGCAAGGTAGGTCTTCAAGCGATTGTTTAATGGTATCTAGGACATGCCCTTTTATAGGCTGGACTCCACTCGACGAACCGTAATATGCTGGCCTCCTTGTAATATTAGATTCAATTTCAATACAATACTATAAAATTATTGAATTGTATAGATTAATTGATGATTTAATGTTAAAACATACCCGACAGTTCCATATGTCCTGTGATCGATGTTGTCCCTATCATGCAGTACTGACGGGTCACTCGATCCTGGATCCATCTAACCTACAAAACAAGAAAAAGGTATGTTGTGTCATTGACTTATGAAAGCATAATATTATATGATATATAATTTAATGTAAGAAAACAATACTTATATGTTTGTCTATACTGTTTTTATTAAGTTGAGGATACCTTCTCCTATTGTGTCCTTCCATTTTACAAACGCTACATCTGCTCTTATTGGTAGGCTCACTGAAGTCCATCTCCATATGGAATCTCTTCTTCCTTGATTTACCCAATTCACGTTTTAATTTCTCTTTGGGTATAAGGAATGGGTAATCGAGGTGGGGATAATTCAACTCATCAACTAGTGGCATGAAGTGTCTAGCATAAACATCCAACTAATGGGACCACGTTTACCATATGTCAGTATACCAACCAGTAGTTACTCAAATAGAATTAAGTGCCCTTATCACATGTGAGCACGGGATTCTATAAATTTACCATTTCCTACATGAACACATCATTTTATTTGAATTTACAATATATGTTCATCCACCTTATTTCATCACTCCATTTGCTTTGCACCTCTAGCCTGTCTCCACCCCCCATATCCCGTTGTCACAGCTGTATTGCTTGATAGAATGTGCTGGAGCTTGCTTGGCCCATGTTTTTAGCTTTTTCACAGCATACTTCGTATTCACTTGCTTCGTGTCCATTACTTCCCTTGCTTATTTGACTCTTCTTTCTCAATAATCAACACAGTTATAGAAAATTTTCTTCACGAGCGAAGTTAGAGGCAATCCTCTACAACCTTTTAAAACGGTATTGTAGCTTTCTACGATGTTGGATGTCATATATCCGAACCGATAAAAACCATCATAAGACAACGCCCATTTGCTCTTGTCAAACGATGAAAACCACGATGGGGCATCCTTCTTAACTTGTACCATCTAATCCATTAAGTATTTAAATTTCCTAAGCTGTGCTTATATAATAGCAATAGTAGCAACTTCTTGCACAATTAGTTCTTATGTGCCTTGTTGAAATTGCTAGCGACATGCTATATGCATGATCTCTAAACTGCAAATGGTTCCTTCCAACCAACTTTTGCTTTGTTAAGCGCATTTTCGATACCAGAATATCTGTCCGTAATTAAGTAAATTGTCTCCTTTCGACTATTCACAACGAATTGCTTTAATTTTTTGAGAAAGCAACCCTAAGTCTCTACGGACTCCTTGTTAATAAGCATAAATGCCAAAGGGACAATATAGTTATTTCCATCTATAGAACAAGTGATCAATAATACATGACCATACTTTCCATATAGAAATGTGCCATCAATACAAACCACTGGTCTATAATACCTGAATGCCTGTACATACGGACCAAATGTTTAGAAGACCCACTTCATTATCGAAACACCAGGATTAAGGGATCCCCTCCATCCCCACACCACCTTAGTTCCAGGATTTGATATCTTGATTGCGTTTAATAAAATAGGAAGCTCGTTCTATGCTTTCTCCCAATTGCCATATACCGTCTCTATGGCCTTTCTCTTCGCATTCCAAACTCTCTTTCGAGTCATATTATAGCTAAACATGTTTAAAATGTTTTCTTACAAGTCTATAATCTTTATGTCAAGATTCTCTTTAACATTAGTAATGAAGCAACTGGTCATAAGTCTACTATCTATTTATTTGTGATCCTGCATCACATCGGGGTTAACATAAGTGTATAAACTCTCAAGAATTGTTATAACGAATAGCCCCATTAAACTTTTATACGATACCCTTAGCCTCCACTTGCATCCACTATCCTTCTCTTTACAATAAACGACCCATAGGTCGGTTTTGATTTATCGATGTGGTAGTCACAATGGTTGTTAATGTGATATCTTTTGACGGTTTCAATAAGCTTATCCTTCGTATTGAAGCGTTGTCCAACAAATAAATCTACGTTGTCAACTTGATTACTAGTCTCCGCCTCCATCTCCTCCTCGAATCCCACGTAACCACTATCACCACCAATATTCATATATGGAATTGAATCTCTAACCTGGGATGTCAGTATCCCAGACTAATTATATTGGGGAGCTATCCTAATCCCCTAGCTAGTAGTATACTAAGGTACAGATGGAATGCTGCTCGATTCATACTCTAACGTGGTCACATAATCTACAGTGTTTTCAACCTCCACAATTTTATCATCTACTTCATATTCAACCCCTACATGCTCCCATTTAACCTTAGTTCCATGTCTCATTGGAATCATATCTTCATCAGGGTCGTAGCCCGGGTCATCTTGTAAAATTGACCCTATTTCTGTATCAATTGTCTCTTCATCGACACCACCCTTACCAAAAGTGGGGTTTTCAACTGGATAAATTTCTGGTTCGTTATACATAGGGTTATCTTCATTGGTTTGCTGCATATGAGGTTTAGAAAAATTGGAAGACCCAACCCGTAAAGTTCTATCAGTAATAGTCTTACTAGGCTGACTGGAAACCTTAACATATATCTCCTGTATTTGGTTTTCTTCAAACGCATTGGCCATTTCTATAAATTTTTCTACATCATCATCATCTGTAATGGCTATCAGAGTATACGAAACATCTCCTTCATAATAACAAGGATGTTAATGAACAAGCTCAACCCTATAAGAATTAACTTCAATACTTATACAGATTCGTTAGAGAAAATGGTTATAGTTGGAATCTTTCCTTATCTTTAACTTTTTTACTAGGTCCCTATCATATTGTGAACTGTTACTTCCATTTACAATATTCCTACCTGCATAAACACTTTTCTTTACGTAATCAGCCATTAACAATTTGTTGAATCATGAATGACAAAATCAGTAAAGTTCATACAATTTTGCATAGTGTGTAGTACCCACACAATTTCATTTCTCGATAGGATATCATAACTTCACACTATAACTATAAGCTTCCACATGGCTTCATTTCTCAGTGGGGTATATCATTATACTTACACAATTTTACTTCTCGATGGGGCATCTTATCACACTCTATAAATTCACAATATAACTATAAGCTCCCACACAACTGTGATTTTCGGCAGGGTGTCTCATCGCACCTACACAATTTTTCTTCTCGGTAGGGCATCTTATCATACTCTATAAATTCACACTATAATTGTAAGCTCCCACACGACTTCATTTTTCAGTATGATGTCTTATCGTACTCATACAATTTTGTTTTTCGGTGAGGCATCTCATCGCACCCATGCAATTTCATCTCGGTAAGGCGTATTATTGTACCTACACAATCTCATCTCAGCAGAATGTCTCATCGCACCCATACAATTTTACTTTTTGGTGGGGCATTTTATCACACTCTATAACTTTACACTATAACTTATGCGCTCCCACACGACATCGTTTTTTGGTGGAGCGTTTCGTCGCACACACACAATTTCATCTCGGTGAGGCGTCTCATCACACCTACAAATTTACACTTTTACGTAAACCAATTTATCTCACACTATAATTGTAATTTTCTACACGATTTGATTTCTCGATATGCCATAACTAATATATCAGTAAAATCACATACTACATATGAGTCGCATATATATATTTCTACGTAACCACCATAATTTATATTACTACAAAAATTATAAACACTACAAAAATTATAAATAACATAAAATTAAGAATAATAAACAAAATTAAATATGCAAATTACGAAAGTATAAATATTACAAAAATTATCGTGTAATTACATTTTATATGCACAATATAAATATAGCTGTAAATACAATGTAATTAATAATTAAAAAAATTATTACGAAACAAAGATGATAGATAGTTACATGCAATATTCTTGAGAATGCTACTGTTCGAAGAAAGAAAATAATGCGAAGCTATCGCTTCAACACAGAATATCAAAGGTTTTTAGGGTTTTCAATATTTGGAAGTGGTGCAAATGAAGTTAAAATACAGAAGAAGGATATCTATAGTGAATGGAAGGAGTATAGGAAGGTCGTGCCTTCCTAACAACACTGAAGGCACATTTTTTTCTTACACCTTCCTTGTTGTAAGGAAGGCGCGATCCCCCTATATGCCTTCTTAAAAAAAAAATATGATGAATAGTAAAAGCGCATGCTAAATTAGTTTCGTAAAATTTTTCGAGAATGCATTATTTTGGTATATTTTTTCGAAATTTATACTATTGAAGTACAAAACTTATCTTAGATAATTGCTAACAAACTAAGATCAAGGATAAAGATTAACATCACCCAAGTCAAGTCGTCAGAGCATGACATTGGGGTACAAGTCATTACCACTTATAACTCTGTTTACTTCCTTAAAATAGGGGGATAATAGCCACATAAGCAAGGAAACGCAGTGGGGAGGGAATGAAATGCCGGTTTTTGTTGCAATGTTGTTGAGCTGCAAGTCGCCTTCATTCTTGCTTTGTTTCTTGCCTCATAAATAGAAGACCACAACCAAGGAAAGAGGAGAATGTAACGAGAAGGAGAAGGAAGAGGGAAACAAGAAGGTAGCTGGGAGGTGCAACGAGCAAGAAGATTAGGCGGTGTTGTTGACATACTCAGAGGAAAGGGTGTTGGGGTTGAGCTTGGTACACCAATGAGGAGAGTGTGTTCATTCTTTAAGGTTGTTTTGTCTTTATTGACGAGGGTCCTAAGAGATAGAAATGTCAATTAAGTTGTTTGGGTTTTTGTCTAAAAAGAGATATAGAGGTGATGTTAATTGATTGTAATCGTCCAATAGTAGATAGTTTGAGTATTGTGTTAATTAAAGAAGTACATAAGTGGTATAATGTAGATGCAAGCATGAACTTAAGAGCAGAATAGAGGGATTTGTCTAGTTTGGTTCTATCCAAGAGAATAATTAGTTTAACTAAGTTTAGGTTGTGAGAGCTTTCGGTATAGGAAGAAAAATTAGAGTGTTGGATTAGGATGGTGGTGTTTTGGTCATGGGCTCAAGGGTCCATTGTGGATTCTCTTGCCCATTTATTTGGTATTAGCAAATAATACATCATTAAGAACTTGAGGTTCTACACCTTGTAATTTTAATTTTGAGGTGGCTAGCTTATTATTATTATTATTATTATTATTATTATTATTATTATTATTATTATTTTCCTTTTCACTTAAAGATGTCCCTAATTTAAAATTTAATGTTGAGATTTAAGGGTTCTAAAAATGTCTTATTATGAATTTGCAGTAGGCAATGAGTTGTCTAACATTTTCTTAATGTCCCCTAATATTTTTAAGAATTACATCTAGTAATATTTCATTGACATTCAATGGGTTAAGATTTAGAATCAATTAACACAATTACATGCAAGGAGTATGATTATTTATTAGTCTTTCCATTATGACTGGATTAACCAAATTATAGAGTTATACATATGATTATTAAAGTATTTCATTACTAGTAACTATATAAATATTTGTATTGGATATTTTATAGTAAATTACTCTTTATATAATAAATATTACGAAGTATATTTAAAACAATTAGACAAACACTTATATATATAGGAATTGCCAAATATAAAATTAGGCAAACATAGTTGTTTCTATTATTTATTTATACTTTGTATGCTTACAACAATTTAATTTAACTATTACTATATATATATATATATATTTATATTGATATTTATGTTTGTATATTTAGTCCTTACTGAAGTGTAATTATTAGTTTATTATATTATTCATTTATTAAATCTTTAACAAAAGGATTCATCCATAGTTCTTAAAATTGCAAGTCAAATAAACAATTCTACAAGTTTATGATATTTTTCTTAATTAAAAAAATGCAAAATAATTTAGGAACAAAATTTTGGTAGAATTATAAATTTTGATATATGATTTTACAAGTTTAAGATTTTACTGATTTTATACGATTCTATACCATTCTACATATTTAAAGTAATAACAGAATCATGATCTTGACGATCATAAATAAAATATTTTGATTAAAGTTTAGCCTATAAAATGTGTTTTAATCTTATTTAGTTTGACGAATATGGATATATCCTTTCATATCGGTTAATTTTAAGGCATTCAATATTACAACTTCATTATCAATAATTATTATAGCATATAAGTTTATTGTTTTACCTTGGTTAGAGATAATTTAGTCTTTATGTTAGAATTTCAAGATTTTATGAATTTTATCTTTATATTTATTTTCTTGTTACTTAAAGTTTAAATGTTAACTTTTTGATGGTATCATACCTTTTAAGTGAGAATCACATCCATTTCTTGAAAGTTCAAAACTTGATAATTTCGAAAAATTGGGGTACAATATTCGATTTTATTATAGTTCTAATAGTTGCCTTAGACAATATTGATATTTGAAATCTTTATAATTTGACTAATCAGGTTTTTGAGGTTTCATAGAAGGCACGCACTTTTGAAAAAATACCAATAATGTTTCCGCATGTTAGAATTTTATTGATATTTATATGTCACATATTCATACACATAACGGATAATACCATTGAAAGCTTTTCTCATCATAAAAAAGTATTCGATAGCGTATTGATACTATTAAAGATTTTTTCATTACGAACAAAAAAAAAGATTTTTTTTATCAATTTATATGATATATTAATATTATTAAATTATTTTTGTATGGTTGAGACATTTAGAGAGGTATTGGGTCATTAATAGTTAATGCATTGTAATGCAACGGCTTCGATTACTAGTCTTCTTTAGT
This sequence comes from Lumnitzera racemosa, assembly GCA_024138005.1. NCBI lineage: Eukaryota > Viridiplantae > Streptophyta > Magnoliopsida > Myrtales > Combretaceae > Lumnitzera > Lumnitzera racemosa. Next base: position 70,103,342 of record JAMXBC010000004.1, on the reverse strand, counting down.
ATTTTCTAATTTATGATTGCAATTGTAAAACTATAGAAGTATTTCTTTTCAAAAATACACGGAAAAGGCACAATCCATCCTGTACTAAGTTTCTGATGAACAGGACACCACTATCTTAGTTTTACGTAAGATATGGTAACCGACCAAGGTAATAAATATTTGCATGTTAGGTTTAAAGGCTTAAAGGTGGTTGGTGCTTCCCAGAATTAAAAAAAAAAAAAAAAAAATCACAACCTAGCCGACTAACGGCGCACCATATTCAATTCATACCTTCTTTGTTCTTAGGATTGGACGGCAATTTTTATTCTATTCACCGCCCCCATACTTTCTGATTGCAACCTTTCCACGTTGGGCGGCAAGTCCGTGATTTGATTAGTTTTATCAACGAAGCAAATTCATCCAAGGCAATGAATCTCAACACCAAAACAACTTTTTTCTTTTCCTTTTTCACTTTTCCTCCTTTTATGAGACGGTACAATAAAACAAGTAAAAAATAGTGGATTCCCATTTATTTAAAGCATTCAGAAAAAAGATTTATTTCTCCCATCTGGAGAGTCAAATATAAATTATTTAATCGATCTTTACAAATGGTTTAGTTGTCGAGCAACATTAAATGTTTTTTCTACTGTATACGAAAGTCGAACACAAATTTTTTCTTCCATGTATACTTAGTGGTCATTCTTTTCCCACCAAAAACGAGGGTAAGGAAGGTAGAAGAAGAAAATCTCTGTAGATTAGTTCACCTTAAAAAATTCGGTATCGTTTTTTTAAATAAATTAATGAATACATAAGCACAAGCACAGCGCATGCTTTCAACTAAAGGAAACATCTCAATCTCAAGACAAGGACCCAGTCTAATTAAGATTACTAAGAATATGGGCTTTATAACAAAATGTCCTATTTTCATTTCATTAAATACTCTTGTAAAAATATCGGAGCATTGAAATATGTAACATTGTAATTGGGAAAAAGGTTATCTCATATAGATTTTCCACTAATATCTCACTTAATTGTAACTTAGTGTTATAAAAATTAATCTTTAAACCGGATGGACTGAGTTTCAATTTTTCATCCACAAGTTATAATATGGTTAGAAAAAATAAAAAAGTCTGCTCGAATTGAATACCCGTTATTGTTATAATTAGTAGCCCCTCTCTTTCTCTCTCTGTCTGTCTCTCTTTCTAGTCCTACTAAAACTAAAACCATTATATATTTGTTAGACGGTTACCATAAAAAGAAGAACGTGGAAAGTATAAAGCAGAAAACTTTAACATCTTCTTGGAGCTGAAACATACTTTTTATGCTGTCTTTTATATTCTCTTCTCTTTCTTAACTCAGTGGTTCATAATCATACAATCCATGTCCTCTAAGACTCACTCTTAGATAACAAAAACAGCTTATCTTGGATCTCCATAGCCTCTGGAGTTCAAACTTAAAATCATTCCATTCATCCTTTTGGATCAAAGCTAAGGTGGGTGCATTGCTCCTAAGATTCATCCTCATCTTCTTATGATAATACAACTGCTTAGTTTTTACTTGTTAATTGAAGCTGGAGATGATGGAAGATGGGAGTAGTGGCTTGTGTAATATATTATGTTTCACTGAAAGCGACAAAGATATCACAAAAAATGATTTTCTTTCCCAATATCTTTCCTATATAAAAATTTGATTTGCATTTTTTCTGTAAAACAAATGCATCTTGAAAATAGTTTCTTGTACTGGCATTTGCTTTTTGTTGCTAATATAACAAATGATGTTTTCTTTCTTGCAGTGGATTACAATGGAAAGTACGGACAATGTGGAAGAAGTGGGGAATGGTAGATTGAGGAAATGGGTGATCATGACAGTTACCAAAGGTTATAGGTCAGTTTGGAATCATCCGTTTCTAGTGTTTACCTTGTACTTGCTGTTTCTTCTGTATAGATCATTCCCATTTTTGTTCTCCACTTTGGTGTCTATATCTCCTGTTCTGGTTTGCACTGGTGTTTTACTTGGTACCCTTTTGAGTTTTGGCCGACCAAATAAACCCGAAATAGAAGATTCATACAGTTTTTCTCATGTAACATCTCTTAAAGCTAGTAGTAATGCGGAAGATGCCATAGTTTCTCATGACAGGGTTGAAAAGCACGATGTGGTAGAGAAATTCATTGACAAAGCCACTATTCCTCAGGATAGATCATGTGTGAGTGAAAAAGATGACGTTGTGTTTGATAATACCAATATGCCATTGAGCATTGCTAGTTGCTGCAAAATCTTATGTGGAGAAGAGGATGATGAATGCATGAAGAAAGGAAGTCCATACATGGAAGTAGAAAAGAAAAGAGAAGTTTGGATGAGAAAATTTAGTATTGAATGTGGAGTAATGGGGAGTTACGAAGGTTGTAGGGGTGATTGTTCTTGGCCTAAAGAGGTGGATAACGATGATCTCCAAATCCATAGAGATAGTGTTGGTGCAATAAACTCCATTGATGCGAAAATGAAGAGTCCGTTACCTTTTGAATGGAAAGAAGATGATAATTATGCAGCCTCAATTGAGGAAGATGATGATGAAGGTTTCCAGTCACTGGATATTGATCCAGATAAAGGAGCGTGCTCTCCGAGAAATCCTTTGAAAGATAATGTTTTCCACACGTTGGATGGCTCTCACCCATTTCCAGAGAAAGAGGCTCCATTGCTGGCACAAACATCTTCCAGTGACTTTGATTTTAGCTCAAAACATTTTCATAAGATTGAAAATGGTCTGAAGGATGCCAATGAAGATCGTGTTATTCTAGGACAAAAGGACAATGGGGAAAATAATGATGCTGGTAGAAAAACAGAAGATGAACTCAAGGAAGGTAAAGACTGTGACATTACCTGGACACAAGAGGACCAAAATAATCTCATGGATCTAGGAATTTCAGAGATTGAAAGAAATTGTCGTTTGGAGAGCCTTATTGCCAGGAGAAGAGCAAGAAAGAGACTAGGACTGATGGCTGAAATCAATTTGATAGATTTAGATGGTCCTGATCTACCCTTGAATGTCCCAGCTATAGCAACAACAAGATGCAACCCATTTGATGGCCCCGATGATTACTATGGCAGCATGGGGTTACCGCCAATTCCTGGATCTGCACCTTCTGTTCTGTTGCCAAGACGAAATCCTTTTGATCTTCCTTATGAACCCGATGAAGAAAAACCTGATCTTAAAAGAGACAGTTTCCAGCAAGAGTTTTCCTTTCATCAACAAAAGGATGTGTTATTTTCTAGACATGCAAGTTTCAATGTTAAGCACATGAGTTTGGATTATAAGCAAGAGAAGCAGGACATTAAGTGGAGACCTTATTTTGTATCAGAAGTGGAACAAGTAGGTTTAGAGGAGTCTAGTAACCGCTTGGTTCCGAGGCAAATAATTGGCACCAGTGACTCAAAGCTTAGTTCCATTCCTGATACCGAATCCATAATTTCCAACGAAGAAGATGACAAGAGATTTAGCATACAAGAGTGCTATCAAGAGACTGAAGTCATCTCCAATGGTCAACCTGCTCTCCTTATTGAACATGAAAATGAATCCTCTAAAGGCATGGTTTATGAAGACACAGAAGGGCAGGATGAGGGAGCTATTCCACATGATGGAGCTGTAATCACATTAGGTGAGATGGAAATTGAAAATCTAATGGATTCAACCCTCACCAAAGCAGAGGCTGCAGTTTTTCCATTGGACATGATCATGGATAATTTTCCAGTAAGAACTACATCATCCATTGAAGAGGAGTGTAATAGTATGTCAAGTTCATCATCATTTTCAGAAGTGAATGGAGTCGTGCTCAATGTGAAAAATGATGCAATGAGTAACTCAAATACTAAAACTGATATGACAGCAGAGAAAAATTTAAGAATGGAAAACCCATCTGAAGTGTCTGATTTTGGTTTTCCAGCTCTGACAACAGTTGCTATCAAACAGAAGGAAGCAATTTATGACTCAAGTCCTGAAAGCATTGACAAGTTACTCTCCCATTCTTCCATTTCTTCTGATAACCTCACAGAGACATTTGCAATGATGTCATCCATTGAACCAGACAATGGCCCCCAAGACATAGAGAAGGATGAACCAAATCATGAAGAGATGTTTGCAGCCTTCTCAACTATAGAAGGGGATGGAAGCGTTTCAAGATCTAAAGAAGTTAGGGAGGTCAAAGAAGCCACAAGTTATGATATCAGATCATTGGAGGTGAAAGAAACATTTGATTCCTACCATGACTTTTCAGTGCCTGAATCTGTTGTCAAACACAAACAAATTAGTTCAACTTCATGTTCTACTATTACTGAATCAGGTGAGGGTCATGCGATTAGCAAGGACCTTTTTGAGCATGGTCACTTTGACAGACAAAATTCTCATCTTGAGAGCCTTAATGAGAACATGAAGTTAGAGGAGCAATTGATGTGGAAAGAGGGAATTTTTGGGTTCATAGAGGATCAAGTTCAGCCATTGAGTTATGACACTAATACTAATGCAGAAATTTTGCATGATTATGATGATAAATTTCTTTCTTCTCATTCTACCAATCAGTTTGTGCCCTTGGAAGAAGAACTAAAAATAAAGAAACCTCATCTTGAATCAGAAAATGCTGAAGTTGACCAAGAACCAGGTAAGTTCAGCTATTTCTCTTTACCTCACATGTATTTCTTTCCTCTATAGGATTATCTTATCCACCCTTGTCAGTGTTCGACTGCAAGATGATTCACATATTTTTAGGATTTCTATTCATCATAGGCTGGAAAAGGTAAAGAAAAATAAGATAATCAAACACTTCTACCCCCTATCTTTCAATGGTTGTCTATTCCAATTGTACAAGCTATAGTAGCCTAAAGCTAAATGGATTATCACCCTCTTCCTCAATAGTTCGCATGGTACATATCGAGTAGACTTGGACTTAGATATCTCTTTACAATAAGAACTCAGATCAGTAATCGACCATCTTCTTTTAATTGTTATATGTTCATTGTCCATTCACTTCATACTCTGAAGTTTCTCCTATCCGTGCTAATCTTCTTATTGACATAGATGATATAAAGGAGATGGATCGATCCTTTGCTCCTCGAAAACATTTGGGATGCCATGAACTTCTTAGAGCTCTATAAATTAAATTGAGATTTAACTTTAATGTCCTTGCATCATGCAGAAAAGATTGCTTCACCAAGTAGAGGCCTTGGAAGATGTTAAAACTACCACTACAACTCCATTTTCAATACATGTTTTTTGGGATGATACTTTTCCTGATCTTTCCCCATCTGTACAAGTTTCTTCATCTGATCCATCTTTAAATCCAGAGTGCGCATCAGCAAGTTTTCAGTTAAGCTTGAAAGATGACACTATTGGGACAATTCTGTTGGGCTACAATAAAGTCACAGGACAAGATGCTTTTTCTGCAGAAACATTGGCCTTTGGCATTCAAACTAGAGATACAAAAAGAGATGCTCTGGAAGATGAGAAACAAATATCCATGATTTAACAAATGGACTCCTGATTCAAGTGAAACCAAACAAAGTGAATCCCAGAAAGAGCAATCTATCATAACAATGTGGAATCTAATTTTCAGGAAGCTAGCATGAGTTCCTTTGATGTTACCAAAAGGGAATTTTCTAAAGACAATTGGTAAGATCACTTTTGACAAGTTTGCCACCGACTATAAATGTTCAAAGGTACCCCTAGATGGACCTAGTGTGAACTTTCATCTTCTGCAAAAATGAAGGCAACTTAATTTTACTGTCTTATGCCAGACATTCCATTGTATCTGTAGTCTGATAATTGTCAATTGGTATTTTGTTGCATTTTTTAAACACTTGAAAGATACTTTGGTTGATGTATCATTGGATCACTCCAAGAATGATTTTTGGTAAGTTATAATTTTACCATGTAAATTATGATTATGGCTTAATATACTTTTGCATCCTGTCATATATTATACACACTGGCCTGCGCTACCCAGATATCACACATGGTTATCTTTCTGGCAATGAATCTTTTGTGCTTCATTATATGATCAATAATTATTTGTGTTACTGCATCAAATATCACTGTCAATTTATAAACAATCCAACATTTTAAGGGGTGAAAAGAATCTTTAAGAAAACTATGTTTAATCTCTCCTACCCAGATTTTCCGTTGTTGATTCAATTATTGCAGCATCTTCTAGTACTGATTTCTATCACAAACTAAGTTGTTCCACCATACTACTTGACAAAGAAATTATTGGCAACTTCAATGAGATAACTATATTGTAAAAAATTTTAATTTTACTATCCACATTCGAAGCTACTAGAAAAATGAGTTTAGTAGGTAAACGCTCAGCATAACCACAAAGATAGTCCATCTTTATTGACCATAAATCTTAAATACATATTAGGGAGCCAAATAAAAAATAAATAAATAAAATAGCATAATTGCTGCAGCAGCATTTGATATGTCATACCATTAAATGAAATTGCTTTCTGTAGAATCAGCCTTTAGCTTACTGCCTATGCAAATTGGAGCCAATTTGGAAGCTTACTTTATTCTGTTGGCTCCAAAAGAAACCGGTTAAGGCGTTTGGATGCTTCATTAACCTACGAAAAAGCAAAAATGTGTCTTTAACTTGAACCTTGCACTACTCAGATAATGGGGGGAAAATGTTTTTAAGTCTAAAAAAGAAATAGGACCTACTCTAGAAATGGTTCTTTCGTCCAAATCTCCAAGAATGTACTTTGTTCTTATCTAGTTTGCATTATCTTTTGGACTGAAAAATCATTAATGCTTAATAAAATGGCAAAAAAATATGATCTATATAACCGACGCAACCTAAGGGGATTCTTCCCCTACCCCTGGCCACGAGGGGAAAAAAAAAAGGAAAAAAAAAAAAAAAGATGTCTGCATTACCTGTTCGTCCCAGTTAATCCTCCAGGTGAGAAAGCCAAGTACCAATGTTTGCACGAGCACTCCACACAGCAACCCAGCCCATAATCCCTGTCAAAGCAAAGAGATTCTGCATTAATCAGAAAAATAGCACATCAATGATCTTTACAAGTTAGCAAATATGAATTAATCAAGGCATTGACCTTTCAACCTATCGTTTCCCTAGATACAGTACATTTGATAATTTGAGTATCTTATGGAATTCTTGAAATGCAAAACTAAGCAAGACATGTCCTCCAAATCTCTTCTCCTTCAGGGAGAGAAAACAAGATGAATTCCTGAACAGCAAGATGATATCGATACAAATTCTCTAATAGTCTTTTCAGAGGTCCTATAAAAAAGTTTAACTCGTGGCTGGTCTGACACCATAAGAAGAATTTATTCATGGAAGCAGTACATGCTCCATCGATATATTTAGGTAATCCTTCTCTTACCTGAATTTCATAATTAGCCACATATCCAAGCAATATGCCAATAGGTAATCCAATTATATGGTAGCAACAGACATGAACGATTGCAACTGTAGCTGTAAACCAGCACCAATGGCAATGCCTGACAGCAAAGAAGAAAATCATCAACATGATTGTTATCTAGTAATATTACAATATTATCGAAATAGGCATCTCCCGCCTTCAGGGATAAAGTTACCTGATAGGACTGTTTGTATGCTGTTGAGCAGAATTGAGAAAGCAAGGAGGATGCAGAGACTTGACATGGATTCTGCAACTTCAGTGTTACTAGTAACTAAGTGTGCTAAGTCCTTTCCAAGTACTAAAAACAAAATCCACAAGGAGCCACCAATGGCTGTTGAGTTGCAGAGGATAACTTTAACAGAAAACGTTGCAGCTTTGGCATTCCCTCTCCCTAGTTCATTTGCCACACGTACACTATAGCAATAAGATTAGTTAATATTTATACACCTGTATATCTAGAGAAAAAAGAGAAGGCAAGAAGTTGGATAGCACGGTGCAACCATGCAGCAGTGAGGAAGCCAAGACACATCATACATTCCCATGAATTGATACTGACACTGTAAGAGCAAAATTTAAGCTCACATCAAAATTCTCCCTTCCGTATGGAAACTAATGATGTTGAAAGAATGGATATCTTACCAAAGGGAGATTGCAGAAACAGCAACAGTTACATTCCTCATATATCCAGCTAATAAGACAGGAACAGCATCATACCATAACACCAGACTATGAAGAATAACTTCAAATCGATTAGTATTGCTGTTCTGCATGGATTAATACTTCCAAAATGACAGAAGAACTCGAAAACTAGAAAATTTAATAGTAAAAAAAGGTCACTGCTTTGGTTCGTCTAAAGAAAAAAACTCCTTTGTTTGGAACTCCATTTAGCAATTTAGCGAATTTGATTCTTTTTCATAAACAAAGTTGCTTCTCTACCCATATTATGATTGTCACTGTAATCACTATGAACTTGTTAGTTACTATATCCAAAAGCTTACATCATATCTGCAGCTGAAACTTTTAATCAGACGGAAGTAAAACTAAACTCAACATGGTATTAGAGTAGGAAACTATTCAAAACCCAGCACCATCATTTCACCCTAATTTAATCAACCAGTTCACTTAATGAGCATTTATGAAAAGTCTCCTCTCATAGACAAGTAGGAGTCAGTAACATATCTACAAGCCTGCACCATGCTTACAAGTTTAAACCTTTGGATAAGATGATGGTTTAGCTAAACTTAATTTAACCAAATAAGCTCCTCTAGTTTTCATGAATAATTCTCAAATATTGCATGAATATCATGACATGTATCCAGTTCTCAATCATAAAATTAACGTATCATTGATGAGGAACTTGAAGTTACCAAAGCATGATACCAGATGATATGGAAAGCTTTATAACAGGCAACAAATCAGTGAAGGCAGCTTTTGTGAATCCTTTCCATGTATCTGGGCACCACCCTCCCAAAACATAAACAACTACTCCAATCATATTTGACCAAGCAGAAACATTCAATGCAATCATTGCACCATTAACCCCTAACCCAAGTTTGCCCTCCAAGATCCAGGAAAGTGGTATGACAAGTACAAAGGAGCCAAGCCAGAGCCATACAACTATCATGTATTTTAGCTGTGCATACAAGAACATCTGGATGTTGAATGCAAAAGCAAAGGAGTAGGTGTAGGGGATGAACCACACAGAGATTTCCCCAGCTGCAATTGCTATTTCTTCCTCACCAAGCAGTTGGAATATAGGAGTTGCAAATATAAAGATTGGGAGGAGAACTGTTACAGTTATTAGACTCACAATCAACGATCTTTGCAAGTATATCCCAAGCATGTGGTATTGACCTGCTCCAAATGCTTGCCCACATAAAGTTTCAGTTGCACTGGACATTCCAATCTTCAATAGTAATTTGAAAAACCTTTAGAAACCTTAGAAGACATGATTGACTAATTTTGAGATGTTCATGTGATATCAGTGTTTTATTAAGAAAACAACTAACATATAATTAATGGAATAGGTACATTAGAAGCCCTTTATGTTTGTAGTATAAGTCAATTAATTCCTGAATGTTTTTGAGTAAGCCATTTAAGTCCTTCATATTTATAGAAAAATTTGATTGAGTTCTTAAGTGAGTCACTTAATCCCTCTTTGTTTATGCTACTGCACCCTGCAAGTGCTCTACGTATAGTAATATATCAAGAAGCATTAAGAAAGGGACTTTGTTGGTGCGACAACACAAATGTAAAGGATTTCCATTGGAAACATAAAAGACCAATTGAATTTAGACATAAATTTAGGGACTTAATGAAAACATGGAGGACTTAACTGACTTTTACAACAAACATAGAGAACTTCTAGTATCTTTTCTCTATAATGAACTTACTGCACTCCTTGGCAGAATACTTATATCCAATTCCGAGCAAATAATATATAATGTTCAGGAAATTTTGCTGCCTCATGTCCTTAGTTTATGTCTTCCATGGTCACCCATATTGATTACATTAATCAGCAATGCAGATGCGGATGAACGTGACAAGAAAGCTTAATGAAATTAGAGAATGAAGTACCCAAATTCAATAGTTTAGCATGTCAGTATGAGGAAAAGTAAATGGGCTAACCAGAATCCCATTTGCAAACAATAGCAACACACTTTGTATCAGTCCACAGGCAGCAAGATCTATTTCACTGATATGCCCAATACATATCTGGGTTACTACCAAAAGTCAATAAGAAGATACTCTAGCCAGCATGGTAGGAAATGCTATGCCCCAGACAAGTTCGGCTTCCTCCCATACTCTACCCCTCAGGTTGCCTCTAACTTGTAAATCTGCTCTGAGACAGCTCTTGTCTGAAGTTTCATCCATTTTGTTCTAGACTCTAGAAACAAAATAAGATAGAAAAAGAATGCATGAGCTATCAAAACATTCTGTTAAACAGACATATCCTAAGATGTATACATTTACAATCTCAGCAATATCCAGGACTAAATGAGAACATTGGCTTCTTTTAAGCTCAATGCTGACAACAAAGCGAGAAAAATGTACTAAATCTTATCTCAAAATCAACACCAGTATAACTTGAATTCATGATGAATCCATTAATTGCTCTGATTTGATAGGATAAATTTCTTGTGATACATACACAATCATTACAGTGATAATGACAGAATTTCATTATCCGATGATCTGATTGAATTTTGCTCTAGAAATACAACTTTCACCAGCAGTCTACCTTAGCCAAAAATTTCCAAGATTTGTAATTACATTCTATTATGACATCTAAGAAAATTCTTGTTGATTGACTTCCAGTTGAAAGCTGGTGATTAAAATTGCAAAACTTGATGGATACCAATAATGTTTACGTACATTACTAGGAGATAAGTTTCTTCATATACTAGTGAGATAATCTTCGAGTTCATATTATACTCACTAGCAAGTATAACTATATAGCCATGCACCTTTTTCTTTGCTTTGTGTTCGAGTTGGCAACAGTTTCTACTTAATGTCAACAAGCAAGCGAGATGCAAGTCATTGCCAAGATACACATAAGCTAGTAACGAAGTCTATCCCTAGCTCAAAATAATAATGTTAAAAGTTAGCGCCAATGCTAGGGTTCAAACACCTAACTTCCTAGCTCTGACACAATGATAAAGTTAGCACCACAACTATCTCATCTAAAAATTTAAGACTATAGATGTGGTGGCTTTTATAGCAATTTCTTAACAAACAAGAGTACTATCAAAGAAGAGTAACGTAAAGATAATCAAAGTTTCATCCAACGCACCCCTAATTATTTAACAATTAAACCTATTAGGCACAAGTATATGTTTCTGCGAACGTTTCTCTTCTCAGCCTTACACCATGGAAGTGTAGGAAGAGTTGTCATACACAATAAGACCAACCACTATAGAAACTACAAAGTAAATAAGCGGACAACATACCACATACAAGAAATGATAAAGGAGTAAGAAGAAAGCATAACCTCACCTTCAGAGTGGAAACAAATGATAACCTATCTTAGTCGTACCATTTCCTTCTATGATACTAAAGAGCCAGCCGAACTTAAGGTAACATTGCTTCATCAGTCAATCAATGGAACATGTGTGGTTGCATTTAGAGGACCACTATTTAACAAAGAGGACCGCAAAGACATGCATTGTTGCATTCACAGGTGGAGGGGAGGTGAATTTTCATTTAATGGAAAAAAGTACGTTGATCAATAAAAAATTTCATTTAATAATAATTTATAAATATCAATAAAAATTTAATATAAGATAAATGAAATAAAATAAATTTTAAAAAAATATTAATTATATTTTTATATATTAAATTTTTATTAATATATACATAACTTTCATCAATTTATATAATATTAACATATTAATACCATTAAATTTCACTAGCGAACTAGCGCTAGTTTAATATGACATGTAATTTGTTGCCAATTCTCTAATATCGTAGTGTGTTGAAACGAGTACTCATTCTTGCACGTAAAAGCTAAAAGATATAATAAACAAAAGAATTGAACGAGGAAACAATCACTTTTAGGCCGATAAGATACTGCGTTGATTGAAGAAAATTTACATAACCTAAAAGAGGAAACTAGAAAGTTCATAAGGCGATTATATTAAAAAGCTGCCATAAGATACAACTCCATATAAAGCTCATCCTAAACACTATTGTTATGGAAGGAAATCAACTTAAATTAATAAAGGAACAGTTAGACATACTGTTAATTAGAGATTTCCAATTCCTTCATCACCGTCTAGCTAAGGCTACGCGGCTCCTGCTGTTTGGTCTTCCCCAAAGCTACAGTTCCTTCACGTGCTGCTGTTGAAGGTCTATTTCACCACCGAGTCTCTGGAAAGGAATCACTCTCACGGTCTCCTCTGGTATTTTAACAAAGTCCTCTATTTGTTTTTTTTTTTTTCTTTTTCCCTTCCCTCTTCTATTCTTCTCAATTTATAGCTCCTTCTTTGTCTGGGTGTTATTTTTCTATTGTAGTTTTTTTAAAAAAAAAAAATTGTATTGTGTATTGAAAAGAAAACAAAGAAAACAGGAAAAAAAATAAATTCTGCCAAGTAAGGATAAGATATTTTAGGACATTAATCATAACCGATAATAAAACAACACTCATAATTGCTATGATTCCGGTGATGTTAAAAATCACATAATATAAACTTAATGAAAATAATTATATAGTATAGAATAAGATTATTTAGATCTATTTATGAAGTATTGGAAAAGATGGTCATCTTACAAATACTTCACCTAATGATGATATTAGGCGGACATAGTTGTAAGATGATGCTTGTATATTTTTATAAATTAGGAATTCCATTGATAGTTAGATAAATAATTTAATTGATCATTATAAATTTGTTAAAGAGATGATGAATTATTTAGACTTTACATATTCTAAGAAAGGGGATATGTCTCGTATTTATGGTGTATGTAAAAGTTTTTCTCTAGCTGAACAACATAATCAATCTCTTATGACTTACCTTATGAATTTTAAGAAGATTTATAAATAACTTAATATCTTTATGTCGTTTAGTGCCGATATTAAAGTTTAGCAAACTTAACAAGAACAAATGGTAATAATGAGTTTTCTTTGTTGGTCTTCGACCATAGTTCAATACTATTAAATCTCATATCCTCTCTAGTTTTAAGATTTCAACTTTGCAAAAAACTTTTACAATGGTACTTCGCACAGAAAATAATACCTTTATACCATCATCTCATCTCAATATTGCACTTGTTGGTTAGACTAATAGACGTTCATTTTCCAATAAAAGAAGAGATAATAACATTATAAGTAATATTGGGAATCAAGATTCATGGGGAGTTGTGTGTTATTATTGTCATGAACTTAGCCATATCAAGTGTAGGTATAAGAAATTGCAAAATCGCAACCAAAGAAAACAATCAGCATATGTTGCCTCTACAAGTGCTACACCTAATTCGTCTTTTGAAAAGACAATTACAATCTCTACAAATGATTTTTGCTAAGTTCTCCTACTATCAAGAAGCATTGAAGATTTCATCTCGTTCTATCACTATTATTGTTGAATCAAGTAAACCGAATACATGTCTCCTTTCCTCCTCTTTGAAATGGGTCATTAACTTTAAAACCACAAATCATATTATAGGTAATTTTACTCTTTTCTCCACATTCTAACCACACACATCTCCTACCAATGTCACTTTAACAAACGGATCCACTACATACGTCCTTCATTTTGGCACCATTAACCCTACTCTTATTTCCCTATCCTCTAATTTGAATCTTCCGTGGTTCGCTTTTAATAATTTATGTAAGCGAATGCACTCCTACCATGAATTGTTGCATCTCATTTTTCCTTGATAATTGTTTAATTTGAAATCTTATGATAGATTATTGATAAAAAAAAAACATGAATCAAAAGGTCTTTACATTTTGGATACTCATTTGCCAAGGTCTATTGCCTATTCTAGTATCTAAACACCTTTCGAAGCACATTGTCTATTATGGTATCCCTCTTTAATTATGTTGAAGAAATTATGTTCTCAATTCAATAATGTCTCTTCCTTAGATTGTGAGTCGTGTCAATTTGCTAAGCATCATCACTTGTCTTCTATTCCTCAAGTTAATAAGACGGATGGTTTTCCTTTTGAATTAGTCCATTTTGATGTTTAGGGTCCTTGTCTTGTAACTTCTAAAGCTGTGTTCAGATATTTTGTTATTTTTATGGATGATGACTCTCATATGACTTAGCATTATCTCATGAAAAATCGTTTTGAAGCTTTTTCTTGTTTTACTACTTTTTATGTTGAAATAAAAACATAGTTTAATGTCTCAATGCCTACATTTAGGAGTGATAATAACAATGAATACTTTTCTTAATCTTTCCATACTTACATAATTTAGAATGGTATTCTTAACCAATCTTAATGCGTGGATACATCATCTCAAAGTGGAGTGGCTAAAAGGAAAAAGAGGCATCTTCTTAAGACACTCCTTACTCTCTTGTTTCATATGCAAGTTCCCAAACAGTTTTACGTTGATGGTATTTCCACAACCAATTTTCTAATCAATTGTCTACCTTCATTTGTTCTTCAAGGTCAACTCCTTATAATGTTCTTTCTCTTACAAAACCGTTGTTCCTTATTAAATCTCAAATCATTAGTTGTATTTGCTTTGTTCGAGATATTCTTTCTTAGCTAACTAAACTAGATCCTAAATCTCTCAAATGTGTTTTCTTAGGTTACTCTTAGGTTCAAAAGGAATATTGGTGTTACTACTCTAGTTTTGATAAGTACCTTATGTCTACTAATAGTACATTTTTAGAAAATACTCCTTTTATCTCTTCTACCTTTACTTCTTCAACATAGGAAGTGAATGATGACATGCTAGTATATCATATCACATATCCATCACCAGATGCTCCTACAACTATTGGTATGCTGCTGTTGTTACCACTCCCTAAAACTCTATTCAACAGGTGTATTCCAAAAGGCGAAACTCTCCTGCTACATGTCATGTACCACTCTCTTCTTCCTCATCAAATCCAAACCTTAGTGACCTTGATCTTCGGAAAGATAAACACCAATCTACCTATCCAATTTCCTCTTTTGTTTCTCATGCTCACTTGTCTTTTGCTTCTTGTTCATTTATTGCTTCCCTTAATTCTGTGAGTATTCCAAAAACTATCCATACTGCCTTATCTCATCCCATTTAAACTTGATGGCTTTATGGCTCATCATAAAGCACAACTTATAGCTAAAGGTTATGCTTAAACCTATGGATTTATTCTGATACATTCTCTCCTATAACTAAGTTGACAAGTGTACGCTTATTTATATCTTTACCAGACACTCATTCTTGGCCTCTCCATTAGTTAGTTAGATATTAAAAATGCCTTCTTACATGGTGATCTTTACGAGAAAGTTTATATGGAGCAACCACCTAAGATTGTTTCTTAGGGAGAGTCTAGTAAGGTATGTCATCTTTGCAAGTCCTTATATGGGTTAAAACAAAGTCCTCGTGCCTGGTTTGGAAAATTTAGCTAAGTGGTTACAGATTTTGGTTTACAAAAGAGTAAGTTTGATCACTTAGTATTCTTTAGATAGTCTAAAGTTAGCATTATCCTTGTTATCATATATGTTGATGATATTGTCATTACAAGAAGTGATAATGTAGGGATTTCATCTCTCAAGTCCTTCCTTTACACTCAATTCATACAACAGATTTAGGGATGCTAAAATATTTCTTAGGAGTTGAGGTGTCGAGGAGCAAGAAAGGTATTTTCTTATCTTAGAGAAAATATATACTTGATTTATTAACTAAGATAGGAAAATTGGGAGCAAAGCCACGCAGCACATCCATGCTTCCAAATCTACAACATACAAAAGATGGTGACTTATTTGAAGATTTTGAGAGATATAAGAGATTTGGTTAAGAAGTTAAATTATCTCGTGGTTACTCATCCAGATATTGTATACTCAATCAGTATTGTAAGTCAATTCATGTCCTCTCCAACATTACATTATTGGGTAGTTTTAGAGCAAATTTTATGCTATTTAAAGGGAGCTTTAGGACGTAGTAAATTATATGAAAATCATGGACATGATCATATAAAATGTTTCTTAAATACAGATTGGGTAGATTCCAAGATGGATAGAAAATTCCACTATAGGGTATTATATATTTGTTGGAGGAAACCTAATCTCTTGGAAGAGAAAGAAACAAAATGTCATATCTTGCTCAAGTACGAAATTAAAATACAGAATTATGACACAATTGGTTTGTAAAGTAATATAGATTCATCAACTCTTAAATGAAGTTGCCTCTAAGGTGCCATTAATTGCAAAATTATGGTATGATAATTAAGCAGCTTTTCATATTACATTTAATCTCGTGTTTCACAAACGAACC
Organism: Lumnitzera racemosa; assembly: GCA_024138005.1. Taxonomy (NCBI): domain Eukaryota; kingdom Viridiplantae; phylum Streptophyta; class Magnoliopsida; order Myrtales; family Combretaceae; genus Lumnitzera; species Lumnitzera racemosa. Next base: position 70,087,012 of record JAMXBC010000004.1, on the reverse strand, counting down.
AAGTACATTGAAATTGATTGTCATTTCATTCATAAGACGGTACGATAAGGTTTGATTTCTACAGGACATGTGAAAACTAGTAAACAACTACAAAACGACTTCACAAATGCTTTGAATGGGGATAAGGTCAATTATCTTTATAACAAGCTGGGCATGATCAATATCTATACTCCAGTTTAAGGGGGAGTGCTATGAAAAGAAATCAATTTAAATTAATATAAGAATAGCTAGGCATACAATCAATTAGAGATTTTCATTTATAATATATTCCTAATTTAGAAACTTCAAACTTAGATATATGTGTGTACCATTACATATAAAATTGCAAGTCAGAAGATTACTTTTCATTCTTATAGTTTATAACTATAAGCTAGTTAAGAGCTCAAGAAACACATGAATAACAATTTGAACTGTGATTTTATATTATATGTTTTATATAATATATAATATTATTTAATATAATACATTGTATATTTGTACACATGTGTATCATATTTAGTATTTACATTATAATATGTATGTGAAGATCAAATATAGACCATATTATGTACCTTGTATATAATATAATATTAGCGGATCACGTACCTTTGTTGCGGGTATAAAAATAACTATATCTAAAATCATTAATAAAAACTAGCTGTTGGCATTTTTTTGCATCTAATAAAAAAAAGAAACATATATTTATTTCAAACTTATAATAAAATATTTTGTATTTACCATTACAAATTTCATTTCTAATGTATTTATATAATTTATAATGACTTCTTTCTGAAAATCACATGAATGAAAAAAATAATGAAATATGTGAAAAAATTGGCTTTATTGGAAATTGTGAAAGGAAAGAAATAAAAAAGTGAGAAAGAGAAAAAATGGGGGAGAGAAAAAAGAGGAGTACAATTTTAAAGAATGAGAGAGAGAAATTAGATGTAAGGATTGTAAGTAAAGACAATTTTACCCATAATATAAGTTATATATAATTTTATAATATTATAATGTTAATTTAGAATTGGTTTTTGTGTTAAATAATATTTTATGTTAATCTAAATAGTAATTTTAACTATAGCAATTACTAAAGCCTCTAAGGGCTTTAATAATATTAATGATAAAAATATATATTAAACCTATAATAGAGGTGTCTAAAAATACAAAAATAGTTCCCTTTTTTCCATTATATAAAAATAGTTCTAATCCCCCGCTTTTAAGACTAATGTTACTCAACATTTCTTTAATTTTTTTTAACTCAAACCAAATAAGGAAATAGAACTTAACTAAATATTATATATTATATAAAGTGTAATACTTTAAGATAAAAGGGTAAGAAATAAAATGTTTTCCTTTTCATAGGATAGAAAAATTGATGTCTATAATAGTTGCTTTTAGAATATAAATTTTTAAAAAGAATTTTCACAAAAGTTAAAAGTTGAAAAATAATTTTTTTTTTTAGTAAATTAGGAATATTCATTCAAGAAAACACAACAAAAAACGTCCAACAAGAAACGGATTAAATCATCCTACATCTAGAGGGATAAAGCCAATAAAGCACCTGAACTTTTAAAGTTTTTCGTTTTAGTACCTAAATTTTAAACTTATTTATTTTAGTACCTTAACTTTTTAAATGAGACAAATTAGTATCTCAATTGTTAAATATCTCTCATGGATTTTGATGTTAACAAAAAGAGATAAAAGCTAATGGATCATTAAGAATGCAGGTATTCGGAAGGTCTAAATTGATTGAAAATAGACTAGTCTGAAAGTCATCAGAAAGTTTTTCAGAAGCTTTATAAATAGAAGAAGTATAGCACTTCGGAAGCTTATTCAAAAACGTCAAAGAAAAGAAAATTAATACTCTTTAAAAGGTTATACAAAAAGTTGATCTAAAAATATATGATCTTGAATTTTAATTCATATCAGATTCAAATTCAACAAGAAATCCGATCCAATTTATCGTAATCGATTATACTTAACTGGATTGAGTACATTAGGAAAATACACTCAATCCTGTTTCACTTAAGATGGAATCATGATCCTTAGAGATTATTTTTTAATGAATTTATTTTTGATAAATCAAGATATGGATAAGAATGGATAAGAATAAGGATAAGGTTGATTCAAATTTTGTGAAATTTCAAATTTTGAATATGAAGCTTATTCGAAAGTTGCTGATAAAGCATATCTCTTCATTAAATTCAAATAAGAAGTTTATCTGGTGATCGAAGTATATTTGATTGAAACAAGATAAGAAGAGTTATTTTTGAATTTCAAAATATTGAAATCTTCTCAAAATATCTAAGGATTATCTTTAACAAATAATTATTGGATAAATATGAAAGTGAAGATAATCTTCAACATATTAGCCATTGGAAGATTTCAATATAAAAGGAGAAAGGATTCAAAATGAAAAATACGTTTCTGAGGAAAATTTTCATTACATAAAAATCGTAATGAAATTCTACCTTTTGAAAAGGTACAAAAAGTTGCACTTTAGCAAACAATACAACAATCATTATTTCTCTTTAGAGCGAAATTATTTAAGTTTTATAATTATGTTCTCACTTGTAATTTATAAATCTTATTTATTGTTTGAAGTTAGTTTGTACTCTATAGATCTATATTAACCTAAATTATAGAGAGTCTACATAGACAGAGCAAAATGTTGTAAAGTCTATGTGTAACGAATGCTTATAATCTTTTTTGTGATTTGATTTAGTGGATCAAGTGGAATGACACCGATGAAGTAGACCGGGTCCCAAACAATAGAGTTGGAAGAAAGTAGTAGGTAGAATGCCGAAGTTTTATAAATCCTTAGCTTGATATTTTTCTTCTTTACTCTTTTAATTTTTGTTATTAATTATTGTATGTTAAATTATTAAAATATTACTATTTACCAATATAAAGTTGTTAAGAGAGGTAACTTTATTTTTCTTATATCGAAAAAGTTTTCAAAAAGTTTAAAAATATCAATTTACCCCTCTTCTTGATATCTTATATGGGACTAACATCTATTATAACAACTATCATCATAAAATGATAGAATAATAATATAAATACATCAAATTTTATTTTATTTTCATTTTAGAGCTCAAACTTTATTTATTTTAATTTCATTTCAGTACTTCAACTTTATAAAGTTAAACAAATAAGCATTTTTTACAACGACTATTATAATAGAAATATTAATTTATTTCATTTGAAAAGTTAGGATTCTAAACTAAATAAATTTAAAGTTTAGGTATTAAAATAAAAATAAATAAATTTTGACTACTTCTAATAGCTTTATCCCTACATCTAAAGCATGAAGATTAGTATTCCCCATGCTAAAGTCTTGCATAATAGAAGAAGTCTTAGATCTAAAAGAAATAAACATAGACAAAAATAACAAGATATAGTCTAGAAAGAAAATAGTGCTCCAGGTCTAGAGTCCTTGTTTTGCTAAGCAGTCGACTACTTCATTCCTTTCATGGGTGACCTTGCATAGAGAAATATAGTCAAAGCGAGTAAGCATGCTTTTACATTCTGTAAGATAACATAGTAGTGATCAATGCCAATGTTTGTATTGTAGAGTCAATCTTACGCTTGTTGTGAGTTGATAGTGTAACCACTTTTCAATGTCCCTTTTCCTATGTTAGCTTTAGTCTTCCTTTAACAGCAAAAAATTCGGCTTCAACTGGTGATAATCCATGTGCTTGCTAATGTAATGCCTAAAGACTTAATCCATTATGGTCAATATACATAGCTCCAATACCAGTAACAAAGGATCTTTCAGATACATCACCATCGTATGCTACCTTCACCTAGCTAGGTTCTAATGCTACTTTTGGAAATTTCAAGTCTCGATACTTCAATTACAACTTTTCCTTCCTATGAAAGGTCTACCTTTATTTGCCTCCATCTAAATCCTTTTAACACAATTTTCATCTTTATGTGTTAGCTTGAATATGATATCAGTTCTCTTCTACCAAATGCCTTCGAGTGTAGCTAAGATGTATAGTTGCAATGGTGGGGAGTTTCGCTTCTAATCTATTCTTTTTCTTTTGCTATGTCTTTTGATCCATCCTCTCAAATCTTAAATGTTGTGAGAGATGTTGTCTAATTGAATTCTTAGTTTGTTCCATAGCTGTTTGCTCTAACAACAATTCAAGAACACATGTTGCATTGTTTATAATTCTCTTTTTCAAAAAGGGTATAAATGGCTAAAAGGTGGGCCTCTTTTCTATGTATTTTCACTTGTTGCCAAACCATTTGGTAGAATCCTCCGTATAAAAAACTAAGTACTTGAATAAGTATGAAGCTTCTATACCCATTCCTAGTTCTCATTATCTCCCATGATTGGCTTTCTTTGTGAATTTGCAAGTAGGCTAATTTTGTTGTAAGCTCTCCATCTAGTTGAAACGGCCATTGCTTCACATCTTCATCTTCTTCATTTAGGCTTAGGAACAAATTTCCAAGTCTACTGCAAATAAGATCATTAAGAGGATATCCAATTATGTTTTCATCCCATCCCGTCAAGTTATTCCAAACTTGGATAATTCAAAGGGTCTGATCATATTTATTTGGTGGCCTATACAACTAATGGTTTATAAGAGTTTCACTAACCCAAATGTCTTTCCAAAACCTTGTAGTCTTTCCATCTTTCACTTCGAGGCATGCTCTTGCATCAACCCACTCGATGGCCTACTAGTTCCGAAGACACAAATGACCCTTTTTTATTCCGGTTTCTCTTTTGGTGTAACCAATGTATATACTCAGCAATTAAAAATCGAGCAAATAAATTTAAGGTATTGGTGAAACTAACCTAAAGAATTTAGAAATTTAAGTATAGGTTTAGGACATTAGACGAAGAGATCCAGTAGGCTTAGATATTAAAAATATAATAAAATAATAAAAATATAACCAAAATAATACAATTTAGCTATATTATATATTATTCGCCATAATTGAGTAAAATAAATTTTGTTAGTTTGTAAATTTTTAAAGATAAGTTATATATATAATAAAATTTATATGAGACATAAAATAACATATATAATATATACGTATGTGTCGTAGGTAATTTTTAAGTATATACATATACTTATATATAACTAAAATACCCTAATATAAGTGATTTAAGCTAAAATAACTAAAGAAAATTAATAAAAAGTAACTAAAAAATTAGAAAAAGGTTTATGGCAGCTATAATGAAGTGATTTAGGACATGTGTAATCCTAAGGACAAGTGTTTATGTCTTATGGCAAGGAAATCATGCAAATTAAGTAAAGGTTTTAAGTATAATTGCAAGACAAGAGGGAAGAAAAGCCATTTTTCATTTGAACAAAGTGGTCAACTTTTGAAAACACTCTCCAACTTGTAGTTCATGTAAGATAGAGTTTAGAAAAATTAAGTGTTGGATTTGGAGATTTAAAGAAGAAATTTAGAAAAAAATTACAAAAAATAGGGGTAATATGATAATTGGGAAGTACGTTGACTGAGGGGGTTGCTAGAGTGTCACCACCACTACCACCAACAGCTACAACCACCGCTTATTGCTACCAATAAGGTAGGAGCAATCACTGGTGGCCAGAGGCTAATTTTCCAATAAGGCTCAATTTTTACCCAATTTTAGGAAAATTATTAAAAATACCTAAAAAAATATGAAAAAAAAATTATTCTTCTAAATTTTTGTACATAGAATTTAGTAAAAATATCAATTTATATAAATTTAGTAGTTGATGTATACGTTGTTAAGAAATTAATGAAATTGAATAATTTTTTAAGTTGAAATAAATAGGTTAAATGGTGTAGTTTTTATCTCAATTTTTTTTTTTGTCTATAAACTATCTTAAGTTAATACTAAATTGCTATGTCAAATTTTTTTGTGATATTACTTTCCATATTTTTTTATTTGATTTTTAAGCTAAAATGATGCTTAAAATAGTGTATTTAAGTAAAAATAATGTGTTTCTTTTGATAATCTTACTTAGCTATTGAGTTTGAATCATATTTGAAGTATGTATAATTGTTTTAAAGTAGTTAGCTTGGTTGATGAAGTGAGAAGGATGAGAAGTTGAAAGTTGGCCTTAAATAAGTAAAGTAGATATTTGACCAATTTAAGGAATTTGATATAATTGATGACTTGTGATGAAATAAATGAAGGTATAAAAAGCAATGAGAACTGGAGAAAGGGTGTTTGAAGTATAACTGCTGATTTTTATTTGATGTTATGATTATAACTTAAAAAGAAGTTAATAAATTAGCTAAATTTAGGACTTTGGTTATGAGCAAATGACGATTCAAAGGCTTTTAGTAATGAATAATGTATTAAATTAATGCCTAGATGATAGTTTAGCGGTAAAATTCTTAAATAAATGTAAAAATAGGGGAAATAGAGGATTAGTCAAAGGATGATATTATTAAAACTCCTATAGAAATCAAGGTCAAAGAATAGCTTAGAGGATTTCCAGATAGAAAGTTGAACTTAGAGAAGTCAAGAGGCTATCTCAGAGGATAAAATTAGTATAATGAATAACCCTGATTAGCTCAAAGACAAACTTAGAGGATTTCCGACTAAAAGAATCTACTATGAATTCACTCAAAACCAAACTCAAAAGATTTTTGGACTAAAGAAAAGTACTATAAAACATCTCAAAACCAAACTTAAAGAATTTTAGACTAAAGAAAACCACTATAGATTTACTCAGATCATAGCTCAGAGGCTTTGGCTGATTAAGGTAGATTGTAAAATTCATTAATTGGTTAAGAAATCATGATTTTTAAGTGAAATTAACTTAAAATTATGACTAAAAAATAAAAAAAACATATAAAACCAACTAATGATTAAGGAATTAAGGCTTGAAAATTAATCTATATTGCATTTCTAAGGACAATTAAAGATCAAGGATGCAACTGTCAAGAGTAAGGTGTTTGTAAGTATAGGTAAGTTAGAATCTATACTTAGTGGCATATTGAAGTATCATGTTAAGATACTTAGAGGAGTAAGAATGCTTATTTGTGGTTGTAATTAGATTGTGTATGTGAAAGCTATGTGTATGCTTGTAATATTGAGTAGTGATTGGGAGTTGAACTCCTAATGCTACTTTTTATTTAATATATCATGTCTTATGTGTATGAACTTACTTGTTCACCTAATAAATCGAACTAATCTTGAATTGATTAAAGACTTAACTTAACATTCATGATAACCCAATAAGGGTAACGATTAGGTTGTCAAACTAAATACAGATACTTTGATGAGGATAGCAGAAATGGTCATTTTTCCATCCTTAGTCAAATTAAGTGACAAGAGAAAGAGTTGTGATAAGGTTAGGAACCATAGTTTGAATGTTGTTTAGGGAGGAGAAGTGTCTTTATTGTATAAGCCTGAATTTAGTCTGATAGTATCACATTGAAACTCTTCAAAATCCAAGTTAGAGAAGATGTAATTACTCTGACTTTACAATGAACTGGTTAAACATTGTGAGATGGTATATCATTTGTTAATTGCATTTGCATTTAAATTAACGATTGAACAACTATGCTTACTAATGTACTCTTATGACTCCATCCCTTCTTACTAAGCTAATTGAGTTCATATCCCAATAGATTGTTTTGTAGGTATAGAGTAGCACCAAAAAATGCCTCAATATAATTATCCGCAGTTTAGTTATAGTAGGTTAGGAAGTAAAGTAGTAAAGTCTAAAGAATGGAACGAACTTATGTTACTTTTGTTTTTCTTTTGTAGGAGGATTATAAGGTCTTCTTGGGAGGCCTTATAATCTTTGTTGGCTCGCTATTATGTCTATATATCTAAAGTAGTTTTCCTGTAGAGATGTACGGTTTCTTTTGAAAACTATGAAACTTTTTATGTATATAAGGTTATGTAAAAGAACTGATCTAGCTATAATAATGAGAATATATATTTTGTAAAGTTTTACTCTACAGGTCTTATCTTCTATAAATGCCCATTTGATCTTTTCAAAGCTGGCTAAGTCATTATTCACCTTGTGTAGACTTTACCTATGTTAGCAGCTAAGGAAATAGCTTCTAACTAAGGTTGGTTTATGTAGTGGGACTGTTGCAACTTCTCGAGTTTAAGGCATGACAACTGATACTTCTGATTAATGAGGTTGATCTATAGAAGCTTCTTTCACTTTTGTTATCAAGAAAGATTAGCAAAGTTTACCTGGTTCTTGCTTCAGAAATTCATTAATCCTAGGCCTTTAGTATCTTTTGGTTGTTTTATCTTGACCAATTGATCCAATGCATCTTCTTTCTTTGTTTTGTTAGGTACCTCGCCAAATGAAGTCTTTGTGAATTTTTTCCAACTAATCAATTATGTTCTTTGACATAGGAATCAACTAAGAATAGTAGTTAACTATGCCTTCTAGTACCGAAGTAGTTAACAGCTTTCAACCTGCCATACTTAACAAGTTGGATTTCCATTTAGAAAATTTTTGCATCATTTCTTCTAGAGTGAACTGCAAGTCTCCATTTGTCAGCTTTCCTCCCTCTTAGATTGGAATGCCTAGGTACTTACCAAAGTCTGAGTTGATATATTTGATGGCTCGATCTTAACCTCTACTGGAGTGTTTTGGGAGAAAAGTATGCATGATTTTACGTAGTTGACCTTTTGGCCTGAAATATTTCCGAATCCATCCATAATTTTCATCATCAATCTTACATTGTCTTTGTTTACTTCACCTAATAATAAGAGATCATCAGTAAAGAACCAATGTGAAAATCCATATTTATGCTTCTTAGTCTCAGTGGCTTCCAGTTTCCTATTGCTACCATAATACGGATGATCTTACTTAGAATTTCCATGCCTAAGATAAAAAGGTAAGGTGATAATGGTTTAACTAGTTTCAACCATCTACTTGCTGGAAAGGATTCCATCTGGATCCATTTTGAACAATTCAATACTAGATTAAAGCTAAGCAAGATCCTATCAACTTCATTTAAGATGAAGGAAAATTGGGGGTATTCAGAGTAAATCGAATGAAATCTCATTCCATACAATCATATGCCTTTTCCTTAGTCAAGTTTAACCGCCATCTAGTTCTTCCTTCTAGTTTTTTTACTAATGCAATAGAATACCTCTTAGAATATAATGATATTGTCTTTAGCAGACCTCACAAGTATGAAACTAGCTTGTTCTAGACTCACAATATTAAGAAGGAGAGGTCGCAGTCTATTTACCAAGCACTTGCTAACAATTTTGTACATTGTAGTACATAAACTAATCAGTCTAAATTCCTTTACTTTGTTTGTACTGAGGACTTTCGGTATAAGAACCAATAGGGTATTATTTAGTTGTGAAGGCATAATTTCATTTCGGAGGATATTGTTCACTGTTTTCACAAACTTAGCTCCCACTATATTCCAACACTTCTTATAGAATTTTGCGTGAAGCCAATTAATTCTTAGGGACTTATTGTTGCCAAAGCACCATAAGGCTGAATTAATTTTATCATTTAACCAAGGGCTCTGCAAAAGAACTTTCTCCTTTTCCTATAAAATACTTTGTACACTCCTCTAACTGCCCAATTCTTTCTAAATAAATCCTCTCAAAAGAGTATAATTTGCAAAAGAATTCCATAAAAAGTCTCTTGATTCTCTCCTTAACATAAATCTTTCGGTTGAACTCGAAAGATGACACCATTGGGACAATTCTATCAGGCTACAATGAAGTTGCAGGACAAGATGGTCTTTCTGCAGAAGAGATACAAAGAAAGATGCTTGGGGAGATCCGAGAGAAATATATCCCTCATTTACTATTAAGTCAAGTGAAAACTAACAAAATCAACTGAATCGTCCCCAAAAGAGCAAGCCATCATAACATTGTGGCATCTGAAATTTTAGGAAGCTAGCACCAGTAACCATGTAAATTATGACAAATGACTAGATATACTTTTGCATCCTGTCATATCTTATACATGTTTGTTGGCCTGTGCTACCCAGATATCACAAAAGTTATCTTTCTAGCAATGAATGTTTTCAGCTTCAATATATGAATCGATAGTTATGTCTATTGTTGCATCAATTCATCATTGTTTATGTATAAAGAGTCCAACATTTTGAGGGGTGAAAAGAATATCTAAGAAAACTATAATAGTCTCTCCTATCCCGGTCTTCCTTTGTTGTTTCAATCATTGTAGTGTCTTCTAGTACTGATTTCCATCACAAACTGACGTACAACTTGACAACGAAATTCTCAGCCATTTCAATGAAACAACAAGCTGTATAAAATTTTAATATTACTATCCACATTCAGAAACTACCAGAAAAATGGGTTCGACAGACAAACACTCATCATAACCGCAAAGATTGTCCATCTTTTATGACCATAAATCTTCAGTATAGTTTAGAGAGCCAATTTAAAAAACAAAATATTGTAATTGCTGGGGAAGGATTTGATATGGTCACAAATTGCTCTCAGTAGAATCGGGTTTTAGCTTATTGCCTAGATAAATTTGACCCAATTCTTCCTTCTTGTACTTGGATGTAGCAAGTCTTTTCAAACATAATTTGGAAGCTTATTACTTTATTCTGCTGGCTCCAAAAGAAACTGGTTAAGGCATTTGGAAGCTTCATTAACCTGCAAAAAGGGATAAAAGGTTCCTGTGTCCTTAAGTTGAACTTTGCACGACTCACAGGGGCAATGGGGCAGGGACTTTTAAGTTTAAAAAAAAATAGTATCTACTGTTGAATTGATTTTCCTGTCCAAATCTCCGGGATTGTACTTTGTTCAATTTACTTTGCATAAACTTTTGACCCATAAAATCGTAAATTCTTAAGATAGTTGCAAAATATAGGACAAATATAACCAGCACCACCAAAAAAAGGATCTCTCCTCCCACCCCAAGAGGGGAAAATAGAAAAAAAAAAGAAAAAGAAAAATAGATATTGAAATCTGCATAACCTGATCGTCCCAGTTAATGGTCCAGGTGAGAAATCCAAGTACCAGTGTTTGCACAAGCACTTCACATAGCAACCCAGCCCATAATCCCTGTCAAAGCAAGGAGAATCTGCATTAATCAGAGAAATAGCACGTCAATGCTCTTTACAAGTTTGCAAATAAGATCTAATCAAAGCATTGGCCTCTTAAACTATTCTATTCCTAAATACAATGCATTTGATGATTTGAGTATCTTAGGGAATTCTTGAAATGCAAATTAAGCAAGACAAGCCCTCCAAATCTCTCCTTTAGGGAAAGAAGACAAGATGAATTTCTTAAACAACAAGATGGTGTGTCCGTGTTTATTCATGTAAGCCGTACATGTTCCACCGATATATTTAGGCAATCCTGTTGATGAAACGATTCACTCTTTTTCTCTACCCGGATGTCATAATTAGCCACATATCGAAGCAATATTCCTATAGGTAATCCAATTATATAATAGCAACAGACGTTGACAATTGCTACTGTCGCTTGCAAACCAGCACCAATGGCCACACCTGACCGCAAAAAAAGAAAGTCATCAACATGATTGCTTATATAGAAATGTTTCGATATTATCAAAACATGCATCTCATGCCTTCAGGGATTAAGTTACCCGATAGGACTGGTTGTATGCTGTTGAGCAAAATTGAGAATGCAAGGAGGATGCAGAGACACTTGACATGGATTCAGCAACTTCAGTGTTACTAGTAACTAAGTGCGCAATTTCCTTTCCAAGTACCAAAAAAAAAAAAAAAATCCCAAAAGGATCCACCAATAGTTATCGAGTTGCAGAGGATAACTTTAACGACATGTTCCGTAAGATTCCCCATTTATTCCCCAGCCAACTCCATATACCCACGTTTAGTTGCATCTGACCGCAGGAAATGTGGATTCCCACTGAATCTGCATTCCCTCCTTTCTTACCTTCTTAATTCCAAGAATGCCCTTATTAAAAACAAGTATTAACAATTTCTACCCTCTAATAAGTTCATCAAACCATGTATGGTAATCCTTACTCCCACATTCGATCTAGAGTTTCTACCATTCGATCAACAATTTGGAACTCCAAATGATGAAACCTTAAGCCACGAATCAAATCACTCATCCGTCGAGGTGGAAACACTGTCATCTCCCCTCGCTAGGCCACTCCCAACCGAGCCACGGTTCAACAACACGCTTCTGTAGTCCCAAATCCGTTATCAACCTCCACTCACACCCAAGACTCTTGAAGGACAAGTAAGTAACGTCATCTTCTCCTTCGTCCTGACTGTTCATCATGTTTGTTTGGGTAAAATAGTGGTGTCCTGCCGTTAGCAAGCGCATGACACAATATTAAATTGTCCTAATCTTATGAAATTAACAAAAGCTCCTCATGTAAAATTTCAAAATAATGATCTTATTGAAGAGATTACATGCCTCACTCATAATCTATGTATCTTGTATTGCCGCAAAAGTGTCTACTTTGTTGTTGCTTTACTTGTGAAATTGGGAAATAAAAAGAAAAAACCTAGTGTTCATATGATTGATTCAACTATTTTTATGAAACTCATATTCTGCTGTTTGGTAGGGATCCCTAAATTGTGTGGGTTCCATAATTTTTAGTATATAACATATTACAAGATGGTAAAAATTTTTTGACTTAGCTAGGTGTGAATCTATACAAGGGTATCTTGTATCATATATGGACAACACCTATGGATTATTAGCTTACATAATAGATCTAAGTTATTAATTTGTATAAATGTGCCACACTTGTGTTAATAACTAGAGTGAAATAATCAATCAAATGCATGAGAAGCACTATATTTAGGTTATTGATATCATCCAAGGACAATTGTATATTCATTCCATTTATCCTTATGACTAAGCAGAATTTGGGGTGGTTAATTAATAGAATATTTGAAAAATAAAGAAAATATAGTAAGACAGAAGTAAAATCATATGACAAGCACATTGAGTAATAGAATATTTCATTCATCTCACTCTCTTGAATGGCCTTTGTATGCGAAGCAAAATCATATTCATTTCATTATCATCATATAATATTCGAGAAAAAAAAATCATGTAACATTATCATGAAACAATAATAGTTCGGTTACATATGTTGGAGGTATGTATATGTTTGTGTCGTGAATTTCTTTTTTTATCTTTGTCCTTAATTGATATGTAGGAAATGTATTACAGTAGTGAATCAGTTGATTTTTAACAACTATGAACTACGAAGGAAAAAAAAAACTTGCATGTTTCGTCCTAGCTTTATGGTTGAAATTTTGTGAAGTTGCATATCATCTTATGTTCCATTTGTGTGTTTGATCATTACACCCCCATCGTCGTCCAGTTTGACTGTACCAAACGAATTCCCACCAACACAATGAATACATTTGGAGGCTAGTCAATGGCGATGATGTTGCATATATCTAACAACTACGACTAAATAAGCGTTCTTTTCTTAAATTATGTAAGATGCTAGAGGGTACAGGATAGTTAAGAGCCGGTACACATTCGCTTGTCAATAAGTAAGTGGCTATGTTTTTGCACATATTTGCTCATCATGTAAAAAATAGGGTCGTAAAACACAATTTTAAGCATTTTAGTGCAATAGTAAGCTGATCCTTCCATAGTGTTTTGAATGCAACTCTTCATCTTAGTAATCGTCTGGTTAAGAAGCCTAAACCGATTATTGACACATATTTAGATAATTGATGGAAGTTTTTTAAGGTATACCCTTATCTTTCTTAATGATGTACAATTCTAATATTTTTTCACGTATAAGTTATACAATGTAGAATGCTAACGGTTTGCTTCTCATGTAGAACTGTTTGAGTACTCTAGATGGGATACATATCTCCATCAAAATTCCCATGAAAGACAAACTATGATATAGAACTTGGAAGAATGATGTTGTAACCAATGTCTTGGTTATTTGTAAACCAAGTATGCAATTTGTGTATGTTTTACGGGGTTAGGAGGGATCTGTAGTAGATAGTAGGGTTCTTTGAAATATAATCACTTGGTAGAACGGCCTTCAAGTTCTACAGGGTAATATTTCCTGGTTTATGCAACGTTTCCATCCTTTTATTTGAAAATGTTTCACAAAAAAAAAAAACCATATTTTTATCTTTCAAATAGGTTGCTACTACCTAGCAGATGGTGGTTATCCGAATTGCTAGGGCTTCCTTGTACCTTTTAAGGGTCAGCAATATCATCTAAGTAAGTGGTGTCAAAATTATAGTCATCAGCCAAGAACCCTAGAAAAACTGTTAACTTTAAGGCATGCATTTACTTATAATGTAATAGAAAGATGCTTTAAACTTCTTAAGATGAGATGGGATATTCTAAGAAGTCTATCATTCTACCCAATTAGGATCCACAATTGTATCATCCTAGCTTATTGTCTATTATATAACTTTATACGAATAGAAATGTCCTAAGATCCCCTTGAGGAGGATAATAATATGGACATAGGCGATGACTTGATCATGACATTGGGGAACAATGATTCGTAGTTCACATGGAGGTCGCAACTAGCCAATGATACGTTCAATGAGTGAAGAGCTTCTAGAAAGATAAGCAATTGGTTTTATTATGTCATGTTGAGATATAAAATTGTTGTGATGTGATCCATAGGAGATTAAGTTATGTAACATTTTATTTCAAAGTTGTTTTGCATTGACGTTTCCATACCTTGACCTTTCAGTAATCTTATTATCTATCCAAGCCTATATTGTGCTGCCTAGCTTACTTTTGTGTGTTGTTGCATTATGTACTTTGGTTCTGTTCAATGAATTCATGGCAGTTTGTCTACCTTTATTTTGCATTAAGTTATGTGCTTTACCTTATACTTATTGCATGTCTTCTATCATACACTTTGTTTTTGTTTAATTGCTCTTTAGTCCAAGAACAAATAAATGGAGGAGGTATAGTCAATACAACCAAAAATGAAGGCCAACAAACTAACCAAGTGAAAATGGATCATCCCAGAAGACAATGCTTTAGTTACAATTGTGGTTGACTTATATAATAGAAGGATATACAATGTTGATTGTAGCTTCAAGTTAGGGTACCTATAGGAGTTGGAGAGTAGATCAAGTGTTAGCTTGCCCAATAGTGAGTTAAAGGCCAAGCTTAACATAGAGTCATGAATCAAGATATTGAAGAAGAATTGGAGTATTGTGTACAACATGGTATACGAGAGATCCACCAGTGGTATTAGATGGGATGACAACAAAAAAATGGTCATGGCCAAGAAACATGTATAGGATGTAGATCTAGAGGTATGCAATAGACGCATAAAGCTAATTGTTACTAAATTTATGTTGCTTATTATGACACATGGTCTGTTGTTTGTTTTCTTACCATTTCACATGCATATCTAGATATAGATATTACATGTGCTTACATTCTTAACTATATTGATTAGATTATATAATAAGACTAGAACAATATGCTTTCTTTTATCATCTAATCCCATGGTGTGTTCATTTGATGCAAAAGGGGGTTCTTCTTATTATGGTTTTTTTTTTTTTTTTATCTACATAGACATACTTTAGTTGATTTAATCAAGTCAAAATAAATACTCAAGTGACTAACTTATTGCCACATGCCTACTACATTACAACAAGTCCCTATAATTTTGTCATACCTTACTCCATATAAATGATTGATTGTTCTTACAAGTTGTCGCATTACTTAATTCTTTTTTTTTTTTGTATGTAAAGCTATTCCATTGCCTCCCACTTTATGACTAAGAGCTTCCTGTATCTATCTGAGTTTAATATGATATAAACGGCTAAGATGCATAGATAATTGTGGATGTCATTGAGATAGACATGGAGCAAGCATAAACACAAGACATTGAGAATGTCACACCTCCAATAGAAGGAGCAAAGGAGTCGTTTATCTGCCATGGTGCAACCTAGCCTGGTTTAAAGAGAAAGAGGCCTTTGCATTCTAATGATGGAATGGATGACATGGTTAGGAGTTTTGAGGAAAGAATGCAGAGTTTTATTCATGAATTGGTTCAAACTTTGTTAATCGATAGGACAACAATGAGCATATTACAGTTAAGGAGCTTTCTTGGTGGCATCAAAGGCTTGTCTCAAGTAGATTTCTATTATATGTTAGATAAACTCCCCAAAAAGCCATATAAGGTTGCTATTCTATATAAAGTGCCACCTGAGGAACGTTTGGACTATGTCCATATGATGTTGCATCATGTAGCAAATTAACAAGAAGCATTCCTGGTGATCATGGTGGGTTGTCCTTTTTGTGCATTGATGATGATTATGTCAACTTCTTGTTGTCTATGATGACCTATGGTTTTTGTGTCTTTTGGAAGCAATTTATGTATCAAGCTTACTAACATTGTACAAAGGTCTACCAATGTATCCATTGCTGTATGTAGAAGCAATTGGAACTTGTGGTAGGTTATATTTTAATAGGATACTATGTGAGATCCTATTGATGTATTGCTTCAAACTTAAAGTGTATACCATACTTATAAATTATTGTATGTAAATGTTCCTTTTTGGTATGGATTGGCTGTTTGACAATATAGTTCTCCTTGGGATAATTGACTTATTAATGCACCTATGTTGCCATAGTGTCAATGAAACACTATGCTCACATTTTTTGTGTTAATGATAAGAGTATTATGTGATGCAAATCCACGCAGCAAGTATCAGACACCAAAGATCATGCTTTCGAGGTTCGAATGGGAATAAGGAACAGGGAGTGATAAAAGGGAATTGACTGCGAATGTGTTTGAATATCACTCACTAAGATACTAACATAATAGGGGATTAAGCTTAAAATAGAGTTTAATGCAATTCATGAATAGTAAATATTACTTACGTTTCAAATGAAAGGTTATATGTGACTCATTAACTCGCTCAAATGAAGGGGTTTGCTACAATCTTAGGAATAAGATTGATAAGAACACAAGGAAAATTAAAGAGTTATTCGATACTCAATAATCCGAAACACCAACTCAAAGGGCTCAAGAATGTCCTTACTCAAGAAGGAACATCCAAGTGCAAAATTCTCTATATGAATATTCTTCACTTCTGATTTAGTTACAAAAGTTGCTATTTATAGTAAGTGCTAAAACTCTAGTGGCAAAACTGTAAATAATATACAATACCTTAAATCCTAAAGAATGACCCACAATTAAAATAAGAAAAATATTTACAAAGTATATAAAATTGTGCATCTAATAGAGTAGTCAACATGCAGTCATCTAAGCTGTTTGTGGGATTAGACCCAAGCAAAGGCAGGTTGGTTATCGAATGTTTGAGCAGGGATAGGATGTTTAAAAGTCTTATTATGCTTGGTCAAGCTCCCAGTGAGGTCAGCCCACAATTGCTGTACTTATGGATTGTTTAGTATTAACTTTCTTATGTTGTACCGAGCTGTTCTTTGTCTTTGAGGCCTTGGTCATTTGGCCTCATCTTCTCAGCAAATGACAGACCTAATGCCGAATGGTTCCTTTCCCTCTTTTCATCTGTCGGTTATCAGTTTGGCTTCGATAAGAGCAAGTCGATCTCAAGTAAAGACAAGTCGACTTCAACTTCTAGCAGGTCTGCATTGGCTTCTAACAGGTTGGGCTTGGCCTAAGGATTGTTGTGGATCAATTCCTATCATCATCATAGGGCTGAAAAGAAATTGTCCTCAACTTTATATTGTAAGCATGGGCTAGGATGCCGAACAGCCTCCTCTTCCCCTTTCTCTTTACCATGGGCGTTAAGTTATTCTGGATCTCTCTAATGCTTATGGGGGTTAAACAGTAGCTCTTCCCATCCTTCCAAACCATGTAGGTGTTGAGGAAGCCACTGCAAATCACTTTCTCGTCATATTCCTAAGGTTGGCTAAGAAGTAAATTTGTTGCATTCATAAGTGTTGCATTCATAGGCATTATATTAAAGTCAACCCTGTCCTCATATTGTCCAACCTTGAATACTATCTAAACTCTTCTATGTACATAAACCATACCCTTATCATTGAACCACTTCAATCCATATGATTGAGGATGTAGATAGGTCAACAATCTCATCTTCTCTACTAGCTTAGTAGAAACGATGTTGGTGCATCTACCCCCATTAACTACCAAGGAACAGGTCTTCCTATTCACCAAACATTGAATCTAAATAAATTCTCCCTTTGACCTGAGTTTTCCTTCATGTCGACTTGTCTACTTGTCAAGGCTAAAGGTTCTCCCATCTCAGGGTAGACGTTTATTGTTTCCTTATTCTCAAAGCTCTTATCACTATAGCTCTCTACTTGAGCATCCAATCCTTTGCCTTTTAGAATCATTACACTCTTGTTTGGGCATTGGGAGGCAATATGTCCATAGCCCAAACATTTGAAGTACTTAACTTCTCGAGCTTTGGTACTGGGCACTTTTTCCTTCTCTACTTTCTTAGCCTTAGCTTGGTCAGGTCAGCTAAGTTCTCCTTTCTCCACCCTTATCTTGGGCTTTTTTTTCTCTTCATACCTTTTAGGCTTAGGGCTACCTTGTTGAGGTTGAATTGTCGGCCTTTAATGTTGTTTTCTCCTCTATCTCTCTACCCTTAATGCCAAATTGACTAGCTCGTCCAATAAGTTGAACGTCTACAATTCAACTATGTCGGCAATGTCATCCTGGAGTCCACTAAGGAATCTAGCAATGATGCGATCTTATGTCTCGGCAATCTCGCATCTCGTCATTGGAGTTTCAAACTCTTGCAAGTACTCTTCCATAGTATTTCGACCTTACCTCAAGTGCTAGAAAGCATGGAGTATCTCTTGCTTGAAGTAAGTTGACACGAAGCGCTAATTCATAACCGCTTCATAAGCCTCCAAGTTCTAATAGGCTCCTCTCTTTCGGCATCTCGCTTAGCAATCAATTTATCCCACCAAAGACTTACATATTTAACAAGTGATAATGAAGCTAGCTTAAACTTTGTTTAGTCATCACACTCGTAGCACTCAAACAAAATTCTCGACTCAGGAAACCTAATTAAGGAACTCTTTAAGTTAGCTACTACTACTGAAGGTCAGTAGCTTAAGCTTGATGTTATCAAGTCCTTGGCTATGTGCTGGAGGTTCATCTCTTACATTCCTAGCTGGTTGGTTCACCTTAGATTGGCCACTTTTGTTGGAACTCTGCTCGGCCTCGGCTCTATTCTTCGAGTTCTTTGGTTCACCTTGGAGTAAATACTCTTGTTATTGCTTCTCCTCGACTTAAGTTGATTTTCTCTTCTCTTCGGCTATCGTTCGTCATTATCAAGCCCATTGGAGCCAGTTCTATTGGTGGGTGTTCGTTCCTTTCCTTCACCTCGGCCAATACGCTTATGGCCTCTAACTAAACTAGTAAGCTCCTGAATAGGATCAATGAGATTCTGAATCTGATATTCTAAGTTGTCAACACGCCACCTTAAACTTCCACGAGGGCTATCACCACTGTTATTGACACTATCTTTAGACATTCTTGTCTATACAATAAATTCCAAATAAAGAAAATTTAATAAACACGTAACACGCTCAACTGTACTTAACTTGAACCAAGACTAAGACAATTCCACAAATACTACTGCAACAAAATACAACTAACAGTAACCTAAAAATTATCGCTACTCCATTTCTATAGCTACCCATGGTTGATAAACATTACAACAACGAAAATCAACTAATGAAATTACTGCTACTCAACTCAACAACAACACAGTTCTATAGCTACTAAGAATTCAGACAATGAACTACATTGCAGAACGACAACTAATCAAACGTTCAAACTACAAGTAAACTTTGAAGAACATTGTACACGTATCTTCCCAAAGCTCTGATACCAGTAAAGCTAATGCGAATCTATGCAATGGGTCTCGAATGCCAATGATGATGCTCTCGAGGTTTGAATGGGAACAAGGAATAGGGAGTGATAAGGGGGGTTTAACTACGAATGTATAAGGATATCATGCACCAAGACACAAACACAATCAGGGGTTGAGCTTGAAATAAAGTACAATGAGATACACGAACATTAAACGTCACCTTGGGTTTCAAATGAGAGGTTAGATATAACTCACTAACTCGCTCAAATAAAGGGGTTCGCCATAATCTTAAGAACAATATTGATAAGAACATAAGAAAAATTAAAGAGTTATTCGACACTCAATAATTCGAAACACTAGTTCAAAGGGCTCAAGAATGTCCTTACTTGAGAAGGAACGTTCAAGTGTAAAATTCTCTATATAAATATTCTTCACTTTTGATTTAGTTACAAATGTTACTATTTATAGCAAGTCCTAAAACCTTAGTAGCAAAACTATAAATAATATATACGGCTTTAAATCCTAAGGAATGGCTTACAATCAAAATAAGAAAAATATTTATAAAGTATACAAAACTGTGCATTTAACAAAGTGGTTAGCATGTAGTCATCTAAGTTGTCTATGGGATCAAACCTGAGTGGAGGCCAATTAGTAATCAGATGTTTGAGTACAGGTAGGATGTTTGGAAGTCTTATTGTGCTTGGTCGAACTCTTAATGAAGTCAGCCTACAGTTGTTGCACTTGTGGATTATTTAGCACTAGCTTTCCTGTGCTGTGCTAAGTTGTTCTTTGGCTTTGAGGCTTTAGCCATTTGGTCTCTCGCCTTTTCGGTAAATGACAAACCTGATGTCGAATGGTTCCTTTCCCTCCTTTTGTTCATCAGTTATCATTCGACCTCGACAAGAGCAGGTTGGTCTTGGGTTAGGATAGGTCAGCTTCAGCTTTTGGCAAGTCTACGCTAGCTTCTGACAGGTTGGCCTTAGCTCGAGGATCGTTGTGGACCTGTTCCCATCAATGTGGTTTCTTAATTAGTGTTGGAAATGAAGAATAAGAACTTTATTTTTTGTTTATTGATTAATTAGTTATCAGATAAGGTTGGTTTGAAAAGAGTTAAAGTGTGATGGTGCTAGTAACTCTTAGAGCGGTTAGTTGTTTCATGTAAGGAAATTTAAACACATAACTTAAGACTCAATTCGGTGAATGATACATGTATGTCCTATATAGTGGAACCTTCTTTTAGGTTTTATCATTCAATATTTCTTCCTTTCTTCTAAGTGATGCATAATTTACAATTTGATTCGATGGAAGATTGTTTATTAACGAACCATCATTTTTGTTACGCCCCGAAAAGGTAGAGCCATAACAGTCCTACTGTATAAGCCACCATAAGATAGAAATTGTCCTTACAGCTGCTATCTTATACCTAATTCATACTAGGCGCACTTGACTCTATTCCTTTGAAGCATCCAATTCAATACTTGTTTATTTCAAAGGTTATTCTACAGGTTTGTAATAAACTTGTAATTTGACTTTATAAAGAGTGATAGTAAATCTCGTAAGTACTTTTCACTTCATATACAAACTAGAATACTGAAAACTATCAAGTCTCTTAAGGAATCTTATGCAATTTTCCTTAAAAGTTAAGAAAGTCAATACTAATGACAATAATCAATCATTTCTTATTATACCTCACTTCTTATCCCAGTTTGCTAATGCTCTGGTTTTGGGTAGGTGCTCATAATTCATTTGGAACCTACAAAACAAACTATAGGGGAATAAGCAACAACTTAATTAATAAGTGGAGCAGAGATAGAAGTATGTATTCAGCACATCATAAGTAAAGTTTTCAACCAAGTTAGTTAAATGCAATACATATATAAGCAAATGCCATCGCATGATGTTATCCGGTCCATCGTAAGATTGGAACAATTACGTCTGCTTTAATCCAGATTGAGGAGATTAATGTTGTATATCTGTAAATCAAAACCAAACCAAGGCTTGTGCAATAGAGAGTACCCTCCTCCTGTGACCACCTTTGAAACACCTCCTTTAACCTTGCCAGAACCTCCTCTCCTGTCACTTAGTTCGGTTAAGGGTAAGTTAATGACTATTTTAGTTATCCTCATAGAAAAAGTCCGTATTTAGTCCAAGAATCCTAACTATTACCCCTAACAGGTCATGACATAGGTCATGTTAGATGTTAAACAGAGTTTGAGTTAAGTTATTTTTTATGGTGATCAACTAAGCTCAAATAATTCAAGCATAATAATGTCACAGAACAATCATAACATTGTGCTTAGCTCTTTTCTCAACAAATTGAATTTCAGATACAAGTATTTCATATGTATAAGCAACTAAGTATAGGCACGAGCAAATATATACTAAAGTCTTAAGATATTTTAGAGTAATATCCCAAAATGTTGTAAAGCATTGATCCTATTTACCTTTCCTAACACTCACTGCGAAAAACTCGTATCATCAACACCTCATTCACTAAGAAACCTTAGTTCAGATTTACTTTTCGGAAGAGTTACAAAAATGTTAAGGTTTTATCTACTTACATTTCACTAAATAGTTATATTTATAAATATATATATCTAAAATATATTATTATTTTCCTTATATAATGAAATATAGTTTTATTAGATAAGTTAAGTTATTTAGTATCAATAATATATACAGTTATACCATTACATACAATGTATTACTTCGATTGTATTGAAACAAACTTTAATCAATTAAATTATGTTTTAATTATGATAAAGTTATCATAGTTCATAAATTCTCGTAATAGTATAGAGATATAGGTTATATTACTTAGAATTATCTGATTTTAGTAGAAGTAGTGTCATTGGGTTTATACATACTTAACAATACATATTACAGTATCTATTTCAAAAGATAACCTCTAAAGGATATTTTGAGTTTATATATACCCACACGTATTGATAATGAGTATTATTATATTATACTCATTTTATGTAATTGGACTATAGTTTATATAATTTGCTAATATAACTTACTAATATAAGTATTATTTAACCCTAATATGTATATATCTTAACTCGATTGTAAAACTATCAATAATAGGTTGAAAATTCATTTTTTACCAAACCAAACCCGCATGTACATATATGATTTTTATTTAAATATTTATTACATTTTATCCTCTTATTACTAAAAACATATTTTGGTTCGTAATTTAAGCTATTTTACTATAAAAATTCATAATAAATTACTCGGGTCACTAAATAATTTCCCAAAAATTTCCATAGACTTCTAAAAATATAAGGGACTCAATTAGTATATGGTTCCATGCTATCAAGTTCATCCCTTAAATGCTCATAATTGCAATTTTACCCTTAAATTACATTTAATCAACCAAATATTATTATTTTTTATACACAATTATTTTAAATATATCCTAACATCATTACAAATCACCAAAAGTCAATATCTATCATTTCCATTAATTAATTTCATAAAACCTATTTATTTCATCATTTCACTTTATTTCTAGCTGTTTTTAGGGCTAAAAATTACATTAAATATTAAAAATACCTAAATTAAAAATAGAGTTATATAGCAATCAAATATATATCATGTGTATTCTATATACAAATTTTGAGTTAGAAACTACATCATTTAGTATATTTATTTTGAAAGTTAAAATTCAAATGAATAGTAACTTTCTTAAGTACATAAAATATTCTAATTTTTACCAAAATAAAAATATCACATGAAGGCATATCTAAAATAACCTAAATGTAAATTTTTCCATAATTTTCTACAATAATCTAATAATTTTAAAAAATTGGGCAAAAATAGGGTAGAAGGTTAACTCTCGTGTTCATTGGAGCGTCAACAGCCATGGGATGGTGGGTGGTTGTCGAAACAACCAGGTGGTGGTGAATCTACATGATGGTGGAATGGTGCAATATCATATCAAGGTTTGTCTTGGGAATTAACCTAACTCGGTTCCTACTTTATTTTTCCTATTTTTTTGTCAAATTTTTCTAAATTTTCCTTAAGTGTTCTTGTTGCCAAAATGTGAAATCTAAGTTATAATGTCCTATTTATAGTGTTTTAGGGCAGCTAAAAGTTTTTCTTAATTATTAAGCTATTTTTTATTTAATTACAAGTGTCAAAGTGAAGTATGACATGTCAAATTTTCATAAATTTACTATTGATGCAGCTGTTTATCTTTTTTAAGTTACTTCACATTTAATCCAATCATATTTCAAGCCATTTCTTTTTAATATAATTTTTAGATGATATTTTAGGGTATTTTGGTATTTTATCTTAGTATTTAATGATTTTTTTAATATGCAGGTATATATCTAATATATATCATACATGTAATGAGTAATTATATACATGTAATTATATTTCTAGCATGTATTTTGTTTGTATAACATATTTCCTATTTAATTTTTGTGAATTTATTACTTATTATATATAATCATATAATTTCGGTTTAATTTACGAGTATATTATTATATATACTAAGTATATTCATAAAAATACGTGTATACTCATATAGTATATTATATTGTATTATTTCCTTTTATAACCTAATTAACTTATTTGTTAGTTCCCATCGTATTCTAAGCTCGATTTTAAGGGTTTCGATCATTTTTACACTATATTGAACAATCATATTTCTAAGGTTAAAATTGGGATTTTAGGTTATTATTTTTGAAATCTAACCTCACTAGATCACTTTAACTAATTTTTCTATCATAGTCATAAAGTTTAGATTCAATCGGATAAGTTTTTCCTAGAGACCCTAATCTGAATACAATTGCTCTAAATGCAATTTTAAGGGCTCATATAAAGTATATCCTCACTAAATTAGTTATATTTTGGATATCTTATTATATTTTTTACTTTTAGGCATATGAGAATTCCTTAATTAAAGTTATAATGTTTTTGGTAAGTTTATAACCTAATCAGTTTACTTCCCAAATGCCCTAAACCAACTGTTGATCCTAATCATATAAGAATCGAGTTTTATCTTAATACTCAGATGTTCATGTTCTGATTGCTAATTTTTAGGATATCAAATTCTTCTCCCCTTAGAAATAGTTTCATCCTTGAAACTAACACATCAAATATTTCCATGGAGAAAGTTACATATAGATTTATAAAATTGTTATCAATCTTATATCTTTAATTTGTAAGGGTTGCTATTTTATCACTTAAGGGATTCAAAGGGATGGCTTTTCTTTTATAAGCTTTATTTCTCTAAAATGTTTATGTTCCATATTTGTCTAACTTGCCTCTATTTAAGCTTTTAATTTATCTCTTGTCCATTCTTTTGTTTTGTATTCCATATTTGGTGCTATACAATCTTTCGCTCACATTCTACTTTCTTGATCTTGTGACTTTTCATTACATTTATTTAATTGTTCTTTTACTGATCCGTCGTCTATGGTATCCTTTATATCACTAATCTTCAGGTTCTAATTAAGATCAGTAACAATAAAGATCCATCATCTATCATAGGTTTTATTATCCTCTCTTCTATCTACATCTTCTATCTTATAATGACTAAGTTATATCCATAGTTTTTAATTTGTTCTTTCATATAGCTCAGTACAAATGTTAACAAGATTGAGCTTTGCAAATCTAGACTTTTCTCCACCTCGAAGTCAAATAAGATGGTCGATAATTTGAATCCTCATGACTTAACTTGACTCGATCGAAACTAACACTACTTCCAATCTATAAAGTCACACTGATACTAATATAAACTCATTACTTGACAAAATATGACATGATGTGAGGTACTTTAATGATAACAAGAGACTCAACAAGGAAAAGACTTAATAATTGTAGATTTGCCATTCTCTTCTTGATTACCCATTGCCGTTGAATATATGAAGTGTATGCTTTCCTCATATTTCAGTTATATCTTAGTTTACATCTTTTAATCTTCCTCTTCTAACAGGTCTTGTTGATTAGAGCTTAAGGCTTCTCTTTGATTCTCTTCTTTTCAGATTGATTTCTTATATTAGATGTAAAGTATGTGATATAACTAATCTGAAGTACCCATTGATTCTATTTATTGAGGTCATCAACATGTCTTTAAGGTGTCTAGCTAACATTCTCGTATTAGATATTTGTTATGATATTAGATGGTTTATACCATATTAGGGGTTCAATCCATAATAATCTATAGTCCTAGTAGAATACTTTTAAGTTACGTCAAAATTTTATTTTTCAATTAACATGATAAGGTTACTATTTTCAAGATTACCTTCAACATCACTCTCCTCGTATGTCTTTCTTCATTAACAGAGTATTATGGGGTTAATTCTAATGTCTTCTAAGGGAGCGATTTGCTTGGTTAACACGAAATTATAAATTGCTACCAAGTTAAGAATTGAGTTTTCTTGCTTCACTAGTTCTATAGGTAATAAGAATAGCGTCTCATATTCAGGTTTCATGTATTTCCTAATATTGCATCAATAATTCTTATGGATTAATTCTATCTAACTTATAAATAATGATTTTCGTATGCATGCACCTTTATCAGTAATATCTATTTGCTTCAAAATATAACTCATGATTTTATTTATACATTTCCATGATACAAAATATAAAGACGCTATGAAACCTATAACAGGAGCTAGTCAACCCTTATATATAATATAGTTAATATAAATAGCATAATATATTCAGGAAAAAGTAACTTACAATGGAAGTTACGATATTACATTCATGTGAATATTTTTCTATTGCTTTACATTTCAAATTCAATGATCAAATATTAGCTCTCAATATATATATGAGATTATATCTATAATAATTTCCATAATTAATCAACATGTATTTTTAACTTTTATAATTACACATTATACTTATGAAAATCGAGTTCATTAGTAAGAAATATTTATTTTATTTATAAATATCTTATAATTAGGTTCCAATTTTTATAAGATCACCTAGTCCTATATTTATTATACTTGCTCGGCATCTATCCATCATTATATAGTTTAACTTTACAATCCTGGATCAATAGTATTCATAGTGGATAAAAAGATAAATTCCAAACTTTTCATACAAAATACTAAATTAACATATTTATGTTTCTCTCCTAATGCCAAATAAGATGGCTTTTATAATTGCCCAAACTTACTAACAATTTTTTTTTAGTTACAAAAACCTATTCAAAAGACATGAGAGGTGTTTCTCTAAATTAAAATTACATTTATAATAGGTAATTGTACTTCATTTTATCAAACTTAGTTTAATTCATTTAACTCTTCAGTATTTTTACAAGACACTTATATACATATAATAATGAAATCATTTAATGGATACACACATTCAAATTAATTGATTTACTTTTTGTTCAAGTATGTGGTATATTTATGTCTCTTATAGGATCACTTCAATACGATCGTATGTTCTTGGGCTATAGTATCTATTAGTCACTTACTAAGCTATATTTCATAAATGAGGGAAATAGGTTCAAATAAGATGGAGAGTGTAGGGTTATATTTTCTATGTTAACATTCATATGTACGTCATGCCATTTACATAAGTACGTATATCATCGTGTATAGGATAACATGGCTATACTATTAATAAGCAATACTTTCATATTTTAAGTTAATCAATAATTATACCATAATAACTTCATATATATTTTTTATTATTTACTAAAGTTCATAAAGTTGAATCTATAGAACATAACTTTATCTTTAATTTTAAGTCATTCTATATGCCAACTAAGGGAGTTATCTAAATAAATGCATCTTAACTATTCAGTTTCATCTTAATATTATACTATTTAATTTTATAGAATTAAAAAATATCATGCTAAAATGAAAGAGTATTGATTCAAAACTTATGAAATAATATAATTTAATACTAATATGTTCTTATATTTATCAAATATCTTATGATTCAGGTAACTTTAAATCCTACTAAATATTCAAATATATATATAGCCATGTAGGTATGTTATCAATAAATATGACATTCAATTTAATTAGCATAGAGTCTTACTCTAATTCATATACTCTAATTCACATTTATTCTGATTACACTTTCATGTTAACAAGACTATATATTAGTAAGATCAAAGATATATATTAAGTTAGAGGAAATTTTATGGTTTAAATATCACTAAAGGACACAATCGTGTTAATGTTGACATATATTATGTTTTACAGTAACTTTTAGTTCAATTAACAATACTGCAATATTCCAATCTCATGCAAGGTCAAAATAAAGGTTTAATGTCATCATTGAGTGTATAATAAACATATAATTTCTTCTATCTATTAGTAAAAGTCTATGGCCCTTATACTGTATCCTGTCTACTATATTGTTGTCTTAAATTATTACTTCAAGATTGACTTTATTACTTTTCATAGTTCGATCTTTTATCTTTGTTTTACAATCCTCTACTTTATATTTTGAATCAAGTTCTACAATATCCTTTATAAATAGGTTTTGTCTAATTTACTTCTTTAAATTCTACCAACTATTCATCTTTAGACTAAGTTACCATCCTATTCACTACTTTATTACACCCCAAACCAGCACCAAGGCTCTTCTTAAGATCCTCCTCCTTAGCAGTTATTGAATTCTTCAAAACTTACTACTTATAATTTCTTCTAATTCATTAAGTAATACCTTAGGTATAGTAAGGGGTTTATTATCAAGTTCTAGCTTATTAAATCTTAATGGTATATCTCAATACTTATTAGAAATAAGTGGTGTGATAATTAGTTAATTGGTTTAAAGATTTCTTTTAGGAAATATAAGAGATACTTATGAGCACAAAAAGTTTTGATTTCTAATTTAGGTTTACTACACTTTTCTATATTATTCCAATATTAACTAATTATTTACTTCTAATAGTAACATTGAACGATAATATTCTATATCTTATAAGTAATTCTTTACCATTTTACTTAAAAGTATATCAAGAGATTAAGGGTGCTTTCCTATAGTTGTTGGAACTAGTTAAATAAAAGTTAATTAACACCAAGGTCATTATCATCTGTTATAACCTTAACTTTATCGTAAGTATGTAAATATTATGATTATATATTTACCTATAGTTTAAGACCCTTTTTACTATCCACTCTCAGCGAATCCTATTACATCTATTTCATTCTATTTATGATATCAATTTAAAACTATCACACTCCGAAAATGTGGAGTCGTAACAATCCCACCGTGTAAACCATCCTAAGATAGAAACTGTTCTTACAGTTGTTATCTTAGACTTAGTTCATACTAGGTGCACTTGACTCTATCTCTTTGAAGCATTCAATTCAATATCTATTTATTACAAACTTGTGGAGAAATCCTTTGAAATAAACTTATAATTTGACTTTATAAAGAATGATAGTAAATCCTGTGGGTACTTATCATTTCATATAGTAACTAGAACACTAAAAACTATCAAGTCCCTTAAGGAATCTTCTATAGTTTTCTTTAAAAATAAAAAAAGTCAATACTAAGGACAATAGCCAATCATTTCTTATTACACATCACTCCTCATCCCAGTTTGCTAATGCTCTAGTTTTGGGTAGGTGTTTATAATCCATTCGGAACTTGTAAAACAAATTATAAGGGAATGAGTAACTACTTGTTTATTAAGTGAGGTGGAGACAGAAGTATGCATTCAGCATATTTGGCCTGTCGTAGGATCAGAGAAATTATGACTACTTTAATCCAGGTTGAGGAGATTGACATCACACATCTACGAATTGAAACCAAACCAGAGGTTGTGCGATGGAGAGCACCCTTTTCTTGTAACTACTTGCGAACCACAACCTCTAACTGACCTCCTTTCCTACCACTTAGTTCGACTAAAGGTAAGGAAATGACTATTTCAGTTATTTTTATCGAAGGAAGTCTGTGTTTGACTTAAGAATCTTAACTATTACCCTTAGTGGGTTTTGATGCAAGTCATGTTAGTTGCTAAACCAAGTTTAAATTAGGTCATTTTTTATGATGATCTACTAAGTTTAGACAATTTAAGCATAATGATGTTCATAGAACAATTATAATATGGAGCTTAGTTCCTTTCACAACAAATTGAATTTTTCAAACATAAATGCCGCACACGCACATGTACAAGCAGCTAAGTATAAGCACAAGTAAATACATACCAAAGTCTTCGGATATTTTAAAATAATATCTAAAAATATTGTAAAGTATTGATCTCACTTATCTATCCTGACGCTCACTACAGAAAACTTGTATCGTCAACACCTTATCCATTAGGACACCTTATATATATATAAAGTCCAAATTTAGTTTTTGTAAGAGTTATGAATACATTAGGATTTTATCTACTTTTACTTCACTAAATAGTTATATATATATATATCTACAGTATATTATTATTTTCCTTACATAATGAAATATAGTTTTATTATATAAGTTAAGTTAAGTTATTAAGTATCGATAATATACATAATTATATTATTATGTACAATATATCGTTTTGATCGTATCAATATATACTTTAATCAATTAAATTACATTTCAATTATGGTAAGGTTATTATAGTTCGTAAATTCTAGTAATAGTATAGAAATATATGTTATATTATCTAGAATTATCCGCTTTTAATAAAAGTAGGTACATTGGGTTCATACATACCTAACGATATACATTACGAGTTTTATTTTGAGAAATAACTTCTAAAGGGTATTTTGAGTTTATGATATACCCATTTGTATTGATAACGAGTATTATTATATTATACTCATTTTATGTAATTGGACTATAATTTATATAATTTATTAATATAGCTTAATAATATAAGTATTATCTAACCCTAATATGTACACATTTTAATTCGGTCGTAAAATTATCACTAATAGGTTAAAAATCCATTTTTTACCAAACCCAACCAACATGTACATGTATGATTTTTATTTGAATATTTACTACATTTTATCCTATTATTATTAAAAAGGTGTTTTGGTTCGTAATTTAAACTATTTTACTACCAAAATTCATAAAAAATAACTCGGTTCATCAAATAATTCCTCAAAAATTTCTATAGACTCCTAAAAATATGAGAACTCGATCAATATATGGTCCCATGCTATCGGGTTCATCTCCTAAATGCTCATAATTATAATTTTACGCCTAAATTGCATTTAAATAACCAAATATTATTCTTTTTATACAAAAATTATTTTTGATATATCGTAACATCATTAAAAATCACCAAAAGTCAATATCTATCATTTCCATTAATTAATTTCATAAAAACCTATTTATTTCATCATTTTACCCTATTTTTAGGGTGAAAAATTACATTAAATATTAAACATATCTAAATAAAAAATGTAGCTACATAAAAATCAAATATATATATCATATGTATTCTATATAAAAATTTTGAGCTATAAACTATATCATTTAGTATATTTATTTTAAAAGTTAAAATTAGGATGAATAGTAACTTTTTAAAGCAAGTATATAAAATATTCTAAATTTTACAAAATAAAAGTATCACACAAAAGAATATCTAAAATAACTAAATATAAATTTTTCCATAATTTTTTAGATTAATCTAATATTTTTAGAAAGTTGAGCAAAAACAAGGCAGAAGTTTAACTCACTTATTCGTCTGAGCTCCAACGGCCGTAGAGTAGTGGATGATTGTCAAAATAACCAGGTGATGATGGCTCTACATGATGTTGGAAGGGTAAAATAGCATATCAAGGTTTGGCTTAGGAATTAATCTAGATCAATTCCTATTCTGTTTTTCCTATTTTTTTGTTAAATTTTTTCAAATTTTCTTTAAGTGTTCTTGGTTGCCAAAATGTGAAATCTAAGTCATAGTGTCCTATTTATAGTGTTTTAGGTCAGCTAGAATTTTTTCTTAAATACTAAGATATTTTTTCTTTAATTATAAGTGTAAAAGTCAAGTATGATGTATCAAATTTTTATAAATTTACTTTTGATGCAGCTATTTATCCTTTTCAAGCTACTTCACATTTAATCTAACCATATTCTAAGTCGTTTCTTTTTTTTTTATAATTTTTAGATGATATTTTAAGGTATTTTGATATTTTATATTAGTATTTAATGATTTTGTTAATATACGAGTATACATCCTATATATATTATATATGTAATGAGTAATTATATACATGTAATCATATTTCTAGCTTGTATTTTGTTCTTACAACATATCTTCTATTTAATTTTTGCAAATTTATAGCTTATTATATATAATTATATAATTTTGGTTTAATTTATAAGTATATTTATTATATATATCAAGTACATTTATAAAAATACATGTATATTCATATAGTATATTATTTCCTTTTATAGCCAAATTAATTTATCTCTAAGTCTCCATTATATTATAAGCTCAATTTTAGAAATTATGATCATTTTTACATTATATTAAACAATCATAATTCTAAGGTTAAAATTGGGATTTTAGATTATTATTTTTAAAATCTAATTTTACTGGGTTACTTCAATTAATTTTTCTATCATAATTATAAAGTTTGGACTTAATTGGATAAGTTTTTTCGAAAGTCCTAAATTTGGGTACGGTTACCTTAAATGCAATTTTAGGGGCTTATATAAAATACATCCTCACTATATTGGTTGTTTTATTGATATATTATTATATTTTTTACTTCTAAGCGTATAGAAATTCCTCGACTAAGGTCATCTTGTTTCTTGTAAGTTTATAACCTGATCAATTTATTTCCCAAATGCCCTAAACCAACTGTCAATCCTAATTGTATAAGAATCAGGCTTTATCCTAATATTTAGATGTTCATGTCTTGATTGCTAAGTTTTAGGATATCACAATTTTCTATGCAATCATGGAAAGGACAAATGAAGTTAATAATGACACCAATACTACGGCAATTTATATACATTTGCCTATTCAACTTGCCAAAAATTCTAGCCTAGATTTTGCAATTTCTCTCAATAGAGACTCATAGTTGTCTTAGTCTCTTAAAATCTAAAAAATCAGGACTGACAGGAAATGAGTAGTTGAACTAATCATAAATGTTTATGTGTAATTTTTTCCTAAAATAGAATAGTTAATTCAAAACCCGAGAGGTGATTTCTTGCCATTAAATTGTAAAAGAAACTAGCTCTTAACTTTTGAGGTGTAAGAAGATGGAATCTTAGGGTGCGGTTTTTAGTCAAATTATTAGTGTTTCTTTAATTGCTAGGTTTTAGTATTACTAATGTGTGTGTCTTGTTATGTAGTCCCTTTTATATCTTCCTTTAGCCATAGCTAGTAGTCTTACTACCGGATTAAATGACAAGTAAGAGGCCTTCATCCGATAATCAACTTGTCTATAATGCCCATGGATAAACTATAAGAATATGAAATTACATCTTATGGTGAGTGAACATTTTCACTATATCTTTCATTGCTTAATAAGGAAACAATCTTACTTTGTAATTAGATTAAAAACACTTCTAGTACTTCAATTACTGAAGCTTCCTTTTCTTTGTTCAAGCCCTTTTCTGCTGGGGTAGTTTATGTATTTGATGTTTTTCATGTTGTCATATGGTGGTTTTAACAGTGCCTAACCATTCTTCTTCCCATATGGAACGATGCTGTATTTGCACTTTGCCACATCTCTTATTCATGAGATCACAACAGCTTTGGGAATGTATTGTTTCCGGTAAGGAAATCTATCATAATGCATGAAACTATATCACCCATCATTATCTCAACTTTCCTTCATTTGTTGAAATTTGAGAGAGCATTTTTCTAGGGCTAGTCAAGCCTTTGTGATCATAAAAGTTCTTTGGATGTAGGAAGTGTATGTAGCGTCTAGGGAGGGTTAAAAAAAAAAAAAAATGTTTCAAGTGTGTGCAGAAACTTAATAGTATCCGGTCTTCAAAGTTGGGCTAAGCTTTTCTTCCTTTCATGTAAAGAAAAAAAAATAATAATAGAAGTAATGGGTTGTTAGGTGAGGTTGGTTATATACTTTATATAACCGATGGCCACATAGGTCCTTGAAAGTTTTTGTTTAAAGGTTCATTCATTGTTCCTGCTTTTGAAAACATGACTCCTTACACTATCATCCCATTTTCAATTAGGTTGATGATGGGTTTGCATTTCAACTCAAAATATTGAGTGAGCTTTTTCAATGTGTGCATTTTCAATTAACTCCGAAATGCCTTTCTATTAAGCCAAAGTCTAAGAGTTATCACAACTGTTTAAGGGAAGATAAGAATATTAGATTTCAAGTGTGAGCCAGCTTCAGAAGCAATGTAATTAAACTTCTGACTATAAGAGAGTTACTGGACTTGGTGTTATCAATACTCCACATTTGCATTTACATTTGTATCGGTAGTATCTTACTGATGACAGCAAGGAAGGATTTGCGAGCTTATCCCATGCACATGAATACCGTCATTACAACTTCGATGTTCTTAGGACTATAAAGTCTCCATAACATGCACATGCTGCTATACATACGCTGAGTGCTGTTGGCTCTCCTCAAAACTCTTGGGAGTGAAGGATGAAGCTTTGAACACATAACTTGCCCGCAAAGGCGAGAAACAACTCAGGAATAGATGCTATATCAGATTCCTCTGGCCCAGTTGTAGTCCCTCCACCATCTGCATTTGTATAGTCTTGGTGATGCCAACATAAACAAAGATGTAACACCACCTGTTAAACGAAGGCATGGAAGCACTAAGGTGTTGAGGGAAACAACAAGTTTTGGTAGGGTATGCAAATGCGGGCAGTTTCATTGGTCAGTATCAAAAACTGAACAAGCAAATGCAAAATAAGCCAGAAGATTTATCGAGGCCCTAAGCTGCTACCACAACCGAAACCAAAACTACAGCTAGCATTTATATGGTTCGGCCTCCTCAAACCAAAACTGATTCTTTTTGTGCACGATCTTAGAACTGGACATTAGCACTCCTTGATGAAAGGGACTTGGAGATGGAGCATCTACTTACATGTCTTTAGCTCCATTCACTTTTTACTTCCTTTTGTCATACATGATACCACTTCACATGAACAACTAATTAAAAATTTTGAATGATGACAGCGGGGTGGATAAGTTTGATAGGTAAGCAATCTAAAACCCCAACTGATTCTTTTCATGCATGATTAGTAGTCAATAGCATATCAGTTATCTCATTGTAGTGTAGCATCTCATTTTGTGCTTTCCTTTTAAACCTTCCTACTAAATATTGATTTTCTTTGCATGAATGAGACGGACTTAAATCATCACTACAAGGATGAGTTTCATGTCATATGATATACGTAGGAGGTGGTCAGGATCCTAGAAAATGGTACAAAAATGTCATACACTTTTTAAAAGATTTCTCAAAAACTGTTGTTTGAAAATACTTCTCAGAGGCCCCCCAAAAAATTTTAAGCACACATCTAGTATGTTAGGCATGATCAGACATGTTTTATTGCAATTTCATCACCCTTTTTCTTTGAACACCACTCTCCTAATTCCTGTTGTGCTCTTCTATGATTTAGATAAAAGATTGTTCTTTGTCGATCTCAAATTCTCCTTTATCATAATGAATGTTGCAGCTTCATTTACAAGTCTAACCCATTGCCCTGTAGCTTGAATATTGATCATCAAGTGGGATTATATGTCTATTAATTCTTAAGGGTGGAAGTTGAGTGTTGTCCAATGTTTTCCCTTATTCTGTCTAGTGGTTCATGCTGAGCTTATATGCAATCATGCTAAGAAGCACACTATCAGAAATGTAGTTGTACTAAAGCATGGGATGATAATCTGTTAAATCTTCTACGATAGCAATTTGTAGTGATTTTGAAGCATCTAGTGCATACACCAAAAAAGAAAAAAGAAAAAAAACAAGCAGACAAAAAGAAATATTCTACAAGGAATTAGTGGTACTGCTACAAAAGGAATTTTCTAACGAAATGGCTCCTAATTTCCAAATGTTCTATATGAGATGTTTACTTTCATTATTTTGACTTCACATTAAATTGGTTCATACGGGAAGAAATGACAATAAGTTTAATAATTACCAGTAGCTTAGGGCAATGCACATGGCCTTTATTGCAACATGAACTATTTATGTTAGTGTTTCATTTTGGCATTGAGAATTCAAGTTCATGACTTTCTAATAAATAATTGTTCTCAGGGGTTTTCTTTTTATTGCAGTCCCTATAATGTGACTATCCTTGTTGTTCTATTGCTTGGAGAAGCTGTACATAGCATTCTTGGCCATTATAAGAGCAGCTCTGTTTAGTCGCATGATATTCAAATATCTTGCTCCGGTTGCCCACCACAAGGATGCAGCTGTTATGTCATGAGTTTTTCAGCCTGCAATAAAACTAGTTTCAATAGGACTTCACAGGATTAGCTTAATTTAATAGCAAAGTGCATGAGTCCTCCCTTGAATTGCAGCATCTCAGAAGCTTGGTATGTGAAGATTGCAGCTCAATTTTGGTAATTTGTAGGGATGGATTTTGATAGGGAAATTATGAGTAAGGGTCTATCATTTCAGTGCTTGGTCTTGGTTGGTGTTGTTATCTCCATTCAAATAAGGAGCTCTCTATAAGGTCTATTGCAACTATCATTGAAGGGGCTGCTCATATTTGGATTGAAAAATCGCTTGGGCTCCCATGATTGGTGCTTGGCAACTTAGTTCAAATCTTAACCAGGAGTGCAAATGTTGTTTTCGTTTTCAAGAGCTCAATAAGCTATCGATCCTACAACAGTTTTGCCACTGTGAGGGACGGCCTTTTGGTCTTTGTACGAAGCTTGTATTGCTTCCACCCTTGCCAAAATCCCCATCTGAAACATGGTTATGGTGCAAGGACACTAAAATTATGAAGACACCATACATAGAATTTTCTATTAATTGCTCGCTTAGTTTGTAATATCGGCTAAAAAATCGTAAATATTGCATTACCATATCTACAAGATTATGGATGAACTGCTGTCACTTTTTGAGATAAAATACAATCAATAGTGTTTTCTAAGATCAGATGAAAATTATAGAAATAGCATTGCCTATTTGCTAGATTTTGGCGTGTTTATGTTAAGGTTTGACTATCCACCTGTTGAGTGCATGAAAATCATGACACCTCTCCATGAAACCACTTGACATTTTTCATTCCTTGTGAAATTACCAGAGCAAGATGCCGGATGATATAGAAAGCTTTATAACAGGCAGCAAATCGTTGAAAGCAGCTTTTGTGAATCCTTTCCATGTATCTGGACACCATCCTCCCAAAACATAAACAATTACTCCAATCATCTTTAACCAAGCAGAAATATTCAACGCAATCATTGCACCTTTTACCCCTAACCTAAGTTTTCCCACCAAGATCTACGAAAGTGATATGCCAACTACAAAGGAGCCAACCTAGAGCCATAGAACTATCATGTATTTAGCTGTGCATACAAAAACATTTGTATCGTGTATGCAAAAGCAAAGGTGTAGGCATAGGGAATGAACCACAGAGAGATTTTCCCAGTTGCAATTGCTATTTCTTCCTCGCCAAGCAGTCGAAATAATTGAGTTGCAGATATAAAAATTGGGAGGAGAGCTGGTATAGCTACTAGAGTAATGATCAACGATCTTTGCAAGTATATCCCAAGCATGTGGTATTGGCCTGCTCCAAATGCTTCCTCGCATAAAGTTTCAGTTGCACTGGACATTCCAGTCATCAATAGTAATTTGAAAGACCTTTAGAGGGATTAGAAGACAAGATTGACTAATTGATATGTTCATGTTATATCGATGTTTTATTAAAAAACAACTAACATATAGTTAAGTGAACAAGTACGTTAGAAGTCCTTTATTTTTGTTCTACTAAGTCAACTAATTCCTGGATGTATTGAGTAAGTCATATAAGTTCTTCATATTTATAGCAAAATTAAATTAAGTTCTTAAGCGAGTCACTCAATTCTTCTTTGCTTATGTTATCACACCATGTAAGTGCTCTATATATAGTCATACATAAAAAGTATTAAGAAATGGACTTTCTTTGTATAACAACGCAAATATAAAGAACTTTCATATGAAACATAAAGGACTAACTGAATTTTGACATAAATTTAGGGATATAAATAACTTAATGAAAACACAAATGACTTAACTGACTTTTACAAACATAGAGGACTTCTAGCATGGTTTCTCTATAATTAACTGATTGCCCTCCATGGTGGAATACTTTTCTCCTATTCAAAGCAAAAAATAAATAATGGTTAGGAAATGTTGCTGCCTCATGCCTTTAGTTCATGTCTTCCATGGTCACCCCTATTGACTACATTACTCCGTGATGCAGATGCTGATGAATGTGACAAGAAAGCTTGATGAAATTTAAAAATGAAGTACACAAATCCAATCATGTCAGTATGAAGAAAAGTAAATGGGCTAACCAGAATCCCATTTGCAAACAATTGCAATACGCTTTGTATCAGTCCATAAGCAGCAAGATCTATGTCACTGATATGCCTAATATATATCTGGGTTACTACTAAAAGTCCATAAGAAGATACTCTAGCCATCATGTTAGGAAATGCTATGCCCCAGACAAGTTTGGCTTCCCTCCAAATTCTCCCCCTCAGGTTGCCTCTAACATGTGAATCTGCTCTGAGACTGCTCTTCTCAACAGATCCATTTTATTCTAGACTCTAGCAAACAAAATAAGATAGAAAAAGAATGTATGAGCTATTAAAACATTCTGTTAATTAGACGTATCCCAATTAAGATGCACACATTTACAACCTGAAGCAATGTCTGTGACTAAATGAGAATATTGACTTCGATTAAAGCTCAATGCTGATGACTAAGTGAGAAATATGCACTAAATCTTATCCTAAAATCAACAACAGTATAACTTGGATTCATGATGAATCCATTAAATGCTCTAATTTGATAGGATAAATTACTTGTGATGGTGAATCAGACATACAAAATTATTGTGGCAGTAATGACAGAATTTCACTATCCTTTGATTGGATTGAATTTCACTCTAGAAATATGACTTGCATAAAAATTCACCAGCAGTCAACCTTAGAAAAAATTTTTGAAAATTTGTAATTATGTGCTATTAATATCTAAGAAAATACTGTTGATTGGCTTCCGATTGAAAGCTGGCGATTGAAATTGCAAAGATTGATGGATACTGATAAAGTTTAGATCCATAACCAGGAGTTAAGTTTAATCATATATATATATATATATATATATATATTATAGAGTGAATCTCGAAGTTCATGTTGTGTACTCTCTAGCAAGTATAAGTATATAGCCATGCACCTTTTCCGTTGCTTCGTGTTCAAGTTGGCAACAATATCTACTGCATGTCAACAAGCTTGCGAGATAGGATAAGCCTCACTTGATGGCTAATAGCCAAATGATTGAGGACAAATCGATTGATTATTACTAACTAAATAATAATTCTATGCAATTCATTGCGAAGATACACATAAGCTAGTAATTAAGTCTATCTTTTGCTCAAAATAACAACCAATAAGGCTAGCACCGTCGCAGGGCTTCAAACATGTAACCTCCTATCTGTCATCTAATCTAAAAATTTAAGCTTGTAGATATGGTGAAGCTTTTTATAATAATTCCTTAACAAACAGGAGTAGAAAGAAGGATATAGTAGAGATAATCAAAGTTCATCCAGCAGAATTAAACCTATTATGCAAGTACATGTTTCCTAGGAATGTTTCTCTTCTCAGTCTTGCCAAACACAATAAGACCAGCCATACAAAGTAAATGAGGGACAACATAGTACGATATAACAAAATATAGAGGAGTGAGAAAAACATAACATACTTTTTTTTTTTTTTTTTTCCTTTTATGATACTAAAGAATGGAAACAAATGAGGGGTTAGCTATTGCTTCATCAGTTAATCATAATAGAAAAAAAAATGGAAAGTTTCTCAATGGATAATATGCAAGTAGATACCACTATTTAATAGAGGAATGTAAAGATATGATTGGTTGCATCCAGAGTAGGGAAGTTGAATTTTCATTTAATGGGTATGGGTGGGGGTTTGTTGGGTGCAGGGTACCACCTTTGATCCCTAGCTTGCTAGCACTAGTTTAGCATGAATGATAAACTGTTGCGAATTTCTCTAACATTGAGTGAAATGAAATGAACACTCATTCTGGCATGCATAGAGAAATAACCAAAAACCAAAATATATATAACAAATAATACAAAAGTATGGATGTGAAACCCAGAATATATCACAATATTAGTTATTACATAATCTATAAAATAATTGAATGAGGAAAACAAGTACTTGAAGCCAACAAGATTCCGTGTTAACTTACATAACTAAAAGAGGAAACTGAAAAGTTTATAGGGTAATTACATTAAAAAGCTGCTGTAAGATATAACTCATAAGAAGCTCATCCTAAATACAAATAAACTAGCTGTTGGCCAAAAAAGTAAAAGAAAAGAAAAGAGAAAATACTGATAAACTAGATAAAAGCTTGCATACCAAATAACAATTTGAACTGTGATTTTATATTATATGTTATATGCAATATAAAATATTATGAATATATAATATTATTTAATATTAAAGAAAATTATCTTGGAAATGATCAATATTTGGGGATAAGTTGAAATAGGGATCAATATTTCAAAGAGTTCAAAATAATAGATCAATATTATAATAACCATATAATATATATAATTAAAAAAAATAAATAAATAAATTTAAAAAGAAAATATATATTAAATAAATAATTAAAAAATAAAAGAAAAAAAAACAAAAATAAAAAAGGAAAAAAGGAATATCTTTTGACTACCTCCTAGCCTTCGAGTAGCTACAAAAGCAGCCACTTGGACATGGGTTGCAACCTACATTTCATTGACGAATTGTTTCCTACCACCTAAATTTTCAAAAGATAAAAAGAAAAAAGTAAAGCTAAATAGGTTTTTAACTAAGTCATACAAGCCAATTAAAACCCAATTAGGTTTCATTT
The DNA here is from genome assembly GCA_024138005.1 of Lumnitzera racemosa. NCBI lineage: Eukaryota > Viridiplantae > Streptophyta > Magnoliopsida > Myrtales > Combretaceae > Lumnitzera > Lumnitzera racemosa. The sequence goes on along the minus strand of JAMXBC010000004.1, from coordinate 70,046,335 downwards.
TTTTTTTTTCTTTGAAATTTTGGGTAGTTGGTGGCCACCTATGAGCCTTAAGGGAAAGTGTGACTAGAAAGCTTTTTTTTTTTCTACTTTTTTGTTTTTTTTTTCTATTTTTAATTATTTAGTCTATATTCTATTTTTATATTTATTTATTTAGTATTATTTTTTACTTTTCAGATTTCTTTACTTTTCCAATTTTCTTTTTTTTCCATTGCTTTTCTTTTATTAAGATTTTTTATATTTTTTGTGACTTTTATAATTTTATTTACTTTTTTAGTATTTTTAATTTTATTTTTAATAAATATCCCAATCAATGCTATATGGTATATAATCTACCACATTAGCACAAACTAATGGTGTTCTAAGGTCATTTAACCAGATCTTTTATTTAAATTACTTAATATAATATTAATCTCTTATTTGAATTTCTTAAGACATTAATCTTTTAGTTGAAACTTATCGCCAAACGCCAATTGCTTCAAGTATAATTTTCCCTTCAATATTATTACATTGTAAAAAAGGTATAGATTTTATAATATGGGTTCTAAGGTATCATGTATAAGCCTATAAAGTTTAAAAAATTATAAAATAATTTAATAAATGATAATATTATATTTTTCTGCCAATAAATGTTTTAGTAGAAAAGGAGGAAAAAATAGAACACAAAACTATAAGTTAATAGCACTAGACTTGTCTTTCTCCTTTTACATTTTTCATTCTTTTTCTTATTATTCCCTAGTTTGCTCTCCAACTTTACATTTTTTGCTCTTTCCCCTTGTTCTTTCTCATTTTCTTAGTTGTAAGTTCACATAAACTTGAGATAATGAAGGTGGGAATTTTTTTTTTTAATTTCATAGATTTTGGTATAAGTTTCATAGGTTTTGCATATAAAGAATTTGTAATATCACATATGGATTACTTTTTTTTATATCATATAAATTTGAAATTTATAAGAAGAAATATAAAATTTGCAAGTTTTGTAAACCCTACCAAATTAGGTGATGGTTTAATTAGAGCTTAAGCCTTCTTTAGACATTCCCAAGGATCAATCAACTTAAGTATTGAATTAAATATATATCATGAATATACAAATCAACTTCCCAATCATAAATGAGCACGAAAACCCTAAACTTAATAAAGGTCCTCAACCTACTAAAACCTTAAATCCTAAACATAATAAAATTCCTAAACTTATTGAAACCCAAAATCAAGAACCTTAATCCTAAAGTAAACGCTTAAAAGCCCTAAATCAAAAGTCCTAAACCTAATGAAGCCCTAATTGAACTCAAAAACCTAGAACCTATATTGAAATGAACTTGATCAATAGAAGAGTCAAAAGTTGAATTCAAACTTTTTCACTTAAACTAATTAATCAACTCTTAACAATTTAACAATATGGAAGAATTGAGAAGCCTACACATGATGGTTAGGGCCGGCCACATTCCCACTCCCTTTCTCTTTCATTTTCATTTCAAACTTAATTAACCACTAAGATGTAATCACTAGTTAGTGTAAGGCCCTTGAAAAACTTTGGCAAATCCTTAGGGTTGATTAGACAAAATCACCTCAAATCCCCAAATAAGTTATACCACTTATGAAAAAAGGTCACTAGTGAGGAGACTTTGACAAGCCACCCCCTTCCCTTCTAGCCACCAGTTTAGATGTCCCAAAAGAAACGTCATATCACTTACTATTCTCAATGAAAACCCACTTCATGACCACTTAAGGGAGCTTAAAAAACCGGTCACTCCAAGCTACCTTTACCTCACTACAAACACTAAGTAAAAAAGCCAAGTGGGGAGCCCCTAGATAAGCCATCCAATTGGCTATCTAGCCTCCATCCTACCTACTTGCATTTTGTCCATTTTCACCATTTCTAACACTTAGACTCTTGCATCAAATACTACCACCCAATCGCCCTCACCATCCCTTTAAGCAACCCCAACCATATGCCTATTCATGTTACGCCCCAAAGTTGTAGAGTCACGATAGTCATACCGTGTAAACCATTCTATGATAGTAACTGGCCTCACAGTGCCTGCCATAGACATGACCTACATAAGGCGTCGACGATTCCTCGCTTTGAAGTAAACAGTCCAATTAACAATTAAACTACAATTATGATAAATTGTGCAAATTTCTAATAACATGTACAATATTATATAGATAAGTCCACAGAGCTTCCCAGGAAGTTTTACATAAACATAACAGTTCACTAGATTACATAATAACTATCAGTCTTTCATCCCTAATTACATAGTCGCTCTAGTTACACATTATACTAAGTAACTTGATCCTCACACCCCTAGCTTCTAACGGACTAACCTCTGGGTAATTGTAGGGCGGCATAGTACTTGAAGTGTTCAGAAATCAGAACCTGCAAAAGGATCTATAAGGATATGAGCAACTACAGCTCAGTCAGTTGAATTGGAGACTCATGAATGCATACAAGCACAAACAGGGTTATTAAACAATTATTTTCATGCAATGCAACAATCAAGTGTCATCGCACAACGTAATCCGGTCCATTGTCAAATCAGAGAAATTTCACCCGCTCCAATCCGGGTTGAGGAGTTTCCATGTTATGCAGCAGCTCACAACCAAACCCAGGCTTGTGCAGTAGAGACTTCACTCCTCCCGCGACTACCTTCGAACCATTGACTTCACCCTCGCTGTGACTTCCTCTCCTGTCACTTAGTTCTACTAAGGATGAATAAGGGACCATTTTGCAATCCTGCACTGTCCCTTTTGAAGGGGTCGATATTTGGTTGGAGAATCCTATGATCCCCTAATAGGTTGCAATGCATGACATTTTTTTGGTTATTAGGGTCAACTAAGATTAAATTCCATTTAGAGTGGTCAAACAATTTCAGACCAATTCAATCAATTACAAAATCACTCACAAAACAAATTCAGCACGAATTCAGATACATCAAACACATGTGTAAACTACTTACATTCACAATCATATACAAGCCTAAGTCTCCGAGTACTATAAAACTAGTACTCTATTACAATAAGCAATAACCCAACTTACTTGGATTTGCTCGATCGCTCGATCCCTTAATCGTAAGCTGATTTTGTCTGGGGGTGTCCTATAATACAAATAGGTCTTTTTAGTACTTAAAATTTACGATTTCATATTCTAAGTTATATTTTAATTCATTTTTTTCCGTGTATGCCCACTACATCCTAATGATTCGTTGTACTCTATTTCGGTGTTCAAATCCTAAATGAGATTTTAAACTTTCATTTCTAAGCCTTAAATATGCTCGAATCCTAATGTGAAATTAATCACATTAAGCTTGACTGTCCAAATATCCTATTGGGTCGTAATTTGGTATTCTAAACTATTCGGTACACGCTAACTCTAATTGCGGTATCGGATTTATTCCCGATGTGTGAAAATCTTATATTTTGAGACTTTTCCTTAAAATTAATGTTATTTTCAGATTTATTATTATTTTTATTTCTATTATAATATTATCTAAATAACTCTATTTTTTTAGATTTGTTAATTTACAATTTCATATATTACTAAATTCTTATATTAATTACCTAATTTCCCAAATTAACCATACTTAATACTCCAAAGGCTAGGATCAGGGTTTCACTTCAGAGATTAACATCCTTAAACATTTAATTAAGATCTAAATCAGTAATTAACATCTTAATCATCTAATTAATCCTAAATCACCCAATTTTTCCATCATTTTAGGGCTAAATATTAACTTAAAAATTTTGAAAATTAATTTTAAAAAAATGGCTTCATAGCACTATTCTACATCATATGAGTATCCTACAGAAAAAAGTTGAGCTTAAAACTACACTCCTAAGCCTATTTATTTTCGGTTCTAATCATGCTCGGTTTTGAGCAATTTGTTAAGAACTCTATAATTGCAGATGTAATTAAACTAAATCAATATTTTTCCCTAAATCTACATACAATAAAACCTTAGAATAACAAGTTTCATAATTTTTTGGGTGAAATAACTAATTTTACAAAATTATTCAAAATCGGGACATTTAAGAGACTAACCGGTCCAAAGCTTTCTAGCCGTCCAAACCTCGTCCAAGGCTGTCGGCCGGCCTAGGCGGTGGGGCTAGAGTGGCTTAGTGGTGGCGGCTCGGTCCCAGGTGGTGGTGAGTGGTGGGTGGTGGGTTTAGCTCACTTACTCAATCTGCACAGTTTTCCCTTTTTTTTTATTTTCTAGATTTGCTCTCGATTTTTTCAGTGTTCCTATTTTTCCCAAATGCTAAACTAACCAAATGACGTCTGAAATTTTTTTTCCCTATTGATAGACATTTTTTGTAATTAATATGCATTAATTTGATAAGACTTTGCTCATTTTCCTTGATTTTTGGCTTTTAGATTGTCTAATTTTTATTGGCTAATTTTTCTTTTGTAGATTTGGACCTGCCATGACCTGATCTTGATTCATCTAGGTTCCTCTGATTTGTTCTTGATTTTTTATAATTAATTTATAATTTTCCTTAATTATTTACTTAGTTTTTGGCCAATTTAGGTAATTTCGCGTATTTTTATCTATACATAAATACATGTGGGGTACATGTGAACATTCCTAATTATTATTTTGGTCATTCCAAAATTTTTAATATACATATAATCTATCTTTAGTAATTTATCAGTTATTTGATTACACTTTTCGTATTTTCGGTAATTAGTACTTATTATGCTTAAAATTTGAAAATTTTATAGTCTCTTATTTTATTACTTATTTTCTTAAATTCAAGTTTACGGGGTCAGTTTTACTAATATTTCTCTCATTAGTTTATAATTTGGGTTTGATCAGATCCATTAACCGATCGCTTTAAACTTTGGGTTCTAAGTTCATGCCTACGGTTACTTGGCTTGGCTTGGCTTGGCTTAGCTTTAGGGCATACAATTCATCTCCCATTTCTGCCATTGATTTCCCTAAGAACCCCTCACTCAAATAACATCTAAGCTTAGCCTATTTAAGGAGCATCGAGTCATATTCACCTTGCATATTCTTAGCTCAACAAAGGTCCAAGAAGTCGAGGAAGTAACAAGTGACAAGAGCAAGGGAAAGGGTAAGGAGAAAGAAGATACATAGTTAGGGCGCTAACTATCTCCAATAAAACATAGTAAGGTCTCCTTTACTTTTATGTAACCCTACGATATCCATGTGTAGATTATTTCCTCCTTTCTACGTAATGTTTCTTAGCATATTAGAAGCCTTTCATATCAACGAGCAGTAGTTCCTTTAGAATTATCTTGTAAGCAGTAAGTTCTAGTAGATATATCTAGCTAGTCTAGCAAAGAGTAAGTGTATGTTGGTAAGATAATGTAGTGAATGACTTGTACTAGTGGAAAGTACAAAAATGAGACCAAGACCCCTTCCTTTAAGTGCTGGACATGAGAGGTATGGAGACCTTGAAGATGTTTTCTCAACTTATTATAAGATATTCATATATCAAAGTACCCTTAAGTAGTAGTATAATAAAGATATGAAGCCTTGATGAAGGAAAGTACAACAAAACCTAAAATAAGCCCCTTACAACCTTGGATGCCATAAGTTCCAAATTTCTTACAAGTGTCGCATGAAATAAATCAACAAATAAGGTATAAAACAAAATCTAAACAATTGTTAAGTTAAGCAATAAGTTAGGTTAAGGCCCCAAGTTAGCAAATAGATTAAGAAAATAAGGAAATGAGCTTAGAAATGAACTTGACAACCCTAAGCTTTGACCACCAGATCTAGTTTGAGTGTAAAACACCCTTGAAAATATGACAACTTAAGTAAAAGGCCTAAGTAATGTTGGTAGGATGGAGATAGAAGGCTTAAGGCACTTAATCGGGCCAAAAGACTATAATTAAACTCAAAATCACCCTAAAACCCTAGAGGAACCACCTTGGTGGCACCAAAAGATGTTTAAAATGCTTAGAAAGATCCCATTAAAGAATCTGCTAAGCCACTAAGACACTTGGTAAGCTCATCATAAGGACCAAGCTAATAAGTAACATAAAAGCCCACTTAAAAGGCTTATAGAGTAAAATATAGAACTAAAGCTAGGAATGATTGTAATGGTTAAAGAAACAAATCATGTGTGGATAATAAAGCCCCAATGATAAACCAAGGCCCAAAATCAATTAAATCCACAAGACAGAAAACCTGATAATACAAAATAAAGCTAAAAAGGAGCACCTAAGGAGGACTCGCTACTGTTCTGACTAGAACATCAAAATGTAGGTCATACTTCTTCAATTTGACCATACCACATAAAAGTATGCTAAAAAATAATGGAAATCATTGTAGGATCATAAAAATTGGGTTTAAAAGAAAAAAGTTACATGTGATTGAAGAATTTAACCTAATCTAGAAAAATATGAAGATAAGTAATAATAAAAAGGAAATAACTCTAGTAAGCTAATTAGGGTGAAGCCATAAAATAACAAATTATTATTTTTCTTATTTATTTTGATCAGGTGACACTAATTTCGAGGACGATTTGTGACCTAACTACTATAACTAGCAGATTTGGCTAAGTAAGTAACTCTTGATGACTCCTTTTTTGATTTTGATTGTAGCTAATGATACTAAATATCTTATACATGATAAATTGTTACATATGAGGTTAGGAATATGCATGTGTGATGTTACTTGCTTATTGAACGACCTAATAATGTTATAAGAACTAGATGCGCTTGCATGATAGATATCTAGATTAATGCTTGTATGTACTAATTGATTGCTCAAATTGATCAACCTAATACCTACTTAGCTAATAATAGAAAGGATCATGCATTTCACGACATTGCATTATACCTATATCGACAGCTACCTTACGCGGAAGGTAGGAAGGGGTTTACAGGAGTAGGAGCTCCTGAAGGGATCATTTTAAAGTACATTAAGTTGCCCTATTTATTAAGTCCTTATCTTAGCCTAAAGGCTTACTAAGAACTAGGATACATTAATCGTATATGGCTAAGGGTTATGTCTTAAGTTGTATGCGTAGATGGTAGGGGCCACCATACCGCTAGACTTAGGAATTTTCCAATTTTGAAAAGTTTATATTATTTTCAAAGTAAAGGATATATGTATATGAATATGTAAGCATATTGGTGCAGTTGTAGATAAAAACCTAGGTACTAGAACCTAGTTAATGGTTTGTATCGATTAACAATCTCCAACCCTAACTATAGAGGATGAAATTTTAAGTTGCATGCGGATCTTAAGCTATTGTATGCATTCATTTGGTATACTGCTTATTTCATACATTCATATGCTTACTAATAATTATTGTTTGAAGGCATGGTAGCATAGATTAGCTCATTAGGTATAAACTTATACCCTCATTGATTTCTATTGATGCAAGGATACATTTTTTGTTAAGTCAGGCTGTGATGTGCCTAAGGCCAATTACTAACTTAGGTGGGTTCGTGGGAAGGCCTGTGCAATGGAGTAGATATTTGAGATAGATATCGAAGATTTGGCCTTTCCTTTGAAGACTTATGTACCTTGATATTCAATAACACTTAAGATTACTTATTCTGGTTTATTTATGTTTTGGGGATGTAATACCCCCATAAACTCTATTATATTTATAAAGTTAAGTAAATGGTATGATTAATTAATTGGCTATGATAATACTTATATGAATTACTTGGAGTAATTGGAAGTGAAAGTAGCCTTATACGTTACATGAAAGGGTGATGATTGATAAAAGGGTTAATCCTTCATCTTTGCACGATGTATGGTGATTTGCTATGACTAAAGTACTAGTTAGGTTATATTGAGTTCCATAAAGTACCCTTCTAGGTTTTACAAGGTACATGTTTCAAGGTCATTTCAAAGTATTATAAGGTAAGTTTTAGCTCCAAAATTTGGAAATCTCAAGTACACTTAAGTTTTAAAGGGTATAAGTTCCAAGATGATTTCAAGGTACTATAAAATAGGTTTTAGCTCTAAAATTTGAGAATTTATATCTTATATGGTAGGATATAGATAGAATCTTATACCTTACTCTTTTGTGCTTACACATCGTAAAAGTAGTAAGGGAAAAAGCATACTAATTAGAATGGCGACAACCTCTTTAAACTTTCAATCTCAATATTTTCTTTCTTTCTTCTTTTTTTTTTTTTTGTTTCCTCATGTTTTTTTTACCCTTAGAGTAAACACTTACTTCAATTCAAGTGGAATAAATATTTGCTTTTGGTAAGTTTTCTTTAAATTTTTTATTCATGGAAGCTTTTGTTTAAATTTTTAGCCATCTCTTCTTCTTCTTCTTCTTCTTCTAATTATTATTATCATTATTATTATTATTATTTTGTTATATATTAAATGTAGATGTTTATGTGATGAGAATAATGATAGAATCCTTATATGGACTTTACGTATGATTTGTCTGTAGGGTTCCCTTTCAAGTCACTAGATTAGAAAGTGGAAGAAGATTTAATACGATCTGCGCCAATAACCGGCAAGCCCAATGTATTGGGGTGAGTTCGAGGTTGCAAAAAGCTTGAAAACGAAGGTAAAATTAGGAAAACAAAAGAACAAACAAGCAAAATGATTATTAATTCGAAGGATATGATGCACCAAGGAGTTATCGAGGACTTACAAAGTGAACTCGATATAACATACAAGCTAACTTGGTGAGGGTACTCGCCATCTAACTTTATTTAAGAGTTAGAATAAGAGTGAATCAAGTAAGTAAAGCGAATACCTACGAAATGAAGTATATTTTGTATTGATAAGATATGATGATGATTCCTTGCTACTATATGTACAATAGGTATTTATATTCGAAAATTTAAGGCAACTATGACAAATAGAAAAGACTAAAAAGGGCAATGCCTATAATAATTATTGTACAAGGAATATTTGAAGAGTATAAATGAAAAATCAGCAAAAGCAAGCGTTCTGTATGGAAGATTCTACTACATGTGGTGCTCAAACACATGGTAGATGGTCAATGGTTATGCTGTTAACAAAGCAGACAATCTGTACAATCAGTGTGGTTGTTGCTGAGTAGTGATGCCAAGTTGAGATGATTACTTAATATTGCTGAGTTGAGCTGACAGCTTGTCCGAGGTGAATTCAGCTTGGACGTGATTAGAGTAAGTTAGATCCAGGTTGGTTAGGTAAATGGTTAGGTGAGCTGAGCTATTGTCTGAATATATCTCAAGTCAACAATTAGAGACTATTAACAAGCACAGGAGAGTTCGGCTAGGGCAGATTGACAGGTCGGTAAACTAAAACAACTTGAATTCTTCATATGTAGGACAAAAAGAGAAAACTTAGCTTAACATACTTTCTAGTTCTCGGGCTAAAGCTCAGGTTATGGATCTATCAAGGTAAACTGTATCTATTTATATATATTTCAAATATATATGTATATGTATAATTTAAGTTGTTATATTGGATTTCTTATAATTTAGTTACATAAATTAGATATGAATGTTTTCAATTTTTATAAAATATCCGGATATGAACTTGAAGAATAAAATATTTTGTGCTTAAATCGGTGTAATTGTAAGTATAATGTAGTGTTGTTTATTAACCCTTATGTGTGTTCATATAGATTGATCGACTGAGTATGTTAGGGACCAAAGCGAATAACATCATTTTAAAGATTAGACTTGTAAACCCATAAATGTCTCAACCTAACATTTGAAGTAAACTTAAGTGTGTTAAATATTTCTAAGAGTTGACAAGGCTAGTGAAAGTAAAAACCTTAAAATAACCAATCAATTGCGTATAAAATTTTTCTACCTTAAATATATGTAAACACTAAAGATTTCGTCTAAAAGTGATAAAAACCCTAAAACTATAACTTTAAGGGTATAAAAGCACTAATTCACCATAATTTACCCTCAAACCCTAATTAATAATATAACCTTAGTATTATACCAAATCATTGGTAAACGATTAAAAATAACTTTCAATAATTCATAAATACATATAATACTAAAGTAATCCTTTAGAAACTAAGATATTGCATCATATATCACATTTATTTTCTAAGTATATAAATAAGTTAGTATTATATAGAGTTAAAAGTTTAATTGATACTTACATTACATATAGTAAGTATTAATACCCTAAATAAAACTTTTCATGATGATTACATTAAGTGGCCTACCAAATGATGTATGTAGGATATCATTACTTAAAGGAAAATCTCATTACCTATTTTTACTTATCAATTCACTGAATTTCTTATTTCCTTTCATTCCCTTAATTTTCTTCCTAATTTTTCTTAATCACTTCATTATGTACACTTACTTTACATGTAATTGTGAAATGTTAATCAAGTCAAAAGTTAACTAAGTCAACATAATAAAAAGTCAACATATGTGTCATTATCAACTAGAATCTTCTCTTCTTTTCTATTGATTTCTTTTCTTTAGATTTTTTTCCCTTTTTCTCTTCCTTGTTGCCGTCCACTCCTTTCCCCACTTAGAACCCCACTTGTTTTCAGTTTCAAAGTACAAAACAATACAAAACAAAGTCCTTTTCTTCCTCCCAAAACCATGATTCCCTTTCCTTTTCACCTTTTCTGAACTTTCAAACTTTACATCCATATTTCAAGAAGAAAAAGGTATGTTATTATGTACTATTCTATCTTATTTAATAATTAGATGTATAGGTTAAGTCAGTGTAAAAAGTTTATGTGTTATGAACATATATGTTATTGAAGGAATTTTGTTCTAATTTTTATACTTAGAAGTGTAAGATAGCTTGGAAGAAGAGCATGTGTACATATACTTAAGTATGTGTATATAAAAGTATACTTGGTAAATACATGTAGGAAGACCTTTATACATAAGTATCCATTATGTACATTACCTAAAATAAAGTATATACTAACTATACATACATATACCATGCTAAATACACCCTTAAAGTACAAAAATATGAAATTTATGAAGCTTTTTTAAGAGGGAACTTTGAGCATACGAAAATACGTATAAAAATATGTATGTCACCGTATGTATATATGGGTATATGTCCTAGTATATGTATAAATACATAAGTATATATACTAGTATGTTAGAAGTATAAGTATATATATAACATATGTATAAAGTGTACGAATACATAAGGATAATAATGGACGATGATGTAAGCAATGAAATAATTGAATAATGATGTAAGCATTAATTTAATTAAATGATGACATAAGCCATAACATAAGTAAATAATGATATAAGCGATTGATGACATAAGCGATAACATAAACGTCTAAAATAATAAACCATAAGATCATTAAAGTGTAAGAATTAATGGTTAATGAAACTACTAACTACTAAAATAAAACATAAAACTAGCCAATAGGAATAATTAAACTTCAATAATTAGAATTTCAAAAAATTTAGTCTATATAGTAAAACACGGGTTTTAACGTCCAAAACGGACATCACCATGTAAATGTAAGTCCAAAAATGATGGAAAATGACAATAAATTCGTAAATATCAGAAATAGAATGAAAAAGTTACATACAATCAGTGATAAAGTCTAATCAGATTAAAATATATAGTAATCTAAGTAGAATTAAGTAAATAGATATCTAAAATTACTAGTTAATTCAATTGCTTATTATCGTTATTATATTGTAATGATCAGGTGATCCCGACGCGAATGAGGATCTCTCAATTGATTATTATTACTAGAATGAGTCGCCATGACCGAATGAGCACTTACCCTATGATTCCATGCTTGTATGTGATTGTAGATAGTGAACTTAAATGATATTATTAATTGATTATTATGTGGGGGTCGTGAAATGCTTGTGTATGTTATTATGTATTGAGTTGTGAATTTATCTTAAGTACAAATAATACTTTGTTGTTGCATAGTAGTATAGATAATGATTGTATGTACTATTAGATAATTACATCATAATTAGACTTAACTATACTCAGCTTATAAAAAGAAACTGGTACATGCATTGCATAGACATAATTCCAGCCGTCACATCACACAGAGGTATAGAGAGGCCATTTGGGGGTTGTTATCATAAATTTATTGTTTTTGTATGGTACACTTGTATAAAATGACCTTATCTTAGCTCACGGGAATACTAGGCGTTGGAGGCGTCAACTACCTGGCTAAGGGTCAAGTCTAGAGGCCTTTGTTTAGGGGTGAATGTGGACATCGGGGACCCACTCACTATTATACTAAAACTTGGTTTTTATGAAAATAAAGGACTTGTTTGATTTAAGTACGGAACGTAGCGTTCCATAGTAAAGTAAGTTCTAGTATAATACCTGGATCTAATTGGTGTCATGTATACTCCAACCCTGACTTTAGAAGGCGTTAAATCTGAGTTGCTATACTGACTAGTTAACTATACGTATTGTTTGGTATTCTATTTGTCCATTCATTCATATGCGTGAATATAATATATGTATAACTTACTTGTAGTATGGTTGAGGGTTTTGCTCACTAAGCTTAGGCTTACACTCCGTTAGACTTTTGCTACAGGATGACTTATTTGCTGAGGCTAATCGAAGAATACCATAGGTTAGCTTGGAGACTTAGGCAAGAGCGAGCCATCCGGTGTGTTGAGAGAACTGATTATGTAGACTTTTACTTATATATTTTTGTTTTATCAATAATATAGACTTAGATGTACTAAATTACTGCTTATTGTAAACTTTGTAGTTTAAATTTTATATAAATATACTTATGTGATGATATCATATGGATTTGTATATTCTTAGGAAGCTAGTGGTTATAGAGCCTTATATATTGTCTGAAGAGTTCATGATTAGAAATGTAACCAATCAAGGGTTCTTTGTATAGTATACGGCATCTACTACAACTAGATCGTCCTCAGTTTATGACAAGATTTATCCATGTATAATTTAGATTATGTGTGTATAAGGGGTTGAATTGGTTTTATAGTTATTTCTTTGGGCTAGGTGATAGGGCTCAAAAAGTCAAATCCATAAAATAGGATGACTTAAGGAGATGTGGCATAGCGGACTTGGAGTAAAGACCGTTGAATTGACCTGCCTCGTTCTCAACCTTTCTTAGGAAAGCTCATGCACTTAGAGAGGCTATTCGTAGTGATAGGGATCATAGACTGATCACTCACTCCTGAGCCCAAAGGCTTTCTCACATGGTCCGCTAAGCTGTCTAAAGAAGGTTAAGCGCTAAGGAACAATGTTTTCCTTAATCCAACCTATCGAGTTACTTTACTCTTTATACCCTCCAGGAAGTTATTGAGGTGATTACTCAACATGTAGAGCCAACCCCTCCACCATACCCCAGTCCAAGCACCAAATCAAGAAAACAACCATCTCTTTAGTACCGAGGCCGAGCTGACAATTATAAAGAGCTAACTAACCAAAGCCGATCCAAATGTAAGTTGCCCTTAATCCAACTCCTATCCAGCTCCAGTAGTCAGGGTAATGAACTATCGACATCGAATAGACCTGATTAAAGGACTACCCCTGCTTAGCTCATAATATTGTCAAAATCGCAGACTAAGTAAAACGCATATACACTGTCCTTTCTGATAGGGGACGTTCATTTGCACAATTTCATTTCCTTGTAAATTATTCTCCTTTTTTGTTTGGCAAATAAAGATCAATTCTTTGTAATTTTTGTAACTTAGGACTTACCCTAACAAGGCACTATTAATACTCACATAATGTAATAGTTGCATAATCAATATACACAAAAGAATACATTGAACTTTTTACTCTCTTGAGCTAAGTGTCCTTTTTGCTTACTCTTAAGCTACTCTTATCTAACCCATTTGAGAGTGGACTAATGGTGAGTGATATTTAGCCATACTTGTGCGTTATATCAAGCGTGATTTAAGCTCGTATAAGGCATTGGTGTATCATATCCATCATTGGTGTACGGGAATCCTTGCTTATCCCTTGACTATCAATTACTTTTTAAGTCATCTTGTAACTTAAACCTACCCCCTTTGGTTATACGTGATATTGAGTCTGTATGTTCATCTACAAATTCATATCACGTGGGTGTTAGACTCAACATAAGGCTATGGAAGAACCCATTAACATGAGGACTCATCTCAGCCATTGACTATTAATGTAATCCCACAAATGTCATCAAAGGCTTGACTTTATAAATACTTAAGAGATCCTACCCATTTTAAGACTTTTTCAAAGATCAAAGAAACATTGCTATGCTATTAGACCGTCACTTATACATTCAAGTTCCCTGAGATTACCAACTCTTCTTCCCTACCTCTTTCTCTCTAATTCTCCCCTTATGTGTCATTATTAAGTCACTCCTTTGAGGCCACATATAATGCAAGACTCACGGAGCATTTACGTGACCATTACAATTAAATCCCCACATCTACATTTTTTGCGACTCCATTAGGGACAAAGGTGAGATGACAATACAATTGTGATGCTTACCAAGAAGATGATGGTGAATCTTATTAATAGTACTACCTAAGGTCAATAAAGCACTCATGAAGCTACTAAGCGAAATATGTCACCATTGTAAGATACTAATTGAGACAATAACTTGCAAGAAGTTTTGCTTGGCAATGTACAAATGATGTACACGCTTTAAGAAAACACGTAGAAGCTAGATTAGTTTATGACAATGCTTACCCAGTTTATTCTTGCTCAACTTACATCTAACATGGCCACCACAATTGCCACGCTACAAGGTTCGACTCTCTCAAACCCTATTATGGCTACACAGCAATGTACCCTCTAAGATGTACAGCCACTTAATCCCTTCATTGTCATTGAAGATTCTACCTATAGGAATAATGCATAAGTTCCTACACCAAGTCTTGCACTTATATCGGTGCCATACCCTACTCTTGAAGCGAGAGATGCAATAATTGAGCCTAAAGGATCTTCAACATTACGCACTATTCCACTTATTGCAACTGGTGGGTCTATGAGCTACCTTAATCCTACCCTTGCTACACTTGTAAAAACGGCAACATCTACCCCAAAGGGTTCATTTGATACTGAAGAAGATTTAGGTCAATACATGAAAGAGATACAGATGGAATCCATTGTGAGAGTATAGGATCTCAAACTCTTATACAATCAACGCATCGCTATTAAGCCATATCCCAAGGACTATGTTAGTCCTAAATTTTCACTGTTTAATGATAAGAAGGGCAATGCCAACGAACATCTGATGAAATTCATGGAGATTTTGATTGTCTATAGGCTAAATGATGACTTGAAGTTAAAAGAATTTTTTAAGTCCTTTACGGAGAAGGCATACACATGGTATGTCAACCTTCACCTTGGATCAATAGATTCTTGGAGAAGCATGTGTAAGATTTTTTTGGAAAGATTCTTTTCCACTAAAGAGCGGGTTACTCTAGTTAACATGGGATAGAGTACATCAAGCACTTTAGGGAGCACTCCTTAGATATTAAGAACGTATGTGATGAAAAAAAGTTAGTAAAGATCTGCATTCAATGAATATTCATAGAGTATCTCGTGCATTTAGAGAATCTCTCCTCGGTTTTGTTCACTATATTAGTCATGACAACTCGAAGGACGAATAACTCTATCATACGACAAAAGGAAGGGAGTTCAAAGTTTAACAAGTGAGCCTCATTCGTAAGCTTAGCCTATGGTAAAAGCTATAATCAAGGTAAGAAACCAAAAGTTGACAAGTTTAAAGGCTTTGCACCAACGTTGTCATTCTTATGCCTAATGGACAAAGTATATGCAATGCTTGACCAATTGTTATGAGATAGAAACATAAAGCTCCTAAGGGTTGAGTGTTTAGCTACTACACAATAGAAGAATGAATTAAAATTTCATAGGTTTCATAGGACCATAGGTCATCCTACGTATGTAAAGGATATTCGACGAAAGAGTTAGGAATAGGGAACTTATCATTGAGAATAATGAAGTTAAGAATTGATATGAATCGACCACTTATACTGATCACACGCAGTCAAGCTAGAGGACTCGCTCGGAGGATACTAGCTCTAGGCCATAGCTAAGATGAGGATTCCTACCTCGAGCTAATTTCTTTTCAACCTGACTATCAAATCCTTACATGCATCAAATCTGCCTCTATTCAACAAAAACGCTTTATCTTAAGAGACAACCTAAGAGTAGCCGAGGTGAGCTCCTGATCCGACCATAAGCATCTGACCCCGAATTAAGCTGACTTCTCTTCAAAAGAACTAATTGGTCCCTGACTTGGTCCACATCAGGTCAGCCCCTAACCATAAGTGTTACTCTATTTCTGCCTACCTTGCACCATATTCCTCACATCCAAATACCAAGCGATACATGTCTTCTAACACGGTATTCTAGAATTTTTTTTTTTTCATACTGGATATTCTTTATCCTTTTTACCCTTTTTAATATGTCTTATGTAACCTAATTGTACAATATCCTTTTTTTCTTTTCATACATATAAAGTAACCCTAGTGGGCAGGTATATAAACCCCTTTCTTGTATGCAGATCTCAATCATCTAATTAATACAAAATTATTCATTTTAGTGACCTTAGTATTCCTCGTTATCATTCAACTCTTATCTACTCCTTTTAATAAGAAGTAGTGGTAAGTAACCCTTCAGTTCAGATCGATGTATCATATCCGGCGGATTGTAGGCTGAGTAAGATCAAGTGGTGTGTCATATCCATTCGATAGCTACTCGAACGTTACTAAAATTTTCCTTGTTTGTTTAAGTTTGCTTCATTGTAGTGCCTTTCCATGTATTCGACTCCAGAAATGCATCAGCTTCACTGGTATCAGAGCATGGTTCCGCAAGGGAGTGTGTGAAATTACAATGAAGTTTTGGTTTGCTTTACTATTAGTGGCTGCTATGTTCCTTCCATAGCGACTACAGTATATTGGTGTAGCAACAAGAGTGGTTTTATTGTTACTTAGTTTTTTTTTTTTCTCTATTTCTTATTGTGAAAACAGAGTAAGCTTGTTTCTATTCCATTTAAGTAACTATCAAGTATTAAAGTTGTTAGTAAATTGTTAAGCCATTATCAGATTCAAGTGTTCAGGGTGTTATTGGTGACCAGAGCAGTAATGCTAAACCTGGTCGTGATCATAATGGTAGTAATACCCCAGCGTCGATTGACGATAAACTTGACAGACTTACAAACCTTATTGAGAGTTTAGTTACCACAATGCAAGTTAACAAACAATAACCTTAAGGTGTGCGATAGTAAAACCCGCAGGAAGATACCCCTAAGAGATACTATGGCTAAGGCAATTGGACCAATTGCCCAATTCGACTAATACGAGCTGGAGGAGTAGCAAACAAAGCTGCTAGATGAAGATTGGAGTTGGAGGAGATTGGGGAAGATGACGAGGAGATAGATGTTGAAGAGTTTGATGAAGAAGATGTAGACTATTACCAAGCACAGGGACAAGGACACCGAGTTTCTCAAGGGCTAGACAATGTTAAGGTACAAATCCCGCCCTTCGATGGAAGTGGAGATGTAGATGAATACCTGAAGTAAAAAGAAAAGGTCGAGAAGGCATTTGAATGTTATGGGTATAAGGATGCAGTCAAAGTCTAACTTGCTGCATTAGAGTTTACTGGGTATGCTACCATGTAGTGGAAGAATCTAAATGCAGCCAAAGCAAGAGATAAAAGATAAGGTGTCAAAACTTGAGATGAGATGAAAAGGTTATTAAGAGGAAGATTTGTAGTTGAGACTTACCTACAAGATATATTTGCAAAGTTGCAGGAGCTTCACCAAGGAAGCAGATCTATTGATGACTACGTGAGAGAATTCCAGATGCTAATGATCTGAGTCGACGTAGAAGAACCAAAGGCTTGAATTGTATCAACATTCATTTCTAGGCTCAAGTATGAGATTCGCAATATTGTAGAAGTATAGAGGTTTTATAATTTGGAAGAAGCCATCAAGATAGCATAGCTAACCTGGGTCGACATTCTCGCAAGTCCCAATATCGTGCCAACTTGATCGAGCTGAACCAAAGACGTTAATTAAGGCTAAGGATGGGAATGACCAATCTGAAGACAGCTAAGTAAGCTAGCAAGGTCGAGTCGAGCTGGTCATGTAGGCCGAGCTGAGAATAAGTCGGCCTAAAGGATATATGAGAAAGGGCAAACCTCTGGATAGAAGACCAGTAAGGTAAAGTCTTTAAATGCTTGGGCTTCAAACATATGGCTACTAAGTGTCCAAACTGACGTGTCATGGTGCTTCGAGGAGATGTAGTAAATAGCATCGACGAGAGCAAGCCTGATAAAGAAGATGTTGGAAAACTCGAGGTTGAAGAGGAAGAGGAGACCTGTGTCTATGCCAACCGAGGAGAAGTGATAACCCTAATCCTGAGATGAGTATTAAGTTTTGAGGAGGACTAGAGGGAGAATCTATTTCATACTAAGTGTACTATCAAAGGCCAATTATGTACAATCATAGAGGAGAGAAGAAGCTATACTAGTGTGGTTACACAATCCTTTATACAAAGGTTAAGCCTACCGACCTCAAAGCATCCCCGACCTTATAAGCTGCATTGGCTTCATGATAAGGGTACTTTGTACGTAACTGAACAAGTGACCACGCCATTTAGTATTGAGAATGTGTATAGAGACGAAGTAGTTCACGATGTCGTCCCTATGAGAGCTTCACATCTACTGCTTGGACAACCTTAGTTGTTCGACCGATGTATCACTCATGACGGGTATAAGAACACCTATGCCTTAGTTAAGGATGGAAGGAAGATTGGGCTACAACTCATGAGCCAATCCCAAGTAAATGAAACCCTTAACTAACTCACCTGAGATAATAAAAAGAAGACCTTAATTATGAGCCAAAGAGAACTTTGATTTGCTGAAAAGGGTGATAAACCGATGTTCTTGTTGGTTAGAAGATTAATGGAGATGAGGGAATTGCAGGATGCCCTCAAAGAAATCTGAAGCTTGCTAAATGAGTTTTCCAACCTGTTTTTGGAAGAACTACCTAGAGGACTACCACCAATACGAAACATAGAGCACTGTATTGATCTACAGCCAGGTGCTGCCCTACCGAACTGACCTGCATACAAGATGAACCCTGAATAGGCTACCGAGCTAAAAAGACAAGTGGATAAACTCATTGAGCGAGGCTATGTGAGGGGGAACATGAGCCCTTGTGCTATAGTAGCTCCCTTGTGCTATAGTAGCTCCCTTGTGCTATATTAGCTCTGCTCGTTTTAAAGAAAGATGGTTCATAGCGCATATACATCAATAGTCGAGCAATCAATAGAATTACTGTCAAGTACAGATACCTAATACCAAGGCTCAGTAATATGTTAGATGAGCTTCATAGTGCCAAAATATTTTCGAAGATTGATTTGCGAAGTGGCTACTACCAAATTTGCATGAGGTTAGACGATGAATGGAAGACTGCCTTCAAGACTAGGTACGGACTCTACAAATGGTTGGTTATGCCATTCGGACTTACTAATGCACCAAGCACATTCATGAGGTTAATGAACCATGTAACGTAGTCCTTAATTAGAAGATGTGTAGTCGTATACTTTGATAACATATTAGTATATAGTACCGACCTGAATGGCCATGTTCAACATCTTCGTAAAGTATTTAGCATTTTCCAAACTAAGAAGTTGTATGAAAATGTGAAGAAGTGTATGTTCTACCAGAAAGAAGTGATATTCTTAGGGTTTGTAGTATCAGGGGAAGGAATCCAAGCAAATGAGAAGAAGATCCGAACTGTTCTAAAATGGTCGATGCCGAAGAATGTCACTAAGGTCCAAAGTTTTCATGGTCTAGCTTCCTTCTATAAGCGATTTATTAAGGACTTCAATACAATAGTAGCCCCATTGACCAAGTTGACAAAGGGGAGTGAAGGATTCGGGCGGAACGATTAAGCTGAACATAGCTTTAGAACGATTAAGGAAAAACTCACCTCGGCACCCATCCTATCACTACCAGATTTTGACAAGCCTTTCAGATTAGAATGTGATACATTGGGAGTTGGAATTGGTGTTGTCCTAATGTAGGAGTGATGAATTGTCGCCTATCACAGTAAGAAACTGAGTGGCCCATCCCTGAACTATTCAATATACGAAAAGGAATTATACTCCCTTTTTCTGAGCCCTTACTGTTTAGTAACACTATCTGTTACCACGAAAGTTTGTTATCTACACTGACCATAAATCATTGAAGCATCTTAGGAGTTGACCAAGCTTTCAAGAGACAGGCTAAGTGGTTAGAGTTTATAAAAGGGTTTTCGTACACCATTCAGCATAAGAAGGGAAGCACAAACGTGGTTGGCTACGCTCTATCACAACGGTAGACTTTGCTGGCTACTTTACAGACAAAATTATTGGGATTCTCACTCATCATTGAGCAGTATGTTATTAACCCTTACTTTGGTTTTATTGTTGATCAGTATCAAGAAGGGGTATTAGTTGGAGGATATTATCTTAAGAACGGTTATCTGTTTAAGGACCACAGGCTATGTATTATGAACTACTTCACGCGTGAGCTATTGACAACGAAAGCACATAGTAGAAGATTATCTAGTCATTTTAGGGAGACCAAGCTAGCCAATCTATTGAAAGAAAAACTTTTATTGGCCTGGTTTAGCTAAGGATGTCTATAAGGTAGTCGGTAGTTGGGAAGTATTTAGTCTTGCTAAGGAGAAGAGAGAACCCCATGGAGAGTACCTGCTACTGCCAACACCTACTTTACCTTGGGCCAACCTCAGTATGGACTTTATCTTAAGATTACCCCAGACATCCAAAGGAAAAGATTCTATTTTTGTTATAGTGGACCGCTTCAGCAAGATGACATACTTCATTCCATATCATCGGACTAACAATGCTCTATATATTGCTAATCTGTTTTTGCAAGAGATTATTCGACTAGATGGAGTACCAAAAACTACAGTTTTAAATTGGGACACAAAATTTTTAAGCTATTTTTGGAGGACTCTTTGGAGAAAACTTAGAACTAAACTTGTATTTAGCTCTAGTAGGCACCCTTAAATTGATGGCCAAACTGAAGTGATAAACATAACATTAAGCAATCTACTCAGAGCTGTTATGGGAAAGAACTCAAGGAATTGGGATCTATGCCTACCAATTGTAGAGTTCGCATACAACTGAATTGTCCATAGCACTATTGGGAAGACCCCATTCCAGGTTATCTATGGCCTTAACCCTACCATTCTCTTATATATGATTAGCACCCCAACAGCTATTGAAGAGAGTCAATTTAGAGTGGACCGAGTCCAAGAATTGCATGAGCTACACCATTCTATAACTAGGAAGATCGGCAAGTTCAATCAAAGGCAGCATGAAATTAGTAGCTGAGGCCACTGAACTATTTCTTTCTACCCAAGAGACTTGGTGTAGATACATCTCAGCCGAGAATGATTTTTACACTTGAGACAGAACAAGCTATCTCCTTGAGTTAATGGTCCATTCAAGGCCCTGAAGAAAATCAACCACAACGCTTATCAAATCTAGTTGCTTGATGACTATGGAGTTTCTTCCACCATCAATGTGTTCAATTTGATCCTTCACCAACCAATAGGAGAAGACCCTACAAGCGCCCTAGAAAAGATCAGAAACCGCTCCAAATTTGAGGATAAATCTTTCTGACCCCCAAGCAGATGATAGGAATCGATCCCTTAAATTGATCACGCGTAGCCGAGCTAAAGGACACTCGATTGGAGGATACTAGCTCTATGCTATAGCTGAGATGGGGATTCTTACCCTGAGTTGATCTCTTGCTAGTCTAACTATTAGATCTTTACATGCATTAGATCCACCCTTGTTCAACAACAACAATTTATCCCAAAAGACAGCCCAAGAGTAGCCGAGATGAGCTTCTAATCCACCCACAAGCATCCGACCACCCTAAATTAAGTTAACTTCTCATCAGAAGAACTAATTGGTCCTCGACTTGGTCCATATCAAGTTGACCCCTGACTACAAGCATTACTCTATTTCTACCTACCTTGTACCATATTCCTCCCATCTATACACTAAGCAACATGTGTCTTCTGATACGATATTCCAGAATGATTCATTTTTTTTTTTCATATTGAATACTTTTTATCTTTTTTACCCTTTTTAGTATGTCTTATGTAATCTAATTATACAATACCCTTTTGTTTTTTCATACACGTAAAGTAACCTTAGTGGACGGGTATATAAACCCCCACTTTCTTGTATGCAAACATCAATCATCTAATCAATACAAAATTTTTCATTTAAGCAACCTTAGTGTTTCCTATCATTCTAACTCTTATCTATTCCTTTTAGTAACGGGTAGTAGCAAGTGACCCGTCAGTTCAAATTGGTGTGTCATATCCGATAGATTGTAAGTCGAGTAGGATCGAGTGGTGCGTCATATCCATTTGGTAGCTACCTGGATCTTGCTAACATTTTCCCTGTTTGTTTTAGTTTGCTTCGTTGTGGTGTCTCTCCATACATTCGACCTTAGAAACGCATTAAGAATAATCCATTACTATCTCACAATAACTAGTATAATGTTATAAATGCTATTACTCATGACCCTATAGCAACAGATGTGACTGACATGCCACCTACTAAGGTACAGTAAGATATACCGAAGTTAAATAAGGATGTGGGAGATGAATACTCCCTTGTTGTGGAAGCACCTTTAAAGACTCCTAATTTCTTAAACTTCTTTGATTTATTGGGGTTTGTAGATAAGGCACAACTTACAATAGTGACTACACTCACGGATATCTCTAAAGGAAAATGTATGGAGAATAACATAATGCACCCTATGAAGAGAATGGCACATGCACACGAAAACATAATCTTGTTTACTGACACAGGTATATATGTAAAGAATCCAAACCATAACCACCCCTTATATGTGGAGAGCACACTCAATAATTATCCAATCAGAAGGATGTTTATTAATAATGGTTCCTCTTTGAATATTGTAAGCCCTAAAGTTAAGCTAAGAGACAGTAGAATTGAACTTAAAACACAAGGTTTAGGAAGATCGGTTAAAGGATTCGATCAAACCCAAATTATAAACTATGGAGAGAAATATTAGTAAAAATGACCTCGTAAACTTGAATTTAAGAAAATAAGTAATAAAATAGGAGACTACAAAATTTTCAAATTTTAAGTATAATACTTGTCAATTATCAAAAAGGCGAAAAGTGTAATTTAATACCTAATAAATTACTAGAGATAGATTATATGTATATTAAAAATCATAGAATAACCTAAATAATAATTAGGAATGTTCACATGTACTCCACATATATTTACATATAGATAAAAATATGCGAAATTACTTAAATTGGCCAAGAACTTAGTAAATAATTAAGGAAAATTATTAAATTAATTAAGAAAAATAAAAAAAAAAATCAGAAGGGTGTGAAATGATGCAAATCTGGTCGTGGCAGGTCAGAATTTGAAAAAGAAAAATTATCCAATTAGAATTAAGCAACATAAAAGCTAAAAATCAAGGAAATGGGGCAATATCATGTTTAATTAATGCATATTAATTACCAAAAATGTCTATAAATAGGGAAAAATTTCAGGAAACTCCTTTGGACAGTTTAGAATCAGAGAAAAATAGGGAACTTTTAAAATTCGAGAGAAAATCCAAAAAAAAAAAGAAAAGGAAACTGTGCAGATAGGGCTAGTGAGCCAAACACACACCTCACCACCACCTGTGTACGCCCCAAAACTAGCCATTTGAGGTTTCTATCAATTAAAGGACTCGATCGAGCTTAAATTATAAAGTAAAGCTAGAAAGATTAGTGAAATGATCCTGTAAGTTTGAATTTAAGAAAATAAGCAATAAAATAAAAAAATATAAAAATTCCAAATTTTAAGTATATAACTTATTATTTATCGAAAATGCGGAAAATGCATTCCGATAATTAACGAATCGTTAGAGATAAATGATATGTATACTAAAAATCATAAAATAACCTAAATAATATTTAGGAATATTTATTTGTACTATATATGAATTTACATGTATGTACAAATACGCGTACTTACTTAAAATACGTGTAATGTGCTAAAATAATACTAAATAATTAAAGAAAATTCATAATTAATTAAGAAAAATAAATCAAAATCAGGAATGAACCAGAATTAGGTTGTGGCAACTGGGAAAAATAAGAAAAAAATCAGCAAATTAAATTAAGACAACACAAAAGCCAAAAATTAAGGGATAAGGCAATTGTCTTATCCAATTTAATGCACAATAAATTCCCTAAAGCCCTATAAATAGCAAGAAAAATTCAGAAACTCGTTTGGACAGTTAGAAATCAGAGAAAATTAAGGAGAAGCGAAAATTGAGAGAAAAACCAAAGAAAAAAAAGAAAAGGAAAACTGTACACTTAATGCCACAAAGGAGAACTCAAACCCGACGGGCAGCTGAGAGTAGACGACCACCACCACCACACGGTGGTAGCAGTACCCAGACCGGCTGACAAGACCACGACAGTCGGCGGTAGCCAGAGACACCCAGACCGGTGAGTCCTTTATTTGTCCCGATTTTGAATAATTTCGTAAAATTAGTTATTTTACCTAGAAAATTATGAAACTTGTTATTCTGAGGTTTTATTGTATGTAGATTTAGGAGAAAATAGTGATTTAGTTTAATCACGTCTGGAAATATAGGGTTATTAACAAATTGAGCAAAACCGAGCATAATTAGAATGAGAAATAAATAGGCTTAGGAGTGTAGTTTATAGCTCAATTTCTTTTCTATAAAATGCTTATGTGATATAGAACAGTGCTATGAAGCCATTTTTCTAAAATTAATTTTCGAAAATTTTAAGTTAATTTTTAGCCCTAAAATGATGGAAAAATTGGGTAATTTTGGGTTAATTAGGTGATTAAGATACTAATTACTGATTTAGATAGTAATTAGATGTTTAGGGATGTTAATCTCTGATGTGGAAACCTAATCATAACCTTTGGAGTATTAAGTATAGTTCATTTAGGAAATTAGGTAATTATTGTAAGAAATTAGTAATATGTAGAATTGAAAATTAATAAATCTAAAAAATTTAGGGTTATTTAGATAATATTAGAATAAAAATCAAAATAATACTAAATCTGAAATAAGATTTAATTTTAGGTAATTGTATAAGAATGTAAGATTTTCTTGTATTGGGGATAAATCCGATACCCCAATTAGGAATAGCGTGTACCGAATAGTTTAGAATACTAAATTAAGACCCAATAGGATATTTGAATACTCGAGCTTAATGTGGTTAATTTCACATTAGGATTCGAGCATATTTAGGACTTAGGAATCAAAACTAGAATCTAAATTAGGGTCTGAACCTCGAAATAGAGTAGAAAGAATTATTAGTATATAATAGGTATACATGGAAAAAAGAGTTAAATTATAACTTAGAATATGAATCCTTAAAGTATAAGTACTAAAAAGACCTATTTGTATTATAGGACACCCAGAGACGAATTAGCTTGTAACTAAGTGATCGGGCGATTGAGAATAGATTCTATTTCTACAATGTAGAGCATAGAATGTTCTTACTATACATTATTAGATAATTGATTATCTAATTTCGATTTCTATTTCTTTTATTCTATTTATTATTTTATTTATATTATATTTGATTTGATTTATTTATATTTGATTTGAATTGAAATAATTCAATAAATATATTAAAATAAATAAGTATAATAAATATATAATCTTTTTAATTATAGAAAATATTGAATTAATATTTTTCTTAGAAAAGAGAATTTCTTTTTTAGAAAAAGACTATTTAATCTACTCCACACAATCCAAAAAATTCTCTCACATCGTACTTTTATTTTTTAGAACAAGAAATAGAAAAATCCGAAAAAATTGGAATAGAATAAAAAAAGCCGTCCATAGTCTAATGGATAGGACAAAGGTCTTCTAAACCTTTGGTATATGTTCAAATCTTATTGGACGCAATGCTATTCTATCTGTTTTTGAGATTTCTATAACAAGAAAAATATTGCTATCTGGAATGCTTTGAATGGAATAAAATACGAAGATGCTTAACTTATCGAATTTCATTCTTTTTTTTTTATTAATCCATTTCTAGTTAATTTAAATTCCAAGTAAGTTAGGTTATTACTTATTGTAATAGAGTACTAGTTTTATGGTACTCGAAGACTTAGGCTTGTATATGGTTGTGATTGTAAGTAGTTTATGCATGTGTTTGATGTATTTGAATGCGTGCTGAATTTGTAATGTGAGTGATTTTGTGATTGATTAAATTGGTGTGAAATTATTTGAACACCCTAAATGAAATTTAATCTTATTCGACTCTAATAACAAAAAATGTCATGCATTGCAACCCGTTAGGGGATCATAGGATTCTCCAACCAAATACTGACCTCTTCGAAAGGGATATCGTAGGATTGCAAAATGGTCCCTTCTTCATCCTCAGTCGAACTAAGTGATAGGAGAGGAAGTCGCGGCGAGGGTGAAGTCAATAGTTTGAAGATAGTCGCGGGAGGAGCAAGGTCTCCATTGCACAAGCCTGAGTTTGGTTGTAAGCTGCTGCATAGCATGGAAACTCCTCAACTAGGATTAGAGTGGGTAAAATTTCTCTAATTTCACAACGGACCGGACTATGTTGTGCAATGACACTTGATTGTTGCATTGCATGAAAATAATTGCTTGATAATCTTGTTTGTGCTTGTATGCATTCATGAGTCTCCAATTTAACTTACTGAGCTGTAGTTGCTCATACCCTTATAGATCCTTTTGCAAGTCCTGATTTCTGAGCACTTCAAGTATTATGCCGCCCTACAATTACCCAGAGGTTAGTCTTTTTGAAGCCAGGGGTGTGAGGATTAATTTACTTAGTAATGATGTGTAGCTAGAGTGTCCTATATAGTTAAGGATGAAAGACTAATAGTTCTTATGTAAATTAGTGAACAGTTGTGAATATATAGAATTTTCTGGGAAGTTCTGTGGACTTACATATAATAATACATGTTTATTAGAAATTTGTAATATTTATCATACTTGTAGTTAAACTTTTAATCGGACTGTTTACTTCAAAGCGAGGAGTCGTTGATGCCTTGTGTAGATCATGTTTATGGTAGACATTGTGAAGCAAGTTACTATCATAAATGGTTTATACAGAGGGACTGTTGCGATTCTGCAACTTCGGGGCGTAACAGTTCTCGGTTGGTATCGGAGCGTAGTTTTAGTGGACTCGTTTTGAAGCGTCATACTTTAAAAGATATAGATATTATAGGAATATTGAGAGTGGGTAATATTAAGTGGGCGATAAAAGATTGTATTACGCATATGAAAACATAAGTAACCATAATCTTTAACATAGTAAATGTTAATTGGTTTAACTATAATTACAGGGTTGAAGGGGGGAACTAATACATAGTTGGATACAATTTGGATAGAATGGAGAAGTATCCCCTATTGATTATAGTGTTAGATTACAACGGTTATTGATGGAATTAACCGATTGGAATATCTTTAGGACAGTTGATGAGATCATTGATAAGTTTCATGACAAGATGTACCATAGTTGGAAGGATGAGTGGGCAATGAATGGAGATGAGTTTAGGACCTCAATATAATAGATATACTGCTATAGCAGCTTTTGAGCAGAGATGTTTGGAGATAGAGGGAATTATAACCTTGATGATGCCCTTACGGTATTTTCCCGCTAGGTTGGAGGATGGGAGACCACATCCAACTAGTATTACATACATCCCTGCTGACATTCCATACATTCCCAAACAATACTCACCAGGGATTTTTTATTTGTTTCCTCAGTTTCTAGAACCTACTGAGGAAGGTATAGAGATACCATTAGACCCTAACCCTGAACCTGAACCTGAACCTGAGATATGAGGACCACCACCAGAAAACCCACCTCCATTTGAACCCCAAGAGGATGGAGTTCATGTTGACCTCGAGGAGGACCTAGAAGAAGAAGAAGATCCAAAAGAAGACCCTGAAGAGGAGCAAGAGAATGAGGATGAACCTGGTGTAGACTTACATGTCTTAGTTATGCAGGTGATTGCATACACCTGGATAGCTGGAGTAGGAACTGGTAACACAATTGAGTCGGATGATGATGATGATGTGCAAGAGGTGATTGTGATCCCTGAGACTCCAAAGATAGTATATATAAACTCTGCATCAGATAGTAACATGAGGATCACTTGGTAGGAGGCCATATGGGTCATGATCCCTTTGATGGAGTAGTTACCACGGATTCAAAGGAGGATTAGCTTAGTTAGGTAGCCGACTTGTTTTGGTCGGATAGATCTTTAAATATAGTCTAGTAGCAATTTTGATGGAAACTGATGTATTTAGGATCTTTTGATGTATCCTTTTGACTTTTGATATATTTTGTAGCTTCTAGATCAAGCTAGGTGTACGCTATGATTAAGTTTGATGTAGCCAATTGATGTAATCTTTTATCTTATACAGTTGTAAAGATCGAGTCTGTACTAGATTATGTAAGTAGTGATGTAATCGAGTTGTAAAGTTTATGTATGTATTCAAAAGCTATCAAGTTGTATCTTTTTGTTTTGAAGTTGTAATGATAATGATGTAAGGTTGAATGAAGTTAATAGTAGAAGTCAGACTACTAAGTATGTTGATCATAATGATGTTGTTATTATTATTCTATATGAGAATATGTTATAAAAAATTCTTTAAACAAAAACATGGATAACTTAGAGATAGATGTGAATGCAGGGTTATAAGTTAAACTATTAAGCAATTATGGCTGAAATTGGAAATAGGAGTAGTCAAGGAGGAACTGAAGGGAATCAAAACCCTCCACCATGAGCACCATCACCCTCGAGAGAACAACATAGACAAGATTTACCCCCGCCGCCTCCATAAGAAAATATACCTATTGGACAAATTCTTGCTAGTATGCATACGATGATGAGACAACAAGGAATGTTGATTCAACATCTTATAACTGGAGGTAATACGGGAAACAGAAGACCCCAAGAAGTTGAACAACGAATGGAGCGACCTCAAGAGGTAAATAAACTTCCTGAGTTTATAAAGGCTAACTATTATTTCGAAGGGGAGATGGATAGGCCAGATGTAGCTGATGATTGGCTAGCTCAAATCGAACGAAGTTTTAAGACTTTTAGAGTCCCTGAACCTCAAAAGTTATCTTATGGTATGTTTATGTTAAAGTTTACTGTAAGAGTATGGTAGGACTCAAGAGCAAGACAACTCGGAAATAACATTTATTGGCAACAATTTAAGGAGGAATTCAGGAAGGAGTATTTCTCCTAATGGGTTGCAATGCATGAAATTTAATCTTATTCGACTCTAATAACCAAAAATGTCATGCATTGCAACCTGTTAGGGGATCATAGGATTCTCCAACCAAATACCGACTCCTTCGAAAGGGATAGTGTAGGATTACAAAATGGTCCCTTCTTTATCCTCAGTCACACTAAGTGATAGGAGAGGAGGTCACGGCGAGGGTGAAGTCAATAGTTTGAAGGTAGTCGCGGGAGGAGCAAGGTCTCTATTGCACAAGCCTGGGTTTGGTTGTGAGCTGCTGCATAACATGGAAACTCCTCAACCAGGATTGGAGCGGGTGAAATTTCTTTGATTTCACAACGGACCAGACTACATTATGCAATGACACTTGATTGTTGCATTGCATGAAAATAATTGCTTGATAATCTTGTTTGTGCTTGTATGCATTCATGAGTCTCCAATTCAACTTACTGAGCTGTAGTTGCTCATACCCTTATAGATCCTTTTGTAGGTCCTGATTTCTGAGCACTTCAAGTATTATGCTATCCTATAATTACCCAGAGGTTAGTCGTTTTGAAGCCAGAGGTATGAGGATCAATTTACTTAGTAATGATGTGTAGCTAGAGTATCCTTTGTAGTTAAGGATGAAAGACTAATAATTCTTATGTAAATTAATGAATAGTTGTGAATATGTAGAATTTCCTAGGAAGTTCTATGGACTTATATATAATTATACATGTTTATTAGAAATTTGTAATATTTATCATACTTGTAGTTAAACTTTTAATCGGACTGTTTACTTCAAAGCGAGGAGTCGTTGACGTCTTATATAGATCATGTCTATGGTACGCACTGTGAGGCTAGTTACTATCATAGAATACTTTACACGATGAGACTGTTGCGACTCTACGACTTCAGGACGTAACAAATATCATGCATATAACTACATTTAAGTTAGCTAAGATTAACATACAACACTTGGTAAAGCAATCTATGTCAATAAATGGTTTCAATGACTCATCGACAAATACAATAGGATATGTTAATGTGGATCTAAAAATGGGACAAATCCAAGGCTTTATTACTTTTCACATGATTAACGTGCTTGTGCCTTACTACCTGCTTATTGGTAGAAAATGGCTATATGATCACAATTTGATATCCTCTAAATTGCGCCAATGCATTAAGGGCCACTAGAAGGGAAATAATGTGTTTATCCGAGCCATAAAAAACACTTTCAAGCATAATGAGTCATACTTTGCTGAGTCAGCCTATTTCAATGAATATGCCGAAGAAAGAGAAATGGCCATCGTAAAACTTGTTAGTACATTACTACCTATATCAAAGGAAGTCTAACAGGGTGAATAAAAGAAAAGGAAGATGCATAGTTCTTGTAAGGGAGAGAAGAAGAGAAAGTAAGTTGAGGAGATTGAAAGCTTTGTCAAAGTAGATGGATTGAGGGTATGCCATTTATAGCGGTCTCGACATTAGTTCAAGAACCCCAATCCACCCTCGCCTTCAAAACAAATGCTAGATCAAATTAAGCCTCAAGTGGAAGAAGTCAAAGAATTAGATATAATGCGACCTAAGGAGTCGCTGCGACCAATCTTCATAAGTAAAGGTTTACCATAAGAGATAAAAGCCCCCCTTATCATGCTGCTCAAGGAGTATGGAGATGTATTCGCTTCGACTTACGAGGAGATGCCAAGGTTAGACCCTAGTTTAGTGGTGCATAAATTGAAAGTCGTACTAGGGGTAAAACTTGTAAAGCAAGGATAATGAGTTTTCTGCCCTGAGGTGGAATTACAAATCAATGAAGAGATAGAAAAGCTACTTTGAGAATCAAGCATCCTACTTGGCTTATGAATGTTATCTCATTAAAAAAGGAAAATGGCCAAATATGTATATGCGTAGATTTTTGGGATCTTAATAGGGTATGCCCAAAGGATGAATTCCCACTTCCAAACCTTGATACATTCATTTATGGACAACAAGACATGAACTATTCTCATTTATTGATGGCTTCAATGACTATAATCAAATTAAAATGGCTACAGGAGATACTGAATGCATTGCTTTTCAAACACTTATGGGAAACTTCCACTATGACTTTCGAATTGAAGAATGCAGGTGCCACTTATCAGCTGGCCATGACCGTTATATTCCATGATATGATGCATAACTTCACGGAAGATTATGTAGATGATATAGTTGTCAAGCTCAATAGATCACTTAATCCATTTGAAGAAGGTAAGTGAATGATGTTGCACATATAAGCTTCAAACAAACCCTTTGAAGTGCGTCTTTGGAGTAGCTTTAGGGAAACTCATGGGATTTGTAGTCCATCATAAAGGCATTAATATGGATCTAGTAAAGGTGTAAGTGATCCAACCTATACCTTCACCGTGTAATCAAAAAGAGCTAAAGAGTTTCATGGGAAAGGTTTCTTCTATACGGAGGTTCATACCGGCTCTAGCAAAGATTGCATTCCTCATACTAAAACTTATGAGAAAACGAGTCATGTTCGAGTAAGGACAAGTACATGAGGAAGCGATTCAAAAAATCAAGGGTATCTTAGCTTCCCCTAAAACTATGAAAACGCCTATTAAGTGGGTGGCAATGGTCTTGTATCTTACTCGTATTGACAAGTTAAATTGGAGCTTTACTAGCACAAGAAACAGATGGCCGATTAATTTATTATTTAAGTCAAACCCTTTAAGGTAGTAAGGTTAACTACTTGGCTTGCGAAAAACATTATCTTGCACTAATATTTGCAACACAAAAATTAAGGCACTACTTAACGCGTAAGATCATCCTCATAACTCACCTGAATCCTATCAAATATTTACCATCTCGTCCAATATTATCTAGACGGATCACTAAATGGCTACTCCTCTTAGGGGAGTTTGGCATTACAATTGAATCTTAAGAGTTATCAAATCTTAAGCATTAGCTAACCTATTAGTGCAATTCCGGAATTCATGTGAGAGCTTCATCATCGATACCATTCCAGTAGAGTTCCATGCGATCTCTTTAATGGCTAAAAAAGATGTGGAATGGTTAGTTTAGTTTGATGGCTCTATATGAAGCAAAAGACAAGGAGCAAGAGTTGTATTAACATCTCTTGAAGGCCATGAGATCACTTCAGCCTTTAAACTTGATTTTCCTTATCCTCATAACCAAGCTGAATATGAGGCGCTACTGCTGGGGTTGATATCTACTGAAGAGATTGGAGCATATCACCTATGCATTTAAAGGGATTCCAATTTGATAATCAAACGGGTCAATGATGAGTTTAGCTTTAAGGAGCCTGCATTAGCGTCTTACAGGGCTATAGTATAAGCTTTAGTTGCAAAATTCTAATCAGTGTGGTACAAGCACACTATACGATCCATCAATACGTATGCAAATGCATTGGCTACTGGCATCTAAACTTTCAATTCAAGATGCAAATAGTAAATTGAATATCCAAGTGATTAAGAAATCTATTCCATGTATAACATTGCAACTTATTGATGAAGAAGATGAAGTTCATGATGATTGGCGTACTTCAATCCAAGAACAGTTAGCATATTCTATTATTGCTTCTATTGCTACATTAGAGAACTTAATTTGTGTTAATGGTGTATTGTACTATAAAGGCCCAAAAGGTGTATTGTCATGATGTATTAGTGTAAAGGAGGCTTACTTAAAGTTAGATAAGTGCTATAGGATGTGGTGTAAAGAAGAAGGCCTACCCTTATACCGCTGCATTCAATGTGCAAGGTATTACTAGCCATTAATGTCCAAAGATACATCTTAAGTGCAAATGCATTGCCTTCAGTGTCCCTAACTGCCTAATGTGAGAGAATGCAATTTTGTGGCAAATACTAGAGATAAGTAACATCCATACATCGATTATTTGAAGAATAATGTGTTACCTACTAATAGTATGAATGCTAAACTTATGAAGAGGAAAGAAAAAAAATTCCTTTTGCATGAAGATGAATTATATAGAGTTTCATTTATGAGTAGACCCCTTAGATGTGTAGCACCTCCTCAGACAGATACGATATTGTTTAAAGCACATACTGGAGATTGTGGGGAACATGAGGGATGAAGAAAGTTGTATCATTAATTACTTAATAGGGGTTACTACTGGTAGACTCTGGAATCAGAAGCCTTTAACTTTGCAAACAAATGTGTCACTTGTCAACAACATGGTGATGTGATATATGCCCTCACAGTTGCGCTTCATAGTCTGACGACCCTATGGCCTTTCCATACATAGGCGTTTGATTTGATTAGACCAATACACTTACCTTTCAAAAGATACATTTGGAGCCTAGTAAGAATTAAGTGCTTCACTAAATGGGTAGAGGCTATTCCTTTGAAAAAGGCGACGAGAACCAGCAATGGCAAGTTTCATAGAGTATATCATATGTAGATTTAGCATTCCGAAGTGCATACTCTTAGACAACGGAGCTCCTTTCATTAATTCACATGTGCAACAATTGCTGGCTTCATATAATATCGACCATATCAAGTCCATACCTCATTGCCTTAAGGGAAATGGCTAGGCGGAAGCTACAAATAAGAACTTATTGAAAGTGCTTAGTCGTATGGTGTATGATAATCACAAAGAATGACATGACAAGTTATCATTAGCACTTTAGGCATATAGAACTTCAAAGTGAGGACTAACAAAAGCAATACCCTTCTCTTTAATAGGTCCAAAGCAATAGTACCAATAGAAGTCCTAAACCCCTTTGCACATTTAACGATCAATGCTGAGCTAGAGCTAGACATTCTTCACATGATAGACTTAGAAGCATTCGATGAATGGCAAGATATTGCTAAGTACAACCTTGCTAACTACTAAGAACGCCTAAGTGTCACCTGTGACCGATTAGTTAGAAAATGCTCTATTAAGTCTCTTAAAATGGTTTTGATGATAACAAAATATGTATTAAGTAAATATTAAATACATCTAACAAGTGTTAGCAAGTGTGCAAGTTATCTAAAGTTTTAAATTAAAGGTACAATTTGGTAAATCCAAAAGTTGGACATTTTTTATTATATCAGTGGATTAAGTTAAACAAGTGATCTCATAAAGACCTAATTCCACTTATTGAATATATTAGGATAATATATTCAATACATTCTACTAAAGTTGGAATAACATCTATGGGGATTAATTTTAATTAATTTAAGGAAGAATGACTCAACGATTAAAGTAGGATTATAATATGGAGATTAAATTATGAGAAAGTGGGATGATGCTTTAGATAAAACTTATATGAGATTTTATAATATTGAGTTGGAATATTTTCTTTTTTAACTATTGCTTTATCTATTTGAATGGTGATCATTGCAATGGAATCCTCAAGACATGTCTTTGAATATAAATATTTCTAGCAGCTAGCTATGTGATGGAAAATATGGTTTAAGTTATGGCAAATCAAGGTGTCTATAATTTAAATTTAAGGAGATATGGATAAAGATATGGTGCACAACTTATTGGAGATATTCTTATATAAAATAAGAGGATTTGATTAGATATTATATTTATAAAAATATATAATTAATATAATACATTCTTGGAAGGGACATCTAGTATCTTTAAAATACAATTCGATATTTCTATTTGAGCTATATTTTGACCAGATCTAAAATATTTTATTAAGGAAACATATATTCTAAATCATAAAAAAGAATTTATGAGCTAAGTATATGGAAGAAAATCAAGGCTACATACATGTTGGTTAAAATTATGATTATGTCAAGGATTATTTTCTACATAGTAGCAACGAGCATCTTTTCTAGAGGCTTTGCGTAGGATTCAAATCATTATATCTTAAGTTGGTCAAATGGTACTCAATTCCGAAATTAAATTTTAACAGAACAAGAACAAGGTAAAAGAAGATGTCAACATTTATTATTCTTTAAATTCAAGGATCTTTTATAGAGGAAAAAAATATATTTATTTATGGAAAAGGATCAACGAAGAAGTAATAAACACTATGGCTAGAAATTTAGAATGTTCATTAATTTAAATTTCAAAATCTAGTAAGAATATATTCCTTCCACAATAGTATGGTCAAAATTATTATGAAAGGAAGGATTATATATTGTTATCAAAAGAAGATAAAAAAACTATCTATACACTCAAAAGGGAAGA
The DNA here is from genome assembly GCA_024138005.1 of Lumnitzera racemosa. NCBI lineage: Eukaryota > Viridiplantae > Streptophyta > Magnoliopsida > Myrtales > Combretaceae > Lumnitzera > Lumnitzera racemosa. The sequence continues at coordinate 70,010,974 of JAMXBC010000004.1, read as the reverse complement.
AAACAACAAACATTTCTTGACAAAAACAAGGAAACTCAACTAAGGCAATAAAGATATTCTCGTAAATGATTGCTTCAAGAAATCAAAGGAAATATCAAGAATTAATTTGAAACATTAAATGACCTTCCAAATATTTCTTAGCTAGTCATTAGAAGGAACGAGTATATAAAGGCATGGGATTCAAAGGAGTAGCACAAAAGAAAAGGTTACTTTGTTTTATATCATTTTATTTTTGCACTTATTTCTTGAGGATTATTTGTAACATTTCCTCATTGTTTCTTTATATCTAGTCAAGAGTTTATTGTGTATTTGAGAGAGACTTTTATAACTTTGTAGATCTGAGTGATTAGCTTAAAGTGAGGCTAAATGAGTCAAAGTAGAGGATTTTTATGGCTATAATGTCTTAAGTATGGATATTGTTGAAAGTGAATAGTAAAATGACTTCGATGAGGAATACTAGGTCCTCGACAGAGGAGTTGGAAGAATGCACTAGATATAAGGCTGAAGTACTATAATTTGATTGACTTGATATTCTCTTCCGTCTCTCTTTTATCATTAATTTTTAGAAGTAATCAATTCAACCCCACCCCCTCCTTTCCTAGTCTTCCCCCTCCCATTTACTTAACTGGGATCTCTACGCTCCTTTCAACAAGGTAATACTATCCTTCGTACGATAAACCAACATTAAATTTCAAAAGATAGGTGGATTCCATCATGGGCCAAAATCTAAATTGACTTCTGACTCGACAATTCACATCGCCTAACATCTCCTTTGCTTCATTATCTAATTCCTTAGCAACATCTTCTAATGCATGATTCTATGCCATCACCCTATCTTAGTGTCGTATGGTCAAGTCAACAATTTTTAAGCCTTATTAGCAACAAGCTCTAAACTACCAACATTAAATTTCAAAAGACATGAACCCTTGACACTTCTAACTAGCTATCCTAGCTCAACTTGTTAAAGAATTCCAATGCTTCTCAAGTAATAGTACATCTTCTCCTAACATTTTCATCATAGTACTAGCTAGCTCTATCCCTAGCATAGGAGATTTAGTATAAAAATTCTTGCTCATTCTATTGAGACTTTCTAGTGGTGCTAATAGACGAGAAGGTGCTATGAATCCATGAAAAGAAACAATTTCATCCATTAGCTTTGATGCATTACAAGTTGTTGTCGTATTTACTACCCTATCTTGTGGTGATACTTCAATAATTGGAGGAGGAGGATACTAAGAGTGAAATAGGCGGAGCAATAGATGTAGGGGCAAAACAATCTCAATAGTTGGTAGGACATGTAAAGGAACATCAATTAATACAATGTTAATCTCATTAACATAGGTTCTTGATCAAAGTAAGGCATCAACATGTTCCCTATCTTCACTAGCATGTATCCCATTCTCACCTTCTGCAAGATGCGGAGACTCTAAGTCATGTTTAACCATCTCATTTATTGGTGAATTCACTCCATCTTCATCTATGGGCGAATTTTCTCTCTCTTCATCTATTGGCAAATTCACTCCATCTTCATCAACATGCTTTGAAGAGTTTCCATAATCCACTAAGTCTTCATCTTCATTTTCATCTTCCTCATCTATAGTAGCCTCTGGAACATGATGATCCATAGAGTGCAGTTGTTTACTAATACCGTATTGATGAGGAAAAGGATATGTAATGGTAGGATGAGAGTTTAAGATAACAATACTTTCTAGGTTACTACAAGTTAAAGCTTGAGTTGTGTCAACTCTTTGTTCAACACAAAAAAAAAAAAGAGAAAATAAAAATGGGAAGATACTAAGGGAAGGGGGCTAGGGGGTAGTGTGAGAGAAATAATTAACGAAGGTAAAGTTATCTAAGAATATGACCTCACCAATGTAGGCTCGTTTGACTTACTTATAGCTGATAAAGGAAGTGATGAATGATGGACTTTTTATTTAAGTTGAGAATTATTAGATGGCTTTGATGACTTTGGTGGAAGGTGCAAATAAAACTCATATTTATAGATAAATACGAGCTGCTAAAATGTTGCTTACTATAGCATATGCATATTTTTTGAAATCTATCCATATAACCTGCCTAATAAGTTGACCAATCGGTAGTAGCCACTCCAACACAGATGGTAAAGGGAAAAAATAATTGTTGCACATGTGGGTAAATTTCTCTAGCATTTTTTAGAGATAGTAGGTCATAACAATGGTTATAGTCTTCTATTGGTGAAATTAGGTTAGGTACTTTTAGTCAAAGTTGAATTGGTAAGCAACCTTATACAAGGAGTATACCATAACCTTTCTCTCTAGAAAACATTTAATGAAGCCTTTATTGTCCTTGCAATCTTGTAATGTTAGTAAATATCCAGGAGTGCACCATAAAATAAATCCCACATCAGAAGAACATAAGCTCTTACGGTTGTCAACTAAAGTCACAAGCACATTTGAATATGAACGGTAGAATCTCTTACGATCATAACCAGTTATCTTCTCCATATAAGGTAGGAATGTAAATTTACGAATATCATCAATGACTTGGAACAAGGATTGTATAGGTTGATTCTCTACCTATGCCATCACCCTAAGATAGATGAGTTCAAGATTGTCTTGAACTTTCAGCAAAGAAGTGAATGCTCAAAACCAATCATACATGAATAATTGTAAGAATACTAAGTTGACATGAGAATATATGATATAATGGCCTTTTGAATTCACTGATGTGTGATGATATAAATCCAACCATCGATAGAATGAGCCTTAGTAAAAAGGTGCTAAAGCGAAGCACTCCCTTTTTGCTATATGAATGGCTAGTAAAAACAATCATGGGTTTACACCTTCCTTCGAACCTCTCAGAAAAACATATGTAGATAACCACAATACAACAAACGCTGGAAGCTCATAATTATCAAGAAAAAAAAAAAAAGAGAGAGAGAAAGAGAGGGTTATGAGTATACGATATAAAAAAGAAGGGAAAGCTAGAGAAATGCTTGTATCGAAGGAAATATCATTACTCACTCACACATGAGGTGTGGCCCTGAAACCGTGACATCATTCTCCTTTTGACTCTCAAAGAAGTGCTCTATCCAAGAAGAGAAGATAGTTTTCTTTCGTCTAACTTTGCTCTCCTTTAATGTAGCTAGAAGGGCGATTTGAATGCCTTGTTCTTCCAGTGTAATAGAAGTAGCGATAATATCAGTTCTGCCTAACTCATGAAGCTTCAAGAGCATGAACACGTCCTCTAATGTAGGTATGAACTCTCCCATGAAGCAATAAAAGTATGAGTCTGGACGCTTTGTCACGATATAATGGCTTGCCATTGTTCATGTCTTCTGTACGATTAGCAAAGCCAAATAATGTAGTGATATTGATGGAGTGGTATACTTCAGTAGTCTTCGAAGCATCTTTATAGTAAGGCTTCTTAAAAATGTAATTTGTTCATTCAGTCCATATCGGGATTGCTTGCCTTGGAAAAGGAAACCGAGTGTGAGATAATGGTAATTCCATCCTTTCGTTTTTGAAAAGCAAAACTAAGTTTGCAGCGATGAATACTTTGGTGTCAAGGCAAGGTTCATGTTCAATGAATTGAAAGTCCTTGTCAGTGCACTAAGGCTTAGCGAAATTTTTGCCCTTAGTCTTGGACTAGAAGAGATCCTTGGAGATTGTTATATCTAACCACTCACCACGAGGAGATAGAATTGGTGGTGATTGGCCAGTGGAGTTGACCAATAGGTCTTTCCACTTAACCACACTGTTGGAGCATGAACAATTATCTCTTAACTCTCTAGCCATAATTGAAATATATTTCTCTGATTCGTGAAGTTGTTGCAAGTGGGATTAGGAGCCAATCTAACTGCGTGATAAAACTGCAAAAGAAAATAGCAATAACGAAAGAAGTTAGATGGCAATACATGCATTTGAGTATACCCAAGCACAATATTTCAATCGTCTTAGCATGTGTGGAGTTGGCTCTAAACCGTGAACGAATGTTGCATGGCTAAATAACTATGGGCTAATCAATCAACTCCGAGGATTTATCAATAATTATAAACTGTTTATTTGACTCTAGCAGTCATAGAAATCGAGAGAGCAAGTTGCGTTACACTAACTCTAGTTTGCCGATCAAAGTGGTATCGAGTCTGAAGCCCAATATTTATGTGCTAATGATAGTAATGGCCTTAAGCTTACAATAATAGTTGCTCGAGTCAGGCGGACTCCTGGCTGTTTTCAGGCTGATGAATGAAAGGATGTTTGCTTGTGTCTGGTGGATGGTTGAAGGCTTGAATTTGAAGAATAGAAGACCGTACGCTTTTGTTTGCTTGATGACTATTGGATGGCTGTCCTAATGACCACCAGCTGGACGCTTGCTGACAACGAGTACTGAATGAAGAAAAATGTTATTTAAAAAAGAGAAGTGGTGGGGATGTGATGGGGGGCGCAAGTCAGTTCCCCTATGAAATACATTGCAATTATCATCAGAGAATTCAACATCTACCTATCCAACAAGGAACGACACTGACGCCATCAGCTTGTAAGGCAATAATTTTTATTATCACGACTCGTCGGAGACAAGACCCGTCACATCCAGCAATCGATATTTCTAAAGCAAATGAAATGAGGTTCGCATGCCTTTTGTTTTCAACCCATATTCTACCACAACATGGTCCAGTCAATACCAATGCTTTGTCAAATTAAAGCACACGTGACATGTTTCAGCAGCATATGTCAATAGCAAATGTTCGGTCAAGGTCCGAAAACTACATTTATAAGGGCAATAGAATAAATGTATGAGGAAATTATCATGAAGAGTAGCGATACATGATGTCATGGTGACAAAGAGAAGTTTGGAACAAGCTATGTGATCAAAGCCTACTCTCTTTATCGCATCACTAAAAATATATACTACAAGATCGAAACATAATTTTTTTTTTTTTTTTGAAGAAATATGAAACATCAGAAAAGAAAAGAAAAAAAAAAAAAAAGAAGCACGAAGAAACGGATATATATAAGCACACGGTGACACGAATGTTGAATAATGTGAGAGGGACTATGACAACCCGATCGTAATCGAAGCTTAAAAGCATGAGGATCCTGCGGACTTGTGGGCGAACTATTCGTTGTTTATTTCCCCCAATCTATCGAAGCCAAAAGCAGGTAAAACAAAACAAATAACTAAACAAATAAATGACAGGCTAGAATCAAGGACAAGGATGAAAAAGTGAAGGAAATAAATTTCGACAAACATTTTTTTTTTTTTTTGGGGGGGGGTGTGGGTGGTAAGATATGCCTGCGGAGACTGTGGGATGGAGAATACTTCGAAGCGCGATGATGTGATTCAGTACAGGGAATGTGGTTATCGTATTTGATACGAAAAGCGTACTCGTCGAATTATTTAATATGAGGCCCGCTGAAGGAATTACGCAGGTGGAATTATAAGTCCATGTTTGAGCGAGAACTTTGTTACTCATGCCAAAAAATACATAGCTTTAAGCAATGGGTTTGTTATGGATAAGCAGCATTCCTCTTCCAAGGTTGTGATTTCATAGATAAATGTCTAGAGTAATGATGTACTCGTCTGTTCCTCGTTATGGAACTAAGGAGACATTATACTTGTGGTGATAATTTCGACAAACTTGATCGAGGTTAACTACTTCCGATAATCTACGAGAAAGTCCAGCAAGTCTTGATGAATCCGATATTTTTCTTTTCTCTCCCAGTCGTCCAAGCTTGGATCACCTAACAAGCATCAGGATGTATGCGTCAGAATGGAAACAATGGGTTTGAAGTGAAAGAAAAAGAAAAAAAATTTAACATAACAAATAATTACTGTAGAAGAGAAGAATTCTCGATAGTAGATTACAAGGATGGGCAGAGTTGTGTGAATGGGATGTGGAGATGAATAGCAGAAGCTAAATGCATAAATGTACGTATAAAACCAGCTATGTGCCATGGCAAGAAGATAAGCATCAGAAATATGAATTTGAATTAGCGGATTTAGATGTCTCTCGTAAATATATGAAGTCGGTTTACTGGTGAAATATGATGAAATGGGGATAAGTTCAAAAGGATCTGGAAGTTGGATTCGGTAGTTACTAAACGGATTAGCAAAGGCAGGATTCTGGGGAGGCATATCGCTTATCTACATTTTGATAATTATTAAGTGGAGTGGTATAAGCCAGAATCATGTTTTCATTGAAGCAATCTAGCAAATAAAATAATAATAGTAATAATAATACGAGATGGCAAAGCAAGTGCGGCCATTAATCCAAATTCCGATGCTGTAGGTGTTTGTCCCCCATTTCATATGCTGATCGCATAGGCCGGATGGTCATCTCAATATGCATTGATGGAGAATATGATTATAATATGACAAAGTCAGAAGAAGGGGCATATATTTATGAAGGCTTACATGAAAATTATTTCAAGCTTCCGTAAACGTCACACAAGCTTATCAAAGAAGAATTATTTAATATCTACTATATTTGGGAAAAATGTCACCTCAACAAGCTTGAAGCAATATGCACAATTAAACGGTGTTGTAAGTTTGCACATCGAAGAAAGAAATAACCGATAAAATTGCAATATGGGCACTAAATTCATATAGAGCATTAAAAAAATAAAAAAAAGGGCTAAGTAAGTGCACATGGCTATAGTGTTACTATTTCATAAAGTACATGCATAGAGTAGCAACCTTACCTTTTGAAAGTATGAAATTGATGTCCAAACCCCTTCAACTTTGTTCAAAAGACTTTGGTCAGGAGGCAAAAATATAAGGGGTTAAATTGATTTTATGAGATTTAAGCCCAATAATAACTTGAGTTGGTCCTTTAGGCTAGGTAACAAGATTCAAAGAGTCAAATCCATAAAATAAGATAACTTAGAGAGATATGCTATGGTAGACTTGGAGTAGGGATCGTTAGATCAATCCAACCAGTCACTCTCAACCTTTCTTAGGAAAACTCATGTACTTAGAGAAGCTATTAATAGGTCTGGACCCAACATAAGCCTATGGAGAAACTCATTAATATGAGAACTCATCTCAATCATTAACCACTAACGTAATCCAACGAACATCATCAATGGCTTGACTTTATTAACACTTAAGAGCTCCTTATCATTTCAAGCTTTTTCAAAGATTAAGGAAACATTGTTGTGTTATCAAAAACTGTCACTTATGCATTTGAGCTCTCTAATATTGCCTACTCATCTTCCTTATCTCTATCTCCCTAAGTGTCCCCTTGTGTGTCATTATCAAGTTACTCTTTTGAGGCTACGTGTAATGTGAGAATCATTTAGTACTTACATGATCATTGCAATTGAATCCCCACATCTATATATAGAAAACATGTAATAATAATCATCCTTAATTAGTAGTTTATTCCTTTATACTATTATTAGTCTTTAAGTGACATGTGGTGAAATTCCAAAGAATATGATATATAAATATAAATATATTCTTTGAATCCCTCACCAAAAAATTATGATGTTTAATTAATATAAAGTATAAGCTCCATTTTTCTTTGTCTATGTGTGTACGTGTATACATGTATGTATGTGTGTACATGCGTAAGTTAGCATTACATGATGTACGAAAACATTATCAACAAAAGAAAACAATAATCATTTACAAGTATCACTAACTTTGTTTATTTTGCGAATCAACTTAAGAAACTCAAAGCCACCTTGGCCTAAGTCATCCGATCTTGGAGGCCCTAAAAGACTTTATTAGCAAAGAACCAGCAACAACAAGTTTTATGTAAGAGAGATGGCTAGTTATTAGGGATTTAAATCAAGTATCTACTCAAGAAGAGAAAAGTGGGGTAAGAGATAAGCCTTGTAAGTAGCTTCAAGCTTTTAACAATACGATATTTGATTGTAGCTTAATTGGTATTGGTTTCAAAGTTTTACTTAATCCAACAGTTAAGATGAAGGGCTAGTCAAAGAATATACGAATAGAGGATTGGCTCATGTTGAATGGGGACAAAAATATCCTAATTTTCAAATGACAAATCTAGTTGCTAATGCATCTAACCATTCCTCTCTCTTATTGGAGTTATGTAAACAAGATAAAAGAGGACCAAAACTTTTCTAGTGTGACATAGATATGGCAACTAAAAGAAGGATACAAGGATGTTATTGGGACAAGCTAGTTGAATTGTGATTACTTCCTAAACTTATAGGGATTAATGATGAAGCTTAGCAGTTGCAGAAAGGGCTTCTGTAATGGAGTAAAAATCAGAACTAGAATGTTGCAAAAAGAGTAAATAACTTGACTTTGCTATTAATTTACTTACAAAATCAAAGTGGTTATATTATAGATAGTTAATTAGAAAAGATGTTACGTATAAACACCTAATTCCAACTCACCCCCACCCTATTTTTAGAATAGGGTAAAGGGTCATAATTTAAGAAAAGCCAAAAAAGTTTAAAAAAAATAGAAAAATAGAAAAAATAGAAAATTTAAGAAAAACAAAAAAAAAATTAGAAAATTAGAAAAACAAAAAAAAATAAAAAATTTAAGAAAAGCAAAAAAAAATTTAAGAAAAATACAAAAAAATAGAAAATAAAAAAGACTAATAAGTCTTAAAAAATAGAAAAAATAGAAGATTAAGGGAATTTAGAAAATAATAAATTTTTTAAAATAGTTTAATAAATTAGATTTTTAATTTAAATAAAAATAAGTAAAGGATTAGGCCTAAACTTAGATTGAATCTAGTGTAGACTAACCTAGTCCATATATACAATTTAATTGTACAAATAGATAAGAATTAGGCCAACAGCCTAATGGATAAGCACTTGGGTTTGGCATTGCATTAAGCTTGACATTGAGGGTTTAAATCTTATTAGAGGTAGAAACTACCTTTTACTTTTTTATCTAAAACAGACTGCACTGCTACATCTAAAGAGATTATTAGGCCATGTATCTAATTATAACATGTGGCATTTCATGATTAGTCTTGACAACACATCTTCCCTTCTCTTTCTCTTCTTTCCTTTTTGTTCCCTCCCTTTCTCACTCAAAAACAAAATACATAAATAGTAGTTTTGGGGGGGGCAGAGGAGGAGGCTCTCCCTCTCACTCCAACCTCGACCAAACATCATACCTTCATCCTTATATAGACCAAACTACCTACACACCGATGCCCTAAACATGATAAAGGCATACATATATAGCCCTTAACCTCTCTCTAGCTAGAACAAACCACCTTTATCCTTCACTCCCTGATCACTTATTGCCTAAAAGTGGGGGGGAGGGGTTGCACTACTGACAACCCAACCTAATTGAACCCCTACGATCATCAATCTTCTCTCTATCAAACTGCAATAGCAAACACATACACGATAACCCTTTCTTTCTTGCTCCATCTCCTTCCGTACACAAACCCATACATGTGAAACATAACGCCTAAGTCGTCGCCTTCTTTCGCCCATGACCCTCTTTTGCACACCAAAGCACACTCCATAACTTAACATCTAATGACCCCCTCTCAAGCAACAACTTAATGCTCGACCCAAATTTATGACCAAACTCAGATCTACTATACATATTTAACCTTATCCTTACTCAACCTGACAATTACATCTACACACTAAATAGTGATCAAGCCATACGACCCATTCTCCAATTATACCGCACCACATTCCCAACAACCATCCTACTCCTTAGCATGGCTCAACCAACCTTCTCACTTAATCACACACAACCATACAAAGCTACCCTAACATGATTTTCGAACCCCCATCCTCTTTGCTAGTTGCAACCCCCCACATGTCCTTGAGCATTCGATCCACATACTACTAGACTCTAAAGCACCACATATGTACATTCGGCATCACCTTTCAAATCCTATTATCTCTCCACAATCCTCAAACCATCATTCTCGAAGCCCTAACCACCATAACCCCTACTCTTTGAAACCCATACCAACTCCACTAACGCCAACCAAACGACCAAGTTAGGTCGCAATGCCCATCCCATACCTATTAAGTCTAATAAGATACCTACTTCAAAGTTGGTTGAAAACCACCCCCTAGCCGCCCTTATTGTCTACTGTTGCTACTCCCTATCACGTGCATGTGTGGGTCATGTGTTGACTCCTAACCTGACTCAAATTCGAAGATCCGACTCGACAACCAGGTCATTAGAATCGACTCGTACCTCCTTGAGTGTTTTAGTTCAGCCTTATTTGTTTTTAGTTTCGACCCATGATGTTTTTTTTTTTTTTGTTTATTATTGTAATTTGTAATCGATAAAAAAAAAAGAAAAAAAGGGAGAAAAAAGAAGGAAAAAATATATAGTAGCTTAGTTCATTTATTTATTTTCAATTAAAACTTAAATAATAATAATAATAAATGAATTAAAATCAAGTAAAGAAAATAATGAAAATTGTTTTATCATTTAGAAAAGTTAATTTTTCAAATAAACAAAAATAAATCAACCCATTTTCAAAATTAGGACTACTTTAAAATTTCTAAGAATAAAACCCTAACTATGTCCTTTTAGAAGAATTTCCTTAAATAAATTGAACTGGGTAAAAACGTAAACCTGATCTTTTAAAAAAAAATTAAAATCAATTTACTCGCTAAATTTTTCGCAAATGAACTATAGAAATCTAATTTTGAATAACCAGTAGATAAGTACTCGTACATACAAGGCGACTTAAAATATTAAAAAAATTTATTTTCCTCCTTTAGTAGGCAATTCTTTAAATTCTCGTTTTTTATAAATCAGTATAATTTCAATTATTGCTTGTAAATAAACTTTATTGAAAGGGTATTTGAAAAGCAAAATTAAATTTGAAAAGTTAAAAGTGTTACCTATTTAGAGTTTAATAAAATAGCTTTTGAATCAAAATCTCTAGTTTTAAAAAACCGTTTTAAAAATTGGTTTAATTGATAGACCAGTAACTAAGTTGTAACTTTCTTTCTTAACTACGATTAAGTGGTGACTCCAAAATATTTTCAAAGTTAAAAGAATTGTTTTTTTTTTAAACTCTAGTTGTGAGTCAGTATTAAACAGTTATGGTTTAATATTGATTGGTTTAAAAAAAATGAATTTATAAAAACAAAGAGAAAAACTAGACTTGACATTACGGGAGGAACTTGATTCTTTAATCTTACAAGGAAAGATTGACTTGATGCTTTACTCTTATAGAAGAGATGTTTTTGGTTTCAATATACATGAGTAAACTAGCTTACTAAGTGATAAGAATACACATTTCTTTCACAAGACTACACTGCGAAGAAAGGTAAGGAATAAAATCTCTCAAATAAAAAATTCGAGTGGAGTATGGATTATAAACGTAGAAGATATCTCAAATGAGTTTCTATGCTAATATCAGGATTTATTTTCCTCTCAACTAACAATAGACGTAGTTAAAGTAGTTTGCTATGTAGAAAAGTTAGTGAATGATGAGGATAACTTAATCTTGATGAGAGAAGTGAGAAAAGAAGTCAAAATTGTTGTATTTGATTTGAGTTATACCAAAGCACTAAGTGTTAATAGCTTTATGGCCTATTTGATCAATCTTATTAGAATATTGTAGGATACTTCATCATAGAAGCCATTAGAAACTTCTTCCATATGGGTAACTTTCCTTCTTCTTTTAATGGATCCAATATTGTGTTGATCCCTAAATTTTCTCATCTAGTATAGTTCTCTTAATTTAGACTTACTAGTTTGTGCAACTTCTTTTGTAAAAGTCATTTCAAAAGGTTTGGCTAATAAGCTTTAATCACTTCTAAATAACATAATTTCTCCCCATCAGAGTGCATTTATACCGAGTTGACTCATTCTACATAATGTAATAGTAACCTATGAAATTTTCAACTCACTTAGAATTGAATCTAGATTAAAAAAAATTGAATTGATAGTTAAAGTCGATAGGGTTGAATTTTTTTTTTTTTTTTGGAAGAAATGATGAGAAAAATGGGCTTAAGTGACTTATGGATTAGGTTGGTTAAGACTTGTGTGATTTTTATGAAATATAATGTGATGATAAATGGTAAAAGGGTTGGATGTTTTGCTCCAACTAGAGGAATGCATTAGAAATTAAAGTTAAAAGAGGTAGCATAGAGATTAACTAATCTTCTTTGCTAACAATTCCCTCTTTTTTATTAATGCTATAGAAACTAATATTAGAAATCTAAAGAGAATCTTAGATAAGTACTATTCTACCTCTAGTTAATTAATTAATTTTGATAAATCCTTAATTTTCTTTAGTAAGAATACCCTCAATCCTATCAAATTAGTGTATGCTAATACCTTAGGAATTTAGGTAGAAAATAAAATATGAAAGTACTTGGTTCTTCTTACTTAATGGGTAGATCTAAATCTAAAGCTCTTGCAATTATTAAAAATAAAATAATCTCTAAATTGCAAAGCTGGAAGAGCCTGCTTTTGTTACCAAGAGGTAAGGAAATTTTAATAAAATCTATTACTGTTTTCTCCCTACTTGTGCTATGAGTGTGAGCATCTCTTATTTCCCCAAGAAGTAGTATAATGAGGTGGTTAGCATTATTTCTAATTTATTACTTAAAAATAATGGTTACATCCAAAGATCATGGTCAATGAATTGGGTTAGACTTACATTTAGGATGTAATGGTTAAGTCTAGGTTGCCTTGTTTATAACTTAATTAGTGAGCTTTAGTCTAATGGTTAAAGGACTAAACGATGCAAGGAAAGACTAAACAATAATTATTCCTTTGGTCCCACAAAGGAATAATAGTTCCTTATTTAGTAACAAAAGGAAATCTTTATAATAGCTATTCTACAAAAAATGCAATAATAACCTTATATAGGATAGCGACTATCCCATTATGTCCCTTTAAAGTTAATAAATATGTCATAAGGAGTCCCTTTTATCCTTTTTGTCATGACTATTCATCAACAAGCTATATTGTTCAATTCCATAAATTAATCAAAACCCAATTTGTTTATTGAATTAGTGTATCATATCTAATGGATAATTGTCTATACCCCTTCATTTTCTCATTCCTTAAAATCCAAAACCCAAAAAATATTCACTTCTTATTTGTTCAAATCTAGTGGTTGTTTCTATAGATTTTATTGCTCTTGAGAATACAAAAGTCTGCTAATAGTCTACCTTTGAGCACATATTTTATAACTTATTTCCTAATTATAATTGTAAATCGGTGGTTATCAACCCAGTTACATGATGTTTGGTATTAAAGTGATGGCTACAACACGAGAAACAATTGTTAAAGGGAAAATAAAAAGAGAGAGACAAGAAAAGAAATTATATGTTATATTGGATTATATTTTATGTAAAGCCAACTTACGGAAGTTATCAACAAAATTATTCTATCAAGATTCGGTATGAATCTTTTTAAAGGCAAGGATAATGACGGGAGGGAAAACCAAGCCTAAGTCCAATTCTAAGAACTTTTTGGAGGAAGCCATTCCCATATCATTCCTATTTAAGAAATGTTGTCCCATAATTTTGAAGGATATTATTAGTAGTTGTTTTTTATGTTAGTATTTTATATTTGTTTTAATTAACATTAATTCTGGATATTATGATGTTAAGAATATTTTATAATATTTATGAAGTTTCCTTTTTAATGTATTTTCAGTAGATGGTAGGATTCTTCATACCTATAAATAGGTTGCTACATAATGAAATGAGGAGCAACTCATAATGAATGAATTACACTGAAATTTCTCTCAAACTCACTTTATTCTTATCAGTATAGTTTGCAAACTGTAGTGAATACCCATTATACAGATTCGTAAGTCATATTGGACTCTTTAATGAATCCAATTATTTCTAATTGTATGTGTCATATCAATACTAGAGATTAATTAAAGTCCATTCGTTTCTTGAATTAGTGTGTCATATTTAATTTGATAATAATCTACAATTCTTTTATTTTCTTGTTCTTTAAAATTTAAACTCATAACAACATTTATTCCTTATTGGTTCAAATCTAGTGGTTATTTCCTGAGATTTTTATAATTAATAATCTTGAAATTATTTAAAGTTTGGTGGTATCTAGATAAGTTAAATGTTTGATATTAGAGCATAAATTTCATATCTCTTTTTTTCGGTTGAAGTTGTAAATTAGTGATTATCAATTCAAGTCATATCAAGGCCCTTTCAAATATAAAAGAAAATAAAGAGGGTTTTTGTGGGGTTTTAGCACTTTTTGTGGGGTTTTAGCACTTTTTGTGAGCTGCTTGTATAGATATAGCATACTAATGAACACTGTATGATCTAATCACTAGTTTGATATTATTAACAAGGCAATAATTAAGATTTTTATTAAAATCTTTACTAAAAAAATTGATAAAAAAGATAATTTGAGAGCAAAAACACTTACAAAGTTCAAGGATAAGGTGTATTTCATAATAAGAAGATATGTGACTTATAAAAATAAGGATTATTTATAGTAAGTCTTCTAGCGTAAAAATAAAATAGGGATAAACTAAATAGGACACTTTAAAAAGAGGTAAATACATTTTCTTGGATTAACTTAAAGGGATAAAAACGCATACATGGCAAAAAAGAAAATCTCAGATGCACGTGCCCTTTGTCACATATCTAGCGTCCTTGGTAAAAAAAGACAAAACTGTACGGCTTGAGCGAAATACCGACAGAGCTGGTGAACGATGGCATTAAGTGAACATGTTGGAAATCAGGTCGGCGGGGATCTAAGTTGGTTGGAGGTTATCTTGGGATATTGGTCCAAACTGCACGAGCTTTCCTTCAGATGGGTTATGAAGTTGGTCCAAGTTGGACTGTTATGGTCATCTTCAACCCAAGTGGCCAAGTGAATATATGGAGATCGTTGCATCTCGGTAGATGATGTAGCTTGTAGGATTGCCTGATTATGATCTCATCTTTGGCTACACAAGATTCTAAAGCTTACGTAGCCTGACTCTTATTATAGGTTTAGAGGTTGGATTCCTACTATTTTGACCAACAGAAAAATAAATGTCAAGAGCCATTCGCCATCTGAAGAGCATCCTCATTCAACAACCAAATCTATCTCTTTATGGAATCCTTCTCAAGGCATTTGAATTAGAATATGGGTTAAGTATTCACGAATAAAAATCGCCAATAGATAATGAGATTGAATTGTATAAAACAAAAGTAAAATATATTTAGATATTGCTGGAAAAAAATGTTTAAATATAATTTATATGATTTTGCTTTGATATTTTTTGATGTGTTAAATATAATCAACATTAATTATATTTTTAACAGAATTTTTTCATATTTAGTTCATTTAACTCATTGATTGATAGATTGAATTTTTTTATTTTAGATGATTCGATTTTAATTTTTTTTTGATATATATTTCTTTTCTTTTTTTTTTTTTATATTTCGATGATATCTCGTGCCTTCAATGATTTGATTTTATAGCTATACATGATTTTATAGCTATACAAAAAAAATATCTATTAAGAGTGACCTGTGGCTTATAAAGTTTAGTTATAGATAAAAAAAT
Source organism: Lumnitzera racemosa (assembly GCA_024138005.1). Lineage (NCBI taxonomy): Eukaryota > Viridiplantae > Streptophyta > Magnoliopsida > Myrtales > Combretaceae > Lumnitzera > Lumnitzera racemosa. The sequence goes on along the minus strand of JAMXBC010000004.1, from coordinate 69,995,515 downwards.
CATAAATGGGTTGAGAAGCATATTCCGATCAATAAAAAAGTCAACAGATTAAGACAACTTCTATCCAAATGATGGCTTTCGATGTAATCCGAAGAAGAGGATATATATATCTATATATAATCACATCTAAGAATCCAGCCTGCCAAGCATGTGCGAAAAATGAATAAAACAACATCCCATTGTGCTCAAATTTAAATAAAAGGCAAAATCACATGAATTTTCTTTTAAAAAGCAACCAACTCATTAAATAAAAACAAAATAAATAAACGCACCATTATAATCTCATTTCATTAGTCAGTTCTCACACAAATCTCCATCGAGCTGGTTCCAGTCACTTCTCTCTTACCCCCAATTTTTCAAAATCTGAATCCCTAGACCTCCAATTTTGAAGACCCCGAGAGAGTTAATCGGATCAAAATTAAAATTAAAGTGAGAATCACTTCGATTTCGACTGATTCTCGCTAGATTTTCATACCCTTTTTGTTGTTTTCTTCTGGAGGTCTAGGGTTTGGTTACTGTGAGAAATGGGAAGTAGAAGAGAAGAAGAGCGTAACGAGAAGATCATTAGAGGTCTCATGAAGCTTCCTCCTAATCGGCGTTGTATTAATTGCAATAGCATGGTAAATTTTTATGAAAAATTAGGGTGATTTTGACATTTTTGAACGAACTTGATGATTGATGTTTGTTATGTTGTTGATTTTTTTTGTTCTTTTTTCAGGGTCCGCAATATGTTTGTACGAACTTCTGGACCTTCGTTTGCATGACTTGCAGCGGAATACAGTGAGTGGCTGTTAACTCTTAGTTATCAAATCACGGCTGTTCGGTTTAATATTGCAGTTCATGTCATGTATGTAGTAGTTTTAAGTAAAATTTAGTTCTTTTCCCGCACGAAATGAGTATAGGTTTTGAGTTCGGAGGTTGTGGTAAGATTGAATTTGTGATGTAGGGAGGGTAATGGAACTTATAAGGTAAATGGTTTTTTGATGTGTTTGTTCGGTAGCTTCTTTTTTCCGGGACAATATTCTGCGTTTTTGCCTATCCCGGGAATCACATACTACCACTTATTGATGAAAAGCCACATAGTGGGGACCGTATGAAATACTTATCATGCACGTTAGCATGCAACGGGAGAGTATATGGATGAGGATACTGAATTAGGTGCAGGGAACTTCATTTGCATTATCTTTATTAGTAATTCATGTTGTGCCTTGATATTGCATCGAAACATTTCATAATCGTTTGCATAATCTGTGGGAATTAATTAATTTTATATCCCATGAGATACACTTTGCTTTTGAAGGTAGGAACCAGGAAGTAATCACATTGCCTAATATTATTGGGCATTTAATGAGACAATTTATATGGAGGAGCTTAAGGGCTTAGGACATTGCATGCTTTTCTACAGTGAAGCAAGAACTTTTTCAAAATTAATTGTATTTTAGAAAATTTCCACAGTCATAGCAAGAGATAGTTCGGTAATCAAGTTGTTGCTTTTGCTATATGCTGCTTTCCTTATAGCATAGTGCTCCAATAGAGTTGGTGACGCCATCCTATCACTAGGTGTTTGATGAGAAAATCAATGGACTGATGGCATCAAAAAGTGCTTAAAAAATTCAAAACTAAATTCAACAAAATATGAATTTTATGCTATATTTTCAGTCTCCTAAACCTCTGAAAGAATATTAATGTTCAACGAGATTTAGCCTATTCATCCCGTCATGTAGCTATGTGCTTTTGACATAGCTCTTTTCTGGGGTTTCATGGTGTGGCTTAAGACTAGCACTTCTGGAGTTTCATTTGCTATGAAAATCATCCATATCTTCTTTGTCAATAAAGAAACTTTTTAGGAAGACATGATATCATGGTTAAAAGCAAATGTTGTCCATTTGAGTAAAACTGGAAAAGTTCAGTAGCCTTGTTCTTTTATTTCCCCTATTAGTAGCATAAGATTTTGAAAAATGTGGAAGACCTGATGGAAAAAAGTGATCATGATGAAAGATGTGATGATCAAGTGGAGAGTGAAAACTTATACTTCAGAAAAAACGACTTTTACCTTCAGGAACTAAATGGGGTCTCATTCTTATTAAATTGCCTGTTTGAATAAGTGTTTTTGAAAGTTGATGTCTTTCCTTATGATTTGAAGTACAATGAGCACCTCTGATCCTATAATTTTGGGTAAATTATCGTTTAAATTTCTTTGCATTTGAGTATGCATTCTTTCCAACTAATTGGAATGAGGAACTTTTGGTGCATGGTGCTTCTAAATCATGGTTAATTTTGCTCTTTGTTTTGATGATGGTTTATTAAACAGCCGTGAGTTTACTCACCGGGTAAAGTCTGTATCTATGGCAAAGTTTACGTCTCAGGAAGTTGAAGCACTTCAAAATGGGGGCAACCAGGTATGGTTGTGCAACATAGCTGTTCTTGTCCATGAATTTTTCTTTTGGTCTGATAGTTAATCCAATTTCAGCGTGCAAGAGAGACATTTTTAAAGTACTGGGACCATCAAAGGCAAAGATTACCTGATAGCAGGTAAACATGATTTGCTGAGATTCTAAGCTCTGCTTAATTATAAGTATAGATATTTCTAACTCCAGGTTTTCTGCCTCTATAGTAATTCAGTCAAAGTTCGAGAGTTCATTAAGGCTGTATATGTTGAAAAGAGATATGCTGGTGGAAAGAGTTCTGATAAACCTCCAAGAGATACACAGGTAAAATTGATTGTATGAAGCATAAATTTACATGCAATATGACACTCAAATTAGTTGAATTGATATATCTACTCTCAACAAGAAATCAACTTGGAATCAAATAATTACGTGCTTCTTTGTTGGCCAAAAAAAGAAAATGTTTTCCCATATCTTCTAACGAGATGAGTCTCTCTTTCAGTCTCTTTTGTCTTTGCATCTGTTTTGGCATATAATCAGATGGTGTGCTTTTTGACAGAGCATCAGAGGCCTTGAGGATGAGACAAGACGTGCTAGTTCTTATCATTCATATTCTCAAAGTCCTCCTTATGACTATCAATATGAAGAGAGGAAATATGGTAAGCATGATGCAGCTCTCAGGAGGCCCGGTTCAGATCGTGGCCTGGAAGGGAAAATATCCAGTTTTGTCTACAGTCCAGGGCGTTCAAGTGAGCATGGATATGAGGATAGATTTGCCAATGAGGGTTCTGGTGCTAGAGCTTCAGATTTCTCTGTCTCAAGTGGTGGTGATCCATTCAGATCTGATGCTCAGTCTCCTAATTTTCAGAAGGAAACTGGCTTTAGCAGCCCACCTGTGCATCAACAAAGAGGAAATTTAGGTGACAACTTGATTGGTCAAACTTCAAACAGATCTCTTGAAGCAAATCTCAGGAGGGATGCAGATAGGATACCTCGTCCTCAGGTTTGAGTTCCCATGAATTTTATTTTATATTAAGCACATATGATAATGCCATGTCATGTTTGTGTTCTTACTCATTTTTGAGTTGGATTGTTCCAATGGATGTCAGAATGTGGTTCATTCTTCTTACCCTTTTAGATCGCCTTTTATCACTTTTTTGCACCACAAGACAATAAGCATTTCCTCCGGTTAGATCTTCATGATAAATGAATAAATAACAATTCCTTTTCATCCTAACAGATGTGGTTGGTTTTACTCATTCTTTATATCTACCTGTTAAAACCACAAAACTCGTAGACTTATTTAGGAGATGATTTCAGCAATGTCTATGGTTTATCTGCCCTCTGGATATTATAATCATCTTGTGCTTGCCTCTGTAATTAGCTGTTGTGCAGCTTATACATTTTTGTGACAAAAGAGTTTACATTCTCTGAAGTTTTTCCTTTTTTTGGGTATAGTAGTTGTGCCTTGTGAATTTATGTGTTGGCACTTATGGCAATTGGTGATATATTTGTTTATTTGGTTTGTAGTTTAAAATTATATCAATGGACATGATTAAATTTCTTCAAAAGTCAAATGATAATTTTTCTTTTTTGTTGGGTTTCAGAGAACTGTATCTGCAGGAAGCTTTGGTTCATTTGATAGCAGTTCCATGTCTCTCCAGTCATTCAATTCAGGCAGTCTATTAGATGTCGTTTCCGAAACTGAACAAGTGTCTGGAGTACATCACAAGAAAACTTCCAGTTATCCACAGGCAAATATTCCTGGAGGTCCTGGGAATATTGATCTTTTTAGTACTCAAAATGTTGCAGAGCCTCCTGTTGATTTGTTTGGACCAGCTACATCATCCTCCTCATCCTCCTCATCCCATGATCTTTTCCAGACTTACCCTAAGCATCCTGCTCCATCATTTCAGAGTCAGTCTCCTCGAACTCCATCACCTTTGGATCTGTTTGCTGATTTTGCAGAACCTCAGTCAAGTACGGCTTTCAGTAGTAGTTTGACGGATCCACCTGTTACTAAAAATGATGGATGGGCAACTTTTGATTCTCCACAGTCTGTTGCCCCTAATTTGGCAACTGAAAATCTACCCATTTCGAAATTACCTTCCAGTGGAGGCATAGTGGAGAAGTTTGATTCATTTTCATCCTTGGATTCAAGCGTGAATTGGTCTATTTCTCAGAAACCCAATTCTGAAGAGCTTCCTTCATCAAAACCTGATCCGTGGCCTGGGTCTCTCGGCAATGTGCAAACAGCCACATCAAATCTTCAGGTTAGCTCTCCCGATTGGCAAACTCATCCTTGTTAAGATTTTTTAGAATCAGAACTTTAATAGTTGTAACTGCTAATTTGATATCCTGATGCTGTCAGCTCTGATTAGCTTTTAGGATATTGGCTAACACATATAGATATTAATGATTTTGGATTGTTTTCTTGGATAGCCATGGAATGCATTTGGCAACTCTAATGAGCACCTTCCTTCTTTTAATACCAAGCAACCTAGTGAAAAGCAGACAGCAGTTCAGCACTCTGCAATTTCTGATCAGTATTTAGGCTATGGGGGTGCACAGGTTTGCCATCTACTTTTTGTTAGCCATTCATAATTCTTCATCAATATATGCTTAATGAATTTTCTTTGTAGGGCTTTAATGATTATGCAAATCCAAGAGCCATGCCTTCTTCTGGGCATCCAGGTATTTTGCAGAATGTTCCATCAGATGTGGGTCCACAACTTCCCCCTCCAATTCTTACACAAATGGTTTGTATTTGTACTGTACTTCTATGTTCAAACTTCAAATTCCTGCAATTATTCAAAATTTGCTTTTGGGTTCTATATTATTCTATAGATGATGAATGACTACAAATGTTATATTTAGGGTGATGGTTCTGCACATGCTAGTGGAAATAGCTACAAGTCAACCAATCCATTTGATCTACCTTATGATTCTGATATGGAGCAAAGTAACATGGTGCGCAGCTTATGATTATTTTCTTTTGTTAATTAATGTGTAACATAATTTACGGATGTGATATCTTAATTCCTGGTGCCTTCTTTGATAAGCACATTTTGAGGCCATTTCTTGCTCTTATTTCCCTTTCTTCTGCTTGTTACCCTATGAGTATGTACATTTAGTAATTTAATGTGCTCAAGCTATGTACTTAACACCAGGTCATGCTGATGATATTCCTCTTGTCAATCATTGTCGAACTTGAAGATTGGTTATATTTGTCGAATGCCAGACAAAAATGTAACTGATGTGTTTTTTTCCTAATCCTTGTAAATGGAAAGAGTGCATATGAATCTAAATTGTCAGTTTCTAGTGAGAGTTATAGAAGCAAATAATTGCTGAAGTTATGGAGCCAGGAAAAATAATGATTGCTGAATATTGTAAAAAATAGGATCGGGAAAAAATGTGAACAGTTCGGATACCCTTTTTTTATTCTGCCAATGTTTGAAATGGGAGAATGCATGTAATGTATTATGTTATATACCTCTCTCACCGAAGTCAAAACTTCATCAAGGGTTTTCATGGTTAATAACCATCGTGATCCAATGTGGTGCCCCACAAAATAGGTTTTGGGGATTTGAGGGCCCATAAGAAAGGATAAAACCGTGAGATTTCTTTATCTTAGAGGTCTATATAGTAGAGCAAATGGTGATGAAGTTAGTATACTTATTGGACTTATGAACAGAGTTCTGTAAGAAAAATGTGAATTGATGAGAGAAGATCTACTATAACTAGGGGAATATTCAAGAAGATATAGAGAAAAACTTTTGAGAGCTATGGTGTATTGAGCTACCCTTAAAAAGGGATCATAAAGTTACACAAGGGGATCAATGAAAGTAACTATATAAAGTAAATGAAGGTGGTTAATGTATTAACCACTTGTTATGGTCTTAAGAAATCAGCTTCCTTAAATACATGCTCAATTTGGTGCATTCAAATGAGCAACTAGTGCTGTCTCAGTTTCAATGGGTTTAGGTTACTGGCACAGTGGATCTTGCACATGTTTAGTGCTAACATGGACCAAACGAGTGAATGCTTGAATTAATCTACCACACTGTTAAGGCTGATTTCTTTTGCTGCTACTCCTTTCAACTGTTAACTTGTGACTGCTGGCAAAGAGAACATAATAATAGAAGATATCTTCACGTGCAGCATTTGGGTATGATCAGCTTTTTTGGATAATTGTCTGATTAACTCTTATGGATGAGAATTCTGTTCATACTTCTTTATCAATAGTTTCTTTCACTTTGCCAGTAGATTCTTGTCTTATATAGGTATTGGGTATCATCTCTTAAGCTATCTGCAAATAATTGTGTTTTTGTGCTTGAAGCAGTTCTTGGATATGAGCTCACTGCAAGCTGCACTGCCTGCTGCCCCGCTGCCACCAACCGTACTTGGTGGGGTATCTCCATCATGGTTTCCTCATAATGCAGTTACACATTATGCCCCTGCTTCTTCACATGGTAGAGTCACTAAAGCTTTGTTCATCTATAAAAATTATCACCCACTTCTTTGGGATGATATTTTGACCCAAATAAACGAATGGCTAGGAATCAAGAACCTGTATTGTACAGCTTGTGATTTCTCCTTGTTTCGTGATTGCATCCCTATGAGCGTAATTTGTGTTACTTGATTCATAACTTGTTAAAAGGAAAAAAGAGGGAAAAAAAGCTAATACGTCTACCTAAATGATATCTGCAACTGGTTTTATTTCTTAGATGTCCAATTGATGATTTTCTGGAGGGGGAAAAAAAGTTTGTGTTATGCATTTGCAAGGGAAACTGTTGACGTTTATTCTAGTTATTTCAAAAGCTTGCTCGAAAGGGCTGCGAAAATTCCATGAAAGCAAATTTATATACATTTGCTGTGAATTCTTTCTTTCATATTATGATTGTATTGCTGTTTGTTTTTAGGTGGCGTAGGATTCATGTCGGGACAAATACCAAGCTCTCAAATACCGTAAGTTTTATTCAGATTTATTGTTAATGGTTGATTTTTGCCTCGGTGGGTGAATATCTGCAAAACAAGAAAATGGCTTCGGAGGGTACTGGAGAGTGTTTCGACACGGTTATTCCGATGCCTAAGTTAGCTCTCTTGTCACGTGGAGAGAAAATGTTTAATGATTGGGAGATTGAAAGAATGGAGAAGAGAGCCCTTTTTTACTGGGAGTCTTATTTGGTATTTATAGTGAGTTTATAGAGATTGTCCCTTCATCGAATCATTGGATTGGGCTAAGAAGTTGGGTCAATTAATATAAGTTCATATACCAATTATTTAAAAATGCTTATCAACACTTACCCTTTATTTTTTTTTAGTGACAAAGTCGGAAAAGAGAGTATTTAGGAAAGTTGATATGGTGGGGATTTTTGGAAAAGTTTGTAATCTTAGCCTAAAGAGGTTAGAGAAGAAGCAAAGGCTTGAAAAGATGAAAAGTGGGAGTAGTTGGAGCACTCGAAGAAATGAGGGCTTAAAGAGGTTGATATGCTTGAAGAAGGGAAAGCGCTTGAAGAGGTGAGGGCGTTTGGAGAGGCCGAAACGCTTGAAGAGGCGAGTTGGAAGGTTGCAAAATTATAGCTGTTTTTGTCTATCATGGTACTGTAGGTATTAGAAAATTGAGGTTATAGTAAAAAATTTATTGCTACGTGATCAAAGGTTTATTAAGGAAATTGATTTAAAGAGGTGCATGAACAAAGAGAGCTTTTATTGGTTCCAAGGGTTTAATATAATGAATTTGCATTTGGCTCGGGCACATGGATTGGCGTAATTGATTTTCTTTTTCCATGAAAAGGAAAAAAAAAAAAGGGGGAACCTAGCAAGATCGATGGAGCATTTGAGAAATATATGCACAGCTACTGAGCTGGGAGGTCTTTTATTTTTTGTCTTTTTTTTTCTCCTGTTATGACAGTTTAGTGGTTGAGAAGCTCCATGGAGACTCAATTTCCCTCTGATGTCCTTGGTGAATACTGGCATATGATTTTCCTAAAAGAAAATGAGGCATCGCTTACAATGACCAAAATGGAGTATAAATTTACAGACGAAAACTTGCTCAAATGCTATCTAAACCCTCATCTTTGGAATTGGACAGATGTGTTGAAATGCTATGCAAACCCTCATCTTTGGAATCAGACTTCCATTTTCTGATATTCATGCTTGGAAAGTGATGCTATAGTTGATTTTTATCCCTAGTTAGAGTATGGCATGTTTATCCGTGTTTATCGCTAAAGTATATTTCTTTTCACAGGAATGTGCCTACACAGGGTCCGGTTGCTTCGGTTGGAGGGAATCCCTTTGCATAGGAATCTCTGTTGTAGTAATATATTTGCTATTAGTTTGATTGTCAGGGAGTCATGGTAGCCAGTCGATTGTATACGGTATTTGAAATGTTTGTCATTCATATCTGTTTCTTTTATTTGTCTTTTTAGAAAATGAGTTTGTCATAGTTATGCTAGACTTTCCCTTTCTTCTGGGAGTAATGCTAAGCTGCTTGCTGAGTATTTTATCTATTCGACTATGTTGTGCTTTCACTGCTTTCTTCCCAGCTCCTCACGAATAAGCATAAGATCAGGATTTCTTCTATCACACGTTAATTGAATATAGCATACACGACATAGTACATTCATATTAGTTATGTTCAATAATGTCAGCATATGATTGGTGGCAACATGAGCATCATAGAAAAGCTGAGTGTAATATATGTCTGTCCACTTAAAAAAAAAAAAAAAAGTTTACTTGAGTACAAATTATATGAAAAAATAGTGAAGTACTATTGTTACGTTATATTTTAAAGATGTGATTATTATTTATAGTAAGTTGCGATTTAATATTTTATATATTGTGATTAGGTTGTGTAAATATATTAGTGTTATATCTTGAAAATATGATATAGGTGTGAACACATTAATGTCCTATTAGATGTAACATGGATATTTTGTTAATGTTGTATTTTAAAAATACAATGTTAGTATAAGTAGTTATGTTGTATTAGTATAATGTTACATTGATAATATTTTTTATTCCATTTGTATTTGTATAATATTTATTTTTATTTAGTTTGTATTTGTATAATATTTATTAATTTTGATAGTAAAATTCAAATTTCTTTATAAATGCTTCTTGTGGTAAGATGTTACTCCTCTGTTTGGATTTACATACCGGTAATAGGGAAATATTTAAATCCTGTACTAGCCACAAGCTCATGGCCGGCTCCAAGCAAATGCTGGTTCCTTTTGCAACCAGGGAAATTACATGGGATCAATCAAAATGGCTCCAACATGGAAGCTAATGTGAAGCACTCGAATGAGCTAAATGTGCTTGAAAGGCACATTAAATTTCACTAGTCTATGCCAGCAAACGGTTATTCTCGTCATTAACTTGCAATCCATGGTGCTTGCTAAAACTTCATTTACCGTCAACTTATTGTCGAAACAATTGCCAGGAGAATCTTTTATTTACTCATGCACCTTACAATTGGCCTGCTTTCCAGAATGAAATAGATTATAAATAGGAAAATGAAAAAGTTATGCATTACTATGAGTAGAGTGGCAGTTTTTATCTCAATGTTAAATCGGTGTAAATTTTTATTGAAGAGAATACTTATTTCATTATTTACTTTGCTTCAGTGATTGCAATATTAAGTTAGAAATATAACTAAAATATTAGTTTGTAACTACTAAGTCGTTTTGAAAAATAATAAGACGTTATTTAATTGTAATATTGATAAAAGTACAATGATCACATCATTTGTTCCCTTTTCATAGGTAACAACCATTCCTAATACGGTGAGAATAGAAAAATTCCTAGGAATTAAATTTCTCTATCCATTTGTCAAGTAAATAAGATAATAAAAAATTGAGCAAAAATAATTATTTTATTCCCCTTTCTATTATCTCGCTTCTCTAAACTAAGGTGCACTACGATCAATAAGCAGACTAAAGGAACAAATTCCTTCCAACTGTTGAAAAAAAAAAAAGAAAGAGAAAATGTGGGGAGAAATGACAAGAAGATTGTATATTCATAATGATAGCATAAGCACTTTACTGTGCCAAGTATATTGAACCAATATAACTATCCTTCTTCTAGCATAGTAATGCACTTTAATCTACTGGGAGAAAAAAAGCGAAACACAAGTAACTGTTTGATAAAATTATGGTCCATAATGTTAGAGAGTCCTTTTTAAAAAGATTATACTCGTCTGAGACTCCAGTAAGCCAAGAAAGAGGTGCCTCAATTGCTCTTTAGATTTCATAATTATCGGAATTGGTTCTATAAGTGATAGAGGACTCAACGGAACCAATAATTCCTTTTCATAGATAGCTAACCCCGCTAGGCTCGATACAAAAACAAAATATAATAATAGATAAAGAAGAAATGTGAATGGAGATCAACCCAAAGGTGGGTAGCCTTGACGTGTATGATTGAAGGCCGATTTCTATTCACAATAATGGCCAGGAAACAGATAAAGCTTAAAGGGACCAGCTATTCCTATATGATGAATATATCATGCTTTGATGTGGACACCTTTGTATATCCATCCGTGAAGAAAATCCGGTGGACCGTTCAAATGCAGATTGCTACTTCCAAGGCCATCTAAGGTGCATCAGACAAAACAGCAGCTTCAACTCTTCCCTGCTTCTTTTCCCTTCTTCCAAGAAGACCCATACGTTCCATGCAGGAGTTCCATCGATTTCCCAACCGATCAACACACCTGCCTTCACAGGGTTACTTAACCTTCCTGGGGATGAGTCGATAAGTAGACTCTTATCTCTCATCGATTCAGCTGTCTAACTGACGGGCTTTCCTCTCTCGTGGAAAACTTCTTGGGGATATACTGAATCACATGGGCTTCTAACAATGGCAATAAACATTACAATGCTAATTTAAGGATTGCGTTGACCACCTGATACATGCTTATCCAGCTAGACTGCTCTTTGTTTGTTCTCTAGAATCTAGAAAGGCAAAATTAAATTTACATTAATTAACGGTCAAACTATCTTATAGAAATAAAAAATCAAAAATCATTTCATAGAAGGGAGGAAAAATGCCAGGACAATATGAAAGAGGAACCATATAAAGGCATAACAGATGAGAAACGTAAACCATGGCTAATAGAACCAATCAAGTAGTAATTGTTCTGGCCCTTATGGTGGTTTAATCAATGAACTCTACAGCAGAGCTGATAGACTGAGCTGCAATGCATACACTATTTACTAATGATCGCATGGTTCCCAATCATTCAAGTGAGGCCCATGTGGAGCCCAGAGGGCCAAAGCCAAGAGCCCTCTGCCTGGAAAGTATATTTCAAGAAAAAGTATAGAAGGGATAAAATAAATAATACAGAGTATGGTTTTTAGCATATGATAACACATGTAAGGAACAGACCCTAATTCTAAAAGGAGTGTAGAAGAGAGAGAACATATACTGATACTTCACTTATCAAAGGAAATATACTCTTAGACCTTGGAGTTGTTAGCTCTGTCTTCACCTCTTCTTCTTTTTTCCTTTTATACATCTTTTTGTACCATTTTACAAGGAAAATTGTTGTCTTTTTGCATATCAGATAGGTTCCACCTTTAATGAAAGCATCTTATTTAAGATCTTAAACTGCTAAATAAGCAAATGATACACCATTTGCATGGGTTGCAAAGGTTTGTATTAACCTTCTATCTCTAGACTCTGGAAAGAGATATCCGAAGTAATTTTTGAAAGACTAAGGAAATTGTTTGATAGTTTGACTGCAAACACCAGACAAAACCGCTAAATACCACAAGTCAGGTCATACTTGTGCTGTACTGGACTATCAATTACTTACATAACTAAGTATGCCCACTTCAACGAACAACCATGACAGTTAGAAGTCCTGAGTGTAAACATGCTCTAACCAGGTCCAACCACTACATCAACTATGGCCTACGGCATATACAACGAAAGAGAATACTTCTAGATTTATTACATCACCATCAGGTCGACTTTCAACATATTATCATACCCAAAGAAAAAGCTGCATCTGTACGGGAAAAATAATTTAACAATTATGCAATCAAAATATTTTGTTCATCACAGCTAATGGTACTGCAATCACTATAATATAGGTTGTCATGACCAAATAAAAGATCAAAGTACAGCTGAAACTAAGTTCCTCCAGCAGAAAACAACTAAAGTCTGAAGAGAATCCCATAAGGATCAGTTAATTAGTAGCCATCATCTAAAATGTGTTTTAGCTCCCAACATCAGCACGATAGTAACCGATCCTACTCATAATCCAACACACGCAAACTCTTATTCAGATTTCCAGAATTGATGTTGGGACACCATATTGTTTTTGAAGATTATCAACCACGCTCCAGAGCCAGAGTTGAGGACAAAAAAAACTGAAAGTCCTTGATAGGAAACAGAAATTTCATGCTTCAATGTGGACTGAGGAGTGACTGGAATCTGAAACTTAAGCGGCAATGGCTCAGAGAAAGTGAACAAAGTTAAAGTGTCAGCAAATAATCTGAAGAGAAATTTCTTCTGAGGACTTAATAGTTTGGCTGTTGAAGAAGAGGATGCAGAAGTTGTGGAACTATGATTTGACATAGAGGCTCAACATTGTGTCAAAGAGGAATAATGTTTAAATCATTTCACATATACAGTTCAGGAAGCACATTGTTTAAGGAAAAAACAAAATAAGTGACTTTCTAGTGGACAGAATCAAAATGCATACATGAGCATGTAGAGTAAGAAATATAACCTTCGGAACGAGAGCATCTCTTCAATTTTTTCCTTCTGCTACTAGATTCAGAGATCCCATTGTTCCTAGATTCATAGTCACGTAAAGGGTGATATTTGATTGACTCCAACTCTTCCTTTGCAGCATCAAGCCTTTGCTTCTCATTGTCCTACCATAACATCATGATTAGCTCAGTTGATATCAACTCCTAAAATCAGTTCAAATGGCTCCAAAACATAATTTGAATTAACAAGAAAGTTACATAGGACTTGCGCAAGTTAACAATCTGTCGGTTGCATAGCTTAAGCTCCATTTCAAGTGCATGTACTTGAGATTCGACAGGAACTGCACATTGCTCCACCATTTGCTTTTGCTTGCCTCTAACAACCTAAGGTTGCCACACATTCAAAGCAACTGACGCTTGCCTGATGTCAATCAGCAAAATTACTTAATAGATTCAAAAACTAATTGACAAATAAGCAAGACGATTTCATATACGCAATTCATTGGATATCAAATAGTTGGGTAGACCCAAAACCACCATTGAAATTTAAAAGAAGAAGTTCAAGAGATTTAAGAGCAGCAGAGTAGTGATGTTTACTATTAGTGAAAGTCTTGCCCCAATCCAATGGTTCAAATTTCTTGGAGAAAAAACATCTTTCATGGTCCCAAGTCCACCCCACTACTTCAGTAAGAATTTATTCTTTTAGTAAACAAGATAATCCAAACACAATTCACGAGCATTCATATAAGTAAAATTATGTAATAACAGACATTTAGATAATTTACTGTTGTTACATATAAGAGTTATGTAATTTACTAAAATGGTAACACGTAACTGAGTTATAAGACATTAAATATAAGATCGTAATTAAAAAATGCAATTCCAAGAATCGCATTAGATCATGCCTTTTGGTTGATATCAGTGTTACATGATTTTTCTTCTCATCAAAATGTATATAAAAACGTCTATAAGTATGGTAATTATATAAAGCTTGCAACTTCTCCAAGGATTACACTCCTTCACCATCAAGTACTAAGCTTAAAAGATTACACGTATTTAAATAACGTTTAAAGTTACAGATTAATTATTGCATCGAGCATCTCCTGATTACATAATAGCCTTGCACTCTAAAGTTAAGAAACTTTTTGCATGGCCGTGTTATATGTCACTGGCTTGCCACTTTTATTACATAAAAAAAAATAAAGTGCTCTATTCTAGCTCACAAACAAATAAATAATTTGCTATTCTATCTATCACCAACCACCAACTTAGATGCAAATTCTTCAGCTTCTCAACAAATAGATCAACTAGAGAAAAATTTATTGTTGAAAACCAACAAAATAATCATAGAAACGTACACTCACCTAACTTTATGCACATTGGACAACTCATTCGCAGTTAACTTCAGTTTCTCAGACTCTAGTTGTAACGAAGTCTCAATTTCACGGATCTTCCGGGAATGCTCAGCAATTTGACTCTCCTTCCTAAGCACGGCTCTTCTATGTGCTGCATTCTTCTTATCTCTCTCTCTCTCAAACCTTCATCATCAAAATCACCAACCGTGACTATCAGAATTGAAAAAATAAAAATAAAATAACTGAACAGTAACCGCATTTAAGTACTGAAAACTTTCATAATTCAGTCTCTTCTGCACACTGAGTACGTCAAGTGTCAAAAATGCACTGAATTTACCAAAAAGAAAAGAAAAATTGTTATAAGATTAGCAGTGAAATGAATACTTTGCAAAGAGTTAGTGAAGAAACTGATCGAATTTACAATTTTTCTTTTCAAATGCCATAAAACTGGGACTAAATTGAACATTCTGCAAGTGGTGGTGCTAATATTTCTTTTTGTTTGGGGAAAATTTCATGAAATGAGGGCTAACTGAACATACTGCAAGTATTAAGGCCAAATTAAAAATACCTTAACCTGTAGAGCGATTTTTTATTTAAATTATTGCTGAACGAGGATGATGACGACGATGGAGGAAAATCGGAGGAAAGGAGGTGACACCAGAGAGAGTCTTCACCGGATAGACGGTGGAGGCGTCTACAAGATATTGAAACGCAACAGAGGTCTTTGCACGACAATAAATTTGGAGTTTTCACAGCGATTTCCAGAATATGCCTCCACAGCTCGTCCGGAAGCGATGACGCCGAAGCCGAAGCCATTAAAAAACGGGTATCCGGTTCGGTTAGAGTTAGGGTTTTTGGGCTTTTTAATTCTACAATCTCCATTCAATTCACTCCGGCTTATATCTTGTCATTCCACCGCCTGATTAATGTATCTTTTCTTGTCACATTATTTTACTTTATTGTATGGTATTTCTTCCCCCACCCACTATTTATAAGTTAAAAGTCACTCTAAATCAAAGCGTCCACAATGCATCAATTTAGGTTTTCTGAATTTCAATTTTACATCTATGAACTTTAATGTTAATGTATGCGGGAAAGAAAAAAAAAACTTTAATTTTAATGCTTTCCCATAGTGCTAAGCTTCAATTTGAGGTTTAAAAATGGGCCTTTATTAGTATGCTAGCTCATTTAATCTATTTAAAAATCGAGTTAGAACTTAATTTTATGATCCTTTTAAAAAAATGGATCAAATCAACTTGGTATATTTAATGAGGTTTAAAAACGAGCCTTCATTAGTGTACTAGCTCATTTAATCCATTTAAAAATCGAGTTAGAACTTAATTTTATGATCCTTTTAAAAAAGTCGATCAAATGAACTTGGTATATTTAACTTGCAGATATAAGTGGACTTATTTAAGCTGACTTATTTAATTCACTTACACTTTTAACTTATGGATCGACTCATTTAACTCATTTTAAAAGCCGGTTAAGTCTAAGTTTTTTCTATTTAAAAAGTAGGCTAAATAAACTCGGTTTATTTAACTCATAGACTAAAATAAATTGAGTTGAGTTAGCTCGTTTAACTTACTTGTATTGAAGGAAGTATCTATACGTCTTTGAGTGAAGGATCCATAAACAAGAAATAAGCTTCATGGTATTGTAAGCGTTTCTAGCATAGACACTCTTAATACTCAAGTTAAAGTATGCAAGGTAGAAGAGAAAAATAATAACAAATATGAGAGTTAACATTTTTAAAAGGGTATTTATAAGCATAAGAGGATAGAAGTGATGGTTAAATCAAATTTCCATAATTTCATTGATCCTTATGGACCTCTAGCTATTGTAGAGTAAATGGAAGAGAGAATTGTGAGATTAATGATAGTTGCCATATTAACCATCGAGGTTCTTGCCTTCTTCTAATTTGAATGTCATTATTTAGGTTAAGCTTAGGCTTGTAGATCTCCAATTGAATTATACTTTACTTTTCCACAAAAATATATTATTGATCATGATATACATATAGAGTTCTTTACTCTATATCAAATATTATGTGTGAAGTAGATAATTTAAATGATATAAGTAACATTTTCATCTTCAACCTTTCAAGCTTATCTATGGCTATATCTACTCCAAGAGCTAATCATTGTGATTGAGATAATAACAGTCTTAAAAGATAAACTTTGTCCAATTAACCATGATAACCTTGAGATAAAACAATTGAGAGTTTGCACATGAGACAATTTGTAAAATATAATTTTATGTTTTAGTTGACTAATTATTTGGAATGGTGATCTAATCAAATAACCAGAGTTTGTGAAGATTTAGAGAGTCTTGTATTGGTAGACTTGGGATAGATTTATTAGAATTTCTTGTACATTTTTACCTTTCCAAGTGATTGGTATCATTTGGATCCCATTATGTATATTTGGATTACATTCTTCTTATTTAAGCCATTTTGGTTACTTAAACCCATTTAACATAGTTCATTAATAGTTAAAATAATCATACGTTATGGTGTACCACCTTTGATAGGAGTCAATTGCTTGCTAACCCTATTACTAGAGTTCAAATTAAGGGATTGTAGAGTTTAGCTATGAGGATCTTGTATGAAGAATTGCTTGAGGAAGAATGATCACTAATCACTTCATTACGGCTATACTCTTTGAGTTTTCAAGAGCCTCTAGCATTATTATGGACTAAAAAAGAGGAATGAGGACAAGATTAGGATGTAAAGGAAGAGTTTAGTAAGGATCGAGTGAGTAAAGAAATAGCACAATAGTAAAGCCAACTGTAAACCTCATGGATGTTGAGTTTTGCTTCTAGATTCACAAGCATATACTTCTTAAGGTTTAAGGCATGTTTCTTAGCGAGTCTAAAGAATATGAGTGTAGATCACGATTATAATCCTTGACTATGATTCCTAGATAAATTTATTTAGCTTGAGTTTGTTTATTTTTGTAAGACTATTTTTATTGTTTTAAGGTTTGCTATATTTAAGGGTTGTAAATATTGTTATTAGAATCTTTTGGCTATTAAATATTTTCCTGAGAATTTTTCTAATCCTTATTCTTATCAGCTTTACTAAGTTATGGTAAATAAAACCTTTGGTTGGATTTATTGTGCGTAATATCAATAGATTTAATCAAACTCAATTACTTTTCTAATATTGTGAGTCACACCAGTATTAGGAGACCAATCAACCGCTAATTGATCTTGTACGTCATATTGAGTGAAAAGCAACTGAGTTTGATTAAATCTATTGATATTAGGTACAATAAATTCAACCAAAGGTTTTGTTTACCACAGCTTAATAAGAGTGAAGCGGATGTAGGATAGATCTTATTGGCATATCCTATCCAATGAGAGGTTGTTTATATCATTTAATTTTCTATGTTTTTTATTTGTAAAATCCCCATAAAAGTTGTATTTACCTCATAAAACCTTGCAGGTTCGACTTCTCCCTTCAATTCCAAATTCGACATTGCTATGCGTAACCCATATGGGTCCTATCCCATATCAATCTTTCTCTATTATTATCGGTTGCATTTCCTAGAGGGGCCTATGTTTTTTTTTTTTTTTATTTGAGACGACAAATTATACTGTTTCTTATTTGTTTAAACCATTCTAATGGAAAAACTAATCCTTTCCTATTTAGTAGAAGTGTGTAGATATACATGATTTACCAACTGACCCATACATTTATATGAGAGAACAAATCCAGTCATACTGATATCAAATAGTTGTGCTTGCAATCCTTTTCTAGTTTGATAAACACGAGAATTCTACAACTTTGTTTTCGAATGACTTATGACTTGCAATGAATGGACAATATATGCTAGCTCATAAATATCCTATTATAGTATGGGTATGAGATCATCAATCGACCTTTTCGATTCTTATGAGTCTTCTTTGTCCTATTTTGAATCAAAGGAATAGTAAGTTTGCAGTTTTGAATGACTTCTGCTATGCTGATATACCAATTTCTTGAACTTGGATGAAGATCAAGTAGGTCTTTCTTGTAGAACTGAAATATTTTACCTCATATCTATATAATGCTGGATCGATTCACTTTTTATGCATTTATTTATCGGACTCATAAGAATTTATCGACTACATGCCAACTCTTAAACTATTCTTTCTGTGTTCCCCACCCCCCCCCCCCCCCCCCCCCCCCCCCCCCCTTTTTTTCTTCTTTTTCTTTCAAATACCATTACAAGAGCATCTACAGATACACTTACTAAGTGGCCTCTTTTTCTAATTATAAGTTGAGATATAGCTAGGTCCATTTATCTAATACAAAATGAACGTTTTTTTATCTGCATCGAACTTCTAACACAATGTAGAGATTCAACATATATCTTTATCTATATTATTTAAGGGAAAAAAAAAGGATTTTGATATAAAAAAATAAGTTCAAAATTTGAAAGGCCCTATATTCTTTCAAGTAATGGGAACCTAGATATTCAAATTTTATGGTATAATTATTTTATATGTTTTAGGTGCTCCCACCAAAGTGTATCACCTTATTTAACTCTACAATCACCACTTTATTTCATTTTTATTAAAACCCTTTCGCTTTTTTTTTTTTGTTCTTTTTTAAAAAAAAAACACTATCCTTTAAAAAGGGAGAGGGATAGAGATAACATGGACAAAGTGCACATATAATTGAGGGAGTTGATATAGAGAACGTAGTAATTTATAAACTTATGTTACATTTGGTATGCAAAAACTATTTGAAACCAAATGTAACAAAATTTAAAATAAAATAATAAATCCATTCCTATATTTGTAAATATCAATGGAATTGAATGTAACAAGATATGCCTATAGTAGAATTGTTAAATATACCCTTACTATTAGATGTGATAATTAGAGTGAAAGTTAAATAAGTAAATTTAATAATAGAGGTAAGATAAAATCGATATCTTATCTCATTAAAGGAAAAAAAGATTTAATAATATTAACACATCATGTGAATCGATGAGTGACGTACGAATACTAATAATATTTGAATACTTAAAAAATGAAATCTTCTACTTTTAAGTCAGAATAACTGATTTTAGAGAATTATAATTCTCCTTTTAAAAATATTTTCAAATATGAGAAAGAGAATGAAACTTGAAATTATAATATTATTCTAAGGAAATAGATTTTCTCCATTTATTTTCTTTAATTTCTCTCAATTTACTTTATTGAAATGTTATCACATATAATTAATGATTGAGATTGTGAAAAATATAATAATATCATATGATATTTCAAAAATTTAAACTTGGTGAAAATTAAAAGAATGATAAATAGAAAGGATTCAAATGATACGACTAATATCACAATCATTTTACTTAAAAGTTTAAATTTATAAACACTACGTGGACTATTATATTGATTATATAATACTCCTCCTTACTTGTGTTACTTGTGAACTACATTTTGATTGAGTCCCAACAAATAGACAACTTAAATAAATAGAGGGTTGATTGACGATAAATAGGTTCGAACTCAAGACATCCTGCTCTAATGCTGTGCTAGGACTAATATTACAACCGTTTTATTTACAAGTTTAAATTTTTAAATAAGTTGGTTGTGGTATCAGTTCTATTATATTATTAAATATAACATTAATGGGTTTTCCTTTCTTTTCTTTTCTTTTCCAAATTAAACAATTTTTCGATATAGCAAATGCTACATGGATATCCTATAAATATTAGGTTACTCAAGCTCCTTGATTTTTTAGAATACGCATTACGAGTGTATTTTTCTAGTATGCATGTATGTATAATAGAGCATGCCTAGATAATCTTGTCTCCATGTATATGTGTGTGTGTATATATATTAATTATGTATATATAGCAGAACATGCCCAGATAATCTTGTCCCATTCATAATTGGAGGATTGACCTGTATAGATAAAATGTGAATATACGTACCATAATCTCATCTTTAGAAGTGTCATTGGAAAAATAAAGGGCAAAGTATCAAACTTAATCGCCCATATACGTTAGTCAATATTAGGAGAATTTCTATTTGCCAATGACTTCCATTAACTTAGAACGGATTAGACCCATATGTAACAGCTGTTCTTCAGAAAGCAAGCATCGTTACTCCTCCAAAGAACTAATCTGCCAAGTAATTTGAGGATATGATATCCACTGGTGGAAACAACTGTGCCGATTTTGCAAAAATTTCACAGTTCTTCATCAATCTAGCACCCAAGTCATTTTGCTTTAAGATAGATTTGGAAGATAGGTTGGTTCTTGATAAGAGCACAATCAACTATTACAAATATATTCCAACTTCTTGCATTTGGGATCCTGTTTCATTGCTCACCCAGAGGCCCAAAATTAAGCAACAGCCATATTCTGCTTATAGAAATCTCATCAGTCCTTCACCAAGAGCAGCAATAATGGAGAAATACTGTACATCAAGAAACAAAATGGCTGGAGCATGGAAAGATGAAAAATCTGAGGGCATCAATCGTGGCATACTCACCCAGACGTTTAATGCAGAAAATCTATAATGCAAATACATTAAAAAAATGATCACTGATGCCTGAGGTTGCAGCAACGTGCAACTAGCACCCTGGCCTACTTCGTCTAGTCACTAGACATACATAAGATTCTCAATATAAGAAACTTAGTAGATATCTCTTTCCATATCAAGAATCCCTCCTCAGCATTTTGATATGCTTAGTGTTGAACTGGCTCTATCCACATCAACATCTCTTGTCCCATGAGATTATTTACATTAGAAATAGATAAGGCTCATATATCGTATTCATTATAATACTTATTTACCATTTTCCAATAACTAAAATTGAATGTAATGGAAATTCTCAGCAGTTGAGTTTTCAGACAAGACCTAGTATGGCAGCAACCCCCAGCCATAGCATATACATGTTGTCAACAAATCAAGTTACAATGCTAACCTCAATCTTGAGAATTATACAAAGGTCTGAAGGAGAAAGGGTTCCTGCTGTATTCTCTTCAGTCACCAACATGTACACAGTACTCATGAGCCTATCTTGCTAAGCAATTGTAAGCATTCAACTGGCTTAAAAATGGAGGATTAAAACATCAACAAGTTTGTAGTTACACCAACAACAAAAGGTTCCATTAATAACCGAGTCAAGAAATAAAACATGACTCCTAATGCTATAGATATGGGAAGGGCAGGCAGGGCTCGGTGGCACACTGACAACAAAATAAGGGTGCACCCTAGTCCAGAAACAATTGCTAAGTAACAAGCATAGACAGTCATCAAATCATACATTGCAGCTCTACCCACAAGAACACTGTAAAACACAAAATCGCCAAGACCGAGTCTAATTCCTCTACTCGGTGTAAGATCATTCTCTCCCTCATTCCTCCTTGTCCGCTCCCTTTCACTCTCTAATCCCAGCATCTCAACCAGTGGAGACATTTCTTCAATTTCTGACTCCCTGCCCGCACTACCATACTGTGCAGCTCTATTAGGAGTAACATTAACCACTGAATACTCCGATGATTCACTTCCCGATGAGTTCGAAAGCCTTCCCCTTAAGTTCCTCATCAAGGGAGATGTTTCCCCTTCATCTCTACTACTCTCCCCATCATCATTCCTCAAACTTTGACCGCCCTGGGCACTTGTGTCTCCACCGCTCCTCTCTGAACCCTCATCTCTACTCACATTGCTTCTACCAACTGTTTGCATCTCAACTGAATTCGAGTCTGAAACACCCGCAACCAACATCCCCAACCCTGTATTCCCACGCTCCCCATTCTGCTGGGCAGTAGGTCTAGCCTCATAAACGAGAGCAGGGAGCTCCTCATCCCGACTAGATGCCAACTCCACCAATATCTTAAGCGGTCCCCCGGGGGCAAGAACCGCAATGAGATCGTAAACAGCCAAAGCAACAAGCAAAACCCAAGTAGTCCACTCAGGCAGTTTAGTAAACCATGCTGCGACAATAATCCCCAAAGAAACCATATAACACTGCCTTAAAATAATAGGAATCCCTCCCGAAAACACTGATAACACACCCACAACCGTAAAATTAAAAAGCAACAAAAAACACGTGATCGAATCAACCGGTATGTTATAATGCTGAATGAGGGATAAAAAAATCGAACCACCCATAGTACCCAGAACAAAGAAAGCAGAGAACCTCATGTAATTCTTCAAGAAATTAGTGAAATTGTAGTAATACAAAACGACAAGTAGGAAAGTGACCAAAGCAATGAGGATTACGAATACCAGAGCATTGAGTAAGGCTCCTTCGAGCTTCTGGGTAGTAGTGTCTGATGGGTTTTCGAGGTATACGAGATTAGCGGCTGTACGGATTTGATTTGTGGAAGGGGGAGAAAAAGGATTTGTTGAAGAGAGAGAGTAGACTAAGAGGACAACGAGGAACATGCAGATTGAGACTGGTGACATTACGCCGATGATTTCGACACCGAGGTGGTCAAGGATGCTTGATTCCATTTTTAATTCTTTCGGGTGAACAATTTCGTCGAACGGGTTGTGGGGGAGGGGATTCGTTAGGGCATTTTCGTGAGCGAGTTAGGGCAAAATTCGGGGAGAGAGAGAAAGAGAACCAGAATTGGCGTGAAGAGACTGCGTGAAGCAAAGTGCGGTTTGGTGATGCAGTCGGGGGGTTACAGGCTTACAGCCCACGTTACCATAATTTAAACAAATTGATGTATGAAAAATATTTCCTCAAGATATAAATGACTCAGATGCTTTAAATACTATTAAATTTGTATTCAGATTTATATTAAACTTTTATATTCGTATAAAAAATATGTTATATATTCTTCTATATATATATTTCATTGTGTATTATTTCTTTTTAAATCAAATATTTCAACTAAAGGCGTGAAATACTTTTAGCTATATTCTTATTAGTATATTGTAGTTTAAATAGACAAAAAATTACAAACACATATTTAAATTTTGTTAAGCCTAATTTTTTCCTGATTTTATTATTTTTCTCACCCTAGCCAATATTAAACTATAACCCATTTAATATTGATAATCGATTGAGAGTTAAAGAAAAATGGTTTTTATTTGAAAAATAATTTAGAATTGCTACCTAATCGGAATTTAAAAAAAAGTTTAAATTATAACCAATTAGATGAATTAATTATAACTTAGCTTCCGGTTAATCGATAAAATCAATTTTAAAATGGTTTTTAAAGCTAAAGATTCATATTTGGGGGTTATTATATTAAATCTTAAACGGGTACTATCTTTTAACTTTTCAAATTTAATTTTGTTTTTCAAGTACCCTTTCAATAATGTTTATTTACAAGCGATAACTAAAATTATAGTTATTTACAAAAAAATAAGAATTTAAAGAATTATCTACTAAAGGGGAAAAATAATTTTTTTTCCATATTTTAAGTTACCCCATACGTATGGATGCTTACATACTGGCTATTCGAGATTAAATTTTTCTATTTTTTTTTTTTTTTTGTAAAATTTTATTACGTTGAATTCATTTTAATTTTGAAAAGACGTCGAGTTTATGTTTTAAGTAGATTCAATTTTATTAAGAAAAATCTTAAAGGTTCTTAAATCTAGGTTTTTATTTTTTATTTTTTGAAAATTTCTAGAAAAGGTCATAATTTGAAAAAGGATCATTTAGTTTTATTTTTAGAAAAAAATCGATTTTTTTAAGTGGCAAAACGTTTTTTATTACCAACCTATTTTATCTTTATTATTATTATTTATTTCTTTTTATTTAAATCTTAACCTAAAAATAAAATAATAAGTAAAAATAATAAACTCGAACTTTGTTGTCTCTTTCCCTTTTTTTCGATTTTTCTTCCTTTTCGGTTTTCTTTTTTCTTTTTTTTTCTTCTCTTTTTTCCTTCTATTACGTTTACATACAAATACATATAATTTTTTTTGAAAAGGAAACTAAATAAAACAAAAGGAAAGAAAAAATCAATAACAAAGGGTCGAACTAACAACTAGATCGTAGGTCTGGTCGTTAAGTCTCAGAGTGGGTCGGGTCAGGGCTTTGGCGGGTCGGGTCGCGTACAACATCTACTTAAGGATGCACCTACGATGGATTTAAGCACCAAATTGAGCGGGAGATGATGTTTTTATGTGAATCAGATTCGGTTTAGGGGAGTTTAAAGGAGTGCCACAACTTAGTTTGACCGTTTTGGTGGTGGCGATCGTATGATTGAGAGAGATGTGGTCTGCGTGTGTTATGTTGGCTCATTGTCGGTAGTGGTTCTGTGTTGAATCGAGGCTTATGGGTGGCGGATGTTAGGTTTGGGTGGTGTATGTGGTTGCCGTAATGTTTTCAAAAAGGGTCGGAGATGGGTGAAGGAGAGGGTGTGGGGTTTGGTAATGAGAGAAATTATGGGAGAAAGAGATAGAGAGACTGCTATTCATGGGGGTCGAATTGGGTACATGACTATGTATGTTTGGTTCCGGTTGTGTTGGTTGTAGCTTTCGACAATAGGGGTATCGAAAGAAGGTGTACTATTGGGTATGTAGTGTAGGAGTGGTAGTTGCATTAGTAGTACTTGGATGAATGGGGGTGATTGGGTGTTGTGTGTGGTTAGTTCGTATGTGAAGGGATTGTATATGGTAGTAGCGATTGGTAGTCTGTGCTATAGTTCGGTGTGTTCTGAGAGAAAGAGATGGGTCAGGGATGTATGTATGTGCGAGTAAAGGTCATGGGTGAGAGAGGTTCTGATCATATGACTGTATACAGTTTGTTTTGATTGTCATGAACGTGCTCGTAAGAGAGAGAGGATGAAGGTTGAGTGAGAGGGATGGTATGGTAGTTGTGTGGTGTTTTGAATGGTGGGTTAAAGAGGGAGAGAAAGAGTGTGTAATCGATGGTTGTGGGTTTGTGGTGTTTTAGATGGTGAGTTAAAGAGAGAAAGAGAGTAATTAATGGCTATGTGTTTGTGTCGATGTATAGTACGGTAATGTGAGTGGTTTTTGCTTTGATGCTTCCTATTGTAGATTTGTTCCCCTTCTCCTTTTAAAAAATCAATCTTTACAGGCCTTTCCTTTATCGTAGAAAAAATTTAGAATTAAATTCATTTAATGTAAGTTTTGACCCATAATGGATTCCATGAAGCTAGAGAAGGAAAGACAAGGAAAATAGGAGAAAGAGAAGGAAAGGGGAAGCTGATGTAGTGTTAGAGGTATGCAAATAGGCTTTAACCCACGAGTTAGCCCATTTAACCCTTTTTTTTCAAAATGAGTTTAGGGCAAGGTTTTTTGGCCTATTTAAAAATAGGCCAAAATGAGGCCAACTCGTTTAAGCTGCAGGCTAAAGTGAACTGATTTGAGCTAGCCCGTTTAATATATTTATATCTTTGGATTGTAAGTCAACCTGTTTTACCTGCTTTTTAAATGAGTTAGGGCTGAATTTTTTGTCTCGTTTAAAAGTAGGTCAAATGAACCCAATCTATTTAACTTATGAGCCAAAGTAAGCTGAGTGTGATTAGCTCATTTAACTTGTTTGAACACCTTTATGTAGCGCCACATCAGCTATGTTATCTAGCGAGTAATTGCCATGTGTCATGAGAGACATGTGGATGGTCACATGGCTGATACATGTGCAACACATGTCATGTTGCATGGCAACACATGTGCTATGCCATGTAATGACATGTGTTGTGCTATGTGGTCGACATGTATTGTGCTACGTGGTCGACATGTATTATGTTATGTGGTCAACACGTATCGTGTGGTGTTAGTGTGTTTTGTGAACAAGAAAAATAAAAGGCATTTTTATATCTTTAATGAGATTCAAACCTTTGACCTCAAGTTAGACCTAATACCGAATTTAAGTGGTTATTTGTTAGGCCGTTGGTTTGTACTTTATTTATATGTGCAATTAAATTGGAAATATGACTAAGGTTTGTCTAGGCCAGATTTGAATCTAAACTAAGACTCAATGCCCTTGATCTAAATTAAAAAAATATATATTCTATTATATTATCTAAAATTATTATTTATTTATTTATATTTTCTAAATTCTCTATTTTTCTATTTTTTTTTATTTTTCTAAATTTCTTATTTTTTTTTGTAATTTTCAAGATTTTTTCATTTTTATGCTTTTTTGTAATTTAGGACCCCTCATCAAATTATAAAAATTTTGAAAAAAAGGAGAGAAAAAATGAGGTGTCTACAATTGCCCTTCTTTATAGTGAAGTTTGAGTAAATTTTTTTTTTTATAAAGACAAATGAGACACTATTTTTACCATAAGGGTGGAATTTGTCCTAAGGAGTGCCTTAGTTAGCTATTTTAGGTTCAATCCACTAGGGATTTGGTGAATAGTGAAAAGAGAGAGGAGGCACTTTAAGAGCTGGCCGAGAGACTAAAAGAGAAATTAAAGCTTAGTCACGCCCTTTTAAGGTGAACGGGTAAGTGTTCCTTGAGTTGGCTAAGATCCTAAAGAGATGTTGAAAACTTTGTCATGTCCTTGTGAGTTGACTAACTAAGATAACATGGGCGAAGCGCTCCTTGAGCTAACTAGCTTAGGAAAAATGGGCGAAGTACTCCTTAAGCTGGTGAAAACCCTAAAGAGATATTGAGGACTTAGTTATGCCCATATGAGCTGACTAACTAATATGAAACAAGTGAAGTGCTTCTTAAGTTAGCTAAGACCCTTAATTGAAACCTGATAGTGTTCCACTAAGTTAACTAACCTAGGTGAGAGCGTCTCTAGGAGACCAGTAACCCTTATTTGGAATTAATTAGAGAAAAACCTGAAAGTACTCCTCGAGTTAACTAAGACTCTAAATTGAAACTTGGTAGTACCTTACTAAGCTAACTAACCTAAGCGGGAGCGTCTTTGGGGGACTAGAAATCCTTACTTGGAATTGATTCGAAAAAAACCTGGAAGTGCTCCTGTAAGTTGATTATCTTAAGTGAATGGGTGAAGCGCTCCTCAAGCTAGCTAAGACCCTAAATCGAAACCCAATAGTGTCCCATTGAGCTAACTAACCTAAGGGGGAGTGTCTATAGGGAACTAGTAACCTTTACTTGGAATTGATTTGAGAAAAATTTGGAAGTGTTCCTCTAAGTTGGCTATCTTAGGTGAATGGGCGAAGTGCTCCCTAAGCTGACTAAGACCCTAAATTAAACCTTAGTAGTGCCCCATCAAGTTAACTAACCTAAGCAGGAACATCTTTAGAGAACGAGCAACCTTTACTTAGAATCGATTCGAGAGAAACCTAAAAGTGCTTCTCTGTGCTAACTATCTTAGGTGAATGAGTGAAGCACTTCTAAAGCTGGTTAACGCCTTAAATTGAAACCTGGTAGTACCCTACTAAGCTAACTAACTTAGGTATAAGTGTCTCTAAGAGACTAGCAACCCTTACTTGAAATTGATTCGAGAAAAAATTAGAAGTGCTCCTTTAGGTTAATTATCCTAGGTGAATAGGCGAAGCGCTCCTTAAGATAGTTAAGACCTTAAGTTAAAACTTAGTAGTACCTCATTGAGTTAACTAACCTAAGTGGAAGTGCCTCTAGGGGACTAGAAACCCTTACTTAGAATCGATTTGAAAAAAACCTTGAAGTGCTTTTTTACGCTAACTATCCTAAGTAAACGGGTAAAGTGCTCTTTGAGCTGACTAAGACCTCAAATTAAAACCTGGTAGTGCCCTACTAAGTTAACAAACTTAGGCGAGAGCGTCTCTTGAGGACTAACAACCTTAACTTGGAATCGATTAGAGAAAAACCTAGAAGTGCTCCTTTGAGCTGACTATCCTAGGTGAATGGGTAAAGCACTTTTTAGTAAAGGAAAGTGCTCTATGGAAATTGATGAAGAAAAGCGCCTTATGGGTTCACTTGAGAGAAATTGGTGAAAGGAAGCACCCTATGGGCTTGCTAAGAACTTAGTGAAGAAAAACACCTTATAGGCTTACTAGTAAACTGATGAAAAGAAGTGCCTTATGGGTTCGCTACAAGAAATTAGTAAAGTGAAGAACCCTATGGGCTCGTAAAAAACCTCAGAGGAAATTGGTGAAAAAGGGGGTAGTGCTTTGAAAGTTGGCTAGAACCTTAAAAAGACAGGATAGTGCTCTAAAGGCTAGTTAGAACCCTATAAATAAAAGATGAGATAGCACCTTAAAGGTTAGCTAAAACTCTAAAAAGAATAGACGAGGGGTTAGCGCTTTAAGAGATGACTAAAACTCAAAAAAGATGGGATAGTGTTTAAAGACAAGCTAAAACCCTAAAAAGAATAAAAGAGGTGTCAACACTCTAAGAGTTGACTAGAACTCTAAAAATGAAAGAAAGGACAATGCTTTAAAGGTTGGCTAGAACCCTAAAAATGAAAGATGAGATAGCGCCTTATAGGATGGCTAGAACCTTAAAAAGAATAAAAGGGGGGTTCACCCTCTAAGAACTAGCTTAAGCCCTAAAAGGAATAAAAGAGGGGTCAGTGCTTTAAAAGCTGACTAAAACCCTAAAAATGAAAGACAGGAAGATACCTTAAAGGCTGGTTGAATCCTTAAAAACAAATTAAAAGAAGGGACAACAATTTAAGAACTGGCTTGAACCCTAAGGGAATTGGTGAAAGAGAAGGTAGCGCTTTGAAAGTTAGCTAGCACCTTAAAAAGAAAGATGAGATAATGCCTTAAAGGCTGGCGAGATCCCTAAAAATGGAAAGATGGGACAACGCTCTTAAGGTTGACTGAATCCCTAAAAACGAATTAAAAGATGAGACAACACACTAAGAGCTGGCTTAAACTCTAAGGAAAGTTGGTAAAGGATTGAAGAAGTAAAGTAAGGAAAGTAATCAATTTAAAAAATTTCTTGACTTGAAAAATATTTATGAGGAAAACCATTTATGAAAAAGGCATTAGGAATAGGCCCCTTGATTTGAAAAAAGAGTTAATGGACATTGAAAATTGCATTAGGGAAGAATGAACTAGACTATTAAGTCAATTTAAAAAGTGTGATCACATTGGAAATGAAACAGATGACGTGAATTAAAAGCTTGGTTACTCAAGCTGGGATGGATTTGAAAAAAGGACCAAAAAACTTATGAGAAGCCTTTATTTTCTCTCCCTTCTCTTCTTTCTTTTTTCTTTTCTTTTTTTTTTTGAAATTTTTGCCAACGGGTATAAATTCTTATTTAAGGAACAAGCTTATAGCCACCCCTATTCTTAGTAACCATACGGAGTTTCTCAATGCCCTTAACCCTAGGGCTTTCTCATGAGGCCTTATGATTTTAAATATTCATTTTCTAAGGAAAAAGGTAACTCACAATTACTCTAGTCGAAGAGGACTTCCTTACTAACTCTCAGTTTAGATTTCACTCTTGACTAAAGTCCCAAAATTATAGTCCATTTTGTAGGTGATACACCTTGATCAATCTATTAGTTTTTTTTTTTTTATTTAACATTATGAATTTAGGCTTTTGGTCCAAGGGTTTCAAGGAGTACTAATGAGAATACCTATTTTAAAAGATTTACTTATTCAACCCAAGTATATAAGTCAAGAACCTTTTAGGAAAAATAAGAAGTATGCTTGCCCCAGTTTGAAAAACAATTTTTATTAAAGATAAATTATCTTTTAAGATCAGAAGAGTTTTATTAAGTAAGGGTGGTATTATGGGTG
The DNA here is from genome assembly GCA_024138005.1 of Lumnitzera racemosa. Classification (NCBI taxonomy): domain Eukaryota; kingdom Viridiplantae; phylum Streptophyta; class Magnoliopsida; order Myrtales; family Combretaceae; genus Lumnitzera; species Lumnitzera racemosa. The sequence goes on along the minus strand of JAMXBC010000004.1, from coordinate 69,965,466 downwards.
GGAAGGCATTGTGTGATTCAGTATGGGCAAGAAAGTCTTTTGTGATTTCGGATGTGTAAAGTGGCTTTGTGTTTCATGATTTAGGATTGATATATAGGGCTTATGCTTTTTGGCTGGGTGCGAGATATGGGGCTTTGTACCTTTTGGGCCTTCTTTGGTTGAGGCTACTTGGGCTTTGATTCCCGACCTCTCGATTCAGCTTTGGTGCCCCTTACTAAAATGTGATAAATCGTTCGAGGCTTTTATCTTACATTCGGGCCTAATTTTTGGGCCCTCCCTTTTTTCTTTTATTTTTTATGGTCTTCTTCTCTCTCTCTCTCTCTCTTTTTTTTTTTTTTTAATTTTCTCCTTCTTTCCTAATTTATTATTTTGTTCAATTATTTCTTGCTCTTCTCTTCCCCTTTAGCCTAAAGAGTGATTCTCTCCATTGTCAAGTTTTTTCCTTTTAAGCGATTCAAGGCCCTAAATCCATGGATTTTTAGTATATGGGTTTGGGTGAGGTATGTATAAGCTTAAGGTGTTTGAAGAGAAGTTAGTCTCTTCTTCATTTCTAAGAAGAAAATAATTTATCAAAAATAAAATTCATTTTTGAATTAATGTTACTTAAGCAAGTATAAACCAATTTTATCCTTCTCTCTTAATTAATGATCATAACTTTCAAATTTGCCTTATTATAGGGTGGTTCTTGATAAGGTTTAAATTTGAAAATTCTTCAAATTAGTCTAACGGGGTTAACAAGAGATAATTGTGTTTGAGATTTGAAAATGAATCTTAACTTCATTTTAATCTACGTATCACATTCAAAATGAACCTTCTTTAAGGAATGAGTCCAAAAAATATCCTTTCCATTATATCACACAACATTGAAAGTATTTTAAGGATTAGTGTATAAGATATAGTTTACCTCTTTTTATTATAAACCTTTTTCTTTAAAAGTGAGTTGCTAATTCCTTATGGAAGAGTCTATTTTATTATTTAGTATGGTAGAGATTGACTTTGCCCCCTAGTCTCTAAAAACATGCCCTAGTATTTGAATTTGTGTTTTAGATTAGTTTATGATTGGGCTTGGCTTTCTAAATAGACCAGGGGTTTTGGCTTGCTTTGTTACCTTTATGGGTCGAAGATTGTATTTGGGTTAGTTGCCTCGATGGTTTGTGGTTTATGTTCATATCGGCTGCCTTAATGGGCCAAGTGGCTTATGTTTGGATAGGTTGCCTGAATGGACCCGAGGTTGGTGTTTAGACTGAATGGGCCATGGGGCTAGTGTTTTGGTTAAATGGGCTAAGGGGCTCGTATTAGCTTCCTTAATAGCTGGAAGGGCCTCGTGTGGGTTAGAAGCTAAGTGTTTAGGCTGGTTGCTTAAGTGGCCCAAAGGCTTGAGCTTGGGTTGGCTCCTTTGTATTTTGGGTTGAGCTTGTAAGGATTTATAATCATTAGCAATTTTTTTTTTCAATTTTTTATCCGTTTTTCTTTCTTCTTCCTTTCTTTCTATCTTTTTCCTTTTTTTTTTTTAAGAGAAAGAAAGATAAATTTTTTATTTTACAAAAAATTGAGAGAATAATTTACAAGTAAGGATGGTGATTTTTAGGGTCCTATTTATAAGTTTAAGAGATTTTACTTTTTCATTAATGGAAGGGAATAGTGGTTTGATAGATGCCTATTGAAGGACTATTTACAAAGAAGGGAATACTAAAGAATGAAAAACGATGAACTAAAGAGAACTTTTGTTATTGTGAAAGATTAGAATACAAAAAACAAAGGTAGAGAACCTAACATTTATTTTGAAACTTGACATTTATTCTAGACTCTTTGGAAAAAACCCTAAATTAAGTCTTGCAAACAAGCCTTAAGGTTCTCTAAAATTTCATAGTTTTGTCCAATGACCTATGCTAGAAGGGCCCTTAAGGCTTAGTTACGAGCTTCAAAACATTTGTGCTTCTCCTTTAGATAGGCGAATTCATCCTTTAGAAACTACTCGCGAGTCCTAGAGAGATGTTGTAGCCTATCGATTCTTTGATCATTTGCTTTATTATCTACCATTTTAGGTCTACACATTTTATGGACAAGAATCAGTTATCAATGCAACAAAAAAGAAAATATGTGAAAATATGCAGATGTTTGGGTTAAGACATTACTCCTTAAGTTGTAATCTTACTGTTATTTTCAAAAACTTGATTGCATTAAAACTCTTGAACAATTAGTAGGGTTACAGTTCTTAAGAGTAGTGTATTAACTTAAATTTGAAGGTGAGTATATACAATTAGGGTGAGTTTTAAAAGGTCCTTAAGTTTTGTGACTTTACTTATTTTAGAAAACATTTTCATTAGTCACATTAAGCTTAAGTGGAGTGGTCTAATTAACCTCAAGTGGTGGCTACACTGCTACACCACTACACCTAGAGCTTACACAATGGCCTTCCTCTTAGGGTCTTAAGACGGCTTAGATCTAACCGTATCTACCTTGTATCTTTGATGCAACAAATGATCCCCTATGACCCAATGTATGTTGTATGCAAAATAAATACGATAATCAAAACAAAGTATATACATGAAGTTAATAACAAATAAACAAATGAATAACATGGGTATTTTGAAAGACAAATTTAATTTTGGAAAGTAATTTAAGTGGCTAGCCTTCTTTTTGTCCCTAATGGAGTCGCTAAGCTATCAAGCTTGGTTTTTTCCTTGTTTTACTATTTTCCTTAACTCGATTAATATTAAATTATAACCTATTTACTATTGGTCTTCAATTGAGAGTTAAGGAAAAATGGCTTTTCTTTAAAAAAATGGTTTGGAGTTGTCATCTGACTAGAATTGGGAAAAAAAGTTAAATTATATCCAATTGGATAGATTGGTTATAACTTAACTACCGGTTTATCGATAAAACCAATTTTTAAATATAAAGATCTAGATCCAAGGGCTATCTTATTTAACCTTAAACAGGTATCATCTTTTAACTTTTTGAATTTAATTTTGTTTTTCAAGTACCCTTCTAATAATGTTTATTTATAAATGATAATTGAAATTATACTTATTTACAAAAAATAAAAATTTAAAGAATTATCTACTAAAAGGGGAAAATAATTTTTTTTGTTTTCATATTTTAAGTCATATTGTATGTATGGGTGTTTATGTACTTACTATTCGAGATCAAATTTCCGTAGTTTTTTTTTGTAAAATTTTACTATGTTGGATTTGTTTTAATTTTGAAAATGTGCTAAGTTTACATTTTAAGTAAATTCAATTTTATTAAGAAAGATCTTAAAGGGTTCTAAATTCGGGTTTCTCTTTTTTTTTTTTAGAAAATTCTAGAAATGGTTGTAATTTGAAAAAGGATTGTTTATTTTTATTTTTAGAAAAAAAAACTGATTTTTCTAAGTGTCAAAACATATTTTATCTTTTTTAATTATTATTTATTTCTTTTTATTTAAACCTTAACCTAAAACTAAAATAATAAGGAAAAATAATAAACTTGAATTGGATCGCGAGTCGGGTTGTCGGGTCTTAGAGTAGGTTGGGTTGGGTCACACACAACAGCTACTTAAGGGTGCACTTAGGATGGATTTGAGCACTAAATTGAGTGGGGGATGATGTTTTTATGTGAATTAGATTAGGCTTAAGGAGGTCTAGAGGAGCGTTGTAGCCCAGTTTGACCATTTTGGTGGTGGTTAAGTTTAATTGCAGTGGTCGTATGATCGAGAGAAATGTGGTCTGTGTATGTTATGTTGGCTCACTGTTAGCTATGGGTCCGTGTTGAATCGAGGCTTATGGGTGCTTTGATGTTGGGTTTAGGTAGCATGTGTAGCTATCATGGTGTTTTCAAAGAGGGTTGAAGATGGGTAAAGGAGAGGGTATCAGGTTTGGTAATGAGAGAGATTATGGGAGGGAGAGAGAGAATGTTGTTGGTAAAGGTTGAATTAGGTACATGACTGTATGTATTTGGTTTGGGTTGTGTTAGTTGTGGCTTTCGATAGTAGGGGTGTCGAGAGAGGGTGTATTACTAAGTATGTAGCATAGGAGTGGTGGTCGCGTTAGTAGTGCTTAGACGAACGAGGGTGATTAAGCGCTGTGTGTAGTTGGCTTGTCTGTAAAGGAGTTGTGTATGGCAATGGTGATCGATAGTCTGTGTTGTGGTTAGGTATGTTCAAAGAGAGAAGGATGGGTTGGGGATGTGTATGTATATGAGCAAAGGTCGTAGGTGCGAGAGGGTCCGATCGTATGACTGTACATGGTCGGTTTTGATTGTTGTGAACACGTTTATAAGAGAGAGAGGATGAAGGTTGAGAGAGAGGGATGGTATAGTAGTTGTATGGTATTTTGGATGGTGGGTTAGAGAGAGAGAGAGAGAGAGTGTGGTCAATTGCTATGGGGTTGTGGTGTTTTGGAAGGTGGGTTGAAGAGAGAAAGAGAGTAGTCGATGGCTGTGTGTTTGTGCCGATGCACAGTATGGTAATGTGAGTGGTTTTTTCTTTGATGCTTCCTCCCATAGATCTATTCCCGTTCTCCTTTTAAAAAATCAATCTTTGCAAGCGTTTCCCTAATTATGGAAAAAATTTAGAATTAAATTCATTTAATGTAAGTTTTGACCTATAATGGATTCCATGACGGTAGAGAATGAAAGAAAAGGAAAATAGGAGAAAGAGAATGAAGGGGGAAGCTAATGTAGTGCTGATGTGGCGCAATGTCGGCCATATCATCCAGCGAGCAATTGCCAAGTGTCATGAGAGACAGGTTTCCTAAGAGATACATAGACGGTGATGTATGGTGTCAGTGTGTTTTATGAAGATGAAAAATTAAAGGCATATTTATGCCTCTAATGAAATTTAAACCCTTGATCTCAAACTAGACCCAATACTTAATCCAAGTGCTTATCCGTTAGACTATTGGCATGTGCTTTATTTATAAATGCAATGCCTGACCTAGATTTGAATCTAAATCAAGGCTCAACGCCTTTGATCCAAATAAATAAAAAAAAATCTATTCTATTGTACTATCTAAAATTATTATTTATCTGTATTTCCTAAATTCTTTAGTTTTTCTATTTTTTGTATTTTTTATTTTTCTAAATTTCTTTTTTTTTTGGTAAATTTCCAAATTTTTTCATTTTGCTTTTTCCTAATTTAGGACCTTTTATTCTATTTTAAAAATTTTGAAAAAAATGGGGTTTCTACTTATTCTTTGATCATTACCCTTAAAAATTCCACAAACAATGTGATAAATTTCAAAATTAGTACTAGTAATAATACTAATATCTATTTAAGTTATGATTCTACTTAATGTAGTGATATTATGTATATAGAAGATTAAAATTTATTGTATCAATTATTAGGCTAAGCCTATCATTTATTTGTACTTAACTCATTGGGTTAAATGGTAAGCCCAAGAAGTTTATTTTATCTTGAGATGATTCATGGAGATTTTGTTTGATGGGGTTAGAATGTGGATCATTAGACTAGTCTATACACCTTTAGCCTTTCTTAAGTAGGCTCATGCACTCACAAGGAAGGTGATTGGCCTTAGATTCATTAATATACTCATTTAGGAAAACCATGAGTTGAGTAAACTTCATTTTATCCACTGATCGCTTAGATGATCCAATAAACGCTATCATACCCAAAAGCCTATAAATTCCCAGTCTTTCCTCTTTATTTGCAACTTTTGGAGAGACTATAAAAACAACATTTCGCGATTAGAACCTTACTCTCCAACATCAAACAATTAGTTTGAATAAAGAATTGAACTCACTCGCTCAAGTTATAAGATGAACGCTTAAAGTCCTCTAAGGCTGTCTTATCCATCACTTATACATTTGAGATACTTAAAATTCCTCTTCCTCCTCCTTAGCTCATTCTCTCCTAATCATCTCTTCAAGTGTCATTCTCCCTTTACTTCTCTAAAGTCACGTGTAATGTATCACTCATATAGTACGCACATGATTACTTAAGTCAGACCTTAGCATTTATAATATATTCTTCTTGCTACATTGTCGTGTAAAGGGGAAAAAAATTTACGAAATCATCTATAGTTTTTTTACTATTTCTCTTGAAAATTTGATAAATAATGTGATAAATTTAGAATCAACACTAGTTGTAATATTAATATCCATTTAATTTATGGACCTACTTAATTTGATAATGTTATGTAACTTAAATTTTTTGATTCTTTATATTTGGTAAGCTTTTGTTTCACTAAAGTTTTATTTAGACTATAATTTTATATTAAGCATGAAGAAACTATGTTATTTGTCTTTGTAAAATTTAAATATTATTATCGTTTTCTCCTATTTGTATTTGTAAATATTTTATAGATTTAATTATAATTTTTAATTGATAAATGATATCAAACCTAAGATAAATGAGATACGACATGGTAATATAAATTGCCAATCTTAATATAAATGGGTTTAACTTAAACATGAGATATACATTGCTTAGGTCCTTTCTTCACTTAAGTGATGATTTTCAGTTCATTAGTTAAACCAAATTAACCACAAGAAATTTTTTTGATTCTGTTTGACTATATTATTAAATGATGAATCTAATCTTGTATTAAACTTTCAACCAAATTGAACAGAAACTTGATCTCTATTTAGTTTGACTTGGTTCATGGTTTAACTTGATTTTTCTTCTCCATTTTTAGTGTAAAGATCACTCAATTGGTTGTAGTCCTTATATAATTGAATCATAAAGGACATTTCTGTATGTTTAATAATGCAAGCTATATTGTGAATTGTGAACTTAATTTTGAATGGAATTGTAATTGAATTGGATGTAAAAAAGACAAATAAGAATTTTTTTTTTGTTCCATTGGTTGATAGTTTGATTTGGTTTTTCTTAATTTTTAGTGTAAAAATTTTCCTATATGGGTTCAACTAAACAAACCAATCTATGACTGTGAATTTAACCCATATCTATACTATTAATTAAATCAATTGCAAAAAATAGAAAAAGAAAAAAAAATTAAATTGCAATATAGTTTGGTTTAATTAAGTTTACATTTGTATTTGAACCTATTATTCATATGTGAAATGGTGGTTAAGTCATTCATAGTACCAAAGCAAACAAAAGTAATGGTTCTTACATATAATGGTTTAGAGAGAATCCAATAGTTCATCGTTATGGTTTGAAGCATTGAATCAAATTGGACTGCTTATTCCAAATAAAATTGCTTCTTACATGAAAAAAAAAAGAAAAGAAAAGAAAAGAAATTGAGTCAACTTTTTTTAATTTTTCAGTGCTAACCCTTAGTGGGGGTAAAAAAAGAAATGTCAACCTTAATTTTAAAATCTGGGTCATAATACTCCCAAACTTTCAACCTTAATGTCCTTGCTCCTTCTTAATCAAATTTTCACTTTCATGTCGACATTTTACCTTCACATTAGATGCTTAATTCATGCCTTCACTATGGTCACACGATCTTAGTTGCTCGTACTCTCATTGTTTCAATATGTTTTCTCATACTTTCAATCCACAGACCTTAGCATTCAACACTAGTAACAAGTAAATTGATTTTATTTTTCGAACATTTAGCAAACTAAAGCAAGTAGCTAATGACCATGATCTATGGTGTTATAATTAAGTTTTTAATTCTTGTATTAGTGTTTCAATTGATAGTTTCAAATGCCAATAGATTGATAAACGATACATATCATCTTGTTGTACCATTGTGATAATTTGGTTACTGACTTGATGATTAATTTGTTTCTTATTTTTGGATTCTAACATGTATTAATGGCATAAATTACAAAAAGAAATGTCTAAACTTCCATGATTTCCTACTTTTATAACCTATTCACTTAGAGGAAATGACTCCATTTTCTCTTTATTCTATGTTACGCCTTAAAGCAGTAGAGTCGTAATAGTCTTGTTGTGTAGACCATTTTAGGACATAAGCTAACATTCTAGTTGCCATCTTAGGCCTTATTTATACAAGGTGTTCACGATTAATTCGTATTGAAGTAAACTCACAAATTTAATAAATTATTTTCCTACGGAAGTATGAAAAGATATACCAGGATTCAAGTATTCCAAGTCATGTTTACATGATTTAATAACCCAATTATACTTAAGTAGTACATAACGTGATATTAGAAAATTTAATGATATGACCTGAAACTTTAAAAGTGTAACTTATCCTTAGTTTTACATCTTCAATCCCTTAGGATCCAACGGTCACTAGCTTTAGGGTGATTATAATGCTATTTCTTAGCTAGTATTTACAACAACATTTATAGAGATGTAAGCAACCAATCACTCAATAAGTTAGGACGGAGAAATAAGAATTTACATCAAGCACAAATTGTTATAAGTCAATTATTTAAATGTAATATAACAAATGAATGCTAGTGCACGATGTTATCCATTCCCTTGTGAGATTATAAAAGTTACACTCGCTTTAATCCGAGTTTAGGAGTTTAGTACACATTCAATAGCTTACGACCAAATCAAGACTTGTGCAATGGAAACACCACTCCTCCTATGATTACTTTCGAACCACTACCTTCAAACTACTAACTTTACCGTTACCATAACCTCCTCTCTTGTTACTTAGTTTGACTAAGGATGAAGAAGGGATTGTTATGCTCTAGCATTATCCTTTCTAAAAGCGTTGGTATTTGGTCGGAAAATCCTAAACATCTCTCCTAATGGGTTGTAATGCATGACCAGTTAAGTTTATTAGTCTTATATTATTAACTCCAGCTTAAGACAATCAATCAATATCAAGCAATTCGACCAATTGCATATTAGAATAGCAAGCTGTGGTATATAACCAAATTTAGAAACATACACATACAGGCATACACACAAACAAACAATTTACAAGCATAATCAAGTATTGATCCCAAACTTATTTGGATGTCTCGCTTGCTCGCTTAATGTACGACTTACAACAAGTCTTCACCAATAGTCTTTATAATACAAATGTCCTTTTAGTATCCGTATAACTATTTATATAGGCTTTATTTTGTAACTCTTATTATTATTTTCAGTTTAGAGTTATATTTAATTATTTAGGTTTTAAGTCTCTTACAACTATTTCCATTTTGAGCTAGGTTCTAATTCGGCTTTTGATTTTGTTTTTTATTTAGCCTCTGAATTAGGTTTTAATTCAGCTCTTGATTTCATTTGTTCGTAAAGGTCAGAAAATTTTTTCTAACCTATTTCACATAGTTCATTTAACTCTAACTCAAGTGAAAATGATATCTAATTCAGTTTCTAATCAATCCTTTAATACTAATAGATACCTTGGTTTTGATTTTTCTTATGAATTAACTTATAATTTACTTCTAATTATGGTTTTACACATAAGTCCTATAAACTCCCTTGAATCCATTTTGTAAAGTTTAACTAACTAGATTTCAGATATAGTAAGTCTTTAATTTAATTTCGGCTCCTTAGTTTGCCTTATACACCTAGTTTTTGATTTAGTTCCTTAATTTGTTTTTGATTTGAGGGTACTCTATATTTTATGATAAACACTCATAAGTTTGGTTCACAATCAGATTCAAAGTTCATCACATAGCTTATTTCTACTTTAATTTGAACTAAACTAAGACCAGCAAAGTGTTCTTCAAGTACAATAGTAGCTAGAACTCCCTCTTGCTGCAATGCTAGTTATAAAAATTTATCTTATATTATCATAGTTAACAAAATATGCATAAATGCTAAGAAAATATATAATACTTAGTATTTAAGCTCCATTAAAGCTATAGAAAATATTTTACACTAAGTAAATTATGGTTGTTATATTTTGATGATGAAAAGTACTAAGATAGTTTAATATATAATATTTTTTAAAAATTGATTTTAGGTTTGATTTTGCTAAAAATTAGCTTAAATTAGGTAAATGATCAAATAAAATTATAATATTTGAATTGAATATTCCTAAAATCATAACTAAGCTCCAAAGATCATTACAAATAAGATTCATTAAGGAATTTAATTAAAAAACCTATTATTTCTTTCACATGAAAAACATGTAAAATTGAACAAAATTATTTTAATAAATATTTAACGTATAGTTTATCAAAAATTATTTTTATGTAAATTAAATATATCATATGAGAAATACCTACACAAAAAATTAGCTTGAAATAATATCATTTACTATTTTTGAAAAATCATACAAAATTCATTGAAATCAAACATGTTTTTAAGGAACTTATATAAGCATTTCTAATTTCAAAAAAATAATTTGATATTCTAACTTTACACGCAAAAATACCTTAATTTTTGGACATGGTTTGATATTTTTAATAAAAATATAAATTTACAAGAGAAAATTGTGCATTTTTTGGTCTTCGACCACTGAAGCTCCACCGATGACAAGGGTAGATCAGTTGAAACCACCACCACCATGTCAGACCTTGGACCCCTAACAATCACCATGTTAGGTCTTCATTTGGTACTCAAACCAAATTTCCTCTAGATTTTCCATTCTTTTTCCTATTTTTGGTTTAATGAGAATTTTCTACTTCTAGAGAGGATTTCTTGATGATTAAGTTGTAAAAATGAATATAAAATGATACTTGACCTTTACCTATAAGAAGTTGGGTCAATGGAATAGGAAAAGTAAGTCTATGTCCTAAATTTGGTCAAAAGAGGTGTAATGTTCTATTATTTTATGTGTTACTTTGTGACTAGTTTTTAGACTTTTTTTTAACAGCACCATCAACTTGCTATATCTCATTCTAGACTTTTTAGGTATGTTTCATATTTTTTAAAATAATTTTTTACAATTTCTAGCTAATTAATGGGTATTTTTTGTAGTATATTTACATATCGAGTACATATAATGCGTACAACATAATTATACAATTACACTATATGCTATTTGACTTCCAAAATTATTTTTATGAATTAAATAATTTATCTCAAAAATTTCACAAGTATTCGAAAGTCTAATTATCAGTTTTTAATAATTATCGAATGAACCTAGTAAATATATGTTTTATTAAAATTAAATATTCTCTATACCTTATTTTGAGAAATTGACCTTACTAAGATTTCTTGTCTAATTTTTATAACCTTATATTAAAATTTAACTTAATTTGGACAACTTTTCTAGGAAGCCCACTGAACGCCATGACCCAAATCGATACTAAACAGTTAGAGTTTTATTACACAACTAGTGTTTCTCAAGCTTTCCTTAGTAGGATTCATTTTGTTATTTTCCTCAGCTATACGCTCCAATCCTTATGTGTAGTAAAAGTAATCATTATCCTAAGTCCTAAGTAGTAAGTCGAAGATTGGGTTCTCATATTCCATATGGAACATGCTCTTATTACATTGTTTAATTCACTTTTTGGCCCCTTAATAGCAATTCCTTAGTCTTACCACAAAATTGCAATTCCATACAAAGATTTCTTTTTCCTTTCCCAAATTGACCTCATCAAATTTTTAAAATGATAAAAAAATAATCTAGCAACTGTAATCTTCTTCCTCCTCTCTTATCCATTGATCCCTCTCTTTCACTCTCTATCTCTCCATCTCTCTCCATCGCCATCTTCATAGTTCACCACATTCACCCATTGTTCACCAACTTTCTGTCTAGTTCACCTATTATCATCCATTTTCTACCCCCATGACGTTGTTACTGTCCTAGAAAAATCTTTGAATTTGATTTATGTTCACTAGAGGTGATTTAGAGCTATTAGTTTGAATAAAACTTTATTTTTATAAATTAGGAGTCTCGAAAAGCTTAGAATAACAATCAACTTAAACTAGAATAGCATAATTGAAACAATTTCAAGCTTCCTCCCTCTAAATTCCTATAACTTATTTTCGTACTTGTCTCTAGCATTACATGAGGTAGAGAGAAATTGATTTATGCACTTTCATAAAAATCCTATCTCTTATTTCAGTTTATCCATAAGTGCCCTAAATCTCTATACCTTGATTAGTTGCGAGTAAGCATTCTAAAACCATCTTCACTACTCATTTTTTAAGGCAAACCATTACTATAATGATGTTCCTAGCTCTCAATAATGGTGGTATGACTTGTTATGTATTTCAACCACTACTATAGTTCCTTGATAAAGCTTATGAAGTGAATCCCTTTTGTTCGCCAGTTTGAAGAAGTGGGACAAAGTATTATATAAAAAGGTTATTTTTGTCTTTTCATAACCTATTCCAAGTTGTATTCATTTATGAAATATGTGAGCAAAACAAAGTAATAATCCAATGATATCCAACTACATAAGGTAATACGTGTTTCACCTCTATTACAACTTTATTCCATTCCATATGAGTTGCAATTCCATTATAGCTTCATTACATTCAATGCAGTGAACAGACTTTTAGTTCATGAAGATGAAATTTTTATTTTGGTATTCTAAGTTTCATAATCATTGAACCATTTGTATAATTGATAATTATTGACCTGAATGAATTGTTACATTTTTGGACACAAAAATGTTATTAAGCTATAGTGAAAATAGTGTATTGTGTGAGAAAATTGCATGTTTACAATAAAAATAAAAAAAATTACACAAATACCAATTGCGTTAAATTAATTACATAAGTACAGTAGGAAAATCGCGTTGCATATAATAAATGCGACATTACTCTTGTTCAAAATAAAAATGCAAAGACATTATGCTTTTGAGATTCAAACTCATGTCCTCATATAGTCATGCCTGCACCTTTACCACTAAACTATGATATTATATCTAATATGTATACTAATATCTTATTTATTAAATGCAATTTAACAATGATACCTAATTTATTAAATCCCAATTTACAAATGCAAGATATTTATAAATTATGATGTTGCATTTTAAGATGTGATTTAGCATTCATAATTAGGTAACTAATTTTATCTCATTCATATTTATGTAACTTTTTTAAAGAAGAATGGTAGACATGTATTGAACATTATATTGTGTTCATATAGTTTATTTCTTCAATCCCTTCTTTTTATATCCTTTTGCATTTTCAATAGTGTAATTGATTACGATTTATTGTTAGTAATTATTTATTTTTTGGTTATAAGATCATATGTTTTGTAGATGTCCCCTTCCTATCGTGTGATAGATGTGTATTATGTATAGTGAAATTTAATAAGAACAACTTAAAGTTTTCAAAAATAAAGCAAATCGAATCAAACTGTACTTGAAACAATTTAGTTTAGATTCTTCATTTGTTAGAAGCAATTCAGTTCAGAAGAGATCTAAATTCAACCATTATAAATATCGTTTGGTTTGGCTCCATATTAAGTGGGACTGAATGACGAATTACTTGAAATGCTGATGTATCCTTGCTAATAATTCTTTGTGAACTTATTGGAAATGAATTAAATCCATGACCTTGGTTTCAATAACATATGCTTAATCAAACACTAACAATGCATTAAAAGTTATAATTGATGGTGAGGATGTAATTTTAATCTTTTAAAATATAGAGCAATGTTAACTTCATTTTGATTGTGACTTACCTACCTTAGTCATTGCTAAGCAAGATGCTGAAACACCCTTGGCAATCTTTTAGATGATTCATAAAGAATAATCTTATTCGTATCTATTGGTAAAGTGTAAAATGCTATATTTCTATCTATCTATGGGAATGGAACCCATTGAACATGGGTTTTGTGACTTTGTGCTTTATAATTATTTGAATAGATGATGCTTCGGCTTGTAATCTCTAATTTAACATGATATAATACAATCACAAGCTTAATTACTATGATATTTTCCCTTAATTTGGTTAAAATCAAGAGGAATGATCCTTAAAGATCTAAACAAAAAGTTAATTAGGCCTTTTCTTTTTTTAATCATCATTGTCTAGCCCCCCAACATAATTTGAAACAATCGCCACATAATTCGAAATAATAAAAAAGCACGAAGTTAGAAGTTATACCAAAAACATGGAACTCCCAAATAACAACCTTAATAAAAGCAAAGTGAAGTGGGGTAAGAAGATCTCTCTCTCTTTTTTATCTCTCTTACTTTATTTTGAATATCTTGAAAAAACATTTATGTTGAGTGTAATTTAAGAAATGATGTTAAAAGCTTAAACTATTTTTTTTTTCCCATTTGCTAAGTTAAGCATTTAACTCAATATGCTATTCTTATTCATTTTCTCTATCTTTTTTTTTTCTTTCGTAATATGCATGTAAGAGATTAAGAAACATTTATTTACCACTAGAAAAAATTCTTTTACTATCAAATTCAATACAAACTTAATTGTTGTTGCAAAATTGCAAAAGAATTATACATGTGTCTAAATATAGACTCATGTAAGGGCCAGTTCCAAACTATGAACTGTCCTTGATCGAATTGGGCAATTCAAGCCTGTGGTCCAAACCATCGAGCCCATAAGGGCTAGGTAGTTCAAGGTGGCTGAACCAGTGGGTTGAATTACCGGTTCAGCAGCCCTTATGTAGTAATTATTAAAAAAAAAACAAAAAACTTACATTTACCGACACTCCACTATGCTACAATGTCCCCTATAATTTAAGTTGCATTCAAATTCTCTCCATGTGGACCCCATATGCTTCATGATTCACGAAGACAAAAGCAACATATTACCATTAGGAAATAATGCAACATAACATGAAGAAATCTGAAAATTGTCGGATTGCATTGTATATGGAGTCATTTGGTATGGTATGTAGCGCGATTCGTGATGAAAATTTTTTTGCAGAGAGAAGAGTGTGTTAGAACAATTCAAAAATTTAAATTTCGAATGTTGAAACTTTCCACTATAAATTTGCTATTGTTAGCTGTGTGAAGACTTCACAATTTTTTTTCATTCCTCATTCAAGAATTCATACTGCCATACTTTTAATATTCACTCATTTATATTTTCATCTCGTTTGAAACCTTTGCCATGTTGTTTTGAATCCAACCATTTTCGCTGTGCGTCCTTTTGTTCTTGCAATAAATTTCAATTGCATATTAGCATTCTCTTATTGCCAATTGCCTTCAAAATTAAAGGGGTGTAAATTTTTGTAAATTGATGAACAATTATTTTTTCTTTACAAATCTTTCTTCTGTTAAATCTAAGTAAAAGAATTCTAATTATCCCTATAGAGCAATTCTTGCACCGTATCTTTTTCAAGAAGAAGTACGGTACCATAGTACGTCGTCCACACCATAGTGGTTCAAGGACATTTCAACATACCCGGAGTACAAGTACGACATCAAGGAGGAGAGGGCGCATGAGTTGATGGAAAACGTTGAATGCTAAGTTACATTACCTCCTGGATACAAACCTTCATGCATGAGTGTTCCTATAAGACTGGTTGGATATAAATCTCCATACATGAGTGTCCTTAGACAACTTGCTAGATTTGAATTTCAATGAATGAGTTGCCCCGCGGTCATGTTTGAGGATGAGGAGGACGACATAGAAATGATTCCAGAAATTGAGAAGCAACTTTGGGTCATCATGTAGTTGGCGGTTCAAGGCCTTCGGGCTTAGGTAAGCACCCCTAAACCCAATAAATCTAATATTTTCACAACATATTATTGTAAAGCTACAAATGAGAAGGGGAACTTGCAAGCATTTTACAACTACTACAATGTGAGCTACACTTATAAATTGGGGAAGGGATATGTTACTCTTAACAAGCACTTGAAATTGAAACATCCCAGGGAGCTGGGGATAAATAGAATGTGATAATAGATTACTTGAGGCAGTAGTTTGTTTGGACAAGTGTTAATGAGATATGATCAAGAGAAGCATAAGTACTAATGAGCCACCCACTAAGGAACATTATTACTTATTTATGGGTGAGTAATTGTTGGCATAAAAATTAAAGAGGCAACGGTCTGGTAGGCAGTTGTCTGAGCTATAACACTACATGAACACAAATTTCGAGTTTTTTGAAAATATCTCTATTAAGGAATTCAATATTTTAGAGTGCTGGTAGAGGTGCATAAGGAACTATCTACTCTTATCTCGCATTGCAGGTGAAGTACTTGTTGCTCTAACATCGATGTTCACTGTTAAGCAAGCATTTAGAGTCGTAGGCCTCATCTTTGACAATCGATGAGCCTTTCTTTCTATTGTCAACATTGAGGAAAGCACGAAAGATTAGTATAAGGTAGCCTACATATGGTAAGAATCATGTGGGACATTGAGTAAGGAAAATGAATACTTTAGCAACTAGAATAGATCCGACAGAAGCCTTAGCTCGACTGTAAGTTCTACTCTTGAGCATGAACTACTGACGTAAAGAGACACTTAGTAACTACTAAAAAATCTTCTTTCATTTTTATTTTTGTTCCTTCTAAAAAAGTTTTGTCATTTAGAAAATTTTTTTCGTAATTACTTCTAAAAAACTAAATGGTATAAATTTTCTAAAAGTAGTGATCCAATCTTAGGATTTTTCAAATTATTATCGAGTAAAGTTATTTTTCTTTCGAAAAATTAAATTAGATAATTACATACACTTTTTTTTTCTTCTTAATTTAAAATTGACCAACATATTAAAGGTTTTCTAAAAATCCAAATCGAATTATAACAGTCAGATTCTGACTAATGGATACATAGGTACCTTTAGATTGATAGTAAAATCAACTAAAAAAAATTTTCTCACCTACCCCTAAATTCTTCGTGACTAAACTTTTACAAGAATTTTTTGTACCAACTAACAATACTAAAACTGGATGGTATTTTATTTTATATTATACTCTGTTACTATACTTCGATTAAGTAGATATATATTTTTTTGTAACGTATTACTACGATTTATAGTTAATAGTGATGTTGTATTTTATTTCTTTCTTATACTTTGCAATTCTATGAGCAATAAGAATTATTTGTCAGTTGCAACTTTTTTTACTTTACTCAATATTACTCATTATTTTAATATTGCTCTAATATTAACTTTACGTGAGCCAAACCTATTAATTCAGAATGGAGTAAAATTTCAACTAAAAATATCGGTTAATCATATATACGATATTTTGTGTTATGTTATATGAATATATGTGTTAATACGTTATGTTTTATGATAATCTTTGAAAATGAAATTTAAGTGCTGGAGGAGATTAATAAATATTTCCAAGGACATGGAATTTGGAAAATAAGTAAGAAAGTTGAAATTATTTATGTAATTAATAACTAAGAAGATAAAAAAATAAATATGAAAAAAAAAATTGGAGGAACCGGCTGGAGACCTATGACAATCTGCGTCGGTCACGGCTCGACCTTATACCAGTCCATGAATCGGGATCTATGTCAGTTCGGCCTAGAAAATAAGTCTATCTAAATATTATGTTTTCACATAATCATGTTATTTACATACTTATTAAAGGGAGATGTGAGAGGAGGAGTAGGAAAACTTAGTTTTTTAGAGCGTGTGCATGATAACCAGATCAAACATGATGCTCTTAATTATTCGTGATTCGTTCTTGGTTGATTTGCTTTTGTTTTTTCTAGAGTAGTTCTGTTAGCTGAAAAGTATACGAGTGCTCCTTATTTTAAAATAGGAGGAGGACATCTCTATTTGGGGATTTCGGCTTTTGATCTTTACCGTACGATGATTCCAAAATGGACAGACGAGAGGACTGCTGATTAGGGCCATTGAATCGCTTTTGAGATTGACAAAATGATGACATAATCCATGGTTTTTAAGTGGAAATGGACCAAGCCCAACTTCTTAAGGCTTTTTGAATTAAGCTTAAAGCTTATAACAAGTCCAATAGGGATTTATAAATTTCTAGACTAAATTTTATGCGCAAGAAAACATACTGAAGTTAAAATCAAATGAATTAATTCAACAATTCTTATTCCAAATTTATTAAGTCAGGTCTTTTAAGATTTTCTTAAAATAGGGTTAGGCTCTCTAATCCTACTATAAGCCTAAGAAACCGGTTTATGACAATACGTTGGACCAAAGACCGATGGTTGTATGCAAATTTCCTAATTAACATCTACTGTTTGTTGTTTTTGTAGTATGCAGCTTCTTTATGAATCAAAGTAAATGCAATTAGCATATTTTTAATATATTTTAACAACATTAATAATATATTACTATAATTAAACCCAAGCATGGTTTGAATTTGGGACTCACATCAAACCAGTTCGATGGGGTCTACCATCCCAAGTTTGACTTATAGGGTTGGTAGGTCCTTAGCCGATGAGACTGTTAGCCCCATCTAACTTAAGAGGTCTCAACTCATCCATGTAAATATATACTAAAGAAATTTTAAAAAATTTAGAAAAACAAAGAAGAAAAGAAATGAAAAAAGATAAAAGAAAATTATAAAAGAAAATTTAAATTAAATTTCATATGAATAAAAAGAAATAATTTTTCATTCACAACATTTAATGTGCTTCTATTAACAATATCGAATGAATATGATATAAAAGCATGTTTAATTTGGTATATATAAATTTTTACCAAAAGAAAATCCCACTCAATGTAGGATTAATTTTTACTTTTTGAACTTCATTATGGCTTTTAGATTTTGTCCCACTTAATAATACTATATGTCAATTGGATGTGATTTATAAATAAATGCACATCTTTAACAATCACTTTTTAAAATAGGTTAAAGGCTACATAACTATTGGGCTCAAATTTTTTTAATTTAAATATTTAGTTAATTTCTTTTTAGTTTCTTTTAATTTTAATTTAAAAAACTTGTATTGTCAAGATTCATGGGTCCAATAATTAGAATTATAAACTGGTGGGTCTAAGAGTTAACTTGGAACTTGTCTCGGTTCTAAATTGGGTCAAATTCAAATTCGTGCTTGGGTCTAACTATAGTTGTATACTTCTTTTTTTTTTTCATGCATTTATAGGTTGTTTACATGTTATCTTTTTTTCCACTTACATTACTGGTGATATATGCAGTTTTAAGTAACTATGTTATGCTTTAAATTTTATTATATATTTAATTTTTACACATGTATTGCAGGAACATACTTATTAGTATGATCAATTTATATTAGTGAATACAAGTATGTAAGAGACTCTAGCAACCAACCCCATTTAAAATATTTCTTTAGTTTTATTTTTGTTTTAACTTATTGAGTCTAGAAAAAAGAAATTAATAAAAAGGTATGAAAAGAATTATAAAAATGTACCATCTTTTTAGTAGATAATTATAACACATATATTATTTACGTAGCCTGCGTAGCAAGCTCTTTAAGGATAATTACGCACTTCCATGCATGGGCTTAGCAAAATATACATGATAGAACCACCTCATAAATGCAGTTACTTAAAAATAAAAAACAAAATGGTAAACATCAAGAAATTATTCCCATTTGCATTTTGTTGTGTTGGTGAGGTATAAGGATGCTTGGTTGAGAAAAGTTGGGGAACACGCGTCTATTGAATGCCTAACAGCTTGTACAGGTGAATTTATAACGATAGCTTATTTTAATCCTCATGTAGGGTAAAAACAGAAAAAAAAAAAAGAATAGTAACTACAATTTAAGCATAAAAATATTGTTTAAAGATTTCAATATTATAGTAGAAAGATGCGTTTTATACCATACTGTGGAGAGCATATAAGTTATGGGATGAGAATGGGCAAAAACCAATATGGATGATTCTCCCATTGGTACATTTCTGTGGCCATATGCTTGCCTTCACAATTTAGTTAAAATACTTTATGTTTATTTCTATATACTATCGTTAGACTAGTATATCGTGAATGGTATAGTGTTAAAAATTGTTATATTAGTTATTGGGATAAATCTATTATTTATTTAAGCTTGACTCATTAAGACAAGTGATACGATTTAAGGAGTTACGTTCATATTGGGATGATTTAGGGAGATTTAGCTTGATGGGCTTAGAATAGGGATTGTTGAACTAGTTTGTCTCCCTCTAACTTTTCTTAGGCAAGCTCATACACTAAGGCTACTGGTTTTGGGCTCATTAACTAGCACATTTTAGATAACCATAAATTGAGCAGGCTCTATCTCATCCATTGATTACTTAGATGATTTGACAGATGCCATTATGTCTAAGAACCTATAAATACCTAATATTTCCTTATCATATAAGAACTCTTACAGAGATCGGAGAAATGACGTTCTATTGTGAAAACTCTGCTCTCTAAGATCAAATAGTGTTCAAGCAAAGAACTGATCTTGTTCACTTAAACTAAAAGATAAACGCTTGAAGTTCCCCAAGGAAAATGCCTGAGGTTCCCTAAGGTTGCCTTGTCTATTACTTGTGCATTTGAGACATTGAGATTACCTGTTCCTCTTCTCTACCTGATTCTTATTTAATCATTCCCTTAGGTGGCGATTTCGCTTAATTTCTTTGAAGCTACGTAATGTAGTATGTATGTGACCACTTCAATTGGACCCCTACTTCTACATTTTGGCGACTTCACTAGGGAAGAGTGATTGTAGAGACATGGTGATGGGAATTAGGCTACTAGACCTTTGACTTGCAGCTGAGCCCGAGGACTAGAGGGATTGACATGATGAATTCTTTTATTCCAACCGACCTTGCCGATGCCGAGGCCGAGGCCGAGGCCGAGTACTTTCTTGCCGAGGCCGAGGCCGAGTACTTTCTTGCCGAGTCGTATGACTGGCCATCTTTTTATAATGTGTTGAATTGAAGATTACTCACTAGCGCTTGAGCTGACTAATTACTTGGCATATTCTTTGCCGAGAAGTTGAGAAAGAGAGACTCCAAACTAATTAAGCTATCTTTGCTAGGACAAGCCATTTGTCCATACCTTTTTGTTTGTATTTTATAACAACCTCACCAATGTAACATTGCTACATATACAATATCATGTGCAGAATTCGTTGCACCAACGATTGTTTTTTTTTTTATATTCATTTTTACCCTTTTGTATTTTGTACATTAATTCTTTAGGAAATGCCCTTTTTGTTTTTTTCTTTTTAGGTAAGTTTCCTTAACTTATGGGTATAAATATTCTTGTACTTATAACTATATCGGAGATCAGATCATCATTAATACAAACGGAGTACTTTTTTCATTACGTAAATATTGTTTATTTACTCTTGGCATCGCTCTTATCCTTTCCTTTAACTAAGGTTAGGTGGTGAGTAATCTTACCGAACTGATTCATGCGTTATATCGAATTGTACTATGAGTCCTTGAAAGTTCTATTGATGCGTCATATCCTCTAGAGCTATTCATGGGTTTTGCAAGTTATTCGTGGGTTTTGCTTACTATTCCATTCATCCTTTTTTCCTTTTTACACTTTCCCTATTAATCCTTTTCGAGCTTGCTGCAAGCTTGGACCCATTTAACTACCGGCCTTGTTTGTTCTTGGTTATAGTTCACAACATCTTGGTATTGAACTGTAGGTTTCGTATGAACTGCAGTTGGTTCTTCTTGAAGTTTTGTTATACTCTGTCTTACGTATGTGAAATAGAGCAAATTACTATATTCATTTAACTATTGTGTTGTTAATTGTTAATTTCCTGAAGTATTTGTTTGAACTTTGCATTTGTGAGGAAAAATGGCAGAATCAAGTATGAATGTTAGTATTGGCAATGATAGTGGAGTTGTCCACCATGGACGATAGTCTCAGGAAACTCCCAGAAGTACTGACGAGAGACTTAATGAGATAGTTAACCTCTTAATAGATTTGACCTAAGCTACTTAACCTATTAAAGGTTAAAACCTAGCTTAACCCATTCGAGGTAGAGGAGTTGGAGGACGAGTAAGGCGAATGATAGGCCTAAGAGAGCTAAGAAGGTTATTTTGAAGAAAAAC
This sequence comes from Lumnitzera racemosa, assembly GCA_024138005.1. NCBI lineage: Eukaryota > Viridiplantae > Streptophyta > Magnoliopsida > Myrtales > Combretaceae > Lumnitzera > Lumnitzera racemosa. The sequence continues at coordinate 69,943,795 of JAMXBC010000004.1, read as the reverse complement.
GTATATGAATCCCTAGAGCATCTGACCATATGTAGCTTTGGATTCTAAGTTTTAGTGGATCTAGGAATGCCGATGAGTATTTGGAGTGGGAAAATAAAGCAGAGCGTGTGTTTGATTATTATCAATATAAGAATTATGAGAAGGTGAGAACTGCTGTTGTTGAGTTCTCTAGATATGCCGCCATGTAATGGAAGAATTTTTAGGTCATAAGAAGACAAGAAGGCTACCGGGAGATTAATACTTGGCCTGAGATGAATAGAGTGCTTAGAAATAAGTTCGTGCTGGAAATTTACCTCCAAGATATTTTCACTCGGCTTTAGGAGATGAGATAAAGAGGCCAAACTATTGACGAGTATGTTCAAGAGTTTCAAATGCTCACAATTTGTTACAAAGTGGAGGAACCACCAACTCTAACAGTTTCAAGATTCATTACTGGGTTAAGAGGTGACATTTGAGACATTGTGAAGCTTTAACAATTTGATACAATGGATGAAGCTATTAGGATTGCCCAACGAGTAGAGAGGTAAAGGAGGAGCTGAGTACCAGTGAAGATGTCGACTAGTTGACTCGAACCGGTAAGTAACCAAGCTCAGCCAAGTACAGAGTCGAATAGAAAGATTGATGTCCGAGCTAAGTAGAAAGGCTGACTTGATGGTAAAATGTTGACTTGAACTTATGAGAAGGGGCAAGGGTCTGACAGGAAGATTAGTCAGATCAAGTGCTTCAAGTGCCAAAGGTCTAGACATAAGGCTGATTAGTGCTCGAATCGATAGACGATAGTCATTAAGGGAGACATCCTGAAGCTAAAAGTAGAAAGGACAAATAAGGAACTCGAGGAGGAGGAGGTTCTTGTCGAGAAAGAAAATGCCATAAAAGGAGCTGATTGAGAAGGACATATTTGTTGAGAACTTTGACAAGTTACTCATAGTTGTCCGACACACTATAAATGGAACCTTCATAAGAGGAGGAGTAGAGAGAGAATTTGTTCCATACCATCCGTAAGGTGAATGACTAGGTGTATGCCTTCACCGTGGATAGTAAAAGTTGCACCAATGCAGTAACAGCCAATCTTGTTTCAAAACTGAAGTTACCAACTATTGCACATCTGAAGCCGTATAAGTTGCACTGGTTGAGTGAGAAAGGAGCATTACATGTCACTCAGCAAATACTACTACTGATTATTATAGGGAATTACTCTGACTAGATTCTCTATGACGTATTGCCCAGGTACACTTCTTACGTATTACTGGATAGGTCGTGGTTGTTTGATAGGAGAGTTATATACGATGGTTATAGGAATACGTATGTGTTCGAGAAGGATGATCAGAAAATCATGCTGAATCTGATGCCATTGAGAGAGGTTAATAAGTTATAGATGAAACTTGCTCGCAAGTGGAAGAAGGCATTGGTGACGAGTAGAGCCAAGCTCTAAGAGGCCATAAATGCTAATGAGCTAACCCTCTTATTTGTCAAGCGACTATTGGAAATAAAGGAGCGGGGTGAGTTACCCTAGGAGATTAAGTTGTTAGATGAATATGTTGACCTGTTCCCAGATCAATTACTTGAGAGGTTACCCTCAACTTGAGGCAAAAAGCGCTACATTGACTTAGTACCAGGCGCTGCATTGTTGAATAAGCCAACTTATCGGATGAATCCTGAGCAAACTTTTGAGCTCCGATGTTAAGTCAATAAGTTGCTGGAGAGAGGCTATGTAAGAGAGTCACAGTCCTTATGTTATGCCTGTACTTCTAGTGTTGAAGAAAGATGGAACCTAGTGAATGTGTGTAGATAGTCAAGCTGTGAACAAGATTACGATAAAATATAGGTATCTAATCCCGAGGCTAGAAAACATGTTGGATGAACTCAATGGAGCTAAGATTTTCAGCAAGATTGATCTTAAATCTAGCTACCATCAAATCCACATGAGGCCAAGAGATGAGTGGAAGATTGCATTCAAGACTCGATAAGGACTTTATGAATAGATGGTCATGCCCTTCGGCTTGTTGAATGCCCTGAACACTTTCATGAGGCTAATGAACCATATGCTAAGATATCTCATAAGGAAGTGTATCGTAGTGTATTTTGACGATATCTTAGTCTATAGTACCAACATGTCGAGTCACTATAAATATCTCAGAGCCGTCCTAGATATCCTTCGTGTTGAGAGACTATTCGGCAATCTAAAGAAATGTTGCTTTTGCCAGGAGGAAGTGGTATTCTTGGGCTATGTACTTAGTGGAGGAGGCTTGTAAGTTGATGATAAAAAGATTCGAGCAATTATTGAGTGGCCAACTCCTATGACTTCTGCCAATGTGAGAAGTTTCCACGGAATGACTTCGTTTTACGGAAGGTTCATCAGGAATTTCAGCACCCTTGCCACACCATTTACTAAGTTAATAAAGAAGAACACTGACTTCCGATAGGGAGAAAAGGAGGAGAGGAGTTTTACAGAGATAAAAGAAAGGTTAGCCTCCACCCTATTGTTAGTGTTACCTAATTTCAACAAAATTTTTGAGTTGGAATGCGATGCGTCAAGCATTGGAATAAGTGTTATCCTAATGTAGGAAGGTCGATCAATTGCCTTCCACAGTGAGAAGCCCCAGTTAAATTATTCTATGTATGATAAAGAACTTTTAGCATTGATCTGAGCACTGTAAGTATGACAGCATTATTTACTGCCGAGAAAATTTGTCATATATACTAACCATGAATTGCTGAGGTACCTTTGAAGTCAGATTAAGTTGTCAAAGCGGCAGGCGAGATGGGTAGAATTCTTTGAAGGATTTAATTTTGTAATAAAGTATAATTAGGGAAAGAGCAACGTAGTTGCAAATGCTCTTTCGATGAGATATGTGCATTTATTAGAATTATAGACTAGACTATTTGGGTTTCCAAGTATTAAAAAACAGCATTCTAAGGATCCACATTTTGGACCCATAATTTCATGATGCATCGATGGGATGACAGTAGACGAGTATCATGTGGAGGATGGCTACATTTTCTGAGGTGGAAAATTATGTGTTGAATTGTTCACTAAAGGAGCTAATAATCAGGGAAGCTCACAGTAGAGGACTCTCCAAACATTTTGGAGAAAGGAGAACCTGTAAAATGTTAAATGACCGATTCTTTTGGTCGAGAATGAGGAGAGATATACACTGAGTTGTCGAAAGCTGTACTGTATGCAAAAAGGCTAAGTAGCAAATCGAGCAAGGGAGAGTAATGCCTTTACCTATTCTAACAAGGCTATGGACTAAATTGAGCATGGACTTCGTTCTCAAACTGCTGCGAACAACTCGAGGCAAAAATTTTGTAATGATAGTTGTGGATAGGTTCAGTAAGATGGCACACTTTGTGCCTGTACGAAAACTAACGATGTTTCGGCTATTGCTTCTCTCTTCTTACAGGAGATTGTGTGGATATATGACATGCCGAAAAGTGTAGTCTTTAATAAAGATTTGAAGTTCTTGAGCCAAATTTTTGGAAAACTTTGTGGCATTGGCTAGGAACTAAATTACTCTTTAGTACTTTATGTCACTCCTAAATTGATGACCAAATAGAGGTGGTTAATCGTACTATGGGGTCACTGCTTCGAGCTATAATAGGTAAGAACTTGGCTGATTGGGACGTTTGCTTGCTAGTGATTGAGTTCACCTACAACCAAACAGTATATGAAACTACTAAGCAAACTCCCTTCAAGGTGATCTATAGGTTTAATCTCGAGTTGCTGTTCGATTACGCCCTTGTACTAGCACTTGCGCAAGAGGACCCTAACGCATCGGCCATGGCACAACCCCTTTAACACATCTATGACAAGGTCATTTGGTACATCGACCAAGCTACTAGAAGAATGTGAGAAAGGATGAAGGGTAGAATAGCTAAAAAATTTCAACCGGGAGACTTAGTACAGCTACACCTCAACAAGGAATGAATCCTGAATAAGAGAAGGAACAAATTATCTGCAAGAGTGAAATGAACTTCCAGAATCCTCCAAAAGATCAATGATAATGCCTATAGACTGAAATTGCACGAAGACTACGGGGTTTTTGATACCTTTAACATTGCCGACCTTAGTTCGTATTACCTTAATGGAGAATTGAGTGAACACCATTCGAATTTGATCCCAAATTTAAAGCAACTCGAAGAGAACGATGGGAATTTGGCTATCAGACCTGTGACCTGTAGCCAAGCCCAAGGACTAGAGGGACTGGTATGACGAATCTTTTTGTTCCAACTGACACTTGTTGAGGCCGAGTACTTCCTTGCTGAGTTACCATCTTTCTGTAGTATGCTGAATTGAAGATTACTCACTAGCACTTGAGCAAACCAATTACTTAGCATATCCCTTACCAAGAAGCCGAGAAAGAGAGATTCTAAACTAACTAAGTTAAACCTGCTCGAATAAGCCATCTGTTCATACTTTTTTTTATCTATATCTTCTAATAACCTTACCAATGTAGCAACGCTACGTGTACAATATCATAGGTAGAATTCATTGTAGCAATGATTATTTTTGTTGTATATTCATTTTTATCCTTTTGTATGTTGTACATTACTTCCTTAGGAAATGGCCTTTTTGTCTTTTCCTTTTTAGGTAAGTTTCCCTGACTTATGGGCATAAATACCCTTGTACTTGTAGCTGTAAGGGAGATAAGATCATCATTAATACATACGGAGTATTTTCTTCTTTGCTTAAACACTGTTTGTTTGATCTCGGTATCACTCTTATCCTTTTTCTTCAGCAATGTTAGGTGGTAAGTAACCTCATCGGACTGATTTGTGTGTTATATTGAATTGTACCGTGAGTCCCTGGAAGTTCCATTGATGTGTCATATCCTTTAGAGCTATTCATAGGTTTTTCTTACTGTTCCATTCATCATTTTTTTCCCTTTTCACACTTTCCCCATTAATCCTTTTTGAGCTTTCTGCAAGCTTGGATTCATCCAGTGATTGGCCGCATTTGTTCTTGGTCATGGTTTGCAAAACATGGCACCTCCTAGGAAGAGAACAACCGGTACGTCTAATATTATGTCCCGAGAGCTCGACACTAGTGTTGAGTTTATTAAGTAGAATCTACTCCCACCGCTTGAAAATACTAGCTAGGACTATTTAGGGCTTGGGGCTTCTCTTGGTCCCATACAGACGATGTAGACTATGCAGAAAGCCACCATGGCTTTAAATCAGTTCATGGCTATGTTTTAACTTATCCTTACTAGGATGGCTGCAATTGCTGCTACACAACAAGGTATGGCTTTGCCAAACCTTATAGTTGCTACACAGCCAAATGTTACTACCTCAACTCAACCAATTAATCCTCCAACCATTGAAGAGGATCTTCATAAAGGAGGAGGTGATGAAACCTCTGTGCCGGAACTTGTACAATAACCAACTCCTGCACCAAAGAATGCAAGAGTCCATTTAGGCGGCTTTTCATCTTCACAGGTGCCTACTCCTTCATCCAATCTCACCATCCTAATCTTAGGAGGATTTACTTCTCATCCTAATCTTGCCCCTATTCCACTACCTACATCTACAACTTCTGTTCCAAAGACCTCTTTTATAACAAAGGAAGACTTAGACGATTATATGAGAGAAATACAAGCTAGGTTGTCTATGAGAGTACCAAAGTTGAAACTCCCATATCACCAATGCATTGCAACAAAGCCATACCTTAAGAACTATGTAAGTCCTAAATTCATGCTATTTAATGGCAAAAAGGAAGTGCGAAGGAACACCTCCTAAAATTTATTGAAACCTTAAAGCCTTATAGGTTTAATGATGACCTAAAGCATAGAGAATTCTCTAAATCACTGACGGAGAAGGCATACTCTTGGTTTGTTAACCTCCCTTTAGGATCAATTGATTTATAGGGAACTATCTGCAAGCTGTTCCTAGAGAAATTCTTCTTTACTTAGGAATGGGTTACGATTACAGATATGGGAAGAACATGACAAAACTCGAAGGAAGATATGATGAATTACATAAAGCGTTTCGGAGAGCATACGCTATACATCCAAGATGTGTGTAATGAAAAAGAATTAGTGAAGATTTACATTAAGGGGACATTCACTAAGTACGCTATCCACCTAGAAAATGTGAATTTATATTCTTTCTCTGCACTAGTCAAGACTGTGAGAAGAACTAACAATTCCATTACGCAACAACAGATAGAAAGTGGAGGATTCGATAAACGAGCAACATTTGTTAGCTCAACTTAAGGAGAAAGTCTTAGAGACAACAAGAAGCCAAGGAATAATAGTTCACGAGGCTCTACATCAGCTATATCATTCTCGTGCTTAATGGGTAAGGTACATGTTGTACTTGACTAGTGGTTACGGGATGGGCACATAAAACTACCAAGGGTAAAGCGTTTGCTAACTACAAACGAGAAGAATGACCTTAGGTTCTATAGATATCATAGGACCATGGGTCATTCGACTAAAGAGTGTTGGACATTGAAGAAGATATTTAATGACAGGGTTCGTAATGGGGAACTTGTCATAGAGAATAATGACATACGTAATAATCCGCTCTCGGCACATAATGCCCATTGTAGTGCTACAAATGCTATTAGTCATGATCCGTGACAAGAGGAAAGAGATGTGTAATAGACTGTGGTATATGAAGAGAAGGAAACAGTAATAGAAACCAATCATGGTGGATACCTATCAGTGGTTGTCGCCTTAATGAAGACCTCTAACTTCAAGAGGTTCTTCAATTTATTGGGATTCAATGAAGATGCATGGCTTATAGCAGTGACTGCACTTACCTATATTTCTAAGAGACAATATAGGGAGTGCGTTGCAGCGTAGCCAGTACGAAGAATGGCCAACGCACATGAGAACGTGATACTCTTTACTAATGTAGACATGTGTATAAAGAACCTTAATCACAGCTGTTCTCTTAATGTAGAAAGTATGCTTAATAGGCATCATATTAAGAGAACATTCATAGACAACGAATCTTCCATAAACATTATGCCAATGTCTACATTTAAGGCCTCAAGGATAGACAACTAAAGCTTGGTGAAGAAATCTATTGCAGTATCTTACTGAAACAACTACAGACACAATAGGGTATGTTAACGTGGACTTTAAAGTTAGACCTGTACAGGGATTCATGCAATTCCACATGAGTGATGCGCTCGTATCTTACCATCTTTTAGTTAGGAGGAAGTGGTTGCATGATCACAACCTTATACCCTCAACATGGCACCGGTGCATTAAAGGCTATTGGAAGGGTAAAGATGTCTTCATTGTGGCTACAAAGAACCCATTTGAACATAACAAGTCTTATCTAGCCGACGCAGGGTTCTATGATGAGTATACTGAAGATGGAGAGATTGCCATTGCTAAACCCTTTATCACACCATTGCCTACAAGGGAGGAGACCCAGGATAAACAAAAGAAGAAGATGAGAATGCAAGGCTCCCATAGGGGCAAGAAGAAGCAAAGAAAAGATGAAGCCATAGAAAGTTTTGTCAGGGAAGATGGACAAAGGGTGTATTGCTTATGACGGTCTTCGGGATTTGAGGAAGCTTTTTAATCTTCCTCAGATCCCATACCGGTGAAAGAAACTTAGCCTACCCTTCCTCAAATGTAAGACCAAATAAAACCTTAAGCTAAAGAGATTGAGGCATTGGACTTCGCAGGACCAGGAGAGTCTCCACAACCTATCTTCATTAATGAGAATCTATTGCAAGAAATTAAGGTCCACTTAGTAGAGTTGTTGAAGGAATATAAGGACACATTTTCTTGGACATATGATGAGATTTCAGGATTGGACCCCAGTCTAGTGGTGTATAGATTGAGCATCGTGCCTAGGGTTAAGCCAGTAAAGTAGGGACAACGAATTTTTCGTATCGCAGTAGAAGGATAAATAAAATAAGAGATTGAAAAGTTCCTCCAAGTTGACTTCATTAAGCCAATTGAACACCTTACTTGGCTAGCTAATATCATGTTAGTAAAAAAGAAAAATGGTCAGATACGCATTTGCATAGACTTCCATGATCTTAACAAGGCTTACTTAAAGGATGATTTTCCATTACCAAATATTAACACATTGGTGGATGTCACAGCTGAACATGAATTATTCTCATTCATGGATGGCTTTAGAAGAAAGGCGAGGTATTGCCAAGTGCAACCTTGCTAATTACTAGAGATGACTTAGTATTGTTTATGATCGCTTGGCCAATAAAAGATCTTTTCAACAAGGTGATGTTGTACTTTGCGCAGCAAAGCATGTGTGGTGAGGTATTCCAACGCTAAAGTTTACATCGAAGTGGGAAATGTAAGCCCCAAAGTTCAGCTAAGTAACCATAGGATTGAACTTAGAACCCAAGGTTTAGGGCGATCGGCTAAAGGATCCGATCACACCTAAATTATAAATTATTGAGAGAAATATTAGTAAAAATGACCCCGTAAACTTAAATTTAAGAAAATAAATAGTAAAATAGGAGACTATAAAATTTTCAAATTTTAAGCATAATAATTGCTAATTACTGAAAAGGCAAAAAGTATAATCTAATAACTAATAAACTACTAGAGATAGATTATATGTATACTAAAAATTTTAGAATGACTAAAATAATATTTAGGAATGTTCACGTGTACCTCACATGTATTTACGTGTAGATAAAAATACGCGTAATTACCTAAATTGGCCAAAAACTAAGCAAATAATTAAAGAAAAATATAAAATAATTATGGAAAAATAAGAAAAAAATAAGAAGAGGATAAGATGATGCAAGATCAGGTCGTGGTCAAAAAAAGAAAATTTGGCCAATAAAAATTGAACAACTTAAAAGCAAAAAATTAATGAAATTGGACAAAGTCTTGTCAAATTGATGCATAATAATTAAAAAAACGTCTATAAATAGCAAGAAAAATTCAGAAGCTCATTTAGACAGATACAAATTAGAAAAAAATTAGAGAGAGCTGAAAATTCGAGAGAAAATCCAGAAAATAAAAAAAATAAGAAAAACTGTGCAGTTAGGGATTTTAAAGGGAACCCACACCAGACGAGGAGCTGGGAGTGGACGGCCACCACCACCACACAGTGGTGGCAGCGCTCATGCCGGCCGACAAGGCCACGGTGGCCCGCGATGGCCGGAGCCACCCAAACTGGTGAGTCCAAATTCCAGCCCGATTCTTGTGAAATTTTGTAAAAATAGTAAATATAATTAAAAAATTATGAATTTTGTTATTCTGAGATATTTTTGTATGTAGTTTGTAGTAAAAATATTATTTAGATGAACACATGTCCCGTAATATAGGGTCCTTAAGAAATCATGCAAAACCGAACACATTTCGATTTAGAAATAAATGACCTTAGGAGTGTAGTTTGGAGCTCAATTTTTTTTGTAGGATGCTCATATGATATAGAACAGTGCTATGAAGCCATTTTTTAAAAATTAATTTTCAAAATTTTTAAGTTAAATTTTAGCCCTAAAATGATGGTAAAATTGGGTGATTTAGGGTTAATTAGGTGATTAGGATGTTAATTACTGATTTAGATAGTAATTAGATGTTTAGGGATGTTAATCTCTGATGTGGAAACCTGATCCTAGTGTATGGAGTGTTAAGTATAAGTAATGAAGGTGTTATGTGGTAAATGTAGAAAATTAGGAATATGTAGAATTAAAAATTAATAAATATGGAAAAATTAGGTTTAATTAGATAATAAAATAATGAAAATCAGAACATAACAAATCTGAAACAAAATTCAATTTTAGGTAATTATATGAAAAATGTAAAAATTTCTCACAACATGAGTAAATTCGGTATACTAATACGGATTTAAGTGTTACAGATGGAATAAAATGCTGACTAGGGGTAGTAATCGTATTTAGGAGATCGAGAAGTAATGTGACTAATTTCACATTATGGGTTGGAATGGATTTCTAGGGTTGGAATCTAAAACATTATTTAGAAATTGAACTAAAAACCTAATGTAGAAATCGATGCGAAAACCGAACCTAAACCTAACCCTAAACCTAAAATAATTATAAAAGACTTAATACCTAGATAATTAGGTATATTTAACCTTAAACAAAACCTAACAATAAGCGTTATCGGATAAAATGAACTTATAATATTATATGAAATACTGAAACCACGTTCGTATTATAGGGATGATCGGCGATGACCTGAGCAAATTGGATCTCGAGTGAGTGAGCGAGCGAGGACTCGAGGTAAGTTGGGATTAATACGATGCTGTATTTTGGAGGCTTAAGATTATGCTTGGTTGTGCTTATTAGATAGAGAATGTGTGCATGTGCTTGATTATGGGTGATACTATGATTCTGTATGTTGCTCTGGCACATATTGTATGACTTGTATGAAAAGATTGATCACCCTAAACTGGACTTAATTAAATATCCGACCAGTAATCATAATCGGACATGCATGGCAACCCGTTAGGGTAACTTAGGACTCTCCGGCCAAATGCCGACCCCTTTGGAAGGGATAGCGCAGGATTGCAAAATGGTCCCTTCTTTATCCTCAGTCTAACTAAGTGACAGGAGAGGAGGTCGCGGCGAGGGTGAAGACAGTGGTTCGAAGGTAGTCATGGGAGGAGCAAGGTCTCCATTATACAAGCTTGGGTTTGGTCGTGAGCTGTTGTATTAACGGCAACTCCTCAACCCAGATTAGAGCGGGTGTAATTTCTCTAATTTCACGACAGGCCAGACAACGTCGTGTGATGGCATTTACTTGCATATGCATTGCACCTAATAAGTGATTGAAAACCTTGTTGTGTGTATGGTATAGTTTTAAGTCTTCCGTCCTAATTTACTGAGCTGTGGTTGCTCACATCCATATAGACGTCGTGCAGGTGCTGGCTAAGAAGCGGTAACAACTACTCTAAAGCTAGCAATTGCTGGATCCTGGGGAGTGAGGAAAAACATTGAAGAATCAACACATATGATATTACTTTTCATTGCTGAATAATGTAATAACTGAATTATAGTGATTATATATAACTTTTCTCACTTTCTTAGGTAAATGATTTATTGAATTACAAACTGTCTACTTCAAAGCGAGTTAGTTATGGATGCCTTGTGTAGATCAGGTCTAAGATAGCGGTTGTAAGGCCAACTTCTATCTTAGGATGGTTTACACAGTGGGGCTGTTACGACTCTGCCACTTCGGGGCGTGACAAGAAGGCCCTTTTATAATTCATGAGGTTCATGACAGTAGATACTATAAGCTTTTTAATCTGAAATCAATGCAATAACCCCTCCCGTTAACTCTCAATATGTTAAAAAGTTTCATTTGTAAATCTAACAATGTATTTGCAATTCACATGAACGAAATATTCAACTTCCATTACTCTATTTCTTTGTGTTCTTTTACGTTCTTTTGCCTTGTTGTGGCTGTAAAGTTAGAGATTTATCTCCCTAGCGCATAGTTTTAATTGTATATTATATTCTTGTCTCCTTATTGCTATAAAGTTAGAGATACGTCTCCTTAGCGCATAAGGCTAATACATGAATAAGTAAAGAGAAAGCGATACAATGTTAAGTATTGAGAAATACCGTCTTGACAACTGATAATATGCTTAGCACATGTACCCCCCACGTTGTCTTTGCATAAGACAATGTAACTCTTGCATCACTTTGGAGCGTTGCGAAATGAAACAACAACATCTACCCCAATACTAGTATGAATGAGATACACACACACACACACACATACACACACACACACACACACACGGTTTTATTTTTCTATCGATGATCGTAAAATGAGGAAGAAATACCAATAAGAGCCACCACACACACATTATTCGAAAAATCAATGTCATGGGAGCAACAAGTCAATAGTGCGATAAAAAACATATCAAAATATGTGTTCTATGGTAGCAAAAAACAAATACTAGCATATCGTGTTCAGCATACTAGTGATCTAAAAGAAGCGTCAATACTGTAGATATTGGAAGTAATCAAGTAAGTAAAGTCAATATTCAGTGTGTTTACATAATAGTTAAACAAACAACTTCTAGAAATGTCTAAACCCCCTTTGAATGTGTTTAAGGGACTTTTGGTCAGGAGGCAAAATGTAGAGGGCTGAAAATTGTTATATTAATTATTGGGATACACTCATTATTTATTCAGGCTTGACTCCTTAGGACAGGTGACAAGGCCCAAGGAGTCTAGTCCATATTTGAATGATTCAGGGAGAAGGTTTAGTAAGCTTGGAACAGGGATTGTTGGACTGGTCCATCCGCCTCCAACCTTTCTCAAGCAAGGTCATACACTTATAAGGAAGGCTACTGGTTTTAAGCCCATTAGTTAGCTCATTCTGGATAACCATGAATCGAGCAAACTCTATCTTTTCCATTGATCACTTAGATAATCTGATGGATGCCATTATATCTAAGAGCCTATAAATACCTAGTATTTCCTCATCATTTAGGAACTTTCAGAGAGATCAGAGAAACTGTGTTCTACCTTGAAAACTTTGCTCTCTAAGATTAAATAGCATTTAGGCAAAGAATCGATCTCATTCGCTTAAGCTATAAGGTGAACTCTTAAGGTTTCCTAAGGCTGTCTTATCTGTCATTTGTGCATTTGAGACATTGAGATTGTTTATTCCTCCTCCCTACCTTATTCTCACCTAATCATCCCCTCAGATGATAGTCTCGCTTCATTTCTTTAAAGCTATGTATAGCGCGCTACTTACATAGTATGCACGTGATCACTTCAGTCGGACCCTTACTTTTACAAATAGCATGTTCACTTCAGGGGAAATGTAAAATTTTATTCTCCCGTATTCCTTATGTTCCTTCTATTGTTTTGTTTACTTTCATTTTGTCTCTTGTAATTGGAATTTATAGGAATTCGATTACTTAAAAACTCTACATTGCTATTCTTAACTATAACCTATGAATTATGATTCCAACTTCATCTCCTCGTCTTTATTCCAAAAATGCCCTCATTTAAACAGAAAAAATACAATAGTTACTTGCAAACAAAACTTCTTGCCTACTTCAAACATAATAGCATTTGTAACCCTAATCCATTGTATCATCTCTACCGTAACCCTAATCAACCACGTCACTACCTTCTCCTATCTCTTATTCATTTGAAACAATTGGAGGGAAAAACATTGATCAATTCTGGTGATGAAAACAAAGGATATGGGCTTCTCGATCATGAAAACTTGTGTTGAAGAAAATGAAGAAACCAGTTTGTTTATGTGAAGAAAAATGAATTGATGGAACCAAGTACCTAGATAATTGCATTGAAGAAAAACCACATTAAAGAAGTGAAAAAGAATGAATTGATGACCTTCTCCTAATCATACCTTCATACTCTCTTAATGGAAGAGGAAAAGATTCTAACTTAGGTAAATAATTTTGTTGAATTAATTCTATGAAGAAAAAAGACATGGTGAAGCAAAAAGTCATCGAAGAAAATCTACCTTCTCGATAATAACAAAACTACGGTGAAGAAAAAAGGAGATGGTGAAGAAAATCTTCCATGTTTTCATTATTATTTAATTGACTCCATCAAATTGAGTCCATTGAGTAGAGTTAGGATTTCTGTCTAGGTTTAAAATTGGGGCAGAATATGTTGTTTGGGTCATTTTGATTGTTTTGTGTTTTCAAAATTATTTAATTGAATAAAGGAATTGGTCCCATATCAGATATCAAGGGGGTGAGGGAAGGTAAATCGATATCTTTAATTTTTTTTTTTTATGTAGATCAAAACTATCTCCCTTAATAACTTAATTTGGTAATCAGTGATATTTTAATAATTCAACACACAAATATATAACACAATTAAATAACTCGAAGTAAAAAAGATAGAGAGAAGAATATCAGGCTTAAAATTTTAAAGAGCTTCATCTTTTTGCTTATTGCTCTCTTTTAGCTCCATTACTTGAGACTCAGTCTTCTTCACCAATGCCGTTCAACTTGATCCACAAAATCAAAATAAATTACGAGAAGTTTACAAAAATTTACCATACTTAGCCTTTACAACTCTTTGCTTAGCTTATCTAGCCTCTTTATAATCCAGGCTAATTATAGATTTGTAGAGTATAATCAAACTTCTCTCAAATAACACTCAAATAATCAATAATGTTTACAAAACAAAAGTAAGAAGAATAATATAAATCTCAAATAGTTCAGCAAAAAAATAGAAATGAAGATTGTTGAATATATAGCTTTTGTTCAACTCTTTGAAAAAATCTCTAAGAAGTGCTCTGTGCTTTTTCAGATAGTAAAAAGTAATCACGAACGGAGTATTAAGTACACATTTTTTCTTCCCAGAATTGTATTAATGTTTTTGAAACGTCTCTTCTTTTATATTAGAGTCTTCTAATTGCTATAATGTTGATAATTACATTTTCCTCATGTTTATCCAATCTCAACATTTAAAAAAATGATCCATAGATATTTAGAGAAAATCTTGAAGTTTGAATTCTAATATGATCTTATCTCGGTCAAATCTCCTCAATAGATATATTATAATCAGCAACTCTAGATAACATTGAATTTTGAATTTGATATCCCATAAATATCAAATTCGAAATTATCCTTATCTTTATTCAATCTTAGATATTTTCTTGTTGTTTAAATATTTTTAAAAATTAGTTCTCTTAAAAATAATTCCCGTGGATCTCAATTCTAACTTAAGTGAAATGGGATTAAATGTATTTCCTTGATACATCTAATTTAGTGGAGTTAGGCCTTATTTACTTCAAATTTGATATCTTGTAATTTTTTATATGTCATTCTTCTAGTTTAACTATTTGAATAAGCTTTTGAAGATATCCAAATTTATTTATTTCCAAAGTTTTTGAAGAGCGTTCTAAAGTACTTTATTAACTCTTCTTATATAGTCTTCTAAACATTCTCTAAATATTTTCTAAACTCATTTCTTTTTTAAGTGATTCCGACCTTCTAAATAAGTCTCTGAATGAAACAAGATTTACAATTTAAACATTTTGACGAACAGTCTGAATATTTGCATTGTTAATAAATATATTAGTAAAAACTTATAATATCTTTTGTTATCATCAAAGACAAATTAGGAGACTTAATAAAGGATAATTTGGACATTTTAATGTTTATTCATCGTTCATTCCCTATTCAATCATATTAAGTATTGCAATTGCATTACACTTAAGTAAACATCATAATATACATTGTTACTCTTTGGTAAACACTATAATATATATTCTCACCTTATTACACCTTTATTCCATTCTATGTTAATTACAATTCTACTCCCCCCATATATTACATTCAGTAAAGTAAACACGCCATATATAGTGTAACAAAACACCAAATAATTTAATAAAAATAAAGAGCAGAGGAGTAATTTTCTATTTAAAACTAAGGACAATATGTTTTTTCTAACCCTTTAAAACCTTAATGTAGCTGAAGGTTGAGCTAATCCTCTTATTAAGTAGCCCCTCCTTCTACTTAGGTTATTGGTGTGGTTTTACCTTGAAACAAGGAGACGCTAACGGGAAACATCTAAATAAGGTTAGCAAATCCTTAACTCATTTTTTAAAGTATTGTTCACATAATAATCAACTTTTCATTTAATTATAACGTTAAAAGGTTATTTCAGAGCAAAACGTAGTATAATAACAATGGAAAAAGTTGGTTTCATCAAGTTAAACATGACATTTATTGAGATTATGAATAAATTAACTAAGGATAGACAATTGAATATTACAAAAATTGAGTCTTAGAGTAGGATTAAACTCTAGATCAACAGCTTGTTTATAGGAGTTTTAATTGTATGAAAATGGAAACTTTGATGAATTAATCAATATAAGTACCTAAACGGAAAACTTAGGTTAAAAGTAGGTCTCAAAATGGTTAACATAAGTGATGCGAGCATGAGGCTTCAAATGTAAGGGTAATATGTGTGCAGTGTTAGATGTGCTACATGTAGCTAAGTGAAATGGCTAGACTCGAATAGTTTCATGAGATGATTAAGAGAAAAACTAAAAGGGAAGAGGAGTAGATAATTTCAGTGAGGCTCTGAATGGGATATGAAAGGTAAAGGAGTCTAATGGCATCAAACTCCATGATCAATGAAGAATGGAGTGTGTATTCCTAAGGTAATTAAGTGTTTGATTTGTTTGAGTGGATAGTTAAGCATAGTAATGGGGTTAGTAAGAGTATTCCTTTGTTCAAATGAGGGAGGGAATGGAGTACTTATAGAAGTTGGCCATTAATCCAATTCGTCAGATTATGATGATAATCAATGATTAAAATTGATCCCTTCCTTTATGGTCCTCAAATGCATCTTCTTTAATGGGTTTAGACCCAATAATAGCTTTATTTTCTTAGTATGAGTCAAATCGAGAAAGATTGGATTCGATGGACTGATTGATCTAATGGGACCCACTTTAAGCTTACAATGCCAAATCTTTCATGGTCATCTCAAATTTCATGGGCTTAACTCTTTGGGCCCTATTACCTTAGCTTAAGGAATCAAATCCATTCTAATTATTAGGCCTAAGGCTTATGAATTAAATTTAGCCCTCTATAAGTGAAAACAAATTACTAAATCATAATAAGAAGTTATGAAATCATGTGAAGGGATTTTGAACTTAGAAATTGAGCTCAAAATCTTAAGGATGAGATTTTGATCAACTTACCTATAGTTTAGTCATTGAAATTAGATAGATTACGGAAAATGTCATAGAAATTTAAGGGACTGAACTTAAAAAGAAATGACCGCACCATTTATTTGTAGACAAATTAATTGATTGTGCCAATTTAAATCTAATGAATGGAGATGGTGCCAATGCTTGATTAGAGCACTTAAGGAGAGTGATTAACACCCTCTAAATTGTGTAGTGTAATTTTAGTGTGTTCAAAGTTAGTGATATTCTATATGCTCATGCTTATGAAATTAATAACTTGTTCACTTAGATGTAATCACTATTCCATTCTCCCCTTATTTTATATTACGTTGTTCACTTCCTTTTTTGTCTATGAATTCTAATTTGGTAGGAATCTTTATTACCTGAAATTAGGTAATGGAAATTCCTTGATTCAACTTAAGAATCCCTATTCCTTATTGTAAATCACTGTCATTACCCTTTCCTTTTCTCAACACAGACCACACAATACCTACCATCACTTCTCAACATAGACCATCGTCCCCACCACCATGACGGTCATTTCTAACACACTAGACAAGGTACAGAGCACCCATAACCATACAACAACTGCTACCATTGAACATTGTGTCACCGGTAAACCTTACAAATTTTGAGTAATAGTCTAAGTAGTCGGAAACGTGTTTTGAATTTTCCCGAGGATCAACCAAACTAAGAATTAAGCTTATTATAAAAGTCGTACTTGTAATAATTGAATTCACAATTATAAACCAACTTGAGAATTGCAAAGCTCAATACTTCTGAACTTGTAAAAACCGTAAGATGAAAGGACCAATAACCCTAATGCTAACTTGAATGTTTGTAAATCCTAAAACTTAATAATAATCCCTAACTTACTAAAACCCTAAACCCTAACGTGTAATGAGAACTTCTATGCTTATCGAAACCTTAAATGAAAGATAAAAAACATGACTTCTAAGTTGAATACTTAAAAACCTAACATTGAAAGCTTAAATCTAACCGAGCTTAAACCGATCTTAAGATACTTATAACCTATCAGGAAAAACAATATGAGAAAAGGAAATATTTAAGAACTAAACCTTAACTTAGTCACTTGAATAAGATAATCAAGTGGGATATTCAAAAGCAGAAATTAGAGAGCGACATATGTGAAGCTGAGACCAACCATCTCCCTCCAATTTCTCTCATAATTTAAGTTTAAACAAGCCAAAGTTAAGAGTGTAAACTTAATTGACTTGTAAACTTAGCAATTTCCCACAAGCTTAGACAAGACAATCTCCAATTCCTTAAACAAGTTATATACCATTTAAGGAAAAAGGTAACTTAACCATTTTTGGATTAAACCAAAAGTAGACTTGACAAGACAATATCTTACACTCTAAACCCACCTACACCACCGATTTGGAGAAAGTGAGTATGGCATGTCATCTCCCCATCTTTTCATCCTTTTTCTCACTTGTTATATCATAATTAATAGCTACTTAAAAAGCTTACACAAACAATCACATCCGTTGGATTATGCATTACTTTTGTCATAACTGTAAAGGGAGCTTAGTAGGATTACCTCAAATTTTCATATCATATGTATATCCATGATACGAAAACTGCCTTACAAGTTAGAAATTACAAGACTCTAAATAATTATCACTAAGGTTTTTGATTTTTAATCAATTAACTTGCTATAAAATATAAATGATTATAAATATCTGATATTCTATAGTCCACCAGAACCGTAGAGAATTAGTATCCCCTACCAAATGTTAAGATAAGGTAAAACAACTTAATAATTTACAAGAAATCTTATATTGTATATAATCTTATATAAATATTTGCTACATCAATTGTTTTTATATCAACTATACATATTTCAATCAACTCCAACATTATCAAACATATTTTTGGCTTGGATTCTGCTCTTAAGATATTCCCCGATCTCTACTTAAATGAATTTATAAAAGAAACTATATGGGAATGAGCAAACTACGGCTCGGTGAGTTCATTTCTCACTACTACCTTTCAAGTAAGTTATCAAACATTATTAGTACCCATGCAATCTATCTACAAGTGAAATGAATGCATACATAGTGAATGCAAGCAACAGATCCATAGGAGTCCAAAACTATGGAAGGCATAGGTTTACGTTGTCTATACGTTGATTATCCCTTGTAATTACCCACATGAAGCACCTCACATTAACTGCATGAGGTTATCTGGGGGCATTACCCCTCTAGACAATACTCGACTACTACCCTAGTTGACAAACAGTAATTAATATAGGTAGGCCCTAATTCAGGCCATCCATCAAACATATGCAAAGCCCCTCGGGTACATAAAGCAAGTCCTTTAGTTATGAAAATTTATCTAAGGCCCCACGAGCACAAATATATAAGTCCTCTTGTAATCAGTTGGAGATACTATACTAGATTTGCCTTAACAATAAAAATATCATTTACGGCTACTATAAGTCTTCATAGAAATCATATAAAATATATTTAAGATCGGAAAAATGTTTTTCTAAAATACTTTTTTTCAAAAATCTGTAAAGCTAGCACTCTTTATCAGTAAACCAATTGGATTACAGATATGCGGTAGATATAACTAGTTATTCAAGTCAAATAGTTATATTTACCAATTTAAAAAAGTGATCACATAGATGATAGCACAAAAAGCAATAAGTCAATATCAACTAATAAGCAACGTACAAATAACAAACAATAGATCATAAAAACTGCTTTACCTGGGTTAATGCTCACTCTCCAATTCTTTAGGATTTTCACTTCTTGATAATTGGGTACCTAAAAAATAATAAATTTATAAGTATTATGAAAAACTAGAATCATCGATTAACTAAATATCTATTATTATTTGCCTAGCTTTTCATTATAACCCAAGTATGGTATAAACATAATTTAACTTAAATTTTTTATTTACTTTTCTCTATTTATCTTAAACTTTTAGTTGCGTAAAACTTTTTTATTTTAACTCTAATTTTGATGAATTTAGAATTGATTTTTTTTTTTATTTTCGAAAGTACTTTCACATAGTGGGATCCGTTTCAAATATTGTGAGTCATATTTTTCATGATGATTTAAAAATATTACAAACTTTATCATTTTGACTTAAATAATTATAATTTTTACTTTAAGCATTTTTTGTACATATTTATGATTTAATAAATATCTAATTCTTATATTTTATAATTTTCTTATTTTTGAGTTTATTTTATTATATTTTACATATTTTCCCATCTTTAAGGTTTAATATTTATTTATTTATTTCATTTTTTTACTAATTTAATAATTTTATTATTATTATTATTATTAATTTAATTAAATTTTTTTGAAATACTGACGTGGCAATATGAGAAAGTGATACGTGTCATTTTTATGAATTAGTAAATTTTTCAAATTTTTCCTATTTTAGTACTTTACGTAATATTCATATAATTATGTTTATTATTCTATGTTATTAAATTTTGCAAATTAAGTATTTTCGATTTTCTTAGAATCTCATGGCATACATACATACTTATATATTTATGCATTATCTTATCTTATTTATTAATTTAGTATTATAGTATATTATACATATAATATTAACTATACTCGTATACTAGTATATATAAACTATACCCTTAACATACGTATTTGATACGTATACATATTATTATGTAATTAATTTCTCTTTACTTATTCATACATATATACATATGTAATTAAATAATCTAACCTTAAATATACTCGATGTGCTATACATACATACCTACATATATGGCTACATCTATATATATATTTATTGAAAATACATAATATATATACTATTATATACGTATATATATACATTTACCCAAATCCATTTATGCCAACCATTTGTAGAATCAAATATAATATGTATTTATACATGAATGTACTCAAGTATTTATACATATATGAACACATATCATAAGGAAATACTAATTTTATATATAAACCCATTATGTAACTCTATAATACATAAAAATTCCACAAAATACATATATAGAAAAGAATACATATAAATGGTTATTACAAAATAATTATAATATACATACTACTTACCTTTTTCTCTTAGTACTTTGATGTGTAATGGTTTGGAAAGTTTCTTCTTCTTCTTAATTTACTTGAGGTAATTGGAAATGGAAATTGTAGACACCTAATTTTGCCCTTTTGTAGTCCTAATTTTTATTTTTACAAACAAGATCCTAATTCAAAGAATAAAAATAAAATTTTAAATTATTAATTAATTAATAACAAAAAAATTAACAAATAATGAGAATACCAAAAAAATAAGAAAAGGAAAAATTATAAAAAATTTCGTAGATTTTTAAGAAGTAACTTATATTAGGAGTAAATAATTTTAGTTTAACTTAGTACAAATAATTATTTTAGGGAAGCGGGTAATTTAAGTATAATTTAATTGAATTGAATATTAAGGTATAAGTCAACAGCCTAATGGATAAGTATTGAAGTATTAGACTGGATTTAATTGAAAGTCTTGAGTTTGAATCTCACTAAATACTTAGGTTTTGTTTTATTTCGATTTTTTTATTTTTACAAAAAAAAAAAAAATCGGTTGAGTGTATGGAATTCAGGTTTAATTTTAAATCTTATCAAATCTTTTGAATCTAATGCAATAAAATTTGTGAGATTTAAATCTAATTTAATTTTTATTAAATCAGATCTAAATCGTTATAAAAGATTTAAATCTAGTTTGATTTTTATCAAATTGGGTTTAAATCGATATAAATTATTTGATTTTTATCGGATTTGATTCATGTCAATACAAAAGATTTGATTGGATTTGATTTAATTTGTTTCGAGTTGTATAAACACGAAGGGCACAGCATGAAAGAAGGAGACAATCGCTAGGATTAGATGCTCGTCAAGGAAGAAATCAATTTCAACTAATAGAATAACTTTTCTACTGTGCGAAATTACAACATACTACTACACAACCTGATACTCACACATACTATTGTACCACTTGAGGCGCACATGCACTCTACACTGTTCAATCACTCGATACAGTTCACCGACGTCTACTGTAGACATAGTTCACCGCACGTGCACTGTCCACACAGCTCACCGCATGACCATTGTCCACACCGATCACACACGCATGCTGTCTGCTGTTTACGCCGTTGCACGTTCGATCACGCCAAGCATAGCATACGTTCTGCACACACATCCACTCACGCGCAACACACGCATGCACCTCCCGATGCAGACGAACATACACTCGCGCACCATCCTCGCTCGCCCACATATAGCAGACCACTCACTCTCACTCATCCCTATCCTTCTTCATTCCCCACGTACAGCACGGACAGTAGCGGCGGCGGCCATAATAGCAGCAGCTTTAACAATCCGTCATTACCAACACCACAACAACCGCGAAACTCTCACTTCACACCCATGTGGCCATCTTCCTTGCAATGCTCACCCCCACGGACACTGCAGTGCTAAGCACGACTGCCCACCAATCAGCACCGTGCAGTAATTGCACACAATACCAACCTCTCACGTACTTCACTACACAACGCACACCTACATTGCCTAGCCACCGTACTCTCCACGACTGCCCAGTTTCAGCCACACGCTTGCCCCAACAATAGACTAACACATGGCCAGTAGATACGCTCACGCACGTCGAACACGCACAAGCCATCAATGCCACTATCCACAAGCCAGAATTTTTCACACAGATCATTGCCCAAACAGCTACACACCGAGCCGAGCCCACCGTCACTGTAGCAGCCCTTGCTACGTCCTGCCCATCGAGCAGCTGCAATCAACACGCGCACACTTCACTATAGGAACTCCAATTACAGCTCACTGACGGCCATACGATCAACAACGCTGATCAGCGTTGCGTGTCCACGACTGACTCCCCTACACTGCTTCAGCCGAACAAACCAAGTTTAGGTTCGATTGCTGATTAAATATATATATATAATATTTTATTATATTTATTTATTTTATTTGTTTTTTTTTGTTTAGTTAGTTATTATTATTTTGATTAGCTAGCTAGTTAAGTTTATAACATATGACACATATATTTATATATAATAGTTTAGTTGTTTTTAGTATTAAGTTTTTTTTTTTAGAATTCCTCACATAGAAAGTTACTTTTTTTATTTTTATTTATAAAAATTAATAATAATTTTTTTATAAAAAAATTGGATTTTTATAGAGTTTTTTTAAAAATAAAAGCATTCGAGAATTAGGGCCCTTTATAATTTAAAAAAAAAACTAAAAAAACTAAATTGATAATAACATAAACTCTGTTGGTTTTCAAAAATTAAAATAAATCAACACATTAAAGATTTTTTGAAAGAACTACGACTGTCTGATCCCCGGTACATTCGGGGCGACGATAAAATATATAGAAACTTAGGTTCTTTTTTCTTTTGATTTTATTTATTTATTTTTTAAATATTATAATTAGAAGAATAATCCTAATTTCGATAAATAAATAGTGGTACCTGTTAAGGATTTAATAGGTTAGCCTCCGAACTTAAAACCCTCTAGTTCTTCATTTAAAATTGAAACAAAAAACCGATAGTCAAATCTTAATCAATCCATCTAATTGGTTACGATTTTTTTTTCTTTTCCCGACTTTGGTCGGGTGGCGACTCCAAAAATTATTTTCAATAAAGAACCGGAATTTCTCAATTTCTTTAGTTAAGGATTAATATTAAATGGGTTAGGGTTTAGTATTAATCGGGAAATAGGGAAATTAATTTTTAAATAATAAAAAATTGAAAAATCAGACTCAACAGAAACAAATTATTAAAAGAAAATAACAAGGAAGTGGGAAAGGGGTTTTTATGGTTTGAAAAAGGGAAGTTGTGCTTAGTTTTGAATTTGAATACTTAGAGGTTGAGAAAGAAAAACAAAAGCAGCAACTGTAAAAAGGAAAAGAGGTGGAAAAGTCAAAAGTACAAAGTAAAAAAACAAATGATTAAAATATAATATAATCCTTAAGTGATAAGGCCCTTATCTCCTTCATTTAATGTCTATCATATGTTTTTTATACACATGGGCTGTTGCTAATGCACACGTCCAACAAAAAAAAGAAAAAAACACGTAGAGGAAAAAAATAAGGAAGGGAAAAGGAAAAAAAAAAAGAAAAAGGAAAAGGGGAAAAAAAAGAAATAACTAAAATCAAATTTCCAAATGTAACATTATAAAATTATATGTTTAATAATAGTAAAAAAAAATAATATTTGAAATTTTATAAAAATGATTTATTATATTGTTATTCATTACGTTTATATCGATTACGCGTATTAGTCGATAATTGTATTTGACTACAGTTTATTATTATTAGGGTAAATTTATTCATTTTATAAGATTAAAGTCATAGTTTTAGGGTTTTTGTCAAATTCGAGTTTAATTTCGGGTATTTATCCATATATAGGGTTTAGGATTTTCATACATGATTTAGGTTTTGATTGAAATTCTAGGGTTTTTATTACTTATAATATATTCAATTTCATAATTTAATAAAATTTTTATCTTACTTAGTTTTATCAACTTACGAGATTATCTACAGTATTAGAGTTAAATTTTACTTTTAAGTAGCTAAATTTGCGGGGTTTATAACTTTAACAAATCAATTTAACAAGATTTGAACAAGGAAACCCTACCCCCAAAACTGGCCGTGAAAAGCTTCCCAAACCCTCTTTTCCCTTCCATTTCTTTTCAAGACAAACCGCACTTAAGCAAATCAAGAAGGAGCTTCCTAGACATACCATCTTCACCGCCTATAAACATACACAAACATACAAGCTACATGCCAACCACCCCATTTGAGCACCCTAGATTCGACCTTTAAGGAGACACCTTAAACCCAACCCTACAGTTTACCATTTGAGAGGACTTTTGAGCACTAATAAGTACCCAAAATCATAAGATTCAAGGAGCTAAGAGTCATTAAGGGGGAGGGGTGAAAACAAGGAGCCAAGGGAGACTTAAGTGAGGCATAAACTACCACCCATCCATCTAGTAAAGTACACCCTATCTTCAAATGTTTTTAGAACACTATGAGTAGAGTTCCATTTCATATTTTTGTAAATATATCTTGTACTTTAGAATTTCTCTTAACCAGAATAAGTAATAGCTTTCTTGAAGTTTCCTTATAAGTGATAGAACCTAAGAGGCTTAAGCTTGTTTTCCTCTTAGTGTACATATATATTACTTGTAGTATAGCCTTGTAACTTAAGAAAACCACTAAAAATAAGCTTATGTAAAGCTTCTTAAGGTGCTGCACATGAAATTTCTATGGGTTATTGACATGTTATCTTCACTTATATTATGTTTTTCATGCATTAGATTAACCTTAGGTGATGGAAAAACCATTTTTTGAAGTTTTGGTGAAGAAATCATCATACAAAGGCCTCCCCTAAAGCATTGTACCTTAGAGTTATACATGTTCCATGTTTTCCACTTGATTTTATGCTAAAATGATCTACTTACAAAGAGTAAAACAAGTATGAGTTAGAGTACAAGTAGTGTAAAGCCTTGGTTAAGCACTTAAACTAAAGAAATAAGGAGTTAGGTTTGAAAAATGGGCTTAGGAACCAAGGAGCCAAACTAACTAGATCTGAAACTAACATTTAATCCACTTAAACACCTTTGAAAATATAGTAAATAAAGTGGAAAGATTAACTAAGATTAGTAAAATAAGTGTTAAAGGCCTAAAACTCAAAGTCGAGCCTAAAACTCAAAAGACAAGCCCTAAAACTCTTAACCAGGCTTTATAGAACTTTTTGATCAGCAAGTTAAGCTTAAGTCATAGAAAGCCCACACTAAATTTCCCTAGCCCACCAAAGTGATGAGTAATGCTAAAGTAAGAATTAGGCCCATCTTTGATTATAAAGGCCACTTAGAAGTCTAAGAAGTACAAGATAGTAATAAGGCAAAAAATATTCAATGAAAAAACTGATCTTAAGGAAGTAATTAAGCCTAAATAGAAGTCTCAAGCCCAAGCCTAAGCTTAAGCCCTAATAATTTCACTAAGTAGTGAAAGACTCCATAATAAATTCAAGTCCAAACCTAATCTTTAGGGATGCTACTATTTTGGCCTATAACTATAATTGTGCCCCCCTTCTCTTAAATTTAACCATACCACATGAAATTATTTTAGAAAAAGATGGAGATTGACTATAAGATCGTAAAAATCGAATTTAAAATGAGAAATTATATGCGATTGAAAATTTAGCTTAATTAGAAAAAAATTAACGCTAAGTCAAGAGCATAACTTTAATATGACCTTAGGTTGATATTATAATATATTAAATCCTTACGTTACTACGTTTACTTTGTTTAAGGGACTTTAATATCGGAGATGACTTACCTTCGAATTGTTACGACTAGCAATTATGGTAAAGTGAGTGATTCCCAACGACTTCATGCTTGCTTTTGTTTGTAATGTAGTTGCACTAAAGCAATATTATGATTAAATTGGTTGCATGAGGGGTATAGGAAAGGCATGTATGTAGACTTTTGATTGTTTGCAAGACTTAATGGTAATATATGAACTGGGAGTACTTCAATGACTAATTCATATATCGTCGTTATGGTATGAAATTACTTGATTACCCAAGTAATTAGACATAAATAACTATTTGGCTATGAATTAAAATAAGTTATGCATGGCATGTCATTGCATTATAATTATACTGATTATTACCTTACGTGGAAGGTGGAAAGGGGCTCGTAGGAGTAGGAGCTCGAGCACTTAGAGGGATTATTTAAGCACATTATGCCATGTTATTGAGTTCTTGTCTTGACTTACGAGCTTACTAGGCGCTAAGGGACGATAACTGTTTCGTTAAAGGCTATGTCCTGTCATTTTTGCTTAAAGTGTACAATATGGATTGTGGGGGCCACCATATCATTAGGCTTGGGAATTTTTGCAAAGATCACGTTCTATACAAAAGTAAAGTCTATATAAATACGAGTATATGTATATAAGTTAATTTGAGCACATAGGTGTAATTTCGGATAAAAACACAGGTGCTAGAACCCGATTGTTGGTTTGTGTCGGTCAATAATCTTTAACCCTGACTATAGGGAAAAACTTCTGAGTTGCATACAGTTTCTAGGCCATTATATATATTGTTTGGCATACTGTTTGTCATGTGCATTCATATGATTGTTAATACATTGCTTGTAAAGCGTATTAGAGGGATTAACTTACTAAGTATAAGCTTACATTCATTTAGATTCCTTTTGTTATAGGGTCATCTATTTACTGATTTGGGCTGTGGGATGCCCGAGGTTATTCTCAAGCTAGGTCGGGATTATGAGATACTTAGAGTAAAAGAGAGAACTACTTAGTATTGGCGAGGACTTAATGAAATCCTTTAAGTTTTGTCGCTAGGCCTTTAGTAGCCATTTTGGACTACTTGTTACTGTTACTATTATTTTGGGAACATCATGTTCAATGCTTTAAATTTGATAACTTGTTTGATTATTTAGTAAGAATAGTTATTTTGCTATGATGCTATTTGTCAATGTAACCGATGATGGCTAGGAGTGGAAGTAGCATAGTACATTGTATGGAAGGTTGATGATTGGCAAAGGGATTAATTGTTGACCTTTGTATGGTGTATAACAATTTACCATGAAATAAGTATTGTCCAGGTTATCATGTCACCCACATACTACAATCACATGCCATTATAACACAATTCATCGTGCAACCATCATAAGTTGCATACTGCACATCCCCATAAAAACTGGAAAGCAGAGATGTCGACGTTGAAGAAGAAGACTAGAGCGCTGGAGATGACAACTTAAGGAATATTTTTTATGCTTTTCCTTTTCCCTCATGTAATATCTCATGAATCTTCAATTTGGCACATGGATTTTCTTCAAAATCACCATTATAATACCACTTCCTCTGTCAAAGTCATGCTTTTGGTGCTTATTTTATCCGTTTGCTTCTAAAATCATGAAAATGCTTCAACTTATGCATCTAGGTTTTCTTAAAATTCACCATCAGAGTACCGCTTCACTCTTACGATTACATCTTTTTTTCTTTTTTCTTTTTGTCACCTTTTAATTTATGATGATACCAAATAGCTTAATTTTGTATATGGGATTTTTTTTTACCCATTCACCAAAAAAATGAATCATTATTAGAGTGTCTTCTAGTGTGAGGAAATAAGAGAAAGTGAAGGAAAATCAATTATTAGGGTTTGGGATAAGATTGGGGCTAAGGAAGAAGATGAGGGTAATTTGGTTTTTTGGTTTTTATTATGGGTCTATTTCTTAGTTGCATTTTTATCCTACTGAATAATGTAATATCAATTACATGTTTATTATTATTAATATTTGGGTAAAGCAATAGAAATATATTAGACTAACAATCTAACAAGATAAAGCTTCAGCTAGAGTTAAGGACTCGGCTTCTTTGCTCAACAACATAACCATAGGTCTGTAAGCTATTAAAAACATTAGACAAAAATTGAGGAACAAAATCAACAAAAATAGCTTCATCTAGTCCTTGGAGTCATCTCTTGGCTAGCATATCTACTCCTTCATTTATCTCTCTTAAAACCCTGTAAATGAGGAAAGAAGATATAGAAAAAATTAGATGCTTACAATCCTGTAAGATCTGGTTATATCTATTCTAGTCTACTTAATCATTTTTTTATCCACTCAATTACTTGTTATGCATCCACCTCACAAACTACTCTATCATAGCCCAATGTTTATGATAATTCCACACCACTTTTGATTGTTAAGATTTCCGCTTCCAGGGGTATAAGGCGTTTAACCTATTTGTTCAATCCTCCTATCATTATTTTATAGTGATCTCTTATTACAACTCCTATCCCTACCATTTTCCCATCCGAGGTTACGGTCCTATCGCAATTTAGCTTTAGCCATCCTTCTGATATTTTTTAACTTTAGAAGACTCTTGTCGTGGTTGTAGTTGTAATTTCTCTCTCCGTTGAAGTGCTCACCACTCATTAGCAATCCTTTTACACTTCTCAACATAGCTCTCATCTAGTGAATCCAATTAAAAGATTCTTCTATTCTATTCCTTTTAGATTTCCATTACAGCAACTAAGAACAAAACTTGCCATGGTGTTTTTGTGCTCCTTCTAATTCAATCTTCTTATGTTGCTTCTTCTATAAAACCACTTCTTTAGATTCTCCAGGTTTTGAATGTTTCCTTCAAATTGGATATTTAACAACATTAGATAATCCTTACTCACAAACAATTATGAAAGACATGTTGAATAGTTTTAGTCTCCTTATTACACAAAGGACATACTTCCCTTCCATTAATTCCCATCTTTGCCAAATTATCTCCAATCGCCAAACCATTATGAAAAATACGCCATATTAAGAATCCAATACTAGGGGATACGGGCAATTTCCAAATCTAGTCCCATCTCTCATTTCTTAAGTTTTGATCCATGTCTTTTAGAAGCAATTTGTATGTCGATTTTGTGGAAAATTCCCCTTCCATCTCATAAGGCTAGCAAACCAAATCTTCATCATTCCCCTTGTCATGTAACAACAAGTCTCCCAATTTCTCTTTAATGTTTTGGTCTAGAGGGTATCCTATCACATCTTCGTTCCAACCCATTTCATTATTCTAAGCTTAGTGAATAGTAATAGCTTTGTTTAAACAATGCAAAGATCCATAAATCCAGCTAGAAATTGGCATATCTCCCTTCCATTAGTTAGTCTAGAAAAAGGTATTTTTGCCATTTTTAGTTTTAACATATGCTTTTTCTTCCGTACAAGAAAAGCTTTTCTTGACTTGTTGATAAATGCTTGAACCAGCTTTTTGTGTAATATTACCCCTAATTTAATGTTTATTTCATTCCCAAGGAATTGACTTTCTATTCTTTCAAATTCCATTCAATGAAGTAAACGGACAATCAAAATTAGATCAAATAACATATATTAAGTGTTGGTTGTTGCTAATTATGCGTGTTTCATGATCCTTACTCCTAGAATGACGGATTGTCTAGTCTAGAATTTGGTTTAATAAATGAAAGCCGTGGTGGAGACATGAAATAAATTAAAAAAGAAAAAAAAATCAACAGAGGAACATGTAAATGTTGCACAATAAATCGGCTACCAATTTGATCTGAGTGCCACATAAAAGTAGATATGTCAATGTTTTTCATAGGATACTTTACATAATGCTTAGTATATTCTTCCTAGCGGTAAATGGTCTCTTGTTGAGATATATAGGGTTCGAATCTCTTTATCCGCATAGTTAGCCTAAAAAAAATAAAAGAAAAAACTTATTAGACACATTCTAATGTTACTTATAAGCCAGTAAAATTAGTTGTCGATCGATTTTCTAAATTATGAATGTTGCTCAACTTTTTTAAAAATATGAAACGATTCAACAATTTAATTAATTTAAAAAATAACTAAAAATGAGATGGAATTCACATGGGAGTATCTGTGATAAATGTTTCTTTAATATTAATAAATTATTTAGATCAATGAGTGGTGTATTAGTATATTTTTTTACTAATATGTATCATACATGTCATTTATTTGATCCATATATCGTATTAGTATCGTCGAATCTTTTTTCTTTTCCGCCAGGCCGGACACTGTCGTTTCCGTTGAACTTCATGACAGTATTTCCCATCTACATTAACTCCATCGTTTCTATGTTGGTTTAATATCGTAAACTACTAGGTATTCCAATGGCCAAAAATATTAGAAAAAGTAAAAGACGGTAGTGTGTGTATATGTGGTATATATATGAGAAAACGTTTTGGAGACCGAATGCCACGAATCAAACACTAGAAAGAAAGAAAAAGGAAAGTTATGGGTGCATTATGCTGGAAATGCAAAATTGTGGTGCTGGGGATCTTAGTTGGACTTTGCAACCCAGTGGGAGGTTTTCCAGATGACAACATAGAGTACTACATTTGTAATCCCCAGACATCCGATAGCGAGGATTTCTATTATGCTATTAGTCATGTTCTTACAGAGCTTATCCAAGAGACACCGGAACATTACGATTACTACAGCCAATCCCCTGATGAACTTTCAACCGCTGTTTATGGTCATGCAAACTGTAATTCCCAAATTGATAAACCCGAATGCCAGTTATGCATTGAATTAGCTAGGACACATATTTTCAATAAGTGTCCCTTAAGAGTTGGGGCTCAAATACAGTTTGCGGAATGTAGACTTCGATACGAACCATATCCATTTAAAGAATGATCTTTTTTTTTTTTTTTAATTTTTTTGACCCTTTACCGTATTAAGATAGTGCAATTGTGATGTGTTTCGTATTGATATATAAGAAATATATTTATGAAAAATGCAATTTATACTTCTTTTCTTCATTGATTTAACTTGAAAGGTAATATATAATTGAATATATCGCTGTGTATTTGTTTCCTAAGAAGTGTGATTACAAGAAAATTACCGATACACTCTACTCGCTCGACTACAGCTCTTATGTTTTTTCTTTCAAAAAATTATGTCTATATTATTGAAGAAAAACAATTTTCTTCAACTCTATGTTTTCATATTCCACTTTGCCATACCATAATTTTCAAAATGGGGGAGAAACTGCTCATATATGGGTGGTGAGTAAATTATAGGAATCTAATTACACGGTTTGATTTATAATTTTTCTAAACCTTCAAAAAAAAAAAAAAAAAAACGGTTGGTTCAATCTGATTCAGTATACATTCATATAGATTGTTGTAATCTAAAAAAAAAAAACAGGCTTTTCACTCTTGCGATGGGATACTATGCCAATTGTTGTAACTTGTAAACTAAAAAGACAAGCTTTTCACTCTCTACCAACTCGACCAGTTTGAAATTTTTTGTTTTTCCAAATATTATGTCTATATTATTGAAGAAAACATTTTGTCCTTTGCATTGAAATTTCTATTCCCATTAATGGAGTCCGTCATGGTACACTTCATGACAATATCTCCCGTATCTACATTGATTCCATCGTTTCTATGTAGGTTAATATCGTAAACTACAAGGTATTCCAAAAGCCAAATATATAATGACAAACATTATGGAGACTGAAGGCAACAAACTAGAAAGAGAGAAAAAGGAAAGTTATGGCAGCATTCTGCTTGAGAAGCAAAATTGTGGTGGTGGGGCTCCTAGTTAGCCTTTGCAATTCAATAGGAGGATTTGCAGATGACAACATAGAGTAATGCACTTGTAATATACAGAAATCCGATGACAATGATTTCTATCTTGCTATTAGTGATGTTAGATTATCCAAGAGACACCGGAACATTACGAATTACTACAGCCAATCTCCTGATAATCTTTCAACAGCTGTTTATGGTCGTGCAAACTGTAATTCCCAAATTGATAAATCCGAATGCCAGTCATGCATAAAAAATGCTAGGACACATATTCTCAATATGTGTCTCTTAAGAGTCGGGGCTCAAATACAGTTTTTAGAATGTAGACTTCGATACGAGCCATATCCATTTAAAGAATGATTTTTATCTCTTTTTCTTCACTGTATTAAAGAATGAATATCTTTTTTTTTTTTTTTTAAACTTTTTTCCTTCACTTTATTAAGATGGTGTAGCTGTCATGTGTTTCGTATTCATATATATAAAATATATTTATGAGAAATGCAAATTAAATTTCTTTTTTTTTTTATTGATTTAACTTGAAAGGTAATATATATTTGAATATATCGTTATGTATTTGCTTCCTGAAGAAGTGCAGATACAAGAAAATTACCACTGCACTCTACTTGCCCATCCACATTTCTCAAGTTTTTTTTTTTTTTTTTTTTCTTTCGAAAATTATGTCTATGTCATTGAAGAAAAACAATTTTCTTCAACTCCGTGTTTTCATATCCCACTTTACCATAATTTTCAAAATAGGTAGAAATTGCACATATATGGGCGGATAGATAAATTCTTTATGACCAAAGACTTTTTATCATGATTTGTTTTTGTAGCTGCGAGACCTTGCCTCCTAATAATATTTGGATTGATCGAATAGTAAATGATGTCCGGCCAAAAATCTTTTGGGAATACGTGGAATACTCATTAATGTTAGTGTTTCGTATTTCATCATGTATTAATACTTAATAGCATGTGATACAGTGACAAATAT
Organism: Lumnitzera racemosa; assembly: GCA_024138005.1. Lineage (NCBI taxonomy): Eukaryota > Viridiplantae > Streptophyta > Magnoliopsida > Myrtales > Combretaceae > Lumnitzera > Lumnitzera racemosa. The sequence continues at coordinate 69,911,049 of JAMXBC010000004.1, read as the reverse complement.
GTATCATAATCCCGGCCGATACGAATATTTTCCTACCTTCTAAATATAATGATAGACAACTTCCATAAAGGGTATCGGTTTATCTCATGTTTAAATATAAAATTCATCTATAAGATTACTAGATTAAAAAATTATGATATTTTTAAATTAATAGATCTAATGTCACCTTTAGTAAAGAATTATGCTACCCATATAGGATACACACATTCTAGCCTATCCAATAGATGATTTAGAAATGATAGATTGGGATTAAGAGTAGAAGGGACTAAGTTTAGTCTGGTTTACTTCCTTTTATTTAATCGAACATTATATTATAATTTGGTTTTTTCTTTAAATTAAATATAATAGTCAGTTTGGTTCATAATTTTTTTAACAAAATATACATATATATATATATATATATATTTCAGTCCAGATCGGTATGCATTCAAATCGTTGGAAACAATATTCTTCTAATTGTTGTAACCTCGAAAAAACAAGCTTTTCACTCCCGCGTTGGGATACTCTTCCAATTGTTGTATAACTTATAAACTAAAAAAAAAAAAGAAAAAAAGAAAAAAAAAAGAACAAGCTTTTCACTCTCTACCTTTTCACTCTCTACCAACTCGACTAGTTGAATTTTTCTTTCAAAAATTATATCTACATTATTGAAAAAAAAAAAAACATTTTGTTCCACTCCACGTTTTCATAACCCGCTTTACAATAGTTTTGAAAATGGGGAGAAAATGCGCATATTGGTGGAGGGAGTTGATATAGAAAATATGCAGAGCTACAAATTTAGTAGATAATTTTTTATGACCGAGAATTTTTATTATAGCAAACATTATAGAGATATCATGCAGTTTTCATATAATTTAATCATTGGGCAATGTTGCAATCACTACCTCAACTTTGTACATATTTTTATAATTTTACATCTCTAAGTTTTAGGTTTTCAAATTATACATCCAATTAGAAGTTTAGTCATTGCCATTATAAATAATTTCTATTGACAACAGTTAAACCAATCAACATCAGAAACCAATATCATGTTGTGTAATTTTGGTGTAATTGATTTTGTATATAATTAATTTCAATTTATTTGCTTTTTTCTTTCTTAGTATTAATTGCATCAATTTATTTTAACTTTGTCACTTTGATTTTATATTTTATTGATTGTGTGTACATTTTTCCTAATGTAGATGCATGATTGGTATTTAATTAGTTGATTAAGAATTGTAAATTTTTTACATATGTCGTGTTATTATTGGTTTTCAATGATGATTAGGTCAATGTTTTGGAATGGAAAAGATAAGGTAGAGGCCATAGCAACCAAACTACTAATTGGGTTTATGATTTGCTAACTTGAAACTTAAGTTCCATAAAAAGTTGAGGCAGCTGTTGTAACCCTATCCCATTTGATCATTATATTAGATAATTATATTTTTTAAATTCATATAATTTTAGGCATACACATCACCATGATGTACTCCCTTAATAATACGTAATGTGGGATAAAATAGTCAATTTTGACTTTGTAATATGGTTAAAGTATATATGGACAAGCTAAGCATGACATTTATCAAGATTATGAGCTAACTAACAAGGATGAAAAATTGAATATAACAAAAACTAAGTTTTAGAGTAGTATTAAACTATAGATTAGTGGCTTCTTTACATGGGTTTTAATTATATGAATTTGAAATTTTGATGAATTTATTAGTATGAGTATCTTCTAAATGGAAAAATATGGTTGTACGTAGCTTTTGGAATGGTTAACATTAGTGAAAACAAATTATTGGATTAGAAAGAGAAGTTATGAAATCCTATGAAGGAATTTTGAACTTAGAGCTTAAGCTCAAAATCTAGAAAACCAAAATTTGATTGACATAATTGTAGCTCAATCATTCAGATTAGGCAAATTAGTTTAAAACTCATAGTAATTCTAGGGACTAAACTCATTGGGACACAAATTTAACTCTTCAATACGGTTCAATTAACTGAAACTAAATTGAGCTTACCAAATTATACAAAATGTTTCTAAGAAGCTTCTGCAAACCAACCATAGTTAGATTGACCTAAGTATGTGACTAAATAGGTCCTCATATAGGGTACTTAATCCGCTAATTATCTTATTGGGTATTACCCTATAGGGTAAAATCTATAGGATTTTAAGTCAAAGTCTAGGGATTCAATTAAAACTCGATTGGAGGACATAATCCAATTAGAAAAAATAAAGATATTTAAAAAATGAAATCTTAAAACGTCTAAACTAGTGAAGTGGTGCTACTTTACATAATTTAGTGAAAAGTTGGTACTTAGAAGCCCTACGCTATTTGAAACTAAAGAAAGGAAAAGGGTAGGTCTTTACTCTAATATTTTATTTTCATATAATTAGCTTTATTTACCATGATGAAGTTATAAATTTAAATATGCATAGGTAGCTTGTCAGTTGTCATGATTCACTTTCAATTGTAGAAAATGAAAGTGTTTGAACCTATATAATGCGTACAAAATTAGTCAATAAAATAATTTAACAAAAATAGTTATTTGACAAAAAAAAAAGAAAGAAAGTAAATAAATTATGGGGTTAGGTTGGGATTTTAGTACCTTATTAAGGTAGCAGGGTGTATTTTGGGTACAAGGGGTCGGGTTTTGGATACTTGTTAAGGTAGCAGGATAGATTTTAGGTTCCTATAACTTGTCCTAAACCTTCTTGGGTTGCATCCCTAGATTGAACGTACCATTTATTTCTAGTTAGATTAGTTAATTTAGTGTTAATTCAAATGTGATGAATGGAGGTGGCATTAATGCTTAATTAGATCATTTGAGGAGTGTGATTAACACTTTTAAAGTGTTTGATTTCATTGTGTTTGTAGTTAATGATATTTTATACATTTTTGCTTATGAAATTAGAAGTTAGCTTTGGCATTTAAGTATTGCTTGTTGTTGATTGTACGTATTTTATGATAATTACTCTTAACACTACTTAAGGTATGTAAGTTATTAATCAACCTTATGTGGCCATTTAAGTTAGCCTAAAAGCTAAGATGAAGTGATTAGGTAGGTTTAGATATGGAACATGTGCTCCTTATGTGGTATGGATATAAAAATTGTAGAGCAATTAATGATGGCCATTTAAATGGCTTTTATTAATATCAAGTGATTAGATAAAATGTCAAATGTCTATGTCTAATCTATGTGGATTAGAAAGTCAAGAGGGAGCAATTGGATTGAGATAAGAGATTCAATAGATTATACATACTATATATTATATATATATAGTATGTGAATATTAATAAGATATTAATATGTATGATGTGTGCAAATCATAAGCTTTTTAATTATGGTTGTTATGGGCTAAGAAATTACATACAACTTATTACTTTTGATACTTGTTGCACTACAAGAGATAAGGTACTAAAGATTGGATTGGATTGTAGAGATTGGAGAATATCGATATCCATTATTATTTGATTGGATAAGGGTAACTAAAATGGTGAACTTGAACTTTACATGTCCATGCGTTTCATTATACATCTATTTTTTTTTTTCAATTGTATTAATGCATGCAATGTCAACATCAAGTTCGATTGCTTTTGGTTTGGTTAGTTGCTAGGCTGTTTTGCCTACATTTTGGTGGGTACTTTTGTTTTCAAGTATCAATTTTTTTTTTTTTCATATAAATTATAAATTAGAAGATAACACATTTTAATTTAATTTATCTTATTAAAAAAGCGATATTTATAATCGTAAGTTGTAATACTCTTAATGTTTTTAAGTTTAATTGTCAGTATTTAGGAGCTAGAATAATGTGGATGGTCCTAGGTACCCTTAGTGGCAATCATGACAAGGATTCATAATGGACTGCCAAGATCTGAATGATGATGACTTCAACAAATAAAATAAAAGACGAGGTGGAGATTAAATAAAATATATGAGTAAACAGAGGAACATGTAAATGTCTCACAATAAATTGTCATCCAATTTGAACCGGCGAGACGTAAAAGTAAATTATGAATGTCATCTCATTGTTTTTTAAAATATGAAATAATTCACCGATTTAATTAAAAATCAATATAGACTTGAAGTAGATATAATTTACATTAGTAGTATTCTATCATCATCAACGTTCTAAACGAGGGATGGCATAATGGTCTACGGCAGGGCATTGTCTGTAGCGATTTAATTAAAAATCATTATAGACGTGAAATAGATATAATTTACATTTAGTAGTATTCTATCATCATTAACGTTTTAAACGAGGGATGGCATAATGGTCTACGGCAGGGCCTTGTACTTTGCGAATTTGAACTTTCTATCCCCATGGAGTACTTATATTTCATCATAATTAACTCCCATCTAGGATATTCCATTACTCCCATTTAGGTTAGTACAGTAAATAACAAGAAATATTTTAATGATATCAATATGTCACGTAAATTGATAAATAGAATATAAATATTTATAAAATTTTAATATTTAAAAATATAATTAATATTTTTTAAAAAAATATATTTATTTATTAATACATATCAAAATCTTATCAATACTTACGTGTTGCCGCTCAAGAGGTATTAGAGTATTTTCTTTCATAAGTAACAAGCCATTTCATACAGGCCAAAAATATGTATAAAAAAAAAATAAAAGACCGATAGTGTGTGTATTTTTTTTTTTTTTATGTATATGAGTATATATATGACAAAGATTATGGAGACTGAAGGCAACAAATCAAACACTAAGAAAAGAAAAAGGAAAGCCTATGGCTGCATTATTCTGGGAAAGCAAAATTGTGGTGCTGGGGCTCTTAATGAGCCTTTGCAGTTCATCGATGGGTGGTTTCCCCGATGACAACATAGAGTATTGGATTTGTAACGGCGAGAGATATGCTTGATGCTGTTTCAGAGCTTGTCGAAGAGACACCGCTTTATTACAATTACTACAGCCAATCTCCTGATAATTTTGCAGCTGTTTATGGTCATGCAAACTGTAGTTTCCAAATCGACAAGTCAAGAGTGTGGATTGTGCTTCTATCAAGCCAGGGATCTTATTCTCGATGAGTGTCCCAAAAGAGTCGGGGCTCAAATACAGTTTGGAGAATGTAGACTTCGATACGAGCAATATCCATTTGTTGAATGATTTTTTTTTTTTTTTAATTTTTTATTGATGCCTCCTATAGAAAGGCAAGAAAGATCTATATAAAATATTCTTGTGAAAAATGTAATTTAATTTGGAATAAATATATTTGGACACATCGTTTGGTATTTATTTTATGAAGAAGTGCGGTTACAAGAAAATTACCATTGCCCTCTACTTGCCCAACCACATTTCTTTCAAAAATTATATCTATGTCATTGTCAGTAAAACATTTTGTCCCACTCCACATTTTCACATCCCACTTTACGATACTTTTCAACATGGGGGAGAAAATGCACATTTATCCGAGAGAGTTGATATAGAAACTACGCGAAGCTACAAACTTAGTGGGTAATTTTTTATAACTTTTGTTTATAGCAAAATGTTATACAGTTTTCAAATAATTTAATTACATTACATTGCATTGCATAATTATAATTTTTAGATTCGTTTAATTCTAATCATGCACATCACGAGTACGCATCCCTCTAATAATCCATAATATGGAATGAGATAGTCAATTTCGAGTTAATGGTACGAATAAAGTACATATGGACTTACGCACGTGGTAAACCTTCAGGCAAACGTAATTTCCTTCCGTCGCGGTAAACAAATGGTGAAAACCGATACAAAGGATGCCGTGTATCGATAAAAGTTAGGTTTTGAATATCGAACTGCTTTGAGGTCTAGGCTCTAGGCCATGATTTTTTAATTGGGACAATGATTTGTTCTCGTAGCAGCGAGACCTTGCACCTAACCATTTTTGTATTGATGGGGTGGATAAATGTCTGGCCAAAAATCTTTTGGAGTACGTAAGGCCTCTGACTTTGAAGCGGTTTGCTTCGGCAATAAAGAGATAGGGGAGAGCAAGGAAATCAGGATGGTCCTTGGATTTTCCATGTGAAACCAATACTTGGCATCACATGGTTAATCATGCTAGCAAGTGAAAAAAATATAAGACGGGTGTTTCTTATGAGAAAGAAATATGTCCATTTTCATTGGCCATGTACTTTTTGTCACTTTGTATAATTTAATTTGGTCTTATTAGCTTATTTTTTGTCCATTCATATCTGCATATATGTATATATATAGGTATTATATTTCATCTTATATCTATTTATATTTCACAGCAATTTTTCTCTAAATTACATCTATATATATATGTGTGTGCGTGTATGTATATATACATGACGAGATAGAAAACACACTTTCAAGTTGGCTCTAAATCCAATAGTAATGGAATCACTTTTTGGTACCCGAACTTTAAAGGATTTTTCAATTAATTATCTGATCTTGAGCATGTCAATTTTTCAGTTTCCAGTCGAACTTTTCTTCGTTGTTAGCGTTGCACCGAGTTAACTCTGTTATCTGCCATCTCATAATGTGGCATTATGGGCTAATAATATTTATCTGGGCTCCCGCCGAATTCGGCCAATTATGATATGGGCTTCCACGTCTTAATTGTTTGAGTAGTTGTGAAAATTCTCACAATAGCGAAAAAAAAAAAAACCTACGTACGTGTTCCAAAACTACCAGAGTAGAAATAATTCTAACAAACCATAAGAGCATACAAATAAGGATTATGTTTCGTCATCGCATCCAATCCTTATTCATATCCACCGTAAATTTGTATTGTCTTTATGTATATTATAGTTTCTTCTTTTATTTTGACGAAATCAGTTTCGCTTTCTATCTCAATATTTATTTTTATTTGTTAAAATATAAAACATTAAATTCATAATTTATTTAATAATTCAAATATAAAATATATAAATTAAAAATAAAAAAAAATGATAAAATCAATCCTCTAAAAAATAATAACGACTCAAACATAAAATAAAAATCCGAATAAAGACTTCACGCTTAACACCAAATTGTAAACAATTGTATTCAATCTATGCTTTTCAAAGCCCAATAGCATTAATCTTTGATCGTGTAACGTACAGAAATATATGATTACATGCATATATTAATAGTATTTTAATAAATTTACCCATGCTGACTCATCCTATTCCATCTCCGTCAATTTGGTTCAACCCCCTTCCGACACTCAATCCTTGACATCTTGCCCCATTCGAGGTCAAACTCTAGTTTGGTTATGATAAAATTGGACTATAAATATGAATACAGCAAAAAAAAAAAAAAAAAAAAGTTCTTTCATGTAAAATCCTATATAATCTCAAATGTTATTAGTTTTGATTTATAGATGAAATAATATATTGTAAGCAAAAGTTCTTACTTGAAAACATCCAAAATTTATTAGAAAAAAGGCTATTTAAGTGGGTATGCTTTTGATTTTAGACAATTTAATACCTTAACTTTTATTTTTATGTAATTTGATGTTGTTCAATTTAGTGTTTCTATTAAGTGCATTTTATAATTAACATTGAGTCCTTTATCATGGCATCCATGTGTAAAGGATGTAGTTGACTAGGAAATCTTGAAAAGGGCAATCCAAAGTACTTATACTTTTGACTTTAGGCAATCGAGTGTCCCGAATTTCATTGTTTTTTTTTTGTTGATTTAGTGCTCATACTTTTAATTTAGTGCCTCCATCAAGTGCCTATCTAATAGAGTAATAGATAATTTCTTTTCTTTTTTTTTCAATACTCGGTGAGTTTTTTCACAAAGTAAGGGATATAATTGATTGAGATGTTGGATTTACTAAAATACCTCATGAGGACTACTTACTATTCCCTCTTGTTTACACTAGACAACCTCTTAAAATTAAAACCACATTGATTCCTTTCATTTGTCATTATAGAAATAAGGAATGAAGCTAAATAGAAATGAAGGAACAGAGAAGAAAGTAAATAAGAGTGGTTGGATCTCAAGTTTAATAAGAGTCTAGTTAAGAGGTGGTGTGGTGAGCGAACAATAAGAAAGGTCTCTATAATGAAGTATAAGCTTGTAAAGGGCTATTTTGGCAACTAGATTTTTGGCTCACTCTAATGCAATTGAAGGTTTCTTAAACTAGTGATAGACATAGGAAACAAGGCCCAATTAGAAATATTTTAAGGAATCTAGCTTGTTAGGTTCAAAATAGGACCTATTAGATAGGATTTTCTACTCTTGGCTTTACTCAATTGTCCAACACAAGAAAAGTAGTCAAAAAATTGTCTTTCAAAACTCATTTGAGCTACACTTAGCCTCAAGTGGGTAGATTGTAACTTTATTTCATAAGGAGTTGAGTTCCTTTATAAAGAAGGTAGCCTTTTCTTCATTTCTTATGTGCCTTTGGACTTATCCAAGCCATTATCTAAGTTCATAAAGACTAAAGGATGATAAGGCTTTGTTACTAGCTGTTAGATCATCATGATTGATGTAATAGACATTTGCAATGCTTGATCTCAATCGTGCATCTCAAAGCTATCTAATAGTTAATATCAACCTCCAAGTTCTATAAATACAAGGATCCCATTTGCAACATATAATGCCAGGAGAAAGCTATAGAGAAATGTTAGCACTCCATTGGAATGACTTGATGAACAATAAAACTAATGAATTGATCAAGAAGGAATAAAGGACACATCAACTACATCATATTTGATCTACTATTGTACACCCACTTCAAGAAATTAAGTTTAGTTATTTGTCCTTCTATGTATCATTGATTCAAGACTTCCCTAGATTTAACCTATATGCTTATTGCATTTAATTGGCTAGCTATAGTAACCCTTTATACATTAGATGATGACTTCACTAGGGAATAAGAAGTACTTAATGGAATGATACTTAGAGGATGCTCCTCGGAGCATGACACAAGCAAATCCAAATATAGATGAGAATACTACATCTTTTAATTCATAAGTTAATGTTCTATTGAAGTTCCAATTATAGTGTATGCTATAGCAAGAACACTTAAGTTGTCTATTCAATGCCTTTATGTAGTGCTTGCTTGGAGTAGCAATTGGCACTATTATTACCCTCTATTAAGTCCTTACAAAGGATGAAGGGTTATAGGAAGAGACATATTTAATCATTGTTAACCTCAACTTTAGTTGACTTAATGCCTACTCCAATAGAGGATGTAAAGTACCTATCTTGGAGGTCTCCTTGTTTTAGACGCAATGTAAACAGTATATCAGTTAAGTTCTTATAAAGGGAAAAGATGTAAACTTGGAGGATAGCACTTAATAATCTTTGCCACCAACTTTAGTTGACCTAAGGATGATTGCTCATCATCTATGACTTTGTCCTTAAAGATATTCATAAACTTTACGTGCAAACACCACATCTACACTCTAGCTTTGAGCTAATTCTCTGCTAGCTTCTTTAACATGTATGATGAAGTAGTGTCTTGAGAAGTGCTTACAATAGGTCCATGCAATGCCTTTTACTCACATCCTAAGTTTATTACCTTCACACCTACAAAAGCTAGTGGAGAATCCATACTTAAGGACTGCATGAGTTCTAGATTTAACAAGTTCAATGGCAAAATAGAGGATTGCTAAGGTAAACTTCTTTAAAATGACTGAGGCTTGAAGTAGATGCACTCGACTAAGTGAAGGGAATATGAAATTGAAACTTTTAAGGTTGTTAAACTATGTTCATAGTAGAAGGCCTATGTGCTCTCCCTTATAAGTGCAAGATGAGATATGCTCAATGAAAGGTGTCATCTATACTCTTCACCTGTGAAGTTGTCATTGTTGCTTTGGCATGAGATACATTGTTGACGTAAAACCATCTTCAATGTCTTCATATGTGGCATGATGTGATCTAAAATCCAAATCCATCTAGAGATCTTGCTTGTAGAATGTAATATCTTTAAGTTTAAAGCTCTAGTAGCTACTGTGGTACAGCTATCATCATTACTATGGTGTACAACATTCAAGTAAGTTTAAGTGTAGTTAACATCACTACCTAACATCTGATGCTAATAACCTATATGAAGGAAGTTTAGTGTAGCTAGCATTACCACCATGACCTATAAGTATATGGATATAGGGGGCATCGGTGTCTAGTGCTCTTTAACCATGAGATCAAAGGGATCTTAGTTGTGATGAGTTAAATCGACTCCATAATAGATTTAATAGCCCTAATGCCTTTTTACAAAGTTGAGGTTAAGACCATCTCATTTGTGAAAAATTGAGACAGACATGGTAATTGTTATCGCTCAATAGAAGTATTGCTCTTCATTATGTAGTGGGTGTAACGCGCATTATGAAGATATCGAAAATGGTTTAGAACTGTTAAATCTCAAGTAGGTCTGATAGCTGCAAAAGCCTAATGCAGGATTTAAAGTTGAAGCAACCTTATCCATACATGATCAGAGTGATCATCAAATTTTTTAAAGTATGAATTATTAGAATACATAATATAATAATTAATTACAGTATGATAATTAAAACAATATTAAGTTGTCATATATATTAACATGTACAATAATATTAAGAAGTTATATGCCACCAATAGTATATTTAACTAAACGTAATCATTAATTATAATATATAATATGCCATATAAAACAAACAAAATTCATCATCTTCACTGGCTCGTTGATTGTATAATCATCCCTCATTGTTTTGTTTCGGAATGAGAGAGTTATGTTTTGTTATATATCATCAATTTACATAATAAATTATAACATAAAATATATATTATTAGTGTTATTATATCTTTTAATTATTATATAATCAATTAGTTTTTAAGATATGTTTTATTGTATAGTTGTTATACATGCTAATATATAACACAATAGACAACATATAATTAATTCGATGTACATTACTACGGTTTTTTATGTAATTATTAAGTATGATATATCTAGAGAATCATAGAGTTAGAAAGAGAGGGAGATGGCTCAAATTATTTGATTGTCATATTCATATCCTTTCTCAAATCATATTAATTGTCTTCTTCTTCTTCTTCTTTTTTTTTTTTTGGTCATAATTGTATTAATTATTTAGTGTACTGATTTATAGCAAATATCAATGATTGTAACATAAGAATTTTTTATGCCATTAAGGTAAAATTACTATTATAATGATCAATTAACTAATATTCAATAATGTTATTACTATTGGGTGTCATTTGATGCAAATTAATAAAACTTAGAATTTTTATGTATAAATATTCTAAGATCTTGTAAGTGAAAATAGGTACTATGAGTATAATTAAGGGAGAATTAAAAATAATCGCCATAAATTTTGACTTAGGTACGATTGACCTCTCGAACTTTGAAAATGTGATTTTTTGACCTCTTAAATTTTAATAAATCGGTAACATAAAGGATATTTTATTTTTTAGTTAAAAAAAGTTACACTATGGTTAAAGTTTAAGAGGTCATAAAGTATATTTTAATAAGTTTAGGAGTGTTTGCATACCAAAATCAAAGTTTAAGGAAGTTATTCTCAACTTATGGGGATTGTTTGCCAATTTATGAAAATTTAAGGAGGAGTAAAAAACCATACTTTGAAAGTTCAAAGGATTAATCTGCAACTAAATCAAAGTTTAGGGAGATTATTTGTATTTTCCTATATAATTAAATGTATAAAAGCATATCTGAATCTGTAGAAAATACTATTCTTTAGATGTTTAGATCTTTGAGCATAACTTATACTTAATTTTCTCACTTGATTAGATATGAGAAAGGAAGACAGTGAAAACCCTAATGGTATACATGGTTCAGTTTTGAGTCCTAATCCTTTTTATAACCTTTATTATTATTATTTTATTTTCCATTATGGCTCCTTATAATAAGTGAACTTAAATACTTAGGTTTTTATATCTTAGTGTCCATACCAAAAGCCTACAATATGAGTGCAATAATCGTTTCCATCAATTGATCAAATGATCACTTTTATTTTACCACTTAGCTACTAAACTCAACTAGATAATCAATAATATATAATTAATTAATATAAATGATCTATAAAATTACAATAATCTCTCACTTGGGCCATATGTATCATCTAACAAATAAAATTCTTATGAGTTCAAACTTTATTGTCTGTGCTAAGTCTTATCTCCAAACAATCTAATCAATCAGTTATATCAATAGAAAATTTAAAGGGTTTTTGTCACTATGTGTTGTGACATAAATCATCAATGGTCACTACTATTACTATAATTAACAATATTAATTGAGTATGGATGTGTAGTATTGAAATTATGTAATATGATCTTTAACATGCCTATTTTTAATAGGTTCTACTTTGTTATTCATAATATACCCCTTTCTTCTTACACAACGATCATAAGAATATAAATATATATAACTTTATTTCTAAGTGTTCAAAATAACCATATTTAAGTTATTTATGGTAAAATGTAGTATACAATTGAACATCAATTGAAAAAAAATAATCTCCATTATACTTTCACATGATCAATATAAACAACACCTATACAAGCAAAATGCTCATAAAAAGTCTTAGGTGGTAAATCTTTAGTAAGTGAATATGCAATCATGAGACTTGAGCTAACACATCCAATCGATACTTGATATTTTGAACTCTCTCTTTAATAATAAGAAACTTGATATTAATGTGCTTTGATTTTTATAAGCTTTTATTTTTCTTGGAATATATAATTAAACAACCTCATTACCTTGTGATAAATTTTGCAATTATATTCCCTAGTTTGATGTTTCATAACAAGCAACAAATCATGCTTCTATGGTAAAAGAAGTTGTAAGTATTTGTTTGATTCTTTTTTATGATACAACTCCATCAGCCATCAATAAAATATAATTAAGAGTGAACTTTTTGCTATTATCCAGTAAAGTCATAGTCCAAATATCCCATATTTTCTAAATGATCAAATCTTCAACATGTGGACATGGAGTTCTTCTCTATATGTATCACATGACAACTTTGCTACTTTCCAATGATAAAATTGAAGATTTCTTAGATATCTACAAGTATTCAACCATCTATACATATCCAAAAGACTTACATAATTACGCATACATAAGACTCTCAACTGCTAATGCATAAGGGATTTGCTTTAGTGCCATTTTTCTAGTATCATTCTTAGGACATCAAAGCAAACTAAAATTTAGCTATGAAAGTGTCCTCTAGCTCACAATCTTTCATATTGAACCTAGGAAGTACTTTATCAATATATGCCCTTTATGTTAAGCCTAGTATATCTCATGAATGATCATGATAGATCCAAATGTCGAATAGAAAGGATGCATTCCAAAGATCCTTCATTTCAAAATTGTTTAAAAGAAATCTTATTGTTTCATATAATAAGCATATGTTGTTATTCACAAGCAAAATATCATCAAGATATAGCACTAGAGATTGAATGTACTCCCATTAATCTCATGATATATATATATATATATATATATATTGATTAACTATACATTCCTTAAAAGTAAAAAGAAGATTATTTGATCAAACTTTCAATACTATGGATGGGATGTTTACTTTAATAGATTTTTTTTTTTTAGTTTGTATATTAGATATTTTGATTTTTTTAGATTTAAAGTTCTCTAATTGTACCATATATATATATATATATATATATTGTTTCATCAAAGTTGCAATTGAGAAATATAGTCTTTACATCCATTTGAAGGAACCTTTAATCATAACAAACTATAAGTACCATAACAATTCTAAAAGAGTCTTTCCATGAAACTAAAGAGAAAGCCTTTTTGTAGTTTGTGCTTATTTTTAAGTGAAACTCTTAGTAATGAGATAATCCACTTACAACCAATTGATTTTGCAACTTTAAGTGATTTGATAATATATAATTGTTTGGAATTATAGATCCTCTTTCCCTAGTGATCTATGTAAAAGTACTTTCTTTTAAAGTTGTTGTGATTCCTCAAAATGGATAGGAGCTTGTTTATCTATAAAATTAAGAGGAATCTTAGGAATATTTTATACATCTGTATTTGCATCCTAACAAGTTTGAAGTGATTATCGGTATACTTTTAGTTGCAATAATAAGAATACTGACACATTCCTCCTCAAAGACAACATTTCTAGCCAATGTGCTCCTCCCATGTTCAACATTTTAAACATATTTAGCATTCTTAATGTTGAAAAAGGATCCAATTGAGTGATCGCCAAATTTAAATCCCTCTGGTTGCTTTAAATATCCAATGAAGTTGCAACTAACATTTCTTGAGTCTCGTTTTCTCTCATTAGACCTATATGGCGTAGCCTCAAATTAAACAACCTTAAATATAGAAATACCTTAGATTAAGCTTCTTTTTTGGCTAATGTGCTCTTACGATGTTCAACATTTTAAAGAAATTTAGTATTCCTTATGACGAAAAAGGGTTTACTCAAGTGATAATAGAATTTAAACCCCTTTAGTTGCTTTAAGTATTCAATGAAATTGTAGCTAACTTTTTTTTTAGCCCAATTTCTCTCATTAGACTTATATGGTTTAGCCTTAATTAAATAACATTAAATATAGAAATGCCTAAGATTATGTTTCTCGCCATTCCTTAATTGACATGGGGTTTTAAATACAGTTATGCTTGGAACATGGTTAAAAGTGTACATTATAGTCTTTAATACTACTTCTCAAAGTGATTCTAGTAAAGAAAAATAATTAATCTTTTGACCATACTATTTATGGTTTGATTACATCTCTTAGCTAACCATTTTGACTTAGTTGTCTTAGCAGTGTATTGAGGAACAATCTCACATTCTTTTATGTACCTTACAAATGGTCCAAGGCATTATTCACTAAATACGTCAAATTTACCATATGTTTTCGCTACTATGATCAAATTTGATTTCCTTAAATTTCTTATTAAGTTGATTTTTGACTTCAACATTATATTCCTCAAATACATCCAAAGATTGAGACTTTTTATGTATTAAGTAGAGGTATCATAATGAAAATAATTGTCTATTAAAATAATGAGAAACCATTGACCATTTTAAGAAGCTATAAGTAATGGAACATTTATATTAGTATGTATTAGTTCTAAGATACCAAAACTCCTCTCAACACCCCTTTTGTTACATTTGTTCACTTCTTATTGATGCATTTGTTACATATTTAAAAAATTTAAAGTTTAATAGAATTAAGAATTCCTTTTCATAAACATTTGAATCCTCTGTTTGGAAATATGTTTCAAATGCTTATGATATAACATGGAAGAATTCTTATTTATTAATTTTCACTTTATACTACATTTTCTTATGTGTAAGATTTCTTCTATATATGAGGAATGCAAATTCAATTTGCACAAATATCATTCAACATACTAATAGTAAATGTTTAAATATTGAAAAAGACTAAAATTTGTATTTCTAAATAAACAAAGACAACTAGATTTGTACAAATGAGAAACACTGACTAAATTTTGTTTAAATGACGTTACATAATAAGTCTTTTCTAAATCCAAATAACAACTAAGCCTTAATTAAATAGGTTAATGGCTGACCTCAACAAGAACCATAGTGCTATTCTCATATAGATAAATCTCTCAGCATCACTTAGCATTTGACTCTTTAAGCAGGCCTATATAGTCATATGAATAGTTGTACCTGTATTTATCAACAAAGCATGTATTGCCATTAAAACTAAATTAACTTTGAACAAACAAAATTGAGAAGTTCACCTTTTTTAATGAGCCACTTTTCGTACTTAGGACAATCCTTGTAGATGATCACCTTTCTTACAAAAGAAACAGGAGATGTCTTTATCTTGAGAGTGGGTCATCAGACAAGCACTTTTAGCCTTCTCTTATTTCAAACTTGCTTCCTTTTGCACAAATTGTGCAATCTACTCATTTAATGTCCTTTTCTCCTTTTGAGTACCATAATTTACCTTAAAGGATTGAATTGAGTAGGAAGAGAGATCAAGATTAGGTTAGATATCTTTATGATGTACTCTCTTATGTTTCCCTTGTCATTATACTACATAGAAACAAGATTTGTAAGAATGTGGTTTGTTTAAGCTATTTTAGAACTTGAAATTGGTATGTTATTTAGCTTACAAACTTTTTAGCATTTTTCTCCATAGGTATAACTCACTTGATAGTATCAAAATGGAATCATCATGATCATCAAATTCATTCGATTGAAATGCTCTCACTTCTCATGATTTGCCTTTTCTGTAGCAATACTTATATTGGTAAGGGCGAGGCATTCATTAATCATAATTGTTAAGAATCCATATATCTAAGCAAAATGGTGATGTGTTTCTTCCATTTCTTGAAGCTTGTGTGATTAAGCATTGGAATGATTTTTGAATGGTCTAATGTTACATTTTATATTTTAATTTTGCAACTATTTACAATTATACACTTGATATTTTGACTTGTTTAATTACACACCTAAAGCATGATTAATCAATAGATATGTGATGTGTAATCCCTAATCCTCACATCATCCATATCATTAAATGAAATAAGACAATACAATTATATACGTGAAAACTAAGTCATACTAATTAAAAAATTTTATACTGAAAAAATAGAAAAATTCAAAAATAAAATATACATAATGCATGTATATATGTAAATATTAGTGTATATATGTAAATATTTGTATATATATAGAGCATGATCAATCAATAGATATGTGATACGTGTAATCCCCAATCCTCACATCATCCATATTATCAAATTAAATAAGAAAATACAATTATATATGTGAAAACTAAGTCATACTAATTAAAATTTTTTATATTGAAAAAATAGAAAAATTCAAAACTAAAATATACATAATGCATGTATATATGTATATCTTAGTAATGTATATATACATATATCATTATCATCATCGTTGTTGTCATCGTCATCATCATTATTATTGAATAAATTAGTAAAAAATAAAAAAGGAATAAATAAGAAAGGAGAAATTTGAAAATAAAAATATTTATATATATAATATTATATGTATATATAAATATATATACATTATTATTATTTGGATAAATTAATAAAAAATAAAATAAAATAAAAAGAAAAAATAAAAAATAGTTTCAACTAACCCAATGCTAAAAGGTGGCTAATAAACACCATGGAGGTTGCATGACCTTCCATAAGTGGCTGTCGATTACCCCTCAATTTTAAGGTTACAAAATAGCCACTTAGGTTGTCAGATAGTTTTGTGACTCTCATTTTTTAAGAGGTTTATGAATCACTATTTTAAGTACTCATCGACCATCCCTTGGCCTTAAGGTAGTTAGAAATTTTTTTTTCTTATATATATTTTATTTTATTTTTAAATTTCACTTTTATTTTTTATTAATTTATTTAAATAATGATGATAACATATATACATATATTATTATAGATATAGGTATGTATGTTTTTAATTCTGAATTTTTCTCTTTTTAATTTTTTGAACTTTATCTTTATTTTTTTATGAATTTATTAGAATAATATATATGTATATATACATTTACTATTATACATATATGGTATGTGTGTTTTATTTTTGAATTGTTTTCTCTCTCTCTCTCTCTTTTAAAAATTTTAATTTTTAATTAATACAACTTATATATATATTTAATTATATTATATTATTTATTTTGATGACATAAATGATGAGTAGATTGGGATTACATGTGTCATGCATCCATTAGCTAATCATGCTAATTAGACTAAGGGTGCGAATTGAAGTTTAGTAAGGTATATACGGTGATAACTAAATCTTTAATTAGATGTATAATTAAATAAGTTAGGACTTTAGGTGTATAATTCTAAAAAGTGGCAAAATTAAGATATAACCATGATATTGCTCCTTTTCAAATTAGAAACAAAACTTGAATCAATTGAACAAAGAATAAAATATGCTTATTATTAATAACAATTCCATACTTTAATGCACACATAAAATATAGTAAAAAGGGTTATAATTATCATGTGCAATATGTCAAATCAATACAGAATAATAACAAAAAAAAAAAAATTAATTAGGCCATCATGGACACCTATTACATCATTGATACTTAGTTTTTAGATAGGAACACAAAATGTAAATGGTGTTCTCATAATAATAATAATAATAATAATAATAATAATAATAATAATAATAATAATAATAATTGATACAAAGTAGTTCTGCCAACAATATGCCTTTTTTATCTAATAAATTGTATGTATAAAAAATACCAAATTATTATATATATTATTTTATATCTATTTTTTGGCCAAATAATAACCTTCGTTTGAACTAATTATAATTTGCATAAATATAAACATATTTTATGAAAATTTTTAACTTAGTATTTAAATATTTCAAAATAAACTTAATAAAGGTTAATTTAGTTATGTATTATTTCAATTTATCTTGTAATGTTAAACAAGATTTGAGGGAGAACAAAGAAAAGTAAATAAGAGTTCACTTTCAAATAAGATTTGCATGTATTTTCCCATCTAATATTCAGGTCTAATTGTCAAGCCACTAATATTGTGCCAAAATTTAAAAATTTTTATTATGGACTTTGGAGTCAGACCTTCACAAAATATGTAGTGGTGGTAGGCTTGAACCTATATGCACCCATAATGATATAACTAATGTCGATGGTGGATAGTTGGCATGACAAATTCCTTCCAAGTAATTTGAAAAGTCCCTTCTTTAGATGTTTATTTCTTTGACAAATGATACAAATAATCAATACTTGATAGTGCCCCTTATGCCCAATTACCTAAAAAACATGGCATTGGCACACTTGGAAAAGATTAACATTTGGGTGAAAGGCAATAGCATGCTTATGGTTTACCCTTATAAATGATTTAAGATCCATGTAAGGAAATAGCATGAGGAAAGGAATTGATGGATTAGGGTTTGATTCTCTAAGACTTCCATCCAATGAAATAAATTAAATTTCTTAAATTCCACCTCCTGATTTTATTTCTTAAAGACAAATCTTGATAATGACTAGATGATAATAATGTAAATATTGTTAGTTTCACTACCAAATCAAGGCTCTAATAACATACACGATTACTTTGATATCAAACGATGTAAATAAAACTTTAAAGTTCTATGTATCAATATTGTAAGATTTTGTGTGAAAATAGAGTACTATAAATATATTCAAATTTACAAAAGTATTCTTGAATCCATAGGAAAAACTACTCTTTAGAGGTTTTAGTTCGCTAGCGTATAGCAAAGAGAACATTGGATTTTCTTACTTGATGGGATATGATAAAGGTAGACAATGAAAACCCTAATGATGCATAATACTTAGATAGGAAACCTCAACCTTAATTATTTCTTTGTTGTCCATCAACATAAGCGAAATAGAATACTTAGATCTCTACACATTAAAGGCTCATAGAAAAGCTCATGAGACAAGTCTAAAAGCCATATACATTAATTAAATGAATGATTAATTTTATTTTATGACTTAATTCAATTAGGCAATCAATAGTATATAATTAATTGTTATAGTGGCCCTAGGCTATATTATTGTATAAGGGCAATAACATTTAGAACACCCTTTAAAGGATTAGGTAATATAATTCTATCAAATAAGCCATCATAGAAAAAAAATTAGATAGGAATAAATATTAGAATGTTACCTTATTGTTAGGAGAATATTACTACAATCATAAGTCTATTAAGTATTATATGGATAGCTAATTCTCTCCCCTATAGAGATTGACTTTCTCTTCATAAGAATACATTCATCTAAGATGATGATGATTTGGGTTTGATCTCCTTGAATCTCTTATTTCCTTTCTTTCACATTCCTTTTATTATTCTTTTATTGTCATGATTCTTACCCTTCCTTAGTCGTTGATCTAATAAGATTTTGTTTATGTCAAATTTGCTTTCTATGTCCATGTCTTATTCCTTCATTTCTTAGTAACCCTATCTTCTCTTTTGTTGTTTCTAACATTTGTGTTTTCTTAGTTTGTTTGGTGCAAAGTCTGTTTCTCTCTTGTATAAGGTGTGATCTCCTATTGTAATGGAGGATCCTGTTAATCCTAATGATGATAATGGAGAATCCATTGATATCCTTGATCTAGAAGCCTTGAGAGAGATAACCACATCATGTATGGTGGGTAAGATTGTAGTAGAGAAGCAATTTAATAAAAAGGTTGCAGTTTCCATTCTATAATGGGCTTGGGAGAGATATGGTAAAGTGGAAGTCAGTCATTTGCATGATAACTTGATTTTGGTAGGAAGTCAGTCATTTGCATAATAACTTGATTTTGGCAACCTCTAAGAATAATTCAGTGCTTACAAAAAATTTAGATCTAGACCCTTAATTGATTATAGGCTATTGTGTGGTTTTGCACATGTGGAATGGATCACAAAAGATTAAAGAATTTCCTTTTAATTCCATCAAGTTTTAGATTCAACTTCATGGTCTATTGTTGCAAATGATGACCTTTTAAAATGCGATTAAAAACAAAAAAGATTAGTGAAGTTCTAGAACTTGAAGATTGTTTAGATATTAAAAAAGATTTCATTAGAATTTGAGTCTTATTTAATGTGTCAACTTTGTGGAAAGATAGTTGTTAAGGTAGGGATGCAGATGATAGAAAGAGCTATATTCAGTTCAAATATGAAAGGTTATTAGACTTCTATTATGTTTGCAGTCTCTTTGGTCATTTTGAAAGTTAATGTCCTCATAAGATGAAAGATAGTTTTATTCATAAACATTTTACAAAGGATCTTTATGTCCTAGCTGCTAAAAATTAACACATATTATTCCAGTTTTGATTGTTCCTAGAAGTTTGAGAGTGCTACCAAGAGTGGATTATCTTTGAGCCATGATTCAAATGACCCCATTATTAAGGAAGGTCAAAGTTTTGCAACTATGAGGATTAAAGAGCCAATTATCGAGGTTTCTTCTAGCCCTATTATTGATCGTTTATCATAGAAAGACAACTTTATTTCTAGCCTTGACCAAAGTTTGACTGTGCATCTATCGAATTTAGCTTCAAAAGGAAAGAATTCAATCCTTTCTTAAGTGGCACATGACTTAAAACTCGTAGACTCCCCTTCTTTTCAACCTTCCCATTTTTGCTTTAACCATAATTCTCAACCATTGACAACACATTCACCTGCTTCCCTTATCACTTCTTTTCTACCTTCACCACTGCAATCAGTTTTAAGTAGTTTACAAATTTTTTTGAGCCTAGTGAACCATATTTTCTTTGCCTTGATTTAAATAGCCTTGTGCCTGAGTTTAAACAAATTAAGACCATTGTTCCTTTAAAGCAGGGCTCCCCCCCTTTCCCCTATCAAACCTACAAGGAGTGCCATTATCATTAAAAGATCTTTACTGAAGTCTACCTTTCCTTGTTCTCTTACTCCACCAGCTACCTTTGCAAAGTTGAAATATGTTGTACCTTCTCTACTTACGAAGGCTCTTGGTTGTTTATATTTGAAAAGGGGTAGAACGGAAGATGTTGAAGAAGATTTTCATTCAAGATCTAAAAAAAGTAAGAAATTGTTTTAACACGATTGTTTTTAGGTTGATGTGGGTGTTTTTTTTTTTTTTTTTTTGGAATGTTGGTAAGGAAGGGAAAATAAATCGGAGGAAGGTTATTAAGGGAAGAATGGAGTTTCAGAAGCAACTTTTACAAGTAGAGGTTAAGGGTTTGTTTCCTCCTGATTTGAAAGGCTGTGGAGGCTAGCCTAACTCAACTTACATTCACCATGAGGGCCATATTGTAGAATTGTCAAGGTGTAGGTTGATCCTTGATAGTAGGTGAGATTCAATGGTTTATTCATAAGTATAGGCTTGATTTTATCTTCTTAATGGAGAGATGGAATGTTTCAGCTAGGATAGAGAAGATCAAAAGAAGGACTCATTTCGATGGTTATTTCTATGTAGAGCTAAGAGGCCTCTTTGAAGGCTTATCTTTATGGTGGCGTAATGTTAGAAAAGTAGATATTATGTAGTATTCTGATTACATGATTGATTTAAAATTTGCCTAGGCTCGAATGAAAAAATTTGCATCACTTAGACTTATGCACATCCAGGTTTAACTTTTAGAATAAATTGTGAAGAATTGCCCATTTTATTCAAGGGGTGTGGCTGGTTATAGGCAACCTAAATGAAACTCATAGACATGATGAGAAGAGTATAGGGAAGATTAAACCTGTCCAATAGTTGATGGCTTTTGAAGATATGATTTCAGATTGCTACTTGGTTGATTTAGGCTTTCATGGCTAGAAGTTTACATGGTAGAACAAATGGTATCATAATGGTGAGTTGGTTAAAGAGCGTTTGGATAGGGGTTTGGTAAATGTAGAGTGGATGTGTAAGTTTCCAAATTCACCGATTACTATTCTCACCACTAATCATTGAGATAACTCTATCCTTTTACTGGAACTCGTAAAAAGAGACTCAAAAGGCAAGCATTTCTTTCAACAAGAAGCTAAATGATTACTTGAGGAGGGTTTCAAAGATTTAATTGGTAATAATTGTAAGGATTGTATTCAACCAACCAATTTGGGATGATTGATGAAAAAATTGAACTTTTGTCAAAATGTGATTGTAAAATAGTACAAAGCTAATAGAAGGAAGAGTCTTGAATATATAGATGATCTTTTAAGGACAATTGGAACTATATAAGATAGTAATGTTGATATTACATTTTAGGAAGAAGAGTCGAGGCTAAGACAAGAGCTAGATAATATTATGATACAAGAAGAAATTTATTGGTTTCAACATTCAAGGATAACTAATTGAATTGGCGAAATCAAAACACCAAGTTTTTTTACTAAATTACCATTTAACGAAGGGTAAGAGGAAAATTTTCAAAATTTTGGGCTCTAATGGTGATTAGTTATCAAATGAAGAGGATATTGCAAGTGAATTTCCCAATTACTATTCTTCATTATACTAATCATAAGGGTAGGAGAGTCAGGATAGAGTCTTAGAGTGCATTTATCCAATTGTTTCTGCTAGCAGAATATAAGCTTGGTGCAATAGGTTACTTTAGAAGAAGTGAAAGATGCAATTTTTTAGCTAGGGGTATGTAAAGCATTAGGCTTAAACAGTTTCAATAGATTATTCTATCAATCTCATTATGATGTTATAAGACCCTTTCTTACTGAGGTGATTAAGCATTTTTTGACATTAGTATTTTCCCTAACTACTTTAATGCATCTAATATTGTCTTGATTCCTAAATCATTCTGTCCTGAATTTGTTGTAGAGTTTAGACCTATTAGCTTATGTAATTTCTCTTATAAAGTTGATTCTAAAATTATGGCTAATAGATTTCAACCAATGCTTGATTTTGTTGTGTCCCCTTTCCAAAGTGCTTTCATTCTTACTTGTCTCATTTAAGATAATGTTGTTTTAGCTTATGAAATCTTTCCTCATCTTAAATTAAAAAAAAAAACTCCTAGTCATTCATGTTGTGCAGTTAAAATAGACATGATAAAAGCATATGATAGAGTTGAATGGAATTTTCAAGAAAAAAACTTACTAAAATTTGGCTTTCATGATCGTTAGGTGAATTAGGTGATGACTTGTGTTAATACGACGACCTATAATCTTATGGTTAATGGCAAAAGAGTTGGTTCTTTTAATCCATCTAGAGGTATTAGATAGGGTGATCTTATTTCACCGTATCTTTTTATCTTGGTTGTTGAGGCTTTATCCATTATGATTAATAAGGAAAAGCAATTAGGCCATCTGAAAGGTATTAAAATTAAAAGTGATAGCCTATGTTAACTCATTTGCTTTTTGCTGACGATTTCTTATTCTTTGTCGTTTCTAATCCTCCAAATATTAATTCTTTGAAGAATATCATAGAGCTTTATCGTAGAGCTTTCAGGACAAAAGGTGAATTTCCAGAAATCTTCAATCTTCTTTAGTAAAGGTACGTTAGAAGTAGATTAGGTGGAGATTGCTAATATCCTCAATATTAGTTTGGAGAATAAGCTAAGTAAGTATCTTCATCTCCCTTCTCATTGGGGTAGGTCTAAGAAAGAAGCTTAACTTCTATTAAGACCAGAATTATGTCAAAACTACAAGGGTGGAAGAGTTTGTTGCTTTCTTAGGGAAGAAATGAGGTTTTGATTAAATCTATGGCTTATGTCATACCATGATATGAGTGTATTCTATTTTCCTATAGGATGGTATAACAAAGTGTCAGGATTATTGCCAATTTTAGGTTAGGAGGGGATGTTGCTAAGAGGAAAATTCACCGGAGGAAATGGTCTTCCTTAACTAAACCAAAAAGTCTCAGAGAGTTAAGTTTTCATGATTTAGTGGAGTTTAATAAAGCTCTTTTGGAAAAATTGACTTGGAGGATTTTGGAGAGACTGGATGACCTTTTAGTAAAAGTGCTTAAGAGTATTTATTTTCCTAGGGCTAGTTTTCTTGAAGTTCAGTTAGTAAGTAGAGCTTCTTGGGGTTGGCAAAGTGTCATTATTGGGAGATATTTGTTAAAAGACAACTTATGGCAAATTGGAAATGAGAACAAAGCTAAAGTTTGGCATGATCCATGGATGTCATCCTTACCTAATTTCAAGATGCAAAGATTTGATGAGGAAGATGATCTGCTTTGTCTTTTAGTTAGAGACATTAAGATTGTAGATGGAAGCTCTTGGGATTTGGCTAGAATTGAAGACAATATATTGAATGAGGAGAAAAGAGCTATCTTGAAAATTAATTGAGTAAACTCTCATCTTGAGGATAGAGTGGTTTAGCTTTATAATTCGAATGGGAAGTACTCTGTAAGGTCTAGTTATTTGCAGATTTGTAAAAAAACGTGTTTTAGATTCTATAGAAGATCCGTCACCCTCCTCTTATCTATCCTCTAGAGAGTGGAACTTGTTACAGAGCTTAAATTTTGTCCCAAAACTAAAACACATTGTTTGGAGATTAGTTTTGAACTCTATTGCTATTAATTTAAATCTTTGTAAGAGAAATGTTTAACCTTTATGTCCTTTTTACGACCGAGTTGAATTTATTAAGCACATATTTTTAGCTTGTATTTAGACTCACAATGTTTGGTTTGTTAGCCTTGGTTATTTTCCTAATCCTTCTTCTATCTAGTGCTTCCATTTGTGGTTTTTGGATTTGCTCAAGAACTACTATTTGGGTAAAGAGGAAAAAAAAAGAGTTTGCT
Organism: Lumnitzera racemosa; assembly: GCA_024138005.1. Taxonomy (NCBI): domain Eukaryota; kingdom Viridiplantae; phylum Streptophyta; class Magnoliopsida; order Myrtales; family Combretaceae; genus Lumnitzera; species Lumnitzera racemosa. The sequence continues at coordinate 69,885,948 of JAMXBC010000004.1, read as the reverse complement.
ACAAATCTTGTGATTTCACGCTATCATATATGGAAGGAAAGGTGTAAGGCAGTGTTTTTAGATTTCACTGCAAATCCAATAGCTACTATGAAGCATGTTGTACAGGATTGTGATGACTTAAAGCAGTTTCATTTACCTAGTCTAGTGCGTAACACTAACAGCTCTCAAAGTGAATATAGCACATGCATGTATCACATTGGCAGGCCCCTTTGTAGGGTGTTTTGAAGATAAATTTTGATGCTGCTATTGATAGTAGATCTGGCCTGTGGGTATTAGGTAGGTAGCAAGAAGTTGGTGTAGAGAGCTTGTATAAGTTGATGCAAAATTTTCCCATTATTGATGCAGTTAAAGCGATAATAGTCCTTAAAGCCATTCATTTGGTACGTCAGCAATACTGGAAGCATGATATTTTTTGGTTTGATTCCTTAGTTGTTATTTCTAGTTTTAAAGACTTAAATAATTGTGCTTAGAGATTGTATCCTCTAATGAGTTATGGTTTGAGTTTTTGTAATTTTTTCAAGTCATTTTCTTTTTCCTTCATCAAAAGAGTAGCTAATACGTATGCTGATTGGGTAGCAGCTTAAGGCAAAAAGGGGAAGTGCACCTCTTTTAGGGCTTCGGAGCCCCCATCTCATTTAAGATTATTATTGTTTATAGATTGTTTTGCTAAACATCCTGGTTGATGTTTTCATAAAAGTTTGTTTGTTGTTGGAAAAAAAAAGTATCATATGGATAAAATTTATGGTTAATCAGCAACATTTATTTTTAATTAGGCACTTTAATAGCTATATGCCGTTAATTTAATATTGGAGCAATACCTATTTATGGGGAGCTTTCACTATTTATTGGTAAGTGTATTTTAAGCAATTATATTAAACCATCGAGAGGTTAATTATCATGCTTTCTAGTAGACATGTAAGACTAAGATTGTTGATAATAAAGGTGAAAGTGAAATCCTATACATTTCAAGTACACTAGATGAGGAACATATATTTTGATGAGAGATTCTACAGTCTCATCCTAATGGGATCGGTCACACCCTTTATCTGATCATTTATTTATATGCTTTTAAATCTGAACCGTGGAATTCATAATTTATTTAATGGTTCAGATTTAAAGGAATATAAATCAATGATAAAATGGAGGTAGGAATTGGCCCCATAAAAATAATGATAAGACCGTAGGAAAATCCATATTTTAGTAATCTTAAAAGAGCCTTGAAACGTTATAACTTTGTATTTTTTTTATACCAATTTTCACCAACTCTAGTCATGCACTCATGTGGAAGCTAAGCAAAGAGAAAAATATTGGATAAAGAGAATAGAGAAGGAAAATAAACTTATGAGAAAAAAAAACTCTTATTTCTTGTAGAATTTTCCAATCGTCGATGATAGTGATTTAGATTGATTTGTGAAGTAGATAAAGAGATGGTGAAGGGGAAGGTGAAGAATGAGAAGCGGTTTAATGGCTACAACAAATGAAAAATGGAAAAAAAAAATTATAATAAGGGGTTCGATGTTTTTTTATTTGATTTTCCATAAATGGCTTGTACCCTTCGGTTTAAGAATGTGACCCTTCAACTTATTCCCTATTCTCTTTTCAATTGAAAGAAGAACGAAATAAATACTATATTTTCTCTCTCTTCCCCTTTCTTTGATACTTTATTTCCCTCTCTTTGAAAGTCTCATTCTCCTCTTCAAACTTTCATCATCAATGGAAAATTACCAAGGCAAGTTCATTTGTTTTATTTTGTTTCTCTTTCTTTTTTCCTTATAAATTATCAATTCCTAATTAGGTTTTGAAGCAAATTCTTATCTATAGCGAGTTGTTACATAAAAGAAATTGGAAAAGAAATCTTGTAGGAGTGTCTTAGGCTTTTAGAATTTTGAAGTTTAAAAGTTCAGTTAGGTTATATTTGACTTATTTCGTGTTGTAGTAATGTTTTAGTTTGGTTTTGATAAGCAAGAATGAAAATTGTTGGAATTTGTTGTCTTCAAGAAATCCTTTATTAATAGAATGTATAAAATTTCATTAATGGAACATGGATTGTTGATAGGTTATTTTTTATTATAAAATTGAATATTGGAAGTATTCTTAAAAGCATTAATTTTGGTTCTGGTTACAATGAGAGTTTTTAAGGAAAATGTGTTTTTCGACCATGAACCAAGATAAGAGCTTCAAACAATCAACTTTGAAGCTACGTCAACTGTAGCCAAAAAATGGAACCTACCACATCATTTGTGTCATCTGTGGTTGTTGAGATTGGTTGATTAGCCAAGTTTAGGCTAAGCAACCATGACCATAATGCTACCCAACACCACTTCAATTGTTGATTGCCCCTTAATTTAATGGTTAGCCATAGTAAGTCCTTCTTGATACTCTAACTAATCTGAAGTACTTTTCTCCTAAGCTTAAAACAACTAATAAAGTAATAAGTTTAAACCATAGCTTAAGTTGAATATTAATTGATGATAAATTATACTATGTAACAAAAATTGATAGTGTGGTTTACCAAGTGATTGTTGCTGCATATGATCTTACTACGTTGTTACTATATACATTTGATTATGCTTGTAAGGATATAAAGTAAAATGAATGTACAATTATTGAAACCAAAGTAAATGAGTGATATTTGTGTTTAGTCATGTTGGGAGCATTGAGGGTATTGGATGTTGAAAGTAGAAGTTATAGACTGGTTGCCTAATAGTCTTATAGCCATGTGAGGATAGGTGGGTTGTAGATGGTCTAGCTATTAATTGAGTTGCAATAGTGGAATGCAACACTATATTGGATAGTTATCATGGGCGGTTGTACCAATGATTGATACTAGTAGTGAACTTGACATAAGACAATTCTTGAGGTCGCAATCTTATATATGGTGTGTATTAGGGAGTTTGAGACACGCTAAGTGATAAAACACCAAGATTATGTTACCTATTTTACTTAAATGAGATAATAAATAAATTATGCGTAATATGTTGGATTAGAAATTAAGAATTTGTGCATATTTTTTCAAACTATCCTATAGGGCTTTCACTTACCTCTTTATAGGACCATGTTTTCTAGATACCCATAAGATTCACGAACAAGATATGTATGCTGATTTAAGATTTGACTTGTACCAATGAAATGCCAATGTCAAGACGATTTCCTTGATGACTAATGAGGTTGGTTTGACTAATTTGTTGTAAATTCAGCAAGAGTTATGGTGTGGCTTTTTATTTATGACTATTTAATAAGGATATATATATATATATTAAAAATGTACTCGTTTATGTTATTATTGATGTATTTCTAAATTATAGCGGGTATTCTAAGATTTTATATATTTATATTATGGTACGAATATCCGGTAGGATTATGAATCTTCGGTTCTTGAACGTGACAGGCTGCATAGTAGAACCCGGTTATTTCTAAGTTAAAGCCGTCCTCATTAATATCGATGGCCTACCGTTTAAATAAAGTTATTACCGTGTCGGAGAAAAATGAGAGCAATGCATAACCTTTCATATTGACATTTCCAGCTTTTGCAGCAGAAAGTATTCAGAGATCAAACCCCAAGTTTCCTGCTCTCTGTCGTCTGTCAACTCTCTCGGGATAACACCGTCATCATACCCGTGCAATACTGTCAGCAGTCGTTAGTACCTTCGAGTGGGAGTAATATGAACGCGCTTTTGTAGAGGTAGCCCTATGTCTTCCTTCTGGTTTGTACTTGACAATATCGTATCTGACAGTAGAACTTCAGAATATGACACCCGAAAATGCTTGGAAACTTCTCGGATCGTGTATTCATGGTTCTTTTGTTTCATATTTATTTGTAAAGTTTTCTTCTTTGTTTTTTCGCATCAATTGGTATTGATGTTATTATTTGTAAATGTGCTATAAGTTTTTGACAATGGGATATCATGTTGGTATTTGATTGGAGGAATAACATTTACTAGCAGCGTTATGCAGCTAGGTATAATTTCACACATATAATTTTTAATCTAAACAGTATTACATTTAATAAAATGCAAGTCAAGGTTGACAAAGTTTTTAGAATCTTGGGGAATCCATAATGATAAACATTGACCGTTAATTAATATATAACATGCTGTCACTAAAAGATGTTATCAATGTTTCACAAAACTTAATATAAACGTTAAATCGAAATAACAGCAATAATACCAATGTTATTATAATTAATTAGTCTAAATATTGGTTTTTCAATGGAGTAAACTTAATTGAAATCTTTCATTCTTTCAAATTATAACGTAGTTGACAAAAAAAAATTAAAAATAATAATATTTAACTTAAAAGTGTAGAGTTATTCCATAGTTTAAACACAACAAATATGACAAAAATATTATTTAATTTAAGAGAATCACATGAGGAGAATTAAAAAGCTAAACTTAATGTAACTGGTAATTAATATTTGAAAAGAATAAATAAAATATGGAACATATCAAAGCGTTGCAATAATGCACTACTTTATAGGAGATTTTTCTCCTACCATGATTGCTTCATGCCAGTGCTCCTTTCCTATTTGGCACCATGAGATTTTGTTTTTTCCGTACATCCGTAATCTAATTTAGTTAGGGTTGATGATTCGAATTATTGTATTGTGTCTCATTTTTATATTTAAATAAGTTTATATTTGAAAAACTTGACCTTATGACATGACTCGTTTATTAATTATGTATGAAAATATAAATTCGTGATTTAACATGTCTTATGTTTGGATTTGACCAATTTATATTAAAATCAATAATTTATGTTACTATATTATATTTATCTTAGGTTTAATACTATTTATCAATTAAAAAGTTATAATTAAATGTATGAAATATTTATAGATATAAAGAGAAAAAAAATATAATAATATTTAAATTTTATAAAGACAAATGATACGGTATCTTCATTATTAATGAAAAACTACAACCTAGACAGAAGTTTTTAGTAAAGCAAATCTTATCAAATATAGAAAATCTGAAAATTTAAATTATATAATATCACTAACCTAAGTGTAACCATGGATTAAATGGATATTAGTATTACTACTAGTGTTAATTTCCAAATTTACTACGTCATTTGTCAAAATTTTAAGGTAGATAGTAAAAAAATTTACATACGAGTTCGTACTTTTTTATTTAAACTATGATGCAATAAGTATAACAATACTAAATTTAAGTTTATAATATCATTGAATTAGGTAAAACTATGACTTAAATAGATGTTAGTATTATTATCAATGTTAATTTTGAAATTTATCACATTATCTATCGAATTTCAAGGAAAAAGTCAAAGAATCTATAAAAAAGCTTGTAATTTTTTATCCATTTATATTGGGACATAGAAAGAAGAATATATAACTAAAAATATTTTATACTTATAATTGAAACCTCTGACTTAGAAAGAAATTATTTTTATAACAAAATACAAATATGGAAGAATATATAGCATGTCCTCTGTAAGGATTTAGAAGTTTAACTTAAACTCGAACATTATTTTGATTGTGTTTAAATAGATTTAACTTATTTATGTCTCGTGTTAGATTTTTTTATACACTAACTCATTTAAATTGTATTTTGTAGTATTCGGGTCTATTGTATCCGGATGTTAAATTACCAGCTCTAGATTCGATAGAAGGTTTTGCAAATACGTAATGTGTGACTGTTGAGTTGATATCCATAGTCTATATTGTGGAACAAGTGGAATAAAAATAGAAAAAATTTTATAATTTTAGAAAGAATTTTTTTTTTCTTTTTTGTAAGAAAATGTTTTTCTTTACTTGAAAAATGAATTTATCAACGTGGTTCTCCGCCATCCAAAATCCAAAAATGGCCAGCACGGTTGTCATTTCCATTTATTGCACAACCATATCCGACGAATAATAGTTCCTTTCCTTGTACGTAGCAAAGACACATTTTATTTAACATATTTTAATGCTGTATGTGGATATAGTTCTCACAAATGTTCATGAAATACACAACTATGAAAACAAATTCAAATAAAATGCAAATGAGCTTCCAATATTAGAAGGAAAAAACAAAAATTTCTCAAGCTAGCTAAGTTTGGTTTAAAGACATATCTTTGTTTCTTTTCTAACTATTACAATTTGAAGGTAGAAAATTCAAATTTAACCTATTCACTTAGAAGATCAGTATTTATATCATAATTAACCTTACATTTGATGCAGTGTTATAATAGTAAACATGAATTGCTATTGGACTATTTAAGGGTCAATGAGGCCTACATAAATATCATGTAGTCATCATCTCTACCTAACATTGCAAGCTTGGCAATAACATGTGAGATAGGAGCCACCCGAATGCGCTTGTGACGGTCTTATGATCTTCATGAATGAAAAAGCGATTCCAGTTGGCAATTCAAAAATATTAAAGATAAAATAAAATTTTTTTGATGGTGTATATCAAGATTCATTTCAAATGTTGCCCGTCTAGTTAATTTTGGGTGTGACGCGTGGCAATTAGAAGGAAGGACGTACAGATTTTGAAGAAGCTGCCCCACCTCAATGGGGTACACACACATGTGAATAATAATAGAAAGTCGAAGCAACATTGAATCCTAGCTAAAGTAAGTATTTAGGAATTGTAAAAGTGACAATACTAAATGCTATATTAAAAAAATAAATAAATGATATGATATTATAGCTATCATTATATTACTGTCTGATCCCACTGCTATTAATGCAATTTAAGTCGTTTGTTTTTCCTCCTCAGAAAATAAATATTGCCTTCTCTATTATTTAGATAGGCTTCTATGTTAGGAGATCTAATCAATTGCCCTTTAATAGAAGTAATTGGTTATTTTCTAGTGATGGGCAGGAAGTACATGATTTAAACGCGCCGACACTAATAGAGATGAATACAATTTTACAAAAGGCCGCTTGCCTTTTTTTTTTTTTTTTTTTTCCATTTCATAAAATAAGAGTACTTAAATTAGTCTTGAAAAATGATTTTACATGTATTCTTCAATTTTCCTGTTACCTTTATTTATCCCTTGGTACGGACACGTACGTTTTCAGCCAAAAACAAACTTTGATTACTACCTTAAACCCTTATAATACATCTGATTTTTGGAATGAAATATGGTTGGAAGAAAATTATAGTTCGACAAATAGCTATTACTTGGTTGTATATAATGTAATATTAACGACAGATTAGCAATACTGTACAAAAAAAAGAAATATTACCTTGCTTCTATTCACAATTGACGATTGGGTTTGGGTTTAATGAGTAGATATGAAAATATATTGGATGATCAAGAGTAGATATTCCTTCACTTTAGTCATGAATTTCAATTCCTTATTTCATAACAACAATAATTCCATGATGATCCAATCTAAGGCGAGAAGATTAAACCTTTATTGCAACATGATGACGTTGGGAGGAAGAACAAGCTAGAACTCTTCTAATTTATCGGCTTTTAATGTGTTTAAGGGGAAATAAGAGATGAATCTACATGGTACTAAAATTGCTTACTAACACAAATACAAATTACGTTTAAATTTCAATCGATATTTAATAGATCTCACAAATGCTATAAGGGACTTTGGATGTTAAAGGAATAATGGATTACTATAAAGGGTGCACCACAATCTAAATAGATTGGTAAGAACCAATGATTATTAATGAAAAAGTACCAAATGATTGAATAATGACTAAGGAGAGTTTATACATTAGTAAGAGATAATAGGAGGATTATAATCTCCAAATGATTACCAAAGTGCACTATAAATAAGCTCTAAAATACGTTAAGAGCAAACACGTAATTGGAAGTTTCATAAGGAACTAAAATAAAAAAAATGCAAAAATTCAAGTGCAAGAGTAAACTACCATTTAAATGGTGGAGTTCATACCGTTCGGATGATAGGCTTAGTGCTGTTATGCTTTGAAAGTCTTGGATACCATCTAGATTTTAGTTTATGTGGCATTCAAATGGTAGCTGGGTTTAGCCTAACTATTAGATGGTAAGCGATAGGCTTCCGAATGGTGAAACTTAGAGTTTGTACGACTTGTGATGTATTATGGGTTAATAACTATGGGTTTACAATTAATCCAATGGAAAAAAGTATAAAAAAACAGATATTGTTGATATGTCATCTTGGGCCTAAGCTCTAAAGACCCAGGCCCAATTGTTTACGCCAAATCAGGAACCCCATGCACCAACGTTTTGGCTTGCTTAGTCGCTTTGCGAGCTCACTCCAACCTTAATTAAGAAACCTGCTCGGGTTCCCTCGAGCATACTTGATGCATCTCTAAGGTCTAATACATGGAGAAGGCATCACATCGAACAAGAACAAGAAAATAAAAGGAGTTTTAGTAAATTAATGAGCTACTTAGTTGGATATAACGCACTAACTACATCCTATATGGCTTATAGCTTACCGGATGTGACTTGGCAGTCCGAGTGATAGGATTGCTTGCTATGATCCTTAATAAAGGGATTGATAAGAACATGTAAAGAAGACCTTTTCAAAAGGAAAAACTCAAGGGTTTATCATTAATATGCCAAAATCTATCTAAAACCCTATACATGTGTCCTATTTATACTTAGTAGCAAAGTTGTAAATAAAATGACTAAAATGATGTATTAGTGGCATTCTTGTAAATACAAAATAAAATATGAGGGTAATTTAAGAAAAATACAAGAAATAAGAAGTCCAAATAACATAAGCAAAAAAAGTAATCAAATGAGATATTCGAGGTGAAGAGCTTATGAGTTAGGCTAATGAGCTATTAAGAACCTTAAAGACTTAATATGGGTAGACTTGAAATTCTGGTTGACTTGATTAAGTAGATCAACCAAGCTAAGTAGAACTGGCTGAGTCAAGTAGATCTATTTAAGCTAACCTAGCAGAGAAGGCCTATTTATTTTTGATGATTTTATCTAAGAAGAGCTCATAAATAGGTCTTCTATACATGTATAGCTCCTAAATATGTCTTTAGCATAGAGATAATACATGAATAGGTCACTAACATAGCTCGAAATTTGGAAATTGATTTAGGTTGGTACCTTGAAGCCTATTAACACCTCCTTTAGGTCCTACATGATAGAGAATCTTGTCTGTTCTACCAAGTGCCAACACAGCTTACCTAGCTTTACCTTGAGCACCTTTACACCTCGACCTCTTCAAGTCTTTAAAGACTCTAATCAACATCCTCTGTGGGCTCGACCCCTCGAGCCTCGAGGCTCAAAGACCCCATTGTCCTTGGCCAGTCAAACCAAGCTCAACGCATATCGCTAACCCTAACCCCAGAGCAGATATCAAATGCTTAAGGTATAAGTCAAAGACTTTAGTGCTCTCTCTCTCTCTCTCTCTCTCTCTCTCTCTCTCTCTCTCTCTCTCTCTCTCCTCATTAAATGCCGTTTGACATCCATAGTACGACTTATGTACCTAATTGACATAGTTGTGATGGTTGCTTATATTATGAATGTGACAACAACCTTTCCTAAAGTTCACCAATAAACAAAGTAGCCTTATCCTCCCTCATACCATGCATTCCTCCTTTGTATTATCTACGTACGAGTCAATCTAGCCTTACCATATGTTTTAGGTGGGTAAGCTCCATGCCTTATAAGTAAGCCATGGAGCTAAAGTTACAAGGATTCGTAGCTCTCGAAGTTTTCCCTACACCTTTAGATGTACAACACCCTCTTTGCTTCCTTCCTTTGCTAACTTAAGTATTAAAAAGCACTAATTAACTTAGCCATAAAGAGTTCTCTTATAGGTCTACCACCACACACAGCAATTGAACCACCAAATGACTACCTTTCACTGATCAACACATCATTAGATATAATTTGGATTTTCAATGAATTTTATGTTTTTATGGATTTTATGATTTTTATGAAGGAAGAAAAAAATTAAAGAAAAGGATATAAAGGTGTAGTTATAAGATATTATACACTAATAACAAATTGAAGTGAATTTGTGATTAATCTCTAAATTTTGAAATAATGCATAAAACTAAAAACTAATTAGCTTGCTAATATAATGAGATATTATGCAAAAATTATAATAATAGGGCTCTTGAATTCAAACAACAGATAAGATGCATAATTGTTTGAATCAAGGTTCATCTCCATAATCAAGAAGATTTATAATACGAGAGTTAGAGAGAAAATCTCAAGGTTTTATACATTAAAATGAACATCAATTATCTATTACATAGAATAAAAAGGAAAAATGGCACTTACTAGTTGTAGAGCATAAAAAGTAATAACATCATTAAAATAAAGTATAAATACAAATACAAAAAGCTAAAAGAACTTAAATCTTATTGGCTAGTAGATTTAAATTCCTATTGGTCAATAGACTTAATTTCTTGTAGGCTAATAAAAGACTACTAATAAATAAACTAATAACAGTTAGTTAACCAAATAAAGGCTAATTAACTTAACAACTAAATAACGTAAAATAAACAAAAGAATAAGAAATCCATCTTCATGAGATAATAAATAGCTCTCATCCAATCCATGGTCTTCAAAGTATCTCCGAATTGGCATCCATCATGAAATCTTCATGGAGCTCCATGCAACATTAACAAACCTTGATGCAATGTTGGAAAAGTCCCCAATTGTTCATGCAATGTTGGTGAGAATCTCCGCGAAGTTAATGCCTTCTCATAATCTTTATAGATATGTGCTAAAATTAATGAATTTCCATAAAAGGAATAACGCTATACACAAGTTTAGTAGCTGCAAAGTATAATTAATTTCTTAGTTGGAAACAAACTGGAATTTGATTCCCATTAGGTTGGACGATGGCTATAGCATTATAAGAATGGCGTATATGGAGCTTCTAATCATAAAATCTATATGGCCACCGTTCGAGTGGTGACCCTTCGCTATCTAAATGGTCTTGGTGCTACCATCCAGACAACAATCCTCGTAGGACCCTCTTGGGTTCTTCCTCTCGTTTGATTATTCTACCTGCCAAGTCGTGAATATGGCTTTTCCTTAAGCTTTTTGTTCAAAGCTTAACTTAACTTCACCATCACTTTGGGTTGGTTAAAGATTTGACTTGAATCTTGATGATTGATTTTTCTTGAAATAATATTAAAAGTGAGTAATAATTAAGCTCCTTTCCTTTCTTCTTCTTAATTGACCATGGTTAAGTGGTTTTCTTAGACTTCATCAACACTTATAAGCAATAAAGTATAACTTTGGCCTTCCTTTGGAAAGGTATACATGTTTTGGTATATCCATTGCACATGGTGCACCGATCAAATTGCCAAGGCCTATGGAAAATTACATGAGCCGCATTCATTTGGACTACATCACAGCGCACTCCTTCGTAAACTTCTTGATAATGAATGCGACTTTGACTTGATATGTACATATACTACTCCTTTATCATCAAACCAATGGTATTGTAATGTCCTAGAATGTTATAGATTGCCACATGTTTTTAGTCCTCTAATGATATGTTAGGCTTTAAAAACCACAATGAATAATTCAAACTTGATATTTAAAACTACCAACATCAGTATTTCAAAAGAAAAAAAATCTCATTTCATAAAATTCAAACTCCATAATTCATACTACACAAGTACTAACAAGATTAAAGAACTCTTTTATCTTTTACAGTGAAAATAACGTAAATAAAATCAAATATTTCAAAAGAAAAAAAATCTCATTTCATAAAATTCAAACTCCATAATTCATACTACACAAGTACTAACAAGATTAAAGAACTCTTTTATCTTTTACAGTGAAAATAACGTAAATAAAATTAAATATTTCAAAAGAAAAAAAATCTCATTTCATAAAATTCAAACTCCAAAATTCATACTACACAAGTACTAACAAGATTAAAGAACTCTTTTATCTTTTATAGTGAAAATAACGTAAATAAAATCAAATAACTAGTACGAATGAAAATTAAAAGATAAAACAAGTCTTAACCATAGTTTTTATTTTAATCCTTATTATTACTCCTAAAACTATTGGCTATCATCATAATGATAGTCTCCAAAACCAATATTTAAGTAGTAATAACTATTGTTCCAATCTTCTTCAACTCCAGTATTCTCATGACTAGCATATTCTCCATAATTATGATCTTCATAAATATCATTTTGACCTATAGCTGGGAAAAAGAAATAATATGGTGAGCCAAAGCCTAGACAACCATATGCACATGATCAAACGATATATATTCATATGCGTAGAAATGCAAAACAAATAAACCACACAATTTATTTTATTATCTTTTTTTTAAAGTCAAATACATAATACATGATAATGGTCCTCATAACTCATTCACATCACAATCATTTCAAAACCTATACGTTTGGGCAGCCATTTCAGGCTCTTCTATAACTTAACGTTGGGCATGTCTCTTTAGGCCCCTCTACAACAATCAAGATCTACTCCAAATTATTTCCATGTGAGACTTTATAAGGGATAATGCATCATACAGATCATTAGGGTTGCTTCCTAAGGATCTACTAATATGGGCCCTTAGGACAAGCCAAACACAAGCAATAAAATGATACATTAACCGGATATATATTTAATTCATTTTAATTTTTTTGCTATTCTAACACACATATACAACAAGAAAGTGTCACGTACCTTAATATTTAAAATCCGTTATTAACAAATTAAGCCTAGCTTTAAATCCTATAAATAATAAATACTCATTAAACTTCTTTAAATATTGAATAAACATTGTTTTTTTAGCTAAAACTTACTTTTAGACCATTTAAATTTCTTAAAATTCACTTAATGATATATTAAAGGGGTTTATTTTAGAGGTAAAAAAGGAATAAAGCAAAAAGAAGAGGAAAAACTCAACTGAAATGAGCAACACCTATGATATGACCAGGGATATGATCGTATCTTTTTTACTGTATAACTTACCGAGTTATAATACTTTACTACAAGGAATACGACTAGGGATACAGTCATGTTTTTCGGTTATATAACTTTTTTTATCTACCAACCTATGTCGCCTACTATAAGGGATATGACCAGAGACATGGTTGTATCTTTTGGTCATATAACATACTGTTTAAAAAAAATAATTTCTCACCTAAATTCCTTTCTGAACCTAAATAACAACACTCTACAACTTCACATCATAAACTCTTGATTCAAATAGTCAAAACCCTTCCAAAATCCATTTCTATAAATTTTTTTTTAATTAAGAAAGCAAAATCAAAACTTGTCAAAGAATCAGGAATTTTAAGGATTCTAAGGAATGCAAGATACATACCTTAGTTTCGGCGATCCTTTAGGTTTTCTTGTTTTTCCTTAATGTACTACGCAAAATCCTGAAAGATCGATATAAAAATTCTTAACCCCCATAAAGAAATCTTGAATTCCACAAATTAGATCTTCACTTACCAATGTCCTTTCAAGGTTGCATAAACTTTATGTTTCCTTTCTTCATACGGCTACACTTGCTCTACCATAAAAAGAATTCTCACATTAATCCAAAATTTCCCCTCTTTAATAAAAAGAAAAACAGTAGAATTCCTCCTTACCTTAAGGGTTTCTAGAGTTTACAGGAGGGGAGTACTATCTTATAGTGTATAATGAGTCAATTTGTATACTTGCTAGGTTAAGACTAGTGTCACGCCCGGAACAAGAAGAGTCATAACAGTCTCGCCGTGTAAACTAATCTAAGATAGAAGCTGACCTCACAGCTGCTATCGTAGACACAGTTTACACAAAGCGTATAACTCAACCAGCTTGAAACGTCTGTTCTGTCATCTGTTAATATCCAAACCTGTGGTAGAGCTTATACAAAATACTTGTTCTATACAATGTGCTGTTTAGTACTACAACAGTAATTATACAAACATTTCATATCCAAGGGTAAAGTTTACATTCAGAGTTTATTAAAAACCACAGGTTTACGATTTATATACAATAAGTTAGAAAGCTAGTGGGCTCCCAGGGAATTCCCATTTAGTTTTCTTCAAAACTTAAAGACAAGACAAAAGCTCAGGTTCAGTTAAATTCCTTGATCCTCACTTTCCCACACAGTAGCACACTAACCTGAGAACGGTGGTACCTGAACATCTTTGCCTTCACTCCGCACCTGCAAAAGAGTCTGTAGGGTGTGAGCACAACTAACTCAGTAAGTGGGGCGAAGTCAGAAGAGTACTTTACAGCCACAAATAAGGTTAATAATTATGATGAAATGCAATGCAATCACTCAAATGAAAACATCGTACAGTGTTAACCGATCTACTGTGAGGTTAGAGAAATTTCATCCGCTCCAACCCGGATTGAGGAGTTTCACCGCGACTCAAGTTAGACCAAACCCTGGCTTGTGCAATGGGGAACACCCCCCTCCCATGACCGCCTTCGAACCACGGCCCCCAACCTTGCCGCGACCTCCTTGCCTATCACTTAGTTCGACTAAGGGTGGGGAAAGGACCATTTCAGCTATCCTCATCGAAGGAAGTCGGTATTTGGCCTAACACTCTTATTCGTTTCCCCTAATGGGTGATTATGCATGACCAATTACACTTTAGTCGAATAACCGTTAGTGTTAATCAAGGGGTGATCAACAAGATCACACAATACAGAATCTATGCAAATATGCAGAACAGCACACCAAGGAGTTGAACTCATGTCACAACAGAGTATCATTCACACACATAGCATGCACATAATCATCTAACTACAAACACAACCAAAAGTACTCTTGGGTCTCCGGATACTTTTAAATAGTACCCAAACAGCGGCGAAGCTACCATCCCAACTTACTTGTTTAGATGTTCGCTCTTACTGACTTGAATTGTCAACCGTCTTTGGAAGGTCCTAATTACACAAAAGGTCCAAATTTAATTTTCGTAATAATTACGAAAACATTAGGGTTTAATCTATAATGGTTATATATATATATATTATTTTCATAAAATACAGTCATGTTATTACTATATATTGAATTAAATTATTAATAATTATAATAAAAATTTCCATTAATCCCATCTGATCAGCAATCCTTTATATAGCTTTTGGTTAATTCATTTTAGCCTATTAATATTATAATTATACCCCAACTTGTAATTTTAAGCTATTTTACTTGATAAATTCGTAATAAATAGTTCGGGTTACCAAATAATTCCCCAAAAATTTTTATGGACTTCTAAAAATATAGAGAATTCAGTTATCATGTGGTTTCAAGTTTCCGACCTATTGCCTATATTTTCATATTGACGATTTTACCCCTAAATTTGATAAATTATCCAATTATAATTCTTTTAACATCCAATTAATTTTAATCTGACTCATTACTATTACTATTCATAATAGATCAGTACATATCTATTTCATCAATTAATTTCATAATTTCCTATTAAATTTATAATTTCAGTCTATTTTCGTGCTAATTTTAGGCCTAAAAATTCAATAAATATTTAAATTGTTCAAATCAAAATTCGGGCTATGTAGCAATTACCTATATATCATATACATCCTATACAAAATTTTTTAGCTAGAAACAACATCATATAGTACATTTATTTCATAAATATATATTCGGATGAACAGTAGATTTCTTAATAAAGTATATTAAATATTACGAATTTTGCAAAAATAAAAATATCACATGAAAGCATGTCTAAAATAACCTAAGTGTAATTTTTTTCATAATTTTCTGGGTGGATTTACTATTTTTTAAAAATTATTGAAAAACAGAACAAGAATTTGACCTTGTTGTTTTTGGGTGCTCCGGTGGTCGTGGGGTGGTGGGTGGTTGTTGGAACACCTAGACGCTGGGGGTGCTCCTTGGTGGTGGAGTGGCGTAACAGAAGATCAAAGGAAACCCTAATAACTAACCTTACTCGGTAATTGTTCTGTTTTTCTCTTCTTCTTTTTTTATTTTCTACGATTTTTTCTTGATTTTTCTTTTTGTTGTTTTTGGTTCCAAATTGCTAAACATTGTCATTCTGCTGCTAGGATAATTTTTATAGAGAGTTCTTTCACCGCCTATGATTTTTTCTTTATTTTTTTCTTTTGTTTTTTCCTATTTTAGCTAAGCATGTGGTGTCCTAATGTAAGAACTTTGCTTTTTGAATCAGCAATGCAATGTTTCTTCTCCTGCCACGCCTCCTTCCAGCAATCTCAATGTTATTTAATTAATTTTTCTTTTTCTTTTATTAAATAATTACTTAAATATAGATATTATATGTTAAAATTAATTATTTAATTAATATACAAGATTATACCCTATGTAAATAACATGTGAAATATATAACTTTACTCATATAATTAAGTTTCTAGCATATCTTTTATTTTTAGGATACATTCTAAGGTTAATTTCATGAATTCAATACAATAAATATATAATTACACAATTTTGAGTTAATTTACGGGTATAATTATTATTTGTACCGGGTATACTAAAAAATTACGTGTATTTTTTTATAGTAAATTATCCTACATTATCTCATTTATAGCTCAATTAACTTATCTCTAAGTTCTCGTTGCAATCTAAGTTCAATTTTAGGAGTTCTGAACATTTTAGTGCTTTAGTAAATATTCCAATTTCTAAGGGCAAAATTGGGATTTCGGGTCATTATTACTAAAATCTAACTTCAATATAATATCTCGACTAACTTTTTCATTCTAGTCATAAAGTTTGAGCTCAATTGGATAAGTTACCCTAAAAGCCCTAAATCTGAGCTCAGTTGTCCTAAACTCAATTTTGGGAGCTTACATTTCCACCTCCCTTAAAAGTGTTTTGTCCTCAAAACTTTAAATCTAAATGCGATAACTATTTATTTGCTAATAAAAACTTTATGACTTACTTCGTTCTTTGAAGAGTGTTGGGTAACGATTCTGCATTGCCGACTTCGGTTCCCAAGTTAGTTCTGCTGTTGGACCGCTACCCCATTGAACTTTCACATACTCTACTTCCCGATTTCGTAACTTCTGAATTCGGTTCTCTAAGATTTTGATCGGTTTTTCCTCAACAGTATAGTCTTCTTGTAAATCCACTGGTTTCAATTCCATGACAGCATCTGGATTCTTCACGAATTTTCGTAACATTGACACATGGAATACGTCATGATATCCGGCTAAACTTGGGGGTAAAGCAATTTAGTATTCAACGTTTCCAATTCTTTCCAAAACCTCAAAAGGTCCGATATATCGAGGGCTTAACTTTCCTGTTGTACCGAAACGCTTAAATCCCTTGAATGGACTTATCTTTATATACACATGATCTCCTGGAGCAAATTCTATAAATTTTCTCTTCAGATCAACCTAACTTTTGTATCGATCTTGTGTTGCTTTCATCCTTTGTCGTATTATCTTAACTTTATCATTCATTTGACCAATCATATCAGGTCCTATCATTGCATATTCATCATTTTCCCAATACAGTGGTGATCGACATTTCCTTCCATATAAAGCTTCATACGGTGCCATTTGAATCGTTGCTTGATAATTATTATTATAAGCAAATTCCACTAATGGTAAATACTGATTCCAATCGCCTTTAAAATCCAAAATATACCCTCTTAACATATCTTCGAGTATTTGAATAACTCTTTCTGACTGTCCATCAGTTTGTGGGTGATAGGCTGTAATTAACTGTAGTTTAGTTCCTAAAGATCGATGTAAACTTTCCCAAAACTTTGATACAAATCAGCTGTCTCTATCCGACACAATGCTTATTGGCATACCATGCAGTCTAACAATCTCTTTAATATATAGTCGTGCCAACTTTTCTATTGAATCACCAATTCGATAAGATAAGAAGTGAGCACACTTCGTTAACCTATCTACAACAACCCAAATTGAGTCGTAACCCGATCTAGTCCTCGGAAGTCCAATTACAAAATCCATTGTAATATGATCCCATTTCCATTGAGGTATTTCTAATGGTTGCAATAAACCACTAGGCCTCTGATGTTCTGCTTTCACTTTTTGGCATGTATTGCATCTAGCCACATATTGTGCTACATCCTTTTTCATGCCTTTCCACCAAAACAATGATTTCAAATCACGATACATCTTATTTCCACCGGGATGTAAGGTATAACCTGTATCATGTGCCTCAATCATTATTTCATTCTTCAATTTTGAATCACTAGGCATACAGATTCTATCCTTATATCTCATCACATCTTCAACATCAAGTTTAAAGTCAGGTACATCACCTGTATTCAACTTTTCCTTGATTTCTTTCAACTTTCAGTCCTTACCTTGTTGTAGCTTAATTCTTTCGATCAAGGTTGGTTGTACAACTAAATTCGTCAATTGTGCTTCATTTTCATGCCATCTGAACTCAATTTCCATCTTTTCAAATTCTTTGACCAATTCTTGTTGAGTAGTAAGCAACGAGGCTACCTATTTGTAGTTCTTGCGACTCAATGCATCCGCTACAACATTGGCTTTGCCAGGGTGATAGTTGATGGTCAAATCATAATCCTTGATTAGTTCCAACCAACGTCATTGTCTTAAGTTCAGCTCTTTCTGAGTGAAGAAATATTTCAAACTTTTATGATCATATGGTTTGTCAAGTTGTCAAAGGGGAGTTAAACTTAGAAGAGCAATGTATTACCCAGTTCGACTTGTTAAGTTACTTTGCTCTCTACCTCATCTAAGAGACTGTTAAGGTGAACAACTTGTTGCTGAGCTGATCCCTTCATAATATATTAGTTCGAGGTTAAGCAATAAACTCGCATATTGTTGCCCTTATTCATGGCTAAGGCTAAGCCAACCTTGATACTAAGCAGACCAGCCGAGGCTGACGCGATAATAGGCTACCTCTCGAACCAATCTTACCTCAATCTAGAATATCCGAGTTGCCAAACTGCCGAGCACCCAACCCCAACTTGATTTACTCTGACCCTACTCTGCTTGCCATACAGCATCATTGGGACCATAGAATGGACATTTAACATGCGCCCCATTTTATGACATTCATACTGCCCTATTTTATACTCAAATATCCCTTTTCGTTCGATTACCACTTTATCCTTATAATTTATTTCTTTTCATTTTCTATTAGGAATCCTTTTTGTAATTTGCACATACTTAGGATTTGCCCTAATTAAGTCATATAAAGACTTGTAATTTGTAATAGCTATAATAGTTAATACCATTGATATTGAAACATACTCTCGTAAGCTAAGTGTCTTCTACTTACTCTTATTTACTCTTATCTAATCCATTGTAAATGTGGATTAGTGGTGGTGCCCTCTGGTTATACTTATGCGTAATATCAAGTATGACCTGAGCTTGTATAAGGAACCCCTACTCAAACCTTAGACTACCATTTACTTTTCGAACCATCTCACAGTTCAAACTCATTCCCTTGGTTTATGCAATATTGGATGACGTGTGTTCATCCATAAAGTACCTTGTATCCATCTTGGTATCAGAGCCCTAGGTTATGTTCGAGTAAGTTTCTATTACTTTGTACTATAAGTGATTTATTATTGCTTTCGTGTGTTTTTGAAAGTTATGTTATTGTCTTGAGAGTTTGGAAGGAGAGCATTGTTGGAGAATTTTATGCCCTGTTTTCATCTGTTTCTTGCATGCAAAATAGAGTATAAGTATCTATTTGTTTATAATGTATAGTTGATATATCGGTAGGAGTGTTAGGTAGTGTTATGTTGTTGTTATAGTGGAGAGAATTTTAAGTGGTATTTTTAGTTGTTAATCCCTTGAAGTATACTACAATGTTCGATTCTAGTGTTTAAGGAACTTTGGGTCACTAAGAGAGTGGTACTCAAAATGGCTAAGGTCAACAAGGAAGCTTCATACCCTAGTTAGTAGGTAGCCGACTGGGTAGACTCATCGACCTAGTGGCTAGTTGGATAACTGTCAGAAATGAAGATAGGTAGTGAGCTAGAAATGGTCCATACAGAGATGAACTAATGAATAGTTTGAGAGAAGCAATGGTTAGTATGGTTGAGCTAATGCCCCAATTCAATTGCCTCAAGTTGGTGGAGTAGATATACATGCTAGATGTAGGCTAACACTAGATGAAATTGAAGAAGCAGAAGAGGAAGAAGGTGATAAAGTGGAGTATTATGAACTAAAGGAGCAGAATATTTGAGCTCCTAGAATTGAAGGGTTGAGAATGTGTATTCCAAGTTTTCTTGGAAATGGTGATGTAAAGGATTACCTGAACTAGGTAAATAAAATCAAGAAGTAGTTTGAATGCCATGAGTTGCTTAAGAATACTAAGGTTAGACTTGCTGTGTTAGAGTTTACTAGCTATGCTACCCTATAGTGGAAGAACATATAAGCCAGACATAAGAGAGAAGGAGAACATGAAGTTAAGAGTTAGGATGAAATGAAAAGACTCATGAGGAGGAGGTTTATTTTGAGCTATTATTTGTAGGATGCATTTAAGAGCTTACATGAATTGAGGTAAGGTGGATTGAGTGTTGATGCCTACATGAAGGAATTTCAAATGTTGATGATCCAATGTGAAGTTGTTAAACCTAAAAACCAAACTATGTCTTGATTCATTAGTAGGTTGAAGTACGAGATTGGAGACATTTTGGAGAATATGGACATTAAATCACTCGATGAAGCTATCTGAGTTACTTAGAGAATCAAGAGCCACCGATCAGGGAGATTCTGAGCTCTTGTTAGTCGACCTACTACTAACCAACTTGTTTCAAGTAAATCTATGAAATTGAAACTAAGCAAAGTTGCTGAGTCCTAACCTACTCAAGTTGTCCAAGTAGAGGAGAAGGAGATCCTGAGAAAGTTTGAGAAACGCCAGGGCTCAGGAAGGAAGATAAGTGAGATCAAATGTCAAGGATTTGGGCATATGGCTGCTTGATGCTTGAATAGAAGAACCATGGTGATCTGAAGCAAAGCACCAATTGTTGAGGTAGATAGTGCTGATGAGGAAATAGAAGAGCCAAAAGAGACCGAATAGACTGAGCTGTTTAAGGAGGACTTTATGCCTAATTGAGCTATCAATGAGCTAGAGCCTAGAATAGCGTTTAGATTCCTTATTGAGCTAAGATGTAAGCTCCAGGATGTAGTAAAATTACAGCAATTCGATACTTGTAATGAAGCCATCAAAATTCCCCAAAGAGTAGAAAGGCAATGGAGGAATAGACCTCGTTGAGCTTTACCAAGCTAACCAGTTTTGTTTACTTGACCTGGCAAAGAAGGTCTTAAGCACAGATTAGTGTGGAGTCGAGCAAAAGCAAAGTATCATGACTTGATCAAACACCTTGTGCTACCAAGAAGGAAGTAACAAAGATGTTTGAGAAAGATTAGACCTCAAGATGGAAGACAAGTAAAATCGAATGTTTCAAGTGCTAGGTTTTGGAGCTTATGGTTTCCTAATGTCTTAATTGACATATCATGGTGATCAAGGGAGAAGTCTTAACCTTCAAAGTTAATAGTATCAATGAAGGAGTTGAAGAGAAGGTAAAAGTACAAGAAGGTGTCAAAGACATAAGGGTGAAGTTATTGAGGATGAGATTAACGCTAAAGACTTACACATATTGAGCATAGTCATCTAATGTACCATAGGCCTTGTGCTGTCCACTAAGAACAAGTAGAGGGAGAACCTATTCACATCACATGCAATTATTAGAAACCAAGTGTACACTTTGATTGTGAATAGTAGGAGCTGCACTAATATGGCATCTTCTAACCTAATGTAGAAACATTAAGTTGCAAAACTTACCTTACTTAAGGTCATACAAATTACATTAGTTGAACGAAAAGGGTACATTTTATGCAGTACACCAAGTACTTCTACCGGTCTCAATTAGAACACATAATGATGAGTTTCTTTGCGACATACTGTTAATATATGCATCTTACATGCTACTTAACTAACCTTAGCTATTCAATAGGAGGGTTATATATGACGAGTTCAAAAACACTTATACCTTTGAGAAGGATGGGAGGAAGATTACCCTGAACGTTATGACATTGAGCCAAGTTAGCAGCATGTAGGCTAAGCTGGCTCGAGATTTAAAGAAAGCCTTAGTCCTAAAGCTGATTTGAATTGAGAGAGGCCATGAGGTTAGACATGCTAACCGTCCTACTAGTTTAGGGGTTACTAAAGATAAGAGGCTCAGTTGACCTACTTGAAGATGTCCAAAGACTAATTAATGAAAGCAAGGACTTGTTTCCTGAGGAATTACTTAAGGGTCTGGCCCCGTTTAGAGGCATAGAACAATGTATTGACTTGATGTTGCTTAATAAGCCGGCCTATAGAATGAACTCCAAATGGGTTGCTGAATTACGAAGGCAAGTCAATAAGCTAATTGAGAAGGAATATTTAAAGGAAAGTCTGAGTCCATGTACAATACCAGCATCATTGGTACCAAAGAAAAATGGGACTTGGAGAATTTACATGGATAGCTAAGATGTCAACAAAATCACCATCAAGCGTAGGTACGTTATTCCTTGACTTGATGATATGTTGGATAAATGACACAGTGCATGGATGTTCTTCAAGATCGATCTCAAGTCTGGTTGTCACTAGATAAGGATAAGGCTTATTCACCAATGGAAGACTAAAGACGACTTTCAAAACTAGGTAAGGTCTCTAGAATGGTTATCTTACCATTCCACTTTTCTAATGCTCTTAACACTTTCATAAGGTTAATGAAGCATGTACTCAAAATTAGATCAAAAAGTTCGTATTAGTTTACTTTGATGATATCTTAATCTAAAGCCCCGACCTATCAAGCCATATAGATCACCTCTAAACTGTGTTTGAAGTGCTCCAAATAGAGAAGTTACTCAAAAACTTGAAGAAATGCTATTTTTGCTAAGAAGTGGTAGTCTTTTTAGGGTACATTATGAAATGAGGAGGCGTGTAAGTTGATGAAGAAAAGATTTGAGCTATTGTAAAGTAGCCGACTTTGACCTCCTCTGTTAGTGTAAGGAGATTTTACAATCTAAAATCCTTCTATCGAAGGTTTATCCAAAATTTCAGCTCAACCTCTCATCGAGTTGACTAAGAAAAATTTAGTGTTCAGATGGGGAGAAAAAGAGGAGAAGAGCTTTTGAGTTAAAGCAGAAGTTGGCTTGTACCCTTATCCAAGCTCTACAAAGCTTTGATAAAATCTTTAAGTTGGAATGCAATGCTTTAAGGATTAGCATAGGTACCATTCTCATGTAAGAAGGCCAACGTATTGCATTCCATAATGAAAAGCTTAAAGAAGCCTAATTGTATTACTTAATGTACAATAAGGAGCTTTATGCCCCGATCCGAGCACTTCATGCGTGGCAACATTACTTATTGCTTAAGGAGTTCATTATTTATGCTGACCATGAGTCTTTAAGGTACCTAAGAAGCCAACCTAAACTCTTTAAGTGTCAAGTAAAATGGGTAGAATTTCTAAAGGGATTCTCCTTTATCATCAAGCATAAGCAGGTAAAGGAAATGTAGAAGTTGACGCCCTCTCAAAGAGGCATACATTCCTTTCTGACCTACAGATGGGACTACTACGGTTTGTAAGCATTAAAGAGTAATAAACCTAAGATCTCCATTTCGGCTCTATTTATGCTTGGATTATGGAAGGGCAAGTTATAGATGATTATTTTGTTGAGGAAGGTTATCTATTCTGAGGTGGCAAGCTCTGTGTGCTGACCTATTTTATATGGGAATTGCTGGTGAAGGAAACACATGGTAGGGGACTCTCCAGTCACTTTAAGGAGAAGTGAACTTATGAGTTGTTGTGAGCTTGGTTCTTTCGGCCAAAGATGTGGAAGGACGTACATCAAGCTATAGAAAGGTGTGCGATTTGGAAGAGAGTTGAAAGCAAGTCGAGCAAGGAAGAGTTATGCCTTTGCCTATCCTTGCTCAACCTTGGGTTAAACTAGGTATGGAATTTTTCCTTAGCCTGCCTTGGAACAGCTTGGTTAAAAGACTCTATAATGGTTATTATGGAAAAATTCAGCAAAATGGCCCACTTTGTGCCATATAACAAGACCAAAGATGCTTTGGTTATCCCTTCTCTTTTTAAAGGAAATCATCAAGTTGCTTAAGGTATTGAGGAGCATCATGTTTGATGGAGACTAAAAGTTTCTAAGCTACTTTTGGAAGACCCTTTGGCATTAGTTGGGAACTAAATTACTTTTCAATGAGTCCTACTACTCACAAACCGATAGTTAGACGAAGGTTGTTGATCATACTTTGGGATCCTTGCTCTGAGCTATCATAGGATAGAACTTGACAAATTAGGATGTATGCTTGCTTGTAGTTGAATTTTCCTATAATAGGTTTGTTCATAGTGTCATGGGCCAAATATCATTTGAATTAGTTTACATATCCAACTCTGAGTTGCCCCCTAACAACGTGTTAGTGCTTATCCCCAACCAAGAAGATCTTGAAGCTAGAGACTATGCTCAATCCCTCTACAAGATCTACTAGAGAATGTCTATGTAGTTAGATCGAGTTGCATAGAGATTGGAATTTAGAAGGGATAAAAGAGAACATAAGGGTAATTTCAACCAAGAGACCTAGCATGGTGGTACTTGAGGAAAGAAAGATACGCAGGCTAAAGGAGAAGCAAGCTATGTACCTGAGCTAAAGGACCATTCAGAATACTTTAAAAGATCAACAACAACGCTTACCAACTAGAGCTTCTAGAAGACTTTGGAATATTTGATGTATTTAACATTGCCGACCTAGGATCATACATGTTAGAAGAGGACAATTGGTAAGGAGACTCCTTGGATTTGATCCCAAATCCTAACCAGCCTGAAGAGAATGATAAGGATTGACCTCTAAGATGAATCACTTGAGCTCAAGCCTGAGGTTTAGAGAGCATGGCTTGGTGGGTTCTCACCTTTTAGCTAAGTGTTGAGAAGTTCGTCTAACTACTTAGATCAGAGTTGCTCCTACTTCCCTAGCCATTCAGAGCCTTATACCTTGTTAGAGGCTGAGAATTCAAATCCATGTAGACTTACACGAGAGCTTGGGTGCTCCTACTGATCTTTAACCTATCCATTAAATAACCTACCTTCCCCAGTACTAGCTTACTTGTCCTAGACTAAAGTTCACATAGGATGGTTGTAAACCAAGCTCTAGTCTACTAAGAATCTAACATAGGTGAGCTACTATCGAATAACCTCAAGGCTTAACCATATCTGTCACTTGTGTCCCTAACTCAACTACTTAGATGATGCCAGTTGTCTTCTTATGTCCATCGGTGTTCATTGGTGCATAATATCATTGAAGCAACTTATGGAAGTTTATTCTATCCCATTTCCATTTAGTCTCAGTCCATATCTACTTTTGATATATTCCCCAATATTGTTCCCCTTATTTATCCTTAGCATAACATATCACAATCACCAATGTATATGTTACCTCTATGTTCATCTCTACTTGAAAAAGCTCAAAGAGATATTAGAGAATTTAGCTTGGAAATAGTAAATGGCGGTGTAAATCAATTTTGTTGACCCTATATCTTGACCTTAGCTATTAGCTATATTACATCGTCAAGTGCCTCATAAGATTATAGCTCTATGACATTTCAAACCTCATCCTTTAACCTCGTGATAAATTTTCAAATTATTTGCTCTTTAGGCTCGTTTATCTTGCATTACATCATCAATATCTCAAATCCTTAACATGGTCATAAAAAATAAGGCCTCTTTATTGTATTGTTTACAATCTTAAGAATGTTTTGTTGTAGTAGTACGAGGATACAAATCATTTCCTTAACAACCTCTTCATTTCCCACTAGGTGACTACTTCACCTTGTAGATATCCCATTTTTGCCCATTTATTTTTTATTCTAGACTAGATTTATAGAAAAATACAAAGAAATATAAATATAAAATAGTAGAAAACAAAAACAAAAAAATTGAAAGATATAAAGTGTCAAAAGTTTTTGAGTCTAGTTAGTAGATTTAAGCGAGCTGCTTTACCCAACACCTTTGCTGCCTTACAAAATATAATCCAACTAGTATCGTCTTGTCCACTTGGGGGACAATTGAAAGGTTGTCACTAAGCATTCTTAATCATCTGCCGTGACTATAGAACTAAGGAACTAATCTTTTATGGTCGAA
This sequence comes from Lumnitzera racemosa, assembly GCA_024138005.1. NCBI lineage: Eukaryota > Viridiplantae > Streptophyta > Magnoliopsida > Myrtales > Combretaceae > Lumnitzera > Lumnitzera racemosa. The sequence goes on along the minus strand of JAMXBC010000004.1, from coordinate 69,859,953 downwards.
TCATGTAATGGTAGAAAATATATATGCAATTTAATAAATTTAGAATATTTAAAATTTTTTTAGCTTTATTGGAAAAATAATTTTTAGAAAGGTCCAATGAAATTTAAATTCATGAAAGTTGACCTTGGTCTGATTTAAAATATGTTTAACTAGGCTATAAAAAAAAAGACTCTAGATTTATTAAATTTAAATGTAGTATTAAAAAAAATTAGCATGTATATTTTGGGTTATGTAAGAAGGTTAAGGTCATTTTTTAAAACAATTTGGGTTGAGTTGGGCTTAAGCTAGAGAGTGAAAATTAAAGTTGGGCTTAAAAGCAATGATTAAGTTTAGTTTGTGGGCATATTATGTTGAGAAGAAAACTTAGTTGAGCTAGCTACACATATGGGCTTAGAGGCTTAGACAGGTAGAGGGTCAGGGGTTTGATTCCCCTAATGCATGTGGGTATAATTTTTTTACTAGGTCACGTGTAGATTCTCCCAAATTTCCTAAGAAACAAATAGAAAGAAAGGGGAAAGTAGATAATTTTCTTAAAACCGGTCTAACACTAAATCTTGTCAAAACTTCAATCTCTTTTATTGGATTTAGAAGAATCTTTATTAAATCATTGATAAAAACTCCAAATCCTACAAGGATTTACATCAATAACAATTAAATGAAGATTTGATAAAATTATGTAAGGCTTTAAATCTTATCCATAGTGATTTAAAATGATTTGAAACTAACTAAAGATTTGAATTTTTTATAATATAAACTAGTTCTCATATCAAACAGCATAAGAACATAAGAAGAATCCCCTCGGTATTGCGTACTTCATCCTCATTCAATACACAACCTCCATCTTCATTCAAACACATTACACCCATGACCTAATCTACAACCACCTTCTCTCTTCGATGTACGTAGCCCCTCTACTAGCTTACCCTCTTTCAGTCCCTACAACCAAAGCGAACAGCAACCACCATCTTCATCCCTCACCCACTCAACAACATAGTAGTGCCTTACTACACTCCCGTAAATGACCCATCTCCAACCGCACTCTACCCTCACAGGACAACAAACATCTTCGAACAACACCACATCGCACTCTTAAACATGACCCAACCTTATCTCTTTTGTCCACTCTATAATCACCATCAATAGTAGCTTACAACTGTAGTGTCCTCACTCTTGTATGGCTCCATAAGCCCATAACATCGTAAGAACTACTCAACTGGCTCCATTGAGTCAACTCATAGCCTTACATGTGACCTAAGCTAACCAACGCCGCAACCCACAAACACTACCACTGTCGCCCAATTTTCCAAATCACTAAAACTACCCCCTTACACCAAAATACCCTCACTAATCTAAATTTTGATAATAAAAACCTCATAAATTTGACTTTTTGCGCTTGAATTGTTGCTTCGAAGTTACTATAGGAAGCCATTAGAGTGTTGTTGCTTCTCCTTTCTTAGTGATTCCACCCAACCTGATCCATACGCTAACTCCCTTTGGATAGATCCAATCCGCATCTGCATTAAAGTGGTAGGTGTTAGGTTTTCCGTTGCTTCTTTTTATATATTATTATTCTTTATTTATTTTATTAACTCTCATTATTTTATTAGGCCATTATTGAGTTTAACTGTTTTTTTTTTATGTGGGTATTTAGTATTGATTTTTTATATAGCTTTTTCTTTATTACTAGTTTGTATTGAATGAGTACTAACCTAAGTTTTTTTATAGCTATTTACATAATAGTTTTTGCATGTCTTGCATATTTATTAAGAAAAGCATTGTTTTTGGCACATTTTTTGTATTATTTTTTTAAAAAATCACATACTTTTAGAAAACCGCATATTTTTACAAGAGTTGCATCTTTGCATATTTTTCATATCTTTACAAAAATTGTACTTTTATAGAAAAATCACATTTGTAGAAAAATTACATTATGGCATATTTTCCTCACTAGAATTGCATCTTTAAAGACTTTGCGTGAAAATTGCATTTTTTTTAAAAAAATTGCATTTTCTTGTTACAAATCAGGGTTTTATATAGCTTTTTCTTTATTACTAGTTTGTATTGAATGAGTACTAACCTAAGTTTGTAGAAAATCTTTTTTGTAGCTATTTGCATAACTAGTAATGGATATGTAGGTACCTTAGAGATAACAGTGAAATTTGGGGGAAAAAAATTGTTTTTCTTAGTTTTTTTTTGGAAAATTATAAAAAAATATAAAATTACCATTTTTCATGCATTTCTCTCTCTCTCTCCCTCTCTCTCTTTTTGCATATTTTCACATTTTTTAGAAAAAATTATAAAAATAAAGGGCCATTATTTAGTTTTTTTTTTTATAATTTTTATTTAGTGATAAGTGTCTTAATAAGTTTGCCTCAAGACCCAACTTTCTTGGTTTTTTTTTAAAAAAAAAATTTAGAAACTAACAAATCAATGACTTGACTAAAGTTTTTTCCACCCAAGAAATCTTAATCTTATTTTTACCAATTTTACTAGTTAGCAACTCTTAAACTATTTTCAAAAATATTTTTTTAAAAAAGAAAAATATTTTTCCTCAATTAAATGTCCAGTATTTTATATTAAGTGGATTGAGTTTAATATAAAATAAATTAAGGAAAACCAAAATAGGACTCGATAGAATTTGCAACTTCACTAAGGATACCTGGTGAGCTAACTACATAGGAATTTTTAAGAAATGAATTAATAGGCCTTCATTTTTTAATTTTTTATTCTTGTTTGTATATAACTAAAATATAGTTGTACTAATTGAGTTTTAATGATAATGGTCCATTAGGAAAAACTCGGCCTAATGCGCTTAACTTTTAACAAATTTAAGGGGATTGTTTCTTTTATGGACCATACATGCATGCTTAAATATGATTGTACTTAGGCTACCTTAGGAAATTAGGACAGATTGCTATTATGTAACCTTTAGATAATAGGGTCTCTTCCCCCGTCCAATGGTAATAGATGAGTTCGCTCATGCTTTGATGTAGCCCACAAATCTTTCTCCTAGAATGTATGAGGTTACAAAGCTTAGGACTTATAGATCCCTACACTCCTACATCATTTTAAAATACCAAGGATTAGTAATTTTTAAATTATAGGATTTTAAGAGGAATTGCGATGAACAATTATCAGTGGGAAAACACTAGAGCCAAACAAAAGGCTATGAGAATTTATGATGTGGACTTGACCACTGCTTTGGCAGCCAAGGTGGACTTATTGAGTAAGAAGATTGATGCACTCTCAGTTGGCCCTCAACAAGTGCAATCGGATGTAAGTGATTTTGGTATGCAGGGGTATGGAGCACAAGAACCACTGGAACAAGTGGATTATCTAGGAAATCCATCCATGCAACAAAATAACCCCTATAGCAACACTTATAATCCAGGCTGGAGGAATCACCCCAATTTTTCATGGGGAAATCAAAACCAAGGCCAGCAGAAGACTAACTTTGGCCCACCTGAATTTCAAAGACCATTCCCGCCTCCTTTTCCTCAAGAAAAGAAGTCTAGTGTGGAAGAACTTCTCACAAAATATATTCAAGGCAATGAGGCTCGTTTATCCAACATTGAATCCTCGCTGAGGAATCAAGAGGCTTCAAATCGCAACCTTGAGAACCAAATTGGTCAACTTGCGAAGCTAATCTCTGAAAGACCTCAGGGAACACTCCCAGGGAATACCGAGGTTAATCCCAGAGAACATGTTAATGCTGTGACCTTGAGAAGTGATAGAAAACTGGAAGTGGAGAAGAAGGATGGCGAGGAAGTAGTTGAGAAAGAAGTGGAAGTCAATCGTAAGGAAGATGCAAAGCCACTAAAATCAAAAGAAAGTATGGAACCACTGAAAGTGGAGGAGTACAAGCCTCCCATCCCTTACCCACAGCGCCTTAAGCAAAGTTACACTGATCAGAATAAGGAATTCGGTAAATTGCTTGATGTTTTCAAACAATTACACATTAACTTACCTCTTGTTGATGCCATCTTGCAGATGCCAAAGTATGCGAAATTTCTAAAAGATCTTCTATTGAACAAGAGGAAGTTGGAGGAGCTTACAACCGTTACACTGAACGAAGAATGCTCGGCACTTCTCCAGAAAAGGCTGCCACAAAAATTAAAAGATCCAGGGAGTTTCACTATTCCTTGTATGCTTAGCAATTTGTTAGTAGATAATGCTTTGGCAGACTTAGGAGCCAGTATAAATTTGATGCCGTATAAATTGTTCAAAAAGCTAGGGTTAGGAGAACCTAAATTAACGGGCATGAGTCTTCGATTAGCCGATAAGTCTATTACATACCCTAAAGGCATCATAGAGGATGTTTTAGTGCAAGTAGACAAATTCATCTTTCCCGTGGATTTTGTTGTACTTGATATAGATGAAGATATTGAGGTGCCAATCATTTTAGGTCGACATTTCCTAGCCACTGCTAGAGCTGTTTTTGATGTTAGTGAGCATAAGTTGATATTACGGGTTGGGGATGATGAAATAGTTTTTAAAACTCCAGAGGCAACGAATAAATTTCTTGACTTAGAGGACATAAGTCACAATGTTAATGCCACTAATGTTATTACATTTACATGTATGCAGGAAGCTCTTGCCAAAGATTCCTCAAGCTATTGCTTGCAAAAGGGAGATGAAAATTTGGTGATTAACCCCAATTGTGCAGAAGTGGCAGCTCAAATAGAAGTTCATGAATCTATTGTGGACAAGAAGGTGATTGATCAACTCCACACGCCAAAGGATCTTAGGTTAAAATCTTTCAATGAGAAGCCACCAATTTTGGAACCAAAACTGTTAGGAAATCATTTGGAACATGTCTTTGCGGTGAAAAGTTCAAAACTTCCAATGACAACCGGATCTAAGCTAAAACGGACAAAATGAAGAAGTTTAAGCTACATGAATTTGATGAGTGGCATGATAAGAAGAGAAACTATGGAAGTTATGCACCAATGAAATGGAATTGGTAAGGTCGATGGCCGAAGGGTAAATCTACACTTGTATGGAGAGTTCGAAAGCGAGATACAGGAGGAGTTCTATTTCCACCTGGATGAAGAATCATGAATTACAAGACGTATCCCGTCGAGCTATTGACGTTAACTATAGTGCTTCTTGGGAGGCAACCCATGTCTAACTCTACTTATGCTTTAGTTCTTTAAGTTTTCTTCATTTTATTTTCCGTTTTATCTAACTTTGCTTTGGTTCGTAGATTTTCTTTCAATTTTTCATCATAGTTCTTTCCTCTTTTAGCTTTATTTTTGCTTTTTCTCTTTAGTTTTATTATTTCTAAGTTTCCTTTATCTTTAAATTTAATTAAAAAAAAAAGAAGAAAGGTTTACACGGGCAAGGGATACGGTCGTGTCCCAACCCGTGTCCATCCAGACCTTTAAAACTGCCCACCCACAGAAAGTTACACGGGCAAGGGACACGGTCGTGTCCCAGCCCGTGTCCGCCCAGAATTTTCCACCCGTGTATAGAGAGTTACACGGGCGTGGGACACGGTCGTGTTCCAGCCCGTGTCCGTCCAGTTTACATGCACGGGTACAGAAAGTTACACGGGCGTGGGACACGGTCGTGTCCCAGCCCTTGTCCGACCAGACTCCACACGACACACACAGAATTTTACACGGGCAAGCGTGTCCCAGCTTGTGTCGACCCAAACTCACACGATTTTTTGCACACGGACGATTTTATTTAAATTAAATACACCCTCTCACACACTCCCAATCAAACATTTCTCTCTCATATTCTCTCTTATTCTCCCTCTTCTCTCCATAATTCTTGCATTCCGCATTTTGATCCAAGTAAGTTTCTTGCTTAATTTTGCTCTCTCTTCCTCATGATTAGGCTGGCGAATGTGATGAGGATGTTGAGGCCAGTGATGACGATGATGATGCTTCTTCATTTTGCGCTTCTGTTCGACTGGCAGGGAAGTATTAGTTTTCTTTTCGATACATATGTTTTCTTTTTCCCTATGCTGCTTTTTCGTGCTGTTATGATTTTTTGTCGTACATTGAGGACAATGTACATTATTAAGTGTGGGGAAGGGATATATATGAATTTGTTACTGTTTAGGAGACCAATTATTCACATTTGACCCAATTAATTTTTAAGTTAATTTGCAATAGGTAATTAACTGGTATTAAGCCAAATTAACTTTTTCATCTTGATTATTATTGATCTTATTATACTTTACTAAAATTGATTAGTCAAATTTGTGGAAGGTAAAGTTACGAGTTATTTAGCTTAGGATTTTAAGACTTGAGATTAGAGCAACATCACTAGTTGAGAGTTAGTCATGGTTATTTTTAAATTTACTTTTATGTATACTTTTCTCTTAGAAATTTTTAAGAGTCCTATAATTTTTAGCAAACAAACAAATGACATTCTTCTTTTGAGAAACCCCTGAAATATAATAATGATTGGAGGTCAAAAGTAATAATAAGCGTATGAATAGAAAAATTGGTAAGGATTCGTCTTGGTCCGTCAGAAGAGCGAGATTGAGCCCCAATGCCAATTCTAATAATAATAAAAAAAAATGAAAAAAAATTGATATGGATCGGCCTTGGTCCTTCAGAAGAGCAAGGTTCTTTCCCGCTATCAATATAAGAAATAAGTTGGTATGGATCGGTCTTGGTCCGTCAGAAGAGCGAAATTCTTTCCCGCTACCAACGCAATTGTGCTTAAATAAGGTAGATTTAAAAAGACCTCTCAACAAAAGCATGAAATAAGGGGATGATCAGAGGAAGAGTGGATGTAAAATGTGTTTGTTTTAGATTATGGTGCTTGGTGAGATGGAAGAGAGAATTGTATACACTTTAGTCAAATGGACAAAATTTTTATGACTCTTTCTCGGTTGGCGAGAAGTTAAATCTAATTTTTAGTTTAAGAATCCTTGGTTAAATGATTCGGGGTAAACTTTGATTTTCATAAATTAACTAGTGAACTCTAGTATTAAGTATTGTTGGAGCATTTGAATATGATCAGATGAAATTGGTTGACTTTATTATTGCAAGTTAGTGAAGAATGATTTTCTTACTTTTTTTCGGGTCAAGTGTATTCGTTCATAGGTTTCCTAAATAGTGATAAATTTTGTTTAGCGTTTCTTGTCCTGAAAGTTTTGTTTTGATTTATTTGCTTGAGGACAAGCAAATGCTCAAGTGTGGGGAAATTTGATAACTATAATTTTAAACATATTTCATAGGGTGATTTTATAGTATTTTCCGCACATTTTTGGTTTTCTTTAAAGAAATTGATACTTAATTGAGTAAAATGTTGATTTCAGGGTTTAAACGCATTCTAGGCTCGAAAACGAAGAAAAGGAATCAAGTTTCACTCAATTCCGAGTTCAAACGAAGAAGTTATGAATTTTTGAAGTTGTGTAGAAAATTTGCCTAAGTGCAGAAAGTTACATGACCTGGGGATACGGTCATGTCCCAGGCCATGTCGGGTGACGAAAACAAAATCTTTTTGATACATTATAAAAAGACATCTTAGGGTTTCAAAAAGAGGAGGAGACATTACAGAAAAAAAGAGACATACAGAAACAAGAGACATAAGAGACAAGAGGAGATTGGAGAAGAACATTAATCAAGAAGCAAGAACGACATCGATTTCAAGAATAGAGAGATTTTTCATCAAATCAAGAGGGGTTTTTATGCTTTATTTTACGTTTTTGATGAAACTCGTTTTTAGATTCATTATGATAGCTTAGAATTAGAGTATTTAGGATTATGGAACCTAGGGTTTCATGTAACCCCTGGATTGAATTATAATTTCAATAAAGTTTCTACCTTTTCTTGATTCAATTATGTCGTTAATTATGGATTGATAATTCTAGAGTGTCAATATATGATATTATGCATGTTAATTGAGAAATTGCATGTGTAATTAGATCTAGGCATAATTGAAGAGAATTACATGTATACTTAGAGATAAGATACATGTTTCTTTCGGAAAGTTGATTGTTTGCATGGGAATTCATTACACGCTAATGCAATTCTAAATTATATTACTAAGTGAAGAGATTCCGGTAAATAATTTAGGATTAGGGTTAATATGCTTGAGAAAGATATTAGCTTTAATTGTGAATCCCTCCGGTCAAGAATAATAGAAATTGAATTGGATATATTTTAAAAAGGTTACATGTTAAACACTAGGGGAAATAATTCCTAAATACATTATTGCATACTTGAAGTCGTTCGTAATTTATTGCTTTCTAATTTGCATAATTAAGTCTCATAAGTAGTTTAGTTGTTAATTTTATTATTTTTAATTAATTCAAACTTTCACAATTTTTCAGTTAGATAATAAAGCTAAAGTTAATATAAGTACTCAAAATCTCTAAGGGATCGACTCGGACTCACATCTGCTATATTAAAACTGATAGGTGCACTTGCCTCATATCAATGTACTAATAAATACAACATGACTTAGTACTTCCCCTCATATAACATATAAGCTTATACTAAGGTTCACTCGTCACTAATCTTGAGCTATTTGGTAAGTATAGATAAGAGTGTGAAAAGAATGTACTCGGAAAGTGTTGTTTCCCAAGAACAAGAATATGTATTAATCATATTGTATAAGATGATTTCGGCTACAAAAGATGAGGAATTATTTATAGTAAGTCCCTAGAACAACAATACAATAATGGAAATTACATAGAAGATAATGTATGAGAAAGATTCCTAATATATGCGAAAAGGGTAAATATGATAGAGAACAAAAAGGAATATAGTACAATCATTAGGAAAGTAAGAGACAGGTGGTGGCCTGTAAATGGATTCGCGTTTTGTGATCTTAGGGCATTGTGGCTAAACTGAGCTAACGTTGGGGCCGATGTTACTAAGTAGCATTGAAAGTTGCTGGGGTGATTAAGTGAAGCTACAGCTTGGTAGGATAAAAAAGGAGAGCTCAGCGTATAAGGACCTTTGACTCAACATTTAACAGGTAGGCCTCGAAGCTTGGTAGGTAAGCTTCGACTTTGGCACTCAGTAGATAGGTCTTGGCATTTGATAGGTTAGCCTTAGCACTAGGTAAGTTGGCGATTAGGTAAGAGTTTAAGTAGAGCAGAATGTGTTTGAACTAGGGCCTTAAGGAGTTCTTCCATAACTCTTCCATGTATTGGAGCTTATCATCAACAGGTTGAGAAGACTAGATCCTTTTCATGAGAGATTGTAAACCTAAGAGGCAAGCTCAAGTGAGGGGTCCAAAAGTCGACACTCCATTAGCTCTTCAGGTTTGTTGAAGATTTTCCCTCAAATCTTGATCTTCTTTTTCTTCTAGTGCATAGGGCGTCAGGTTAGTGATGTTGAAAGTTAGAGACACTCCTTATCCTTCGGGTAGTTCTATCTCATAGGTTTTGTCATTGATGCATTAAAGGATTTTGAAAGGGCTATCCAACCTGGGAGATAACTTGTTTGTTCTCTTCCCTAGGAATCACTCCTTACTGAGGTGAATCTAAACAAGGTCTCCTGAGCTATAAATAATTTGCCTTCTTCCTCAGCATCTTTGCTCTCTCTGTTAGGCCATTGTCTTGGCTAATTACTTAATAATCTTCTGATGTAGTTTTTGAACTCCTCGATGAGCTATAGACCTGACTGCCTTTCTCCTAAGAAGTCGAGTCGATTATCATGTCCAATGGTAAGTTTGGATTATGTCTACAGACGACCTTAAAAGGCAACCTTCCTGTTGAGTTATGAGTGGAGCGGTTGTAAGACGAAGGGCAAGAATAGATCCTAATCATACGTATTCTTCCCAACAGTAGCTCAAAGGAGGTTGCCTACTGTTCTATTCACAACCTCTCTCTAGTTGTCTGTTTATGGATAGCAAGAAGTATTAAACATGAGCTTAGGGCCAAGCTTCCTCCATAGTGTTAGTCAGAAGAAGCTCATAAACTTTAAATTACGATTCGACACAATACTTCTTAGGACACTATGAGGTTGCGCGATCTCCTGCAAAAAGAGGTTAGCAACAAATAAAGCATCATTGATTTTGTGGTAAGGGATGAAGTGGCTTATTTTGCTTAACCAATCGACCATTACCATAATAGAATCATGTTTTCGAGGTGTTTTAAGTAGGCCGAGCATGAAATCCATGCTTAGATTAGTCTATAGCCATTTAGCTATGGGTAGAGGTGTATATTCTTTATATGGTTCCTTTCTTCCTTTAGCTCACTTGCATACCTTGCAACATACAAGAACCTTGCATACATCTTTCATCGTCCTAGGCCAATAAAAATGTTCTTTCAATAGCTCGGCAATCTTTTTCTCACAAAAAATGGCTAGTTAAGCCCTTAACTTGGGATTCCCTAGCAAAACTGCTCGACATGCAAACTTTCCCTTCATAAAAAATCCTCAGCTTAGATAGAACCCATGCACTACAACTCTAATGTTACACTTAACCACTAAGGGTCTAAAGTATAGATCATGTTCATATTTATTAGGTAAGGTACCAAACCCAATTATTCTTACATGTAATGTTGTGATAAGAACATTTTAACTAGAAAGGGTATTGGCTACAGTGTTAGAACTTCCCTTCTTATACTCGATGACATAGCAAAAGGCTTTTAAGTACTTAACCCACTTGGCTTGGCATTGGGAGTTTTTTGTTGTCCTCAAAAGTAAGTAATGTTGCCATTTCTAAAGTGCTTAGACGAAGGCATATAACTCCTTGTCATATGCTGAGTAATTCAGTATGGCACCTTTGAGCTTCTCATTGAAATATGCAACTAATTGGCCTTCTTGCTTAAGAACAACTCCAATCCTAACTCTGAATGCATCATATTCTAGCTAAAAAATCTTGAGTCAAGCAGTACTAGCACTTGGGCAGAACATAACTTTGATTTGATCTCCTTAAAACTCTTTTGAGCTTTCTTAGAACATTTAAATTCAAAGTTCTTGATGGGAATCAGTCTCCAACTACATCTAAGCCAAGGCCGACTTATCCGAAGTTGATGCGTTAACCCTCCAGAAGAAGATGTCGACTTGTTCTAACCTAAGGCCGAACAATTCAAGGCCGAATTTAAATAGCTTTCACTGAGGCTAAGCAAATGACAAAAGACTGAGGGGAAGAAAAGGAGCCACTTAGCAACAAGTCTGTTGTCTGTCAAGAAGACAAGATACCATAAGGCTAAGTATTCGAGACCAAAGAATCACTCGGCATAGCACCAAGAGACTAGTATCGACAATTCTAAAACTTGGCAATTATGGGCCAACCTTTTTTATATCTCAGCCAACCATTGCAAGACTTCGAGGACTCCTCCTTGAATCGGTACATCCAACTGTAGACCCCAACCGGTTTAGATACTACTCCTTTTAGGACATATTAAGTAACTTCAAGTCGACTTCCCTTGTAAAACGCATGGTTTTGTATACATATTTTTCTTTATTTTATTTATGGGCCCAATTCTTTAGGGTTTAGGGTCTTATAAATTATTTACAGTTTTGTTACTAGGGTTTTAGACTGGCTATAAATACCAACATCTGTAAACATCAAAGATAGATATACAAAAATATGCAAAATTAGACAGAAAAGTATATTCCTATGTTTTGGAACCTTGCCCTTTTTGAGCAAGGCTACTCTTGAGCTAGCATTTGTCAAATTATCGAGTATAGATCGAGCTCTTTAATCTCTATCGCGTTCTTATCAATCTTGACCTTAAGATTGTAGTAAACCCCTTCATTTGAACTAGTTAGTGAGTTACATCTAACCTTCATTTGAATCTCGAGCAACATTTAGTATTTATAAGTTATATCAAACCCTATTTCGAGCTAAAACCCCTGATAGTGTTTGTGTCTTGGTGATTATATCCATTCACATTCATCGTAAAAATTAACCATCTCACTCCCTGTCCATCATACCCATTCGACCCATTTTGCCTTTTTGAGATCCGCTACCATTGATCTGTATCATTTCTTCTTGGTCATCTCGATCAATGGGGCAGCTATGGAACTAAAGTTTCAAATAAATCTTTGACAAAATGAAACTAGACCATGAAAACCCCTTACTTTGGCAGCACTGGTCGGCGTTGGCCATTCGAAAATAGCTTGAATCTTTTCATCATCAACTCTAATTCCTCTTCTAATGACCACATATCCAAGGAATATTACCTCACTCTAACAAAACACGCATTTCTTTTAATTACTGAGCAATCGTTTAGCTCAAAGGATATCAAATACTAACTTCAGATGCTTGATATGAGAGTTAAGGTCGGTACTATTTACTAAAATATCATTAAAATAAACCATAACACACTTTCCTATCAATGATCCTAAAACATGATTCATAAGTCATGTAAAGGTGTTCGGTACACTTGTAAGCCCAAATGGCATCACCATCCACTCGAATAGACTATCCTTCATTTTGAAAACAATCTTCCTTTCATCTCCCAATCTTAAATCAACCTTTGAAAATACTCACTCACCATGTAAGTCATTGAGCATCTCATCTAATCATGGGATTAGATATCGGTACTTGCAATGATCTTGTTGATGGCTTAACTATCAATACACATTCTCTATAGCCAGGTCGGTTAAGTAAGGTAGCTCCAGGCTAGAGGTCAATGTAATGCTCTATACCTCTAATACAGGGTAAACCTCTCGATAACTTGGCAAGAAATAAGTCGGCATTTTCTTAGAGTAATGTTTGTACCTAGGCAAACATTGCTCTAACATCCTTCAACTTAAGAAGTCTTCTAACCAATAAGAGTACAAACTATTCATTATTAACATCCCTAGAAACTGGGTTGGGGAAATCACTAAGGACTTTCTCTACAGCAATCTAGAAATCTTCTTTTGTGACTCTTGGACCTCTTTAGGGCTCATTAGGGTCAGTATAAGAGTATAATCTTCTTCCCATCCTTTTGGAATATATAAGTGTTCCTATACCCATGATGTAGTACCTTAAGGTCAAAGAGCCATGGTTAGCTTAACAATAGGTGTGAGGCATACATTGGCAAAACGTTACACAATATTTCATCCTTGTACTTTTCCCTAATGGAGATCAGCACCTTTGCCTGCTCGATGACTTGGAGTCTACATTTTTCATTTAACCAACGGATCTTATAAGGTTTGGGGTGAAGATAGGTCAACAACTTCAAGGCCTTCACTACTCCTTGCACTATAACATTAGTACAACTTCCCTTATCAATGATTAAAGCACATAAGCTTCCATTCACTCAGTAATTAGTGTAGAAGAGGTTCTCCCACTACTCTTCCTCCTTTGCAACACTTGTATTAAAAATTCTTCAAATAACCATGTTAAGGTATTGCTCTCTCTACTCAAGTCAAGTAAGGACCTTGAAGTCTACTACAAACTCATCAACATGCTGTTCGGCTTCCTCTTTTTGTTTACCTTCATTGGCATTATCTACTTCAAATTGGGGCTTGTCTCCTTTAATGGTCATGATGCCTTAGTTTGGACATTGACTAGCTATGTATCCAAAACTAAGGCACTTGAAACACTTTATCTCTCTAGTCTTCCTACCAGAGCTCTGACCTTTGACCTCAGGGTCATCAACCTTAGTCTTCCCTCGGCCATCATCAGGTCTGCTTGGCATTTGACTTTGGCAATCAACCTTAGAACTGTATTGAGCTCTATCATATCCAAGTTGGCTTGGTATACCAATCTTGCTCGGCATGCTAGGTTAGTTGCTCTATGGTCGAATAAGCTAATTTTGCCTTTACCTTTCGACCTGTTGTGTCACTCAAATGGTTTCATCCATATTTCCTAACCTTTGTACTTCTACTACATTACCAATCTCAGATCTTAGTCCCGAAATGAACCTAGCAACCATTTGCACTTTTGGGGTCATCAACATCACAGTGGATCATTCACAGTTAGAACTCTCAAACATACTCATCCATATATCGACTGCCTTGCTTAAGTTCTTGAAGACATTAGAAGGTGTCTTACTCATAATGTTCTAGCACGAATCTACTCCTCAGAACTCTCTTCATCTCATTCCAAGTTTGAATTTCACCTCGGGCTCACTAAGAGACATTTTTCAATTTCTTTCGCCACATTGCTATATATCCAAAAAATTCTAAAGCAGCTACTTGAATATGCATTGAGTCTTCGTAGTTGTAGAAGTCAAATATCTTCTCAATCTTCTCCTCCCAATCCATGTAGTTATCATCACTATTATAGCCATTAAAGCTTGGAATCTGTAATTTAAGATGTTTAGCTTCTCTAGGAGCATGGAGCTTACGCTGTTTAAGTTCGTCATATTGTTCTTCCTCCTGCCCATACTCCTCATCTTCATCCAACTCAAGTTTCCTCTTCATAAGCCTCTTAACATGTCAAGGTAGCACTGGCTTCACATTAATAGCTTTTGGTGCTTTATGCTTAACAACTTGTCTTATTGGTCTTGTTCATTGACTTTCTCTTGGGGCCTAGTCTCTACTACCCTTTTTACTGATACAGATGAGTTGGCTACAATAGCAATAAGGTCTTGAAATTGCTTATCATCAGTTTATAGGGTTTATTAGGCAACGTGGCTACAACAGTGAGCATCACTCTTGGCACCATTAATCTCTTCTTGAACATTAGGATTCGACATTCTCAATACAAAACATTAGAAAGTTCATTGCTCAATAGAGGGTTTCATACAAATTTGATAATATGATATCACACAGTAACTTAAGAACTTGCTTTGTTTTTCCACTAGAGAAATAGAGTATAATAGAACACACAGTATAACAGGAAGTAATTACTTAGCTTCTGGTTGCAACTTCAAGCTCTTATACCAAGATCATATGGTATGCCTAAGAGTTAAGTTATTACTAGGTTTTATCATGGGAAGTAGTAACAATGGGTCCTTCGAGGTATCAAAGGAAGAGGAAGTGAATAAGTTGGCAAACATAGTAGCTTTTGTAAAGTTTCTTGTAGGATATGACGCACCAACGAACACATTATGATTTAATACTTCGTCTGATATGATACGTAAACTAATATTAAGATCTACTCACCACTAATCTTGAACTACTTGGCAAGTTTAGATAAAAGTATGAAGAGAATGTACTCAGAGAGTAGTGTCTTGCAAGAACAGTAATATGCATTAATAATATTTTGTAATATGATTTTAGTTACAAAAGATAAGAGACTATTTATAGTAATTCCTTAAGGAAACAATATAATAATGAAAATTACACAAAAGATAATATATGGGAGAGATTCCTAGTATATGTGAAAGGGGTAAATATAACAAAGAAAAAAAAGGAATATAATGCAAATGTTAGAAAAGTA
Organism: Lumnitzera racemosa; assembly: GCA_024138005.1. Lineage (NCBI taxonomy): Eukaryota > Viridiplantae > Streptophyta > Magnoliopsida > Myrtales > Combretaceae > Lumnitzera > Lumnitzera racemosa. The sequence goes on along the minus strand of JAMXBC010000004.1, from coordinate 69,844,707 downwards.
AGGGACAAGTGGTGGCATGTTAATGGGTTCATGTTTTGGGATCTTGGGGTGTTGTGGCTGAACTGAGCTAACGTTGGGGTTACTGTTGCTAAACTGTGCTGAAAGTTGCTGGGGTGACTGGGTGATGCAGTAGTTTAGTAAAGACCTCGGTGTAGAAGGACCTCTGACTTAGCACTCGGTAGGTAGGCTTTGGCATTTAACAAGTTAGCCTCTGCCGTTGGCAAGTCGGCAACTAGGTAAGAGTCCAAACAAAGCAGAGTATGTCTAAGGTGGGGGCCTTAGAGAGTTCTTCTACAGCTCTTCCATGTATTGGAGCTTGTAATCAACAGGTTAAGAAGATATGTTCCTTTTCGTGAGAAATCGTAAGCTTCGAAAGCGAGCTTAGGTAGGGGGCCATAGGTTGGCACTCCATTAGTATACATGTGAAAATGATGTTAGGCATTCTTCAATTTGCCACCCTAAACACAATTACCCCTTCTAAGCCCATTTGAGCTTTTTGGGGATTTTTCTTAAAATTAGCTCTTTCAAGAACTACCTTATACTATCTTACTTAAGAGGTTAAGGTCATTAATTTAGAGAAAAAGAGTAAACTAACTTGTGTTTCCCTCAGTTGCACCAATTCATGAACAATACTTGCTATGGATAATTCAATTTCTTTAGAATTAGTGAGAGCATCGATCCGCATACACTTCACTCATGTCGATACACCTCGATACCATTAATTTTTTTGAGTAATCTAAACCTACACACCTTAAGCCCATACACACTTCACCTAACCTAAGCCCATGAACTCTAAACATATGGATTTAGGCCTTTAATTCTCTAAAAATGCGAGCTCAAGACAATAGATAGCGATCACCTTGATAAGAAGTAGAAAAACAAAAGAAGAAAGAAAAAAAAAGGAAAGGAAAGGAAAGAAAAAAAAAAAGAAGAGAAAAGAAAAAAAAAATGAAAGGAAGAATGAAAAATGAAAAGAGATAAAGGAAAAAATAAGGCAATCTTATTCAAATATAAAATTGAACTTATAAGCATAGAGCCCTCATATATTAAAAAAAGATGAGTTCAAAACCCTAGTGAAATTGCATGCTCAAAACCCTAAGGGTACTTGAAGCCTAAGCACAACAAGAGTTTTAAGTCAACAAGAATAAAGCCCTAATTCCACAACCTCACCTATATGACCATCTACAATCTAGCTTTGATTAATGAAATAAACTTATTTAACCATTATTTGCTTATGAAATTGAGGCAAGCCATTGTTCAATCTATTCCTAGGTTCTTGACTTGTAAACCTAAGATAGAGTGTCTATGATTTCTTTCAAATTGGCTACTATAATGATTTCCTTTCTTAAGCCGTTGGCTAAAAGCCTTACATTACAAACCCATAAAAGACCTAATTGATTGATTAGGTTTATCATTTACAAGACGGACCATAATTTTTGGAATCAATGCTGAGAGTGAAAACAAGCCTGTGAGTGTTTAAGGAAGTCTTCTTAGACTAAATATTTAATGAAGCCATTTACAAGTTTTGCTAATGAGTCATCAGGCAATCATAAGAAGAAAATGAATGACTACTAAACATTAGGCAGTTTGCCACTAAGATGCAACCTTAAGAGCTAGTGAAAATTCTCTAATTTGTTAGCAATTTCCCTAAAATAGTAAGCTCTTCCAAATGATATTTTTTTAGATTCAAAGTTTTCAAGTGCAAACAAAAACGAAATTTTTCAGTAGAATTGAGTTGAATCAAGTCTATTCCTATCCTAACATCCTTTCAAAGTCATCTCTTAGTAATTCTACAAAGATTAGAGTTCAAAGCCTTCCAACTAAGGATCTCCATCCATATAAGAAGGTCTTCACAGTTGTTCCTATTTATCTATGATGAGTATCATGAAAAGTTTGTCTATTCAAAGTTTTTGATAGTCTCAATCTATCAATTCAAGTTGGGACCTTTTAGATAAAATTAAATCTTTCAAGAAAACCTTCATTCTCGAAGGATACCTATCAGTCTAAGTCGATATTCATTTTTCTTTAGGTTCTTGAGAGATTAGTTATCTGAAGGATATTTGCCCCTTAAAGTCGAAACCCTATTTATCTGACCTTCTAAATCATAGTCCTTTCACCTTAAGATCCTTTCTTATATGACCTTTCAAGTCATAGTCCTTTTACCCTGACCTTTCAAGTTAAGATCTCGTTTATTTGACCTTTTAAATAAGAACTTTTTTGCCCTAACCTTTTTGGTTAGGATGTTATTTGTTTGACATTTTAAGTCAAAGCTTTTTACGCTGACCTTTCAAGTCAGGACCTTATTTGTCTAATAATTTTAGTCAAAGCTTTTTTTACGTCAACCTTTCAAGTTAGAACCCAATTTATTTGACATTTTAAGTTAGAATCTTTTTACACTAACCCTTTAAGTGGGGACCTAATTTATCTAACATTTTAAGTCAAAATCTTTTTACCCTGACTTTTCGAGCTGAGACCTTATTTATTAAACCTTTCTAGTTAGAATCCGTTTACCTCAACCTTTCAAGGTAAGACCCTATTTATCTGACATTTTAAGTCAGAATCTTTTTACTCAACCTTTCAAGTTGAGACCCTATTTATTTGACATCTTAAGTCAGAATCCCTTCAAGCCAAGATGTTAGTTAGTTGACCTTTTAAGTTAGGACCTTTCTTAGTTGATAAGTCAGTACCCTTTTTAGCTGACCTTTCAAGTAGTAACCTTTTTTAGTTGACCTTTCAAGTCAAGATCCTTCTTAGTTGACCTTTCAAGTCAAGACCCTTCTTAGCTAACCTTTCAAGTTAGGATTCATTTAGTTGACCATGCAATTTAGACATCTTTACCTTGCTAATTTAAGTCAAGATTCGATAGAAATAAGCTTATCTTTTTGTGAAACTTTACTACAAAGAGAAGCAATGGTTTATGTCAGTCAAGTCGAGTTAAGTCAATCAATCTTTTAAGGTTGGATCAAGCAATGGTTAAAAAAATATATACAATTTAATAAATTTAGAGTCTTAAAAAATTTTGGCACTTCATTAAAAAAATAATTTAAAGAAATGTCTAGTGAAATTTGAATTCATGAAAGTGGACCTTAATCCAATTTCAAATATTTTTAAATGGACAATTAAAAATAAGACTCGAGATTTATTAAATTTAAGATGGTTGTTAAAAAAAAATATTTAGCAGATATATTTTGGGCTATACAAGAAGTTTAAGGTCATTTTTTAAAACAATTTGGGTTGAGTTGGGCTTGGACTAGAAAGTGAAAATTAAAGATGGCCTTAAAAGGAATGATTAAGTTTAATTTGTCTACATTGTATTGAGAAGAAAGCTTAGTTGAGCTGGCTATACTTGTGGGCTTAGAGGCTTGAACGAGTAGAGAGTCAAGGGCTCAATTCCCTTTATGTACATGGGTGCAACTTTTTTGCCAGGTCACATGGTCTACACATGACCAATTTTTTATTCTCCAAAATTTTCCTAAGAAACAAACAGAAAGGAAGGGGAAAATGGATAAGTTTCTTGAAACTAATCTAACACAAAATCTTGTCAAATCTTCTTCTTTTTTTTTTTGAATTTAGAAGAATCTTTATTAAATCATTCATAAAAACTCCAAATCTTATAATTATTTACATTAACAACAATTAAATCAAGATTTGACGAAATTATGTGGGGTTTTAAATCTTCTCCATGGTGGAATTAACATGATCTAAAACTAACAAGAAGATTTGATTTTTTATACTATAAACTGGTTCTCGAATTAAACAAAACAAGTACACAAGAATAATCCCCTTGGTACTATGCACTTCATCCTCGTTCAACACCCAACCCCTATCTCCATTCAAATACATTACACAAACAACCATCAATGACCGAATTCGCAACTACCCTCTCTCTTCGACTTACAAAGCCCCTTCACTGTTGCACCCCCTTCACTGTTGCACCCCCTTCACTGTTGCACCCCTTTTCAACCCCCAAACCATAGTAAATAGTAACCGCCATCTTCATCCCTCAACAACTGGGTAACATAGTAGCACCTCACTACATTCCCATGTATGACCTAGCTTCAACCACTCTCCACCCTCGTGCGACAATAAACATCCCCTAGGATTGCCACATCGTACTCCTTAACATAACTTAACCTTATCTCTCTTGTCCACTTTGCAGTCACTATCATTAGTAGCTTATACATTCGGTGTCCTTACTCTTGCATGGCTTCGAAAGCCTATACCATTGCATGAACCATTCTATTGGCTCCATTGAATCAACCCATGACCTCATAGGTGACCTAGCTGACTAATGCTGTAACCCACAAACACCACCATCATCGCCCCATTTCCCAAAACACCAAAACCACCACCTTACATTGGAACACCCTCGCTAATCTAAGTTTTGGCAATAAAAACCTCATAAATTTGATTCTTTTTGCTTAAATCATTACTTCGAAGTCATTGTATGAAGCCATTAAAGTGTTATTGCTTCTCCTTCCTTGGTGATTCAACCTGACCAATCCGTTCATTAACTCCCCTTGGACAGATCTAACTCGCGTTTGCATTGAAGTGGTAAGCGTTAGTTTTTCCTTTGCTTTTTTTTTTTCTTATATATTATTATTCGTTATTTTATTTTATTAACTCTCATTATTTTATTAGGACATTACTAACTTTAAATATTTTCTTTTTCATGTAGGTACTTAGTATTAATTTTTTATATAACTTTTTCTTTATTACTAGTTTATATTGAATAAGTACTAACCCAAGTTTTTTTATAGGTATTTATGTAATCGTTTCTACATATCTTGCATATTTATCATGAAAAGTGTTATCTTTCGCATTTTTTTTTACTTTTTTTTTCAATTAAAAACACATATTTTTAAAAAGCTGCATATTTATAAAACCGCATATTTTTTACAAAAGAGTTGCATCTTTGCATATCTTTACAAAAATTGCATTTTTTTAGAAAATCACATTTTTAAAAAAAATTACATTATTGCATATTTTCCTTACGAGAATTGCATCTTTAGAGACTTTGCATGAAAAGTACATTTGATTTTTGAAAATTTTCTTTTTTTTTTTATAAGCTAGGTTTTTTTTAGAAAATAAAAATTGTCTTGTCTTGTAGTTAGTTTTTCTTAAAATAAAAATCTTAATATGTAGCCCGTTTTCAAAATAAAAATTAAGGTTTTTAAGGATTTTTTTTAGGAAAAGAAAATAGTTAAAAATATAAATGTAGCCCGTTTTCAAAATAAAAAGAACCAACTCACTAAAGTTTTTTAAAAAAAATAAGAATTACGTTAGTTTTATCTTGATTAGCGGGTATATAAGCACCTTAAGGGTAATCATGAAATTTAGGAAATTTTTTCTATTTATCTTTTTTTTTTTGAAAATTCGTTATGAAATATATATAAAAATGATTTTTCGTGCATTTCTCATTTTTTTTTTGCATATTTTCACTTTTTTTTTTATAAAAACTATAAAAATAAAGGTCTATTCTTTAGTTTAGTTTTTTTTTTTTTATTTTTACGTGTTAACAATTGTTTTAATAAGTTAGCCTTTAGACCCAGCTTTTTTGGTTAATATTTTCTAAAAAATAATTCTTTTATAAAATTAGCAGAATAGTAACCTAATTAGGGTTTTTTCTAACCTAGAAATCATAATCTTATTTTTACTAGTTAAACTGATTGGCGACTCTTATTTGAAAAATATATTTTAAACATTTTTAAAAAGAAAAATATTTTTCCTCAATGTCTAGCATTTTATATTATGTGAGCTAAGTTTAATATAAAATAAATTAAGAAAAATCAAAATAGGCCTCGATACAACTTTCATGCCTCTCAATCATTTAGACTTTAAGCTCTCCACAAAAGCTACATACTAGGGAACTAAAGACATGTTAGTCTCGCTTAGTCCTTTCATCATACTAATAACATTCAAGTGCTCTTTCTACTTTGTTCCCCATTCCAAATAATCATCCATTGATCTATTCCATATAAAGGTTGGAATTTTCATTTTAAAGGTTTCAATTCCTAGCGTGGGATTCCCTCTCCAACTACATGGTTATCTCCAAAATTGTCATCTTCTTATGTTATCGCAGTGTCACCATCATGTATACAAACACTAACTCCATATTTACCTTATGCCCTAACTTTATTTCTTCCTTTAGAAATTATTTGGGTTTGTAAATTCATCATCATGTCCATACAAATATCTCACTCATTCTCCTATGGTAAGGTTAATAGTTGCTCATCCCATACCATTATTGCTTCATCGTGGTCCTCTACCTATTTTACCATAAACTTTATCACTTGACATCTCTCATGTGACTCGATTCACAATCTTAAGCCTTTTGGATGCTTGAAGAAACACTTAGCTTGCTTCATTATAAACAATGCAAATCATAACACAAATACCACTCCACCACAATATAACAATTTACAATCAACAAAATACTACTAGTACACAGTAACAACACTTACAATTATCATAATAATTGACATTGACAACAATGGTAGCATTATAACCTCACTCCAACTTAGCAATATTTTAATTAGCAAGAATAGAGAATGCCCAACTTATGAATGAAGCACGTTGTGTCAAGATTTTTGATACAAAATTATTATGCAATAATCCAAGACAAGAAGCTTAAGCCTTAGTAGTAAAGTAATGGGCAACAAGAGGAAGAATAAGTTGGAACTTTTATAGTTTTTATTTTTTAATTTGTTAAGGGGAAATAAGAGGATATGAACGTAAATGGTGCTAAAATAGCCTATAAATATCAAATATAAACTATAATTAAATTGTAATTGGTGTTTAATAGCTCTCATAAACACTAAAAGGAGTTTGGGATGTTAAAAGGAATAATGGATCCTAATAATAGGTTCTAACCACAATCCAAATAACTTAATAAGAATTAAGGACTAAAAGAAAGTACTTAGTAATCAATTAGTGATCAAAGAAAGTTCATACGTCAAAGAAAGATAATAATAGGGTTCTACTCTCTAAATGACTACTAAAGTATACCTTAAGTACGTTAGATAACATATAAATGGAAAATATGTAAATAAGAGGAAGTTCCATAAGGACATAAATAAAAATGTAGATTGTTGAGTATTAGAGCCTAAACTATCATTTGGTAGAGTTCTTACTATCCAAACAGTATGATTAGTGCTATTATGATATTAAAAAGGTCTTAGGTAACACTTAAATGAGAGTCCTTATGGCATCTTAATGGTAGTAAGGAGCTCGGCTCTCAAGTGGTAATCTACATGCTTATGAATGGTGATACCTAAGACTCATATTGGTTGGATGGCAACTAGATCACTGTTCCAATTGTCATGTGGAGCTTTTGATTATCAAAGTGTATGTTCACCATTCATATTATAGCTCTTCACCATTTGGATGATGAGCTTGGAATTCTTCTACCATCTAAATGGTCATGGCTTTACCATCTATTTGGTAAGTCCTAAATTGCTCCTCCATGGTTCTTTGTCTCCTGTAATTACTCTAGCTGCCAAATTTTGAATTTAGCTTCACTTAAGGCTCTTTTATTGAAAGCTTGGGTTTTTTTATCTCATCACATGAAATAGCTATCTTGTGAAGTAGATGAAGTAATAACTTTATATAAAATGAATAGCTACTCTACTCCATCCATATAAAGTGAACCAAGTGTATTGTTATAAAGAGTCTATATTGTGTTCGATAAAAAAGCATCCCAACTATATTTACTAACTACATGAATGAAAGAGAATGGAGAGAAAGGGATTAATGAGGTCATTTATCAAGAGCCATGACAATAGTGAATGGATCTAGTTCAATAACAATTTATGTGAAGTAGTGAGAATAAAGGATCAAGAGTCTAAGAAATGACTCCATAACAAAGCCATAAAACTATGAGTGCAACCCAAAAATAGACCTAAATGTGGAATGAAACCTAAGATCCATTATTACCATTATGATCCTAGCTAAGTTCTCTAATACCAAATCCACTAATAAATGTGCAAATATCTACCAAAATTGAGTTTCACCCAATTTTAGGGAGAGAGTGCTAAGAGACATTGCTACATTACTTCTAAAAATTGAATTGTTAGTTGAATGCCCCCAACAAAATAGTTATATTGAGGAAAAGATTGTATAAGTTAGAAAATCAAACCATGTAGTTACTCTAAAGGTTCCGAAGCATATAGAAGAATGAGAATGCCTAGGGATTATCTTAGGCTTCTAAAAGGGTGTTAAGTAAGTGAGATTTTAGTGTAACCATTACCTTGCATAATAGTTGAGAAAGAACTCTAATGAAAGATGAAAATAATATTAGAGAATGACAACAAAGGAGCCATCTTGAATATCATTTAGATGCACAGCATTGAGGCAAATTAGGTCAACATAGATGATTGATTGACTAAAAATGAGTAGACAGGAAACTATGATATACTAGTATTTAAACAAAGTGTAGCATACGTGCGCAACAAGCTTCGACAATTAATGGTCTTAATCATACAAATGCAAAAACTATACTACTTAAATAATTATATTATGGGTAAAGAATTTACTAGATGAGTGTTAGAAGGGGTAAGGTTCTAAATTAAAGAGCAAGATACCTTAGAAGGCATTTGCCCCCTTTTTTTTTTTTATTTTGGGTTGGATTTACAAAATAATAATAATAATAAAAATTAGAAAAAAAATAAAAAATTTGAAAATAGAAAAAAAAAACAAAAAAAATTGAAAAATACAATATTAAAAGTGTCTAATTCAAGTCAGTTAGTCATTTGGAGTTAGGTTATATCAGTCAGGTTATATGAGTCTCTAAAATCGCATTTAGGGTAACTGGACTTAAATTTAGGGCATTTGGGAAAAATTATTTGATTGAGTTTAAACCTTACGACTAGAATAGAAAAATTAGTTGAAATGACTCGATAAAATTAGATTATAAAAATAATAATCTCAAATCCCAATTTTAGCCTTAGAAGTGTGATTATTTAATATAACATAAAACTCGTTAGAAACTCTAAAATTAAGCTCAAAATGCGATAAGAATTTAGAGATAAATTGATTAAGCTATAAAAAGAAATAATATAGCATAATGTACTATATGAATATATACTTATTTTTATAAATATACCTAGTATATGTAATAATTACACCCGTAAATCAACTTGAAATTATATAATTATATATAATAACCGATAAACTCATAAAAATAAGAAAAAAAAATATATCTTAAAAATAAAAGATATGCTAGAAACATGATTATATGTATGTAATTACTCATTACATGTAATATATATATATATATATATATGATATATCCCCATGTATTAATAAAATTACCAAATATTATATAAAATACATAAAATGTTGGAAATTTATTGAAAAATCTATCAAATCCTATCCAAAAGCCATGGATTTTATTAGATTTCAACGTGGCATCATCCAAGTAGTTGGAAAGGCTGAATCAAAAGAAGATTTAAGCTCAATAAGGCACCTCATGCTTAGATAAATGGGGATAAAGTGAAAAAAAAAAAAATTTTGAAAAGAAAGAAAATTGCAACCGAACCTAATTCTCTACAAATAGGACTCCTTAAACTAAATTTTACGCTTTATATACCTAGAACACTTAAGAAAAATTTGTATGAAACATATTTAAAAAAGAATAAAAAAAGAAAAAAGAAAAATAGAGCAAGGATTGAACCCAACTAGTTCCCTTACCTTCAGATGACCTGCTGTTAAACCTTGCCACCACCAAATAGAGCTACTAGTGCTTAGCACTTCTAACAACCTTCTACCAACCAACGGTGGCCAGAGCATCAACGAATAGGTCAGTTTAAATTTTACTATGTTTTTCTTTTATTTTCTAAAAATATTAAAATTATATAGAAAATTATGAAAAAAAAAATTAGCTTATTTTAGATATGCTTTCATGTGATTTTTTTTTTTGTAAAATTTTGAATATTTTATATACTTACTTAAATAAGTAATTATTCATTGAAATTTTGAAATTTAAAACAAATGTATTAAATAATGTTGTTTCTAGCTTAAAATTTTTATACAAATTATATATGACATAGTTAATTACTGTGTAGCTAGATTTTTAATTTAAGTATGTGTAATATTTATTGTAATTTTTTACCCTAAAAATAGATAGAAGTAGGGTGAAATTATGCAATAAATAAATTTTTATAAAATTAATTGATGGAATGGATGCCCATTGACTTTTGGTGATTCATAATAATGTCAAGATATATTGAAAGTAATTTTTTATAAAAAAATGATAATATTTACTTAATTAAATTTAATTTAGGGGTAAAAAGGTAATTATGTGTATATAGATGATAAACTTGATGGCATGAAAGTAGACACTGATTGAATTCCTCATATTTTTAAGAGTTTATTGAAATTTCTCAAAGAATTATTTGGCGACCCAAACTATTTATTAGAAATTTACTTAATAAAATGGCTTAATTTACCAAGCAGAACACATTTTTAGTAATAATAAGATAAAATTTGATGAATATCAAAATAGAACCTATACATGTACATGTTGGTCAAATTTAGTGAAAATGAATTTTTCACTTATTTAGTGATAATTATATGACCAAGTTATGAAATACACATATTAGGATTAGATATTACATATATTATTAAGCTATATTAGTAAATTATATAGAATATGGTCCACTTACATAAAATAAATATAATACTTATTATAGAAGCATATAGCTATATTAGAAACTAGAAATACCATTTAGAAGTCGTCTCTCAAATAAAATACATAATACATATCGTTAGGTTCATATGAACTTAATGACACTACTTTTGCTAAAATTGGGTTATCTTAAGTAATATAACCCATATCTTTATATTATTACAAGAATTTATGTACTATGATAACCTTATTATAATTGAAACGTAAATTAACTAATTAAAGTATGTTTCAATACGCTCGAAAACAATATATATTACAAGTTATAATATAATTGCATATATTATCAAAACTTAATACCTTAACATAACTTATATAATACAAATATATTTCAATAAGAAAAATAATATTATAATTTAGATATATATATATATTTATAACTTTAAAATGAAATAAAGAAATAAATAGAACCCTAACGTTTTTGTAATTTTAATAATAACTAAGTCTGGATTTTGTATATACAGGGTCTTTTAGTGAGCAAAGTGTTAGTAATATAAGTCTTTTACAATGAGCATCAAGATAAATAAGTTAGGATTATGGTTTTATCATTTGTTAAGATACTTTATGAAAGTATTTGGAGACTTAAGGATACTTTTGTTTGTTGTTGTAAATTAGTTGTTTTTGTGTATGCCATGTATGTTATTGGTATTTTGATTGTGATTAGAGTTAAACTCCTTGACATACTGTTCTACATGATAGCATAGTTTTATATTGTATGAACTTGTCTTACTACCCTAATGGAACTAATAGTGATCTGATGGTTAACATAACTTGACATGTGTAAAAATTGTTAAGGGAACAATTATGAGTATCAAATCAAATACCAACTCATTTCAATGAGGATAGCTAAAATGGTCATTTCCCCATTCTTAGTCGAATTAAACAATAGGTAAGAAGCTCTCGGTATAGGTATAGGTCATGGTTCAAAAGTAGTTATAAGGGAAGGATGTTCTCTAATATACAAACCGGGGTTTGGTTTGATTTTGAGTTACGAAAAAACTCCTCAATTCGAAGGTAGTCACGAGAAGAGGTCGGGTAAGTGATTGATTGCATTACATTGCATGATAATTGATAACCTTGTGTGTGATTGTATAGTACTCTTCTAGCTCCGTCCCACTTATTGAGCTAGTTGTGCTCGCATCCTTATAGACTTTTTTGTAGGTAACGGGTTAGAGTCATAAGATGTTTAGCTATCACCATCTTTAAGTTAGTGCGCAATTGGTTAGAAAAGTGAGGAACAGAGAATCGATTGAATCAAAACTTTTCACTTTTCTTTTTGGTTTTAAGGAAACTAACTAGAAATCCTATGGGATGCTTATTAGTTTTCTATTTTATTGTAGATAGACTTTAAATATTTATGGTTTTTATAAACTCTTAATGTAAATTATAACTCTATATGTAAAAATGTTGTATAAGTACTATTGTATTATCAAATAATAGGTTGTAGTGAATAAGTATTTTAAAAAATTATACTATAAGTTTCATTATAGATAGATATCTGATTAGATGCTTCAAACTAGTTAAATTGTATATGTCTTGTATGGACTATATTTATGATAGTAATTATGAGATCAACTTTTATCTTAGATTAATTTATACGGTGGGATTACTATAACTTTTCCTACTCAGGATATAACAGGTTAGGTAATAGTTGAAAGTATGTATACGATTTAATAAATTTAGAGTCTTCAAAATGTCTAGGCTTATTAGAAAAATATCACAATAAATTATTTTAATGAATTTTTATTCAATTTTAAAATATTTTAATCGGATTAATTAAAATAAAATTCTATATTTATTAAATTTGAAGTTGATGATAAAATATATTTAGCAAGTATTTAGGCTACATTAAAAGGCTATATAACAAGTGGGGTTATGTTAGATCAAGAATAGAATGGTGAGATTAAAAATGAGCCTAAAAAGAATAATATAAATTTAATTTGTGTGCAAAATATATCGAAGAAAATGTCTAGCAAAGTACTTGAACTTGTTTGTGAGAGTTGGAAGGACATGAGTTCGAATCTAAGCAAGGTTTTCTGTGTTTTTACTCCAAGGTCACGTGCCGTGCATGTGAGGATCTTCTTCCTCCTTTTCTATCAGGTTGTATCGATTTCAACAAGAAAAGATCCTCATAAGCTTAAATCCTATGTAGTTGTAGCAAATTTCTTTCATTTTTTTTTTTTTTTTATCGAAGTTGGGTGAATCATGGGAAAATCATTAACAAAAGGGACGAATCTTGTGAAGATTTGAAAAAATTTGAAGTTTATCCATGGAACATCAGATTTGATTCAGAATTGAATTAAGAATAATTATGAAAAGGGAAAGGGGTTCATAGTTGCAGCAAGCTAATACACGAACACCCAATCTCCATTCAATCAATCGTCACCATTCGACCACATTCTCCACCATCGTTGCACTTGCAGCAGCAGTACACAGAAAAACCGCCACACACCCAAGCAAAACACCGCATGCACAATCAGCGGATACACTGATTGAACCCCACATCCACCAGCTAACATCCATACGCAACCCCAAACTTCACAACAGCAACGCGGCAGTAGCAGCACCGACCACCAATCCTCAAGCCATGACCCACTACCACAGACACAGTGCACGGCCACCTTCAACATCACAACCACGACCCTCTCTCTCTCAAACTCCTTCATGACCAACGCTAGCCAAAACAACCACGATCACCCTATTGACCGTCGCTGTCCATCGACCCCACCACGTAGCAGCCGCTCTCTTTCTCACCTCTTGCGCTATGCAGTCGTGAGACCCCGTTCCCAATGTCACGACCAAACCCAAACAGCAACCTGCAACACACAATCGTCCCCCTGCAACCTAAACACCACCCTCCACCGGCGGCCCACCATCGAAAACTGCCCAAACGGCCGCCAATCACCTCGGTATTGGTACGAAACCCCCATTCCCCAATCAAATTTACATGGAAAAATGTTTACTCGCTAAAAATCGGTCGACAAGCTCTCTAACCGTGCCCTGCTGATCGTTTGCTTCATCCTCATGGTGACCCGATTTTGTGACTGACCCAGCCCGGATCCAGATTTACAAGTCTAATCCCCTCTTTTCGGTTGCTTTATTTTATATATATATATATATATATATATATATATTGTTGTTATTTATCAAAACGAAAAAGAAATAGAAAAGAAAGGAGATTAGTATATATATATATATATATATATATTGTTGTTATTTATCAAAACGAAAAAGAAATAGAAAAGAAAGGAGATTAGTGTATGTATATATATATATATATACATACGAAGTTTCTTATATTGTTATAAATAATGAAATTATTTTGATAGTTAGAAAATTTATTTTTAAAATAAAAATGTATAATAAACCCTTTTCCTAAAATTAAATTTTTTATTTCATTTGATATAAAAAATTAGGACACTTTCTAGTATTTTTCTTAAACAAAATAAATGGATTAAAAACTTAAACTTTGTAGGTTTTGCAAAAATTAAAATAACTTAATATACTAAAGTTTTTGGAATCAACTATGAAAGTCTAACCCTGTATAATAAGGGGACTTAAAATATATAAAATTTTTATTTTTATTTTTCTATTTCTTGTAAATTGTATTTAAATCCTTTTTTTTTTTGTAAGTACATGTAATTTTATTTATGTATTTGTGAATAAATTTTGTTTTTTACAAAAGTAATTTTGAATGTTAAACTTAATTTCAGAAAGCTAAAAGTGGTACCCATTAGGGTTTAATAAGAAAGATTTCGAATACAAAAGTTTCTAGTTTTTATTTTTAAAGCTGGTTTTATCAAAGACCAAAAGCTAAGTTGTAATTAGTTGTAACTTAATTCTTTTCCTGATTATGGTTCGATGCTTACTCGAAATGATTTTCAATGTAAAAAGAAAACCAAAATTTTTCTTAGCCTCTAATTGAAGGTTAATATTAAATGGGTTAGAGTTTAATATAAACCGAAATGAGGAAAATACAAAAACAAAAAAAGTAGGCTCAAACTTTTGAAAGTTAGGCTTATTTTTCAAAATACCTAATTCAATTTGTAAATTATTTATGTAATTTTTTTTTTGTAAAATTTAAATAGTTGTGCTAACTTGTTTGTTGTAGCAACCTTTGGGATTTTCTTAAGGGGGGTTTTAATTTTCGAATCATATATATGGTAAATATGGTTAGAATCAAACCATCCTAGAATTCTAAGAGGAGAGGCCATTATGTAAGCTTTGAATGTTGAGGGGTGACTACCTTTTAGGACAGATCAAGTTACTTTACTTAAGTTTTGATGTGACCAATGAACCGCTCCTTCAAAAGCCGGTGAGGTAACAAAGCTTAAGGACCTTTACAACTTACCCTAATCACATTCATGAACTCTTTCTTGAAATTGGCAAATAAACATGATATGTCAACACCCAAAGATTTTTTGTAATTGTGGAGTTTCCTATTCTTTTCTCTATATATGTTTTCTTTGTAAGTTTTCCTTTTCTTTATAAAATGTCAATGTAATTCCAATGTAAATAGGATGGTTTTGATATAATGGTTAGTTCTTCCTTCACACCAACCCTGTTCAAGGAAGCCTACATCTACGGGCCCTTAAAGCCTAGAGGAATACTTGAAGCTTGGTTTCGGTTTTTTAGTTTGGCCTACCAAAAGACAATTCAAGAGAAGATTAGGCATGTCCTTTCATTACTCAAGATTTAAGCCAATATCACTATGGTATGGGCTTTAGCCTACTTTTAGGACCCTCATATGCTACCATTTTGTTTTGGCCTATGTTAATTAAGCCTAACTATTGAACAATACTCCTATCTATTAGGAGTTCCCTTTATCAAAAGTAGATGGGTTCTAGATATGATAACTGGAACAGCAAAGATCTTTAATAAACTATTAGGCTTCTAAGAGTTTGTAATTTACAAGATTTGGGCAGATCGCAATAGGAGAATTATTAAAGTGGATGATCTTTTTACTTGGTTTGCAACCCCATCCAATTATAAGCAAGATCTTTTTTTTGTGTAAACCTTGAAGTCTAGCAATAGGATAGGATTAATGCATACATACTAGCAGACTTTAGGTCCGTTTTGTTTCCTAACGAGGTATTTTACATGCATCACAGGATTGTTGAGTTGGTAACATAATTTTTAGAAGGAAGATCTTACATCTTGATGCTATTGATAGGGAAAACTAGATATCTCAACTCACTTAAGGTGGAAAAAGTTGAAGACTTAAAGACTAACATGACTCTTCTCATGGTTTGGTTCATCAGCCATATGTAAAGTTACAAACTAAACTTTCTTCATAAGGAATGTGTCCAAAAAATGAACTCCATCAACGCTTTTGCCTTGCGATCAGGCTTCTTGAAGGTATTGCTACTAATTACTAGGTTAGAGTGTTCTAAAAGTTTCATGCTAAAGATATCTCTCGGTTATTAGATGGATAGAAGTACCTAACCTAAAGAAGAGAAAAAGAGTAGAAGATGGGTCGGAACACCACAAGAAGAGGAGGAACTAATCTTTAGGATTTTCATTTTTGTAGTAAAATAATTATGTATTGGAAACTTCAAAGTTATAATATTAATGAAAATCCATTTATTGCCATACTATGATTTGTTTACAAATTCCTCTTTGCATCCATGTGCTTCCATTTCCATTCTCACATTTTTATCATTAATCAGCTTTTATTTCATGAACTATCTAGGCCCACTATAATGGTAAGTAACTAACAAGTGAACAATCAAAGGGACAATAAGCTACCAGATGTTCTTGGAATTCATGAATAGTTGTTGCAAGCTGAAGTTACCCACTGGAAGAAAAGAGCCAAATGTACTGAAGCTGCCAACCAAGCCTTATTGGCTTAAGTTAAAGAGAGTGAAAAGCCATGGACAAAGCTTTAGAGATGCTGGACAAAATTGCAGCCCAAATACAAGAGTTAGATTAAGATTTTTCAAATTGTGGAATAAATGTTAAGTTTCATTGAATAAATTGATAATAAACATTAGGCTCCTATTCTATGTTCTTCTTTGTACTCTAATTTGTTAAGATAATAAGATTTCCTTTTTACATCCTTCCTTGTTTAGTATTTCCCTTATGTAAATAACCCTTCAATAATCATGGCTCTTTTTTGGTTGTAATCAAAACCCCAAGATCCCCATCCTCATTTGCATTTAGATCACTAGGCATTTTCTCTCTCTCTTTAAAAAAAATAAATAAAAGAAAAAAAAAAGAAAAGTTGTTAATGATTACAAATTCTTACGAGATTCGTAATAAACACAAACCTTTAGCCCATTTAGGTAGCTAACCTAAAACATAAACCACATGACTCGTTAAGGCAGCCAACCTAAACATAGATCTTAGGCTCATTAAGGATAACCTTGAACTCAAGTTGAATGAGAGGCGTCTTCTAACATTGGAGCATGTTTTAAGGAACATTTTTAAGAGCTAAGGGGAAAATTTAATCCTTACCCTAGCGTAAATCATAGACTTCTACTTGAGGAAATGGTAACTCACTATTAAAAGGTTTGGAAAGAAAAAAGAGAAGCTATATCTTATACACTAACTCTTAAACACCTTGAGAGTTAAGTGACATCATGGTAAAAATATTTTGAACTCATTCCTTAAACGAGATACATTTTGAATTTAATATGCAAATCAAAATGAAGTTAGGCATTCATTTTCGAATGCTAAACACAATTATCCTTTGTTAACCCCATTGAGCCAATTAGGAAGTGTTTTCAAGATTAAACCTTGTCAAGAATCACCTCACAATGGGGTAATTTGGAGGTTAGAGTCATCATATTAGGAGAAAAGAATAAAAAAAAAAATGATTAGTGCTTGCCTTAGTAACAATGGTTTAAGGATAACACTTATTTTCAACAAGTTGTTTTCTTTGAGATGAAGAAGAGTCAACACCGTTACCTAAGCTCATACACCTGAGATCCATGTATTTAGGGCCTTGAATCTCTCAAAGACAAAAACTTAGCAATAGAAATAATTTCTTTTGGGGCCAAAGGAGCAAAATGGGGAAAGAAACTTGGTTTCTAGAAAAAAACAAAAAAGAAAAAAAAAGGTTTGAAAGTTAAGACCATACAAGAAAAGGCTCCAAAATTATAAACTTGAACCCAATTCTCGTCGATTCTTCAAAAAGGTTTGGAAATGAAGCTTAAACTTCCTCACGAAACACAGATCCCTTATACCTATCCTAAACAACCTCCATATCCATTTCGAAACACACTCCAAATCACAAACACAAAACCTTCTTACCCATCTTGAATCACATAAAGCTTCCCTATCTACAATACCTCCCATGCTTGATAAAAGGTCTTCTAATCTTAAGGGATAATTAATCTTTAACTATTTTTGAAACTAAGGTAAGTACTCTTTTAGTTTTTTTTTTTCTATTTTCGAAGGGTTCTTATCTTGTAAATACGATTGGATAAAAGTATTTCTTTCAAAATAGTCTCTTTCATTGATCCCTTTTTTGAAACCATTTTATCAAAAGCCTAAATTCACAATGCTAAATAAAGAAAAAAAAACTAATAAATTGATTAGGGTATATCACTTACAAATTGGATCATAATTTTCAAAATGGTAGTCAAGAGCAAAATTTAAACCGAAAGTATATAAGAAAATCTACTTTGACCTAGACTAATCATGTGTTACTATTTCTTTAAGGAAACAAATGTTGAAAATAACAAAAGCCTCACAAAGAAGGTCAACATTTCACTAGATTAGCCCCAATAATCTTGGGATATGAGATATTTTCAAAGACTATAGAAAATATAAAATATCTTTTATGGTTATTAAGGAAGGGAATGGTTTATGACTCTTGTTTCTTAATAAGAATTTGTACCTATTAGCAAACTAATAGAGAGAGAGAGAGAGAGAGAGAGAGGGAGAGAGAGAGAGAGAGAGAGAGAGGCTTGTTACAAGTTTTGCCAAATACATGTGATCACACCTTTTAAGTTGACCTCCCTAACGTAGTTTTCCTCATAGTTAATATCTACCAATTTTTTCAAAATCATGGGGCCTTATCCTTGATTACTTTTTCGTCTTAAATAGTTTTCAATCAACAAATTCCTTGTTTGTAAAATTTTCAAATTGGTAATATTTCTCCCTTTGCCTCTTTTATCGCCATTTAGTGTGTTAAGTTATCCCATATAGCACTTTCTCTTCATCATTTCCTTTAGGGTTATAGCTAACTCATAGAGCACTACCTTAACTTAAATTATCCTGGCCAGCTCATAAGGTATTGTCTCTTCTCATATCTCTTTTAGGGTCTTACCTAACCTATTGGGCATGTTCCTTTCATAACATTTCCTTTAAGGTCCTAGCTAACTCATACATCGCTATCTTAACTCAATCTCTCTTAACATTTTAACCAGCCCGTAGGGTACTTATCCTTCATAAATCTCTCTTAGGGTTTAGCAAACCCATAGGTTGCTTCCCTTCATCAATTTCTCTAAAGGTTTAGCAAGCCCATAGGTGCTCCCTTTATCAATCCCTCTTAAGGTTTAGCAAGCTCATAGGATACTTCCTTTCATCAATTTCTCCTTAGCAAGCCTACAGGGCACTTCCCTTCATTAACTTCTCTTAAAGTTTAACGAGCTCATAGGGTGCTTCCCTTCATCAATTTCTCCTAAGGTTTAGCAAGCCCATAGGGCGCTTCCCTTTGTCAATTTCTCTTAGGGTTTACAACTTTATAAGGCGCTTCCCTTCATCAATTTCTTCTAAGGTTTTAGTAAGCCCACAGGATACTTTCCTCTACCGGCTTCTCTTAGGGTTTTAATAAGCCTATAGAATACTTCCCTCTCACCAATCTCTCTTCAGGTTGTAGCCAGCTTATAGGGCGCTTCCCTTTTATCAATCTCTTTAGTCTGTAAGGCACTTTCCCATTCATCAAACCCTTTTAAGGTCTTAGCTAGCCTATACGGCGATTCCCCCTTTCTAATCTCCTTTAAGATTTCAATAAGCTCAAAGAACGCTTTACTCGTTCCCCTAGGTTAGCTTGGAGGAGCACGACTAGGTTTTAAATTGACTCTTATTTTGGGTTGCTAGTCGTATGGAGATGCTCCTGCTGAAGTTTGTCAGCTTAAAAGGAGCATTACTAGATTCCAAATTAACTCTTATTTCATTTAGGGTTGCTAGTCTTATAGAGACGCTTTCGCATAAGTTAGTTAGATTAGAAAGGCATTGCTAAGTTTCCAAACCAACTCTCATTTATGGTTGCTAGTCCCATAGAGATATTACCACCTAAGTTAGCTTAAAAGGGCATTGCTAAGTCTCCAAATCAACTCTCATTTAGGGTTGCTAGTCCCATAGAGATACTGTTGTCTAAGTTAGTTAGCTTAAAAAGGCATTACTAAGTCTCCAAATTGACTCTCATTTAGGGTTGTTAGTCCCATAGAGACGCTCCCACCTAGGTTTGTTAGCTTAGAAGGAATTACTAGGTTTCCAAATCGACTCTTGTTTAGGGTTACTAATCTTACAGAGACGTTCTCGCCTAGGTTAGTCAGCTTAGAAGGACATTACTAGGTTTCCAAATCAACTCTTATTTAGGGTTACTAGTCCTATAAATACATTCCCACCTACATTAGTTAGCTCAAAAGAGCACTATTAGGTTACAAATCAACTCTCATTTAAGGTTGCTAATCCCATAGAAACATTTCCACCTAGGTTAGTCAACTCAAAAGGGTATGACCAGATTTCAAATCGATTGCTAGTGAACCTCCTGCCTTGGTTAGTTAACTTAGAGGAACATGACTAGGTTTCAATTAGGATTTTAGCTAAGTTAAGGAGCACTTTACCCACCCATCAAAGTTAGTTAACTTAGAGGATCATAACCAGCTTTCAGATCGATTCACTAGCTAACTCACATAACAATATCTTTTAGGGTTCTTGCTAGCCCACAAGGGCGTTACCCTCCTTTTAATATATTTTAGGGTTCTTATTGAACTACAAGGATACTACCCTCTATTCATTATATTTTAGGGTTCTTATTAGCTTTTAGGGTGTTACTCTTTATTTGAGGTTCTCGCCAGCTCTTAGACGCCACACTTCACTCAATGTCACTTTTAGGGTCTTACCAAGCTTTGAACTACTTTTCTTCGAAGGTTATAGTAAGCCCTTAGGGTACTATACCTTTTTGAAAAACCTACTCTTATGTTTCAATCAACTCTTAAAGTGCCTTAAAACATCTTTCACCAAATTCCCTAATAGATCCCGTTTAGAACAGCTAACTGGCTAGTTATAGCGCTTCTTAGGGCAAGTCTATTCCTAAGGCAAAAATGGTGTCTTTTTGTCTTTTATAACGAAGTTTGGTTGTAGATACTCTATTTTTACTCTCTTATTTTCTTATTTTAGGCTAAGTTTAGAAAAAAATAATAATACGAAAAAAATAAAAAAAAATTAAAAGTTGAGAAAAATTTTAAAAATACAAAAAAATTGAAAAATATAAAGTATCAGAAGTGTCCAAATTGAGTTAGTCAGTCATTTGGGATCGATTCAGGAAATAATCAAAAGTCTACATGCAATTTAATAAATTCAGAGTCTTCAAAATTTCTAGGCTTATTGGAAAAATATCATAGTAAAACATTTAAATAGATTTTTATCCAATTCAAAAATATTTTTGATGGGATTAATTAAAATAACGCTCTATATTTATTAAACTTGAAGTTAGTGATAAAATATATTTAGCATGTAACCAATCCAAAAGTCTTTGGTTTTTATTTGTAAAATTAGTTTTATCAAAGATTAGTAGCTAAATTATAACTAATCCACTCAACTGGTTACAACTTAATTCTTTTTTTGATTTTTTTATCATGGTCAGGTAGCGACTCTAAATGATTTTTAATTTAAAAAGAAAACTAGAATTTTCCTTAGTCCTTAGTCAAGAGTTAATGTTAAATGAATTAGGTTTAATATTAACCAAAATAAGGAAAATATAAAAAATGAAAAAATCAAGCTCGACACTATCTTAATCTACCTCATTGGCCACTATTAGAGTTTTTGTATTTTTGGGAAAAGTCCTCTAAATGAGACAATGGAGAAGGCATAAACTTGTGCAATTATCTATCCAAAAGGATAAAGATTGCCTTGTTGGAAATGGGTTTCTTAGAGAAGATAGATAGAAATGATTTCAGTCAAAGAAGGCTTCTAAAGGTAGGAAAGAAATGAGGCTTAGTAGAGATATGAAATAATAGCCATGAACTTTTTACTTTTACAAAAGAATTGAAATTTAAGATTGAGGAGACCTAATTTAAATCTAACAATTGAGCTTCATTAAGGAAGAGAGTTTTCTTTCTTTTTTCTTTTTTTTTTTTGTTTCCCTTCAACATGGAGTCAAGCCCATTGCCTAGTCGCCAATATAATGATAGTGATATATGATATTAGAGAGTCAAAGAGTTGGAAAGACATAGAAACATTATAAGTTATTCTCATCATGACATTTAAACCTATCTTTTCTAGCTCATCCTAGCATTAAGCTATGTTTTACTAATGTTAGACATCTTTACTCTTGTTAGGCTAACTTATTCGTAAGAGCACTAATTTACTCTACAAGTGGATGGTAATGATTGTTGTCATTTAGGAGTTTTCATTAGAATATACAGTCAATTAACTAGCATTTGGTGATATTTGCTTGCATGGGGCATCTTATATTGTTACTAAGCTAAATTAACTATTTGATGGAACAAACTTACTATTGGGGAAATAACATTTAGAGGGAGCTCTTCTTTGTTATTTAAGGCTTATACAAGAATAAGTAGCCAATAAACTAACTTCAGGCTATATTTATAAACATTGGGCATCTTTTACTATTTGACTCAAGGAAAATTCTCATTTGATGGGTCCATGGGACCTAAGGATCAGGGGGCGGGGTGGTTTGCATTTACTTTATAATGAAAATAATGACTTATCTTGATACTATATCTTCTGTTGAATTAACTATAAGAACACTAATTTATTATTGGAGTATTAACCATTAACGAGGATTCTTTATTGCAATTAAGATAATTTTAATATATGTTTTTTATATAGTTGTTATGTATAATACTATATGATTTAATAGACAAGATATTTTTAAAATTTGATATGAATAGTTAAACATAATCATTAAATATGATACAAAGACAAAACCATATTAAACTACTCTATATAATCACATTATATGATAAGTACTACTAAATGATATTAATAGGTATGTATCATAAATTACTTACTATTTACAATTATTAATTATAATATGTATTTTATCATATCATATATCAACAAGATTGTATAATAATAATACTTAGAACTAAAAAAGTTTCATCATCCTAAATTGCATGTTGATTTTAAAATTACTAGATCGCTATAATTTCTAATAAGGATAGACGCATGATTAAAAGGTAGAACGGGCCATAACCAATATCATAACATTATTACTATGTGGTATTGTACATAATTAGATAATATTTGATTATATAAATTACAAAAATTTTATGGTATATATTATTTTTAATAATTGTATGCAAAATAGTATAAGAAAACAATTGAGAAAAAGTAAATAAACAAAAGCTTTCAAGAAAAAAATAAGGAAAAAAATGTATAATGATATTCATACAAGTATGATGAAAACTAATTATACATATAAAAGAGAAGTTACAAATTAACAATTGATGGAACTTTATCGAAAAGAGAGAGAATCAATAAAAATTTAATTCTTACCAAAAATTTAGATAGACCATTGATCATTAAAATAATTATAAATATATAGGTTACAATTTTGAAATTAGATTTCTATAGAATCAAATATGAAAATGTCCTTTCCTTGAATGTTATTAACGTTATACACTATGGATGGAGAAAAGAGGAAGTAATTAAATAATCAATAGACATGATAAATTTAAAAGAGGAAAACAATGCTAGCTTGAATAAATTGATAATGAAACTTAAATGTTACTATAAGTGCATTTCTTACCTTGTGTATTTATTACTTGTGAGCACCTTCTTTTATTAGGAAAAAAAAAATGTAATGTGCAGTATTGTATAAGTTTAGGATAATGGGATTTAGGTTAGACAATAATGGGCGCTTAAATCAAATGTAGGCTTAATCAACTAACCTTTATGTTTATAGGCTTAGACAACTATACTTTAATTTAAATAGAGACCTAGAAGTGAGGAAGCTATTTTCTTGGGCTAAGGGGGCATAGGGGCTCGATCGTGATCTTTAAAAAGAGTGATTAAGTAACCTTATTATAACGTGTAACTTACAAGATTTGTTGATGTTTAGATTTTGATTGGGATATTAGTGATTGGAGATAACTTGCACACGTAACAAATGTAAGCTAAGATTGGGTGCTAGAGGTGACTCCAATGTGACTACTTTGATGTTTTAGTTAGCAAAAATGTCAAGGGGAGAAAAATTATGTAAAACGTAGGAGAATGAGGGTTTCAAGATGTCACACCTTTAGCCTTTACCAATATTTATAGGCATGTTGAGTGTGATACATATGGAAGGTTGTTCACTATCCCAAGATACCGTTTAGATTTGCTAAAGAGAATCTTAAGAACTTTCCTTACCTATATGAGAGCTCATATAAGCTTCTAGGGAAGTCAAATGAGCACTATGGAGCTTAGACTAAGGTTTGGCTAGGTTGTTTATCAAGGTAAAGATGCCGTAAAAATAAAGGAAGTCGGCTAAGTCTTAGAAGGCTTAGTTTGAGCTCACATAGGGACGATTTAGGCTTAAAGCGTTGACCTAAATTTAGCTAGGTCATTTATCAGGCTAAAGGTGTTGTAAAAATAAAAGAAGTTGGCTAAGTCTTGGAAGGCTTAGTTTGACTTCACACAAGGTTGGTTCAGGCTTAAAGCATCAACTTGGGCTTGAAGGCCTATGTCCTAGATAACTCATCAACACGAGGGGTTTGAGATCTTAAGATGAGCTACTATACATATGAAGCCATAAGGTGACATTGAGGTGTTGATCATTTGGGCATCTTTATGTGGTGTTAGTACATCTACCAAATCTTCATATGAAAAAGTGACTAAGGTATCAAACAATAGTTTCTTAGCAGCGAGATTGAGGGCTTACTTGTAGTTACACCCTTACTGTCTGAATGCTCATTTAAGTCGAGTCCTCTAATGATGTTATTCACCATAGCATAAGGAACTCCTACAGTGGTAGGAATATTACTTTGTCACTTAACTATAGAGGTTCATGCCTTTGAATATGTATTATTAGCTATCAAATTGCAACATTTCTTTTCTAATTTGATGATTTTGTTGTCATGGGTATGATATAATTGTTGTTTCTATTGCAATGGTTCAATTGCAGTGGTGCTTTTGGTGAAACTAGATTGGTTATTTTATCTGTTACTAGCCATCCTTGGCATTGTTTTGCAAACAAACAACACCAAATGTTAATGGTTAGATTTCATTTAGGATGTGAATGTTTAGAGATAACCTACACATGTCATAAACTAAGCTAAGAATGGGTAACAACTATAATGCTTAAATCAACAAGGATGTCAAGGAGAGAAAATGTCTATAAAGCATAGGAGAATGAAGGGTGAAGATGCTAAACCTATGAACTTCACCTGATATTTAGAACCGTATCTAGTGGTGGCGTATGGAAGTTGTTCATGATCCTAAGGTAAAGTTTATATTTACTACAAAGAATTTCAATGACTATCCTTACTTATGTAGGAGCTCATATAAGCTTTTAGGAAGGTCAATTTAGCTTTAAGGAGTCAAACCAAGATTTAATCAAGTCATTTATTAGGTTAAAGACATCATAAAAATAAAGGATGTTAGCTAAGTCTTAGGAGGCTTGGTTTGAGCTCATACAAGGACTATTTGGGCTTAAGAAGTTCGATGGTCCAAAGAGGTCGATTTAGGCTCGAAAACTTATGCAAAGATAGCTTGTCAACAAGCATCCTATTTGATTGTGTAAGTTCAAATGGATGGTACTACTTTCTAAAACCTACTTTCATACGATAGGGTATGAGCATGATATCTTCATACAATATACTCATTCTATAATCTATACTTCAAGATATATAGGGTACATATTTTAGACTATCCTATTTCTACCTAACAAAGATTATTAAATAATAATGATGAATGTAAAACAATATTATATTTCTACCTTCATCATTCTACCAAGAGGGGAAAAAGGATATAAACATATACGATATAGTCTTACGCTTATCATATCCATAAGAAACCTAGAGAATTTTTAACTTTCTTTCTTCCAACTCCCTTATTTCATTCATACATTTTGATTTTCTACCTTTCTTAATTTAGTTTTTCCTTCTTGTTAACCTTATTTTTACTATTATATTTTTCATTAAATGCTATACTTACAAAATTAATATAATGAATTTAGTATTACGTATTTTAATGGAGTTAAACTTCTTAAATAGACTATAGTTCTGCACAAATGGAAGGTGCACCTTCTTTATAAACATGTTATTTTGTCGCTTTTGTTTTGTAGTGTCACTTTTTTTAGGGATATTATATGAAATATGCTTTGTAATGTGACTTTTAAAAACTCATATAGAGTGTGCCTTCATACGATTTCACAAGGTATCATATAATCTATACCTTATAAATCCTACAAAATATAAGTTCTAAAATGGTTTAAGGGTATTGCAAGATAGATTTTTGGAAACTTGTAATTATAAGGTAGGATACAAGTAAGGTCTAATGCTCCACCTATTTTACACTCACTTGAATGTTTGGTAAACGAAATAAGGGACTTATACATCTTAGTTATTAATAAGCTCAAAATAACCTAAAATTTGTAATTTTTATGTTTCTTTTATCAATATTATTCTACTTTAATGATGCAATTATATGGAAACCAAGCTTTAAGGGGGTGGGGGTAGAAATTGATAGATAAAATCAAGAGGAAGTGGGGAGACAAATAACAAATGGCAAAACATACAAGTCTCTTATTCCTTGTAAAATTCACTAATTGCACATGACAATGGTTTGGGCTGCTTTGTTAATAGACAAATAGATGGAAAGGGGGAAGATGGTGAACAAGAGAACCTTCAGTTGAGGAGGAAAATGAGAAATATTAAAAAATCAATTCCACAAATTATGGGTGAATTATTTTATTTTCAATTGCCCTTTACAGTTGAATGTTAAGAATCCAGAGGGAAAAAGAGTTGACGGCTGCATCTAATGGCATTTATTCATTATGAAAATTGATGACTCATGTAATATAGGAAAAAGTATAAAAAGGTCATCAATGTTTACCTGTTTTTGCATTTCAGTTCTTAAAGTTTCAAAATTTTCATTTTCGTCCTCAACATTTTCAAAAAATTATAAAGAAATCCTTTCTTTAGTTTTACTGTTAGTACATACACATGGAAAATTTTTGTTTGTTCAAATAATTGATTTAATTGAATAAACTAATAATATATATTGTATAAGTGAAATTCAATAAAGATAACAAGAAAAATAAAAAATGATAAAAAATAAAAATGATAATTAGGAAAATAATATATAACCAATGATGTTTGTTCTTGCCAAAACACTTGTTTAAAAGCTTCAGTTTTCTACCAATCCCCCAGGTAGTGGATTGATACCCAAAGCTAGAAAAAAAAAAAAAGAGAGAAACTCGATCAAATTAAGGTTAGGTTTTGCATTTTTTTTTAAGTTTTAGGCAGCCACCACCTTAGGAAGTTGTGTAACCGCCTCCCTTCCTCCCATCCCCCTTCCTTCCCAAAACACCTAACCTCCCCTCTTCTAAGTATACGGTGGCTATCGTGATTCACTTTTCAAAATTGCTATTTTCCAATTGCCCTAACGTTAGGGGATGGATGGAGGCTACCTTTGGGGTCGTGCGACCCCCACTTAATGGTCACCGGCTACCCCATAGCCTTGGGGTAGCCAAATTTCCTTTTTTTTTTTGTATTTTTTGCAATTTTTATTTATTAATTTAAACTTAGTATTAGTTTTTTACTTAAGGGATATTTCATTTTTGTAGAATTTATTTTTCATTTTTCCTATTTTTCTATATTTATAAATATTTTATTATTTTTATTTAAAAATTATATGTAGGCCAATCATATACTACTATGTATCTATGTTAATGGAAAATCTAATGGAATTTAATGGAACAACCTATTTGACAAAAGTTTAAAACATTAACGACTAAAATGTAACTATTAAAATGTTAAGGACCAAAATGAAAAAAAAGATAAACGTTGAAGACTTTTTGTATTTTCTCCTATATTATAATACTATTAGAGATGGTTTAAAATCAAAGATTTAGACTTCCAAACAATTTTATCATAGTCAAAAAGCATTTTGCATCATAAGAAATACGACTCATAATGTCTTTAACATGTTCTTTAATCATCAAAGAAAATTCTTTTGGAATAAATCTATGATATTTAGTAATCATTCATTTTATTAAAATTTGAAACCCTTAATTGATCGTAACTATAGACTTTGGATTTAGATCCCCTCAATTTATTTTTTTTGAATTTACAAATTAATAGTTGAATCATTTAAACATTTCTTTTCAAATATAATGTGATGTAATAATGATGTCATTATTAATGTTATAATCTCAACAATTAATTATATGTAGCAAGGGATAAATTAAGAAGAAAAGAAGGTAAATTAAAAGGATTCATTTCTATAGACTTTCGATAGATTTTACTAAAAGCAATGGAGAAAAAGAAAAAGAAAGAAAAAAAAAGGAGAAAATGCACACAAAGATGACTTAAATAACAAACAATAATAATCACATTTAGAACAATAATAAGGTCAAAGAAAAACGACAATAAGTCAAAGCTCTTGTAATTTAGCAGTACAAACGTTGATTTTCCAAATGAATGGATTGAATATGAATTCTCCTTTCCTATATAATAAAAAAAGGGAGGGGTGGGGGTGGTAGGGGAATGTTACGAGCATATTTCTCTTAATGCTTTCATGTAGCACTTAATGTTTCTAACCAGACTAAAGAAGGCTAAATCAGCTTACAAACACTTATATACTTTTTAGAGAGAGAAATATTGATTTCAAATGAATTACTCAATGTCTGAATGAATACAAGATAGGGGGATCACCCTTATATATGCAAAAAAGCCTATATGAATAAATAACCGACATTAATTTAATCTAATGGTTATAGTTCATGCATACCTACCATATTTACCTACTTTACCTACTTAATGTACAAAATATCTGGATATTTCTAATGACCTTCTAAAATCTTTTAATTCTAGAATCTTCGGTGCTTCCATTAGACCTGGGCCTTACTTGTTTGATTTATGCTTCAATCATCTCCCATTTATAGGCTTTAGGAACCTCTTGCACATAGTATCTTCTAGGTCTATGACATTTTCTACCACTCAATCTAGCGACACTTCGTCACACTTTCCTTATGTAACCTCTAAATTTTATCCAGAAATTGCCACAATGCTTCAGCTAGTTCCTAACTAGCTTCATTTTCTTGTAGTCCCTTCTACACAATCATATATTCGTACCTTGAAGGTTGACCTTGACATTGTATGTACCCGTTTCTTAAAATTTCTTCCACTTCCCTATCGTACAAGTCTTGTACACTTAGTGAAACTCCTCGAGAGATCATCCTTTTAGATATTTTTGCTCTTCATAATAAGGCTTCAACATACTCACATAAAACACTGGGTGGAACTTAATCTGTGATGGCAACTCAAGCTTATAGGAGACTTTCCCCACTTGTTTCAGTATTCTAAATAACCTTTCATATCTTGTCAATAGCCCTTTGTATATTCATCCTTGTGTGCATTGAATTAAGTGTAGTTTAACCAACACTTAGTCCCCTACTTAGTACTCCACCAATCTCTTCTTCCTATTAGCAAACTTCTTTATCCTCTTGATATATCCATGTAGATAAGCATGATCTAAATCCATGCTTTCTCACCATTCTCTTGCATACCTTTACGCTGGAGGGCTACATCCGGCATATCCTGTGGTAATTGTATTAGAGGTTGAAGGTTAAAAGGATCTCAAAAATACTTCAACTTGTAAACTCATTATTTTGCAAGTTAAAAGAGAATTGGCCAAAATTTAGGGGTTTCACCCAATCTTATTGATTCGATCCCACAAAGTGCCTTAAGTATAATTCCATAAGAGCATTCATTCACTTAATCTAGCCATTTATTTGGGAGTGGAGACTAGATGAGGATCTTAATTCAAGCCTTAATAGCTTAAATAATTCAACCCAGAACTTCCGTATAAATCGCCCATCTCAATCATTAATAATACTCCTTAGTAAGCCTAAATACTTCACTGCATCCTTAAAAAATAATCGAGTCGCCTTATTGGAAAGTCATTCCTTGGTAGTAGGAATGAAAGTAGCATATTTAGAAAAGCAATCAACTACAACCATGATAGCGCTACACCCTCTTGATTTTGGTAAACCAACGATAAAATCCATAGTAACTCTCTCCCAATGTTGCAAACCGTGACCAAGAACAGATAAGGCCGATCACTGGATGAGTCTAAAGTTGTAGGAAGCTCGAAAAAGGATTAATGGGAAAAAGTGCGAAAGGGCAAAAACGAGAATGAAATAGTAAGAAAAACCTACGAATAGCTCCAAAGGATATGACGTACCAATGGAACTTCCAAGGACTTATGGCTCAATTCGATATGATGCACAAATAAGTCCAGTGAGGTTACTCGCCACTTAAGAGAAAGGATAAGAGTGATGTTAAGAGTAAAAAAATAGTGTTTACACAAGGAAGAAAAAAAATACTCAAAGAGTATATATTAAAAATGATTTGATGTTTTCATGGTTATAAGTACAAGGGTATTTGTAACCATAAGTTAAGGCAACCTACCTAAAAAGAAAAAGACAAAAAGGGTATTTCCTAAGGAAGTAATGTACAAGATATAAAAGGGTAAAAATGAATTTATAAGAATAACAATCATTGGTGTAACGGATTCTGCACATGATACTCTATACATGGGGATGCTACATTGGCGAGGTTGTTAGAAGATGTGAACAAAAAATACGGACAAATGGGCTTATCCAAGCAGAGATGGCTTAGTTAGTCTAAATTCTCTCTCTCTCGACTTCTTGGCAAGGAAGATGTTGAGTAATTAGTCAGCTCATCATGGGAAAGTAACCATCAACTCGGCATACTGTAGAAAAGTGGGCGGTCATACTGCATGACATGAAGAGCGACTCAGCAAGGAAGTATTCGGCCTCAATAGTGGTTGGTTGGAATAGAAAGATTCATCGTACCATCCCCTCTAGTCCTCGGGCTTAGCTACGAATAAGAAGTCTGGTAGCTTAATTCCTATCATTCTCGTCCGGTTGTTTTGGATTTGTGATCAAATTTGAATGGTGTTCGCTCAGTTCTCAGTTAAGGTGATATGGACTTAGGTCGATAATGTTGAAAGCGTCAGACACCCCATAATCCCTGAGCAATTCCAACCTGTAGGCATTGTCATTGATTTTTTGGAGGATTCTAGAAGGTCCTTCTACTCTTGCAGATAATTTGTTTCTCCTCTTGTTCGGGACCAGCTCCTTGCTGAGGTGTAACCACACCAAGTCTCCGGACTGAAATTGTTTAGTTCTACCCTTGGTCTTTTCTCACATTCTTCTGGTAACTTGGTTGATGTACCGAGTGACCCTATCATAGATGTGCTGAAAGGATTGTGCTCTGGTTGTTGCGTTAGGGTCCTCTTGCAAGGGTAACTCGGGATTGAACCATAGACCACCTTGAAGGGAGTCTATTTAGTGGTATCATGTACTGTTTGGTTATAGGTGAACTTGACTACTGGTAGGCAAACGTCCTAATCAGCCAAGTTCTTGCTTACAATAGCTTGGAGCAGTAACCCCAAGGTACGATTAACCAACTCTATTTGGCCGTTAGTTTGGGAGTGACATGAAGTACTGAAAAGTAATTTGGTTCCCAACCAACGCTACAAGGTTCTCCAAAAATGGCTAAAAAACTTTGGGTCTTTATCGGAGACTACACTTCTCAGCACACCATATATTCATACAATCTCCTATAAGAAAAGAGAAGCAATAGCCGAAGCATCATTAGTCTTGGTGCAGGGTACAAAGTGCGCCATCTTATTGAACCGATCCATGATGACCATTATAGAATCTTTGCCTTGAGCAGCTTATGGCAATCCAAGAACAAAATTCATGCACAGTTCAATCCATGGCCTCATTGAATAGGTAAGGGCATTACTTTCCCTTGCTTAGCTTGGCATTTTGTCTTCTTGTACACAACACAACTTTTGACAACTCGGTACACATTTTTCCTCATTCTCGGTAAAAAGAATTGGCCATTTATCAATTCATAGGTCCCCCTTTCCCTAAGATGTTCAACAAAACCTCCATTGTAGGCTTCCTTGACTAGCAGCTACCTTAGTGAACAAGTCGGCATGCATAATTTTCCACTTCAAAACAAGTCGAAGGACATGACCATCCACTTGTAAGGTCTATGTCAAGTCTTGAACGCAATCTTTCATTCGTTGCATAGTCTAATGGGGATTTGATGGCAGTTAGATTTAAGATCAATCTTGCTGAAAATCTTAGCTCCACTCAGTTCATCTAACATGTCTTCTAATCTTGGGATCGGGTACCTATATTTAATCATGATTTTGTTCACGACTCAACAATCTACACACATCCACTAAGTTCCATTCTTCTTCAGCACTAGAAGTCCAGGCACAACACAAGGGTTGAGACTCTCTCTTATATAACCTCTCTCTAGTAATTCATTGACTTATCGTTGGAGTTCAAAAGCCTACTCAGGATTCATTCGATAAGCTTGCTTATTTGGCAATGTAGCACCAAGTACTAAGTCAATGCAGTACTCTATTCCTCGAGTTGGGGGCAACCCCTCAAGTAACCGTTCTAGAAACAGGTTGACAAATTCATTTAACAACTCCTTAATCTCCTAGGGTAACTCACCCCGCTCCCTCATTTCTAACAATCGTTTAACTAACAAGAGGGTTAGCTCATTAGCATTGATGGCCTCTCAAAGCTCGACTCTACTCATCACCAGAGTCTTCATTGATCCGCGAGCAAGTTTTGTTTGCAACTTATTAACTTCTCTCAGCAGAATTGGATTTAGTATGATCTTCCAGTCATCCTTCTCAAACATATACGTATTCCTGTAGTTGTCATGCATAACTCTCCTGTCAAATAACCACGGCCTACCCAACAATACATAGGAAGTGGACATAGGCAGTATGTTACAGAGATTCTAGTTAGAGTAATTCCCAATAGTGATCAGTAGTAGTATTTACCAATTGACATGTAATGCTCATTTCTTACTCAACTAGTGTAGTTTAGTTTTGAAACAAGATTGGTTGATGGTACATTAGTGCAGCTTCCACTATCCACAATGAGGGTATACATTTGATCATTTACCTTACAGGTGGTATGGAACAAATTCTCTCTCTGCTCCTTCTCTCGTGAGGGTTCCATATTCATAGTGCATTGGATAACCATGAGTAACTGATCTAAGTCCTCAGGAAACACGTCTTCCTCAATAAATTCTTTTTTAGTATTTTCTTTTTCGACAGGAACCTCCTCCTTCTTAGGTTCCTCATCTATACTCTTCACTTCCAGCTTCGGGATGTCTCCCTTCATAACCATCGTCCATTGATTCAAGCATTGAACAGTTACATATCAGAATCCTTGGCACTTTATCTGACTGTTCTTCCTACCAGACCCTTGCCTCTTCTCATACGTTCAGGTCGGTACTACATCTTTAGGTCAGCCTTTTTGCTTGGCTCTTACATTAATCTTTTTGTTTGGCTCTATACTCGACTAAGCTCGATGACTTGCTTGTTCCGGTCATCTAGTTGGCATCCTTGTTGGTACTCGACTCCTTCTTTGTTTCTCTACTTGCTAGGCAATCTTAATAGCTTTATTCATCGTGTCAAATTGTTGGACCTCCATAACGTCCCGAATGTCTCCTCTCAACTTGGTAACAAATCTTGAGACTGTTCGAGCTAGTGGTTCCTCTACTTCACAATGCATCGTAAGCATTTGATACTCTTGAACATACTTATCAACAGTTTGGCCTCCTTGTCTCAACTCCTGAAGCGAGTGAACGTATCTTAGAGGTATATTTCCGATATGAATATATTTTTGAGTACCTTCCTTATCTCAAGCCAAGTGTTAATCTCGTAGTACCCTTTTCGTTTTCGCATGGCCTGAAAATTCTTTCACCATATGACAGCATATCCAAAGAACTCAATAGCAACAGTTCTTACTTTCTCATAATCCTTATATTGATAGTAATCAAACATACACTTCACCTTCTCTTCCCAATCCAAATACATATCAGCATTCCTAAACCCATTGAAACTCGAAATCCAAAGATTCACATGGTCGGATATTCTAGGGATTTGTACACGCTCCTCTTCAAAATACTCCTCTTCTTCTTCGTCAAACTCTCCGAGGTCTATCATTTACCTTACTCATCTGGCAACTCCTCCACCTCAAACAGGTCGGGCTGGGTTCTAACCTCTAATAGGTTAAGTAGCTTATGGGGTGTTTTGCACGGCCTTAGTGGGTTAATAAGACAGCACATGAACAACTCAAGTTAGATCCATTAATAGGTTAGCTACCTTGTCAAGCCTCTCGTAAGTGATTTTAGGGGTTCCCTAAGATTGTTGTCCATGGTAGACAACTTCACTATCATCACCAATACCAACATTCATACTTGGGTCTATCATTTTTCTTTACAGATTCAAAGCTTAACAAATGCTTCGAAAAACAAGCAGCTAAGAACACAACAGTCAAATGAACATAATTACTTACTCTGTTTCATACATGCAAAATAGAGTATAACAGATAGATATAATATAATAAAGAGAGATAATAAAACATAAATTTTATTTTATTAAAAAAATTGTACAAAATACAAGATCATTACATTCAAATCATTGAAAGAAAATTAAAACATTAAGAGGTATTGGTATTCTACCTCAGGATAGAAACGTATAAACATTTTAGAAAAGACAGTATTTGGTTAATAAAAAAGGAAATAGATCGGAAATGGTAAGATTAGATGTAGAAGAGGAAGTATGTGTGTGAGAGAAGAAAGAAGTAAAGGAATTAGAAGAGAGAAAGATGTGAAGAGTTAAGGAGATGAGAGGATGAGAGAAGTGTGTTTCTTACCTTACTTCTAAATGAGAGAGTGCATCATTTTATAATTGAAGGAGCCAACTGGTTATTGTGATGAACAGTATCATTGTAGCCAACAAGGAACTGTAGAAATAATGAAAAGCTGGAGATATTTTACTGTATCAAACAGTAATATGTTAGATGGTGATTTTTAACATCATTGGTGACAACATTGTGCATTGTCATACTTGTGTACAAATATTGTATTTCTACCATATGTTATAGTACAAAATTACATTGAGGAAAACAAAATACATACATTATTTAAGGATCTCCTAGATCTATCCCAAAGCAGTCATCTTCATTCATATTTCCACTGTAATGAGATTTTGATTCGAAAGTTGATTCCGAACTTAATCCTTGAGTTGATTCATTAATGTTAGCCAATGCTGTTTCCAGAACTTGCTTCATTTGATCTGGGGTATTAGTACTAGCCAAAGAGGACATTAAAAAACTTCTACTATGGATTGGAGGATTTGAAACATTGGTAGGAATAATTGAAGAATTATTGTTCTCGATCCAATTTAGGATCGAATCTTCTTTAAGCTTATTCTACATCTTATAGCTATCCCATAATTTGACTTTATACATTCTGACCAAATTTGTTGAATTTCTGGTTCTATTAAGTTTGTAATTGAACCACAAAGCCATAACCCATGACACACTAATATACATAAAATAAAACATTTTTTTTTGGAAATATTTTTCATATGGTATAAGGTTATAATTTTTCATGAAAACATTAAAACCATTTTTGGCCTTTTCATAAACAATCTTAGGGATTGGTCCAAATTGTTCCCACCAATGTGCAAACCAGTAGAGAAGGTCTTATAATGAACAATTATTGAAAAATACAATCCATGTGTGTAATCTTTTTGCATTCATTTGGTAAAAAACATTCTACCAAGCCTATTTATAATTATAATAATTATAACTGGCTCGATAACTTGGCTGGGCTAAGAAAAGTTCTATATTGAGTTTTATTAGGGTTGTTGGATAGGTTTGCTATTCCTTAAGGTTGAAGACCTTACGGATTCTAGCTATAGAATAGCTAATCATTCCATTATTTTCAAAATGTTTTAAAGATATTGACCCAGTTTCAGTTAAAATCCTTTCCTAAAACTAGATTAGTTTATAAACATCAAATGGGACATAAGAAAAATGTTTTGTAAAAATTTTTCTTATAAATTCAAAGGGATCCTTTTCAAATATGCCTTCTTCTACAAAGAAAACATATCTGGAAATAGATTTTTGAAAAAACTTAAACCTTTAAATAGCATGTTTCATTATTGAGGGCATTGAGGATGCTATCTCAATAGTCTGCATATTTTGATTGCTTCTTGAGGTATCCATCTGCTGAGGAACTCCTAGAAGCATAAGGGGTTCATTTTTTTTTATTGTAAGGCTATTGAGATTTCCTTGAGCAGTTCAGGAGTAATAGCCATATCAACTTATTGAGGAAAATTTTTATTGCATTGTGTTTGGACATTAGGAGACTGGACATTAAAGGTTTAGACATTTGATGATATTGGTTTAGAGGTCCTTGAAGAAGATTCCTTTTTGATTATTAGGGGGCATTTGATGATTTATATACATCTAACCAAGATTTAATATTAGTTAATCCCTTTTGAGAGACTAATGGAGGTTTTTCCTTTATCTTTTTTCCTTTTTGGGAGGCATTTTCAAGCAAAAATTCATAGGTAAGGAAATTAGGAAAGGAATTCAATAATCTATTAATATACTCTATTTCGAAATCAAATGCAGAAAAAATCGATTGCTATTGGGCAAAAATTTGTTTAGATGCAATGTTTGCACATTTTTTATTAAAACATTTTTAGCAGCTTTACAATTAATTCTTAAAAAAAAAAAATTTATTTAAAAAGTCTCCTTGAAATTTGAAAATTGTTAAAACAATTGCTAAAATCTCTTTCTTGATTGTAGAATAATTATGTTAATATTCATTCCAATATTTTGATACAAATTGAACTATACATTCCTTATTATTTTGTTTTTGTTTTAGAATTCCTTCAAATCCTAAATCAGAAGCATCAGTCTCTACTATCTTTGGTAAAGAAGAGTTAGTAATGTGTAAACATGGAATTTTATTCATTTTTTGCTTAATTAATTAAATAGCATTTGTATGTTCATTTGACCATTAGGGAGGATTTTTTTTTTTTAATCTTTGATATAATGACTTACATATAATATTAAGATTTGGAAAGAAGGCAGTAACAAAATTTAAACTTCCTAGAAATCTTTGGAGTTGGCTTTTATCCTTAATTTCATTAAGAAATTTGTTTGCAAATTCAATTAATCTTTGAATAGGGACTATTGTGCCATTTTGAATATTAAATCCTAAGAATCTAATCTTAGTCTGAAAAAGACTGATCTTAGGTAGTGAAATAACTAAACCATT
This sequence comes from Lumnitzera racemosa, assembly GCA_024138005.1. NCBI lineage: Eukaryota > Viridiplantae > Streptophyta > Magnoliopsida > Myrtales > Combretaceae > Lumnitzera > Lumnitzera racemosa. The sequence continues at coordinate 69,807,468 of JAMXBC010000004.1, read as the reverse complement.
TTCCTAACTATATTGAAAAAGTCCTAACATGTTTAAAATGTTGATCTATAATAGATGAGAAAATCAAAACATTATCTATATAAACTATGATGAAATTTGAAAAATCATTAAAAATTTCATTCATTATTCTTTGAAATTCAAAGGGAGCATTTTTTAATCCAAACGGTCTTACATTCCATTCATATTGACCAAAAGGAATTGTGAAGGTAGTTCACTGTCCTTAATTAGAATCTGACAAAATCTAGATTTATATCAAATTTTGAGAATATTTTAGTATTATGCAACTTATTAAGTAAATTTCTTTTATTAGGTATTAAGTACCTAATCCATTTTAGAGCATCATTAAGAGACTTATGATGGATTACTAACCTGGGACTCTTCTATCTATTTCTGCATTTTTATTTATATAAAAAGTAGAACAACTCCATGTAAATCATTTATTTCATTTTTACAATGGCTAAAGACTTCATTGTTCTTTGAGAAGGGCTCGCTTTAGTGGGAATATTTTTCTCATTAAAATAATTTTCGTAAGGTAAATTCATAATATCTTATTTATGTTTTCAAAATGCATTCGGAAGTGTCAAACAAATTAAAATTTTTATTTCTAATTCCAAGTTAGAAATTTTATTTTGTAAATTTTATTCATTAAGTTGAATTTCAATTCTTTTAAACTCAAGATCATTTTTTTAGATACATTAAATAATTTTCTTTGCATTGAATTAATCAATTTAACTCAGAAATTAAATTTTGTGCTAATTCATTTAAATATTTGGTTTGTGGCTTGTGATAAAATTAAACACAAATTTCTTTTTAAAATATTGTGTTTCCATTCCATCTTTATTTACAAAAAATGATTAGATTTGATTAATAAAAGGAATACCTAAAATAACATTTTTATTCAGATTTTTTATAAGTATAAAAGAAGTTTTATATGAAGTATCATCTTTTAGTACTGAAGCATTAGACAATTTATAATTAATCTGTAACTTGCTACCAGATGCAAAACTTAAAGATTGGGTAGTTTTTTTTTTTTTAATATTTAGTATGAATCAACTCTTCTCTAATGCAGTTTAAGTTTGCACCAATATTAAATAACGCAATTGTTTCTAAGATAAATTCATTATTAATTCTAATTGTAATATTGATAATCCACTTTCTCATGGTCACTTTAACCAGTTGCATTAAATAATCAGAATTATCAAAAATTGGTAAAAAATTTTCATTTGAAGTTTTTTCATTAGTAACTTCAAGGTTATTTTCTTGAACTATCATTTTTTGTTTTAATTCAAGAAGATCTTTTTGAAGTTTTATCTGCATTAATTTAAAATCTTTTATTTCTTGTATAAGTCATTAATATTAATCGATTTTTTCAGTTTTCTTTTATCTCTTTCAAGGATTTCATTGAGATTATAAATAAATTTGGTGTAAGGGTTAAATTGGATTTGTTAACATTTTTTAAGTAATTAAGTTTTTCATTATTATTGGGTAATTGATCAATATTGCAAAGAATTTCTTGTTCTTCGTTTGTTAAAACATTAATTTCATCATCTTCTTCAGATGATAAAGATAATGTGGATTCAATGTCATTGACTTGAATTCTATCATTACAATGATTTTCTAATGAAAAAGGTTTATTATCACAAAATATTTGTAAAATATAATCCAATGTTTGTTTATCAAGATTTAATTCATTAAACTTATTATTGATATTGCAAAAGTTTACTATATAACCAATTTTTTTACATTTATAAACCCTAATTATTTATATGATTTTCTTTTTTCTTTTTTTCTTTTTTTATCTTTCCTCTCATTGTTAGGTTTTTCAAATATTTTAGAAAATTTTTTATTAAAATTTCTTCAGGATTTCTTATGTGTACATTGAGAACATTTTGAATGTGGATAAGAAGATTTTTTTGTTCTTTTTCACTTTCTTATTAACAAAAGATGGATCATATTAAGCATAGAAATCACCTAAGCTTTGGTGTTCTAATACCTATTCATTCTTTAATTGTTTATGTAACCTAATTGTAGTGCACAATTTCGTTCCAATTTTATTGACATAAATGCTAATTCTCCATAGGACAAATTATCATAAGGAATTTTACCATTATTTTCCTCTCAGAGTTTCTTTCTAACTTGTTCTCCTATTAACTTTGGTAAATTAGCTAAGAATGTTTTCCTTCAGAAAGGCTGATTACAATTATTTCTAAGGAAAACTTTTTGAAAGAAAACATCTTTATATTTTCTAAATTCTTCTAAAGACTTATATTTCATATTGGACAGCAAATCTAAGGTTTTAACTTTAATATGCAAAGGATCTCCTATGAAATGTTGGCCGATTGAAAAGATTAATGTATTAATTATATCTTGAATCATTTAATCATTTTCATCTAAGATTCTTCTCTCATTGTCATCAATTTTACATGAAGTTAAAATATTGATTTGTTGCTTCTCAGTGAGATACTTATCCCACCATCTTTTTAATTGTCCAATAAAACTAGATATTAAAAGGAGTGCTACTTGATAATCAGTAACATTTGGAATAATTTTGTTAGTATTAGAAAACATTATCATTTGATTAAGGACACTAAGGATTTTTTTTTCTAAGTATCCATCAATATTCCATTCATATGTGGATCCTACAAAATACTTATTTTGATAATTATTGGTCTTTTCTTCAATTAATATATTAAGAGGTATCACTCTTTGATAATACAATTTTTGCTGTTCTTTCCAATTAATTTTATTAATTTCCTTATTCGATTCATTAATATTTAAATCTCTTAAAAAAATATTAGACATTATATCATTAATTTATTCATCATCAGTTTCATCTAAAATATTAATTTTTTCTGAAGGTATACCATTTATGACAATACTCCTTTTAATAAGAGTTGTTGTGTCTAAATTTAAAAGATTAATTGGTTTTGAAGATGAAGTTTCTTCCTTAATTATTTTATTTTTTAACATTCTTTTCTCATCTTCTAAAGCTTTTAAAAATTTATTACTTAGATTTTTTTGCCTTTTAAATGGTTTAAATAAGGGTATATTTTTATTAGTTTTATTAATCAAAGGTTTTTTTTCATTGATTTTATTTATTTCATTGTTAATTACATCTTTCATTATGTTTAATTGTTTTGCTATAGTATGTAAATGTAGGTTAGTGAAATTGTTTTGACTTATTATTTTCTTAATTCATGAGCCTTCTTACTCTGTTGCATTTTTAAAAAGCATAAGTATTATTTCAGTATGCATGGTTTTAATATTACTAAGTGGTGGACGATTAGATTCTATTATTTATCCATCACTTAGTTTCCGTTTAAAATATTCATTAATTATATTAATTTATTTAGGTTTTAGGTAATATTCTTCAAACCATTCAAAAAAATAAATCTAAGATCTAATTTCATTCATAAAATTATAATATTCATCTTTTATTTGTTGTTTAACATTGTTAAAAGTTTCAAAATACCATTTTCTAATTTTCTTATTTTTAAGTGAATTAAACTCTTTCTTTAGAAGAATCATATCTAGTTCAAAAGGTTTTTTTAAAACATTAAGTTCTGGATCACCTACTTCTGAAAGTGAAGGTTCCTCATGTTTTAATTCATTGGTTGGCCAGTAAACTGATCTAGTTATACTTGACCTATTATTAATTATTCCAGAAATAGATAGGTTATGCTGGACATTGGGTTGTTTGTTTGGTTGTTCATTGGACTAAGTATGAAAGGATATATAGATTATTGGTGGAAGATAAGGAAGGTCTACTGATCTTATAGAAGATGACAACATTGATCTTATTTCTAGAGGTCTTTTAGGTTGATCAAAAGATCTCCTATTAAATTAGATGGTTACTTTTCCATCTAAGTGTTAAACAGTAGTTGATGGTTTTGTATTGTAAACGAGTTATTTTAGAACTGGATTCTCTACTTTCTAATGTTCAAGTAGGTTGACCTGAAACCATTGAATCATTTTAAGGACAGAGACATTAGTTTTGGCTAGGTCTATTTGGAGAAGAAGAGTTTGATCTATTTTATCAATCTTATAAGCTTTAGACCTAAAAGCAGTTTTCATCAATTTAAAATATATTCTATAAATTACAACCATTGAAATTGCTCCTTCTATTGTTCTATAATTATGGGTTTTAATTTGAAAAATTAAAGAACTCATCATGGTTTTATCTCTTAAACCTAGAGTAATATTTGGATGACATTCAAATTGAATGGATCCATTATTAAGGCTAGTTTCTATTATTGCATGGATTGATCTTTCATAAACCAATTCTCTAGTATCTTTAAGAACCATGAAAACAAAAGTATGCAATCGTAATTTGGTAAGAAATTTAGCTTCCACTTGGACTAGACTTATATGCATATAATTTCATTATTTTGCATATCTTTTAAATGAATCAACATTTAATAATTTTACCGTGGTTAAGCCATTAGAGACAGAGATGTCTTTTTCCTCTATAGCTATTACATAATCATTTTTTCCAAAAATTTTCCATTTAACCGCTAAATAAATTTGATCATAAGATGTTTTACGTATTTTCCAAATATCTATTACTTTATCAAAATATTTCATATATATTTCATCTCTATTATTTAGTATAGAGTCTTTTGATTGCTCAAAGGGAGCAAAGCTAGAAGATAACATAGTTCTTCTAAGTAAATTTATATTTTCAAGAGAGATTAATTTGTCTAATCTTATAGATCTAATTCATAGGACTAGATTAAATTTAATATTGTGATTTCCAATTTATGACCTTTTGTAACCCTTAACTCAAAACGGAATTTATACTAGGCTTTAGTAGTCTTATCACAATAAAGGATACTCTACAAAGGAATCGTCCCAAGTGTTTAGGAAATATAAGATATAGAATTTTACAAAGAAAATTGTTTCAATAAGAAAATATAAATTAACTTATCAAACTATATACTCTCCCCTTGGCTTTGATACTAACTTGACACCCAAGAGTAAACTATCCTAAATAAATTTTAAAATGGCACCCATAATATATATTTATATATTATATTAATTTCTTTTAAAATATATATCATAAAAAAATGCATCTCTTTTTTGGTGAAATAGTATAGGCTGGTTAACATTCAATCAAAACATACTTGTAAAAAATATTTTAGGAAATTAATCTTATGCATCTCTCTGTCTTTTCTTTTTTTTTTTTCAGCTACACGCAATTTTCTTTTCTCGTTCTTTTAGTTTAAATAAAAATTTAGACTAACTGGCATGTCATTTGATTAATCAAATTTGAACCTTATTGAAGCAAGATTGCAATGTTGTGTGTTCCTCAATTGGCTTTGAAATTTCTAGTGTGCTTTTACAACTTTGAGATCTAAGTTAAATAATAATTAGGTGCCATAGGTCATGAGTCTGAGGTTAAAAATGGATACTCTAAAATATTTTAAGTATAGTATAAATTAGATGATCGAGATTGTTTAGCTTTTAAAATATCATTTGATATCATTATAATATTATCTTATTTCTTTTAATCTTAACGTTGATTGTATGTGGTAACATCTTATGAAGATAACTTTATATGACTTTAGAAAAAGTAACTTTATTAAGTCCAAATCCGAGTCAATAATTACATTCAACATAATGAGAAGATTGGCAAGATAATTATGAAGAGGAGATGAAATTTATAATTCATTATGAACTATAGAGTTAAGCCAATATGAGGGTTGGGTATGAGGCCTTACCCATACTATTCTATAGATATAGGTTCTCAAATTTTTAGAACTAGAATCTACTTTATAATATCTTACCATTATCTTGAAACTTATACCTTGTAAAACTTATAGGGTATTGAATATCCTATGAAACCTATAATTTTATTTATTTTTTTATCTTTCTATTTGTTTCATTTTCACACATCTTTTTATAGCAACTTTTGGTTATATATTTTTTTCCAATGCTAAAAGTTATTTTTTCAAAAATCACATGAAACGTAAAGGTTAAACGGTACTCTTTATTAGGAAAATAATTAACTAGCAAAAGAATGAGATACAAGTTGTTTAAAAATAACAACAAATACTGCCTCTTAAACTTTAAGATTACTATTTTTAGGTTTTAATTATTAGCTTAGGGTTTAAGATTATTTGTCTTGGTTTGAGCCAAATTTTTCAATATCATATAATATTTTTTTAGTTTGTTTGATAGAAAAAAATATAAGATTCTTTTTCATTTATTAACATATGTTATATTATTTGATAGATTATAAAGAGTGGTATAAAGTATTGTAGAACTTATAGTCTATATACGTTAAAGTATAGGTTTTAGGATAGATATAAGATATGCAAACATTATATCTATAACCCACTCTACAAGAATAGATTTCCAAAAATTGATACTCGGAACCTGCTTTGTAAACCTTATACCCACCTAGAACCCTTTTCCTATTAAGCAGGGTATAAGTAAGTATCTTCTATGACAAGGTTAACTGCTTACTCTAAATTGAACTGTATAAAGGTATTAGTATCCTCTTACAAAATTAGATATCTAATAAGTCCTTAAGCATTAGGACATATTTACATTTTACTTTATTTAGTAAAATAAATAAAAATTTCTTTTTCTAATTGATATAATATATATTTTAAACATTTTCCCTTAAAAATATGTGAAATTTCAATTCCTAACTTAGATTTTCCAAGTACCAGATTTACCAATTATGATCATTTAAAAAGACAATTTAATCCAAACAATGAAATAGAATAAGATAAAACAATTTTACAAATGCCAAATTTGAAACAAATATAGATAAATATAATATTAAAAAGAGAGAGAGAGATAATCCAAAAAAAATGAAATCTAATAATGGATAAATGTTTCAAATTTAGCATTTCATTTCAAATAACTTAGCATATATATTTAGTTGTCTATAATGTCCTCCAGATACAAAAATAATCAATCTATAATGATAGAATAGGATAGGACCACAAGATATATGGCTGGATGGAAAGACAGGGAGAGTGCCCAAAATTGGAAGAAACCGAAACCGAAAATTTCCCTGGATCCTGTGAAATGTAGAGCAGCATGCATGAGATTATTCATCACCCTCACTCTCTCACACACCGAAAGGTCAATAAGTTCACATGTTTCCCTTCTCATTCTCACTATTTTCTTTAGGGGGGGAAAAAAAAATATATATGAATATGATGCCCTTTGAACCAAACCCATTTACCTCATTTTGCTTGCAAGACTTTCGTGACTCAATCCATTTTTTGACTTATATGGCTATTATTCCTCACTTCCACCCCCCCAACTTTAGCCCTTTGCCCTATTTCTATTCTTTCCAGCCTTCAGAAGATTAGAAAATAACAGTAAGTCTATTTCCTTTTTAAGAAAACTCCGAGTCAGAATCTTTCAGCAAATATAGAGCCATAATTATATGCTGCCAATTTTTGACATAATTTACACAGTGGATCATATATAATTTAGAAATCTTAGCGGTATTGTACATAAACTTGGACCACATTCGATTTCAGTTTTTCTTTTTTTTTTTTTTTTCTTTTTGCGCGTAAGTAGATCTAGATGGGACATTTTTACTTCTTGATTACAACTTTAATACAATAAAAATTTGTCTTTTCGTTCTTTGGTTTTTCTAAGAGTTAAAACTGTAACTCGTAAATAATGATGCTGTGGAAAGTTTTGACGTTACATTATCCTTGTTCATTATTGATCGATCGCCTATGACCGAAAATTTATTGTATACATTCTAGGATCTGAGAAAAGTACGCATCATCAAATTGAAAACCGTTGGATCCATGGGATATATGACCTATATTTCAACATTGCTATTCTAAGTGATGAGTGCACATCTACGGTCAATAGAGTACTGAATTTTCTTCCCTAGTACCTTAACGTATGTTAAATTGTTCACATATATAGGATCCTAAGGTTGCTTCTTTATTTAGCCCCCTAGCTCCTTTTACCATCTGTTCTGACGAATTCGTAGTGTTGAAAAAAAATGAAATAATACCGATTAGGCTGAATTTTCAGGTAGCCACCACTATCTTCTTCTTCTTCTTTAAAAAAAAAAAAAAAAAAAAAACATTACGACTTAAAGAATGAGATATTTAAACTCGATCCCTTTTTTCAGAAGATTAGTATTTATACATATAATAGCTTTGGCATAGCTTAGTTAAACTTGAATATATATATATAATATATACTATATAATAGCTTTTCTACTGCGAGAAGGGGTAAAAAAAAAAAAAAAACAAAGAAAGAAAGAAAAGAAGCTGTATTGTAAATATATAATATATACGAATATGGAATGCCGGCATATTAGTAGAGTTCTCTAATTATGTGGAACCTTAACATGTTTTTATTCCAGCATCTTTCTTATAATAATTTTTTTTTTTAAAAAAAAAGGGAGATCAAATATGATACTTGCTTACTCCCGCTCTCTTTCTCCATATCTTCTTATATATTTCCACGTTCTTTTCTTGAAATATATTTTCTTAAAATTCAATTAACCATATGCATTTGCCTAAATTAAATAAACAGAGCTCATCGCTAGGATTGCTCAAGTTAAATTCAATTTTATCATGATTAATATTAATGCGAAATCATCTCATTAGTTTTTTATTCCATTATCGGACGTACTTAATTTCTTTTTTTCAAAGTAAAGCAAGAGTATCATCAAAATATCTTTTTTGTTACATTACCCCAATAAAAGGATATATTATTTATAGATGAAAGACAAAGGGTATAAGAAATTTATTAGATAAATGAAAATTTTAGATAATATATATATATATGTGTATGTATATACATATTAATTTTAGACACATACACCGATTAAGTAGATGTATTAGATAGTTGTCAGAAAAATCAACAAAGAAAACCTCCTACATGGAAAAAACACAATTAAAATGCCGAAGAAAAGAGAAAATTAAATCTAGTTCTCATTAAGCTAAATTGGATGTTGGATTAATTTAAACACTCAGAAGAACCAACATAGGTAAAGCTACATAAGATGGATCCTAACTTCTTAGAACCCCAACATAAAAAGAAAGAAAAAAAAAAAGGTTTCAATTAGCATTGAAGATGACTATTAATCAGACAGGACATTTTTTTTATGCCTTCCTTGATTCAACTCCATCACTAATTCTAGGAAATAAGATGATCAAATTATGTGTCTACAAGCAGCACCATAAGAAAGGCATCCAACCAATTTCGAGCACGTATCATTTTTTGAGATAAACTTGAATTCATCATCAAAACATTGGAGAAAGCTCCATCATCTCATCGACTTGGCTGCCTCCGGCGCTAAGGCCGCCACCAGTTTCCTCCAAAAGCCATTTCTCAAGAAATGTAAGAGGAGGTGGAGTAGTAGTAGTAGTACTTTGATAATCAGATCGTCTCCTATTGTTATCATCATTATTACTACTATTCATCCACATGGTCCCTTGCTTCTCTTCAATATTTAATGCACCAAGTTCTTCCTCCTTTGGCCTTGAACTATTATTATTGTTGTCATTATCACATCCTGATGATGTCTTATCCCAAACACTACTCAAATTCTCAAATGACAAAATCGACTCAAACTCATCTTGTGAAATTAAATCACCCCCACCTTGATCATCCTCCTCCACTTTAGGCTTATAGCAATTAGCCGAAAACGGTCCGGTTGCTGACGTCATTCCCCCCACCACCGCCCCGGGATTCTCAAAGGTGTTTTCCTTGAGGGGTTGGTTGGTCTTTGGAGAAGTTCTCATCCATCCTTCGAGGAGCCTGGAAATGTTCTCGGTGCTGGATGCATATGTGGAGGAGGACTGGTTTAGCTTGAGACCAGTGGTTGATGGCTGAGTACTAGTTGTGACTGAATCAAAACTGCTTCTTTGATGAAATTGGTCATTTGATGGTGTTAATTCTGAGGAGATCATGTGTTGTGTATGTGTATGATCCATTGCTGATTGGAATTTCTTGAGTTTCTTCTTTAGATGGGTGTTCCAATAATTCTTTATGTCATTATCTGTTCTTTGTGGGAGGTATGAAGCTATAGCTGCCCATCTGTTCATGTCACATAACAAGAGAAAAATATCCAAATTAACAAATTTTTTTTTTCCAAAAATTTTATTGAAAATTAAAAGTATACAAAATATTATTGGGTACTCAATTCATAGAGATGATTACTTGTTACCCAAGAGAGCTTGGAGATGAATTATCATCCCTTCTTCATGAGGAGTGAAGTTTCCTCTTTTTATGCCTGGTCTAAGATAGTTAGTCCACCTGAGTCTACAACTTTTGCTGCACCTTAATAGTCCTTTTTCCATAAGAGAAAAAATAAAAAGAAACAAAATAAATCCTCAACTTATATGAGAATAATTCATTAGTACTTCGTAATTAGTTAAAGAAAAAATGAAGTTAAAATAAATGAAAAAATAAATAAATAAATAGAAAGCTAATTAACATTATTTCGGTTCATGCATATGAAATTTGATCAGAATAATTTTGATATTAGATTGATTAATGCATGTTGAATATTATAAGATAACGAAAGTCTAAAATATATATGAGTTAAAAACAATTCATCAGTTTGAACAAAATTGATACGGTTTAATAAGTAAAGTTTACCTGTGTTAGTGGGTACTGATCTCCAATTACCAGGACCATGTTCTTGAATGTAAGAGACTAGGATGATGTCTTCTTCAGGTGTCCATGGTCCTTTCTTAATACCCACTTGATCACAGCATGGAGGTCTTCCCATGGCTAACTATTTCTTTCGTTTATTTTCCTCACCACCCACTTGGTCAGTACTACAATCCTCCTGCTTTCTCTTCTCTCTCTCTCTAACAACTGTTCTCTCTCTCTCTCTCTCTGTGCCCCCCTCCCTTTCTTTGTGGCCTTGTATGGACCTGTCAATAGTGTCATGAGCATGTGATGAGGTATATATATATATATATATATATATATATATTTTATACACACATAAAGGCTGATTTTAAGTAATGATTATAATAATAATGCTAATATAATTTATTTTTATTTTTGAATTTTTGTAGTGTAGCTACCATGCTGAGTCACATGTACTTTTCATTAACTTTGTATAAATAGAGTCAATCGGGAAACCAAAGTCAGAAAGGAGGTTGAAATATATATATATATCTCCCGGTCTCCGCCTCACGTGCCACGGCTGCACAACTATTACCTGCTTTTTTCATTGACGTGTCCTGTTTTTATAAATTGGGAATCCAAATCCCGATTTCTAAAACTGAATTATAAATGTGAAGACACTCGTATGAATGCTGGACCCTGGTTGATATGAATCGACTTTCAGTCTCTTCTTTCGTTATAATTGCTCAAAGAAAAGGTAACTTTCAAGTATTTAACTTTTTTTCTAATAGTTGAAATTTAACAAACCTTTTTATGTCTAAAAACTATTATCGCCTGTTAACTTCATTGATTATAACAAGGGAGAATGAAATTAGAATTTTTAAAAAATATAATAAATGCATAATGTATATTAATTTGATTAGTTATATTTACAAGCAACTTAAAAATACATACGTAATATAGTTTTAATAATTGAATTACCACTGATTCATCATCCTCTTTCTCAACCAAGTATAAAGTAAAGTAATAGATAGTGACGGTAATACCGGCACTATTAGTAATGATGCTGGTGGTAACAACAGCAACGCTAGCGATAACAGGGAAAAGTAATATTGGCAACAATGGCAATTACTAATGAGGGTGGTAGTAGAAGCAATAATAGTGATAGAGGTAGTGTTAGGCTATGATTGGATGATAGTCATGATGATAAAAGTCAGTAAAAGCGGTGGCGACAGTGGTTTGGTGGTGGTGGCAATGGCCACGGTTGCTAGTCGTGGTGGTGGTGGCCAATGTCACAACAACGGTGGCAGTTGTGACGTTGATGGTAGATTTTTTATTTATTTTTTCTTTTTGTAGTGGTGGAGGGTTTATAATGATAGTGATCCTTAAATTGGAATAAGATTATTTTTAAGATAAATGTAAAATTTTAGAAAAAATAATGATTTTTTAGTTGAATTAAAGAATCTCTATTAATTAAAATTAACTAGTAGGGATTTTTTTTTTAAATTACAATTCAAAGATAAAATGAACATCATAATTTACCCTTTCCCATTATTAATCCTTCCAAAACTTATAATTTACAAATTCTGGACGAGAATATCTAGATAGGAAATCATTATTTTATGGAAAATTTTAAGTTTCTCTATGTCAATTAATCATTATGTTCAAACAACAAAGAAATATTCATAAGGTTAAACATGATATATATCATAGCACACTTTCTATTTGATAAAAGCCAGCCAATCGAATCTGGGTTATCACAGGCTTAACATTTATTTAACCAGGCCAACCCGTTGATACCGTTTAGCAAATAAGGATTTTTTTTTTTAGATTAATCTCAAGAAATAAGAGTTGGTGGTTGGGTGGATTTAAATGGTTAAATGGATTCATGCAAGACAAGGAAGGAAAAGATGAAAAAGAAAAAAAAAAAAAAAAGGGATAAGAAAATTTATCAAATGGACTTAAACAATCAAACCTACCTCGTTAACTTTAACGCATCAAAACAGGTAATCTATCTAGCTCGATCTTTTTTCACATCTAAAAGTCTAACTACTTATGTCCCCACCATTTACAGCAGAAGCATAAAAAGGATGTCGACATAAACTTCCCTAGCATATTACCGTATCTAATAGCTAAACATACGAATGGGATATCATTTATAGACAGAGAAACTTATACAGCTTTTCCACCCCTCTATGTCTTCTCATGTATCTGTATTCCTCCTCATGGAAAATGATCTTCCAATGTTATATCAGAACGAGAGGATCCACAAATGGATCCACTAATACATTTCTATTGGTATTGATCACTATGTACACAATCTACCGCAAGAATGGGGGATCGAACCTTGAACACATCCCGCAGCCAGAAGGCCATTTTCCATTAAATTAAAATTTTAGTCGAGATCCTCCCAAAAATTTAAATCCGATACATAGAAAAATAAACTAAACAAAAAACACTATCTATTCATCTTGCTTGGGGTAGAAGTTGGACAGCGATTATTTTAAAACTAAAAAACCTGAGCAAATTCTTATCTCATTAACGGTTAAAATCGTTTTAGGTGTTTAGAGCATTTGTATTTTGTTGCATCCAAGGGAATATATATATATATTACTAATTTATTAACCTATCTTTTTAATTATATGCATAACAAAGTTAATACTCTCAATGAGGATAATGAAATAAAGGGATTTAAACGTCGTCTATCTCACTAAAAAGCTAGCGTCTGTATCAATTATCAACATTATTTTATATGAAAAAGTAGTTAAGTGCTGCTTGCGCTCTGATAGTGAAGAGAATAACCCTACTAATTTTCGTCAAAATATAGTTGACTGCCTCTATGACTATAATAAAAATGGTTCTGGAAATTCCACAAAAGAATAAAGTATATACAGAGCGGGTAGTAATTAGAAATATGCCTTTTTGTCTTATTAACCGAACTTCTTGATGATTGGCATGTTAATTAGTATAGTATCATGCTCATCACCTTCTAGTGTGATTGAATATCTCATAAAACATTTGAATTTTCGTTCCATTATCTAATTTTCGTTTCTCAATCCGGTACGAATGAAATAAAAAAGAACGGTTATCTGTGTTAAACAAAACAATTCCATCAAGCAGTATTTGCTAAGATGCTTGTTGACTAGTGGACTTTTCTTCCCGTGACTTTTCATGCCAGATTCTAATGATCCTACCAACCAACCCTAATGGAATCACGCATGCTCCCAGACCACCCATGACAATTGTGTATGTTGAGTTCTAAATGTAAGTGTAATGCTAATCCAACATATAACAGCGTATACTTTTATAGTTGGTGCAAGGATGTCGAGTGTTTTTTTTTTTTTTTAAGGAGTTTGAGCTGCTTGATTGAGTTCATTCGAACTCCTTGTATAGTTATATTTGATTTAATTAGTTTGAGTCAAACTGAAGTTGAACATAGATATTAAATTAATAGTAATTTGAAAAAAAAAATATTAATTTTTAAATAATTAAGTTTTAATGAATTTAATAGAGTTGAACTCGAGCCTACTGAGAAATTTTTTACTTAAGCTAAGTTTACGTTCAATGCTATATTATTTCACCACAATTCATATTTATAGCCCTATTTTAAGAGTATGATTTAACCACAGATATACATTTACTACATGTATTACTACAAATTCAATCTATTGCGGCCACCTTATTTAGCATAAATTGTTAAAATATCATTTATATTATTCAATAAATACAGAATTATCAGCATTTTCTATGTATTTGTTTGCCAATGTGGGACCAATAGAAAAGAAATTAACAATATTATTCATTACTAAAATAAAGAAAATTTAAAAATAAAATAAATAAAGAAAAATTAAAAATAAAATCAGTGAAATGGATAAGCAAAACCGGCAAGCTAAATTTGTTAGTTGTAGGGAAATAAAAAATTATAAGCAATGAATTTAGTTTGCAGAGTTTGCCACATAATGGCAGTTATCCACATGGCACCAAAAGTTTTGGTAATAAGCAGTTTTATTAAACTTCCTTTATCACTGAGGCTATTTAAAAAAAAAAAAAAAGAAAAAAAAAGGAGCAATTCTAGCAAATATTTTTTCCCAAGTAGCTGTATATTGGAGAAGTGTATAACAATTATACACGTGTCTATGTATTACTTATCTTCCTGGGTTTTGTCATAATTAAATCCTACTAATTGTAATATAAACATTAGACCGTACTCTGATTCCTCTTTAGCAGATTAATTAAACTGTGTGAGGACTTTTTTTTTTTTTTTTTAGTTTTTGGCCTTTTGACCATGTTTTCTTCCATCTCTCGAAGCTGTTTCGGATCTGTCTTGCCCTTTGTAATTGCAAATTAAAGTTTCATTGATAACTACATTGATTTCAACATGGATACATTTTTATTTCAACAACGTGTCGTTGTGTCTCATCATGAAGATTACAGTGTTGTCGCATGGTACTTGTATATGTATGTTTTATGTTATCAACGGAACCTCATTATTACTCCTTGAAAACTTTATATTGCCAAGCGTATGATCTTATAAATAATAAGTAGTTGAGCATAGTGAATGACTTGTTTTGCATCTTAAATCTGGGGGGGCATTTCGAGATTAATGCTATAGCTGGAGACGTGATGAACAATCTAGATAGTACACATGTATGGATTAGGGGTCCCAGACTAAGCGGATCTCCTGCAAAACTTGCAGAGTCTCGCTTTATACGTGTTTTCAAAGCGCAAAGTGGATATAATATTTAGTGAGAAGATTAGGAGAGAATGGCAAGAAGGAGAAATAAGCAATTATAAAATCTTAAATGTATAAGTGATATTAGATAAGAAAGTTTAGAAAAGTTTGGATATCAATCTTATAGTTCTTATATAATTGTTTTTTTCTTAAACGCTATTTTAATTATAGAAAATGAAGGTTTTACAAAAGAACAATATTTTTCTAATTTGTACAATCGTGTTAAAAAGAAATAATTAAGAATTTATAGACTTTTGAGATGATAACATCTATTGAATAATCTTAACGATCATCAAACGAGATAGAATTTACCATTTTCATAACTATTTAGAATGGGCTTGATAAATATTAAGATTAGTAATTTTTCTTATCAATGCATGAGTCCTACTCGACCAAACTCATTAAGTCTCACCATCTAACCCAAAGTTAAATTAATAATATGCTTAGTCTAATACATTGAAATACAATTTTAGCCCTGTGCAACGTCTCATAGGAAACAAATACATGTATATATACATACGGAATGCACATCCAGTATCATGACTTTCTTGTTTCCATGGTGCCAGAGCAAATCAAAACGAGACGAGCTGATATCATAGTCTTTTTTCTTTTTCTTTTTAAAGTAATCTATAAGTCAATCAAAATCCTTGTGCTTTTATATTTAAAGTGATTTATTTAAATCTTCCATACTAATATTATTGTACCAATCCATCGTGTCCATATTTAGTATAGGAATAATATTAAAATCACCGGATGATTGTTTAAGTTTTTATTTAAAGTGTGAAACTATTAAATATCACATACAATTAAACTTTTTATTTGTCCAAATTCTTACTGCACCATGTATAAAGAGGGCTAACATTAGTATGATAACTCCAAAGTGGATGATTTTAATAATTCACTTAAAACGTAAAAAACTTGATTCTTCAATAAATTTATCCCTTATTTCCTTAATCTTTATCTTATCAATTCTGATAAACAGTGTCGAACTTCGAGGATTACTCCCCAAGTCATCTTCTCTAACTTTGAAAGTTTTCTATTTTAGTTTGTAAAGATATTCGGACTTCTCGTCAAATATAGGTTCCTTCTTTTTTCTTTTTTTTTTCTAAGTGTTCATAATTTTATCCCCCTAAGTTCTCTTCTCTTTTCAATAGAATTAATGTTTACAGCTTGCGCAGTAAATTCTTGGATTTCCGCTGCTAAATGACACTCCTCTGATCTGTCTCTATAGCACTGAAGTATATGGTTTCAACTTATTCTAGATATTTCTAGCTTATTTGCATGGTCCGTTTACGTCAACACATCGTATGTATTGATGCACGTAGCGAACATTTACCTTCGAAGACATAGTAACGTACGTACGTGTAACGTGCATGCATACAATGTATGTATTTGCATGTTGTGTACAAATGTAGCTGTGAAGATGGATGAGCGAGATATGTACATTGCGTGAAGTAAACTATAGATTCACCTCCTTATATTTGCTTCATGTAAAAATAGCCTTATTTATCTTTAAAATTGTGCATATGTACTCCAAAACTTTTTTTTTTTTTTTAAAGAAACCTGTTTTGTTATTTTGCCTTTAAATAAATTGATAAAAATACTAAAATTAAAATAAAAGTACATAAATCAAGGCAAATTTTTCATTTTGGAGCTCAAATGCACTTTAAAAAAAAACAAAAATTGAGGGTTCAAACGAACAAATTTTAAAAATAAGGGAGCCATGTGCTTATAAATAAACAAATATAAAAGATGTGTATTTACAATTTACCCAATTTATATTATAATATATTAAAAAGATATATACTCATGATGTGTGTGCTCATGATAAATAGAACCAAATGTAATTAACATATGTTAAAAATTAAAATTCTATGATAAGAGTTAAAAAAATTTGCAGTATCCATATCCTAATTTCTTGCAATTTAGTTCTCTAATCTAAAGTTGATAGCGAAACACAATAGAGTAAACTGACAAACAGAAAATATATATTGAAAATAAATTTAAACTATCCGTGAAATTATTGGAAAGATATCTTTTATCTAAAAGCTAACTAAAGGAATACACGGTAAAATGTGATGAATGATACCAAGACTTATGTTTTTGGTAATGAAAATGTATGAAAAAAGTTTTTTTTAAACTTCCTTTTCATATTATAAAAGAGAAGAAGAAGAAAATCAACATATATATAGTTTATGATAAAGGCAAA
This sequence comes from Lumnitzera racemosa, assembly GCA_024138005.1. Lineage (NCBI taxonomy): Eukaryota > Viridiplantae > Streptophyta > Magnoliopsida > Myrtales > Combretaceae > Lumnitzera > Lumnitzera racemosa. The sequence goes on along the minus strand of JAMXBC010000004.1, from coordinate 69,789,946 downwards.
ACTAACCATTCAAGCAATAAGTAGTAAAAGTCTAGAGTTCTGTCCACCGATTAATACACATAATTTCCATGCCAACGGTTAATTAAATTTGTATAGGCACCTGATCTCGATAAGTGACGTCCATATATCTCCATGCCTAAACGAGCTCATATAAATCCAAACAAACCCACCTAAAGTAACCAATAATATGCAACAACCACTCAAACACACACTTCCATGGTCAAATGAACTCATCAAACACATGGCTATAATCAAAGGTGATATTTGGTTTTGTGTTTGAGATTAGAAAATGAATTTTTTTTTTTTTTTTTTTTTTAAAAAGGAAGTAAATGTTACAAGTGAGTTAGACTGAAAGTTATTAACATGCACTTTGGACATAGTGGACACGAATATGCAAACTCGGTCGTTTTTACTTTTTTACACATATTCTACACTTCGAGGACACTGTATGGACCTCTGGAAAAAGCGCATGTGCAATTTAGATCAACACAATAGATGACTTATTAGGTGATGACAAATGATGAACTTGTAAGTTATCCACAAAAGTTCACTGATACTACATCATCAATCTTACAACAGTCCACGATCAATTAAGTGTTTAGAGGGGATATATAGCATGAGATTTCCACATCTGATTGATCCTAGGTCGGTCACAATTGGAGGCCCGAGTTAATGGCTAACTAAACATGGTCAACTTTATCGAGGGAATAACACATAATCCCTTCTCTGCATTAATCAGTGTTGGCAATCTTTATACCTTATCTTGTCCTGTATTTATCTTAGTGGAATTTCATAATTTGATGCCGGTTAAGTCGACTCCTCCATAAGTCATCATTGAGCCGGGTATTAGGTGTGGCCTAAAAAGATAACGAGATAGAAAGTGATGACTAGAGATGGGATCGTTTCCTCTCTGATAAGAGTATAATCCCACGCCACTCAAGTTGTAAAAGTAACTCAAAAAGTTTATTATTGCTGTTGAAAGTTCCAATCAAGTCTTAGTAGCCTGATGACTAAGTATAGTGATTACACTGAGATTGATCAAGATTAAACGAAAATTATTCACGATCGGTTGGTTCTACCTTGCGAAAATCTTTTCTAGAGCATCGGGGTGTGTCATGAAGAATAAGGATACGTGTTCTGATGGTTTATGCCTAATGGTGATACTACCATGATGATGAGAATTTTCTATGTCATTAGCATGAAAAATCAGAGAGATTTTTTCAAGTGGCTAGAGGCTAAGGATATCAGGAATAGGATGATCGGTTAATAACTTGAAGATAGCAATGATAGAGTTCTCTAAATTTTAGTAGCTTGTGTTTTAAAGTTACCCACGAAAATCGAAGAATCAATTAGGGACTGAAAATAATAAATCAAGATGGTGGATCATGATAAACAATGACCTTGATGTCCATATTAAGCACTACATGAGAGTGAGATTTGAAAGCCCATTTGTGCAAAGCATGGATCGTGGATGTTAACCATCCATTTAAAAAAAATCCAGTGACACGCATTCGTTAAATTTATTTTGTATCTTGTAGAGAGCACAAAGTTTACAAACCATACGGATTACTTTTTCTATATATTCATTTTTCCAAATTCTTATACTCTCAAAATTAAATCAATTTTTGAATTCTAAATTAGTGCTAGAAATACTTGAAACCTAGTACACTAATTTATCCTCAAGATTCATATATATATGAAACACCCTAAAAAAATATTTCATTTTTTAGGGTAGTTTCACCTATCATTAGGATTTTCTTTTTTCAATAGTTAGCAAACAATGTTCTTTATAAAAGAGTAACACAACCTTTTGAGGCGAGGGACATACCTTAAATTGATAGACATGCCTTTTCATAAAAGAAGGGTTATTAATAAAAGGAATATATATTTATCCTCTCTTTCTCTCTCTTTCCCAAAGAAAAAAAGAAAAAAAAAAATAAAAGAAACATATGCATTTTCTTTTCTATCTCTTCATACATTTGAAAAAAAAAAGTAACCTTATTCTTTCTCTCTCGAAGTCCTATAAAAGAATTCAAGGTAAGAATCTTTTATTCTTGTGTTCTATCTTTCTAAAATTATTTTTTTGATTGCTCTAATTCAATTAGGGGAAACTTCTTTAGTTTAGGCTTCTACTCATTAAAAAGTCTGGGATAGAAAATTGCAACGAAAGTCTCTCCACATTTAACGATATGTAATGGTGGGTTTATAATTACTACATGATTGAATCTCATTTTCTGAAGAAGGCTGTATTTAATTGAAAGTTATTATTAGTTCTTCGAGAAACAGTGGGGTTAAGTGCAAAAATCTTTATTTCTTGAAAACCAAGTAAGTTGTTAATGGGAATTTGAGAAACATGAAAGAATAGGGGGAGAATTTGGAGTTGGGTAGTATTTATGAATTGAAACACATGAAGTCTGGGAATAATAAATTGTATTGGTTATAAATCAAGAATTATGAAAAGGAAAGCTTGATTGATTATTGCTGGAAGATGGATGATGGAATCTTAATTATGAATGCAAGGTTTATAATAATTTGATTCATTAGAAAATGGAGTTTCTTATTAAAAACACTGCATGGATCTTTAATAAGGGAGGAGTCCACCAACTGACCACCAAGTCCCATGTGAGTGCAACCAATTATTTAAGGCTGATTTTCTAGCTGATCAACTAGCGGGGGGCGAACCGGTTAGTCTACCAATTATAAGAATCAGCCTAAACTTGATTTTGATGTCGATTAAATATATAGATAAAATTTTCATTAATTTAATTTTTTAATCTATCAATTATTAAGTAGTACCTTGTGACACCAATAGAATTTATAGCATATAATAACAATGTCAAAATAAGTGTTCAGCAATTAGATGTTTCATGTTTGAATAATTAGAATAGGATGGTAATTAGATGTTTAGTAATAACATAAGCTTAATTTTAAGGTATTATTAGACAAGTAGGTAGTTCACTGATCGATAAATCTTACTTGGAGCTTAGAGAAAAATAACACTAAATACAAATTTAAATTGTAGCAAAGGCTTAACTAAGTATACATATGTGTGACTACCTCAAGAATCAAAATATTGCTTATTAGCTTAAAACCTTAAAGCAACTTAATACTTTTCTGGACCAATTGAATGTTTAGTAAGTGTGTTTGCTCCAATCCTAGTAGATTGAGAGTACTAGTGGTCGGAAATGGAAGTTGCTAACTGGCAACTATACCATCCTTCAAAGGTAGTGATCCATGGGGATGCATTGGTAGTTTAGGCACCAAACTATCATGTGTGTTTAGGTAAGTTGTTAATCAACTAACTTTATGATACAAATTATTCTTCTAATAGGAAGTTTCGATCAAGTTGCAATGGTGGAATAAGTTGCCATTGCGACATATCATACATCAATTGTACCGGTAGTTAATTCTAATAATGAACCTAAGACAAAGCAACTTTAACGTTATGGTTTCAAATATTCCTCTATAAATTGTTATATTGCTTATTGAGGAGTTCGAGTTACTCTAAGTCTTAAGACATTAAGATTTAGTTGCTTGTTTCACATAAATAAGATAATTAATGAATTGGTTGTTATATTAGACATTATGTATGTTTTGAGTTTGTGTTGGTTGTCATTCACATGTGGATGTTGTAGTTACTGCATTGAATTCTTAGCTTACCTTATATGGGGATGTTTTCCAAGTGTAATGTACATATTCAGAATTGGACATGTATGATAACTTAGGATTTATACTATCAAAGCAAGTTGTTCCATAGAGAATATGACTATTTGGAGCAATGACTAAAGAATTATGTTGTTTATGTCATGTTACCTTGTGTCATGTTTAAATAGAAGGTGATATAGGTTAATTTATTTCATATTTGCTAACTTAGGCCTAAAATATGAATTACACTTTTATTTTAAGTAATAACTGGCATCAGACTTAATTAAATCAAAATGTAATGATTTAATTGGACTAAATTAATATGTAACTTATTGGGGGATTCTACCACTAAATGAGAAAATGGGCTAAATCTTTCATGTAGATTTATCTTTTATTATAATGGATCAATTCTACATGTTGATTTATCAATATACCATATATATGAAATGTTAACTAAAAGCAACTGTGTAGAACTCATATTGATGAGTTAATGGACATAGTTAAATTATCCATGGCCTAAAATATGCTATGTTGATTGAAGTGTCAAGGCTTGTGATTTAATACTTAGGGGTCTTAAAAAAACTTTTATGTATTAAAAATATGTAAAATGGATTTTGGAAGTTGTTATGCATATCTTTGTTTGCTAATGGATTTAGTTAAAAGCTTTTGTATTTGATTGATAGTATTCAATTGTGGGTGAATGTAATGGATCAACAAGATCTCCTATAGTTATTGTTTTTTTTTTTTTTTAAATAAGATCTATGCCTTAATAGCCTATTAAGCATTAAAATCATCTGTAAATTTATATAAATTTAGAAATCAATTAAACTGATATTGTAATTAGATATAACCACACAATTTTTTTTTTAATATCACGCAACTTCTCTTTTCTTTTCTTTTTTTTTGGAAAAGAATAAAATAAATCCTAAATCTCCATTACCTCCACACCAACTAGATTTATGAAATCCAACCACTACAATTCGCGAGTGAAATCTAGAAAACTTGCCAAAATGAAGCATCAAACCAAGATGATATTACCAAGACCTATTAAATGAATGCAATCATTTATGAGTGTTCTACAACTAATTCAAGTTACAACCTTTAATGGATTTTAGGGTTCAAAAACAATATAAAGGAAATATTCATGGGGTTTTAGGTTTCTATATAATAACTAAAAAAATATGTTTAATTTTTTGTATTTTTGAAAATGGAAAATAAAAGGGTAGGAACAAATATTGAATCAAATGACTTACTAATTCAATAGTCAAACTAGTTGTAATTAATTCTTGGAGATAATATGACTCACTAATCTAGAAATAAACTGAACTAAACCGAACAGATATTGTAATTTGATATAACTCACAAGATTACAATAATGGGGTTTGTAATCACACATCCAATATGACTCTTGGATGAATAAAATGAGAAAAGGGATGCTGCCACAATCTAAATCCTTAGATTGATAAGACAAAAGGGTTTGAGAAACTCTCACAAAACATAATTCATTGACAATAGACTAATCATACAATAATGTTGTTATAAGCCTTTAAATAGAGTCTAACTAAGGTTAATAGTACAAAAATGTAATTAAAATAAACTTAGCAACAATTAATATCGAATTTAAAATAGAACGAAGTTGAAAAAACAAGTTTGCAATGGTGGCACAACTACAGCAACTAATCATCATAGCATGTGGAATGTGTATTGAAATAGCAGGAGATAAGCATGGCATGTTAAAGGGTGTACTAGAATAGATTTCGCTTTTAACATAGTGTTCGCACGACCTTAGCACAGTGTACTAAGCTTCCAAGCCTTATTTGTTAGGGTCGATGTCCTCATCACCAACTTATCATGGATTGGGTTGACAGCCCTTTATCTGAGCAAGATTGACCTGGCTAAGGTTAACTAGCCCTCTTAAGAGTAAGGTCAATTGCCCCTTTTCCAATTTCCCTTATTTCGTTATTTCTTGCTATTTTATGTTATTTACTAATATGTACTAAACTATTTAAGGGACTTTATCGTGTAATAGGACATTAAAACTTTGAAATTGCATATTATGGCTTATTGAGAATTCCTTTTGTTAAGCCTAATTTTTCTTCCGATCTTTTATAAATTAGTTTCCTTTAAATTGATCAATATTAAACTCTAACCATTTAATGTTGACCCTCAACAAAGATTTAAAAAAAAAAACCGGTTCTTTTAAAAATGTTTTTAGAGTTACCATCTGACTAGAGTCGGAAAAAAGAGTTGGCTACTTTGATAAAACCAATTTTATAAATGATTTTAAGAATAAAAAAAAGAAAAGAGGTTTAAAGGTTAGGATTTTTAAACCCATACGGATACCGTTTACTTTCTAATATTAGATCTAATCCCTTAAAATCACCTTTCAATAATTATCCTAGAAAATCATAATTTAATCATTGATTAACAAATTTAAACGATTTAAACTAAAGTGGAAAAATGGGTATTTTTGCTTTTTATCGTCGTCTTGTTAAGTGCTTACATATCTGTTATTCAGGATCAAACGTATATAGTTTTTTTACGAAAACTTTAACGGGCAAATTGATTTTAATTTTTTTTTTTTAAAGATTGGGTTTACATTTTACCCTGTTTGATGCTAATTAAGGAAATTTTGTAAGGGTCCTAAATAAGGTTTTATTTTTGAAAATTCTAAAGCGCCATTGTTTGGAAAATGGTTGCTTTATTTTGTTTTTATTTTATTGGAAAATTGGTTTTCAAAGTGATAAGATAACTTTACTTCTCTATTATTATTGCTATTATTTCCCTTATTTTATTTTTTTATTATTTTTCCTTATTTTAGTTTCAATTATGGTAAACAAATAAACTAACTAAGCTATTCCTTTTTTTTCTCTTTTTTCCTTTGTTTTTCCTTCTCTATTTTTCTTTTCTTTTTTTTTTTATTTACATTTACAAATACATGAGTAAAAAATAAAATAAATAAAAAGTAGCAAACCGAGTCGGCTTAGGCGGCTCAGGTCGGCTTCAATATTCAACTGCAATGACTAATCGGAGTGGTTTCGGACAGTTATCATTGTCAAAATGAGCAAGGAATGGGAGATTTATATCATTCGTATTGGACTTAAGGGGGGTAGGGGCGTGTTAGCTCGGTGTCTTGATGTTCGGTAGTCATTTGAGTGGTGATTGGAGTCAGTGGTGTGCGACGATTATCGGTAGTAGCATGTAGTGATCACTAGAAGGGAATGAGAGGTTAGGTCTTGGTTTTTTAACACCACAAAGTTAGTCGTGCTAGTGGTTTTAGAAGAGGATACCTAAAGAGAGCGAGAGAGTGTGTGAATTGAAGATCGAGAAAGAGAGATGATTTTTGATCTTTTGTGTGTTTGGGAATGAACAAAGGATTCCTATTTATACAAAACTAACATCAAATAAGCTAAGAAAGTTCAAAAATCGGATTAAATATATTTATGAATTTTGACTTGAAAAATCAACTTTTTCCAAATTTTTACTTCAATTTTAAATGCGTTGTTAATTGAATCTAGACTAATTTTTGGGTGAATTCAAAACTAAGCCAAGCCTAGTACATGATTTCAGTAAGAAATTGTATGGAATCGTAGGAAAATCACATTAAAATAGCCCCTAAAATGGTGACACCCTGTTGAGGAAATAAAAGAATAAGAACTAAAAATCTGGAAAAAAAAATCGAGCAAGAAGGAGGAGGAAAGGGGGGCGTAGGACAAATGCTACATGCCTCCACATACGCATTGCAAAAAGAAAGGGCACTCAACAACGTGCCCTCTGTTTCCTTCTCTCGATTATTATTATTATTATTATTATTATTATTATTATTATTATTATTATTATTATTATTATTATTATTATTATTATTATTATTATTATAAGAATAAAATAAACTAAAATTAAATACCTATTGATTAAAAAGTCTTATCTTAATTGTACACTAAGATTTTTGTTATTATTATTATTATATATACTTTTCCTTTAAAAATGAAAAAAGGCACTTTGTGCTTGGCAAGATTCAAACCCATGACCTTTATTTCAAATACAATGTTAAACTTAAGTGCTTATCCGTTAGGCCATTGGCTTATACTTTATCTATATGTGTAATCAAATTACACATATGGACTAAGTTAGTCTGAATTAGATTTAAGCCCAAGCCCAAGCCCAAGCCCAACGATCCTTCTCTTATTTTTATCTAAAATAAAAATTTTATTTTATTAAACTATCTAAAAAATTTATTATTTTCTAAATTCCCTAAATCCTTTATTTTTCTATTTTTTTGTGACTTTTTCAACTCTTTCATTTTTTTGTGTTTTTCTAATTTTTTTCTATTTCTCCCAATTTAGTACCCCATACCTTATCTTAAAAATTTTTAAAAATAAAATAGGCAAAAATGAGGTGTTTACTTCTACCCTTTTTTTGTTGTGAAGTTTAAGCAAAACTTCACCATAAAAACAAAAGAGAACTATTTCCCCCCCAAGGATGACCTTAACCTAAGAAGCATAACAACCAGCTATCTATCCTAGGTTTGATCCGCTGGAGATTTGGTAAAAGGCGAAAGAGAGAAAAAGTACTCTAAGAGCTAGCTGAATGAGTTTAAAAAGGTCTAGTGTCCTAGGACCTGGCTAGAAACATCATTTTGAAACTTCATCGTGCTCTTCTAAGCTAACAAACCTAAGTGGGAGCATCTCTAAAGGACTAAAAACCCTCAATTGGAATTGATCTAGAAAACCTAGTTGTGCTCTTCTAAGCTTACTAACTTAGGCAGGGGCGTCTCTAAGGAACTAGTAACCTTAAGCTAGAATCGATCTGGAGAACTTAGTTGTGCTCTTCTAAGCACACTAACCTAGGTAAGAGCATCTCTAGGAAACTAGCAATCTTAAATTGGAATCAATCTAGAGAATCTAGTCATGCTCTTCTAAGCTCACTAACCTAGGCGAGAGCATCTCTAGAGGACTAGTAACCTTAAACTGGAATTGATTTGAAAAATATGGCCATGCTCTTCTAAGTTCGCTAACTTAGGCGAGGGCATCTTTAGGGGACTAGCAACCTTAAATTAGAATGAATATAGAGAACCTGGTTATGCTCTTCTAACCTTACTGACATAGGTAGAAGTGTCTCTAAAGGACTTGAAACCATAAACTGGAATTGATTTGGAAAACTTAGTCGTACCCTTCTAAGCTCACTAACCAAGGTGTAAGCCTCTCTAAGAGACTAGCAACCCTAAATTGGAATCGATCTAGAGAGCCTAGTTGTGCTCTTTTGAGCTCACTAACCTAGGTGAGAGCGTTTATCGGGGACTAACAACTCTAAGTTGGAATCAATTTGGAAAACCTATTTGTGCTCTTCTAAGCTCACTAATTTAGGTGGGAGCATCTCTTGGAGATTAACAACCCTAAATTAGAATTAATTTTGGAAAACCTAGTCGTGCTCTTCTAAACTCACTACCCTAGGTGGGAACATCTCTTGGGGACTAGCAACCTTGAATTAGACTTAGAAGAAGCACCCTATAGGCTCACTAAAAGAACATCGGTGAAGGAAAACGCCATGTGGGCTTACTAAGAGAACTTGGTAAAGAAAAGTGCCTTATGAGCTCGCTACAAAAATATTGGTGAAGGAAAGCGCCCTGTGGGCTCGTTAAGACAACTTAGTAAAGCGAAGTGTCTTATGGGCTCACTAAAGGAAATTGAACTAAGTCAAGATAGCGCCTTTAAGGGCTGGTTAAGCACCAAAAGATAATGCAAAAGGTGAGTGCCTTATGTTGCCAACCATAACGAAGAACAAACAAGGCCGATCGCTGAATGGGTTCAAGCTTATAGAAAGCTTGAAAAGGATTAATGGGGAGAAGTGCAACAGGGTAAAATTGAAGAATGAAACAGTAAGCAAAACCCACGATCAGCTCCAGAGGATATGACGCACTAGTGGAACTTCTGAGGACTCATGACACAATTCAATATGATGCACGAATTAGTTTAGTGAGGTTACTCACCACTTAACTTTGCTTAAGGGAAAGGATAAGAGTGATGTCAAAAGTAAGCAAACAGTGTTTACGTAAGGAAAAAAAAGTACTCAAAAAGTGTATATTAAGAATTATTTGATGTTGTTACAGTTACAAGTACAATGGTATTTATACCCATAAGTTAAGATAACCTGCCTAAAAAGGAAAAGATAAAAGAGCATTTCTTAAGGAAGTAATGTACAAGAAAAACAATCATTGGTGCAACGGATTCTGTACGTGATACTATACACATAGCGATGCTACATTGGCGAGGTCGTTAGAAGATGAGGAAAAAAAGTACAAACAGATGGTCTTATCCAAGCAAGGATGGTTTAGTCAATCCAGACTCTCTGTCTCGGCTTCTCGGCAAGAAAAATATCGAGTAATTGGTCGGTTCGTTGCTAGAGAGTAATCATCAACTCAGTACACTATAGAAAAATGGGCGATTATATGGCATGGCATGAAGGATGACTCAACAAGAAAGTACTCGACCTTAGCCTCAGTAAGGAAGTACTCGACCTTAGCTTCAACAGGGGTTGGTTAGATTAGAAGAATTCGTTATACTGGCCCTTCTAATCCTCGGGTTCAGCTACGGGTTAGAGGTCCAGTTGCCTAATTCACATCATTCCCTTCAGGTTGTTTTGGATTTAGGATCAAATCCGAATGGTATTTACTCAGTTCTCTGTCAAGGTGATATGAAAGAAGGTTAGTAATGTTAAAGGCATAAAAAACCCTATAGTCCTCGGGCAATTCCAACCTGTAGGCATTGTCATTGATCCTCTAGAGGATTCTAAAAGGTCCTTTCACTCTTGCAGATAATTTGTTCCTCCTCTTGCTCGGGAACTAATCCTTGCTGAGGTGCAACCATACCAAGTCTCCCAACTAAAATCGTTTAGTTGTTTTACCCTTGATCTTTTTTCGCATTCTTCTGGCAGCTTGGTCAATATGCTAAGCGACCTTATCATAGATGTACTGAAGGGATTATGCTCTGGCCAATACGTTAGGGTTCTCTTACGCAAGTATTGGTATAGGAGCATGGTTGAGGGGCAACTCAAGATTAAATCCATAAATTACCTCAAAGGTAGTCTGCTTAGTGGTGTCATGTATAATTTGATTATAGGCAATATCTACCACTAGCAGGCAGATATCCCAATTAGCCAAGTTCTTACCTACTACAACTTAGAGAGGTGACCCCAAAGTATGATTAACCACTTCTATTTAGCAGTCAATTTAGGGGTGACATGAGGTACTGAAGAGTAATTTGGTTCCCAGCTGATGCCACAGGGTTCTCTAGAAATGGTATAAGAACTTTGGATCTCCATTAGAGACTATACTTCTCAGCATGCCATGTGTCATCTTACTGAACCAATCTATGACAACCATTATAAAATCATTGCCTTGGATAGTTCGCAGTAGTTCAAGAATGAAGTCCATGCTCAATTTAGTCTACAGCCTCATTGGGACAGGTAAAGGCATTGCTTTCCCTTGCTCGGCTTAGTACTTGACCTTTTTGTATACAACGTAGCTTTCAAAAACTTAGTGCACATCTTTCCTCATTCTTAACCAAAACAATTGGCCATTTATCAGTTCACAGGTCCTCCTTTCCCCAAAATATCCAGAGAGACCTCCACTGTAGCTTCCCTAACTAGTAGCTCCTTCAATGAATAAGTTGACATGCATAATTTTTTGCCTCAAAACAAGTAGCCATCCTCTACATGATATTCTTCCACTATCCTCCTGTCGACGCATTGCGAAATTATGGGTCCAAAGTGTAGATCCTTAAAGTACTGTTCTTTAATACTTGTAAACCCAAACAGCCTGGTCTATTGTTCTAATAAAAGCGCATATTTCCTCAAAAGAGCATCTACAACTACACTGCTCTTTCCTTACTTATACTTTATCATAAAATTAAATCCTTGAAGGAATTCAACCCATCTCGCTTCTCGCTTCAATAACTTAGTCTAACTCTAGAGGTACCTCAACGATTCATGGTTAGTATATATAACAAATTCTCTCGGCAATAAATAATGTTGCCATCCTTGCATTGCTCGAATCAGTGGCAAAAGTTCCTTGTCATACATGAAATAATTCAATTGGTGTCCTTGGAGCTTCTCACTATAGAAAGCAATTAGTCGACCTTTCTACATCAACACAACACCAATTCCAATACTCGATGCACTCAAAAATTTTGTCAAAGTCGGGCAGTACTAACACCGAGGTAGAGGTCAACTTTTCTTTTACCTCAACAAAGCTCCTCTCCTCCCTTTCTCCCCATTGGAAGTTGGTGTTTTTCTTCATTAGTTTAGTAAGTGGAGCAGCGAGAGTACTAAAATTCCTGATGAATCTTTTGTAAAACGAAGCCAGTCCATGGAAACTTCCGACGTTGGCATAAGTAGTAAGAGTTGGCTGCTCGATAATTGCTCGGATCTTCTCATTATTGACTCGGAAGCCTCCTCCACTACTTACATAGCCAAAGAATACCACTTCCTCCTAGCAAAAGTAACATTTCTTTAGATTGCCAAATAATCTCTCGGCATGAAGGATATCTAGGACTACTTTAAGATGTCTACATATCGACACTATAGACCACAATGTCGTCAAAGTACACTACGACATACCTCCCAATGAGATGTCTCAACACATGGGTCATTAATCTTATGAAAGTGCTCGGGGCATTTAACAAGCTGAAGGGCATGACCTTCCACTTGTACAGTCCATGTCGAGTCGTGAACACAGTCTTCCATTCATCGCCTAGTCTCATGCAGATTTGATGGTAACCAGATTTAAAGATCAATCTTGTTAAAATTCTTGGCTCCACTCAGTTCATCCAAAATGTCTTCTAGCTTCGAGATCGAATACTTGTATTTAATTGTGATTTTGTTCATGGCTCGGCTATCTACACACATCTACCAAGTTCCATCCTTCTTCAGCACTAGAAATGCAGACATAGCACAAGCTTACATAGCCTCTCTCCAACAACTCATAGAATTGACGCTGGAGTTTAGAAGCCTGCTTAGGATTCATCTAATATGCTAGCCTATTTAGCAGTGCTTTATGCTTCAAATCAAGAGCAACCCTTCAGGTAAATGTTCTAGAAACAGGTTAGCATATTCATCTAACAACTCCTTGATCACCTAGGGTAACTCACCCTACTTCCTCATTTCCAATAATTGCCTAACCAACAAAAGGGTCAACTCATTAACATTGATGGCCTCTCGAAGCTCGGCTCTACTCATCACCAGAGCCTTCTTCAATCCATGAGCAATTTTCATTTGTAACTTATTAACTTCTCTCGGTAGCATCAAATTCAGCATGATCTTCCGATCATCCTTCTTGAACATATACATGTTCCTATAGCCATCATGCATAACTTTACTATCAAATAACCATGGTCTACTTAGCAATACGTGAGAACCGCACATAGACAGTACGTCGTAAAGAATCTAGTCAGAGTAATTCCTTATAGTGATAGGCAATAGTATTTTCCGAGTAACATGTCATGCTCCTTTCTCACTCAACTAGTGCAACTTGTACAGCCTTGGATGTAAAACAGTCGGTAACTTCAGTTTTGAAACAAGATCAGCTAATGCTACATTAGTACAGCTTCCACTATCCATAATGCGAGCACACATTTGATCATTCACCTTATAGGTGGTATGGAATAAATTCTCTCTCAACTCCTCCTCTTATGAGGGTTCTATGTTTATACTATGTCGGAAAACTATGAGTAATTGATCTAAGTCCTCAAGAAACACGTCCTCCTCCTCCTCCTCCTCACCCATACTCTTCACTTTTAGCTTTGGGATGTCTCCCTTGATGACCATCATCCATTAATTCAAGCATTGAGTAGCCATGTGTCCGAACCCCCTTCTCGCCAAACCCTTGCCCCTTCTCATACGTCCGAGTCGATACTACATCATCAAGTCAATTTTTCTACTCGACTCTTACACCAATCTTTCTACTTAGCTTTGTACTTAACTAAGCTCGGTAACTTACCTGTACTAGTCGGTTGGTCGGCTAGTCAGCATCCTTGCCGGTACTCGCTCCTTCTTTGCCTCTCTACTCGTTAGCCAATCTTAATAGCTTCATCCATTGTATCGAATCATTGGAGCTCCACAATGTCCTGAATGTCTCCTCTTAACCTAGTAACGAACCTTGAGATTGTTCAAGCTAGTGGTTCTTCCACTTTCTCAATGCATCATAAGCATTTGAAACACTTGAACATACCCGTCAATAGTTTGGCCTCCTTGTCTCATCTCCCAAAGGCAAGTGAAAGTATCTTGGAGATAAGTTTCTGGTATGAACCTGTTTTTGAGCACTCTCTTCATCTCATGCCAAGTGTTAATCTCTTGGTACCCCTTTCATCTTCTCATGGTTTGAAAATTCTTCCACCAAATGATGCATATCTAGAGAACTGAACAACAGTAGTTCTCACTTTCTCATAATCCTCATATTGATAGTAATCAAACACACACTCAACCTTCTTTTCCCAATCCAAATATTTATCAGCATTCCCAAATCCATTGAAACTCGGAATGTAAAGCTTCACATGGTCAGATGCTCTGAGGATTCGTATACGCTTGATAACTCTTATTTTAAATACATTTCACATGATAATTTTATAGTATTTCCGTTACATCTTTGTTTTTTTTTTTAAATAAATTGATACTTAATTGAGTAAAATTTTGATTTTAAGGTTTGAACGCATTCTCGAATTGAAAATGAAGAAAAGGAATCAAGTTTCACTCAATTTGGAGTTCAAATGAATGAGTTATGAAGTTTTGAAGTTACATAAACAATAGGAATTTTGGTCAGAAAGTTTTAGACATTAAAAAGAGAAGAGACTTGAAGAGAAGGAGAAGAAAAAGGTGAAAGAAACACCCAACTCCAAGATTGAAGAGATTTTTCATCAACAAAAGGAGTTTTTCATGTTTTATTTATTGATTTTGTTGCAATTCATTTTTAGTTTTATTATGATAGCTTAAGATTTTTGTATTTAGGATTGTGGAACCTAGGGTTTCATGTGACTATTAGATTGATTGATAATTTCAAATAAAGTTTTTATCTTTTCTTAATTCAATTATGTTATTTAATTATTAATTGATATTTCTAGAGTATCAATCTTTGATATTATGCATGATGATTGAGAAATTACATATGTAATGAGATCTTGACATAATTGGAAAGAATTACATGTGTACTTAGAGATAAGATACATGTTTCTTCTGGAAAGTCGTTCTTTTGTGTGGGAATTCATTATATATTAATGCGATTCTAAATTATATTACTAAGTGAAAACATTCTAGTAAATAATTTAGGATTAGGGTTAATATGCTTGAGAAAGGTGTTAACTTTAATTGTGAATCTCTTCGATCAAGAATAATAGAGATTGAATTTGATATATTTTAAGCAGTCACATGTTAAACACTAGGAGAAATAATTCCTAAATACGTTATTTTCCTTCTTGAAGTCATTCTTAGTTTTATCACTTTCTAAATTGCTTAATCAAGTCTCATAATTATGTTTGTTTGTTAATTTTAGTATTTTTAATTCATTCAACTCATCACAATTTTTCGGTTAGATAATAGAGCTAAAATTAATATTAGTAATCGAAGTCTTTAAGGGATCGACTCGGACTCACATCTGCTATATTAAAATTGATAGGTGCACTTGCCCAGATATCAATGCTCCTCTCTAATATACTCCTCTTCCTCTTCATCAAGCTCTCTCAAGTCTATCATTTGCCTTATTTGTCCACCAACTCCTCCACCTCGAACAGGTCGACCTAGGTTTTGACCTCTAACAAGTTGAGCAGCTTACGAAGTGTTTTGAGTGGCTTTAATGGGTTGGCAAGACAATACATGAATAGCTCAGGTCAGATCTATTAAGAGGTTAGCTGCCTCATCAAGTCTTTCGTCAATGTTTTTGGAAGTTTCCTAAGATTGTCATCCATGGTGGACAACTTTACTATCATCACCATTACCAGCATTCATACTTAGCTCTGTCATTTTTTTTTTTCCCTCATAGATTCAAAGCTCCAATAAATACTTCAGAAAGTGTACAACTAATAACACAACAGTCAAATGAACACAATAACTTGCTTTGTTTTACACACGCAAAATAGAGTACGTCAGAACTACAAGGAGAACTAACTACAAATCACACAAAACCTTAGCTTTGATACCAAAATGTTGCGAACCGTGACTAAGAATAAACGAGGCTGGTCGCTGGATGGGTCAAAGCTTACAGAAAGCTCGAAAAAGATTAATGGAGAGAAGTGCAAAAGGATAAAAATGAAGAATGAAATAGTAAGTAAAACCTACAAACAGCTCTAGAGGATATGACACACCAATGGAACTTTTTAGGACTCACGACACAATTCGATATGACGTATGAATTGGTCTGTTAAGATTACTTGTCACCTAACTTTACTTAAGGGAAAGGATAAGAGTGATGTCAAGAGTAAGCAAACAGTGTTTATGCAAGGAAAAAAAAGTACTTAAAGAGTGTATATTAAGAATGATCTAATGTTGTCACAATTACAAGTACAAGGGTAGTTATACCCATAAGTTAGGACAACCTGCCTAAAAATGAAAAGACAAAAAGGGTATTTTCTAAGGAAGTAATATACAAGATACAAAAGTGTAAAAATGAATATACGAGAAAAATAATCATTAGTGCAATGGATTCTGCACATGATACTATACATATAGCGATGTTACATTGGCGAGGTCGTTAGAAGATGCGAACAAAAAGTACAGACAAATGGGCTTGTTCGAGTAGGGAAGGCCTAGTCAATCTAAACTCTCTCTCAGCTTCTTGGCAAGGAAGATGCCGAGTAATTGGTCGACTCGACACTAGAGAGTAATCACCAACTTGGCACACTATAGAAAAATAGGCAATCATATGGCATGGCAAGGAAGTACTGGGCCTCAGCCTCGGCAAGGAAGTAAAGTACTTAGCCTCGGCAGGGATTGGTTAGAACAGAAGAATTCGTCATACCAGCCCCTCTAGTCCTCAAACTCGGCTGCGGGTTAGATGTCCAGTAGCTTGATTCCTATCACCTTATGAGCTAGCTCAAAAGATTGTTAAGGGAAAGAATCATAAAATATTGGTCATATAGTCTAAATACAAATGCAATGTCTAAAAACCAATGTGTTGACATTGTGTGGAAGTACTTAGCTAGTCTTGCCAATAGTACCCAAACTGTTAAACCTTTTCTTCAAAAGTTCCATTAAAACTAACTAACTCATTTTTTGATCCTTTGTTATCAACCAAACAGATCTTGGTACGGAGCCATTGAGACTTCACGAACTCTTTTAGAGAGATCATGAAAATTAACCCCATACAGAATGCCACCTACTGTTTTTGTTCATTGACTTATTGTCTTTCCAAAACTTTTATGAACCAAAAACCTTATTCCAAACTAATAAATATCTGCTATGAGGTGATTGCCTATCAAGATTTCGCCTTTTCTAGAAAAATAGACCATAAAAACTCCCCATCAAGAGTGATCAATTCGTAATAAAATATTTTAAAGAGTTTTATCGATCACCAAAGTTCTATATCTCACTTTTCAACTTTTTCATGTTTTCAGTATATGGGTTCAATTAAATGGAGTAAGTGAGTTGAACCTTTTAATGGAGAGAGTGATGATTCCAAAGTCGACAACTGCCAAGGATACCAACTTTGCTTGTAGATAATGAAAATTAGACCACAATAACTTTCAAAACAACTAACATTTTCACATTCTGAGTAAAAATTTCCATTGACTTCTCATAAGTAGTATAACTTTATAACATCAGCATTTACAAGGCCTCTCAATTTAGACATTCTATTTGAGAGAAAATTAAAGCCCCTCTTGGTAATACTCACTTCACAATATAAGGGCCTCCGTAATTGGGTGCAAATTTTCCTTTGGAGTCTTGCACATTAGGGAAAGCCTTTCTCAACACCATATCACCCTCTTTAAAGTTCTAGGCTTGTACTCTTTTGTTGAAAGCCTAAGCTATTCTTTGTTGGTAACATCAATTATTGCATAGGGTTATCAATCTTCGTTCATTAATCAGATTCAGCTGCTCGATACGTTTCTTTACCCAATCAACTTCATCCATCTAGGTCTTTGATAGTACTCTGGGAGATAGGATCTTAACCTCTACTTGTAGCATTACTTCAGTACCGTACACCAAAGAGTACGGTATTGCCCAATCAACGTTCTGAAGGAAGTTCGATAAGCCATAAGTGCGAATGGCAACATCTCATGCCAATCTTTGTATGTAACAGCCATTTTCTCAATTCTTCTTTTGAGGTTTTTATTGGTTGCTTCAACAGCTCCATTCATTTGAGGTCAATAAGGAGTAGAGTTTCTATGAATAATCCTAAACTATCGATACAACTCCGACATAAGCTTTTTGTTGATATTAATTCCATTGTTGATGATAATTGTTTCTGGAGTCCCGTATCAAGCTAGGATATTTCTCTTGATAAACTTAAGTACGTCCCCTTGAGTAACACTCGAATAGGATGAGGCATCAACCCACTTGCTAAAGTAGTCAATAGCAACTAGTATAAAGTGATGCCCATTAGATGCTTTTGGAATAATTAGGCCGATGATATCTATTCCCTACATCGAAAAAGGCTACGGTGCTGAGAGTGTGTGTAATTCTTGAGGTGGGGCGTTTATCTTATTTGCATAAACTTGACATAAATGATAGTGCCTAATGTGTTTGATGCAATCGGCTTCCATTATTAACTAATAATATCCGAGCTTCATAATTTTCTTAGCCAGCATGTAACTATTCATGTGAGGGTCACACACTTCTTCATGTACTTCTTTCATCAAAATCTCTTACTCTTTGTCGTTTACACACCTTAAAAGTATACCGTCAAAAGATCGTCAGTACAAAGTAGACTCACTTATTAAGAATTGGGTGGCCAATCTCCTGATTATCCTTCTGTCCTTTTTCTCAACCTCTTTAGGCTATGTACCTTGTTGTAGAAATATTTTAATATCATGGTACCATGGCTTTTTGTCATCCATACCTTTAGTTGCTAAACAAAAGCCAAGTTTTTCTTTAATTTCAATAGTGAGGGGCTGGATCTCGACTCCACCGAATAGTTGGATCATAGATGCTAAAGTGGCTAATGCATCGGCAAATTGATTTTGAGTCATCAATACATGATTGAAAGTCATTTTCTTGAATTTCTCTATCAATTCAGTTAAGTGCCAATGATAAGGTACTAGTTTAGGATCTTTCATCCTGTATTTTCTCTGAGCTTAGCCGATAATAAGTGAACAATCTCCATACACTTTTAATTCTTGAATATCTTTATCTAGGGTCATTTTAAGTCTCATGATTCATGCTTCATGCTCAATGATATTATTAGTATATGAGAAGACAAGCCTTACTGCTATAGGGTACTATGTAACTTTACGGGATATCAGTATTGCCTCAATTCCACACCAGACATGTTAGCTATCCCATCGAAGAACATCTTCCATTTCAATGGTTCATCATCTTCTCATTTATCAAAATTTCCTTCAACTGCTAAGATATCCTCATCAGGGAAATTGACTTATACCTCTCGAGGGGTATTATTAGAAGGATTCTCTACTAATTGATCTACTAAAGCTCACCCTTTGATCGAATTCCAGTTCACATATGTAATATCAAACTTTGATAGTAACATTTGCCATTTTCTACCAATTAGGGCCAATTTGTTTACCAAGTACTTCAAGGGATCATACTGAGTCAACAATTCAACCTGGTAATAGAGTATGTATTGTTTGATTCAATGCATTACCCAGACTAAAGCACAGCAAATTCTATCAATTTCTAAATATTTCTGTTCCCCCTTAGTGAACTTCTTACTTAAGTAGTATATGGCTCTTTCTTTCTCTTCCTTATCCTTCTAGCTGAGCATACACTCCATGGATTCTAATAGTATTATCAAGTATAGAAATAAAGGCTTCCCAAGTTTATAAGCTACCAAAATTAGAGGGTTCATAAGGTACTCCTTAATCGTTATAAAGGCTTCTTCACATTCTTCATCCCATTTTATCTTGGCATTCTTTTTCAACAATTTAAATAAGGGACGACATTTATCCATGAGTTAAGATATGAACCGAGCTATGCAGTTTAAATGGCTTAACAAGCCTCTGATTTCTTTGAGTTTACGTAGAGAGGGCAAGTTAACTATTGCTTTGACTTTATC
Source organism: Lumnitzera racemosa (assembly GCA_024138005.1). Taxonomy (NCBI): domain Eukaryota; kingdom Viridiplantae; phylum Streptophyta; class Magnoliopsida; order Myrtales; family Combretaceae; genus Lumnitzera; species Lumnitzera racemosa. The sequence continues at coordinate 69,770,091 of JAMXBC010000004.1, read as the reverse complement.
AGGGTCCACTTCAATGCCCCTTTAGTTGATTATGAAACCTAATATTTCCTTGAAGTCACTCCGAAGATACACTTCTCCGGGTTGAGTTTCAATTGGAATTTCCTCAACCTGTTGAACAATCTCCTCATATTTTCCACATGATTTTCTCCTTCCTTGGACTTTGCAATCATATCATCAACATATACTTCAACTTGTTTATGCACCATATCATGAAAGATTGCAACCATGGCTCTTTGATAAGTTGCCCCAGTGTTTTTCAATCCAAAAGGCATCAATTTATAGCAAAATATACCCCAAGTTATGATAAATGTGATCTTAGCTTTATCTTTTTCAAACATTCAAATCTAATTATATCCAAAGAATCCATCCATGAAGGAGAAAACATGGTTCCCGGCTATATTATCAACCAAGAAATCAATATGGGGCAAAGGGAAGTTATCTTTAAGAGTAGTTATCTTTAAGGGTTACTTGATTAAGGTCTCGAAAAAATCCATGCATACTCTGGCTTTTCCATTCTTCTTCATTATTGGCACAATGTTGACTACCCACTCATGATAATTAGATACTTCGATGAAACCAACCTCTAATAACTTTCTGACTTCTTCCTTAATTTTTATCAAGATATCTGGTCGGAATCTCCTTAGCTTCTGCTTCTTGGGTTTGACATCTTCTCTTGTAGGTAAGCGGTAAACCACAATTGATGGATCCAACCTGAGCATGTCTTCATAAGACCATGTAAATATATCTTAGTATTCCAAAAGTATTGAGCTCATTTCTACCTTTTGTTCTTCTTTCAAATTCCCTCCAATTTTCAATGTTTTGGGGTTATCATCAATCCCAACATTAAGTGTCTCAGTTGGCTCGTCAATGGAAATTCTACTCATTTCATGTCTTTGCCAACTTTCTTGCACTTCAATGTAGTCATTGACATCACTCCCGATAACTAACACAATAGAGCCAAAAGTGATATCAATATTTTCATCAGTTATCTACACAAGGTATCTATAACCTTTATTCGAAGCATTGGATCTGGGAAAAAAGTATGTAAAGGAAAGAGTGTGAGTAAGGAAGGAGTGAAGAGAAGGAAGAGTAATTATTATTTAGAAGAAATTCTTTCGAGTACAATATTGTAAAATGAAGGCAATTATTACAAAAATTTATAAAATACTAAACCGTAATCCATCCTTTATCTTGGAGAAGACTTATTGCTATTCATAGAGATGGAGAACCAATTATTCAGGTGCTGGGACATGTAGGATGGGCCCGTTATTTTATTCCTACTGGAGGTATCCTCTTAGGCAGGCTCTAAAGTCTAAACATCAACCCAAATGAATGTTTTTTGACAAATGTGGGAAGGTCATCGGGCCATAATACAACCTATCACACTTTCTACCCATGATACAACCTATCACCCTTTCTACCCGTGATACAACTTATCACCCTACCCTTCACTTACATTTTCTACAACTCTTCCATTAGAGTTAGGATGTAATCAATCCCATAGGTCCCAACCTAGCCCTTCTTGAATTTTGACCTCTCATCTTTCTTTTGATCAGTAATCATACATACCTCTTCAAACATTTGGAACCCAAAGTCCTCTTACTCCTCAATGACAATATAGGGTATGGTGATTTCTTTATATATTTCGTAATCTTAGTTACCCAAAATCATTATAACTTGACCATTTGAGATAAACTTAACCTTTTGATGTAGACTTAAAGGTATGGCCCTTGCTAAATGTATCCATAGTCTTCCTAATAATGGGTTGAAGGTCCTTGGGATATCTAAGACCTAGAATTGAACATTTAAAGTTTATGGGTTGATATCAATTGGTAAGTTGATCTTCCCTATAATTTCCTTTCTGGACTTGTCAAAAGCCCTAATTGTTGTCGAACTTGGCTTAATAGTAATCGTGTCAATGCCTAATAGATTCAAGGTAGCAAGAGGGCAGACATTTAAGGATGATCCATTATCGATGACGACTCTTACTGTGATGATGTTGTTCACCCTCACTATCATGAAGAGAGGCTTGGTATATTAGTTAACTTCTTCACCTAGTTCCTCGACAGAAAAAAGAAATCTGATCCATGGTGAGGATAGAGTTGGTGACAGACCCTATTCTTTCAACCGGTATTTCATGAGGGACTTTGACTTCCCTCAAAGTTCTGAATAAACTTCTCAATGTAATTCCGACACCATCAATAAACTCATAAGAGATATTTGTGCTAAAGTCTTAGCAAGCTGATGCATTATTTTATACTCACTAAACTTAATTATTTTGGTAAAGGTAGACTATCCTTCTTCATATTTAGCTAGTTCATTGTTTAGCCTTTCCAACACAGTTTTCTTTTTCAAGTCTTCCTTTGGGTCATAAATTCTACTAAAGCAAGTAATCCTTCCTACAAGTGAGCTCAATTACTCTTTATTTACTATTTGGTAGTTAAAAGGGGCAATTTTATCTTGTTCAAGGGCTAAAGGCACATGGAAAGTATACCTTTTAATCTATGGAATTTGCTTTTCCTCTTATTTTTAGAATTTATAGACCCTAGGCTCTCGGTTGAAACCAATCATGTTGATAGTGGGATTTGAGTCATCAAATATCATATTGATGATGGGACTATGGTTATGTAAGGGGTTGTTGACTTTAGGATAAGCTTCCTTTGCTTTGAGGGGTAGGGCTTTGGCATTCTTTCCATATCAGGCTTTGGAGTTTTCTTCATCTGATGAAGCTATAGACCTAAGTAAAGCAATGCTATCAGCAAGGAAGCTCAGTTGATCTGTAATCTTCCCTACTGTTCATTCCAAAGAGCAGAACCTCAACTCAATAGGATGAACAATTTCGGGGTTGACACTACTATTGTTGGTGTTGTCATTTCCTTGGCTGATTATTTTGGTTTGAGAGCGGGTTTAAATAGGACTTCTTTGGAAGGTTTGATGCTTGGGAGCTATCTTAGAGACCTGGTTTAAGATCACTTCTCAATAAGTTAGCATATATATTTCAATTTTTCAAGATATGGAACTAAATAAAATGCAAGCATGTCATTTGGATGAAAAGGGGGAGATTGGCGATTAACTAACAAAACAGCAAGTTTACTTATTATTCTTTAACTCTTAGAGTTTTATTACATTTTCTTTTCTTCTATAAGTCAAATGACATTTTCTTCTTCTAGTTGCTAGGTTTGACGGCTACTATTTTTCCCTTCTTTTGACTATGCTTAGTTGTTTCCTCAAATTCTTGGATTCTCTTTGGGGCCCTCTTCAATTGGTGCTCTAAGGCATGTAATCTTTTCCTAGACTCCCAAAAGAGGTTTTCCTACATGTCTTTTTCATCGTAGATGACTTCTACATAAGCTTTTACCTAGCCCATATAAGTCACCATTTTAGAGCTAAGATTCGTGGAGGAAGGTTGAAGGACCTCTAGTGCTCAATACTATAGGATGCCTACCTTGTAAAGTTGATCAGTTAAGTACTCTTTGGTGACTCGATATTTGTCTACTTCTCCTATGAACTCGCTCAAATCGATGTTAGGGCTCATGGTCCTGGTGTCCCACCAAGCCTTGATCTTGTAAAGCTCAGATACCTTTTCTGTGGAGTGAGGCCCCTCATGGTTAAGAGTGAATAGTTCCAATGAAGACCTGTAAACTATGTCCTGGATGCCTCCAAACTACCTTACCATGTTATTTAGATAATAGCATGTATATCAACTCATTCTAATCAATGGTATAGCATGATAATTTTTAAAAACCAATATGACCTTAATGTAATTGCTCCATCTAGTAGTCCACAGTATGTCTTCGACCCAAAAATCTTGTAGAACCTCTATCTAAAGAAGGGTAGGGATATCTTCTGGTAATTTGATCTTATCAACGAAATAGTCAATAAGATCAATCTTATTGGTGAGTGCACCCCTTATTAAGTCTAACCCAAAGAATTTGATGTGGTTGATGAACCATTCCATTAACAGTACCATGCTTGACCTAAGATCTCCACATCCTCTTTTCTTAAGGAAATTAAGGTTCTTTACTTGTTCAACCAGTAGGGTAGGAATATAAGACTTCCCTTCTTAAAACCGAGCCACTAATTTTGCCACCTTAAAGTGTATAAGAAAAGATCCCCTTGAAAATAGGATGGTGGCAAATACTGCTAATATATAGGCCTTGATTCGGTTCTCCCTCTAATTACCAAGAAATAAAGCCCATTTGTTGGAGCTGGGTTTAGTCCAGAATTAATGGATTATATCCCATATCTTTACAGTGTATTTGTTGCAATCATTTAGGGCTTCATTTATCCGAGACTTATAGATCCCTAAGAATTTTGAAACAATGTAAGCTAGGCCGAAGTTAAGCTCTAGAAGATATATTTCATCCAAGGGAGGGGCTTAAAGCAGTTAGGTATATTCTTCCAAAGTTGGGCTGATAAGGTGTGGCCTAAACGGAATGTGACTTCTTTGGGCTCCTAGAAATGGATCAAAGCCCTCACCAACATAATGTTAATATTTACCTCGGATAATGAGAGTATGGCCCTAATCTTATTGGTAATGAACTCTTGCTCTCTTAAGTTGAAGGCTTGAAACCATTGATTGAGTATAGGCTTCGGGTTTATAGGCTTATGGACATGAATCTCTTTAGTAAAGACCTTAGCATTGGATGAGTTGGCCATTTCTGAAAGATTACAGATGGAACATAAATTACAAAGGGAAGAACATTTACATCAAAAGAAATTACAAAAGACTTCCTATATACATGAATTCTAGGAAAAATATAAGAAAAGAAACTCCAGGTTTTTCATTTTTTTTTTCCTTCTCTCATACAACAAGGCTACCTTGTTAGCTATATGCTAACCCTAAAAAATGTATGTAAGAAGGGTAGGTTCTATAAGTCCTTAAACTCTATGACCTCACATGTTTCTAAAAAACGGTTCCTTAGTTACATCAAAGTTTAAGTGGAGTAGTCTAATCGACCATGAATGGTAATTGCCCCACTACACTTGGAACTTACATAATGGCTCCCAATCCTTAGGTCCTAAGACAACCCAGGTTTAACTATCTATCATGCACTTAGGGTATATAAAATAAATTCCCCCTCCCTCAGAACGGTTAAATAATTAAAACTAAACCAATAAAAAATGTTAGTACAGTTATGGTATAAATGAATAAGTAAATAAATTGTATTTTAGTAAGGTGATTTTTAAAGATTAATTTTCAATTTTGGAAAGTTGAATAGCTAACCCTCTTAACGTCCCCAGTAGAGTCACTAAACTATCAAACCTGATTTTTCTTTTAGTCTTTTATAAATTAATCTTCTTTAAACCAATCAATATTAAACTCTACCCATTTAATGTTGACTCTCAACTAAGGTTTAAAGAAAACCGATTCTTTTGAAAATGTTTTTATTTGCTACTTAACCAGAGTTAAGAAAAAGAGTTAAATTATAACCAATTACTGGTCTTTTCGATAAAACCAATTTTATAAACAGTTTTAAGAATCAGAAAAATGAGTATGGGGGTTAAGATTTTTAAACTCTTATCGGTACCATTTACTTTTTAATTTTTGATCTAATCACTTAAAATCATCTTTCAATAATTATCCTAGAAAATCAAAATTTAATCATCGATTAACAAATTTGAACGATTTAAACTAAAGCAGAAAAATAGGTTTTTTCATTTTTTTATTGTCACCCCGTTAGGTGCTTACATACCTGGTATTTAGAATCAAACGTACGTAATTCTTTTACAAAACTTTAGCAAGTGAGTTGATTTTAATTTTGAAAAAAAGAAAAAGATCAAGTTAACGTTTTGCCTGGTTTGATGCTAATTAAGGAAATTTCCTAAAAGTCTTAATTAGGGTTTTATTTTTGAAAATTTTAAAACACTCTAGTTTGGAAAATGATTTTATTTTATTGGAAAATTGGTTTTCTAAGTGATAAAATAACTTTACTTCTCTATTATTATTACTATTATTTCCCTTATTTTATTTTATTTTTCCTTGTTTTAGTTTCAATCGGGTAAAGTAAGCAAATAAACTGACTAAGTTACTCTCTTTTTCTTTCTCTTTTTTCCTTTTTTTTTTCTTTTTTTATTTACATTGAAAAATACATGAGTAAAAAATAAACTAAATAAAAAGTAGTAGGCTAAGTCGGCTAGAGTCAGCTTCAATCTACAACTGCAACGACTGATTAGGGTGGTTTCGAACAATTATCAATGTTAAAATAAGCGAGGAATGGGAGATTTATGCCTTTTGTATTGGACTTGGGAAGGGTAGGGTAAGCTTGGTACCTTAATGTTTGGTGATCATTTGAGTCGGTAGCTTGCAGTGGTTATCAATTGTAGCACGTAGTGATCATTGGAAGGGAATGAGAGGTCGGGTCTTAGTTTTTTTACTACTACGAAGTCAATCATGGTGGTGGTTTTAGAAGAGGATGCCTAAAGAAAGAGAATCCTAGAGAGAAAGAGAGAGAGAGAGAGCAAATTGAAGATCAAGAGAGAGAGATGATTTTTGATCTTTTATGTGTTTGGGAATGAACAAAGGACTCCTATTTATACTAAGCTAACATCGAATAAGCTGGGAAAGTTCAAAAATCAAATTAAATGTGTTAATGAATTATGATTGAAAAAATCAACTTTCCCAATATTTGACTTCGATTTTAAATGCGTTGTCAACTGAATCTGAACTAATTTTAGGGTGAATTCAAAACTAAGCTAAGCCTAGTATGTGATTTTAGCAAAAAATTATATGGAATGGTGGGAAAATCACACTAAAATAGCCCTTAAAATGATGACATCGCATTGAAAAAATAAAAGAGCAAGAACTGAAAATCTGAAAAACAATAGGGGAAGGAGGAGGAAAGGGGGGCACATTCCACGTGTTGGGCATGTGCCATGCATGCATTGCAAAATGAAAGGGTCCACAACAGCGTGCCCCTCTATCTCTTTCTCTTGATCAAGGCAAGTCCTATTTCCAAAAGTTACAAACCAGTTTCTAGTCCGCTCTAATTACAACCCATCACTCCTACCCCCTCCTTCGCCCCTTCTTTATTATTGTTATTATTATTATTATATAAAATATAAGAATAAACTAAACTAAAATTAGATACCTATTGATTAAAAAGCCTTATCTTAATTATCACTAAGATTATTATTATTATTATTATTATTATTATTATTATTATTATTATTATTATTATTATTATTATTATTATTATTATTATTATTATTATTATTATTATTATTATTATTATATATACTTTTCCTTTTAAAAAGAAAAATGCACTTTATGCTTGACAAGAGTCGAACCCATGACCTTTATTTCCAATGCAATGCTAAACTCAAGTACCTATCCGTTAGGTCGTTGGCCTGTACTTTGATTTGCACATATAGACTAGGTCAATCTAACATAGATTCAAATCTTAGGTCAGTATGAGCTTAGATTCAAGCTCAACAGTCCTTCAAATCTTAGGTCAGTTTGAGCTTAGATTCAAGCTCAACAGTCCTCTCCTTTTTTTTATCTAAATTAAAATTTTATTCTATTAAACTATCTAAAAAATTTATTATTTTCTAAATTCTCTAAATAATCTATTTTTTCAATTCTTTCTATTTTTTGTGTTTTTCTATATTGTTTTCTTTTTTCTAAATTTCTTTTTTTTTGTGCTTTTTTCTAATTTAAGACCCTTTACCCTAGCTTAAAAATTTTTAAAAATAAAAGGAACAAAAATGGGGTATCTACACCTTTGTTTAACTCGTTCTTATCAATCACATTATGTTGCTTGTGATGAGCCTATTTATTTCTTGACTATTGTATGCCATATCAATAATCGGATTCTCTAGATTATTTCTTAGCCATTTTATTCCTTAGATTAATCTAACCCTAGTTTGATTCCATAAGTAGTGGGTCATATCCAACTATTTAATCACCTACATTCTTTGGTTTCAATTAATTATGTAAACACATATTCTAAAATTATTTTTCATCTATTAAATATATCGAAATACTAAAAAACAACCCTTTCGGTAATGAAATTCATCCATAAATCCTAATTTAACTTATTTGAAAATTAAAAATTTTTTACCAAGAATTTGATACAAAATCTATTTATGTCATATTTGGTATCAAAGTACAGGTTAAATAAAGGGTGAGGTTTTATTATTTGCAGCAACAAACATGGTGTTTGTATGTACATACTATAGAAGTAAGGGTTTGATTGGAGTAATCATGTGTATGCTGTGTGAATGACGCGCTATTCGTGGCTTAAAAGAAGTGAAGCAAGAATGACACTTAATGGGATGATTAGGTGAGGATGAGGTAAGAGGAGGAATAGGCAATCTCAATGTCTCAAATACATAAGTGATAAACAAGGCAGCCTTAAGGGACCTCAAGCGTTTATCTTGTAACTTAAACAAATGAGATCAATTATTTGCTTAAATTGTTTGTTTGATCTTAGAGAGTTGAGTCTTTGCAGAGTATTTTTGTTTCTCTATTCTCTCTTCATTCTCTCTCCAAGAGTTCCAAATGAGACAGAAAGGTTAGGTATTTATGGGCTCTTAAGTAAAATATTATCTGTCTAACCATTTAGGTGATTAACATATGAGATAAAGCTCGCTCAATTGATGGTTATCTTAAATAAGCTAACTGATTGGCCTAAGGCTAGTAGCTTTCCTCATGAGTACATGAACTTGCTTAAGAAAGGTTAGAGGTAGATGGACCAATCCAATTATCCCTATTCCAAACTCACCAAGCCAAATCTCCTTAAATCATCATAATTACATATCAAACTTCCTAAACCTTATAACCTAGCCTAAGGATTCAAGCCTAAATAAATAATGGGCTAAGCCTAACAATTAGTATGACAATTTTTAGTCCTCTACACTTTATCCCCTAACTAAAATTCTTAGACAAAGTCTAATTATTTTGGGCATCAATCACTGCTTTTTGAATAGTTAGGTTACTATTCAGTGCACACACATTGTAAAGAGATGCATTGCTACCAAGTGTACTCACATAGTTGAAGACTTCGTTTAATTTAGTGCTAGTATTGCAAATTCATTTATTTTATACCTTAGTATGCAACTCAAAACACCATTTAATTGCACACATTGCTTTTGGTATGTTTAAATAGGATTGCCCTAATGACAATATACTAGATCAATCATATATCATATGCCCTCCTTTCATAGCACATAAATTTGTTTCAAACCAATTCATCCTATAAGATAGTTATTTCATGGATAATAAAATTGGCTTTTCTTTCATGATAGTTCCATAACTTCAATGGGTTAAATTTTCTTACATGGTAATTACTATGGACCAAAGCTAGATTTTTATGTGTAAAGCTTGTAAACTCATTAAGCATCCCATCATGCCATAAAACTTCATAAGGAGAATTACAACGAAGGAGATTAATTGATAACTCTGATTTTAAACATATTTCACATGGTGATTTTATAGTATTTCCCTTACATTTTTTGTTTTCTTTAAATAAATTGATACTAAATTGAGTAAAATTTTGATTTCAAGGTTTAAATGCATTCTAGGATTGAAAACGAAGAAAAGGAATCAGGTTTCACTCAATTTGGAGTTCAAATGAAGAAGTTATGAAGTTTTGAAGTTACACAGTCTAGGACATGACCATGTCCCCAGGCTGTGTCTATGCAGAGAAATTGGCCAAGGGCAGAAAATTACACGACCTGGGGACACGGTCATGTCCCAGGTCGTGTCTGGTAAAGAAAACAAAAACCTTATAATACTGTATAAAAAGACATATTAGGTTTTCACAAGACACAGGAGACATTGGAGAAAAGAAGAAACTTGATGAGGAGAAGAAGAAAAAGGCGAGAGCAACAACAACTTCAAGATCGGAGAGATTTTTCATCAATCAAAGGGGTTTTTCATGTTTTATTTTATGTTTTTTATGGAACTCGTTTTTAGTTTCATTATGATAGCTTAGAATTCGTGTATTTAGGATTATGGAACCTAGGTTTCATGTGGCTCTTGGGTTGATTTATAATTCTCAATAAATTTTCTATCTTTGCTTGATTCAATTATGTTGTTTAATTGTTGATTGATATTTCTAGAATATCAATTTATGATATTTCTAAATTATCAATATATGATATTACGCATGTTGATTAAGAAATTACATGTATAATTAGATCTTTACATAATTGGAGATAATTACATGTATACTTAGAGATAAGATACATGTATACTTAGAGATAAGATACATGTATACTTAGAGATAAGATACATGTTTCTTCCGGAAAGTTAATTATTTGTGTGGGAATTCATTATACATTAATGCAATTCTAAATTATATTACTAAGTGAAGAGATTCCGGTAAATAAATTAAGATTAGGGTTAATATGCTTGAGAAAGGTATTAACTTTAATTGTGAATCCCTCTGATCAAGAATAATAGAAATTGAATTGAATATATTTTAAGCGGTCACATGTTAAACACTAGGGAAAATAATTCCTAAATACGTTATTGCATACTTGAAGTCGTTCTTAGTTTTATTGCTTTCTAAATTGCTTAATCAAGTCCCATAATTAGTTTAGTTTGTTAATTTCGATATTTTTAATTCATTCAACTCATTATAATTTTCCAGTTAGATAATAAAGCTAAGGTTAATATTATTACTCGAAGTCTCTAAGGGATCGACTTGGACTCACATTCGCTATATTAAAACCGATAGGTGCACTTGCCTGATACTATTAACGTTTGGGAGTAAATTCAAATAGGGCATTAAATTTTTAAAAAGTTAAATAAGGAATTAACGTTTAATAAAGTAATTCAAATAAGGGATAAACGTTTCAAAAAATTCAAATAAAAGATTAACGTTTCATAAAATAGTTCAAATAATTTTATGAATTAATTATTATGAATTCCTCATTTAAACCACTTTATCAATCATTTAAATTTTTTGAAACGTTGATCTCTTATTTAAACTACTTTAAAATATTGGTCTCCTATTTGAACTTACCTTCAAATGTTGATCCCCTTCATTGTAATTTTCCCAAACTTGCAAATTTTTGAGCCATACTCTGCACCCTACCACATTATTTCAATTTAATATATTCTAAACCCATTTTATTTTATTTTATTTTTCAATTTAACATATCCCTTCTTTCCTTGCAATGGAAGAATTTGGTTGGCTCAACAAAAATGAAAAACATTGTTCCAAGTTTGAATCCCAACTATGCAACCAATTGTCCTATTCTTCTTCTTCTTCTTCTTCTTCTTCTTCTTCTTCTTCTTCTTCTTTTTTCAATAGCAAGGAGCTTCAATATAAGACATGCTTCTCCTTCATGTATCAAAAGAAAAAAGATATTTTCATATATCTTCATATCTTTTTTATGAATTGTGAGCCTCGTATTCAGCAAATAAGAATCGAATAAGTAAATTTAGAGTATCGGTGAAACTAACTCGATTAACATAAAAAATTACAAATATGCTTGAGACACTAGATGAGGAGACCGCATGGACCTGTATATTAAAAATATAATAATAAAAATATATTAAGTATTATTCACTATAATCATGTAAAATAAGTTTTGTTAGTTTGTGAACTTTTAGAGATTAAATTATACATGTAATAAAATTTATGTGAAACATAAAATAACATATATAATATATACGTACGTGTCATATGTAATTTTTAAGTGTGTATGTATACCCTTATTTAGTTAAAATATCTTAATATATGCATTTTAGGCTAAAATACTTAAGAAAATCAATAAAAAATCATTAAAAATTATTAAAAAAAAACTCATGGGTAGTTGGGAATTAAATTTTAAGGCGTGTGGAAGGGTCAAGGACAATTGTTGGAGTATGAAGTTCAAATTACATGCAAACTATATAAAGTATTTAATGGAAAATCCATGAAAAATTCATTCCTAAATTTTCCAAGCTGAGAAAAATATAGAGATCCTCTCCAACATTTAGTACATGAAAATTAGGGTTTAAGAAAATTAGGTATGGGATTTGAGAAGTTAAAGAATTAAATTAGGAAAAAATTACACAAAATGAGTGCAATTTGAGCAACTAAGGGTATGTCAGCCCAAGGAGTTGCTAAAGCATGACTACCATCACCACTAGGAACCACAACCACAGCCTAACGCCGTTGACAAGGAGGGAGCAGTGTTGGTGGTTGGAGGTCAATTTTCCGTTGGGTGTCCATTCTTGTCCGATTTTACAAAAATTTATAAAAATGTTAAAAATACCTAGAAAATTATGAAAAAAAAAAAATTATTCCTATATATTTTTGTGTGTAGAATCTAGAAAAAAAATCTTATTTTGTATAAATTAGTAGCTAATATATGCATCCTTAAAAAATCATAGAAATCAAACAATTTTCGAAGTTAGAATAAATTGGGTAAATAATGTAATTTCTATTTCAATTTTTTTCTTCAAACTATCCTAAGTTAATACTAAATTTTTATGTTAAAGTTTTTTGTGATACTATTTTCGGTTTTTTTTTTAATTTGATTTTTGAGCCTAAAATAGTGTATTTAGTGGAAACAATGTGTCTCTTATAATAATCTCACTTAGCTACTAAGTTTGAATCATATTTTGAAGTGTGTACACAATTTTGGAGTGATTAAATTGGTTGTTGAAGTGAGAGGTGATGAGAAGTGGGAAGTTGGCTTTAAATAATAAAGTTGGTATTTGACTAATTGAGGGAATTTGAAACAATTGATGAATTGTGATGGGATATATAAGGAATTAGGAAGAAATGAAGCTAAGGAAGGTTTGTTCAAGTGTTACTTTTTGTTTAAAAATTGATTTTATAACTGGAAATTAGAAGAAAGTTAGTGAATAAACTAATTATAGGACATTGATAAAAGGCAGATGATAATTCAAAAGATTTTGGTAACAAATAATGCAATAAATTGATGCTTAGAGAGTAGGTCAAAAGCAAAAATGATGAATAAAAGATAAAAACAAGAGAACTAAAGGACTAGTTAAAGGATAATTTTATTAGAACTTCTATAGATAACAAAGTTAAAGAATAGCATAGAAGGTTGTTGAATAGGGAGTTTAACTTGGAGAAGTTCAAAGGATGTCTCAGAAGATAAAATTAGTATAATAAATAACCTTGGTATAGCTCTCTCAAAGGATTTTTAGACTAAAAGAAATTACTATAAAACTACTTAAAACCAAACTCAGCGGATTTAGATTAAAGAAAACCATTATAAATTCACTCAAATGATAGCTTAGAGGATTTGATTAATTAAGGTAATTTATAAAAATCATTAATTGATCAAGAAATCATGATTTTAAAGGGGAAATAACTTATGAAATTTATGACTAAACAACCAAAAATATATAAAACAAACTAATGACTAAGGAATTAAGGCTTGAAATCTAATCTATTATGTATTTTTGGAGGTAATTGAAGATCAAAGAGGCCACGGTCAAGAGTAATTGCTAGAAAGTGCAGATAAGTTAGGATCTATGCTTCGCGGCATATTGAAGTATCATGTCAAGATACTTGGAGGAGTAAGAATGCTTGTTTGTTATTATAATTAGATTGTATGTATGTATGCCATGTTTGTGCTTGAGATACTAAGTGGTGATTGGGAGTTAAACTCCAAGTGCTGCTTTCGGTTTGATATATCATGTCTTGTATGTATGAACTTAGTTGCTTACCTGATAATGCAGATTAATCTTAAATTAATTAAAGACCTAACCTAACATTTATAATAACCTAATAAGGGTAACGATTTGGTTGTCAAACTAAATACAGATTCTTCGATGAAGATAATAGAAATAGTCCTTTTTCTACCTTTTTTTTCCACCTTTAGTTGAATTAAGTAATAAGAGAGGAGGTTACAGCAAGGTTAGGATCCGTGGTTCAAATGTTGTCTAAGGAAGATAAGTGTCTCTATTGCACAAGTTTAGATTTAGTCTGATAGTGTCGCGTTGAAACTTCTCGAAATCCAAGCTGAAGTAGACAAAATTACTCTAACTTTACAGTAAACCGATTAAATATTTTGAGATGTTATATCATGTGTCTGTTACAATTGCATTTAATTAATGATTGAACAACTATGTTTGTAATGTATTCCCATGTCTCTGCCCCTTCTTACTAAGCTAATTGAGCTCACATCTCAATAGATTGTTTTGCAAGTATAAAGTAATACCAGAAGATGCCTCAATACAGTTATCCACAGGTTAGCTTCAATGGGTTGGGGAGTAAAGTTGTGAAATCTAATGAAAAGATCAAAGCTCATGACACTTTTGTTTTTCTTTTGTAAGAGAATTATAAGGCCTTCCTAGGAGGCCTCATAGTCTTAGCCGGCTCACTATTATTTCTTATATATATATATATATATAATGTAGTTCACCTATGGAGATGTACATTTTCTTTTGAAAATTATGGAACTTTTTATGCATATAAGGTTGTGTATAAGAATTGATGTATCTATAATTATGAGAATATGTATTTTGTAAAGTATTACTCCACAAGTCTTATCTACTATGGGTGTCCATCTAACTACTTCAAAACTGGTTGAGTTGTCATTTACCTTGTGTTAACTATACTTATGTTAGCAGCTAAGGAGATAGCTTTTAGCCTAAGTTGATTTACATAACAAGACTTTTATGATGAATATCATTAATCTCACATAAATCAAACAAGGTAAATGACATTAATCTCCTTAAATCATTAATCTCACATAAATCTTATCAAATCTCAACTCAAATTTTGAACTTCTTATCTTGTCAAACTCCTAATATCATCTATATACATATACACAACCAATACTTCATGACCTAACCTAGTAAGCCTTTAATCTTTTCCTTTCTTTCTATTTGCCTTTTTCAATTTTTTGTACCCTTATTCAAATTCACCAAACACTTTTCTTTTTCCATATGTTTAATAGGTATTATGGTAGCCTCTTTTCTATACTAGTTGTGCTCAAAAGAGACTTCACATACCAAACCAACCATGGTCAAACATATCCATTAAAATTGAACAAGAAGACTACGAGACAAGCTCTTTCCTTTTAGTAATAAGATTATGTCATACCATTACTTCTTGAAATACAGTAATTGTTTCACTTAGTAGCTACCATTAATGTTTCCCTATAGTCGTATATATGTGTATGTGTATTTGCTCTTCTTTTTTTCTTTTTTTTTTCTATATATATATATATATATATATTGCATCATGAACTGACTATTCTTATCACTCTTCACACATGCTTCCAGTCTTGTGTTTACTAGTGACGTTGCACTTTGTCTTTTTTTTTTTTAATGTCATGTTATTTAAACATATAGGAGGATCTCTTTCTATTTGTTGATTGAGTATAGAACTCTTCATTTATTGCCTAATAGATAAATATATTTTTTTTATTCATTATCCTTTTCAACATACTTTGTTTCTTGAAAATTGTCTACTCCTCCATCAAAATCTTCTATATTATGAATATTTTAAATTTTCAAATATATGTTTGCCACAAAATCATCAATGGAAGCATAATATTTCAGTCTACGGTTAGTTTCTTTCAAAGTGTTGATAGGATATAATACTATAAATGATAATTCCACTCCATATATTATGAATTTTCACATATTGAAGTATTTAATTATGTAGATGTTGTAATGATTATATTCATCCTTATTTAGAATTAAAAGACGGATGCCTTTTTTTATTTATCATGCATGGGTTTTAAAGTATGTATAGAATTTACAAATATAAATATTTTATGGATATACTACTATAAAATTAAAAGATGGATGCCTTTTCTATTTATCATGCAAGTTGCAACTTGATGAAAGAAAAAAATGATAATAAAATAAGTAAGGTATCTTAGGATTAATATATAAAATAAGTAAAACATGGGTATGTTGATGTGTAAAATAAATACTAAAATTAGTTAAAAACATCAACATTAAGTAATCTACAATTTGCTACTTAATCCAAAACCGATTAGGGAAAGAGCATAATGATATGGTACGATTATCTATTAAACTAACACTAGTACAGATAGAAATAGGAAAATTAGTTTTATGTTGTCGATAGATGCTATGGCAAGGTTTTATGATATTAAATTTTAACATCTCTAAGTAGAGGATATAAATAAAACAATAGAAACATAAGCTAATCTTATAAATATTTAATTTACATATTCTTGTACACACAAAGATAAATTTTTTTCAATCCCCCTTAATATGATCTTGTAGATTCAATTCCCATGATACATTCAAGTCTTTTTCCATAGGTAATGATATTCCATTATATATATATATATATATAGATATAGATATAGATATATATTCTCTCTCCTTTTTTTCTCTTTTAACTATTGGTTCGCGATGTAAAGGGGTGCCATTCATTTCTTATGAAAGAAAAAATTCAACTAGCAAAATACCTTATTAATATAATATAATTTAGGCAAATTTGATTCATACTAACCATTACGATGCCCTTTTTTTTTTGCAATTTTTCTAAGTATTGGTTCCTTAATTTAGAGGATACATTGATTTTGTACTCAAAGACGGAAAAATAAAAACGAAGAACAATTTGAATTGAAACATGGAAGCAATAAAGTACTAGTTCATCGAGATAAATGTCTACCACCTATCCCATATCCTCGAGATAAATGATTAGACGAGACTATTTCTAAAGACAAGTTTTAGGACAAAGTCAAGCATTGAGAAGCCTATGCAATACCTCGCACTAATGGTGGTCTCTAGTTTATCAAATGCCAGCCCCGTACCCATTCTAGAGATATTATTAAGGGAGATTTAATGTTGCATTTTAGAAACGAGAGGAAAGAGCTATTTCTCTCTAATATCCAATTCGCATTTTTGAAGGAACCACCCTTAGGATGAGACGACTAGTAACATATATTGCGAGGAAGCCAAATTACATGACTCTTCTAAAGAAGGTGAAAGTCCTCCGTACTATTACTACTTCTACTCAGTTGTGGTTCCCGCAAACAAGTGGAATGGAAGTATGGCAAGCAATCATTTCTTATTGGAGTATTTAGACCCACACATTTATCACTTCATAGGAAGAGATAACTCCAACATTAGAATATGTAGCAAACACAACAGGCACCAATTCCAAATATTGTGTTGGGTAATTCCTCTCATGAAGCCTTAACTACCTAGAAACATATAGCAACTACTTTGTCATCTAGCATCAAAACACAACCTAACCTAGAGGCATTACTATAAACACAATAAGACTTATTCGAATCAAGCAGGGTAAGTATTAAAGCTGAGATCAAACGATCTTTTAACTCTTAGAAACTTCTCTTACATTCCTTAATCTATTCATACTTGACATCTTTCTTAGTTAACCAAGTTAAAAGTCGTACTATCTTTAAGAAATCATTGATAAATCTTCTATAATATCTTGCCATCCCCAACAAAACTTCTTACTTTAGTAACTGTAGTAAATTGTTTCCAATCAGCTATAACCTTAACCTTTTCTGGATCTACCGAATTCCCCTCACTAGATATGATATAACCTAAGAATGCTATCATCTCTAACTAGAAATTACATTTGCTCAACTTTGCATATAATTTATTGTCCCTCAACTTCTATAATGGTAGCCTCAAATGATCAGCATGTCCCTTTTTTGTCTTTAAATAGATCAAAATATCATCAATAAACACCACTACAAATTTATCCAAGGCTGATAAATTCGATTCATTAAGTCCATGAAAACCATAGGAGCATTGTCAAGCTAAACAGCATTACTACAATACATAATGTCCATACCGTCTATGGAATGCTGTCATAGGTATATCTTTCAATTTAATCTGTAGTTGATGGTATCTAACCTTAAGTCAGTCCTTGAGAATATCGTAACTCCATGTAGCTAATTGAACAAATCATCAATTATTGGTAATGGGTACTTATTCTTAGTTGTCACATCGTTAAGTTTTCTATAATCGATACACAGTCTAATTGTTCCATCCTTTTTTCTTTTTTTTTACACATAGCAAAGGGGCTCCCTATGGTGACACACTTAGCCTAATAAATCCTTTATCCAAAAGTACCTGTAATGGTCACTTCAATTCCTACAAGTCCATTGATGACATTCTATATGGAGCTTTAGATATTGACTCAGTTCTGAGAACTAACTCGATAGTAAAATCCAATTCCCTATGTAGTGCTAAGCCAAGCAAATCATCCAAAAATACGTTAAGGAATTCACAAACTATTGGTATTTTTTACACACTTAGTGTTTCCTTCTTCCCTTTTAAGGCAGATACTAAGCAATACTACTAGTCTCCATTATTCGTTTTCTCTTTCTCAATTACTTCAATAACAACCAACTTCATACCACAACTCTCGATTTTACCAGTAAATACAATTTTTCCATCATCCAATATCACCATCTTATTCCGACAATCCATTTTTTCTTTATGCCTAAATAACCAATCAATTCCCACAGTAACACCATATCCACTTATAGGTAATACTATCAATTCAATTGGAAATTTCCTTTCCTGAATTATCACTTGCTCTTCGTTTACTACCTTTTAAGTTGATGCATACTCTCCCACAAGGATTCTTATTCTATAAGTAGATTTTGCTTCAACTAATTCAATTTCATGGCTTGATACAAATTCCTAACTGATAGGAATCAATCCATACTTAGGCCAAGGCCGACCTATTAGAAGACAAGGCTAGTTTACCAGAAGCTGAAGCCCACCTGTCCTAACCCAAGGTTGACCTATACGAAATTGAGGTCGACCTACTCTTGCCAAGGTCGAACCAATACTTGAGGGCTAAAGGGAAGAAGAGAAACCATTTAACATCAAGTCTATCGTCTACCGAGAAAATAAGAGACCAAGCAACTAAGGCCTCAAAGCTAAAGAATAGCTCGGCACAGTACAGAAGTGCTAGTGCCAAGCAATCCATAAGTGTAGCAACTATAGGCCGACCTCACTAAGAGCTCAGCCAAGCATAATAAGACTTTCAAACATCCCTCCTAAGCTCAAACATCCGAATGTCAATCAACCCCTATTCAAGTTCGATCCTACAAAAAGCCCGGATGACTACATGCCAACTATTTTGTTAAACGCTCATTTTTGTATACTTTGTAAATATTTTTCTTATTTTAATTGTGAGCCATTCTTTAGGATTTAAAAACCTTATATATTATTTATAATTTTACCGCTAGAATTTTAGGATTTGCTATAAATAACAACATTTGTAATTAGTTGGATGGTGAAGAATATTTAGATAATGATCACACTTGAACTTTCCTTTTCGAGTATACTCTTGAGTACTTAAAGCTTTCCTTTTTTGGATTATTGAGTATGCTTTGCTCTTTAATCTTTCCTTGCATTCTTATGAATCTTAACCTTAAGATTATAGTAAACCCTTCATTTGAGCAAGTTCGTAAGTTACATCTCACCTCTCATTTGAAACTAATTGACATTTAGTGTTCATAAGTCGTATTGGACCCTATTTCGAGATCAATCCCTAATTGTGTTTGTGTTTTAGTGCGTGATATCCATATATACTCACAACTAAAACCCCATTCCACTTCCTATTCCTCATCCCCACTCAAACGTCAAACATTCATTCGTGGTTCGTGTCCGCTGCATGTTCGTAGATTCACACAACTAATTGATAAACAAATGAGAAGCTCTCGTACCAAACAACACATAAGCGAATCATCCATTTACGTTCACATGACTTGTTATACTATTATTATAATTACTAACAAGTTTTAAGAACCTATTACGATACTATTAACCACCATGCTACTTAACACATATGGTTATCTCATTAAGCATAATTTATGCTATAACTCTTAATTATACTTATTATTAGGCCCGGTTCACCTCCATCTGTATCATCATCATCATTATCCGAACTTTCACAAAAATATTCCTCCATCCATTCATCAAATTCTTTAGTGTCCTCATTCATATTTTTTAATGCAAAGACATGTGCAAAGACCATCATAGTATCCGCTCCTCTAGCATTCTTAGTTCCAGATCCAAACTGCGTACAATATTCGGAAAAGTGTCCAATTCGTCTACAATAATAACATTTCACTTTCTTTGTCCTTGGCAGCTCTCTAGATACATGATTTTCATTTCCACTTAGATAACATTTTCCTTTCAATTGCGCACACTTACGAGGATAGTGTTGGTCTCTACATTTCCAACATTTGATATTCATATTCTATTATAAAACTTGAACCCTTTTATCTAGTTGTGCGGCTCCACCAATCATCATGACTAACTTCTTTCCTTTTCAAGTCGAATTGCTACTTCCAGCACCAAAGAAAGATCTCTTAAAAGTAGCAATAAATTGATTTACCTTATTAAACTTCTTGCTCCACTCCGACTACATCAATATCCGATTATTCTTAAGCTAACGCGCCTTATTTGTTTCTTCACTATAAGTTTGAAAACCATAGTCCATAAGCTTGTACCTCATCATAGGCTCAAATCCCTTAAGAAAAAAAATCTTTCTTGAGCTCCGAGTTGCCTCAATACGAATTGAATCATTTGGTTAAACTCTATCTCATACTGCACCATATTCATCACACCTTTTTGAAATTCATTAATTCTTTAATCATTTGGTTTTAGACACTAATATAAAAATACTCACTCTTAAGCTCTTTTTTGAATGTTTGCCATGTAAGTGGTCTTACCAAAGTCCATGCTTTCGAGTCCCACCATATCCATGCTACTGACTTCAATAAGAAAGTTTCGTATGAGAACTTTTGCACTTCCAGTATTCAAAAAGCTTCAAAACTTCACTCGATTTAGGCTAGCCAATCGTCAACCACAGCTGATTTTCCCATATCTCCTTCAAGGTACCAATTGGCTTTGATAAACTCCATAAGTTTGCCAACTTTTGGTGGTTGGTGTTCCCTTAGCTCCACTTCAGATTGCCTGCAACCTATGACATTTCCACTCACTATGAGATGCTAAATTAAAGCTCCTTATTGTTTGATTATAGTATGCATATTCACCATCACTTGTCTAAATTGAGCAGGATCTAAGATATTAGGAAGAGTCGGAGGTGGTGTAAATCGTTCTTTAGTAGTTCTCGTAGTATAGGTGGAACTAGAGGTGGTTCTCTATTTCCAAGTTGTTCATCTATATTCCTATTTCCTTCCTCTACCATGTTCCTTAATTATCACAATAATTCACTTAAACCTACACTCAAAATCCATTTACTTATTGGTTATATAAGTTTTTGAAACCTCTACATAATCCCCCAACTGCACATTTCCTATTCATTTTAGCACCACATGATTCCAACTATACATCCTCTAGTGACCATTTATTTTCACAAATTGCCTAAATTAAACATATCTTGTATATACATTTCCTATTCGACTGCATAGTGATTGGCGATCTGAAGTATGATACAATTTCGACAAAGATGAAGAAAAAGAGTTGTAGTCAGAGCCAACCTGATGTGGTTCAAGCTTATCTCAGTCAATTGGTTATTAGAGACTATTCGGCTTGGACTAAGATTGCGTGCTAGAGGTCAACTCGAGAGATCAGCTCAAATAGTTGTTTGAAGCTAGTACACTCGAATGTTGTCGTATCATGGCACGATTACTCAATAAGTTAACCTATATGCTTGGCAGGTTACTACATCCATTAGGTAACTTTAGGAACTATGCTGGCGTAAGCGAGAGCTTAGTATTCAAGTCGGTAGTAGAGTAAAACATAGAGGTCAAGATAGGAATTCTTATCTTGAATAGGCCTTCGAACTAATATTGTCCATGCGAATAATTGGAGTCCTCTAGTTTGGCTACTCGTGATTAGTCCAGGAAGTTGAATCCTATCATTAGAGGGTATACTCAAACTAATTATTAGAGTAAAGAGACTGAGCAAAAGAAGGTAAGTGAGGTTGCATTGATTTTACTTAATTCAAATGATTATAGTAAGTCTAAAGATAGAGAGTTGAATGGAGTTGAGAAAATGTAATTTTAATAGGAAGGTTATAAGGGCATTAGGAGCAATATAAAGAAAACAGGCAATGAACTCTACACACATACCAAATTAGCATGAATTTGAGTGGCAATAGATTAGAAGGAAGACCAACAATATTAAATGTTTTAGATATCTAGGATATGGTCATTCAACTGTAGAGTCTCTAAACAAATGTGCAATGGTTAATAAGGGTGAAATCCCTAAATTTAAAGTTTAAAGTGAGGAGAATAAAAATGAAGAGTTGGCTTATGTGGAAGCTAGGATAGGGACCTACAATGAAGCACAGTAAAAGACTAAGGTCGTAGATGGTCCCTTACTTAGATGGTCCTTTATTAGGTCTTGTTATTAGTAGAAGTCTAACTATATGGTCTAGGTTAGACAATGAGCAATGAGATAATCTCTTTCACAATAAGTTTTTTATGCAAGGAAAGATTTATTCAGTTACTATTGGTAGGGGAAATTATACTAACTTCATCTCGACTACACTTGTTTATACATTAGGACTAAAGACTAGGGTACATCTAACCCCTTATAGCTTGCAATGGTTTGGTGAGGAGGATTCAATTTATGTTAACAAAAGGATGTAAATGCTATTATCCATTAGGAAGTATGCAAATGCAATCACATGGTAACATGGTACCAATAGATGATGTTTATGTCCTTTTAAATGACCATGGCAATATGAAAAAGGAAATATATAATAGCTTTCACAATACATGTATGTTCTCAAAAGATGGTTAGTGAATAATACTTAAAGATCAAGAAGGAAAAGATAGCACAGGTAAAAGACAGCTTTAAAAAGAAAAGTATATTTGCTCAACAAATTTTTCTTTCTTGTTCTCAGTCAAAATAGAATTTAGATTCAAGAGTGAATCTTCACCAATCCCATTGTGATGATAGGGAGCGAATACTAGAACTACTTTTTCAATGCAAGAAACATCATCAAGAAAGACCAAGATGGGATGGACTCAGGAAAACATAAAGGAGACCTAAGAGTAAATAGGGTTAATCTACCTACTGTAGTTTGGATCAAACTCCCTTTAACCAATTAAGATCGACTAGACCAAGTTTAATCTGTTTAAGTTAACTACCCCCTTTTACAGTTTTCTCTTATTTCATTGTTGTCTGCTATTTATGTTACGTATCAGTTTTCTTCTTTCTTATTTTAATTATTTAGTTGATGGTTTTAGCCTATATAAGGGGTTTTATCATGTAACATAACACTAAACCTTTGATACTGAATCTCATATATTGTTGAGAATTCCTCTTTTCAACTTACTCTTATTAATTACATTGGACTGTGACAAACGTATTGATTTCTTAAATCTTGTAGATTATATTAGTAATCTTGCCAACTATTTAAATCATGAGTCATATTGTTCTTTGAATTAATCTACCTTTAGTTTGGTTTTATAGTTGGTGAGTTATATCTAATTGTTGAACTATCCATATCCTTTAGTTTTAATTTGTTATGTAAACACAAGACTCCAAATCATTCCTTTTATTCATTATATAAATAGAAAATCCTAAAACTAGCCTTTCAATATTGGAACCCCTCTATAAATCCTAAATTAACTCAATTACAAATGCAGCCTTTTTCAACCTAGAATCAGATACGGAATCTAACCTATCACTCAGTCTCCTGTAGACTTAGTGGTTTTATTGTAGTATGAGTAGAGGCTCGCGCTTGGCTTCGATCTAATGGTGGCACGAATTCAAGCTTGCTTAGCTTCAATGTTTTGTTAGTTCTACGAGTATTAGCTTGCCTAGTTTCAAAAAGTTCAGTCATACGGTCATAAAAGGTGGTCTGTTGGCCGTTTAACTCGAGATGATTCCGTGATATGCTAATAAGATAGTGGGTCCGACAATTCACACGGTTGGATGGTTGGTCGAGTTCATCGCTTCGCTAGTGGATTGGTTTGAAATTGGGTAGGATTCATTGGTAAGGTATGTAAATTAAAGAGAAATAGCTATTACTTTGGTGTTATAAGGGAATTACAATTCCTCAAGAGGTAAGTATAGCAAATATATAAGATAGTAAAAGAATGTAAAGCGTGAAAAGTCAAACCCGGGTGTATAAAATGAAAGGAAAGCAAATATACATAATACATGTGTTCCATAATTTAATCCTACCATTTATAATATCCCAAGTATGGTATTATAGACAAGGCATCTCCACCTATGAGCTACTTAAGTATTGAGTAAAGTTCCATCTTTATTATATTTAACACAATTGATTCACATTTTTAATCAAACTCAAGTTGACATTAAATATTAGTCAATTTCAAGTCAAATTCAGATATTACTATTACCTTAATTAAAAAATATATATTTTAATAAATTAGATCTTTAAACAATATAATCAAGTCAAGTTAAGACTCATGAGATATCATTTCATATAGACAAACTTAAAATTTCAAACTTGATCAAGGTTAAGTAAAATTTCAAACTAAGTTTGAGTTTACTAACTTAGAGCTATTCAATTGTAGCCTAGTTCCAAAGAAACTGATATATTGTTGCCAAAAACTCCAATATCCCCATTCGGAACCACTCAGGCTAAATGTAATCTTCCAGACCAGAAGTGTTTATCTGCCAAAAACCAAATTAAAAAAAAAAAAAAGGATGGCTTTTATTTTTTTTTTGTCGTTTGGGTAATTTGTCAATATATAAATTAAAGCACAACCGTCTATCATATTAAACTTTCAAATCACTTAATTAGAAGCTGAAATTTATATAGTAATCAACACTTTGAATCCTTGTGCCATCTTTCACCTATTTAATTAAGCCATCCATCAAATTAACTATAACCAAACTCAGCAACCTATAAATAAGATAATATATTAATACATATAAAATGCCACACTACATTAAACTTTTAAATCAGCAGCATTAGAGGATGAGTTTACGATTTCAAATCTCTCGGTCATCACATAACCTATACTTCACCAATTGGTTCAGTTTGTCATCATTTAAAAATCAACACTCAAATAAGAGGGAAGATTACATGGATATACAATAAAGCCGATTACAGCGCTAAACTTGACAGCTGAGGATTGCAGAGAAAATAAATGTACACAGAAAAAGAGAGAGAAGAAGAAGTTTGATCGCATGAACGTTAAAAAGAATGAATACAACAATATAGCCAATCCAATTGATCTAAAATTTTGAGCTTAATAGACTAAACTCTACATCCTACTTACCTATTGACTTAAACTTATTAAATCTGGTGTGTTTTTTATATTATTAGTCAACACTACCTCTCGGTCATAAGGTGATTTTTATATTATTAGTTAATACTCCCTCTCAGTCGTAAGGTGATTTTAATTGAAGTTCACTTAGTGGACTACTCGATTAAATAGAATTTGAACTCAAGAAACCATCTATATTACTAAGCATTCCGCTTGATATATTTCAATAAAATCTTAGCCCTCAGATGAGGCAGTGTTAATCAATAGACACAAAACCACACAATTAGTCGAACATAATTAAGTAATAAATACGGTACAAGTATGAAAATATCACTGGCCAGGAAAAAGTTCTACAAATTTTTTAGCAATTCTTGCATTAAGTATATAATAACTCAATTTAAATTCCTCATATTCTTTAGGAATTAAGCCTCCTACAAATGAAATAATACAGGGAAAAAAAGATCCCCCAACTTACATCACTTCTACAACCATCCTAAAAGTACCAATCTATATAAATAGAACCCCACCCACCCCACCCAGCAGGTTTGCCTGTTATGTACACATGAGATAGTTTGGGACAGTCCAAGATTAGCCATAATACCAATCCTACTCAACAAGGGACCAAGAGAAAAATTACTCGACATTGCCAGTCTTTCCTTGATGAGCTCCATGGGTCACAATACTCTTAAGTATTTCCGTCTTGAAGGTGTGCTTCCATCCAAAGGCATACCTGCAATCCCAAAACCAATTTATAAGTTTTCAAAGCCTTGTGCATCAACTAAGAGCAAGAAATTTTTTACACCACACATACCCACATAATTGTTGCTTTTTCACAACCATATACAGTTCACAATCACTTGGCAAAGGGTTTTCCATCTCCCGCCATATTATCAACATCCCATTTGTTTTACTTCTTCATGGATAGAATTAAATAGAACAGTGGGGATATACCTCTCTCCAAAACTTGGAAATATAACCTGGACATTCCAGAAATTAAAAAACGAGCCAAAAGGAATAATTAGCAATGTGTAGAGAAAGCATGCCTATTCGCCCTGAATCTATCATTCTTGTAGGACAATTGATATAATTTTTTTAAAGGTTTCTGCTCTCCTCAAATTACAAAGTATGATTGCAATAATGTAGCAGGGTCTGACAACAAAACTCAACCACAAATTGACAGCTCACGCAGGTTCAATTTATGTATGTTAATTAAGAAGCAGAGGGAGGATGATGAAAGGAAAGCCCTTCTTCTCTAACAGGACAGACGAGGGAAGAAGACTTACCATTCCCCTCGGTCCCTCATTAAGCTCTATCAAATGAAAATAAGGAAAAAGGATGTATTGAAAAGCAAACCACAATTTAAGTAGTTAAATATGGGATCGACTCTGATAAACTAGAAAACAGCAAGTTTTGGGGCTTTATAGTATCAAATCTTCTCTCTGGCCAAACAATCTTATGCTATCTCAGTCCCTGACCCTGATCAATCAGCTGTTTAACATATAACCAATCTTATTCACCAAAAAAGGGGCAAATTATATATAATGACCAACCGTACAGAAAGGGATCAAAAAAGCATGAGAATCATGCCTATGCTTGTGGGGAAGTACAGGTTAGGGTTGCAACTTGTACCAACGTAACCAATGGGAGATAAAAGATTGCTTTTTCAGTTATCACAACAAAGTAAAGGAATCATGCTTATACTGATGATGAGAAAGAAGCCAATGCTCACACTGAGAGATTGATATGATTTTGGTTGGGAAGGCAAGACTATTTTTACCCCATGAACTGTTAACGCAGTTTGGTAGCATGGCAAGATGAACCTAATTCAAGAAGGGCCATATGCAAAGGAACATTTAAGACATGACAGTTTTTGTAATGGGGTGCAAAATCTGAATAGCTGATTCAGGAAATGTGGAAGTACAAATTTTATAATCCAAGTCCACCCAGAGGACAAAATATTATAAAAATATTTTCATAGTTAATGGGGTGCAAAATCTGAGTAGCTGATTCAGGAAGAAGTGCAAATTTTATAATCAATCAGCCTGGAAAGTAGTTTCCCGGAACATCTAAATGGACATGAGATCACAAGTTCTTCTCAAAAGTCTACCCAGAGGACAAAATATTATAAAAATATTTTTGTAGTTACCACTATGAGTTTCCCAGCATTTTCAGGTCTTTTTGCTACACTTATGGCGGCGGCAGCAGCAGCTCCAGAAGAAATTCCAACCTAGACACATTCAAAATGAAGAATGTGTAACAAAACATTTGGTGAATTAAGTTTCAAATAACGGTCAAATCATTTGAGAAGAAAATTCTGCAGCAGGATTTATCACTCGAGCTCTCAATATATTTGTAAAAAAACAACGTATTTTTTCAAGCTTCCCCACAAAGTTCAAGCTTCAATATTTACGAGCCTCATCTAAAGCACAATTGAAATTTCTAATCTAATCTGCTGAAATATTGTCTCGAGATTAATTCTTGTTTTCCTTTATTTGTACTCAACAATGGGAACGACCATCATAGGATGACCTAAGTCTAGCTACATGAACCACCTATGAGAACCATGCACTAATCAAATATAGCTTACAACATGTAGATAGTTCTAAGAAGTATAGTAGTACTAAACTCAAGACCTCATGCGAATCTTCATGAGAGTTCGTGGACCTTATCCACTAATCTAGCCCCTAAAGTTTAAGATTCACAACTCAAGACCTCATGCGAATCTTCATGAGAGTTTGTGGACCTTATCCACTAATCTAGCCCCTAAAGTTTAAGATTCACACTTACTGAATACAAACCATCTTCTTTTGTATATTAGTTCCCATTTATTTGCTTATTTTTTATTGTTCCAGAGAGCAAGAAAAAAGTACCAGCAGTCCTTCCTCTAAAGCCAATCTCCTTGCCATTTCAACAGCTTCATCATTAGTAACCTGCAAGTTGGACATAATTAAAGCTTATGCTGGAACGAAGAATTAATAACCTTTATAGGAGATCCTTGCATGCAAATATACACCACAAAGGAGTCACATATATTCTAAGAACCTAGTATATACTTCATCATGCCCATATATGTGGGACACGAGATAATGATGACTATCCACAATGATGACCCTGTATCTGAAAATTCTTTTAAGAATAAAACGTTCAGGAGAAAAGGCTATGAACCCTTAACTCCCATTATTCCTTCATCATCAATCTGTGAAGGTAAGTTAGGAACAGAAGAATTAACCAGGGCCCTCCTATTTGAACTGTTCAGCATCTTGGAGCCATTTGAGGTGGCTCAGCCAAATTTTAAAAGCACAGTTCTTGAATTTCAAATAAATTGTGTGCATGCCTGTGAAAATTCTCACCCACGTGCATTCATAAATTGTACAAATATCTATATTGGCTGCACAAAGAGCATCATAGGTAAATTTCCATACTGCTATTAACAGAAGACTAAAGAACACAACAACTAAGTATATGTTCCAGCATATTTAAGGTATGAGTTATATGACTACACAAGCCCCTACTGTGACAATCTAAAACCAAGCAGGTATTACAAGTCTTATGAGGAACTCTTCAAACAGCTAACATTGAAATGAGGTTGACTTATAGTTCCTTATCGGTGTGTTTATTGTTGAAGGAGCAAACAAGATAAATGAAAGAGGGCACAATGCCTTATGCAGGATGTTTATTGTCGAAGGAACAAACAAGATAAATGAAAGAGGGAACAATGCCTTATGCAGCATGTTTATTGTCAAAGGAACAAACAAGATAAATGAAAGAGGGCACAATGCCTTATGCTTGATTAGTGTGTAGCTGTTTGGGTTGTCTTCATTTGAGTTTGTAGATGACATTGCTGTGTTTATGTATCTATTGTTTATATTGTCATCTGTCAGTAGTGTGGCGGTATTGTCTGATATTTTCTTATTATTTTTTGGTTGTAGTTGTGGGAATTGTAACCGTGTAGGGGTATCTGTCAGTAGTTGTATTTGTCAGCTATTGTAGAGATAGTAGGAGGCAGTTACTATGGGAAAACTGCCATCTGCTTGTATTTACGCAAGTTGGAATGGAAGAAAAGGCAGTGCTATTATCTCAGAAAAATACTTTTCCTAAATCAAGATGGTCGGATTCTCTCTATGACAAGGCCGAATTCCTCAAAGCATCATAGGCAAGAAAGGAAGAATGTCATTTAAGCAGTCTTCAAACACAGAGACTCCATATAATTTAAGATCCTATAACAGGTTGCACAAGTCCTTAATGTCACCCATTAAAAACAAAATAATAAGATAAAATTTACAAAGGGAAGCACGTTCAATAATGCTGTCCTTAACTTCTTTACTAGAAAGATCTCAATGAAAAGGAAAAACAAAGACAAAAATTAAGCAATAAATTGAAAGGAAAGCAAAATGCGAAATACATGATACCAAATTCACCCTCAAAAAAGAAAAGCAAACGCAAACAAGATTTTGCTGTCAGACTCTTAATAACAACA
Source organism: Lumnitzera racemosa (assembly GCA_024138005.1). Taxonomy (NCBI): domain Eukaryota; kingdom Viridiplantae; phylum Streptophyta; class Magnoliopsida; order Myrtales; family Combretaceae; genus Lumnitzera; species Lumnitzera racemosa. Next base: position 69,740,495 of record JAMXBC010000004.1, on the reverse strand, counting down.
AGAACAAAAATTCACTAAAATGTCATTGAACTGAATAACTGAAATAACAAAAAAAACTGCATATAAGGCAGGAAGAAAAGGTGATTGTGGAGAAATATTTTCTACCTTAATCACCTCATCAAGCAATTTCACATCCAAAATGCTCGGCACATACCCTGTGAAATAAAATTACATGTAAACAGTTGAGACATAGTCTTGGCACAACAGAAGAAATAGAGGAGCAGAAGTTAAAGTCCAAGTATACTGCTCTTTACCAGAATTTTGTCCAGATATTATGCTCCTTTCAGCAGGTTCAACACCAATTACCTATTTGCACATCAGTTAGAAACATAAATTACAACATGACAAGGAATTCAGAAATAAAGGACACATAAAGTGCAAAGATTTGCAGCTCATTAGATAAAAAAATCTACCACAATAAGCTACTGAAATAACTACATATACCTGAACTGAACAGATTTTTGAAACAGCAAATATTACTAGCACAGTAATAGTCCTTGAAAAGAGAAGATTGGTGGTCAACTCATGAACATGGAAAAACAGCAAAAGAAAAGCTAAAAAAAAGTATGATGTATTGTAAATCATCATCCTTAAAGCATTTGGTATATGATGTCATTTAAAAAAGAAGCATATATATTTAACAGTGAGCGAGTTGGAGTCATCTGGCCCCAAATACAGAGAAAGTTTCTCAGAGAATTAACAAGGCAAAGTTTGCAAGGCTACCTTTTGTAGGCATTTAAAAAAGAAGCATATATATTTAACAGTGAGCATGCTGGAGTCATCTGGCCCCAAATATAGAGAAAGTTTCTCAGAGAATTAACAAGACGAAGTTTGCAAGGCTACCTCTTGTAGGCCAGAGTTACAAAGAGGTAGAAGAGAAATGCTACATATTTGCATGTACAGATACAATGCTACATACATCTGGGAATGCATGTACATAATAATTATATGTACATTCACACACATATATATACATGTACATATATGTTATGATTGGCATTATAAGGGCTTGGACTCAAAATAATGCTGGCATTAAATTTATATTACAACCTTACCATCAACCTTCACAAACATAGTTTATGCTGCATGCAGAATTTATGCAAACCCTCAAATTCAATAATAGCTGTTGAATTCCAATATCTAGCATCATTGCTAGCAAGACTGACCACAAGGAATCTGGCATTTGAGTGATATCAGAGTATTAAGAGGCATCTATTAAGTTTTCAATCATTTTTTCAAAAGCTTTGACAAAATAGTCATCCCCCAGATGAAATCTTGATAAAAGCAAATTGAAGCAAGTGTATGCCTAGTCAAATAATGAATCTTGATGTCACGAACTTTGGAACTACCTTCTGACTACTGACTAATTTTCTTAACATGGTATACCTTGCTATGTTTCTTGATATGGGGTCATATGATGTGCTCAATGCATAAAAAATACAAGGCTGAGACGATCTCTCAACAAAATTATTAAAAATGATACTTCAGACTTGAACTTTTTCTAGGAAATTTGGAACTGCAACAGTAGACTAGAGCGAGCTGGAAACACTACACAAGAAATTTGTGCACACAAACTGATGGTAACATGATTATCAATTTATTTTGAGACCAACCTTGATTCCTCTATTCATCATTTTCAAGTAACGTCCAGCTCCAGTAACCGTACCACCAGTTCCAATTCCAGCAATAAATACGTCAACATTACCCATGGTATCCTCCCATATCTCAGGGCCTGTAGTTTGAAAGTGCACCTGTAATTCATTATCACAAACAAAACACAAAATGGTATTGGCTTATTCATCTTATAAACATGTTGTTAAGGAAAAAATCGTGGCAAAAATTATATATTCATGACTGAAGAGAATAACCTTACTGTTGGCAGTGTTATCAAACTGCCGAAACATGTATGCATTTGGTGTGCTAAGAACAATTTCCTCTGCTTTCTGAAGAGCACCTTGCAGGCCTTTCTCTGGATCGGTTAAGACAACCTCAGCTCCAAAAGCACGTAAAAGTATCCTCCTTTCAAGATTTATAGAAGCAGGCATTGCTGCAATAAGTTTGTATCCCTTTGTGGCAGCAACAAATGCAATGCCTAGTCCTGTATTGCCAGTGGTTGGCTCAACTAATACACTCTGTCCCAGGGGGGAAAAGATATGAGAAAACAATATTACCAATGGTATTAAGACCAAATACAAGACATGGTTTTGCTTTTTGGAAAAAAAAATAAAAGTAAAAAAGCATACCTTCCCAGGTGAAATCTCTCCTCTCTCCTCTGCGTCTGCTATCATATTATAGCCAATTCTGTGTCAATTTTTATCAACAAAGATTATCAGTTGTTTATGAAATATAATTAATAAAATTTTCACAACATAGTGAAAAATGAGACTTTATTGACTACATGTCAAATGACTATTTTTGCTGCCACGTACGGACAGTGTAATACTGTCAACATTTTAAGGGCATATGGTCCATCACGAACATAACAGATAAATCAAACATAAGCTACTGCATATGTTCTGTTGACCCTAGACACTCATAAGAGGAAAACTGAAACTGAAACTGACATTTCATCCAAAAATAGAGGAAAACTGCTTACCTAGCAATACCAAACGATGTGCAAAAGCACACTAATTAGAAAACAAAAAGCCAGCAAAATGTGTTTATAAACCTGCCTTCCAAAATAAGGCATCAAACACCAAAAGATCAGATATCTCTTTTACAGACAGAAAGTACCTATCCTTCACGCTGCGGCAAGGCTCCATGGATTCGAGTTTACAGGCAATATTCCCCACACATAATTTTGAAACCTTGTTGATGTATACCATGGGAGTCCTTCCAATTAACTACATTATACCACAAAGAGTTAGCTTGATTCAGAAATCAAAACGCTTCATACTTGAAACAAATACATAAAGAAAACAGTTATAAAAGGTTCTGGCCACTTGGAACACCATCCTACTGCAAGTATCTTTCTTCTTCAATCAAAGATTCTCCAATTTTATTCTGGAACGTTCTAGGGCAACTTCATACAAATATTAATCACCAATCTTACATGTTGCCAGCCACCGTATTACCTTCCACTGTCTCCGACCACTTGCAGCAAATTAAAGGGAGCAGGTCCATCGTTGGCCTAGTAGATTCACAAAAAAATAGAAGAAGAAGAAGAAGAAGAAGAAGAAGAAGGAAAGAAATTTCCCGTTTCCCGCTACTTGTTGGCCTGGATGTTATGAGTGACCAAGCAAGTCCATAGACATTGAGGTTTGACCTAACCTAACAGGCAAAAGAGAAATTTTTCCAAGAACGCTCAACTCAGCTCTATTGACATCATCCAAGTCCATTCATTCCATAAAAATTTTTCCGCTGTATTCCGCCAATCAAAAACAGCAACCTATGCTAAAATATCCAATGTGGCCTTAATTCTTTTATGTTCATCAACACATGGCACCCTATGACCAGCGGAAGTACATGCAGACGGGACACTGAATTGTGAGAGAGAAGCTTTATCCATCTAATCCGTCTATATACAATTAATGCCGAAAATTTTCAGATTGGAGAATTGAATAAAACAAACTTCAATTCTTTTAACTCGAACACATTTTCCAGCAATCGCGAATAAAAGGAGACCAACAGTTCAAAACAACATTCCAACTCAAATCCACATCCCATAAGGCATATAGAAAAGAAAACTACAATCACCCAAAAAATTGGGAATTTCATCAAACACATGAAGGAAGAAGCATTATTTTTTCTGTTTTTCGAACCTGAGTAACATCCTCAGCTACATTAACAGCTTCAAAATCATCATCTTCATCTTCTTCCTCCTCTTCAAAACCATTAACACTGTCATCATCTTCCTCTTCTCCTTCCTCAATATCGTCATCCTCGTAGTCTTGGTTTCTCGAAATGCAAAGAGAAGAAGGAGTGGCTTTGAATGGGATCCAAATGGGATTGCGTCTTGTTGAGAGCATAGGAGTTGGGTGTCTAGGAGTTTTAATGGAGACAAAAGGGAGTACAGGTGGTGAGGAAGAGAAGCGGTACAGAGAAGGGAGGAGGAGAGAGAGCGAAGATGATGATGAGGATGATGATGGTGAGACCAGTAGTTCTGTTGCCATGGTAGTCCCTTGCTGTTCCCGTTGTTGGGAGTTGAGACTTCGGGGAGGTTTTGGTTGCTGATACTGTTATTTGAGAGACAATTAATTCGGCCTTATTTTATTTTATTTTATTTTATTCTTCAAAAAGAAAACAATAATTCAAAGGAAATACCGTCTCAACAATTCATACTATTTTATTAAATCCACGATTATAATAGCCTCTTAGAGAATTAGAAGGCCCAGTATACTGTGATGTGTGATTTGATCGAAATTCTGATTTTACAGATTCAAAATGAGAAACTATCATCCCATTCAATCGAATCGAAATGTTTCGAATCTGACATGTTTCTTGAAAGGAGTAAGATAAAGCTCAGAATTATAGGTGTATAAAATATTCCAAAATAAAAAGGAGGAGGATTGGTCTATGTCGATTCAGTAACAAATAAATAAGACTTTTTAGTTGTACCTCGTGAAAAAAAAAAAAAAACTTTTTCAAATACAAAAGGTTAGATATATTTCTTTGATATTATAAGATATATGTCAGCCTGTTAGAAAAAATAAATAAATATGCACTAGACGGGAAAAGAAAAATAAAATATAAAAAAATCTAAAAATTGAGTTTTCAGAAAAATAATCCTGAAAATACAGTATCTAAAATTATCTTTTAAAGAGACGATATTAAAATAATTTTAAATTAAATTAAAATCGTTTTTCGAAAAGATAATTTGATATTAGGCAATGTAAAGTCATCTTTTTAACCCTATACTAAAATTAGCTTTTGAAAAGGGCTTTTAGTTCTAATATTGAAATTACCCTTGTTTCATATCTAAATTAAAAGCGACTTTTCAAAAAAATGATTTTATTACCCCTTTCTTCTTCCTTCTCCTCAATCTAAATAAATAGAAGGCTCTCTCTCTCTAAACGTCTAAAACCCCAATGCAATATCTCTCTTTACAATCTCAATTTTGCTTAACTACTAGTCAAATCGACAAATATATGCCTTGTTGTCATTTTCTCTCTATACACGAAGTACAAAGCGATACTTTATTTATAACTTGCATTCACTTGTACTTATCTATAATGGTGGGATCAAAATCATAAAAGTATCTCAACTTCCAATTTTTTTCATTTTAGTATCTAAAATTTAAATTTATTTATTTTAGTATCTCGACATTTTTAATGGGAAAACTAATAGTTTTGTTATAATAATCATTATCTTAATATGATAAGATAATAGTACCAACACATCAAGTTTAATTTTATTTTTATTTAAGTGCTCAAACTTCTTTTCTTTTTTTCATTTTGGTACATCAACCTTTTAAAAATAAAACAAATAAATGATTTATTCACATCAACTTTGGTAAAAATATTAGAAACATTCAATAAAATAATAATTAAGGATAATATATTAAAAAAAATTAAGAAAAAAAGCTCAAAATTTATTTGTACATATAGTTTTTGCGCGTACAACTTTTGAGAGTTTTTATGTCTCCAAATCCATTATGTTATTTATTATCATCATCATCATAATTATCATTAATATATCATCATCAACAATATATCATCATCATCATTTACTAAAATAACAAAAAAGAAAACAATTACAACAATAATAAAAACCATAATAATAAATAAATAAGAAGGAATGGTAAAACTGGGAACATACTCACTAAATTAATCCTTATTAATTTCCTTCTAGAATCTAACCACATATCTCAATTATTACTTAACCTACATTTACTAAAGTAATCCTTTATTAATCTTTTTCCCATTCTAACCCAATAAAATCATTTTCATATCAACTCATGATCCATTTCATATCAACAAGTTTAAATCAATATCATACTAACCCTTTTATCAATATAGAGCTAAAAATAGCTTACTCCATACCAACAAGTTCAACCATAATTAATTTAATTGGTATGTATCCATTTTCAATCTTTTTCTATCTATCTATCTATTATTATTATTATTATTAAATAATGATAATAATTATATAGTGTACAGAAGATTTTATTTGATGATATAAAAGCTTGCAAAAGTCAAATATTGTTTAAAAAAGTCACATTAATTAAAATTTGAAGATTTAGATATATTATTTTTTTAATATGTTGTAATTGTTCATTGTTATTTATTAATTTTTTATAACACTTTTACAAAGGTTATAATAAAGAATACTTATTTGTTTCATTTTAAAAAGTGAAGTACCAAAAAAAAAATTTAACCATTAAAATGGAAACAAAATGGAAGTTGATGTATTATATTATTATTTTACCATTTTATGAAGTACCAAAATAAAAAAAAATTGACCACTAAAATAGAAATAAAATGAAAGTTGATGTACTATATTATTATTTTACCATTTTATGACAATGATTATTATAATAGAGATACTAATTCATCTCATTTTAAAAAATAAGGTACTAAAATGAATAAATTTAAAGTTTAAATACTAAAATAAAAAATTATAAAAGTTCAGGTACTTGTATAGGCACTTATACGAGTTTTACCCCCTATAATGGTGAAAAATAACTTTGTATGTACATGCATTTATGGCACATTGTTACTCTCATTATTTATTTATTTATTTTCCTTCTAATTTGTTCACCTAGTATAGTTTATATGCATGTGTAATATGAAGTGTAAACACACATAAATGTTTTCAATTTTTTTCTTTTGAATTTTGGTTATATCAAATACTAATTCAATTGTTACATAGAGTATTATAATACTAAGTACTGATTCAACTCTTTTTACAAGTATGTATATGTACATTACAATTTAACTATAGTATTATCGGTATCAACGATTGTATTTCTTTAAGTAGAATACATGGTATTTATCAACATTGTGAATTTTATCGAGTTGTTATGACAAACAAGGTGAGAATGGAAATTTGAAAGTAGTTTGCTATACCGGAGGAAACATTGTGTAAGAAGAGATGAAGTGTACTACGATAGATGCCCGACAAAAGTAGTTAAGGTTCAATTGGTGCAACTTATGATTAGTTAATGGGTTTAATATATGATTGTCTTTGGGTTGCATGATGACTCATAGGGTTGAGTTGATCCATAGGTATCCTCTTGTAGGAGTTAGTAAGGATTTGTTTTGTATTGTACCTGTAAACAATGACTATGATGTCTAGTAGCTATTAGCATTCTCCCAAGGATGCGATGGAGTTAGTGGCTCAGTAAGGATGTATGTTGAAATTCATGAAATCAATATCCATATAACAACTAAGTACAATTTGGGAGAACATAAGAGCAATGTTAGGTTTCAAGTTGAAACCCATGTGTATGAATCTCAACCAGCTCCACTTACTGAAAAACCGAGTAATAGTAACTTGCCCTGTCAAGCTAACATTTTGATCACAACAAAATCCAATAGAGATATAGATGCAAATAATGAATTAGCTTATAAGGACATAGCTTAAAATTCAAATGACACTAATTTTAATGATGGTATTAGTGCAACTAAAGGTTGGATTCAAACTATAGATGAAGCTCATAAGTTGTACAAGAGGAACAATTAGAGGCATGGGTTCACCACAAATATGGATGCGATTGGTACAGAACTTGTGTCATTCTATACAACTAATGTAAATAATGGACTTATATCCTAAGCATGTAGTTCTTAAAGAAAGACCATGTCGTCTAAGTTGTGAAGATAATCATGTTTTTAACCACCATAACTTTATTGTCATGGAATCAAGAAAACAAATGGTTTGTTAAATTTGCTGATAATGATAAGGATTGTAGGTGAAGGCTTTGAGCATACCATAAAAAAGCATGTTAATGTTTCCAAATCACTAGATTTAAAAGTCTATACACGTGCTTAAATCCTACTATTAGCCAGGACCACCCTCAATTAGACTTAACCACCTTATCTTGTTATATTATTAAGGAAGTATAGGAATGGCCAAGTATTAAGGTAAAACATCTCCAAGCAATCATTTGCAAGCAGTATGGATATATTGTACACATAAAAAGATAAGGGAAACTAGCATAAAGCTATTGAATAAGTTTATAGAATGTAGGAGGAATCATATGTAATGTTTTTACATCAATTATTTGCTATGCAAGAGGCTAACTCGGGTACAATGGTTGAGTGGAAATGTTAAGATACTAACATTATGAGTAATGTATTCTTTCATAGAGTGTTCTCTACTTTAAGTTTATGTATTGAAGCTTTTGTCCATTATAGGTACCATACTATACCTCACTCTTGTGATACTAGTTAACTAATAGCTTGTCTCATATGTGTCGAGTTTGAATTTCCAGTTTTACTTTCCTTAGTTTAATTGGTATTAAACCATATCCCATTTGATACTAATACTCGAATAAGAATTAAGGAAAATCTTATTTTTCTATAAGTTTTGAAAATTTTGGAATTACCACCTAACCGAGGTTAAGAAAGAGTTAAGTTAAAACTAATTCGATAGATTTATTTTAACTTAGTCACTAATCTACAAAAAAAAAAAAAAATTTAAAAAAAAAGATATTTTAAAACTAGAGATACTAGATTTGGGAGCTATCATATTAAACCCTAAATGGGTACTACTTTTATTCTTCTATATTTAATTTTATTTTTCAAAATACCCTTATAACTCAAAAGAATAGTTCCAAATTTACTAATAACGAAAATTTAATTTTATTTACAAAAAAGAGAAGAATATAAGAAACTAAATTATTTACAAAAGGAAAAATAAAATAAAAAATTCTTATTTTAAGTTGCCTATAATTACCTGCATGTGCCCACATATAAGTTATTCGGGATTAAACTTCCTATAATTCATTATAAAAACTTTATTGTGTTAGTTCGTTTTATTTTTGAAAATCACTTAGCTTTATATTTTTGTTTATTTCGTTTTTATTTAAGAAAAATTCTAGAAAAGAGTCTTAACCTTTGAAGATTTCTTTTTTTTTTTTGAAAAATTCTAAATTAAATCCTAATTTTAAAAGAGATTCACTTGTTAACTTGTTTTTTTTTTAAGGAAAAAAATATTTTTCTAAGTGAGAAAAGGAAAAATTGCCTTTTCTTTCTTAAAAGGAATTTTATTTTATTAAAAGGAAGAAAAAAGGGAATGGAAAAAAACGTCTTTTGTGAAAAGCCCCTTCTTCTTCTTCTTTTTTTTCATTTAGCTTTCTTTCTCCTTTTTATTTTTTTTATAATGAAAATAAAAATTATTTAATGAAAAGAAAAATTATATATATATATAAATATATATATTTGAAGGGTTGAAACAAAAGAAGGAAAAAATATAATAACAAATAAACAACAAAAGGAAAGAGAAAATTAGACTGACTCAGTACAAGGGAACGAGTTATGTGTAGGTCAGGAGTGGAGATGTCAAGTCAAATCCGAGTCGTCTAACTCGATCATGTACATAGTACATGACTAGCATAGAGAAGGAGGCAACAATGTTAAGGGATATTCCGAGGTGTTTTAGCGGTTAGCACTTGAGGGAACCATCATTCTCATGCAATTTTATTGGGGATTGGGGATTTAGGAATGATACCTTGGCCAATTATGGTCGTTTTAGTGGTGGCCTGTGTTAGGTGGTGAATGGTGGTTATGAGTGACATGTATGGTAGCTAGAGGTCGAAGAAGAGTTAGGTTACATTTTTTGGGGTGACAAACTCAACCAAGTGGTTAGTTTTGGTCAGGGATGAGCAAAAGGGATGTTTCATAAGGTAGAGCTTACAGTGGTTAGAGTTTGGATGGGTGGTGATGGTAGTTGCGATAAAGCACACAGCATTGGTCAAGAGGAAGTCTGTTGGGTAGCTTCGGCTATAGGGAAGCTAGCTATATGATTCTTTTTGCTCCAGCTACTTTGAGCTTAAGCAAAATCTATGTAGAGATTACATGACCTAAAACATAGAGAGAGAAAGAGCTCAAACTTGTATTTGTGTGAGTGATTCTCATGTTACCGATCTCTAAAATGATTTCCTAACACCCTTCTTATACTATTTAAGCTTCACTTTAGCTTGGAATGTCACTAATAGCCATTAATTTAAAGATTTTGAATTAAAGATTTTGGACCATTTTTAAAGCAAATTGATTAGATTTGGATTCAAAAAATGATAAAACCATATTGCCTTGATCTCGTTTTTACTTAAAATAGTTGTTGGAAGCTTTTATTTTTAATGTGGATGTGAGAATCAAGCTTTGTCCATTCCAAGAAAAATCCGTACATTAATTTTTTTTTTTTCCAATTTTCAAATCTATTTTTGACCTTCTTAGTGTTTGAACTTAAACAAGAAATAGGTACCGATGTAAAGCCTACTAAGTGTACTTAGTGATTTCATCATTTATTTGATGAAATTACGAAGAGAAAAGAGTTGAAAATTGTCATGAAGTAGGCTACTCAATCGAGGAAAGCGCGAGAAAAGGAAGAAATCCATGAGAAAGAGAAGAAAAAGAATTATGTCAGCCAATGGTAAACCGATACGTGGCATATGCGGGATTGAAAAAATTTTAAAAAGGTGTTATGTACCTACTAGGAGACTCAAACTCTACCCTTCCTTATTTCCATGTAAACTCATTACCATTGGTCCATTAGCCTATGCACTACTCATATTTGCAAACAAATAACAAATATAGACTGAGTTAACCTAGGCTAGATTCAAACATTAAATTAAAGTCTAGGCCCAAACAATCCCTTTATGAATATTTATTTAAGACAAAATCCAAATAGTATTAAAATGCCCAAACCCTTTAATTTATTTCTATTTTATTCTAAATAAACTATATATTTTTCTAATATTCTACTATATTCTTCTAATATTCTAATATATTACTAATCCTATTTTCTAATATCCTAAACTTTTTTTCAGTTTTTTTTTTTATATTTTTCAAAATTTTCTACTTTTTTGTATATTTCTAGATTTTCTTTTCTTTTCTTTTTAATTAAGAGCATTTTCTACATTCTAAAGAAAGAAAAAAAAATGTAAAAACTATAAAGGGCAAAAATGAGGTTTCTACAATATATAAATGGTTGAACTAATCAATTTATTCTATCTAAGCCAGTGATTTCCATTGATGGTACGTTTTTATCCAGAAAGTACAAATATAAGTTACTCATAGTAACCAAAGTTGACAATGAAAACCATATCCTCTCACTTGTATTTGTATTGATAGATGAAGAATATTAGGATAACTGAGGTTAGTTCTTGAAGTGTGTTTTCATATACATGATAAAGGATCATGCAGACATATGCTTGATCTCCAATCATCATGCTAGCATATGGTTCATAATTGATTATCAAAATATAGTGTGGCCAAATGGTTTGTCATGGTGCTAATGTATCCACTACGTTGTTAGTAACTTTAATTCCTAAGCTAAAAACATGGAATGTAAAGAACTGATTCAAGAAAAAAAAAAAAAAAAGAGCAACATATCTGTAGATACTCATTTTTTCCACCTTTAGGATTCTTTTTTTATTAAGCCAAATTTGAAAACAAAAAAATAATAAAAAATTATTTTGAAGAAAACTTAAAAATAAATAAAATAAAAATTAAAAAAAAATAAAGGAAAAATAAAAAAATAAAGTGTCAAGTTGAATAAAGTTGTTTAGAGTCAGATTGGACAATGGTTGAAGATGTACATTCAATTTAATAAATTCTGACTCTTAAATAGTCGAGCTTCGTTAAAATATTTTTTAGTCCAATCCAATATAAATGGAATTTTAGCTAATTTATTATGGAATTTTATCTAATTTATTTTGGGCTAAAGAGACTTAAAATTTATTACATAGGTTAACATGTATATTGCGCTAAACTAAAATAGACTGAGTTAGGCTTAAGATAGAAAGCCTAAATCCATGTAAGGTTTTTATAAACTAAGTTAAATCTCCAATGAATTTAATAAATCCAATTTCAGTACATTATATCTTATCAATGTTGAATTTGTTATGGTTGAATCTCCATCCAAAAAGCTCCAAAAGATTTAAATTTATAGCCTATAAATAGTGGATGATTGGTTGTAAAAAATACATTTTCAGAATTCACAACATGCAACACAATTTCCGATACCCACCGCTCTTCACATATGCAATTTCCAACATACAAACACTACACATTCATGCCACAATTATACAAAACAATATTCGCAATTTTCTTTAAATTCTTGCCCATACACTCACTCACCATAAATACCATTCACTTTCATACACTCACATTCGCATATCACAGACACACACACTCATCATGCTTACACACATGCACAATCATGGCTACATACACACTTGTCTCACGTACGACACTCTTTCATGCACAATCACACACACTGCACTGATCACATATATACACACCTACACTTCACTCACTTAGGCATGTATATGTCCAAATTTGATCATACACACATAGTTTAAATTTCACATACGTGTCCAGATTTTGCACATGTTTACGATCAAATTTCAATACATACACACGATCAATTCCATACCCACGTACATGAACACTATCCATGATTGGATCGTGATCATTTCACAACATAGACATGTCGATCATGCACGATTCGACCTGTTTAGATAATTGAATAAAATTTTTTTAGTTAGTTATTTATCTCATCTTTTTAGTTAATCAATTTATTTTACTAACTTGTTTTTTAGTATATTTTTTTTATATAAATTTTAATAATCCTCAAGTAGTTTTGCAGTTTTTAGATAATTTGTAATTTTTGATACATTTAGTTAAATTGCATTTTTAACCAAAATTTCATTTTTTGAAATGTTGCATATCTTTTCTTCAAGATCTATATTTTTAGAGAAGCTATGTATCTTAATATATTTTACATTTAGGATTTAGAAAAAATCAATTTTGACACATAGTAATTTAAAAAATAAATAAATCTAAATTAGAGTTTAAAAAAGATTTAATTAGCTAATATTTTAAAAAAAGATTTGTGAAATTAGATATTTGTAGGCTTTTTTTAAATAATAATTTCGTAATTAACATAAATTGGACTCGATTGCTTTAAAAAGGTCCACCCATTAAATCTTTTCTAACAAAAAAAAAACTATATTGATTTGATCTAAACTAGTGAGCACTAAGCACTTCTAAGGCAACTATAAAAAAAAATTTTAAAAATTCTTCCTTTTCTTGAAAATTAGGAATAAAAAATCATAAAAAAATTAATTTTCGTTATATTTTTGCATATTTGTACATATTTTAGTACTTTTTAAAAAAATTATAAAAAATAAAGCCCATTAGTTTTTTTTTTATCTTTACATGTGACTTAATCTTAACTAATTAGCTCTAAGGTTTTTTTTTTTAAAAAAGAAGGGAAATTAAAAAATCGATACTTTTATATATAAGTATTCGTGAGCTTCAATTTTTTTTTTTTATTTCAACATACATATATAAGTGTATTTCTTGACTACAAGTTCAAAATGATTCTATTCCTATAATTTAATATTTATCGACCTTTATTGCATGACATGAGTTTGTAACATATTGCATTAATTTTATACTACATACACACTAACACACACATATATATATATATATTGTTATCTTTGATTTTTTTTTTTTGTATTATATGGTTGCTCTTGTATTTTTTTGTAATATAGGTATTATGTATTTTTTTTGTTCATTTTATAAATAAAAAGTAGCACAACAAGATTTAAGATTGAACCCACTAAATTACATTAAAATTTTTTATAGGTAAGCAAATGACTATTAGTGCAGTGTTTTAAAAATACATATATATACATATATATCATGAGTAAGGAGTTGCAATTTTATTATTTTCCCATGTGACATATTGGTTGAACGATTTTTTCTATTTATTTTCTTTTTTTCATTTAAAAAAATTCCTCTGTAAACTATTAAGATCTCTACACTTTGTCTCTATCTATACTTATAGAAAAAATTCTATACTCAATAAGGGCCTAGCGCATATATACTCAAAATAATGTAATTATAGCATTATAATAAAGTTGCAACCTAAAAATTTTTACGGTAATAAATTATTACACTATTATTTAGTCGCTAGCCTAGCATGTGTGTAAGTACCCTTTTACCATATGCTAATTATTTGTTCTTTTTTGTTACTCTATTATTTGTTGTTGCTTATTTCTATTGATAATTTTATACCATAACACATGCATGTAACTTAAAAAAAAATAAGAATAAATAAATAAATCCTTTGACTTGTAAATGTCATCCACAGAGTGTCTCATAATTATCTTTTTTGTGACATTCAACACCCTTCTTGTAAAATTATAACCTTTTAATTACAAGTTGTTTCCTTTGAAACTTTGTTGTCCTCATCATGTCGCTTCTAGATTTTTTCTTTTTTCTTTTAGCCAATGTTAGCAATTTAGTCACCGAAAGCATAGATTCTCTTTAGCATCTATTAGGGTTTTTAATATTTTACTCTTGTAAATAAGTTATTACCCTCGGTTGTTAACTTTGTAAAATAGCTACTACTTCTTGTTAACTTTCTAACTTTGTTAGTCATTCCAATAAGTTAGGAGATGTCGGTAACCTTGTTTCTAACATAAGTTTTTGTAATATAAGTGTTTTTAAATCTTTTTGTTAGAATAAAGTTTTTAAAAAAAAATAGAAATTTTTCAAAATGAAAAAAGAAACTGCTAATGAGTAGGAATTTTATAAACTTTGAGTTATTACTTTTGAGCTGTTCAGGCTATTGTTAAAGCCCATAACCATTCATTTTTTAAGCTAAGATAATTTATAACAATGACTCCGGCCTAAGCCTAATCCTGGTAGTCACTCATTCTAAGCCTAAAGTGCTTTGTAGCTTATGAGTTAAACCTAATATTGAAGGGTAAAAGGAGAAAGTACATTGGAAATTGATAAATGAAAATGGTAGAGGCAAAGCCCATTTCCTGGAAAAGCCTAAGCCAAATACAATCCTTGAGGAGAAGCCCATTATTAGACTTTTTCAAAAGCCCTAAACACAAAAGCTCAAACACAAACCACAGACATCTCTACCTATTTCAACCTACGTCAAGCTAGGAAAAGCCCAAACACGTAACTTATTAACTTCCCTAGAACTTTGTCCATGTACTAATCCTTTCTAAGCCTAAAGGGACCTAAACATTCACTCCACGAAGCTGGCCCACTTGCTCCAACCTTAAAACAAAGCATGAAGTTTGTCTCCATTATGAATTATTCTATAAACAAACCTAATGAGCTTAGGCTAAGTGGACAGCAAACGGGGTAATCTTTTAAAGGTAGAGGGGCATGTGACCTACTAGAGCTTTATAGAATATCCGGTCTTATCAAATGAGATTGGGGCAGATAGGGGCAAACAAACAAAACACTTTAAAGTCTTTTTAATAAGAAAGTATTTTGTTATTTGAAGTGTTTAGAATGATCAGAGGTAAGCTTTAATCCCAAAAATTGACCTAAAACACTATGAGAGTTAAAGATTAGTAATATGAAAGTATTCATGTATCTTAACTCGGTACATTCTAATTAATATCTGTAAACCCTACTTTTAGTGGGCCTAAGACTCGATTAAGAGTACCCTCCGAACGTTCCTAAAGATCAACTAAACTAAAAACTTAAGTTTATATTTAGAAACGAATTAAATTTTTACAATTCAAAAGCCAATTGTTGATAAAACCCGAGCTTGAAGAACTACGAGCTCTAAAGCTACTTAAAACCCTAAACCTTAAAACCATTAAGGACGTTTAACCCTAAATAATTAATCGATAATTTAATTTGAATAATTTCATTCAACTTTAAAAAATTTTGACAATTCTACAAAAATCAAATCATAAATTACAAAACAATGTAAGATAAAAATCCTAAAACAATTTTCTATAAGGCTATGCCCTTATCTTCATGTATAAGTCTTACACATAAATAAGTAGACCAACCAATCACCTTAGATAACTTATCAATTGAGAGTTTGAATCATTTATCAATTGATAACTTATCAAAATCTAGTGATAAGACAATTTCCTTATCACCTCTTCACTTATACTACATATGGACAATTTTTCACAAGAATTCATAAACTTAACTTTAATAAAGGAGACAAGACCACTCCATGGCATAAAAAGACTTCCAATGACAGATCTAAAAAGGGGAGAAAGGGGGGCCATGTACTTGTCATTCACCCATCAATCACTTCTTCTTACACATCATTATTCACCCCTTAATGCTTACATCATCAAGAGTTACAATTGTTGACTTTATGTAAGCTACAAGACAATACTTTCAAGACATTTAAACACTCCTTCTCTCTCCATTTCCAACCGGCCACACTCTCCACCATTTCTCTCCCTTTTAATTTCACTTTCACTTCATCTTTCTCTCTTTTGAAACAAACATAAAAAGGGGAAACAACCTTACCCCACAAAATCAAATTTTTGCATTTTGAAGCTTCACCCACGACATTATTTTCCCTTGTTCTTGTATCATTTTCTTTCACCATCTAAGACCTTTTAAGACCATTAGAATCTTCCATAAACTCCATACCAAAAGAACAAAAGATTCGGGTTTCAAAAGGTAGCAAAAAGGAGGAGGCAAAGTTAAGAGCTAAAGTGGAACCTTAGTGCATAACCACCACACTTTGCGTTAAGGACGAGTAAGTATTTCTTATGATGTATGGATTAGTATTTATGTTAGGAGACTTGGATTTCTTGAAGATATGAGTAAGGTTTAAGTTGTTAGAACACCAAAAATCGTTTTAAGAAACAAACCATAAAACCTTTACATGAAGTTGAAATATGAGCATGTAAAGTTGGTGTTTTGTGAAAACATTTGTTTAATGCTTTGAATGGAAGATTTTAAGCTAAGAAAATCTTGAAATGAGAACTTTAATAGAGGATAAGCATGCTGGACGTGAGGGTTCCATAGTCATTTGAATGTTGATTTTGTTTCCATTAAGTTAAACATACTCAAATCTAGACTTAAGTTAAGGAAAAATCCATCACATGAAGTTTTATGAAGAAACCAACTTTGTATGACATGAGCTATGATATGGGAGTGGTATTAATTATAAGATCTTTTATTTCTTTATGTGTAACATGAGTTAAAGGATCATTTGATGGAAGGAAACTTAAGTTAAGATTTGTACACAAGTAGTTAAGTGCATAATCTACCACCTAAACTTAAGGAAATGATGAAACAAGCTGAAAAACCAAGTAAGGACCCCTTAGGACCATCATGAACAGATCTGGAATGTGGAAAAATGAGGCCTAAAAATATGATAAAAGTGAAAGAACAAAGTGAAAAGATTAACTAAAGCAAGTATAGTAAGCATATAAAGCCCAAAACTCAAAACTGAGTTTAAAACTCCCAAAACAAGCCTAGAACTCTAAGATGGGCCTTCGATAAAAATTTGACCAGCACCTTAAAGTACTAAGAGAGGTTGTTTTGAAGCCTATAAGAAATCCACCTAAGACCCCATAAGCCCACCGAAGTCATTAACTTTAGTTTGAACAAAAAATAAGCCCATTTGACGACTTAAGCCCACTAAAGGGCCTAAGAAATGGTTGTTAGCCTTAGGAATATAAATCAAATTTGTAAATCTGATCTCAAGGAGTATTTTAAGCTTAGGATAAAATCTAAATACCAAGCCCAAATGATTCCTCAAGTTATCAAAAAGCCCATTTATCAAACAAGGCCCAAAAACACTCCAACGCATGAGGAACGCTACTATTCTGACCCATGGACAGAATTGTATACCTAATTTCGAAAATCTAATCTTACCATGTTAAAGTACACTCGAAAACGATGAATATTGACTATAAGATCATAAAAATCGGATTTAAAACGAAAAAGTTATACGCGATTGAACTTTAGGTAAAAACCAGGAAAAATTACGAAAACTAGTTAAGAATATAACTTAAGGAAAATTTACTTAGTTTCTTAAGTTTGCTTCAATTCCTTATAAAAATTATTTCAATGACCAGGGGACACCATTTACGGAGATGACTTGCCTCCGGATTACTTTAACTGACTTATATGGCAGAGTGAGTAAATTCCCGATGACTCTTTACTTGATTGTGCTTGTAAAGTAGATGCACATAATCTTATATTTATAAATTTGGATGCTTGTAGGATATGGGAGATGCATGTGCATGAATTTGTAGATGAATGTGATGACTTGTTAATTATATATAATAATGGGAATTGTTTGTATGAATATATACATGTGAATTGTATGGAATGAAATTGGTTGATCACCCTAAAAATCAAGTTAATCACTTATATAATTAAGAACTCAAAATGAATCATGCATTCCCCATATTGCATACGGATAACACCGACTGCCGCTTCACGCAGAAGATGGGAAAGGACTCACAAGAATACGAGTTTCCTGCAGGATTGGGCACTAGCTATGCCATCATATATATTGAATCTCTGTCTTAACTGTCACGCCCCGAAGCAGTAGAGTCGTAACAGCCCCGCCGTGTAAACCTAACTAAGATAAAAGTTGGCCTTACAACCGCTATCTTAGACCTGATCTACACAAGGCGTCCACAACTAACCCGCTTTAAAGTAGACAGTTTGTAATTGAAATAAATCATTTACTTATACAAGTGAGGAATTATATATATGTTATAATTCAGTTATTGCAGTTAAAGTTTACAATATTTTTCTATAGTACTTTTCTATATCATTACATCATTCGGAAATGAAAAATAATAAAAACTTAGACCTTAAAAATATGTGTTTATTCTTTAATATTTTTCCTCACTCCCCAGGATCCAGCAGTTGCTAGCTTCAGAGTAGTTGTTGCCGCTTCTTAGCCAGCACCTGCACGACGTCTATAAGGATGTGAGCGACCACAGCTCAGTAAATTAGGACGGAGGACTTAAAACTATACCATATACACAACAAGGTTTTCAATCACTTATTAAGTGCAATGCATGTGCAAGCAAATGCCATCGCACGACGTTGTCCGGCCCGTCGTGAAATTAGAGAAATTACGCCCGCTCTAATCCGGGTTGAGGAGTTGCCGTTAATGCAACAGCTCACGACTAAACCCAGGCTTGTGTAATGGAGACCTTGCTCCTCCCGTGACTACCTTCGAACCACTGTCTTCACCCTCACCGTGACCTCCTCTCCTGTCACTTAGTTCGACTGAGGATGAAGAAGGGACCATTTTGCAATCCTGCGCTATCCCTTCCGAAGGGGTCGATATTTGGCCGGAGAGTCCTAAGTTCCCCTAACGGGTTGCCATGCATGTCCGATTATGATTACTGGTCGGATATTTAATTAAGTCCAGTTTAGGGTGATCAATCCTTTCATAGAAGTCATACAATATGTGCCAGAGCAACAAACAGAATCATAGCATCACCCATAATTAAGCACATGCACACATTCTCTATCTAACAAGCACAACCAAGCATAATCTTAAGCCTCCAAAATACAGCATCGTATTAATCCCAACTTACCTCGACTCCTCGCTCACTCACTCGAGGTCCGATTTGCTCAGACCATCGCTGATCATCCCTATAACACGAACGTGGTTTCAGTATTTCATATAATATTATAAGTTCATCTTATCCTATAACGCTTATTGTTAGGTTTTGTTTAAGGTTTAATATGCCTAATTATCTAGGTATTAAGTCTTTTATAATTATTTTAGGTTTGGGTTTAGGTTCGGGTTCCGCATCGATTTCTAAATTAGATTCTAGTTCGATTTCTAGGTACTGTTTTGTACCCGGACCCTAGAAATTTATTTCAACTCATAATGTGAAACTAACCACATTATTTCCAGATACCCTAAATACGATTACTATCCCTAGTCAGCATTTTATTCCATCCGGTACACTTAAATCCGTATTAGTATACCGAATTAACTCATATTGTGAGAAATTTTTACATTTTTCATATAATTACCTAAAATTGAATTTTGTTTCAGATTTTTTATGTTCTGATTTTCACTATTTTATTATCTAATTAAACCTAATTTTTCCATATTTATTAATTTTTAATTCTACATATTCCTAATTTTCTACATTTACCACATAACACCTTCATTACTTATACTTAACACTCCATACACTAGGATCAGGTTTCCACATCAGAGATTAACATCCCTAAACATCTAATTACTATCTCAATCAGTAATTAACATCCTAATCACCTAATTAACTCTAAATCACCCAATTTTACCATCATTTTAGGGCTAAAAATTAATTTAAAAATTTCAAAAATTAATTTAAAAAAAAATGGCTTCATAGCACTGTTCTATATCACATGAGCATCCTATAGAAAAAAATTAAGCTCCAAACTACACTCCTAAGGTCATTTATTTCTAAACCGAAATGTGCTCGGTTTTGCATGATTTCTTAAGGATCCTATATTACAGGACATGTTTTCATCTAAATAATATTTTTCCTACAAACTACATACAAAAATATCCCAGAATAACAAAATTCATAATTTTCTAATTATATTTACTATTTTTAAAAAATTTCACAAGAATCGGGCTGGAATTTGGACTCACCGGTTTGGGTGGCTCCGGCCACCGCGGGCCGCCGTGGCCTTGTTGGCCGGCCTGGGCGCTGCCACCACCGTGTGGTGGTGGTGGCCGTCCACTCCCAGCTCCTTGTATGCTGTGGGTTCCCTTTAAAACCCCTAACTACACAGTTTTCTTTTCTTTTTTTTTTCTGGATTTTCTCTCGATTTTTTTTTGTGTTTTGATTTTTCTCAAATCCTAAACTAACCAAAGGACTTCTGGAATTTTTTCCCCTATTTATAGATAATTTTAGAAATTAATGTGCATTAATTTGATGGGATTTTACACCAATTCCATGATTTTTGGCTTTTTGTTTGTCAAATTCTTATTGGTTAATTTTTTTCTTGCTGACCACGACCTTATCTTGTTACAGCTTATCCTCTTCTGATTTTTTTGATTTTTTCTATAATTATTTTGTATTTTTCTTTAATTTTTTGCTTAGTTTTAGGCTAATTTAGGTAATTACGCGTATTTTTATCTACACGTAAATATATGTGGGGTACACGTGAACATTCCTAAATATTATTTTGGTCATTCTAAAATTTTTATTATACATATAATCTATCTCTAGTAATTTATTAGTTATTTCATTACACTTTTCACATTTTCGATGATTACTACCTATTATGCTTAAAATTTGAAAATTTTATAGTCTCCTATTTTACTATTTATTTTCTTAAATTTAAGTTTACGGGGTCATTTTTACTAATATTTCTCTCAATAATTTATAATTTGGGTGTGATCGGATCCTTTAGCCGATCGCCCTAAACCTTGGGTTCTAAGTTCAATCTTACGATTACTTAGCTGAACTTTGGGGCTTACATTAAGCTGATGGGCTTACTAGGTGCTGGGAGACGCCAACCGTCGGCGAGGGGCCAAGTCTTATGGCTTCTGCTTAGGGCGTGTGTTTGTGGATTGCGGGGGCCACCGCACCGCTAGACTTAGAATTTTAAAAAATATGATTTGTTTTTGGTAAAGGAAGTATATATATATATATATATATAGAGAGAGAGAGAGAGAGAGAGAGAGAGAGAGTTTTATTTTGGTATGAGCATGATAGTGCAAATGAAATAAAACCCAAGGTCTAGAACCCGAATTTTGGTTTGGGTCGATTAATTATCTCCAAACCCCGACTTCAGGGGACGAAATTCTGAGTCGTATGCAGTTCCTAGGTTACTGCATGCGTTGTTCGGCATACTGTTTGTTCGGCATACTGTTTGTTCATGCATTCATATGATTGTGCATATAATAAACTTTTGCTATGTAGTACTGATGAGGGCATTTATCTCACTAAGCGTAAACTTACACCCCCATAAATTTTTGTTGGTGTAGGAACCTCTTCTTCAATCCGGGCCGAGGCATGCCCGTAATAAGTCTCGTGTAGAGACGGGTTGGAGCGATCAGAGAGCGAAGAGGACATTTTGTAATAGATTATAGATATTTAGATACTTTTATGTATTTATGCATAACTTAGATTTTATGCAGTTCCATTATGAATTGCATTTGTTTGTAATATTGATTTGGTGTGGGTCTCACGAGCCCATACAATTAGTTAATTTATAACATAGAAGAAATTTTACTTAAATTGCTCTATATTACTTGTCTATGGGCCTAGCGGTAACGTAGAGTGGAAGGAGCCTTGTGTGTCGTGTGAAAGGCCTATGATCAGCAATGGGGTTGATAATAGACCTTTATACGGTATACGGTAACTTATCACAACAACGATACTGTTGGGTCGTTATAATATCACCAAGGCCTTGTTAGTGGACTGGAGTACTAATTAAGGACTCAAAGGTGATACTTAGAATACTCGAGCCTGATGCGATTAATTTCACATTTAGGTTCAAAACGTATTTTTAGGATTTACGTATAATACTTATAGCCAAAACCGATTTTGAACCTAAATTAGAAACCGATACGGAAATTGAATCAGAACTTAACCTAATTAAAAAATAATTGTTAAAGATTTGAAAACCTAGATAATTGGATATATTAAACCCTAAACCAAATATAACAATAAGTGTTATAGAATAAAACCAATCTATAGCGGTTATATGGAAAACTAAACCAATATTTGTATTATAAGGGTTTTTGGCAATAGCCAGTATAAGTCACACCTAGAGTGAGCAAGTGAGGAGTTCAGGTAAATTGGGATTAATACATTATTGTATTTCGAAGTACTAATTTATAGTATTTGGAGGCTTGAAATTGTACTTGATTGTGCTTATTAGATAGATGGTTATGTGTATGTATTTGTTCTGAGTTGATGATATGATGTTGATGTGCTACTTTAACTTATACAGTGTGATTTGTATGAAATGATTGATCACCCTAAAAAAACCTAATCAAATATTTGACTCATAAATCTAAACTAGACCTGCAAGTAATACATTAGGGGAATATTAGGATTTTTCAGCTAAATACCAACCCCTTTAAAAGGTATAGTGCTGGATGGCATAATTGGTCCCGTTTTCATCCTCAGTCGAATTAAGTGACAAGTGAGAAGGTCATGGTAAGGATAAAGTCAATGGTTTGAAGATAATCGTAAGAGGAGCAATGTCTCCATTGCATAAGCCTGGGTTTGATCGTAAGCTAATGTATTAACAGAAACTCCTTAACTTAAATTAAAGCGGATGCAATTCCTCTAATCTCACGATGGGCCGGACAATGCCATGCGATAACATATGCTTAAACATGCATTGCACCTAATAATTTAGTAGATAACCCTGTTTGTGTTTACTGTATGGTTTTGAGTCTCTGTCCCAACTTACTAAGTTATGGTTGCTCATATCCCTATAAACCTTATTGCAGGTGCTAACTAGGAAGCATATTACATTTACCTTGAAGCTAGCAACAGCGAGATCCTATGGAATAAGAATATAAACTAAAAACCAAATATACTCTCAAGTATAGATTATTCTTTAAAGCTTTTAGTATTAATATATAAATTACTTAAGTAGATTAAGATTAATTTGCTAAATCTTGTAAAAATACTTAAGTTATTTCAATCTAAGTATGTATCATTCTTAAGTTCATAAGTAAATAACATACTTAATTTATGAATTGTTTACTTCAAAATGGATTAATCGTGAATACCTTGTATAAATCAGGTCTAAGATAGCAATTGTATGACTAGTATTTATCTTAGAATGGTTTATACGGAAGGATTGTTATAACTCTGCCACTTCGAGACGTGATAGTTAGGGCCATCGATTTTGGAGAGAAGGATATGCTCACTTATGCTTGCTTCAGTTGTGTCAATTTATGAGCAATAATTGTCACAAATAACTTGTTTCTTTAGAATGAAGAAGAGCTTCAAACTGTATACACCTCAATCAAGCCTATACTTTCATTCAAATACCTCAAGCCTATAAACTCTTCCCAAACACTCCAAAGCCATGTATGCTTCATGAGACTTATACACTTTGAACTCATCTTTCTAGGGCTTTGAATCTCCTTAAATGGAAACCCGAACACATGGAAGGTGATTACCTTTAAAAAACAAAAGAAAGAAAAAAATAAGAGAAAAAGGAAAAAGAAAAAAAGAAAAAAAAGAAGGAAAAAAGGAAAAAAAAAAGAAAGAAGATAAAGATAAAAAAGAAAAAGAAAAAGTAAAAGTAAGGTAATCACATCTCAAAGGGCAGTTCTTGAGTGTTCCTTAACACTTCAAAGCAAAAACCTAAGCAAGTAAGCAAGAGATTCTAAGCCCAAAGCAATGAAACTCTAATTTAATAGTCCCACCCACTATGCCACCCTTAATGAAACTCTTTTAACCAAAGAATTTGATTTATCTTAAGCAATGATTGCTCATGAAATTGGAGCAAGCCCATCTTAGCATTTCTTAGTACGATTCCTAACTTGTAGACTTGGGTTGAGATATTAATTTTTCAAAATTGGTCAAACACATCCATATCTCATTTTGTTTAAGCTAATAACCAAAAGTATGTGTTACAACCTTAAGGAAAAAGACCCATCAGATCAATCAAAGTGTATTACTTACAAGACTTACCACAATTTTTGGAATCATAGTCGAGAGTGAAAACAAACCATTTGCGAGTATGAGAAAGTCCTCTTTGACTAAACAATTCAGATAATTATGGTACTTTTTCTAGGATGAAACTTATGTAAAAGTCAAGCATGCCCTAAGGGCCAGGGAAGCACTTCGCCTTAAAATTGAATGAAAATTCCCTATAATAAGAAGAACAAGGTATTTAGTTAAAGTTTTTTCCCTATTCCCTCACCATAGCAAACAGACAATCAAAGATGAAGAATGAATGGCTAATGGGCCAAAAAATGAGCATGCTGCTTATCTATAACATTTAGAGTCAATATAATTTCATAACATGTTAGCAAGAAAAAGATGAATAGTTTTTTGAATAAAAACACCAGTTTTTTCCTTTGAGATTTAAAAAGTGAAAAATTTGAGAATTTGTAGTAAGAACTTTAGTCATCTTGGAGATAGGAACTTCATTAATCTCTTATAATTCAGAAGCCTTAGTTATGCTTTAGGAACTTTAGTCATCTCAGCAGGAACTTCAGTTATCCTTTCTTACGAACTTTGGTTATCTTATAATTCAAGAGCCTTAGTTATCCTTCATTTTATATCTTAGCCATCCTTAAGGAGCTTTGATCATCTTAACAAGAACCTTAGTTATCCTTATCTTAAAAACATTGGTTATCTAATTTAAGAGTCTTAGTCATCCTTAGTTCAGGAACTTTAATTATCCTATAATGTGAGAATATTTAGGAGCCTCAACCGTCCTATGAAAAGAATATCCAAGAACTTTTGTTATCATACCAAGAGCTTAGGTTATCCTAAGAATTTTGGGAACTTCAGTTATCCCATGTTTAAAGCTCCTAAAGTTTTGCTATAGGAACTTTTGTCATCTTACATCAAGGAACATTAGTTATCTGGGGATAAAAAACAATTAGCCATGCCTTCTAACTCTTTTGTTAAGTTTTTTTCATCGAAAGATCTATACTTTTGAGAAGCCAATTTTTCTTTTAAAAACATCAATTTTTTTACATAGTGCCTACCTTAACCTTTTTGCCTCATCCTTTCAAGATGAGCCCCTAATTCCTTTATCCTATCCTTTTAAGATAAGCCTCTTTAGTCTTTTACCTTATCCCTTCAAGATATGCCTCTTTAATCTTTCGCATTATTCTTTTAAGATAGGCACTCCAATTTTTTGCCATATTCTTTCAAGATAGACACCTTAATATTTTTTTTTTTTTTTTATCCTTTCAAGATAGATACCTTAATCATTGACCCTATCCTTTCAAGATAAGCCCCATTAATCATTGACCTTATCTTGTCAAGATAGGCTCCCTTAATCATTTTCTTTATCCTTTCAAGATAGGTTTTTTAATCTCTTGCTTTATCCTTTTAAGATAAACACCCTAGTCCTTTGCTTTATCCTTTTAAGATAGGCATCCTAATTTTTTTGCCATATCCTTTCAAGATAAGCATCATATTCCTTTGCCCTATCATTTTCAAATAGACTCTTTAATAATTTATCCTATCTTTTCAAGATAGGAGCTTAATCTTTTGCCCTATCCTTTCAAGATAGGGCCCTCATCATTTGTCTCATTCTTTCAAGATAAGCCTTTTATTCTTTATATTGACCTTTCAAGTTGGTATCCTTTTACCTTATCCATTCAAGATGAGACATTATTCAACTAACCATTTAAGTTAGTAATTTCATTTTAGGATTCGGCAAAAATAAGTATCTCTTTTTTCTTTGTAGTAAAGTTTTAATTAAACTTCACTACAAAGAGGAATAGTTATAAATACATCATTTTTGCTACCTTTAGGATTCTTTTTTTATTGGGCCAAATTTAAAAATAAAAAAAAATAATTAAAAAATTATTTTGAAGAAAACTTAAAAATAAAAATAAAACATAAAGTTTCGAGTCGAGTTGTTTAAGGTCAGATCGTACAATGATTGAAGATGTATATTCAATTTAATAAATTTCAAGTTTTAAATAGTCAAGCTTCATCAAAATATTTTTTAGTCCAGTCTAATCTAATATAAAGCGGATTTTTATTTAATTTATTTTAAGGTAAATAGACTTAGAATTTATTAAATGAATTATCATATATATTGGGTTAAATTTACCATATAGGGTTTATAAAAACTACGTTAAATCTCCAATGAATTTAATAAATCCAATTCTAGTATCACTGTATCTTATCATTGTTGGATTTCTTACGTTTGAATCTCCATCTAAAAGGATCCAAAAGATTTAAATTTATAGCTTATAAATAGTAGACAATAGGTTGTCAAAAATATGTTTTTGGAATTCATAACGTACAACACAATTTTCTATACCTTCTACTCTTCATATATACAATTCCCAACACACAAACACCGCACATTCACACTACAATTTCATGGCATACTATTCACAATTTTCTCCAAATTCTCATTTACACACTTACTCGCCACATATATTGTTCACTTTCACACACTCACATTCGCATATCACAAACACACATACTCACTCGCTACATATACTGATACACACACACACGCACACTCATGGTTGCATACACACACGTCTTATGTACGATACTTTTGTTTCAAGCACAATTACATACATTGCACCGATCACACACATACAAACGCTTACACTTCACTCACTCACGCATGCGCACGTCCAGATTTGACCACATACATACGCGTCTAGATTTTACATACATTCATGATCATATTTCAACACACACATGATCAATTCCGCACCCATGCCTACAAACGTTGTTTATGATTAGATAACGAACGATTCACAACACGAACATGCTAATCACACATGATTCAACCCGTTTAGGTAATTGAATAATTTTTTTAGCTAGTTATTTATCTTATTTTTTTAGTTAATCAGTTTATTTTACTGACTTGTTTTTTAGTCTATGTTTTTTTTTTTTATAAATTTTAATAATTGTCATGTAGTTTTGCAATTTTTAGATAATTTGTAATTTTTTGATAAATTTAGTTAAATTGAATTTTTAACCAAAATTGTATTTTTTGAAAAGTTACATATCTTCTCTCCAAGATCCATATCATCGAACTTGCATTTAGGATTTTGATACATAGTGATTTGTTTTTTTTTTAAAAAAATAAATCTAAATTAGAGTTTTCAAAAGATTTAATTAGTCAATTTTTTTTTAAATAGATTTGCGAAATTAGATCTTTTTAGTTTTTTTAAATAATAATTTAATAATTAACATAAATCTTACTCAATTTCTTTAAAAGGATTCATCCACTAAATCTTTTCTAAAAAAAAAAAAAACTACCTTGATTCGGAATCATGGATTAGTTAGAGGTTACAAATGATTAATTGATTTCTTTTTCTATCTCCCTTACTATTTCTTTTTGTTAATACCATCTATAATGTAATGATTGATGAATTAACAACTATTAATAAAACTTCGACTTTCATTGCAATTGGTATTATTGCTTATCTTCATATATTCCTATTTCAAAACTTGAAACTTAGGGAAGTGGTTTAGAAAGATATGTATAGAAAAAACATATTTCATTTAGCTCATTTATGCTTACTATAACTTGTTATTTCGATTTTCTACTAGCAACGTTAACAACCACTTCAACTCTATTTATTAGTCCGACCAAGATACGACTTATTTGAAATTAATTGAATGAACACAACTCATAAAAAGAAATTCTTTTGTGGTATTCATCTATTCTATAGTTCCTTAACGCATCAATTTCCAATTAGTAGTCATTGAGATTCATGGGTTGGTTTGATCTAGATTAGTGAGTACGTAAGCAACTGGTTTGTAGGCAGCTTTAGGGTAATTGTATAAAAAATAAAAAAGATTTCTTCTTTTTCTTGAAAATTCGTAATAAAAAAATTATAAAAAAATTCATTTTAGTTATATTTTTGCATATTTGTATATATCTTACCACTTTTAGAAAAATTATAAAAAATAAAGCCCATTGTTTTTTTTATCTTTACATGGTGATTTAATTTTAATAAGTTTGCGCTTGAACTTAGTTTTTCTGGTTTAATTTTTTAAAAATTATTTTTATAATATTTGCAGGCTATTGGCTAAATTAAGGTGACTTTTTTACCAGTTTAACCAATTGGCAACTCCAAATTATTCTTTTTAAAGAAAAATGTTTCCTTAATTTAATATTGAGTAATTTATATTAAGTGAGTTGAGTTTAATATAGATTAAATTAAGGAAAACTAAAATAGAGCTCGATAATATCAAATGCAACCCTATAAATTAGATACGTATTATGACGAGGCCTACACGATGAGTTCTCATACTAGAGTATACTTTAGAGACTTACTGTAAACCTCGCAAATTTAGCTATTTAAGAGTAGAATTGAACCCTAATACTATAAATGACTTGATGAGTCATTAAAGCCAAGCAAAATAAAAATTTAATAAATCATAAATTTAAATATATTATAAATAGTAAAAACCTCAGAAATTGATCAAAACCCTAAATCGCATACTAAAACCCTAAAACTGATTTATGCACCACTAATCAAAATTGAATTCAAATCCTAAAATTATAACTATAAGTTTATAAAATAGTTAAATATTACTCAATAGTGATATAATTATAGTCGATTACCATTTTCGACTAAATCGCTTATTCGTATGAAATTTTAATGAAATCGCTATAATAACTTGTAAAAATTATAATTGTAACAGATACCAATTAAATTGATAAATTTTCACAAAAATTTCAAAATTAATTTATGATGAGTATTTTTATAATTTATATGTTTAGAAAAAATACATATATTTATTTTTAATTTTTATTTTCTTCATTTTTCTTTTCCTCTTTTTCTCTTTTCCTTTCTTTTCTTCTTCTCTTCTATTTTCCTTCTCCTACATATGAATTTCAGCTGCACAATTTCAGTAACCCATGTACTTAAAGTAAATGGACATGTATTAACCAATTAAGGGAGAAAGGATAAAGTAATAATATACTATCTAATCCTAATTAATGAAGGGGATAAGCTTCTCTATTTTTATATTATTTACCTAAAAAAAATCAAAAGCATATCACGCCCAAATCCTGGAAATTACAAAACTGAAAATACAAAAGAAAAAAAAAGAAAGAAAGAAGAGCAAAACAAATCCAAAAACCAAACCGTGAAGAACAAGGAGAGGAATAAGAAGAAGAAAGGAAGAAGAAGAAGCAAAATTAAAAATAATAGGTAAATAGAAGTATTTTAGTAGTATATGTGTATAATATATGGTATGTATATGTGTATATGTAGTATCTGTAACATATTTTAGTAAATATTACATTATCAATACATGTATATATGCATAAATACTTAAGTCGAACTATATATGTATATATAAAGCTATGTATATATACATGTATGTACATAGGTATATTATATGGAAATGTTATGTATTATATATTTTTTTTTAAGAATACATATAATTAGTATTAAGTATTTTTACAAAATAACTCTAGTATATATATATGTGTACACGTAAATTATATATACATATGTATATATGTATAATTATTTTTGTATATATATAAATATAAATATGTAGTCATATAGTATATATGTAGTAGTATATTTCTATAAGTGGTAATATATGTTTAAATACATAATGTATAGAGGACGTATATATATATATATATAATATAGAGTATATGTGGTGGTATACCAAAAATATAATACATGTATAAGTATTTGTATATTATTTATATATATCTATGTATTCGGTAGTTATATTTATATATACATATAAACTATATTATATGAGTATACTTATATGTATAAATACAAATATATGAATATATGTATATGTACATAAGAGTATGTTTGTTTTCATAAAATAAATATATACATATATATGGCATATAACATATAGTATATATATGTAGTATACCCAAAATATATATATGTGTATAAATTGTGAAATATAGATGAATAATAAGAGAATAAGAAATAATAAAAATAATAATGGCAATAATAATAATAATCATAATAAAGCTAAAATCTCAAAAATAGGAAAATTATGCTCAAAATAATAAAAATATCAAACATAAGGTTTAAATAATTATTACATCATAAATATATTAAGAAAAAGAGAAAATTAATATTTTATAATTTTTAAACTTAAATAGTAAGTTTTGTGATATTTTTATGTCACAATTCAAATTGCAAGTCACAATGTCTAAAACGGACCTCGCTACGAGAAAATACGCTCAAAAACGATGAAAATGGACTATAAGTTCATATATGAGATTCAATAAAAAACTCAAATCGATTATTTCACGTAAATCAATAACCGATTTAAGTAAACAGTACGATTTAGCATGCTAGTTTAGTTATTTAATTCCCAAACTTACTGTTTTCCATATCCCCCTAATGTTAAGTGATCTTGAAATCGAGACCGACTTACCTTTGAACTATTATAATCCTTGACATCATTTATGACCAAGTGAGTACTCCTGATGACTCTATACTTGTTTTGTACTTGTAGTTAATGCACATGAATTAAATATTAATAACTTGATGCATGGAGGTTTAGGTTATATATGCAACTGATATTGATTGATTACTGTGTAAAATACTTGTTTTGGTTATAATTGATTGTTGCATTATTTGAATGATTTGTTGATAATGTTTGACCACCTCATAAATTGACTTAATCATATTCAACTCAATAAAAATTAAACGAATCATACATAGATCACGAACATTGCATATAATGTTTTGGCCGTCACCTCACGTGGTTGGTAATGAAGGGCCTTGGAGGGATGGATTCCCACATGATTTAATTAGTACAGTGCAGGAGCATTGGTATAACAAAACCCTATCTTTGGCTTGTGGGTTCTACTGACGTCGAAGACGCTAATCGTGGGTGGTTGAAGGTCGTGTCTAGAGACCATCGCTGTAAGGTGTGAGCATGGACTGTGGGGGTCACCTCATCGCTAGACCCGGATATTTGTATACTATTGAATGTTGAAAATAGAAACTTATTTTGTGAAACAAGGAATTCATATACATATAATGATATAAGGTTAAAAACCTAGGTGCTAAAGCTCGGTTGTGATTGGTGTCGATGTTTCTTTAACCCTTACTTCGGAGGACATTAAATCTGATATTATATGCAACACCGATCAATTGCATATATATTGTTTGGCATACTGCTTGTTCATGCAGTCATATGTTTGGTAATAAACTGTTTAACTTGTTTGCTGGTATAGTATGAGGGATAACTCACTAAGCTCTTGTAAGTTACTTCTCAATAGTTTTCTCTTGCAGGTTGTTAGATGATCGGGCATAGGTTAAGAATCGAGAGTTGAGTATGAACATCGGGATGCATAGAAGTTAGACTCTGAGAATAGACTATATAGTTCATTTGAATTATTATATATATATATAATTATTAATACTACATTTAAATTTTGTGACTTTAGTAAGTTTAAGTTTTAAAACATTATTACCTAATCTTATTGTTTGGTAGGAGATACCGATTCTCTGTGGTTCTGATAGACTGTAGCTTTTCGGATATCCATAATCATATATATGTGGTTGTAAGTTAATTAAATAAATAAATAAAAACTTTAGTAACTAATTATTTAGAATCTTGCAATCTCTGACTTACAAGATGATTTTCAAATCATGGGTGCACACATGAGATGAAAATTTTAAGTAATTCTACTAGGCCCCCTTTAGAATCATGACACTTACATATGTAGACTTTAGCATATGATGATGGAGCTCATTTTGGCCATGGGTCTACAAAGATTATTGAGAGTTTAATGGTGCCTTAAGGGATGCGAGGAACTTACCCATTGCTACATTAGCGAAGAAGGTATTTTCTAACTACAACGATTACTTTAACTAGCGCAAGATTGAGATATCAAATCAGATGAGCATAGGTAAGGTGTTGATGAAATATGTTGAGAGAAAGTTTGATAGATGATGCAAAGTAACCAATGATCATTGTATGGTGATTTTTTATCACAATGAGTACATATTCGAGGTGATAATTGCACCGCGTCCTACCGTGCATGGATAAAAGTGAGGAAAATGGTCACATTTTTACACTTAAGACTCATCGATATACCTATAATAAGTAGCAAACATATAGGAATCCATCCTCCTATTCAATGGTAGTGATAGAAAATGAACACAGATTGTACAACATATGTTGATCATTGGTATACGTAGCAGAATCAACTGCCTATACACGCACATTCTTTCATGCCATGTATCGACAAAGCTAACTAGCCTTCACTTAATATTCCTATGTAATACCTAATTAAAATAGTAAACATGGTAAGAAAACATGGAAGGTCTTAGGAAAAACGATTTTAGAATGAGATAGAATTCAAGAAGTGCCTCTATAGTATACATGTAGACTATATAATAAGGACAAATATAATAAGAGAAGATATTCACAATGAAGCTACCAGCAAACATCAAGCGAATCTATAGGAACACTTTATAAATTTTATCTATAACCCATTGATAGTTACCATAGCGGCTGATAGGTTACTTCTTTAGTTACAGTCATCCTATTGGTCTAAGCTAGTATGAAGTGGTCAAGTAAGGAATACTAAATTGCTTAGCAACTTTAAGTTAATTTGCTATATTTGTTGTAACACTATTTCCTTTTTGTAACTTACAAGAGAATTCCTGGCTTAGGTGCCATAGATGAAAGAATATCTTTAAACATAAGAATGGAGATGAGCTACCGATAGATCCATGGATGATCCCCTATTTCAAGTAGTCGAGTTTTCTTGGTGGGAGGCAAGGGCCTATCATACAACTCAACTATCATTTGATTACTATTTTAGTAAAGTGCTAGAGAGAGGAGACACATACATTATACTTTTATATTGGTGAGGTAACAGCTACCTTATAAGATTTATCTTTGCCTGTCGGTCTCCCTATTGATGGTCAGGCTGTGACAGGTGGTACACAATAAGCTAGGCTAATATGTGCTTTTGCTTATTAGGTGTTAGCCCTCTCGATAGTGTTATTCATGTAATTAAGTGAAATTGTCCCAGTTGAAAGACAATTTTAATAACTTGTAGAATGATGCCAATGAGATTATAGTCCAGCGTTACACTTAGCCCATATTATGCAGTTGATTAAAGGGATGCTCTTCTCAGATGAGTCGAATATTCAAGTGTATTTGATGTTCCTTCCTCTCCTCTCGAACTTTACAATAGCTAGGTGATATGCTTAGGATGCGATATACTTAGCATAGCTTTGTTGCCACTTGTGCATAGCCTTATGAATCGATGTAGGTAAGATTGGTGAACCATTGGTCATACTTCGGTTAGGGTATAGGAGAACTTTCCACACATTACCCCTTTATGCCATTAGATCACGACAGTGGTAGGTAACTGACCATTGAGGAGTTAATGGGGAGTAGATTTCGATGTCACTAAGCTATCTACAGATGTAGTAAGCCAATATATGGATGTATTCAACTACCAGCGTCTAAAGTACAAACTTATCTTATTAACTTAAGTATTTTAATCTTTTCAAAGTGTTAGTTGCTACATATTCTAAACCGTTGAGTTTTCAGGTGGTTTGGGTCCTCGATACGCATGACAATATGGCCAGGCTCCCTACATATTATAGGGATAGGAGTGATATCCAGCTAACATGAGTACCATTGTCTACTTTTACATCATAGAATTCTATTACCCAAATCGCATGACTCAACAATTTAGTAGCTATCTCACAAGTGTTGTATAAGGTAAACTTATGGGGTCAGACAGAGATGAATTGAGCTACCACCTATGCAACTTACCTGGATTAGTAGGTAGACCTTCGTAACATGACTATTAAGAGACAACCACCACCTGATGTTACTCCAGACCATCATGCCTAGTACAATAGGTCACCCTTCGATATATCGGCAAGTTCAGAGCCTCTTTAGTATACATGATACACATCCAACCTACTTGTTCTTGTCACTTCTTCATTTGTGTCGTTATTTACTAATCACATCGTTATTTATGATATGGAGGTAGATTTTATACGTAAGCTGCCATAGATATCATATGAGGATATTATGACAAAGCAGTTGGGAGCGGACAACATCATTTGGTAGCTTAGGAGCATCCATCTAGACTATATACCCCTACCCAGACTTAATATTGAACATTAGGACCACTTGAGCCATAACATGGAGAGCATCATCGAAGACGAAGACGTAAACAAGATTGAGAGCGAAGATGCGGATAGGCCAAGTTGGATATTTGAGATGATCTCTCACTTCAGTATTACTCGTCCCCTTAAATCTCTTACAACACTTGAGTTCCAGTTTCAAATGCCTTTTGGAGAAAGTTCCAACAATCAAATTCTCATTTCTCTTGCTTCATTTAAGAGGCAACTTAGAGATCATGATGGAGACATAGACGAAAACCTCATGTAGGTTAAGCTTATTCTGGTCTCTATGCACATGACCCACTTCGATACCTATACAAGGGATGGCGTATAAATCACATAATTGGATGCAGACTAAATGATATAGACCTATCTTAATACAGATACTCAAGAGATGCGTGCTTATACTCATTCAATAGTAAATTCTTACTAGTTACAGTTAATGAACATTTGATTGTAATTGATAAACATTTTGTATATGTACGGAGTATTGAAACTTTTGTTATCGTTAATTGTGTTCTTTTAACTTTTTATCTCCCAAAGATCTGTTATGGTCGCCAAATATGTTAATGGTTAAGAAATATAGATATTATATTATTTTTTGCTTTACAGGTGTTGAGAAGTTTCAAGAATGGTAAAGTTTTAATTTATAAGTTTAGGGTGTTTGGATCTTAATATAAAGGGTCGGATGTGGTTGTGAAGTATGGATAGAATTTTGTTTTTGTGGTATCCATACAAATTTGGTTGGGGGAGGGGTGGGGTAGGGGTGAGAGGTAGCTAATAAAATCATCTCTTGAAAAGGATTTTTCAAGAGATAAATTTATCTTTAAAAATTGAAATTGTCTTTTAAAGAGGTGATTTTAATTTAAAATCGTCTTCTCAAAATGCAATTTTCAGATAATATATTTTTTGGATTATTTTCCTAAAAACCCTATTTTTGAATTTTATTTTTATTTTTATATTATTATTTCCCTTTTTTGGATTATTAGAAAATATATTATGAGATTTAGGCTTGTTCCAGATTTGGTAAGTAAATAAATAAAAAGAAAGGAGAGAGTTTAACTCCATTCATCATAATAGAAGAATAGTATCATAATAAAAGGAGAATTGTGCAAAGATTTTATCAAAAGAACAAGTTGGAAATAACTTTCTTTTTATTAGTTTAATAAGTAGGTTTTATAGCCCAATTCTCATGTAAACTTCGTGTTTAAATGGGTGAAAATTAATAAAAAATTAAGAAAAGGCTAAGTAATAAGTGGATGTTAGAGGAAATCGTATATTTGGTTGAAAAATATCACATAAAATGGACGAAAATTAGTTGAATTATTTCCATTTAAAAGATCGAATTCTTTCTCTCTAACTTCGGAAAGAAATAAATAGGAATAGGCAAAATAAAAAACAAAAAAAAATGAGGGTATGATAACCGGAGCAACCTTACAATAAGAGAAAATGAAAAAGAAAGAAACTTACCAAGGGCAGTTTAGTCCTAGTATTATTATTTTTTTTTTCCCTTTCTATTACCTTATATTAACTTGAGAAAGAAATATTTCCACTCATTTTCTTTTATTTCCACTCTCCACATCTAAACAAGGTAAAAGTTGCATTTTTTTTTTCCTTTCCACAGATTTCTTTCCATTTCCAATTTCCTTAAAATTGTTAAACACATCGACTATAAGTTGTAAAAATAATTATCAACTATTCACTTTACATCATAAATGGGTTCTTACAAAATAAGTTTTATCTAAATTGACCCATTTAAATAAGTATTCTAGATGCTTAAATATGTGGAATATATATGAATCCTATAAATTCTAGATCTTTAAATATGTGGAATCTGTTTATAGATTCCATAAATTGAAAGTTTTGAAACTATGGTCCTAATAGGACATAAGACTAAATACCTCATGGATCTATCTTAATATTATCTCCCTCCTTATATCAAGATGATGCTTCCGTATGCAATCTTTGGTGTTCCATCTCATAATGTTAATCTTCCATATATTTTTTTCTTTAATTGAATTTTCCTAGAATTTTTTTTTTCCTTGCAATTCCACGTAGGATAGATTCTACCACTTGGAACTGATCAATCTTTCCAACCATATACTTGCTATCTCTTCTTTATTTATTTATTTTTCAAAAAAGAAAAAACGAATTCATTTACATCAAATAATTTCTTATACAACGATTGGGTTTAACATTAGACGCTCAATCCACAATGGACACATTTAAAATATCCCTTTCATGGGGAAAAAAAAAATCTCCAATACAATAAATATGACAAACGCATCTCTAACCAAAAAATAAACCCACGTAAGAGTAAAAAATAAACTAGGAGAAAACAATAAAGGAAAAAGACAATAGCTATCCACTAACAGTGATGGAGATAAAGTAACGCATGGTAGACCTCCAAACGAAGATCCAGCCAGTTTTAAGGTATACGATAGTGAAGGTGACGGAAGGATGATGGTGAAGATGGTGAAAAAATTGGACATGGCGGGCGATGGAATTGATGAAGAGAGAGACTTTATTGCGCTTATTGAGAGTGGATATGAGAATGGAGAAGGGAATTGGGCAGGCAGCAAGAGAGAGTATTGCCTAACGCGGGAGTGTAATCGACTATTGAATCCTGTCGAAACAGTATAGTATTCAGTTTGAGTTGAAGCTCGACTAAAAATCGAAACTCGAGTTTAACTCAATTAATGAGGTTTAAATTTGAGTTTGAGCTTGATAGAAAAATATATATAATGAATTTAAGTTTGACAATTAACTTATTTGAGTTTGAATTTTGTTATAAATATTCTCTATATTATTTTATATTTACTTATATTTAAAAGAATAAAAGTTATACTAAGCTTGGTTAAGCTCAGTTAGGCTCGTGAGTTTAATAAGCTTAATATTCTAAAGTTTGAGTTTAGTATTTTAAAGCTTGAACTTGATTATTTAAGTATCTTGAGTTCGGCTCAACTTAACTGACGCCAAATTGAATTTAAATAAAACTCAAATTGAATTCAAACAGTTTGTGAATTGAGCTTAAGTTATTTATATTTTTACTTTAAAGTTTCTTAATTTAGGATTAGCTTTTTGGTTATTTGGAGCAACGTGAGGAAGAGAACATTGTGAAACAGATAACTTTGATGAATTTTTCGGGAGCAAACCAATCTTATTACTTATATTCAAAATTAGTGTAGTGGGATATTAAAATATCCATTATTATAACATTTTAGATTGTCTTGTCTTTTCTAATTAATCATTCTCTACATATATATATATATATATGCATGTAAAACTTGGAATATGGGTCGTTTCGTTTCAGTATTAAATTTTGATGTTTAGGGGTGTGTCTGCGTATAAATATATATATATATATATATATAATCATGTTGAAGATGATAATTGGGTAATGGAAATTGAAAATGACGGTTTATGTATTTTTGGGTGAGAAGATATAAGAAATATATTTTATTTATTGCCAAAAAAAAAAATAAAACAAATTGTTTGCTTTTTCTTTGTACAAAATGAAATAAAGAGTGAATAAGTTTAATAAAATAAGGAGTCATGGGAGTTATTGGGTATTTGATTTTATAAGGGGAATATATCCCCTTATAGTTTAGTTTCTTTTCTTTTCTTTTTTATTTATTTATTTTTTTAAGCCAGATGGACTTTTACCCTTTTACTAAGCACGGTCTGAGAATGGCATTAAAATGATATAAAAAAGATGACAATAAGTCAGAACGAAAAGGCAAATTGACAAAAGTGCTGCTCAGATTAAGGAAATGGAAGAAAAATCAAGAATTTTACTACTTTTTTCCTTTGTAAAACCTTTTTTTACAAGAACATCCCATGCACGGTTCCAAAATCTGCATGATGTGTTCACTGCAACAATCAAGTATCAGAGGGCCAAAAGGGAAAGACTCCCAGCATCCCTTCATGGCCAGCATTTTAATCTCATTTTAAGAGCTCTACATACAATTTCAACAGAGCACAACAAATGTTTACAATCTCAGTTTCACCAAAAGTTGCTTGGAGTCCGCATTTTTATCGGTGTAGCAGAATCTGCAATCGAATGAGCATATCTCCTAGACTTGTGTATCTTCATACGAACTGCAGGAACCTTACGAGCAATGGCCTGCCATATCATCTGGACAGCATCCCCTTCCTTCGATGGGAACTGAAACTCATAAAACTTCTCCACTTCCTTTAGCCTCTGCCACATTTGTGACCATTCTTCCTTCGTGATATTCCTGATAAGATTTATGAGGAATTTTGGTTTGAGAGCATCTGAAGTGCGGACGAAGATGCAGAACTTAGCGTAGTCAAGGACATCCTCGTAGGGCAGCTCAATGTCATCACTAATGATCACCGGGACACAGTGGCTAGCAATGGCATCAAATAGACGGTTTGATGAGGGCGTGTCGCCTGCTATGTTTAGGCAGAACTTTGAGTTGTGCATCCCCTGAGTGGCTTTGTTGATTCCATTTCTGCGAACGCTTCCGAATGAGAAATGAACGTCCTTCTCGTTTTTGAGGAGATAAAACAACTCTTGCCGAATGAAACCTCCCTGAGTAAGAGGAAAAGGGAAGTGAAAATTTGCACTAACACATCCAACCAATTATCTAAAAACTGCACTTGAAAAAAACAGCCACTTACAAAAAGAAAGTACGCACAACTTCATTGGTCAATCGTAAATCAACTTCTTGAGTTATGCCACATCACAGAAATCAGCTTTATCCTAGTTAATAAAAGGCATTTTTCTATTGACGAAGATGATTTTTTCATCCAAAATACCAAGTTTATAAAACACAATAGCAATTAGCAACACCAATTACGATAGAATTGTAATTCTGTCAGCCTGTTAGACCTGTTATCCTGACCACTGTCGTTGCGCTTATGTTAATTCAACCTAATACAAAGAAAATGCCTAAGAAAAAGCCATGATTGATGTGATTGCATGATAACCTCCAGAGAAAATTTCTGACTGCAAAAACTGATAACAAGAGCACTTCATCCTTTTTCGAGGAAAGTTGCTATACTTGCATTCACTGACGTAGGACATGAAATTGCCAAAGTGTGGCACAGTGGAAATGGTCCTATTACTTTTTTTTTTTTTTTTTTTGGGGTAAATAATGGTCCTATTACTAACTTGCATAAAATGTTGATTTCATTCTCCAAATGCCATTACCTAAGCACTGTTACCAGTGCAAAAGGACTGAATGGTGCGTGATCTTTTGAGAAAGTAAATCTAGATACAACAGACTCTTCCATCTGGAATATTAAAGAATCTGTGGTATGCAAACAGCCGCAGCAACAAACTTCTTTTCTTTCCCTTCGTGTGGTGGTTCAGCAATATAGAAAAACCAAGTATCTATGCACAAGAGAATTTGGACCTGCTATACCATTGCACTTGATCCAGAGTCATTTAATGTCATATATGGGAACATGATCGAGATAGGCTGGTTACTCCTACATGTTTTATAACGAGGGGGGCTGCCATTGTTGATGATCTACTTCATCAAATTCTTATCTGTATCTCTAAGCTAACATCACATCCTACCCCAAGTAAGACAATCATGGTCCTTTATTTTTAATATGTTCATGGTTGAACCTCAAGAAAGAAGCATGGCACCCGGTTTTGGAGGTCACTTTTGCATGATTAATTTCATTCATTCTGATAGCATGCAGCATATTCTCATTGATAAAGAACGCAATATATGCAGTAATGGAATCCATCACAGCAACTTTGTTCCCCTGAATTACAAAACAACTAAGTTTGCGGGGAAATGAAGAAACAGAGTACATATGTGCCAAGTAATTGAAACGAGCTAACAACAAATCAAGTGCATTGCATAACACCACCTCATTGAAAAAAAAGCACACATTGAACATTAAAAATCAATGAGGGAAAGAGGACATACATCTTTTCTGTATATGGCACCTTGAAAGTACAACAAGGTTGGGCGGCTATCAAAATCAGATTCATCATTCACATAGGACTTGATCACATGTTTGTAAGGAGCTATCACATCCTTTTCAACATTCGCTACATTCGGGGGATATCTCCCAAAATCTGCTAAGATAAACATTGCAGGCCACAGCTTCATCCTTGCATCCAACATGCTATTGGGATGGTGAGCCACAATCACATGGTCTTTCCCACCGGACCTCTTCCATTCACTTTGAGCAGTCACATACTGAACCAACTTCTCCTGTAACAACTTATTCATGCTTGTCCTTTTATGTGGATTAACTTTTGAATATCGATTATAACTCAAGGAAGAGAAGAATGGAACGAAGATCACATCAGCTTGGCTAGAATTTCGGACCCTTATTGCACTACGACCTTCAGTGGAGCCAGAAATTTCTGCTGCAAGCAAATCCAAGGTCAACCAATATTCTATGCTGTGTTGCAAATTCAATCCACCAGGATATGCAGGGATTTTAGTTCGGATATCAGGCCACACACTATCCCCTTCCGCTTTCCAATCTAACAACTCAAAATGGAACTCAGCAGGTAAATCGTACATAAAGACCTTAAGGATTCTATCATTATTCCCATTACATTTAACGTCTACATTAACTTGAGCAGATTCTTTCTCTTCTTCAGCATTATCCACAAGGATCGACCTATTCCCCACAGAGGTTTCGACATCACTCTGACCACCTTTTGTATCGGATTCGCTATTGTCGAGGGTTGCAAGGAGTTTAGAAGTGGGTAACAAACTATGATCAATAAAGTGAGTCCGGCCGGTGGACCGTAACACGAAGAACCAAGAAAATATGAACAGAATTGAAGTAACTATGAACAAAGAAAGCAAAGAGTTTCGAGACATGATCCCGAGGGATGACGAATGCCTCTCAGCCATTGCAATCACAAATCCCGAGTCCTAACCCCAGTCAGCTATGATTCTTCATATAATATCATTTCCCTCACGATTTCAACACAAGAACAGGACATTAGTTTAATGGTACGGAAGCAACCTAAATGAACTAAAACTCGATGATATAAGCTTCGGAAAAAAAAAAAAATCGAAACTTGCACAAAGCAATGAATGGGACGTTACACTAATAAATTGGAAGCTAGCCACAACTTAAAAGAACTCAAATCGATATAATTCCTAACAAAGATCAAATCTTGCGCCAAATGATCGATGACCCACGTGATGGTTTCCCAAAATATGAACATTCACATAACGAAGGCTTGAAACTTTATGAAAATCAAAACAAATCCATGAAGATTCATACATGGATCTTCTCATTAATTATGATTATACATGTACATACGTTGTGGGGTACATTCTAAAAAGGAACACCAAAAGATGGAAACTTCGATGGAAACGCCACAGAAAATGTTGTCAAATGGAAACGAAAAACGAAAAAGAACCCAGAAAGAGGAAAAGGAAGAAGATGATGGGTTTGGTGAATGAGAATGAAAGACAGATATGTGTATAATGTTAAGGAATAGGTAAGGAAAAGGACATCATATCACATAACAAC
The DNA here is from genome assembly GCA_024138005.1 of Lumnitzera racemosa. Lineage (NCBI taxonomy): Eukaryota > Viridiplantae > Streptophyta > Magnoliopsida > Myrtales > Combretaceae > Lumnitzera > Lumnitzera racemosa. The sequence continues at coordinate 69,698,312 of JAMXBC010000004.1, read as the reverse complement.
ATGAGAGAAAGTGGTGGGTGGGTGCCAAAACTCTCTCTTCCTCTCTCTCTCTCTCTTCCCGTCTCCCCTTTCTTTCTTCTCTCCCGTATTGTCGTGTGTTTGTGCAAGGCAAAGGCAGAGGTTTTGAAGAAGCGAGAGAATAGGGTCTAGCTGTGGAAGCGGGCGCATAGGCAAAGGAAGGACTCGTTCTGTTTTCTCTATCTGGGTGTGTAAACTGTAATATGTTTCTTCTTGGTCCTTGCTTGGTCCGTCAAGCGTTTCATGTCTGCCTTTTCCCACGATTCTGACATCATTTACATAATTGACGCTTAATATTAACCCAACCGTGATTACTGGTGCGAAAATGAGTTAAACGGATGAATTCAGATTCGGTTTATTTTAATTTATAAGTTAAATAGGTTGAATTTATTTAATTTATTTTTAAATAAACTAAAAATATTTTATATTAATTTATTTAAAAAGTGGATTAATCTATTTATACATTTCTAATTAAGTTTATTTGGTTTTGCTGGAAAACATTTTTTATCTAAAAAAATTTATTTTATATACTTGAAAAATGTTAAACATGCCCCCATTAGGTTTTTTTTTTTTTCTTTTCCTTCTTAAAACGGGAGCATGTTAAGAAAAAAGGCTTTTATCTTTATAATATATTTATATATAAAAGCTTTTACGGTTTCACTCTTTATCTTATCGAGATTGATTCTCTATTTTAATATATATATATATATATATTAGTAGACAATATCCATAGTATTTGTGTAGATTAAATAAAATTAAATTCATATTTTTAAAATTTATTCAGTAAAAAATCATAATTTTTGTTAAATAGTATAAAAATAGATTGATTTTTTTTTCTTATTTACACTCACTTTAAATTCTTTAGCTTTTTACTTATAAGCAAATCAAAATTACGAACATAAATCTATCCATACGAATGGACATTAATCATTATCGTGGTTATATTTTATTATAATATAAATTTTACCCATGTAATATATTTACGTAAAGTAAGATAGGAGAGAAAACAAAAAGAGAGAGAAACCATTAAAGAGAAATCATGGGATAAGTATCATGTTATGTGGGGAGAAAGTGGAGAAAGTAGGTTTTAGGATTGAAAAAGATTAATGAAAAAGAGTGAGTTGATATGTCAATTTTACTTTTAGTATAAAACAATTATAATTTTATAAAGTTATTTTTAATGTTGGTTTTTTGGCAACAAAATTTTAAATAGAAGGCTAAATAATAATATTTAAAGAGACGGCTATTTAAGGATTAATCCGTTTTAATAATATAAATTTATATATAATGTATTGAGAAAATATAATATAAGAGCATCCATTAAGATACCAATAAAAATGTTCAATTGCTTTTTCTTTTTCTATTTTTGGAAATTTCTCATCTTTTTTACGAGAATAAGCATAGATAGGTTGAAATACCACCCATCTAATCAAAATTTGTAACCAATCAACTTGTAGTTAAGTTGTAAGTAAAACGTAATTATTTTAAATCGTTAATGTTGTTTCATATATATATATATATATATATTTATTATAGAGGGCTAAATCTAAATTTAGGCTTTAAGCTCAGTAATGGAAATGGATATTGATTATTTACACTAATGTAATAGGGTTTAGAAAGTCAAATTCATAGGAATTTGGGATGATTAATAGAGATTTGGAACAGTAGAATTAGAATAGGACTTATTGGATTGATTCATCTCATCTAACTTTTATTAATTTGACTCACACTAATAAAATAAGGCTAGTTAAGCTTAAGCTCGTAAAAGAGATCAATCTCAAGTCCATTAAAAGAAGGATTCGATCTTAACCATTGATTATCATTATAATTTGACTAATCGAATCAACTATCATTTTCTATAAATATTTGATTCATTTCATCATTTGGACAAAAGAAAAATCTCTAATAACGCCATTATTCTACCGGAATCTTATGTCAAAGATTAAATACTTAAACATCTCAAGAACAATACCCCATTTTTTATCAATTGTGGAGTTTGATATCGTTGCGTTCCTTTACCTATTATTATACGTGTTAAAGTGGTACCATGTAGGAATGTGTTCTTAATAATGCATAAGTTGTAAGAGACTAATCGGAACTCAAGTGAACTCATGGCGATATTTGCTCAATGTATGCCTACTTTGGCTATCTTTGATGCTGCACAACAAAAAGTAACTTTCTTGAATCCTTCTAGTGTTGTGTAATAATATACCTCACTCAACCCTCCTATTGTCAACGAGCAAGTCACTCTTAGAGTTAAGGAGCAACTTTCTGTGAAGGAACTCGCAATTACGCGAAATTTATTATCTAAAGTAAGAAACTAGGGAGTTGAAATCAGAGGTTAGTCATCCTCACACGCTATATCAAGTATTATAATTGTTGACTCTATGCAGTCAATACCCATGAATCTCATACTTATAAGCTTTATATCAATGAATCTTATGTTCATGCACCTGGCTTCTATAATGTCACTAAGGATAGAAGCATCCACCCAAAGAGATTTATTTATGATTAAAGAAAATTTTGACGTATATTTAAAGGAGTTATAAGTAAATTTTAATATTAGGATACTAGAATTGTTGCTCTCATATTACTATTACATTGTTGCGAAGTTATACTTTAAGAATTATATAAGTTCAAAATTTATGCTATTCACTAGTAAGAAGCATACTGCCAATTAATATACTAACAAGCTTACAATTTTTTTTATTTACTTTTATTTTTTATTTTTTTTGGTAAGAAACGAGCTTACATTTAAAATAGGTTCATTGAGCTTTTTTTTTTTCTTTCTTTCCCTCTTTCGGCCAGGTAATTAATGAGCATGTTCGGACGTAGTTATTGTTGGAAAAATAAACTCCTTGCACTTAATAGTTAAACATCTGGATGAATTCTATTTCTCACAGTTACGATAGAAACGGTTCGTCAGTTTATGAATATGAAGTGACAATTTATAATATCAAGCATCAACATTTAAAGCACTATGACGTGGCTCATTTCCTTCCGTATTTCTCAACATTCGCGTAACCTAAAAAAGCATAATCATAAATGATCGTTGTACCGATATTTATGAATCGGACTTACTTAACGAAAGATGTGTGTTTTTACATTGGAAATACGCTTTACTTTGGTGAAAAACAAGATATAATCAATAGCGATTTTGGTCTTATTAATTCCAAAATGAGTTTTGGTTTAGTAATCACTACAAAGGTAATTTATGAGAAGCTGGATATTCAACAAAAATGATTCATCTAAATTGTGTCTTCTTACTTCAACCACTAATTACTAAAATTGGCAGGAAATTAGAACCTAAATAAAAGTTATTTGAGGTTGCATTCGCTAATAAAGTAGTTAGTTATTATTAGATAATAAGCATTATTTGGGAATAGCTATTATTACTTGATTTACATAATAGCTATTGCTTAAAAATAACTCTTGCGTTGTTTAATTCATGAGAATGTCACTTGTATAATAGTAAAACACATACTAAAATATCTTGAGTAATTAATAGATAAAAGGGGGCAATGGATGTAATAATTTTTATTTGATGATGAGTATTTTTGGAAAATAACTTGCAAACAATATTGTTAAGGATATGGGATAGCTATTAACTTTGGAAAGCAAAAGTCAAAATTCTTTCAACCGGATGTAAGAATAGATCTACAAGGAAGTATTTTCTTTCACTAAACACTAACCACATTTAAGACTAATTGATTTAAGTTACACTTACCAATATAAAGTAGCACTGGTTAGGGGTGATGAAAAACCCAATCGGACTGTGCTAAATCATATTGCAAATTAAACAAAAAATAAAAAACGGTTTTCATACCAATTTGGTTTGGGAAGTCTCAAAGTGAAGCAAACCAAAGAGTTACGAATGGTTTACAGGGATAAATCAAAGCATATTGAAAAAAAAAAAAAAAAGGGAACCAAATCGTCTTAAAAACAAATTATTAGTTTTCAAGCTAGTAAAAATACTCTTTTAATATAACATATCACTTGAAACAATTTTAATATACTTATTGAGATATGCGCGTATTTAATTGTATATAAGGTAATCCAATTACACATCATATGAAATTTCTTAATTCTATAAATATTAACTTAGCTTCTTACATGGTGCAAACTGCCAATACGTGTTACTAGTAAACACTTTTAATAATTGTGATGTGAGATTTTATATTATACTATAGGTTTTTTTAAATAATGAATTATGATTGTATCGTACAGCGAATTGAAGCACATAAAAATTTTATGATTAAAAAAGTTTCTAAAATGAACCATATATATGTTAGTTTAAAATAATAAAAACCAAATCATATTTTGTTAATTGATTTGATTCGAAAAGAAAATTGAATCAAGCGCTCACCCCAAGCACTAACAGCTACGTTCCGTTATGGATTCATAATCACCTATGAAAAAATCCTCAATAATTGTTCCATAAAGGAGAGCTATTCCCAGTTCCGCTTGTTATGAAAAAATTCTTAATAAATGCCTCATGTTAGGTGCCAACAAGCATTGAAAAGGATAGACGGATTTCATAAATTTTGACCAAACATGAGAAATGTAGTTCAAACTTCAAAGGATAGGTTAGAAAACTTAGGTTGGTATTAATTGCATCACCAGAGTGTTTGTCTCATAAACGTAGAGGTAGAGATGGAAAAATACAAAGAAAGCAAATCAACTGTAGAAGGATATTATATGGACTCATGGTATTAGAAAAATCATTTTTTTCCCCTCTAGAAATATAATCCAGATTTTCTTTATTATAACCGATTAATGGAATTATAAGTACCGTAAAAATTGAAAATATTTTGATATGAAGGATTATTTTATGATTGTTACTAAGGATAATGTCAAAATTACTATTTGATTTTTGAGTGCTTTTATTCCCTAAAATTTTTTACCATATGCACATTGTTCCATCAACTGTCATTATTATACATACATATATTATTCTTTTTAGTGATGGTTTTAGGAATAATTTGGAATATATGGCTCTTTTAGATGCAAGGTACCAATAGTTTTGAGATTTTGTTTGCAGTTATATATATATTAGCGATTAGTATATCCGCGTTACGTATGAAAAAAATACAAAATGAAAAGAGATAGAGACAAAGAGAGATGTAAGTGCAGTTAGTAGAAGAGTGAAAAGTAGGAAAGAAAAAAGAGAGATATAGGTACAGTTAATGAGATAAAGAAAAAAATTAGAGAGAGTAAATAAATGAAGAGAGAAAAAAAAAAAGAAATAAGTGGACATATTTATTCATTAGTTATAATTTTAATAATTTATTTTATTATTAGTTTTTTATTAAATAATAGTAAATAAATAGTAAATATATAATTTTAAGAAAAATAGTTATTTAAGATCTCATTTGCTTTAATAATATAGATATATATATATATATATGAAAGGCGAGTTGATATAAACTTAAGAATGAAAATTGTTAACTCAGGTAAACTTCTTTTATGGTTTCTCCATCCGAAGGAACCAAGAAGCTACGATATTTACCACTATACTCATCCTAAAGTTCCACACAAGCCAGAAATCCTCAACCCATGGAGATCGGAGCTATTTCTTTTTCTTTTCTACTCTTTTCTTCTTTCTAGTATCGGGATTCTTAAATGCTGTTACTTGTGTATGCATAATATTATAAAGAGAGTAATTAATAGAATACAAGCATAGACTTCAAGATCTACTGGGGTCACATATTTTAAATAGAAAGTGGTTACTACTATATCTTAAAAGAACACCTCCCTCGATTGGAAACTACTCCACTCCAGTTGATCCTTGTCTGATTTTGTGTCTTCTATGATGTAATGATATATTAATATTGGATTCTTGTCCGATGCATGCACGACTCATCGTCTAGTCATGGACAGAATAGAGGTAACTGGAAAATTAAAGGATTATATTATTAGGTCAACTGCTCCCCGATTCTGCGTCCATGCTGTGGGCTTGTTTCCATTTTCCAAAACTGTATTATTTCATGCTGCTTATCGCCCACCAAGTTGTCGAGTTGTGAAGAAGAAGAAGAACTAACTATTTCAACTTCCATGGCAACACGAAGGCACGATAGTTTAGATTCTCTCTTCTAAATTTAACAAATGCCTGTTGAATGTATTGAAGTTTTTGAATTGATGAAACAAGGAATTCAACATATTTTTCTTTCTTTATTTTTTTAACTGCATCAGTAAAATTGTGATAAAACCAATATTTTTCAAAATAAGTCAAAATATTCTGCCTAAGAATAATTAAGGGGAACTCTATGTGGATATAAAATTATGGAATGTTTATTGTCAATGTCATAATGGATCATGACTCACTTCCAAAATATGTGTTACAAGACCCATCGGCGATCGTAGATAGTCACACAACCCTCTTAAAGTCGTAGGTGAACACCTCATTGGTTGATCATGCTAACTGGACTAATGGTATAAATAAAAGTTAATTGAGGAGTATATGTGATAATTAAATTTTTAATTAAGTGTATAATTAGATAAATCAAAATTTAATTGTATAATTATAAGAAATAACAAAATTGATGTATAAACCATGATATTGCTCCTATGTATGGTATGACTTTTGATGGGTACATTAAAAGGAAAAAACAAAAAAGCTTTAACATAAAGATCAACAGCAAAGAGTCGGCCAATAAGGAAAAAGAAAAAAAAAAGGTTGAATATATGATATAGTTAAGCCTTGATTATAATAAAATCTTTCAAACTATGGAAAAAAATTAAGACAAATTGGTAATAAAAGAAAACGTCAAGTTGGCAATTTCATTTTTATAATAAATCACTCTCAAATTACAGTAAATAAAGCTCATTAGTAGTTAAAAAAGAAAAATAGTGATTGTATCATAAAGTTACTTTGAGTTATTATAACATAGAATTTGCCAAGAAGCGACCAACCAACCTCTGTCTAAGTTAACCAGGCCTCAATTGAGTAGCTAATTAATTGCCATCATAGCAATTAACAAGCGATGCTCCAAATTTGGCTTAAAACTTTTCCGTTCAATTGAAGACTTTTGAAAAAAAGCTTGCTTGTTTATATAATTTTAACTTTTATTTGTTTCTTAATTTTACTAGAGTTACTTTATCATACATATATGTACATGTCTTTTATAACTATAGGACATCTATTATTCTTTTGAATACAATTAGCTGGAGAAATATGTCTCATTCCTTTCCTAGGCTTGTTTTTAGAATATTTAAGGGACTTTCGTTCCTCTTCTTATTATTATGTTGCAAAGTGGTATAAAAATTTTGTATATTATAATGTCAACCAACAGTGTAGATAGTGGTTCTCGCAATTGTAATTAGGAATTTAAGCCCCAAATCTTAGGGAGGCTAACTTATGGTGAGAAATATCTACTAAATCAAGCATTTAACTAAGTGTACAGATAAATTAGGTAGTTATGTAACAATGCTAACGCTTAATGCAAATAGTGGCCATAGTGGTGGCGATGAAAATGTGCAAGTAGACACTCATGTACAATACGCTGGATGAGCAATGATCAAGGAATTTTTTGCAACAGTCTTAGAGGAATATGAGTTAGGTAAACGTGCACAAATCATATGAAGTTATGTTGTTAACAAGAGCCATGATGGGTTTATGCATGGTGGTCATAGTCATATGGAGGCTAGACATGGATATTGAGTACCTAGTTTCCTACAAGAGTAGAAATGGAGATGAGTAACTATACAACAAAGGTTAATAATCCAAAATTTAATAGCATAATGATTATAGAGAAATCTTAGATTAATTTGGTTGTTGCGAATCGACTTTTTGATAATATGGAGACCTTAGAGAGTGAAGAGGTTATTTATTTATTTATTTGTTTTTGTACAGATTGAATAGAGTTGCAAATTTAATGGTAGATTGGTTATAGAGGAATTCTTAGGAAAATAATATGGAGATTATAGAGTACAGTGGTATTGAATTTATTATGTCAATTGACCAAAATGACTTTGTCATGTTAAGACGGAATGTATAACTATAAACATCGAAGAAGGGGGAAAAAAAGAAGTTAGGCGGGGGGGAGGGAAGGGGGTGTTTGATAAAGTTTGTATTTAGTAACAAATGAAGTAGTACAGGAAAGGAACTTTTCGTATGATACTATGAAAAAACTATTATTCTATAAATATTTGAGTTGTGGTAGGATACACTTATTGGTTGAATCTAGCAACATGTGACTAGGTTAGTTGTTAAGAAATCTTAATAAGGGAAAGAATATGACTTTGAGGGCTAAACTAATGCTATAAGAATCATGCGGTAAATATGATGGTGTAAGTATGTCTCCAAGGAGATTTGAATCGGGCAAGAATTGAACAAGTTGATTATGAGAATAGAATTGGGCATTTAGGAGCATAGAGTGACATATGAGAAGGCAATGAGATAGTAGAAAGTTGTTGACATTAGGGAGACATAAAGACAACCTGATCCATATGCTAATTCAATAGGTAACAAACGTGAACTTCATTCAGCCTAGACTTAGGACTAATGAATGTCCATAGTAACATTCTTAGATTTGAATAATGAAATAACAAGATGACAAAGAGAATGTGCATTATGGAAAAAAATGGAGATAGTAGTAACTCAGATGTTAATGAAGCTTACCAATATATATATATTTTTTTATTAATTTGAATAGCAAAGCAAAATGATGACATTGACAATCCAACTTATTTAGAACCCATTTTACTAGTTAACATTTACATGTTTGATTTGGTAGTTAATTGGTAAGAGTAGCTTTGACATTATTAGCAAGAGTGTTGCAAATACTTTTAGGTTAAAAGTGAAGAAGCTTTCAAACTTATACTATTATGAGTGGACAAAAGGTAAGGAAAATGCATATGACTAAGAAGTGCTACGTTCTTTTTTTTCCATTGGGTGCTAATGTGATGAAGTTTACTACCATATAAGGGACATAGATGTATATCAATCATTATTTTGCAATCCATGACAGTTTGATCTTCAAGCATAACAATCATATGGAGAAACTTCTATCTAATAACTTTTGGAAGCATAAGATATACCTTAAATGCATAGGAGCTCTAAGAATCAACCAAAACCTAAGAATGGAGTGGTAGTCACTTTAACTTATTTTATGAACGCGATGAATGAGTTGAGGAGACAAGAGGGTGGTGCATATGCTTTAGTGCTTAAATAGGAGATAAGGGTAAAGGTAAATAAGGATAGGGTAAAGAACTAAGGCAATATAAAGAGTACTAAAGTAGCTACTATAAGAAGTATTAAGCATTACATTTGTTGAGTTCTCTCTTAATAGGCTTTAATGATAACAAAAAGGTTAAAATTAATCTAACAAGTGAATCAAGTGTACAAGATTATATTAGAACATGCTTATAATATCTGACAAATTCTACTATGAAAAGAGCTAAAATTCCGAATTGTATTTAAGACTTGAGTTAGGTCAGAATGTTAGCAAGAAACAAAGTCAGCAAGTGAGACAGTTGAGTTGAACAGAACAGTAGAAAACACAGGTGAGAATGTAGGTCAGAAAGTATATGGGATAAAATAATAAATATTTTGAAGACAGTATTCATAATGTTGGTGAGAAAATAATAAGAGCAGAAGTCTAAAGCTTTGGATCAGTGATAAATTTAGAATTGTTTTACTTAAGTTGGACAAATAATAATAGACCTAACTCTACTATATTTGAACAATTCCATTCCACTTGAGTTAGTTTATGTCTAGGGGTATTTTAAGGAGGATTTACATTTGAACAATTCTTAGATTATTCGAGTTCTTAATTATGGAGAAATGAACAAAGTGATTATTTAGAGATTTACTTAATAAGTGCTTCTAAAACTAATATGAATCGGCAATAATGTTATTAGAGCTATTAGTTTACTACAGTTTTTATTTTCAAATTGCACGTATGAATGGAACGAGCTGAAGTTTGAGATTGAAAAGATTAAGGAAAGGATCAAATTTTTTTTTTTTTTAATCTTCTTGACTTATCAAAATTGGATAAGGATTTTTTTTTTTAAGCTATAGATTTTCAAAGGAAATAAGGGAGTATATCAACTATGAAGCTCAGATATAAGATATGGTACAAATTAGATAAGAGTATATCTTCCAAGATTATCTCAATATGAATTTAAAAGAAGATATTTAAAGAGCTATTTTAGGTAAGGTTAGCTCATGCAAGGATTATATACAACAATTTATTATTTAAAAATTATGGAGTATATTCTATAGTTGCATACAAAGGTATATACAAAATTATATATGGATTTTTTTTTTTTTAAAGATTGTGGATAGATACTTGAACTGAAATAAAAAGAGCATTTTTTTTAGCAGAATATTTCTTAGCTTTTGATTTTTTAAGTTTTAAGAACCAAAATTTAAGATTACATGAGTAGTTAAACAGATATCTCCAAGAGCCATTTGAAGATAATTGCTATTTTTTTTTTAAATTATTAAACGTTCAAAGTCAACTGATTTAGTTCCTATTTTATGGGGTTCTTTGTTTCAAACAAGCTGAACAAGATTAAATCATGAAGATTTTCAAGAAAGAGATAAAACCTAGCGGTTTCTAGCCATTTGGTTCAAAAGAACAACACATATATTTGTGCTGTAGATCAACATAGATTGAGTGATATTTGTACTAAACTTTTATAGACGCCATTTGTATTGTATTTCCTCATTTTATTGTAATATTTTGAGTGATGTGTTTTTGTGATAGTAAGGTTTAGGGAGATCTCTATAGCTTATGTATAACTTAAGGAGAAGCTAGAAAGACATGGTAGGGAGTAACTGATAATTATTATAACATCAAGTTTTCTCATTTGCATTGAATCTAGACTAGAAAGACATGGTAAGGAGTAACTAATAATTATTATAACATCAAGTTTTTTCATTTGCATTGAATCTAATCTAATAGAATGGTACTGCTGAGAAAGATTGGGTCCCCAATGGTAGAGTTGAAAGAGAATAGTAAGCACAATGCCAAAGCTCTCTTTAAATCATCTGCCTAATTCTCTCTTCCCTCATTTCTATTTATTTTCCTACCTTATTATTGTACCTAAAATATACCACTATACACGCCTTACTAAGTTATTAAGGGGGGTCTTTCTTAATTCAAAAAAGTTTCGATTTTTAATAAAGATATCAATTCATTCCCCTTCCTCTCCTTCTTAATATCTTATATAAAGGACCTATAACATTGGTTTAATTCGTAATACTAGATTGCCTAGTTAGTCTTATTACCACACTAATCCTTAGGAGAGTGAGGTACTTAAGGTAAAAATAAAAGAGTAATTGAGAAGATGGCAAATCGAGGAGAATATTAATTCTTATGTAATACTAGCTTCATTGATGCTAAAGACGAATGGTAGTGATCAACAAGATTATTATTAGGGATCAATTTTTTCAATTTCAAGGTTAGATGATATGTTAGAGCATTTACATAGAGGAATAGACTTTAGGTAAATTGACTTATGTAGTAGGTATTGCTATATTCAAATTAGGTGACTTAATGAGTGGAGATCATCTTTTAATATCAAAGATATTTTGTTAGTCATACCATTCATGTTGTTTATTGCATATAATACTTTTATGAGACTGGTGAACCACGTATCAAAATCTTTTCTTAACAAATTGGTAGGGTTTCACTTTGTGTTATATTAATGAACCAAACATCAAAACCATATTATCAGTAGATTAATTTAAGTTTAATTTAATGGCATATCAATAGACCAAATGTTAACCCCCTTCCATTAGTAAATTTATTATTATTTACTAATAACTCTAATTTTAAACATATTTCATAGGGTGATTTTATAGTATTTTCCGCACATTTTTTGTTTTCTTTAAATAAATTGATACTTAATTGAGTAAAATGTTGATTTCAGGGTTTAAACACGTTCTAGGCTCGAAAACGAAGAAAAAAAATCAAGTTTCACTCAATTCCGAGTTCAAACGGAGAAGTTATGAATTTTTGAAGTTGTGTAGAAAATTTGCCTAAGTACAGAAAGTTACACGACCTGGGGACACGGTCATGTCCCAGGCTATGTCTGGTGACGAAAACAAAATCTTTTTTATACACTATAAAAAGACATATTAGGGTTTCAAAAGAAAAAGGAGAGACACAGGCTTAAGGAACAACATCAAGAAAGAGACTTAAGGAACAACATCAAGAAAGAGACTTAAGGAACAACATCAAGAAAGAGGGAAACAACATCAACTTCAAGATTAGAGAGATTGTTCATCAATCAAAAGGGGTTTCCATGTTTATTTTATATTATTAATGAAACTCGTTTTTAGATTCATTATGATAGCTTAGAATTAGAGTATTTAGGATTATGGAACTTAGGGTTTCATGTAACCTTTAGATTGAATTACAATTTCAATAAAGTTTCTACCTTTTCTTGATTCAATTATGTCGTTAATTATGGATTGATAATTCTAGAGTGTCAATATATAATATTATGCATGTTAATTGAGAAATTGCATGTGTAATTAGATCTAGGCATAATTGAAGAGAATTACATGTATACTTAGAGATAAGATACATGTTTCTTCAGGAAAGTTGATTGTTTGCATGGGAATTCATTACACGTTAATACGATTCTAAATTATATTACTAAGTGAAGAAATTCTGGTAAATAATTTAGGATTAGGGTTAATATGCTTGAGAAAGATATTAGCTTTAATTGTGAATCCCTCCGGTCAAAAATAATAGAAATTGTAATTTATTGCTTCCTAATTTGCGTAATTAAGTCTCATAAGTAGTTTAGTTGTTAATTTCAGTATTTTTAATTCATTCAACTTATCATAATTTTCTAGTTAGATAATAAAGCTAAAGTTAATATCAGTACTCAAAATCTCTGAGGGATCGACTCGGACTCACATCCGTTATATTAAAACTGATAAGTGCACTTACCTCATATTATTTACTTTAATGACATATTAGTGAAGGAATTCATATTAAGCCTTTTAGAAGGATGGTTGATGTTTTATAAGAGAATAATTTTGTACATCGGTTTAAGAAGTGTTAGTTTTATGATACAATAGCTTATTGTCCTTGGTTTCATTGTGAGTAACAAGGGATTAAGGTGAATGGGGAGAAAGCTATGGGGAGAAAGCTATGGCAAGTAGAGATTGTTTATCATTAAAACCATGTTAGAGGTTAAGAGCTCCCATGAATTAGTAACATTCTTTCATTTGAAATTTTAGATGCATTGTAACCGTCATCATTAAATACATGAAGAAAGGAAAGTTCTAATAGCGAGATAAATAGGAGGTGAATGTTCCAATACTTAAGGAGATACTTAGTATAGTGCTAGTATTGACATTACATAGTGCTAAAAAATGGTTTGATATTTAGTATGATGCCACTTGTATGGGAAAATGTTCGTTACATTCTTCAATAGGAAACTAAGTGAAGACAAGAGGAGGTGGAGTACATGTAACAAATTAAAGACCTAAGAATCTAATAAGTAAAGAATTTGTCTTATACTCGGATAATAAGTCCTTGATGAAGTGCTTAGGTACCTAAAGCAGTTAGTAGTTACATGTGTTTTCCTTTACAATTGAAATATACTAGTAGTAAGTCACAAGATGAATTCATTATTAGCTCATTATTTTAAGTTTGATGAGTTGGATGAGTTTTAAGCTTGAATTTTTACATTTCCCTTAATTTTTAGTTTATACTATGCCTAACCTACTTTAAATTGCTCCTAAGGAAAATCTATTTTCTTAAGAAAGTGCTTTAAGATATTCTTGGAGTTGCCAAAAAAAAAAAAATTGGAAAGAAAATAAAAGGGATTTATATTAGATGGATATACTAATATTAATCAGGACAATAGTCTTTCAAGAGTGGAAATTTAGGATTTAAGGTCGTTAAAGTTTAAAACAAAAGTAGTTAACAACATAGTTTTTTTTTTTTTCCTTAGGGAAAGGGTTCAATTCAATTTCATAAATTGAACTAACATATAATTAATTATTAAAAAGACATTATTCATTTTTTAAGAACATGATCTTTATTTATTTCATATGGTCTTTAAAGGATGTTTACATACCCTCTATTCATTATCAAACCATAATAGTTTCCTTTAAAAAAAAAAAATTAAGAGGGTTGATTGATTTAATTTTAAAGGAGAATATCTTAATATTTAAGTTCTTTTGGTTTTTTTATTTGATAAAAATCTTGAATCTTAGTTGTAATGCCATAGAATTTCAAATTTTAATTTCCGTTTTTTTTAGAAGACCAATTTCATTTTATTATTTTTTTGAAAACATAACTCTTCTTTTGTTTTTTAAGAACTTTATTTTACAAAATAGATCAAAGAAAATCTTTCCTTGAAAAATTATTTCCAATGAAATCTAACTTGTTTCTAAATCTTCTTTATTATTATTATTATCTTTTATTTTCTTCTCATGTAAAACGAAATAAAATAACATAAAATAGAAAAGACAAAACAAACAAGCCAAGGAAGGTCAAATACTGGTTAAACACAAATTTAGGGTGCAATTAAGAAAAAATCTACATTGGATCAATAGAGCAGCAAGGCGTTAAGCCTTTTCTAGTGGTTAATGAAGTCAATGAAGGTAATAGACCAAGTTTCCTAATAATAGTGAACCGTTTAGTGGTGGTGGTGTGATTTGAGAGCTCGAAGCTTGACATTTTAAGTCTTTTTATTTAAGGGTTTTCAAATTAATTCAAAACCAAAACTTGGGTTTTCGCTAATTTAAGCCAACTAAAATGATTCAAAATTTTGCTAGAAATAAATACATTTGGGGAGAATGAGAATGGATTCATTTGAAATCAAGAGAAAGAAACTACTATTTTGAACATACTTCTGTGTTTTTTTCATCTCAAAGTCTAACCAAGCTTGACTAACCAAGCATACAACAACTTGATGAACTCAAATTTTGATGAAGTGGAACTAAATCCATCTTTTCTCAAATATAAAGATTAGAAATTGCTTGATTCAACAAGTACCAACTAACTTAACTACATAAGATAATCAAAATCTAGAAACGAGTCCAGATACTTCTTATTCACCTTCTACTTCTTTTAATTTAAGCAAGATCCAACCTATACTTCCTTTTCTCAAAACCTTAATAATATACCATGTTTGAGGGTTGAGGTTTATTGAGGAAAATTTGGAAGATGATGTGGTCTTGGAAGTGGATAATTATTGGAAGAGTCTTTCATGATTTTGAATGTAAAGAAAGTAAAGAAAAACCTAATACATTCCATACGTCGGATCCCACTCAGACTCTAATGAACTTAACAAGTCCCATCTAATGAACCCTTCCCAAATTTCTTCTAACTCCAATAGGTACACACTCAAACCCTACTTTCATTCTCCAATGAATATAGAAAAAGTTGTATTTGTTCCTTCCTTCCCTCTCTTTCTTACTATAATTATGATATATTCTATTAGGATAAGGGGTGGGTTTGGTGTGTTTAGGTCTAGTTATGGGCATAAATGGTAGTGGTTCATGGTAAGGAATGGCTACCTTAATAGTGGTTCATGTGAGGATTGGTTGTTAGGAAGGTTTTCATCTAATAAAAGATGAAAAGGATGTTTAGGTGAGGTTTAAAGAGTGGAAATAAATAAAAATTGGAAGAAAAAGAGAGGAAATGGTTGGAAATATTTCTACTTTGTAGTCCAATTTTTTTCTCTCCGTAATTTGAGAGAAATGAGTGCAAATAAGATACAATTAAAAATTATCTCTCACAACAACATTCATCAAAATAAAATAGGGTTACTTTTATCAAATATTAGCTCCAACTCTCTTCATTTCCTTTTTAGAGAAACAACCAACTAAAGAAAATGAAAATCGTTCTCTCTTTTTCCCAAACACAATATAAAAACTATAATTCTTTTCATTTCCATTCTTTTCCACCAATTTCTCTTTTATAAAATCTTGCTAAACATAGTGGAAATAATCATGCAGATGGATGAAAAATATGAATTATGACTTAAATTTTTCTTAATCATTTTGTTTTTGGTAAAAAGTTTTTTTTTTTCCTTAACTCAGTGTTTTTTTTTTTTTGTTTAACTTTGAAATGTCTTAATTTAATAATTAGAAGAAAAATGCAACTTTTTCTTCCTCATTGCAACCCAACGTCGCAAATCTAGTTATAGTGTAACTGTCATTCTAAATGTGAAAAGACCTGTATTATGTGCTGATTGATCGAGAATACCACTTCGTTTGGCAACATCTAACAAAGTAAGGCAAATGTAATAACTTTGGCAGCACAAGGTTCAAAGGATACTGAAATTAGCACTAAAAAGATTCAGGTCATTATTTACGAAATGACAAAAAATTTAGGTATTAAATTTATCATTAACATAATGACAATTAATCACTCTCAAACAAAATATACATGTAATAGTAAACAAAAAGAAAACAACGTAAGTGTGCGTGGATTCAATCCCTATCCTATAAATATAAATTTCAACAATTTGAAACTAGAGTTAATCTTCTCATACCTTCACATTGATATGAAAACCAAACCCCGTGAAATCTATGGGCTCCAAAGTACCTTATGAAACTTTTACACTTTTATCTTTTTACTACTTTCATTCTTATTATATAAATTTTTAGGAAATGTTATAATATTCAAATTAAAAGTCAATATCATTTGCAAATGCAAGTTATCAAAAAAAAAAAAAAAGAAGCAAATATGATAAATTTCAATAGAGGAGCACATTTAACAATGAATTGGAGGGAGAAGAAAGTAAGGGAAAAAAAAAAAAAAACATAAGTTTTAAAATTCCATATAACTTTAAAGTGTGTTTTTACCTTCAAGGGTAACAAAGTACGTATATTTTAAATTCTTCCGATTCTCTCCTCCAATTTAGAGGAAATAGTTATTATGGGCTCAAGGAAAAGTTTTCTTTTCCAAATCCATTCCCTTCCCCTTTCCCTCCTTTCCAAAATAAATGAAATTTTCTTGAAATCTGCGCTTTTCTTTCTCTCCCCATTCCTTCCGTCAATCCAGACATAATATACGAGTGCAGCATTTTAAAATTTGCATTCCTCAATCCAAACATAGTATATGAATGCAGCATTTTAAAATTTTAAACCGCAAACTACCGTATGACACATAGTACCTACCCAACCATGGTCACATCCCGAATGTTACAATAGATGGATGAAGACTACACCCAGGTTTGGCTACTGTTGCTGTGGCACATGTTAAGCAATGGGTGCAAACCCAGTTGGACCGGTAAGGCACCATCACTAGTTGCAAAGTCCACTTGAGGTTGTGATGCAATCACCATTACAATGTATCATCATTGCACAAGGTCGGTGCAACCAACGGGTTGCTCAATGATTGGTTATAGGTGGATGGACGGTGAGGTTAGTCCAATAGCTGTGGTGGGGAGTGTGGAGTCGTCAAATTGGAAAAAAGTTACAATTAATCATGTTAATGAATATCTTACGGGATTTTGCTATAACACCAAATAAAGAAAACTTCTCACTTTTCTACGTACTGTGTTCTCAAAAAGTTTGTAATCAATTTTGAATTTTTTTTTTTTAAAAAATAAAAAAATAAATAAACATGGTAACAGCCATCTCACGAGTGCTAAAATTTCCTCCATTCTATTCCGCTTATTGCTTGCAAACCTTAGTTGTGATCCCTTTCTCTTCAGTAGAATCATTTCGTGCAAGTTATAAATAACCAAGAATAAAATTTTTCACGCTAGAAGCAACCTATATCAAATTTCTGTTATCATGACATTCTTAGAATAATGATATCTCAAAGCTAAAAGTACAACAAAAAGGTAGTTCCAGAGAATATCTCAGAAGACTGATGACACTCAGCATAATTGTTTAACATGGACTCATGCATTCTACAACAATTAATCTTTAGAGTTCGAAGCAAGAAAGTCACTCATGGTTATACCGGCATTTTAGCAAGAGAACTTGTTGAAAAGATCGAGCTGTTGGGTGATTTCAGAATTGGAATTGCATTTCAGGTCCATATCCAAGAGATTCGAGGTGACCTGCCATGGCCTTGTTCATTGGTGGTGGTCCGCATCTCAGAATCTGAAGATTTTAAGAAATACGATAAGTGTTTGCTCTGCATAGGTTTATTCATCTCTTATAATAAACTGTCCTTTCAAAGCTGCAAGCTTCTAGCATGAGAGCAAAGAGGATAAGCAACTTGATAGTTAAGTACCTGAATACCAGTTCCTGGTGCAGGACAATGCTCTTGAATCATTTCCTTTGACACATATCCAACACCACCATCCCATACCTCAGGAGGCTGAGAAAGATATATTATCATCAATGAATTCAAGTTAGTGGATTTTATTTTATTTTATTTTTAAAAAAGCAACAGTGAAATGATAATGTCCTTGTACTATATTGGCATTTATTTAGTTATAATTTAAACAGAAACATGTAGGGGGGACCCTCACCCATATCAAGCACAGGAAATGCATGTTCGGCATTCCTTATATCTCACAATGGTAATTTTCAAAGTAAAATTAGAGAAAGGGATATAAGAGGGAGAGAAAAGTTTCTTTACAGCACAACCCTTATGGACTTCTAAAATAGTGCTTTCCAGTTTCGTATAAGCAAAAGATTGACTTCAAAAGGAAATTTAACAAAGTTCCTCACTCTTCTTTTAGGAAGAAAATCTCTGGATAAAATTCAACCAGAAAAGAAGGGACTGGAGTGAAAAAAAATGCAGTTGTGAGCATTTGAGAGCATGGTTCGGAAGAAAGGCAAATAACCTGATTCAAAACGTAGTAGACTTTGAAGCGGTCAGGATATCTGACGGCAAGGCCATCTAGCTCTTCCTGCAAACGTAAAATCAAATTTAAACACAGACTATAGGAGTAAAAGTAGAACCATCAAATTGCTTGATTAAAGCAATCTGTAACTGTAGCTTCCTTGCAGATCAAATATCAAATGTTCTTTTGACAAGATCTAATTCAGAAGCTGCCAAACTTATAGATAAGAAGTTTACATAAATTTATGTGAATGGATGCATTTGAGACATTTAGCTGTATTGAGTACTGCAACTGTAAATTTTCACAAAGATTATACAGCACTTTTCATTACTCATGCCAGCAAGAACAAAAATGTGTGATGCAGCATTGGCTCCTACCATCAGGTAAGAAGAAAGGGAAAAAGATTTAGCAAGAGAAGAAATGTAAATTACCTTCAAAAGAATGTCCTCATAAGTAACGTTAGCATAAATAAGGTGAACCTTTGTCTTGTCTGCTGGATTTTCTAATATTGCCCGTGCAACCTGAAAAAAGAAAAGGATGAAAACAGGTCAATGGTATACGTTGTTCTTGTCTTTTTAGCCATAATATTAATTTTTTTTCCCCTTTTTCTAGCCAATCAGTATTCTTTATCCAATACCAGTGTTAAGGGTGTTTTCTAATAGAAAATTTTCTTCAAGCCTCTTTTAGTTAAAAATAATAAAATATAAAAGAAGAAGAAGAAGAGGAAAAACGCTATAATGTCTTTACCTAACAAAACTAGAAATTTCTTCTGAAAACACAGTTTATCCATTTTCTGCAGTCATATTGCTTTCGAAACACAGCCTTTGAATATTTTCCACGTTATTCTAGTGAAATTACGTTAACACTGAAGGGACAGTTCCCCAAATAGCATATCCCTACTTTTCAAACATTTATTTCATCTAAGCAAAGCTAATTAGTAAAGGGACTTGTTTTCGGTTAATTTTAGTAAAAGGACTTTTCCCATTAGCTTTCAACTGAAATTCACCGTCTCTTTTCTTTGAAAATTTCAAGAACCCACTTATTGCCACAAGAATCATCAGGATATATACGAATACAGGTAAACTAGAAAGAAAAAAGTAAAATTTATATTTCAACCAATGGCTTGTCCTTCTCCACATGCCAGCTAAAAGTTCCTATGTCCTTGGCTAAATGCCTAGAAGAAACTCAATAAATAGAAACTAATATAGTAAATAACCACACTTTTTTTAAAAAAAAAAATAAAATTATATTACATTTCATTATTGTATTAGGGATACTTGTTTTACCATGATCATAAGCCTTTGACAAATTAAAGGCATTTTCTGAATTGTGCTAAAAGATAAAAACCATAAAAAGGGATGATATTCAAAATGGAAAAGTGAAATAATTTTCAACTAGTGAGAAAAACTTAAGTCCTCTGTTGAGAGTAACATGAAGAAACAACATAACACACGAAACAATAACTGATAAAAAGAGGGATATAGGTTTACCTGGAACATGGGAGTAATGCCAGAGCCTCCAGCAAGCATCCCAAAAGCTCTAACTTGGCCTGGTTGGTACCTGAAACGCCCCTGTAATATACAAAATTGACAGTACCAACACTAGTCAATGACTACAAGACAAATGTGAATATAGATTCAAAATGAGAGCCACCTCAGGAAGGCAAAATGAAAGCAATAAATTAATTAGTGTTCTCCATAGGCATCCATCAATATCAGGTCATGAGATCGAGTAATAATGCATGCTTGAATGGACTCTACAACATGATTAATGATTTGTGATTTAGAAAATTACAGATGCTACAGCTTTTACATAGATGAATACCCTAACCAGTTAGCTCAGATATAAACTTAGAAACAATCCTAAAATTTTTATCAGGAAATTACCTAGCATGAAAATGAATGCATCATACCAAATCTTAGGATAATTTTTTGGTCAATTTATCAATTCCAATTTTCTGAACATTGAGCGCAAATTAACCACTGAATTTAACAATGTCCAAAATGAAAAATCTCAAAGAAACTCTGACTCTCACCTTAAAATGTGTTATTGTGAACTTATTACAGTACCACTACTTCATGAACAGCCTTATAAATTTTTAAAGTCATAAGCACTACCTGAAAGTTAGGAATGCTGGAGGGAATAGGAATTAGAGCTTAAGAAATGGGGTAAAAATAGTCATCAAATCCAAAGAAAGATCATTGCCTGCAGCATCAGGTGCCTTTTCTTTCCCACAACTTTAAAGGCTTTACCAGGTTTACAACAGCATCAAAGCAAGAGCATACATTTTGAGATATTACATTCTTCCAATGAGTTGAGAAATTAACAAAGTGATCAGAATTTACCACTTTTATGCAAATAAACTACAGATATTTGAAATCCAAAACTTCAACAAAATCATGATTTTCTAATAAATTACTAAGATATGGAAGACAATTAATAACAGGAAAAGGAAGATAAATACATTAGTCATAATAACAGCAGGTCCCTGGTAGCCGTGCTTACTCCACATCGAAGAACCAATGCACAAGAAGATGTAATAAGGACAAAAATGGTGGCAGATGCGTATTTTAAGGAATGGAAAGAAGAGTATAATTTGGTTGCAAGAATGCAGCTTTGACAAACAATAGGAAAGATAAGTACCTTTGGCCCTTTCACAGCCAAATAATGACCAACCCGCATCTCACGGAAGTGATGGGACATCCTTCCTTGAGGATACATCTACATATAATGATACAAAACATGAAACAGTAATGAGCATAGAAAGGAAACCAAAAAAGTGGTCGTAGTATTGATTGACTCAGATTTTTATATTCTCATCCCACAAGTCTCATGAAATACCTTTATGACTAACTCAAAGCAACCCACATCACAATCTAAAGTAGTTGGGGTATATGGCTTGATAACCTCTTCACCTTGACTATCCTTGCCCCTGTTAAGAAGTATGGATAAAGTTAAAGGTAATTGGTAAAGCTTTGGCCTTTATTTGTACTTGTCTTATGTGGTCAAAAACAAACAACAATGCAAAGAACCAATTTTATCAATTATGATGTAAACGTAGAGGGAAGCAATGCATATACTTTATATTAAGAAATTTATTACAGAAATATGACCAACAAAGAACGTCCTTTGACTTATTTCAAGATTTTTTTTACTTTGTGAGAGATATCGGTGGATATGTAACCATGAGATTCATCTTAAAAATCTATAATTAATGCAGAATGTAGAATATCAAAAACATTATGACGAGGAAACTTAATCACGTCAATATAAATGATAAGAAACGAGGTTTAAATTCCAGTCTAAGATGTTATTAGTCCATAGGAGATACTGGTAGTTCAGAAACACCCCCCTAGAGACCTTTCTAACGTATCTATTATATCAAGCTCCACCTTAAAATTTTTAACTATGAACTGCGACAATATATTAGTTTTAAATGATGGAAGTACTTATCCATGGCATTTATGTTTCATAGAAATAAGAAGTACAAGCCAGCTTACAAACCTGCAACTTATATGCTGACCAATGGGAAGACCCAACACAGAAGTAGGTGTAGGAAGTTCAAAAGTGAATTTTGCCACATTATGGCTCAACTGTGTGCGTTTGACAAGTTTAAACTCCTTGAAATTCTCTGGATCCAAGCAGCCTATAAATGCAGATCAGGTGAAAACATATAATCAGTGCACAAGAAAAAGAAAATCGAATGTAATGGAGCCAGAGGGCAAGCAAATAGACATTGCAAAATGGCTCGTGATACAGAATGGCAATGGCATGTTTACGAATGAAAAACAAAATATGCATGGGATAGGGCCTTTTGCACCTAGAATTAGAAGACAAACAATCATTCAAACCTCGGAAGTACCCAGTATACCAAATACGTATATCCCTGCCATAGTAGTATACATTATGCAACATTCAACCAACCGATATAACAAATGTGAAATGAGTGCCTAATCCTTACCGCATCCCATACCGTAAAATCTAATTAACTAAAAAGAAAGAATGGTTCTAGACAAGCCTCGATTCCATCGAAAAAAAAGACAGAGCTAATTCGCTGGGTTTTTCTCTAAACCAATTTCATTTCTAATCCGAAGTCCGAACCCACTAATTAGTAGTTTACCAGATCCATCACACACTATAGTTTTCTAAACTTCCCAACAAGATATGAAATGCATAAAGCGCAAACTTAGACAAAAATTATAAACCTTTTTTATTGGCCACAAAAAATCTATAAACCTTAATTAATTATATCCATATAAAGAAAAAAGTTCTAACCTTTGGGCTTTTTGGATGAATTAAGGAAAACAAGAGTGAGTCCAATGGCTATAACAGCCACTGCAACTCCAATAAGGATCTGAATGTCCTGGGACTGTAAGAGCTCCATTATTTGATCCATTGACAATAGATTTTGGAATAATTAAGAAAAGGGTGTTGGAAAAAATGGAACTTTATTGAGTTCCCGAAGTGGGTGATATAAATGGTGGCGGTTGAGAATTTTGAATTGTTTGATGGGAAGAGGTAGGTGAAGACAGTGTGTGCAATATTGTGGGCTGTAGGACGAGGAACGAGGCAGGGGGTTTGGTTTCAACCTACCAACTTTCTTCTCCTCCTAATTGGTGCAGGGTATTACTAAGTCCGTCACCCATCATGACTCTGTCTGTATTTGTATATTCTTTCTTTTCCCGTCTGTGCTGACATTTTCGTTTTTTACATTTTTTAGTTGTATCGCCATCCGAAATTCCTAGAATTTCAAAAGTTACGGAAATTTTAGCAATCATTAGGTGGTAATCCGTGTTAACTATCTAAATAGTTTGTATGTTAGAAAATTTTAACTTATCAAACGAACCATTTATTAATTATATATAAAATTTGAACTCATAATTAAATTTATTTAAGAAATATATTTTTTATTCAGATTAGGCTTATTTATAAATTAAAAAATTATAATTAAATCTATAATAAATTATAAATTCATAAAAAAAGTAATGATCACAAAATTAACATTTTGTAAATGAAAATAATATAATCTTAATATTTATCATTACTAGGGATGTAATTGGACGAGTTATTATAAAATATTCGATTTGCCTAACCTACTAAAAATCTTAGTGGATACTATTTGATAAGATTTTAGGATGAGTTTTGGAATATGCTAAATACCTATTCGGACTTTGGAACGAGTTATGAGATTTCTAAAAAGCTTGATGGGAAACTTTTTACCCAACAAAAATAATAAATTAATAAAATGATATTGACTAAAATTTCTAATACATGAAATAATAAATAGATAAAACTAACAATATTAACAATTTTGATCACGTTTACTATTTTCTATTTGTATTTGTGAATAAATCTTTATGTGAGATTTTTTTTTTTTTTACTAAGAAAATGTGGTTATGTATTATTATATAGTAGAGAGAAATAATTAAGTAAATAATAAATTTGATATAACATTGATCGTATACTTAAAATCAAAACATATAGTAGAGTTAAGATGGAGCCTACATATATCATTAAACTTATTATATAACAATACTACTAGGTGTTTCACCAATGCCATAACAAGATACATAGGATGGATAGGGACAACAAATGGATTCTTTAATCTTCATCATATTACTCATGTTCTGTAAGTGATGCAATTAATTTCTACGTAATGATTAACAAAAGAAAAAATAGACATTTGGAAAAATAAAAATTATAAATGGTTTTGATGGGTTAGAAAGTAGGTACCCTATTAGGGCAGCAAGGTAGGTTCCAAATATATGGTTAAAGACCTTATAGGGATTTGTAATGGGTTTTAGGAACCTTGTTATTATAGTGGGACAGGTTCTGAGTTCAAATAGCCAATCTTAAACCTACTCCATTTACATCTTTAGTCGTTTAGTCGTTACACAATCTTCCTCAAAGGTTTGAAGTAAGTTGATAATTTGCAAAATAATAAAAGTAACATTAAAAGGGCATCAGGGTTATCTAACATAGCCACCTCGATACATAAATCAATAAGTTGGAAGTATATAAAGTGTTTGGATAATATATATATAAGCAATAAAGTGAAAGAAAGATAATGTGACTTGAGGTCCTATAAGACCCAGACACTATGGATGAAAGCCCAAACAACAAGAAAATTGAGGCTAGATAAAGGGAAATGGAAAAACTAAGCAAGACAAAGTCTATAAGATTGTGTCCATGAAGGACAAGAGAATACAAGAATAGAAGAGAAAGGATACACATTGTTTGTCTATAGATGGAGCCAACACATACCTTGTATCGCCTTACAACTTAAGCACATGGCCATTCAATACCCATACATGGCCTTAGAACTGTCTACACGTTGTGTCTACACGTTAAAAGCAAATACATGGCCACTATGAAGGGATACACACTATATACTTCTTTATGATGGCTTTCCTATTCTTTGTTTATTTGTTTCTTTAAGTTATTAATTTATGTAATTTTTGGCTAGAGTTATATGCTTCTTCATATAAATACTAGTTATTTCCCATGTTCAAAGTTTAGTTGTCATATATTTTATTTGAGAGGGTATTTTTTCACCTAGAGTGGATTTTTATTGTAATTTTCTATAGTCTTATAAATCTATATTATTGGCTATAAGTTGTGACAACTTGATGCAAATCCATGCAATGGGTCTCGAACACTAAGGATGAAGCTTTCGGGGTTTGAATGGGAATAATGAACATGGAGTGAGAAAGGGGTTTTGGTTGTGAATGTGTATGAATATTATGTTCCAAGATACAAATACAATTGGGGGTTGAGCTTGAAATAAAGTTTGATGTGACTCGTGAATACTAAATATCACTCGAATTTCAAACGAGAGATTAGATGTGACTCACTAACTCACTTAAATGAAGAAGTTCGTTACAATCTTAGGGACAAATTTGATAAGAACACAAGAAATATTAAAGAGTTATTTGACACTCAATAGTCCGAAACACCAGCTCAAAGGGCTCAAGAATGTCCTTACTTGAGAAGGAACATCTAAGTGTAAATTTACTGTGTGAATATTCTTTACTATCCAATCTAGTTACAAATGTTATTATTTATAGTATACAAGGCCTTAAATCCTAAAGAATGGCCCACAATCGAAATAAGAAAAATATTTACAAAGTATACAAAATTGTGTATCTAATAGAGTAGTTTACATGCAGTCATCTAAGCTGTTTGTAAGATCAAACTTGAGCAAGGGACGATTGGCAATCAAATGTCCAAGTAGGTGTGGGATGTTTAGAAGTTTTATCGTACTTGGTTGAGCTCCTAGTGAGGTTGGCCCACAATTGTTGCACTCATAGATTGTTTGGAATTAGCTTTCCCGTGTTATGCCAAGTTGTTCTTTGGCTTTGAGGCCTTAGTTGTTTGGTCTCTTGTCTTCTTGGCAGATGACAGACTTGATGTCAAATGGTTCCTTTCTCTCTTTTCATCCATCGGTTATCAATTTGGCCTCAACAAGAGTAGGTCGGTCTTGAGTTAGGATAGGTTGGCTTCAGCTTTTAGCACGTCTACACTAACTTCTGATAAGTTGGCCTCTACTTGAGGATTATTGTAGACTGATTCTTATCATCACTGCAAGGTTGAAAAGAAGTTGTCTTCGACTTTAGATTGTGAGTGCGAGCTTGGATGCCAAATAGGTTCCTCATCCCCTTCCTCTTTACCATGGGCGTCGAGCTATTCTGGATCTCTTCAATGCTCATGGGGGTTAAGCAGTAGCTCTTCCCATCCTTCTAAACCATGTAAGCGTTGAGGAAGCCACCGTGGATTACTTTCCGGTTGTATTCTCAAGGTCGATCAAGAAGTAAGTTTGCTACATTCATAGGTACTATGTCGAAGTTAACCTCGTCTTCATATTGTCTAGCTTTGAATGTTATCCGAGCTATCTTGTATACATAGAACATGCCCTTATCATTGAACTACTTCAGTCTATATGGTTGGGGATGCAGGTAGGTTAGCAATCTCATCTTCTCCACTAGCTCGGTAGAAACTGTAATATTCCATAAATCAGCAATCAAGACATGAATATCTAATTATTAGGATAAAGTCTTGATCTTGTACGGTTATGGTCAATAGTAGATTTAAGGTATTTGGGAAAGTAAACCGATCAGGCTAGAAACTTATGAGAGACATGATAACCCTAATTGAGGAATTCACGTACGTTTGGAAGTCCATAATATAATAAGAATATTAAAAATACAATCAAAATAGTGAGAAATTACTCTATATGAAACCCTAAAGTCGAATTTAGGATAATTGTACTTAAATTTAAGACTTTTAGGAAAACATATCCGATTAAGTTTTAAACTTTACAACTAAGTTAGAAAAATTAGTTGAAATGACCCAGTAAGATTAGATTTAAAAAATAATGACCAACAATCCCAAATTTAGCCTTAGAAATGTGATTATTCAATATAGTTTAAAAATGATTGAAAACCCTAAAGTCGAGCTCGGAATGCAAAGAGAATCTAGAGATAAGTTAATTAGATAATAAAAGAAAATAATATAACATAATATATTATATGAGTATACACATATTTTTATAAGTATAGCTGGTATATATAATAAATATACTTGTGAATTAACCTAAAATTATATAATTATGCATAATAACCAATAAAATCATAAAATTAAGTACGAAAAGTATCTTAAAAATAAAAGATATGCTAAAAACATGATTACACGTATATAATTACTCATTATGCGTATGATATATATAGAATATATACCTGTATATTAACAAAATCATTAAATACTATAAAATACCAAAATACCTTAAAATGTTATCTAAAAATTAGAAAATAAATTTAAAAAAACCTTAAATATGATTGGAAAAAATGTGGAGTAGCTTAAAAAGGATAAGCAGTTGCATCAAAAGCAAATTTATAAAAAAATGGCACCTCCTACTACGTGTTTTTCAAGGAAAATATTAAAATAAATTATTTAATAATTAAGGAAAAATTGCAACTGGCCATAATTGCTATAAATAAGACTCCCCTACAATAGATACATGTTTAGAAACCCAAATTTTATAAAGGAAAAATAAAAAAAAATCAAAGGAAAATAGAACAAATTAGAATAAAAATAGAGTAAGGATTGAGTTAGGATACTTCCTTAACCATTCGATGACCTGACGTAGATCCTTACTGCCACCTAGTAGAGACACCACCGACTAAGCCGATCGACAACCCCTCTTTAACCAACGGTAGCTGGAGCTCCGATAAATTCAAGTTTTGAGTTTTTATCTTATTTTTCTCTGTTTTCGAAAAATTATTAAATTAATTAAAAAAATATGAAAAAATTAATTCCTAAGTTATTTTAGATGTACTTTCATTTTATAAATTTATTTTAACAAAATTAGGAATATTTAATGTACCTACTTAACAAATATACTATTCACCAGAAATTTGAAATTCAAAATAAATACACTAAATGATGTAGTTTTTAGCTCAAATTTTTTTTGTAAGATACATATGATATATAAATAATTTCCATGTATCCCAAATTTTTATTTCAGTATTTTTAATATTTATTTCATTTTTTGGCCTAAAAATAACTAGAAATTAAGGTAAAAAAGTGAAATAAATAGGATTTATAAAATTAAATGGAGAAATTGACCTATACTGATTTCTAGTGAAGTATAATGATTTTAGGATAGGTTGAAAATAATTTTGTACAAAAAGAATCATATTTAGGTAATTAAGTGTAATTAAGGGTAAATCATAATTACGAATATATATGGGATGAATCGATAACATGAAACTAAGTGATGACTAAATTACGTATATTTTTAGGAGTCTATAGAAATTTTTATAGAATTATTTGGTAACCTGAACTATTTATTACAAATTTACATAGTAAAATAGCTTAAATAACAAACCGATACTTAATTCTAGTAATAATTGGTTAAAATATGATAAATAATTGAATAAAAACTATATATGTGTATCGGTCAAATTGGATAAAAAGTATATATTTAATATATTTAATAATATTTTAATAACCAAGATATGTTATAGGGATATTATGATTAGATAATACTTATATTATAAGCTATATTGACAAATTAGGTAAAAAATGGTTTAATAACATAAATTACGTATAGTATGATAATATTTGATTAGATATGTATAATTGTATTGAAAACTTGAATTATCCGTTAAAAGTTATCTCTAGAAATAGGACCTATAATACGTGTCGTTAGGTCTGTACGAACCCAATGATACTATTTTTACTAAAATCGTACAATCTTAGGTAATATAACCAATAACTTTATAATATTACTAAAATGTATGTATTACAATAATCCAGTCGGAATTAAAAACGTGATTTAACCAATTAAAAGTATATTTCGATACGATTAAAACGATATATTATATATAATAATATAATTATGTATATTATCGATAATTACTAACTTAACTCGATATATATATATATATATATATATAACTGATACAAGTTTTTCGAAGTAAGTGTTAGAATAGATTAGTAGGATCAATGCTTTATAGCATTTTGAGGTATTATTTTAGAATACTTGGAGACTTTAGTATGTATTTACTTATAATTGTAATTAGTTTTTTGTGCGTATGTAGTAGTGCTTATGATTGAGTTTTGATTATTGTAATAAGAGTTAAGCTCCATGTTATGATTTTTTTGTGAATATAGTTTTATTTAAATTGTTTGAGCTTGGTTGATCACCTTAAAAAGATGAACTAACTTAAACTTGGTGTAATACCTAACTTGATATGCATCGTAACTCACTAAGGGTAATAACTAGGACTCTCGAGCCAAACATAGACTCTCTTTAATAAGGATAGCTGAAATGGTCATTTTCCCACTCTTAGTTGAATTAAGTGATAGGAGAGGAATTCGCAGCAAGGTTGGGGGTCACGGTTAGCGGTTCGAAGGTGGTCATAAGAAGAGGGTATTCTCCATTACACAAGCCTCAGTTTGGTTTCTATTCTTGAGTATGTGACGTCAATCTCGTCAACTTGAATTAGAGCGGGTGCAATTTTAACCAGATAACGTTGTGCCATGCATTGCATCTAACCAACTTAGTTGAAAACCCTGCTTGTAATGTATTGAGTATATACTTTTGTCTCTGCCCCACTTGCTAAGCAAGTTATCGCTCATTCCCCTATAGTTTATTTTACAGGTATCAAATGGATTATAAATGCCTACTCAAACTAGAACATTAGTAAACTAGGACGAGGAGTGAGATGCAATAAGAAATGGTTGGTTATTGCTCTTAGTATTAACTTTTTATCTTTTAAGGAAAACTACATAAGACTCCTCAAAGGGCTTGGTAGTTTTCAATATTTTAGTCTGTATGTGAAATGACAAGTATTTGTGGGATTTACTGTTACTCTTTTATAAGGTCAAATTACAAGTTTATTTTAAACAAATTATTTCAAAGGATTACTGTACAAGTTTATATTAAACAGGTATTGAATTGGACACTTCAAAGGGTTAAAGTTGAGTAACCATAATGTGAACTAAGTCTAAGATAGTACCTGTAACGTAGTTTTTATCTTAAGATGGCTCACATAATGGGATTATTACGACTTCACCTTTTTGTGACGTAACAAAAATGATGTTAGTGTAACTACCCCTTATCAACTACTAGGGAACAGGTCTTCTCATTCACCAAACATCGGATCTAAAATAAGTTCTCCCTCTGACCTAAGTCTTCCTTCATGTCAACTCGTTCGCTTGTCAAGGCTAAAGGTTCTGCCATCTCAGGTTAAACGTTTATTGCTTCCTCACTCTTAAAGCTCTTATCACTATGGCTCTCTACTTGAGTGTCTGATCCTTCGCCCTTCAAAATCATTACCCTCTCGTTTAGGCATTAGGAGGAAATATGTTCGTAGCCCAAACATTTGAAGCACTTAACTTCTTGAGCTTTGGTACTGGGTATTCTCTCCTTCTCTACTTTCTTAGCGTTAGCTTGGTCAGGTTGGCTAGACTCTCCTTTCTCTGTCCTCCTTTCTAGCCCTTTTCTCTTAGCATACTTCTCAGGCTCAAGGCTGCCTTATTGAGGTTTGCTAGTTGGCCTTCGATGCCGTCTTCTCCTCTATCTCTCTACCCGTAATGCTAAATTGATTAGCTAGTCCAATGAGTTGAACAATTGCAATTCGACTATGTTAGCAATGTCATCCCGAAGTCCACTAAAGAATTTAGCAATGGTGCGATCCTATGGTTTAGCAATTTCGCATCTGGTCATTAGAGTTTCAAACTTTTATAGGTACTCTTCAATAATGTTTCGACCTTGCCTCAGGTGATAGAAAGCATAGAGCATCTCTTGCTTGAAGTAGGTCTATACGAAGCACTAATTCATTAGCCTTTTCATAAGCCTCTAAGTTCTGATCGACTCCTCTCCTTCGACATCTTGCTTAGTAATCAATTTATGTAAACTTTACTTTTAACGGGCCTATGATTGGACTAAGAGTACTTCTTAAATGTTCCCAAGGATCAAATAAACTAAGAACTCAAGTTTACAATTGAAAACAAACTTACTTTTCTAATTCGAAAGCGTATTATCGATAAAACCCAAACTTGAAAAACTGCGAACTCTAAAGTCACCTAAAACCTAAACCCTAAAACAATTAAGGAATTTTAACCCTAAGCGACTAATTGATAATTTAATTTGAATAATTTTATTCAACTCTAGAAAATTTCATAATTTTATAAGAATTAAATCATAATTTACAAAATAATTCAAGAAGTAAATCTTAAACAATTTCTCATAAGACAATTCCCTAATCTTTATACCTAAGCCTTACACATGAAAAAGTAGACCAACTAATCACCCTAAATGACTTATCAATTGAAAGTTGGAGAAATTTATCAATTGATAAATATCTCCAATTTTCAATTGATAACTCATCAAAATCTAGTGATAAGATACTTTCCTTATCACCTCTTTACTTATACTACATATGGACAAATTCTTATAAGATTTCACATGCTTTACTTTAATAAATAAGACAAGACATTTCCATGCTCAAAAGGACACTTAATGGCTGGTTCTAACATGGCTTTAATTGGGGCCATACTCTTATCTTTCATCCATTAATCATTTTATTTTATACTTCACTATTCACCCCTTAATGCTTACATCATCAAGAGTTACAATTGTTGACTTTTGTACATGCTACAAGACAACAAAATCAAGCTTATTAAACACACTTCCTACCCTATTTCCAATCGGCCACCCTTTCCCCATTTGTTCTCACTTTCAATTTCATCTTCACTTCTTTTTCTCTCACTTTCAAAACAACACAAAAGAAGAAACAACCAAACCCTACAAAATCCTTCACTTGCTGCCACATTCTAAGCACACACACATATGCCACTTTCAACTTCTTCTTATCTTGCTTTTGCTAATATTTAAGGCCTCTTTAGGATCCTTAGAACACTCCTTCAACCCCATTTCTAAGGACCACAACTCAAGTTTCCGAAAAGGGTGCAAGAAGGAGGAAGTAAGACAAAGAGCATAAGTGGAACCTTAGTACATAGCCACCATATTTTTTTTTGTTTTAAGGACAAGTAAGTATATCTTGTGTTAGTTGGTTAGTATTCATATTAGGGGACTATGATTCCTTAAAGATGCGAGTATGATCATAAGTTGGTAGAACATTAAAGACTACCTTAAGAAGTAATCTCATTAAAACCTTACATGGAAGTTGAAATAAGAGCATGCAAAGTTAGTGTTTTGTAGAGATACTTTTTAACACTCGGAATGGAAGATTTTAAGTTGAGAAAATCTTGAAATGAGAACTTAAATGAAAGAGAAGCATGTTGGACGTAAGAGTTTAGGAGTCATTTGGATGTTGTTTACACTTTCATTAAGTTAAACATGCTCAAATCTAGACTTAGGTAAACGTAAAATCTATTACATGAAGTTTTATGAGGAAACTAATTTTGTAAGACACGAACTATGATATGGGAGGTATGATAAAAGTGAGATCCTCTATTTCACGTAAAACATAAGCCAAATAATCATCTCATGGAAAAGAATTCAAGTTAAGATTTGAATACAAGTAGCTTAAGTTCATGATCTAATATCTAAACTTAAGGAAATGATGAAATAAGTTGAAAAATCAAGTTGCAAGCCCTCATACTCAAACCGACCAGATCTGGAACATTCCTAAAAAACACTTAAAAATATGATAAAAGTAAGTAAACAAAGTGAAAAAACCAACTAAGGTAAGTATGATAAGTGTATTAAGCCTAAAACTCAAAACTGCGCTAAAAAACTTCTAAAATGGGCCTCAAACGTCAAGTTAAACCACCCTTAAGTTTCTAACCAGAAACTTGACATAACAATGAGAATTGTTTTGAGACTCTCAAGAAGCCCACAAGATACTCCCTAAGCCCAATAAAGAGACCATCTTTGAATTGAATAAAAAATAAGAGCATTTAATAACTTAAGCTCACTTAAGAGCTCAAGAAGTGGTAGGAGTGTAAATCAAAGTTATAAATTTGACCTTAAGGAGTATTTTGAACCTAGAATGAAATCTTAAGCCTAAGCCCAAAGAAATTCTCAAGTTACCAAAAAATCCATTAACCAAATAAAGCCCAAAAGTACTCTACATCATCATGAGGACTGCTACTGTTCTAACTTATGGGAAAATTTGTGTGCCTCATCTAAAAAATCTAACCTCACTACATTAAAGGACACTCAAAAACGATGAAGATTGACTATAATTTCATAAAAATTAGATTTAAAACGATAAATTTATACACGATTGACTTTTTAAGTAAAACTGGGAAAAATACGAAAAGTAGTCAAGAGTATAACTTAAGGGGTTTTAGCTTAGTTTTCTAAGTTTTATTTCAATCCTTTATAGTATTATGATTTCGATGACTAGGGGACCTTGTGTTCGGAGATGACCTACCCCTGGACTATTTTGATTGACCTGCATGATTGAGTGAGTCAATTTTTTATGACTCTTTACTTGATTTTACTTGTAAAATAGATGCACCTAAACTTATATATATAAATTTAGATGTTTGTGAGATATGAGAAATGCATGTGTATGAATTTGTGAACTGAATGCTATGGCTTGTTAATTATATAATAATAGGAATTGTTTATGATAATTTATGCGTGTGATTATATGGAATGAATTTGTCTGAGTACCTTGAGAATCAGATTAACCACTTATACGATTAAGAAATTAAATGGATCATGTATTCCCCATAATTGTAATTTGATAACACCGACTGTTGCTTTATGTAGAAGATAAGAAGGGACTTACATGAGGAGGGCTTCCTGCAGGATTGGGCACTAGCTACGTTATCATTTTATTGAGTTTCTATTCTAAGTTGACGAGCTTACTAGGTACCAGGAGACGCTAACCATCTGCGAAGGGTCATGTCTTGTGGCTTCTGCTTAGGGTGTGTATTTGTGGACTATGGGGGCCACCACACCGTTAGACTTGGGATTTTGAAAATATAATTTGTTGCTCAAGAAATAAAGTATACATATATATTTGGTTTTGTTTTAACTTAAGTAAAATAGTGCAAATGAAATAAAACCCAAGGTTTAGAACCTGGATTTTGGTTTGGGTCGGTTAATTATCTCCAAACCTTGACTATAGGGGGCATAATTTTGAGTTGTATGCAGTTTCTAGGCCACTACATACGTTGTTTGGCATCCTGATTGTTCATGCATTCATATGATTATGTATCTAATAAATATTTTGCCATGTGGTATTGACGAGGGTATTTATCTCACTAAGCATAAGCTTATATCCTGATAGATTCCTTTTGTTGTAGGAAAACCTCTTCGTTCATTCGAGGTGAGGCATGCTTGAGGTGAGTCTCGTTTGGAGATAGGTGGGAGTGAACAGGAGATTTTGTAATAGTTTTGTAGATAACCATTTACTTTCATATTTTTGTCTATATTATAGATTGACGTTTCTAATGCAGTTCCCTTTACAAACTGCATTTGTTTATAATATTCTTTTGGTGTGGAACTTATGAGTCCATACGTTTATTTAGTTAATTTACACCATAGAAGTTAATTTTAGTTAAATTGATCTATATTACTTATTTATGGGCCTGGTGGTAACGTATAGTGGAAGGAGCCTTGTGTGTTGTATGAAAGGCCTGCCATTAGCAAGGGGGTCGATAGTAGACCTTTGTATGGTACACGGTGATTTACCACGACAACAATATTGTTGGGTCGCGATAATTTATCTTACCAAAGACTTATATATTCAACAAAGGATAATGAAGCCAACTTAACCTTTGTTCAGTTATTACACTTATAGTACTCAAACAACTTCTTGACTTGGGGAACCTAGTCAAGGAGCTTTTTAAGTTGGTTACTCCCATTGAAGGTTGGTAGCTTAAGCTTGATGTTGTCGAGTCCTCAGCTATATGCTTGGGGTTTTCATCCCTTGCATTCCTAGTTGGTCGGTTCACTTCGGATTGGCCACTTCTGTTGGAGCTCTGCTCGAGCAGATCTCTTCTTGGCTTCGGCTCTCTTCTTTGGGCTCCTTGGTTTACCCCTGAGTCAATACTCCTGTCATTAGTTCTTCTCGACTCAAGTTGGTTTTCTCTTCTCTTCGGCTCGGCAGCTCTTCTCGGCTATCATTCATCATTATTAAGCTCGTTGGAGCTACTTCTACTAGTAGGTGTTCATTCCCTTCCTCCACCTCAGCCAACACGTCTGTGGCTTTTGACTAAACCAATAAGCTCCTAAATAGAATCAATGAGATTCTGAATATGATATTCCAAGTTTTCAACACATCGTCTCAAACTTCTATGAATAGAGTTCGATGTGACTCTCGAACACTAAATGTTATTTAGGTTTTGATAACTCTGATTTTAAACATATTTCATATGGTGATTTTATAGTATTTTCCTCACATTTTTGGTTTTCTTTAAAGAAATTGATACTTAATTGAGTAAAATTTTGATTTCTAGGTTTGAACGCATTTTAGGATTGAAAACGAAGAAAGGAATCAAGTTTCACTCAATTCGGAGTTCAAACGAAGAAGTTATGAAGTTACACAGTCTGGGACATAACCATGTCCTAGGCTGTGTCCATGCAGGGAAATTGGCCAGGGGCAGAAAGTTACACTACCTGGGGACAAGGTCATGTCCCAGGTCGTACCTAGTAAAGAAAACAAAAACCTTTTGATACACTATAAAAGGACAGATTAGGTTTTCACAAGACATAAGAGACATTAGAGAAGATAAGAGACTTGAGGAGAAGGAGAAGGAGAAAGAGAAGGCGAGAACAACACCGACTTCAAGATCGGAGAGATTTTTCATCAATCAAAGGAGTTTTTTATGTTATTGATGGAATTCGTTTTTAGTTTCATTATGATAGCTTAGAATTTGTGTATTTAGGATTATGGAACCTAAGGTTTCATGTGATTCTTGGATTGATTTAGAATTTTCAATAAAGTTTCTATCTTTGCTTGATTCAATTATGTTGTTTAATTGTTAATTGATATTTCGAGAATATCAATATATGATATTATGCATGTTGATTGAGAAATTACATGTATAATTAGATCTTTACATAATTGGAGAGAATTACATGTATACTTAGATATAAGATACATGTTTCTTCCGGAAAGTTAATTAATTGTATGGGAATTCATTATACATTAATACAATTCTAAATTATATTACTAAGTGAAGAGATTCTGGTAAATAATTTAGGATTAGGGTTAATATGCTTGAGAAAGGTATTGACTTTAATTATAAATCCCTCCGGTCAAGAATAATAGAAATTGAATTGAGTATATTTTAAGCGGTTACATGTTAAACACTAGGAGAAATAATTCCTAAATACGTTATTGCATACTTGAAGTCGTTCTTAATTTTATCGCTTTTTCAATTGCTTAATCAAGTTTTATATTTAAGTTAGTTTGTTAATTTTAGTATTTTTAATTAAATCAAATTTTCATATTTTTCCAGTTAGATAATAAAGCTAAGGTTAATATTAATACTTGAAGTCTCTGAGGGATCGGCTTGGACTCATATCCGTTATATTAAAACTGATAGGTGCACTTGCCTGATATCAGGTTTCAAATGGGAGGTTAGGTGTGACTCACTAAATCGCTTAAATAAAGGGATTCGCCATAATCTTAGGGACAAGATTGATAAGAATGTGAGAAAGATTAATGAGTTATTTGCTACTCAATAATCCGAAAAGCCAACTCAAAGGGCTTAAGAATGTCCTTACTTGAGAAGGAACATCTAAGTGTAAATTCTCTGTATGAATATTCTTTACTATTTGATCTAATTACAAGTGTTACTATTTATAGCAAGTCCTAAAACCCTAGTAGCAAAATTGTAAATAATATATAAGGCCTTATATCCTAAAGAATAGCTCACAATAGAAATAAGAAAGATATTTACAAAGTATACAAAACTATGCATCTAATAGAGTAATCGACATGTAGTCATCCAAGTTGTTTGTGGGATCAGACCTCAGTAGGGGTTGGTTGGCAGTCAAATGTTCGAGCAGGGGTCGTATGTTTAGAAGTCTTATTGTGCTTAGTTGAGCTCCCAGTGAGGTCAGCCTACAGTTGCTACACTTATGGATTGCTTGGTACTAGCTTTCCCGTGCTGTACCGAGCTATTCTTTGGCTTTGAGGCCTTGGCGATTTGGTCTCTTGTCTTCTCGGTAGACAACAGACTAGATGCTGAATGGTTCCTTTCCCTCCTTTCATCCGTTGGTTATTAGTTTAGCCTTGGCAAGAGCAGGTCAGTCCCGGATTAGGACAGGTCGACTTTAGCTTTTGGCAAGTCTATGCTGGCTTCTAACAGGTTGGCCTTGGCTTGAGGATCGTTGTGGACTGATTCATCACAACTATAATAGGTTATTAAACACTATGCATAATATCAATCTTGATAATCAATTTGAAATTGTGTATCATATCAATTATGTTTCCTTAGCTAATATTTATTGTTTGTCTACATAATTGTAAGCCTTCACTTGAGATTCACATGGAAATTATATCAATTTGCAAAACATAACCTATTGTTGGTTTAGGAGTTCAACTGTACGATTATGATACAACTTATGGTCATATCAAGAGAGTTTTTCATAGAACCTGATTAGTTATTTGTAGAGGAGGCTCCATAACCATTCTGGCATGGCAATTCAATTGTTAGAATGTGTTTTATTAACTATTTGGACTACGTCCTAAATTTATGGAAGTAAGGCGGTCGATAGTTAATTGATGTAATGATGGCTGAACTGTTTGTGCCCATTACCATAATTTGAATATTTAAACATGTAGATCAGGGTTAACTAACTTAGGCCTTAAGTGTTAGACCTTCGCAGTCCTTGTTCCGAACTCTTCCTTTCTAATTCGAGTCTCTTTTAAGGGTTTATCCATGGCTTTACTAGTCTTAAACTTCTCTAAGGTGTTTACCTTGCAGTAGTTAAGTATGGACTTAAGTTTAATTAGCCTAAATAAGTTGGGTTGGGTTGAAACAGCCTAGCCCAATCCTGTAAGAGGTTATTTTAGGCCTATTGGCCCTTAGGTAAAAATCTCCTATCATAACTTGCTCTTTGACTTTGATTGTTGTAAGGTCAACAGGGAGAGTAAGCACCTTTCTTTCAAATCATAACCTTGAGCTAATTTAGGCATATAGAAGAGTAAGTATGCAGGTTCTACAACCTAAACATGTCTTGGGCTTGATGGAATAAATTGCATGAACTTAGTGATGAGCTAAAAATAAGTAATTCCAATCTAATAAGAGAACTCATATGTTGTATGAACTAAAAGAACTCCAACTTGTAATTATTCAAGCTAATTTAGCCTTTTGTAAGGTATGAAGCTTTGTAAAGCTTAACATATTTAACAAGCCTTCTTTAGAGTGATTCACATTTTACATGTATAATGCATGTACCTGTGATTGATATAATGCACAAATATTAGGGTTAGTAAAATCTTAGCTGTTCATTTCAAATGTAGCATACAAGGTAAAATTTGATTTTCAAGAGTCAATTCTTTTCAAATCCTAATAGCTACCATTCTTCAAGAGGTGTTCTTATGTATAAACACCTTGAAACCCTAGTGATGCAGAATTGAGCCAAGAACAAATAAAGTTGGTTGTAGGGATGGGTCCAAGCTCGTTGAAAGCTTGAAATGAATGATGGGAAGCAGGTGGAAGAACATAAATGAGAGAAAATATGCAAACTCATGAACAACTCCAAAGGATATGACGCACCAGTGGAACTTCTAAGGACTTACGGTGTAGCTTGATATGACACATGAGTTGGTTTAGTGAGATTACTTGCCACCTAGCCTTGCTTAAGGGTTAGGATAAGAGTGAAACAAGAGTAAACAAGCTAATAAGAGCAATGTTCACAAAAAGAATATTCAATGTATTAAATGTTGATGAGATGATGGGACTATATGAATAGTAGGTATTTTTACCCAAGAAATTAGGGCAACTTACCTAAAAGTGGAACAGATAAAAAGGCTAGTACTTAAAAGAAGTAATGTCGAAGGAATATTAAAGGGTACATTTGGAAAATACAACTAAAATGAATATTCTGTATGAAGGATTCTAGCATATGTTTATTTGGACACATGGCTTATTGTAGGTGGATGAATTTTTTGGCAGAAAAGACAATTCTGTATGATCAGCTTGATTTCTGTAGACCCGAGGTACCGAGTAGGTGTAGATACCTAATTTTTGCCCCTCCATAGTTTTAATTTTTATTTTTACAAAAAGCATCCTAATTCAAAATAATAATAAAAAATGATAAAAGTTAACAAATAATGAAAATACAAAAAAAAAAGTAATAAAAGGAAAAATTATAAAGATTTCATAGACTTTTAGGAAGTAATTTATATTAGGAATAATTAGTTTAATGTTAGTGTTAATTTTAGTTTAGTTAAAAATTTTAGTTTAGGGATTCAGATAGTTCAAATATAATTTAATTGTAATGAATGTCAAGAAACAGGTCAACGGCCTAACGGATAAGTAGCGGAGTACTTGAGTGGATTTAGTTGGAGGTTACGGGTTTGAGTCTCAACAGGCACCTATGTCTTTATTTTTCTATCTTTGCAAAAGATTCATGTTTAATTAAATCATATGGGTTTAGCTAAATCAGATTTGAATAAGATTTGAATCTAGTTTAATCGGATATAATAAGATTCAATTTGGGCTTTATAAAAGAAAAAATCACAACGGGAATCACATCATCAGCTTCATAAAAAAATAAAAAGGATCGGATCGTCAGGAAAGCAACGTGACGCCATCTGAATTCCAAATTTCGAAGTCCCCATCCACGATTGGCCACAAAGCAGCAACGATAATTCCATGCCGCAGGTCTGGATGCTCTCCATCCTTTTTCAATTCACTTAGCCCCCTGATGCAATAAGCCGACCAAACGTTTGTTTCCGAAGCCGAATTCAACGTCCAATTCCATTGTCCCTTTACTCCATGCAGCAGTCCACGAGTTCCACGTAGCAGTCCACGATCATTCCAAGCAACATCTCCATGATCAATCCAACGAATAGCAGCCGCAATCCAAGGAACAACAGCCAACTCCAACTGCTGCAGTACGAACCAACGCCAATAGCAATTCCATCACACGCTACAGCCTCTTCGTTGACGAACAGCTGATACACCGCTGCCTCTCACTGATTGTGCAATGTCTACTGCTTCACTGCTCCTTTACTGAACCGCCCAAATCAGGTTCGAATACTAGTTTTTATTATTATTATTGTTATTGATTAGTTGTTATCATGTTTTAGTTATTTAGTTAGTAAATAGTATATATATATATATATATATTGTTAGGAAACTTTTAATATTAGTTTATATATGATTGAGTATGTTGCATAGTTTATTTAAATAAGTAGTTGTTGACAATAAAATATAATTGTACATATATATATATATAGAGAGTTTTTTTAATATTGTTTTAGAATTCTTCACGTAGGAAAACTTTCTTTTTAAATTAACAGTAAAAAATTTAATTTTATTTTTTTTTAGAAAAAAGATTTTAGGACTTTTAGAGAATTTTTATAAAATAGAATAAAAGGACTTAGTGAATTAGGACCCTTTTGGAGTTTTGAAAAACTGAATTGATAATAACATAAACTCGGTCGGTTTTTACAATTAAAAT
Source organism: Lumnitzera racemosa (assembly GCA_024138005.1). Taxonomy (NCBI): domain Eukaryota; kingdom Viridiplantae; phylum Streptophyta; class Magnoliopsida; order Myrtales; family Combretaceae; genus Lumnitzera; species Lumnitzera racemosa. The sequence continues at coordinate 69,657,430 of JAMXBC010000004.1, read as the reverse complement.
CAATTAACACACTAAATTTTTTTTAGAAAGAACTACGATTGTCTGATCCCGGCTAGCGGGTACGTAGGTACCTTCGGGGCGACGATAAAATATATAGAAAATTAGGTTCTTTTTTCTTTTGATTTTTATTTATTTATTTTTTTAATATTATGATTAGAAAAATAATCCTAATTTCGGCAAATAAATAGTAGTACCCGTTACGGGTTTAATAGGTTAGCTCTCGAATTCGAAACTCTCTGCTTCTTTATTAAAACCGAAATCAAAGACCGGTAACTAAATCGTAACCAATTCACCCAATTAGTTACGGTTTCTTTTCTTTTCTCGACTTCGGTCGGGTGGCGACTCCAAAAATGATTTTCAATAAAAAACCGGAATTTCTCAATTTCTTTAGTCGAGGATTAATATTAAATGGATTAGGGTTTGGTATTAATCAAGAAATGAGAAATTAATTTTTAAATAAAAGAAAACCGGAAAATCAAACTCGACTGTAGGAGCCTTGGGTTCGGCCAAAAAGGGGTAGTTACGGACATGCGTGAGGTCTCTCGTCAACTCAGCAAAAATGTTGTCGAGCTGGGCGAACTAGTTTGGATAAGCCAAGCAAGAGTGAATGGAAAGGCTGGGTTGTTAGCAAAGCTTTCGTCTGGTTAGCAGATGATTTTTAAGAGATGTATCGTCATTCGGTAATGTGTTGGAAGTTGGTTAATAGTGAAGAGTAACTTGGCTTTAGCAGGGGTTGGTTGGAGTAAGAGTATTTGCTTTGTCAGTCCCTCTAGTCCTTAAGCTCGGCTACGAATCAAAGGCCCAGTAGTTTGATTCTTATCATTTCCTCTTGGTTGATTTAGATTTAGGACCAAATCCGACTGTTCTTCATTCAGTATTTCTTCAGGATAATAGGGACTGAGGTTAGCAATATTGAAAGTTTTAGAGACCCCATAATCTTTAGGTAGTTTTAGTCTATAGGCATTGTCATTGACCTTCAAGAAGATTCTAAAGGGACCTTCAACCCATGCAAACAACTTGTTCCTCCTCTTCTTCGAAAATCTCTCCTTGCTCAATTGTAACCACACTAGATCTCTAGGTTGAAACTGCTTCAATGTCCATCCTTTGGCCCTTTCTTGCATTTTCTTAATAGCTTAGTTGATTTACTAAGTGACTTTGTCGTAGATATATTGTAGGGACTATGCTTGGGTTTTTGTATTAGGGTCTTCTTGTTTGGGTATGGGTGCAAGGGTCTAATCAAGGGGTAGCTCGGGATTAAAACCATAGACAACTTCAAAGGGAGTTCATTTGGTGGTGTCATGTATTGGTTGGTTGTAAGTGAATTCTATCACGGGTAAACAGACGTCCTAATAAATCAAATTCTTACCCAATGCATCCTAAAGTATGATTGACCACCTCTATTTGGCCATTAGTTTGGGGATGACAGGAAGTGCTATATAATAGTTTAGTCCCCATTCGACGCCATAAGGTCCTCTAGATATGGCTCAAGAACTTTAGATCTTTATTTGAGACTACACTTTTGGGCGTGTTATGCAACCAAACAACTTCTAGTAAAAAGATAAAAGCAATAGCTAAAGCATCGTTAGTCTTAGAGCAAGGCACAAAGTGTACCATCTTACTGAATCTATCTATGGCAACCATTATGGAATCTTTGCCTTGGACAGCTCTAAGTAATCCAAGAATAAAGTTTGTGCTCGATTCAGTCTAAGGCCTGGTCATGACAAGCAAAGGCATTACTTTCCCTTGTTCAGCTCGACACTTGGCCTTCTTGTACATGGCATAACCCTTAATAATTCGGTGTACGTCTTGTCTCATATTCAGCTAAAAGAATGGTCCATTCAGCAGTTCATATGTTCTTCCCTCTTTAAAATGTCTAGAAAGTCCTATACTGTGGGCTTCCCTTAGTAACTTTCTTAATAAATAGGTTGGTACGCACAATTTTCCACTTCGGAATAAGTATCCATCCTCCTTATGATATTCATCCACCTTTTTTCCATTGGCACATTGCCCAAATATGGGTCCAAAGTATGAGTCTTTAGAATACTACTCTTTAATACTTGTAAACCCAAATAACCTGGTTTGCAGTTTAGTCAAGAGCACATGTCTTCTTAAAAGACCACTTGTAACCACATTGCTTTTCCCTTGCTTATATTTTATTACAAAATTGAATCCTTCAAAGAATTCAACCCACCTCGCTTGCCGCTTTGACAGTTTAGTTTAACTTTGGAGGTACCTCAAAGATTTACGATTGATATAGTTGACAAACTCTCTTGGCAATAGATAATGTTGCTATACTTATAACACTTGGATGAGTGCTAAGAGTTCTTTGTCATATATTAAGTAGTTCGGTTAAGGTACTCTGAGCTATTCACTATGGTAGGTAATTGATTATCCTTCCTGCATTATGACAGTGCTTATACCCATGCTTGATGCCTTATACTCCAACTTAAATATCTTCTTGAAGTCAAGTAAAGCCAGTATAGGTGTAGAAGTCAATTTTTCCTTACTTCAGCAAAACTTCTTTCTTCTTTTTCTTCCCATTTAAATTTAATGTTCTTCTTCGTCAATTCGGTAAAGGGTGCAGCTATTGTGCTGGAATTCCTTATGAATCTTCTATAGAAGGATGCCGGTCCATGGAAACTTCTCACTTCGACATAAGTGGTCAGAGTTGGCCACTTGACAATTGTTTAGATCTACTCATCATCTACTCGCAAGCCTCCTCTACTAACTATGTAACCTAGAAATATCACTTCTTCCTAGTAAAAGTAATTCTTCTTCAAGTTACTGAATAACCTCTCGGCTCGGAGTACATTTAATACGGCATAAAGATGTTTAAGATGACTTAGCATGTCAACACTATATACTAGAATGTCATTGAAATATACCGTTATACACTTCTCGATTAGATATCTTAGCACGAGGTTCATCGGATGCATGAAGGTGTTTGGGGTATTCGATAAGCTAAATGGCATTACCATCCACTCCATGTCAAGTTTTGAAAGCAGTCTTCTACTCATCTCTCGACCTTATGCAAATTTAATGATAGCCAGAATTCAGATCAATCTTGTTGAAGATCTTAGCTCTACTCAATTCATTTAACATGTCGTCTAACTTAGGGATAGGATACCTGTATTCGATCGTGATCTTGTTTACGGCTTAGCTGTCAGCATATACTTGTTAGGTACCAACCCTTTTCGGAACTAGGAGTGTTGGAACAACATAAGTTCTGAGACTCTCCTTTATGTAACCCCTTTCCAGTAATTCATTGACTTGTCTTTAGAGCTCAATAGCTTGTTCAGGATTCATTCGATAAGTTAGTTTATTCGGCAAAGTAGTGCCGGGTATTAAGTCAATGTAGTGCTCTATGCCTTTAAATAGTAGCAAACCTTCTGGCAACTATTTAGGAAATAGGTTAGTATATTCATTCAATAGCTCCTTAACCTCCAAGGGTAGTTCACCTTGTTCTTTCAACTTTAATAATCATTGAACTAATAAGAAGGTCAACGCATCGACTTTAATAGCCTTTCGGAGTTCGGCTCTACTTAACACAAAATTCTTCTTTGGTCCTTGAGCAAGCTTAACTTGTAGTTTGCTAACTTGACTTAGTGGGGCATAAGATTTAGTGTAATCTTTTTTCCATCCTTCTTGAACACATAGGTGTTTCGAAATCCATCATGCATAATGTGTTTCGAAATCCATCATGCATAACCTTCGATCAAAGAGCTATGGTTAACCAAGTAGCACATGTAAAGTGTACATGGGTAATACGTCATAAAGGATCTCATCGAAATAATTCTTAATTGAGATCGGTAGCAATACTTGTTAGGTGACGTACAATGCTCCCTTCTCATTCAACAAGTACAATTTGTGCGGCTTCAGATGTATAGTACTCAACAACTTTAGCTTCTTGATTAGATTGGCAGATGTCGCATTGGTGTAACTCCTATTATCTACAATAAGTGCACATAACTGATCATTCACTTTACAGGTAAGATGAAATAAATTCTCTTTCTACTCCTCCTCATGTGAAGTTTATAAACTCATCGTATGTTAGACAAATAAGATCAATAGATCCAAGTCTTCAGCAAATACATCTTCCTCAATCAGGTTGGCATTTACATTAGCCTCTTCTTTCACTTCTTTCTCCTTAGGTTCCTCATCCATGTTATATACTTTGACCTTTGGGGCATCTCCTTTGATAATCATAGTCCTTTGGTTTGGACATTGAGTAGCCATATGTCCAAACCCTTGTCACTTAAAGTGCTTGATCTAACTTGTCTTCCTTCCAGATTCCTATCCTTTTTTATATGTTTAGGTCGGTACATCATTGTTAGGTCGGCCCTTTTGTTTGGCTCGAATATCCACCTTCTTAGTCAGCTTAACACTTGGTTTAGTTTGGTAGCTTCCTTGATCAGGTTGGCTTGGATGACTAGTTTGATTCAATGGATGTCAGGTTGGCATTTTGTTTCTTCTTTGTCTCTCTACTTGTTAGGCTATCTATATAGCCTTATCAATTGTAGTAAATTGCTGAAATTCTACAATGTCTTAGATATCACTTCTCAACCTAGTAAAAAACTTAGAGATTGTTCATGTTGATGGTTCTTCTACTTCATAGCGAATCATAAGCATTTACAATTCTTGAGCATACTCGTCAACAGTTTGACCTCCTTGCCTTAGCTCTTAAAGCTAAGCAAAAGTGTCTTGTAAATGGGTATCTAATACAAACCTATTTCGGAGTATTTTCTTCATCTTAGGCCAAGTATTGATCTCTCGGTATCCCTTCCGTCTTCTTATGATCTGAAAGTTCTTCTACCACATAGCAGCATATCCTGAGAACTCAACAACAGTAATTTTTATTTTCTTGTAGTTGTTATATTGGTAATACTCAAGAACTTGCTCTACATTCTCCTCCCAATCTAAATAATCATTCACAGTGTCAGAGCCACTGAAAATGGGAAACTAAAGTTTCACATGGTCTGTAGCTCTAGGTGCTTGAGCTCTCTCTTCTTCTTCAACATCATTCATATCTCCTAAGTTAATCCTTCTTCTCACTTGTTTGCCTACTCCTTCATCTAGAACTTGTCAAGTTAGGTTATGGCTTCTAACAAGTTGAGTAGCTTATGGGTGTTATGTGTGGCTTCAACATGAATTGCTAAGGTCAAATGCATGAATTGCTCAACTTAAATGTACTATGAGGTTGGCCACCTCATCAACTCTCTCATCCGTACTTCTAGGGGTGCCGTAGGATTATCAGCTATGGTAGACAACACCATTGTTGTTGTCCCTAACACCAGCATTAACATTTAGGTATGTCATTTTCTCTAATAGATTCAAATTTTAAGCTCTTTGATCTAATGGTATAGATAACACTATTCCTTTAAATCACAAAACACACACTCTCTTCAAACCAAAAGCTTAATAACTAGCAATCATAACGTTTAAATTAACACAAAAAATTGCTCTATTTTCATATGCTTAAAACAGGGTATAAATAGGGGACTTTGAAAGCAAAGTACTATAACCTATCGCTTGCTTAAATACTTCAACAATCCTTTCCACAACTACTACATACTAAGATAACAAGAACTACTTTCCAATTCTTCAAACACAACTTACTCAAACGAAACCTCCATTTTGATACTAAGATGATGTGGACCAGAGCCAAGAATAGACAATGTTGGTTACAAGGATAGGTCCAAGCTTGCTAAAGGCTTGAAATGAGTGATGAGAAGTGCGCAAAAGAACAGAAACGAGAGAAAATAAGCAAACCCATGAACAACTTTAAAGGATATGATGCACTAATGGAACCTTTAAGGACTCATGGTGTACCTTGATATGACATACGAGTTGGTCTAGTAAGGTTACTTGCCACCTAACCTTGTTTAAGGGTTATGATAAGAATGAAACAAGAGCAAACAAACTAACGAGAGCAATGTTTACAAAAGTAATATTCAATGTATTAAATAATGATGAGATGATGCAGCTATATGTATAGTAGGTGTTTATACCTGAGAAACTAAGGCAACTTGCCCAAAAGTGGAAAAGACAAAAAGGGTAGTACCCAAAAGAAGTAATGTACAAGGAATAATAAAGGGTATAATGGGAAAATATAACTAAAATGAATATATTGTATGCAGGATTCTAGTACATGGTTGTTTAGATACATGGCTTACTATAGGTGGATGACTTTTTGGCAAAATAGACAATTCTATATGATCAGCTTAATTTCTGCCAAGTAGGGGTATGGAGCAGGATCCCCAAACAGATGTGGGCTCGGCTAAAAAGGAGTAGCTATAGATATGTGAGGGGTCTTTCATCAACTCAGCAAAAATGTTGTCGAGCTAGGGGAACTGGTTCAAACAAGCTAAGTAGGAGCGAATGGAAAGGCCAGGCTGTTAGCAAAGCTTTTGTTTGGTTGGCAGATGATTTCTAATAGATGTGTTGTCACTTGGCATAGCGTTGGAAGTTAGTTGGTAGCGAAGAGCAACTCTGCCTTGATAGGGTTCGACCGGAGTAGGAGGCTTTGCTTTGTTAGTTTCTCTAGTTCTTAGGCTCGACTGCGAGTTAAAGGCCTAGTAGTTTGATTCTTATTATTTAGTACTTTACATTTTTTGTATCCTTAAGCTTTGTTTTCTTCCTTTCAAATTTCTTCAAACACACTACAAGTTGCCTGCAATTTCTTCCCCCTAAACCTAAAAATTTTCCTCAAAATCCCCTAGTTTCTTTAACTACACTTCTTTAGGACTTACTTTTAAGAAATGACATGAAAGGTACAAGATCAAATTCTTCATCTACTTAAACAGAAACACAATGCACAAGGAGGGCTACTCCCCTACTACCCTTAATAGCAATGGTGGTGGTTCTTCTTCAATAAGTTTTAGGTATGGTTGACAATGGTGATAGTGATTTAGATGGATACAACGAAGGTGAAATCACATGTATTAGGAAGATTAAGGTAATCAATAAAATCCCTTTAGATGATTACCTAAATGATGGTTTATTAAATAAGCCATCGGAATTTTTGTACGAGGGTATTGTTTATGATCTTATACGTAATGGAGCTCAAAGCATAATGACAAGCAAAGAATTTGAAAATGTTTGTGACTTTTTTAGGTATATTCCATACAGTAAGCAAACGAAATTACCACAAGAATGGGATATGTAACCTTATTAGGCAAGAAGCAGTTCATCCTTTACGAGAAGTACTTCGAATTTAGGCTTTAGATCCCCTTTAGTAAGTTTGAGAAGTCCTTCTTCATTAATCATTAGATGTGTCTAAGCACATTTGCTCTAAACTCATACCAATGGATGGCAGCATTCAATGTTTTTTGCGAAGAACTGGACGATAGAGCTATGCTTACATTATTTAGACACTTCTTTAGCATGAAGCAAGGTAAGGGCTAGTTCTATTTGACAGCTAGGAATAAGAGTGAAATCTTGATGGGTTTAGAGTTATCCATTCACCATTGGAAGAAGAAGATGATTTGCAATCAAATTAGAGGTTAACTTGGATTTTTGTTCAGATTGTACTAATCCAATTAGGACTTATAAGCTTTTAAGGCTTTCAATTCCTGGATAAAATGATAGTAAGGTTGCCTAGAAGATAAAAAACAAGTTCAATAGAGAAAGTTCTACTAGGATATTGAGACCATTGTTGAGTAGTATCATAGGTGAGAGCTAATCTTCTTTAATAATGAGAATGAAGTAAAGGAAAGTAATAATAAAGGTAGATGCAAAGGTACTCATTATTGCCTTTTCACTATGCCAAGGTGCTCATTTTGTAGGCATGAAGTTCAAGAAGGTTGATTCTAACAATATATTTGCCAAGGCTAAGGTTACAGATTGGAGATTGAGTAGAAATGCTGGTGTAGATAAAAAAACCACTCCAACTAAGCCAAAGATCACATAAGAGGTCACTGAGAGATTAGCTCAACTTACCGTGTGGACCAATTATAAGAAAAGATTTGTTAAGGAGATTAGGAGGAGCAAGTGGAAAAAAGCCTTTGGGATGACGCTCCAAAGGTAAATACTCCAATAAAGAAAAATGAGGTCATAGACCTTGTAGAAGCATAAAGGTCAGAAGGTCCTGACGTAATCATGTATGAGGATGGCCTTTGTGAACCTAAGCTTTAGAGGGTAAATGATGTTGGCCATGTTAGCACATCTATTAGTATTAATCTCCCTATTGCTACCACCAATTTTCAACCTCTGAAAGAGGTTTTTGGGTTTTTCCTGACCTAGAATGTCAACTACAGTGAAGCAGCACTTGGAGATGGGAGAGTTGCCTTGTAATTATTATAGGAGTCTCATCTAAGGAGGAACATATATCCACTCTTTTCCTAAAAGAATTAGTTACTACTTAGGTGTATAATGTAAGTGGTGATGCTCTACGCAAGTTAATATTTCCTAATTTTTTTTAAATTCTTCTTTTGCTTATTTTCTATCTTTCTTACATTTGAACTCACATATAATGAGGTTGTTGGACTTCATGGATGAGGATAAGAAGAAGGTAAAAAAATATCTTTATCTCTAATCTTTGAAAGTCAATACTAACTTCTGAATAACACTTCTTTGTAGGTGATTGGGAATGCTAAGCATGATTTGGAGGAAGTGATTAGTGGAAATGGCTAAATGATTTCTAACTTATAGGAAACAACAAAAAAAAAAAAAAAAAAAGAAATCTGAGGAAGAGTTTTAAGTGCTAAACAAGCATATTACCTATAAGCCCTAAATATAAGTCATTTAACTATAGGACTGAACTTGATACACAAAGTTTTAGACGATAGGCTAAAGAATCCGATTGAGTCTAAATTATAAAACAAAGCTAAAAATATTAGTAAAAGTGATCATATAAGTTTGAATTTAAGAAAATAAGTAATAAATTGATAAAATATAAAATTTTTAAATTTTAAATATATTACTTGTTATTTATCTAAAATACGTAAAATGCATTCTGATAACTAACGAATCGTTAGAGATAAATTATATGTATTCTAAAAATCATAGAATGACCTAAATAATATTTAGGATTATTTACTTGTACTCTACATGTATTTATGCATCGGTAGGAATATGTGAAATTACTTAAATTACCTGAAATTTGCTAAATAATTAAAGAAAATTATAAAAAAAAAAAAAAAAAAAATCAAGGAAGTGAGAACAATCTAGATTAAGGTCATGGCAACAGGGGAAAAGAAGAAAAAAATTGGACCAATTACAATTAAACACTTGAAAAGTCAAAAAGAAGGAGATAAGGGCCTTTTCTTATCTAATTAAGGCATAAGAATTGCTTTATAACTCTATAAATAGCCAAAAAAATTACAAGAGCTCATTTGGTTTGTTTGGAGTCGAAAAAAATTAAAAAGCACAAAAATTTAGAAGAAAATTAAGGTTTTAAAAAAAATTACACAAATCTATGCAGTAGGAGCAAGTAAGTTGAACCTACACATCAGTACCACCTAAAACTAAACCACCACCACCACCACCATCCCGTTCCAATTCAACTACCTAGGTTAGCTAACGAGCCCTAGACCGATTTTAGTGGCTGGAAGCCGAAGAATTAGGTGAGTTCTAAATTTAGTCCAATTTTGCAAAATTTATTAAAATTATGAATTTCGTTATTCTGATGTTTTATTGTATGCAAATTTAGGGAAAAATATTGATTAGGGTTAAGCACATCTATAAATATACGGTGTTTAAGAAACCAAGCAAAATTAAGTATGTTTAGAATTAGAAATAACTAGGCTTAGGAGTGTAGTTTTGAGCTTGATTTTTTTTTTTCGTAGACTACCTAAGTGATATAAAATAGTGTTATGAAATCATTCTTTTAAAATTAATTTTAAAAAATTTGAAGTAATTTTTTAGCCTAAAATAATGAGAAAAACGAGTAATTTTAGACTAATTAAGTAATTAAATGACTAATTACTGATTTATAGAGTAATTAGATGTTTAAGGATATTAATTTCTAATGTGGTAACATAATCATAGCTCTTGGAGTATTAAATGCAATTATCATGGGAATTATGTAATAAATTAGATTATTTGATAATATGTACAATTGGAATTATAATAATTATAAAATAATGGGTTAAATTAGAAAATATAATGATAATATTAATACGTATTAAATTTGGTATAAAACTTAATTTTAGATAATTATATGAAAAATATAAAAATTTCTTACATTAGAAGTAAACCCGGTATACTAATTAGGATTAGAGTATATTGAATGAGTTAAAATACTGAATTAAATCCTAGCATGATATTAGGGTACTTGAGCTTAATGTAAGTAATTTCACATTAGGACTCGAAACATATTTTAAGATTTACTCATAGTTGGAATCGATTTAGAGCCCAAACCAGAATTAAATTCGGAAATTGAACCTCAAACTAACATAGAATGAATTGTTAGTAAATAATGGATATATAAAGAGAATTGAGTTAAATCAAAACTTAGATTATATATCATTAAGGTATAAATACTAAAAAGCATATTTATATTATAGGATACACGAAAGCGAGTCAACCTGTAATTGATTGAGCAAGTGAGCAACCGAGGATTTCAGGTAAGTTGGGTTTAATACTTCACCATATTTAGAGTACTATTTTAAAGTACTTAGAGACTTAGGATTATGTATAATCGTGATTGTAAGTAGTTTTATGCATATGCCGACGTATTTGATTTCATGCTGAAATATGTGTTGTGGACATGTAATAATTTTTTAATCTTATATTTTTGTTATTTTTTATTTTTTTATTTTTTTTTGTAAATATAGGTCTTACTCTTATAAATAGATGCTTAGGCATAAGTTTGTAGAAAGAGCCCCTATGTAAAGAGTTGTAGGTTAGAATTATATTGAGGGTCTCTTAGATTTCTTCTTCTTTTCTATTCACTATATTGTTCTTTTAATTTATTCTTGGTGAATCGCTATTAAACCATGGTTCTTGCTGCAACAATTCCTTTTTATTTAATCTATGATATTTTTCTTTGAAGATGTAATTATACTGTTTATATTATCGTTAGATTAGTATTTACCTAGGTTATTAGTTTAGTGTTTGAGTTTGCTATTTGAGATGCAAGTCCTTTAGTGAATAGACCCGTGTATTTAAAAGGAATTGAGTATGCTAAGATATTAGGTCTTGATTTCTTCGGATTAAGGTAACCTAGTATAACTAACCCAACAGCGGGATCCAAGGTTTTAACGTGATTTGCGATACTCTATTCATAAGCAATTCAAGTAGAGATGGTCTTAGGATTAAGAATTTGCTAGAGACACTAGTCGGGTTAATTTAGATTAGGCATCTCTATGATTCAAAGAATAATTAAGACTGAAAGTTGCAGAGAACTAGGCAATGAATAACAACGATTCACTAAGGATTATGAGTTCTTTAAATTAATGAACTCATGCCTATTTATTTTATTTCTTGTTTATTTAGTTTAGTTATTTATTAGTTCTTGTTTATTTTGTTATTTTATTTTATTTATTATTCCTTATTCATCTTTATTTTTGAATCACAATTATTCCACATTGTTATGTTAGATAATTGGTAGTTTAGGGTAAATTTCTAGTAATTTAAGGTTTTCACATAAATGGTTCCTCGTAGGATCGACACTTGGACTCATATTTATTTTATCTATATTATAACTTGAACAGGTGCACTTCCTTGATGCATACACCCTCGACTAAGTTTTTGGCTCCTTTGCCATGGAGCTAAAAGAGTAACTTAATTAGGATATTAGCAAAAATCCTAATTTCGTAATTATTTTAACATTTCTATAATAAATCATCCCTACAGTTCTTTTGGTATTTTTCTTTATCATTATGATTTTAACTGATGGAGTGTTGCAATTATTAACCAAGGAATCGAATTAAAAGAAGGATTCAACCATTGAACCAATGATATTAAACAACAATACTCCTTTAAAGGTAGCTTAAGTTTGAATTCTTTTAATTTTAGTTGTTAGTTGGTTTATTTTGTTTATTTTTTTGTCTTATCTTAGGTCAATTCAAGTATTGAGTTTTAAGACATCAGTTAGGGTTTGTCTATGCTTGAAAGATTTAATTTTATCAAAAATAGTTATTGAAAATTATTCATGCAATAGTAACAATGAAGTTGCCATCTAATTGAATTTACTTTATTTTTGTGCCTCAATTTGGTTTAATTTTGAATTTTTTCAAGCAATCTCAAGAAATGAGTCAAAGCAAATCTACTTGACTTAAGTCAAGAATTAAAGAAAGAACATGGCCAAAGTTTATGCTCATGGACATGGATCATGATCTTCTTGAAACTAATTTCGAGAAAAATTGGAGAATTTAAGGATGAGAGATCCATGATCAGGATTGTGAGACCCTACAAAAATTGATAAATGATTCACAATCGATCAATTCGAAAATAGATTGTAAAATTTAGGACGATTGTGTAAATTGTCCAATTGAGTTTGAATTTTATAACGAAGTTAAAAATATTAGTAAAAATAACCCCATACGTTTAGAATTAAGAAAATAAGATAATTAAATATTATAATATTAAGTTATATGTACAGTACTTGTTATTTATCAGAAACGCGTAAAATAAGTTTTGATAATTAACGAATCTCTAAAAATAAATTATATAAATTAATAAGAAATAAAATGAAAAGTTTAGTGCTTAAGATACACTTTAGAAAATATGATTTATATTGATGTTCCTAGAATTAAGTAAATCCTCATGACAAATGTACTAAGAATTAAAATAATTAACTATATAGGTTTAATATCTTAAATGTAGCCCATGTATATACGATTTTTTTTTGGAATGATTAAGTTTATCAAGTATAATCGCTGTATCATAGAGTTTCGTAAGTTTATATCTAGCTTATACAAATCTTTTGAAATCAACTATGTGATTCTAATACTTAATATTAGTGAGTAAAATTAAATATAAGATGTTTGTGAATAAGTTCCAAATAATTAATGGAACATATCCATATATATCATACATTAAAGAAAAGTGTATTAAGGGTCTTATCTTGGAATATAAGATCAATAAAAAAAGGAGTTCTAAATAAGACCGAATAATAATGTGAGTTCTCTAAAAGTTATAAGAAATAATCTTATAAAGTTAGATTTTAAAAATAAGTTGAAATATAACAATATATAGATTATAATGTAAAGTTTATCGAGTTAAATTTTAATTAGTCTAGAATAAAAATTTTAGACTAGATATACAATATAATGTTATACTATTTTTGAAATATATTATGGAGTTTATAAAATATAATCATGATAAAATTACTTTCGAAAGGTCACGTAAAATTAGGCCAATAAAAAAAACATGCAACGACCTTAATATGGCTGTGAAAATTGGGTAAAAAAATGGCTTGAAAGCCATGTAGAGAAGAGACAAGAATCAAGAGAAGAAAAAGAGAGGAAGATAGAGAGAAAGAAAAGAGAGGAAAAGATTGGTGAGAGAAAAAGAGATAAGAAGAGAGAGAGAAAAGAAAAAAGAAAGGAAAAGAAGAAGAAGAAAAAGATATAAGAAAATTTAATTTTTTCCTGATATTCGATATTTTCAGGTAATTTTGTTTTCATTGTTATATGTGTTATTTTAAAATTGTCTTATAAATTCTAATTTAGTGTGTAATTAAAAGTCTTAGGATGTTATTTGGTGATAAAAGATGACATTTGCAATATTAGGAATGTTAGATAAGTGATATATGTGTAGATTATGTACTAATACATAATATGTGAATATAGGAATTAAATGGGTAAGAAATATTAGGTAAAAAATTGATAATAATAATATGAAATAAATCTCAAATAGAATGTAAATCTAGGAACTTATCTAAAAAGTATAGATTATTTTCACATCGGGAGTTAATTTAATAGTTAAATTAGGAATTTAATATATTGTATTAATTAAAATATTGGTTAAGAGTTAAAACAGAGATTTAAAATACCTAAGTATAGTTAGATAAATTTCAAATATTGGTTCGAAAAGATTTCCTAGAGTATAAATAAAACAGTAATGAGAAGTTAAAATAGAACCTAATTCCGAAATTGATTCAGAAATTATATCATAAATTAGTTTAGAATGAGCTTAGTAATGAGTAATATAGAACTAGAACAAATGAATAGAATCAGAATTTTAAACTAAAACTAATGATGTAAAGCTTATAATTATATATATATATATAAATATATACACACACATATGTATAAGTAGTTATGGTAAAAATGTAGGTAATTCTCGGATTTAAAATCTAATTCAAAAGAAGAAATCAGAATTAGGAATAATAGACGCATACTAAAGAGTCAACCAAAATCAGAATCCAAAAAGTTATATATTTACTTAGAATAAATTATGAGAAAAAATAGTAAACTAGACCCTAATTCAAAAGATAAATCAGAACTTAGCTCAAAGCAGAAATAATTGAAGGAGACTTAAGACCTGAATAATTAGATTTAATAACACCCTAAATGGAAGATAGCAATAAGAGCTATAGAATAAAGCCTATATAAAGTAGTTATATGAATACTAAAATGGCTTTTGTATTATAAGGATTATTGACGACGGCCTGTTGCGAGTTGCACCTTAAGTGAGCAAGTGGGAAGTCCAGGTAAGTTGAGATCAATACATAACTGTATTTCGAAGTACTATTCATAGTACTTAGAGACTTAAGATTATATTTGTTTGTACTTGTAGATAGTTTGATTGTACGCATGCCTGTATGTGACTGTTCTTGAAAGTACTGTGTCTTATTGGCTTATTGTACTGGTTTGTAATTGTTTTGTATTACGAAATATGGATTGATCACCTTAATTGGACTTAATAATATATGACTTATAAATTAACTGGTTAAGCATTTCAACCTATTAGGGGAAATGTTTAGGGTTCTTCGTTTAAATATCGACCCCCTCAAAAGGGATAGCATTGGATAGCATAACAAGTTCCTTATTTATCCTTAGTTGAATTAAATGATAGGAGAGGAGGTTGTAGCAAGGGTAAAATCAATGATTCGAAGATAGTTGTAGGAGGAGCAGTAATTTCATTATACAAGCCTAGGTTTGGTCGTGAGCTATTGAAATGTGCGCTAAACTCCTCAACTTGGATTAGAGTAAGTGTAATTTCTCTAATCTCATAATGGACCGATAACGTCGTGTGATGGCATTTGCTTATCATGTTACATTAAAATAATTGGTTGATAACCATGTTTTTGCTTGATATATAGTCTTATGTGTTCGTCTTAACTTACTGAACAATTGGTTACTTACGTTCTTATAAATGTTGCTGCAGGTGCTAGCTAGGAAGTGGCCTTATAATACCTTGAAGATAACAACTGTTAGATCCTAAGGAGTAAGGAAATAAATTTGAAGAACAGATCTATTATAAGGTTTTGGTTCTTACTTTTGAATCTTCCATTTTCAAATAAAGTATTACTTAGATAATATAGTGTTATGAAATTATGTAAACATTAATTGTAATATTTGAATTCTAGTATATATATTTTTTATACTTTCATAAGTAAATAACTTGTTTAAATTGTGAACTATTTACTTTAAAATAGGTTAGTCGTGTATGCCTTCTGTAAATTAGATCTAAAGTAGTGGCTGTAAAGTTAGCTTTTATTTTAGAATAGTTTGTATGGCGGGACTATTATGACTTTGCCATTTCGAGACACGACAAGGACCTTACCTGTAGTCTTTGATTGTAGTTGACCCCCAAGTTTGCAGTTTTGTGGCAAAAGCAAGGACTACGACCACACTTCTCGGTTGTGATACTTGATCATGATCCACTTTGAATTTAAAGATTACGGTTATCTCTTCTTCGCTTCATTTTAATCTCTTCTTAATCCTCTCATTACACAAGCACCAAAACTTCATAAATCTTCATGATCCAACTACTTGCACTTCAAATTTAAGGTACGTACATCATCTATATCTAGTTATTATAAGCCCTATACTTCCGCGATTAGGTCTTAAGCGGATAATTTAAGACGTTAGTGAAACCAACTCAATTAAGCTAGAAATTTATGAGTGGGCTTGAGATGTTAGCTAACGAGGACTCGTGGCCTCAAATCTAAAACATATAAGAAAATAATAAAATTATAGCTAAAATAGTACATTTTTACTATACTACTTAATAATTAACATAATTGTGTATAAAAGGTTTCGATAATTAGTAAATTTTTAGAAATAAATTATATATGTAATAAAATTATTAAATTGCATAAAATAACATATAGAATATGTATATAGATCATGTATAATTTTTACGTGTAGATATGTAGCTACAATTACCTAAAATACTTAATTAAATACAAATTAAGCTAAGAAAAATAATAAAAAATATTAGGATAGTTGGATTTAGCTTATATTAGGCACAAAAGTGGAATGGATAAGTATTAGGCTAGAACTTAAGTATTAAGTCATCTAAGCATAGTATAAAAGAGTGAATTTCGCATGGAGAAAAGAGAAAATCAAGTTTCATCAACTCATGCTCTCTAAAGTATCCAAGAAAGCTCTCTAAGAACTCTTATATGCAATTTAGAATCTAGGAAAAATAATGTTGGGTTGAGGCGAATTTAGGATACAAAACTAAAGAAATTGTAAGAAATAGGTGTAGATCTGGGTTTTTGGAGCTTCGTGGGTCTTGGAAGCTACTGGAGACCAACCATCGCCACCACTGGAAGCATCACTCAATGTATGGGCCGGCAGATAACTATGGTGGAACAAGTGGTGGATGGAGCTTCAATTTCTGGTGAGTGTCCAATTTCAAGCCGAATATCATTAAATTATTAAAAATATAAAATTTACCCAAAAAATTATGAAAAAATTTATTCCAAAGTATTTTTATGTGTAGAATCTAAAAAATATTATTTTATATAAATTCAATATATATATATCTATATATATATTATGTCCTTAAGAAATTGATAAAACCAAACTGATTTCCGCATTAAATTAAACTACCTTAATGAGTAGTTTTAACCCCTAAATTTTTCTAGTAAGATTTTCTATACATATATTAAAAATCTATGAAAAATTTTCCAACAAAACTATTTTCTCAATTTTTATGATTTTTTAAGCTCCTAAATTATGATTAAAATGATTTTTTTTTATAAAAATTAGTATATTTTTCCTAAGGACCTTGCTTGGATTCCAAGTTTAAGTGATTAGTGAAGTATTTATGGTATATTGGAGGTTGAATTAGGTTTATAGGAAGAAGTTATAAAAAATCAAGAATATGCCCTTATTTATGTAGTTTAGTAGGATGTACTCTTGAAGAGTTGGTGAATGATGATGTGTCATGAGAAATCTTGGGAGTAATGAAGTTAAGTAGTGTTAATTGAAGTATTAAAGTGATTCTTATAACTGAAACTTGGTAGAAAAGTGAACAAATCAAGTAGTTATAGGAAATTGGTTAAAGGCATAAGCTAATTCAGAGGATTTTAGGTAAATACTATACTAGGGATTATACTTAGAAATTAAGTCAAAGGCAAATCTATGAGTAAATTTTAAAGACAAAGGAACTTAGAAGCTTAGTTAGAAGGTAATTCTCAAAGATTTTAACGTTAGATAAATGGGTAGCATACTTAGAAACTTAAACTAGAATAACTTAGAAACTATCTTAAAGGGTAAAATTGATGTAATAAATGACACTTATAAAGGTTAGAGAATAGCTCAAAGGATTGTGGTCTAAGAAACTTCTTATGAAACAACTCAAAACCTAACTCAAAGGATTTTATAGACTAGAATAACTTATAAAACTAGTGAGTTGGCTAAGAAATCCTGACTTATAGGTAAAAATAAGTTGTGGAACTAATGTTAAAACAACTAAAATCATTTAAAATGGACAAATTAGTATTAATTCAAGGATCAAACATGGATTAAAACTAATTTATCATATATTTATAGGGATAATTGAAGACTAAGAGGGCAACGATCAAGAGTAGTGAATTAGTCATGTGCAAGTAAGTTGGGATCCATGTATTACAGTGTATTGGAGTACTATGTCAGGATACTTAGAGGCTCGGGAGTGCATTTGGTGGTGATTATAATTGATAAATCATGCCAAGGACAAGTGAGGAGGGCCATATCTAGGGGAAGGAGCTCGTAATAAAGGGTGAAATGTGTGAAAACAAGCAAAACCTACAATCAGCTCCAAGGACATGATGCATCAAGGAATTACTAAAGATTCTCAAACTAGCTCCATATGAAGCATGAGTAGTTCAAAGAGGGTAATCGCCACTTAGCCTTGCTCAAGGGTTAGGATAAGAGTAAGCAAGCAAGCAAGAAAATGCTCATGAAGAGAAAACATGGTATATTCGATAATGTTAAGATGATATTGCAATTATGTAATATAAGGGTATTTGTACCAGAAAAACTAGGGCAACTTGTTAAAAATAGGAAAATACAAAAAGGGGATTGTCTAAAATAAGCATTATGCAAGCAATGTAAAAAAGGTACAAAACGGAAATTAAAGAATAGGAGATTCATAAGGTAGATTCTTTCACATGAGGGGTTTGGACATGTTACTGGTAGACTTTTGGTAGAAACAGACAATATAGTATGATTAGGCTAGTTGATGTGAAGTTGACCCTCAAGATCTTCTAAAGTGGGTTCAACTCGAACATTATTAGGGTAGCTAGAGAAATGTTAGCTAAGTTGATGGATGAGTGAGTTGAGCTGCATACTAAGTACTCAGGTTAGCATTCGGAGAGCAATATTAGGTATGGGAAAGCTTAGCTTAGAAGCGATAGCAGGTTAGCAGATAGGAGCAGCTCAAACTCTTCTGGTATAGGTCGAGAAAGGAGAATATGCCTTACTAAGCTCTCGAGTCCTTGTGCTTGGGCTTAGGTAAGAGGACCAATAGCTTGGTTCCTATCAGTAACTTAGTTGAATATATGCATGCTTAGTGTGTAGTTGTTTATTTAACTTGTGGACTTGAAGCGTTTTGTGTGAACATGTAAGATTTGCTCTGTCTTGATGATTTGTTGATCACCCCTCACTGGAATAAAGAAAATATGAACCCTTAACCTAAATTGGACATGCATAATAACCTATCAGAGGAATGATTAGGTGTGTTAAACTAAATATCGACTCCTTCTATAAGGACAGTTGAAATGGTCATTTCCTTACCCTTAGTTGAACTAAGTGATAGGAGAAGAGATCATGATAAGGTGTGGGACAGTTGTTTAAAGGTAGTCCAGGGAGAAGGATGTTCTTCATTGCACAAGTGTGGATTTGGTTTGATTTAAATTGCGTTGAAACTTCTCAATTAAGGTTAGAGCAGATTTAATTTCTCTAACCTCACAATAGACTAGTTAACATCATGTGATGTTTCATTTCATTGTTTACATTACATTTCATTAAAATTTAATGATTGAAAATCATGTTTGTTATGTATTGTCCTCTTTTGTCTCTATCCTTTTTATTGAGTTAGTTGTACTTATATCTTTATAGACTCTTTTGCAGGTGTTCACTAAGGATTAAAGATGTAGTGCCACAAACACCCTCAAGTTGGTGTAAAATGAGCTGGGGGAATAAGGAAAATTGAAGACTTATAATTTTATGACTTTTGTTTTAGCTATCTTTTGTCTTTTGTGGAAACTAACTCGGATCCCCTGGGTTGCTCAATAGTTTTCAACTTTGATGTACATAGACTTTAAAACCTATGGCTTTTTGTAAACTTTTAAAAGAAAACTTGAACTTTTGATGCAAATATACTTAAATTAAACATTACTATGTTATGGAGAATTGTACTATAGGTCATCTTAAACAGATTTTTTGAAAAACTATAATTAATAACAAGTGCCAGACTGGATGCTTTAAGATGATCAAGTTGGGTATGCATTGTATAGGCTACATATACGATAACAATTGTGAGGTTGGATTCTATTTTAGATTAGTTTTAAAGCATTTAATTAAAATGAATTAGACATTAGGCTTACTGAGAGTGGCAATATTAAGTAGGATATAAAAACTTAGACTTGTAGGACTATATGTAAGCTATATAATATATATATATATAAAAGATCTATAAAGTAATAACGATAAGTATTAAAATATAAGAACTAACTTATAACTTGATATTTTTTAGATCCATAGGAAAGGTCTTATTTATGCATGGTTGCATTATTGCTAGTAAGGCGATGAGCCTCCTTTTAAATATTGGATTTAGTTACAAAGTTGTTATTGTATATGGCTGATTGGAAGTTGTTCCATACTATTGATGAAATCATAATTACTTATAAGTGTGGGATGTCTTTTAGTACAAATGATGATTGGAAATTAATAGAGAATGAGTTAGGACCTACATATAATGAGTATACTGCTATTGTTGCTTTAAAAAAAAAATATTTGCAAGATAAAAGGATTTTGTTTATGATGATTCTTATGTTATATTTTTCAACTATTGTAGAATTAGGTAAGAATTATCCTCCTTATACTGATCATGTACCTTTAGGTGTTCCTTATATTCTTAGAGATTACCCTTTTGGTGTGATTGATTGGTTTCTTAGATTTCCAATTATTGAGAATGTTGGCATAAAATATCTTTACAATCTCAGGAACCTGAACCACATATGATGCCACCT
Organism: Lumnitzera racemosa; assembly: GCA_024138005.1. Taxonomy (NCBI): domain Eukaryota; kingdom Viridiplantae; phylum Streptophyta; class Magnoliopsida; order Myrtales; family Combretaceae; genus Lumnitzera; species Lumnitzera racemosa. The sequence goes on along the minus strand of JAMXBC010000004.1, from coordinate 69,636,852 downwards.
AAAAATCTACCCTATTATGTTCAGTAAAATGCAAGAGCTGGTGATGAGGAGGATCTGAAAGAGGAATTGAAGTAGAGGTAGTAGTAGAACCTAAGGTAGAGGGTATGGCAAAACTTGCCTTAAAGGGTGAGGTAAAGGGTAATGAGATGAATTGGGAAGATCCACTTCTAGAAGTTAATGGAGTTGAACTTGAGATAGCTTATGTTGATAATGATTAGATAATGAGGATCATGTGCATGAAGTAATTGTAATACATGAGATTCTTGAAATGTTGTAGTTGAGTTTGGATTTTGAGGAAGAAGAACAAGGTAATTTGATTCTGATGGAAGATGTGGCAACTTTAGATGGTTTGAATAATTGGTGAAGTCAGTAGCTTAGTGGCATGGCGTGGCATGACTTATTATGGTAGTGACTTTTTGATGCTTATGCTACTGAATGACCTAATTGTTTTTGATATATCTAGGTCAAGTGGTGAGCTTTTGATGTACTTTTGGCTCTTTTGAGTATAACTTTTGTGCTCTTTTGATGTTTTGATTCTTAGAAATGTAATAGATGTAAATTGATTGATGTACATATATACTGGAAATGTAAAAAGAAGTGATGTACAAAGGGGATCAAGTGTATAATCTTATATTTTGTAAGTAAAGTTTATATAATCTTTTGAATGTAAAGTTAAATTTATTAAGTGCATCAATGTATGTTGTATGTAATCATGCAATAGTGAAGAATATTCAAAGTGAAGTAGTGTTAATGTAATATGACAAGTGGAAGTTTTTATGATCATATGATATACAGGTGAACTAGAGAAAACTATAAAATATGTGACAAGAGATACATGGTTATTATTTATTTATGTATAGGGATATGATTTTAACGATGTTATATGGATAAAAATGTTTGCTATGAGATTTGCTATTGTTATATATATATATATATATATATATTGTATATATGGGAAAATGTTCAATCTATGTAGATATGAGTTATTTAATTTTATACTAACTATTGTATTATGTATGTTATAAGTGCAAGATTGTTAGTTAGTTATTGTAATTATAATTATGGTTAAGGAGGCAAATAGAAATCTAAACGAGTGACCTGAGGATGTTGCACCACCTACTAATCTACCTAATCCTTAGGAATCACCTAGAAAAAATGTACCACCACTATCTCCTTCGAATATGATGCATCTAACTCAACTTGTATATATGCTTGCTAATATGAACACCGTGATACATCAACAAGGAGCTTTGATTTAGCATCTTATCAAAGGTAAGAATGCGGTAGATCAAAGGGAGCTCTAGATTGAACTGTGAGAAATTTAACCTCAAGAGGCTAATTAGCTTCTATAATTTACAAAGGCAAATTTGTATTTCGAAGGTGAAATGGGAAAGCCTACCTTAGCTAATGATTGACTATTGCAGATTGAATGTAGTTTTGAAGCCTTTAGGATCCTAAATAATTAGAAAGTTTCATATGGAACTTCCTTGTTGAAGTTAAGTGCTATAGTTTGGTGGGACTTGAAGGTAAGATCTAGAAAAGGGCTAATTACCTAGCAAGTGTTTAGAGAGGAGTTTAAGAAAGAATATTTTCCCATAGGTGTGTAAAATCATTTGAAGAAAGGTCCCATGAGCATAGCTTAATATGAGAATGAGTTTAATATACTATTACAATATGCACTTGAGTCGTATTCGAGATAATCAAGTGCTAAAGAAGGATCGTTCTGTTAATGGATTTGACTTGACCATGGTAGGTAAAATGATAGATTACAAATTTACCACTTACAATGAAGTTGTGGACAAAGTGTGAAGGTTGGAGAGTAATTGATTGCTTATGCAAAGTCAGTAGAGCAAGAAGTTAAGGAGAGTCACTCTGTTTAGACCTACTTTTAAAAGGTCATTTCTAGGCACTAGTAATAATTCAATCCAAAAAGGGAAGAAGTTGGTATACGTAGGTCTTGATTAAATAACCAAAAGGGAGGGAAGGTGAACTGGTTACTTTAAAAGACTTAAATTTTTTTTGCATAAATAATATTAAATCCCCCTTTTGATTACTTAATATGATAGGTGTGAAAACAATAAGAAATAATAAAATAGGAAATTAAAAGAGTAAGAGAGTGAAAACATTAGACATAAAATTTATGGTGTTTTGGCCTTGTGCTTACTACACTCTTCAAACTCTACTGTTGGGGACTTGGTAATCCACATCGGTGTCATTTCATTATTCACTTCAAAAGATCAATAATAACTTTGAGAAATTACAATCACTAATTCCTCAATTCTGACTCTCTTAGCCTAACCTTTGGCTAAACTCAAATTTACAAAGATAAAAATTTGTAATCCTCTCTTCTAACTCTCAAAATAACGAAAGTAATGTTTGAGGAAAGAATACAAAATATCCTCTCAATTTAAGCATGAAATAGTAATAAGAAACAGTATAAGAGAATCCATTGAATATGTTGGAAGTCTATAGTTTACTGTATAATTTTTGGGTTGAAGTGTATCGATATTGTTTTCTTTTCTAATTTATATTCTCTTCTTGCAATGGCTAAAAGATAGTTTTTGTTGTTCTTATTATTTTTTTTTTGAATGAGTCGCCACTTGAAAAATTTGTTATAGATAATCTTCCATAAAATTTGCAAAAATTCTTTTTATGACGGTTGACTTGTTTTTCAAATTTGAACTAATCCAAATATTGTTGACTGTAAGGAGTATTCCTAATATGTTGTAGCTACTTGAAATTGAAATGCAAAAATAGATATGATCCCATGTGTACATATGTCCTTGATATGTTGTCACAACTTAGACTTTCATAAAAAATAATTTCTATTGACACCAAATAAATTCTTGTTAATTTACTCCTGTATAATAGATAAATATCCTTTGCAAAATGTCATAACAAATCTTGGAATTGTATTTGAATATATATATATATATATATATATCAAACTGTTTATATTAAGCAAGCATACCTATCAAATTGTAATAAGCGGATTAAGTCCAAGTGTTGATCACTCAAGGATTTTGACTACTAATATTCTCTAGATCTCTATTATCTAACCTAAAAATTTGAGTTTAAAAAATCTAAAATTAATTATAGCAAATGATAAATTATCACTAAATAAGAATTGTTCAAGAACTAAATAAGAAAGTGATAAAATTATAAACTACTGCAAGATTTGCAAATCATATCTAAACTCTTGTTTCCCCTAGATCTAACATGTGATTTTTCCTTAAAGGTATTCTAATTTCTTCCTTAATCTTTCTTGATTAGGAGAATTTTTTACTTAAGTTAATTACTTTATCAGGTTGATTAACCCTAATCTTGAAATTAACTTTTATAATCTCCTTTCAATAGTATAACCTAAAATCGTATTATTGCATAGTGAATTCTCTACACTATAATTCAAGATTTCGAAAAGATTTTGTAAATTATTTCTAATCTTGAAATTAACTATTAGAATCTCTTTTCAATGATGACTTAAAATTGCATTATTGCACAATGAATTCTATATACTATAATTCAAGATTTTGGAAAGATCTTGTAAATTATCTCTAATTTTACAATAATCATTATCAATTATGTTGAGATTTGATCTTATAAGAAATTACTTGATTCTCTTATAAGATATTAAATTTTAGGTTATTGCTTGTGAAAATAACAATCTAAATCATGAAGCATACATAGTTGAATTAAGAAAAGAACAAAGAATTAATTAAATACAATAAAAATCATGTTACATGAGTAAACTAGATTCCATAAGACCTAGATACTAAAAAATATACTCGTTCTACATCATAAAGTAACAATCTAGAATAAAAAAAAAAATAGAAGATTGGTATTTTTTGTAAAAACTAAAACATTTTTAATTTAAAAACAAAACCCCTCTTAATAGCTTAAATGGTGTGATAGTAGTTGAAGATTGATTGTTTAAATTTAGGTGTGAAAATAAAAACAATAAAGATCAGAAATTGAATATAGTAGAGAGAAAGAAGATCAGGTGATTGATTTATAGAATTTTGGCCGTTTGCTAACTGCTCCCTTTCAGCTCCTCTATTGGGAACCTGGTCCTCTTCACTAGTGTCGTTCCACTAGTCCAATTTTTTCGCTAATAAAAAATTAATAAGAGGTTATAAGGATACCAAGTCGCTTCTTTGTCCTATCTCACTAGCTCTTCCTAAGCTATACATAGGACTCAGAGAACTCCTTAACCTCATATACACTCGAATGTAATGTTAATAATGTTTATAAAGAAAATGAGACAATACAATTAAATAACTCTTTACAATTTTCGCATAAATGCAATAACTAAGAAATAAGAAAACTATTTTGCTTTTGACTAAGTTTCTGACAGAGTTTATGACAATGTTCACAAGAGGGGTTTTTAAAATTCAGATCTGTATTGTGTGTATTTCTCTTGCTTCTTCATCAACTCGACTTATAATGAATCAATCTTTCATGTAACAGCAAGAAATGTCCAGTTCCAAATTTTTCTCCAAGGAATCTTTATCTAAATGCAAATAGCTTTGTTATTGGAAAAAGAATCCCTTAAAAATAGGAACCGAACCTTTTTTGAAAACTTAACTCTTTTTATTCCTAATATATTACTTTACTGAGCTTATATTACTTTACTAAGCTTATGCAATTTGAAAATTGTCGTAAGTAAGGATATGTTCAGTAATCTCTAGGGAGGTTTAAATTCAAAAACTTCAAAGATTATTTCTCAGCCATATCGATAAGTTTGAAAAGATATGATAAGATCATGATAAACCAAGTTGGCTCTTCAAAAATAGTTTGGCACTTGATCAAACATATATATCATAAATAACCAGTTAATATCTTCTAAATCTTATTTGAAATTTTGAATTAGAAAAACTCCTAAAAATATAGTTATATATATCCAAAATATCCAACCTTACCCTCAATAAGATACCTAAAGATCTTTGAAAATTTTATCAACAACGAGTTGCAAACTAAAAAAAAAAAAAAAAAAAAAAGCTGCATCAAGCCTTATAGAATTTTGAGCAGAACCTTATTTAACATAGCTTCCTATCATGTTTGAAATTTATTTGAATATATTGTTCAACCCTTAATCAACCATTCTTTAAGATTGAAATTAATCTAATTTAAAGTCTCCATAGACTTAACCATCTTAGTGGAACGGAATTGAGTATAATTCTCTAATATACTCAATAAAGTAAAGTTAGGCCTTCTTGCAAATTTGTCCAACTTAATTTGTTCAAATTATTCAGAAAATAACTTAGGAACAACAGTTAATCTCGATTCTGTACACAAACTATATTGTTCCGTTCTATTACTAATATACTTTCTAACGCATATTCTAACATACATTCTAACTAGCACAATTCCAAACTTAATTTTACACTTATTGTTCTTATTAATCACATTTTAACCTCTTTCTATTGTGGTTTCATTTAGAATTAATCACTGTTATATCATGATATATCTACACACTTCATAAATATATTAGTGATAACTTATCATATATTTTGTTATCATAAAAAAACAAATTAGGAAACTTAACATCCTCTTCCTTTTTTATGATGAAAAAACATCGTACAAAAAATATAATAAACTTAAATATGAAAATACACCAAATTCATTCTTGAAATTATATTTTTTGTTATCTTTACTCTCTCCCTTTTTGTTATCATAAAAAAATAACCTTAGATATTTTTCAAAAAATCTTCTCCCCCTTTTTTCTTGTAAAAGGATAATCGATTTAAAATAAATTGTATCAACTATTCGATAAAAATCTCCCCCTTGATATAAAAACTATTACTAAGACTTCAACAAATAAAATTAACTTAAATATCTTTATTTTCTCCCCCTTTAAGGTTACCTTTTTTGAAGAAAAGCTCCCCCTTAAGATGATACCAATTAACAATATTATAAACTAGTAATATATAAAATATGGAGGGAAATTAAAATATAAGAGGGAATAAAACAATGTTACCAAATCGTTCTATATCATTAATCTCATACTTTTTACTTTCGATGAGGCTTCTATTAATTTAAAAATTATCTCGATGTTCCATTTGCCTTATTTACCTATAATCACTAAGAAACTAATCATACTTTCTTAGGAACACATTTAAAATTGGATCTTTTAAAATTTAAGTTCGTATTATGAATTTTAACTTGATGACTATTGAACTTGGAATTTTTATAAAAATAATATTTTTTTATATGGCCCAACTTATTGTAGAAGAAACGTACATAAGGAGAGACATAATCATACCTATTACTTACTATTCTCTTTTGACTAGGAGTTTGATACAATTTGACATATTTTCTATTTAAGTTTCTAAAGTATTTGATTAGGAAAATGTCTGCTAAACTTTCTGGCCTGCCCCATAGTCTTTTCTTTTCTTTTTCCTTATTATCGATTGTCTCTTTATTACTTGCTTCTGTAGGCCTTACAAACACTATCTCTCATTTAGCATGTGATGATTCACCATTTTCAAATCCCAAACCAGTTTTAGATTGATCAACACATTGATAAGAAATAAGCATTTGAAGTTTTTTATCACTTTCATCAAACTTCTTAAATGTATTTCTTATTAAGCTAAATAAATCATCTATTTGTCCTTTCAAGCTTTTTATCTCTTCCTTCAATAGTAGATTTTCATTTATTAAAGCTTCCCTTGCAATATGTAAACCTTCATTATCATTTTTCAAGATATCGTTTTCATTTGCCAAAAGTTTATTTGTTTGTCAACAGGTACTTTTTCATCCTTCAAAAGCTTATTTTCATTATCAACTTTTATAATCTTGTCGTTGGCTCTTGAAAGAACTTTTAAAAGCTTACTTATCTTAGCACATATGTCATCGGGAATATTATCATTAGAGTCACTGTCAGATTCGGTGCTTACCTTAGAAAGTGCCATCAAACATAGATTCACTTCTTAGGATTCATCATTCTAACCTTTGCTTTAGCTTTTGACTTGTCTAAATTACTCTATGTCATCATAAGAGACTTGTGTTTTTTCTTATATTTGTCCATCTTCTTGATGAGTACTAAACATGCATACTTTATGTGCTTAGGTTTTTTGCATTCATAGCACATCACTTCTTTCTTCCTTTTTGTCTTCCTTTCTTCATTTTCTTTAAATCTCTTTTCTTCATCACTTTGACTCTTGTTAGATGTAAACTTTTTAGAATGTGATTTCTTACCTTTTCTTTTGAGCAACCAATTCAAACATCTCACTAGTAGTTAAAGTCTCCTTCCTCATTGGACAATTCTTCATTTTTTGAATCATCTTTTGCTTCCTTGGTTTTAAAGGCTATAGACTTTTTCTTTGGATCTTCTGATGCACTTTCTAACTTGAAGAAGTCAACTTCATAAGCCATCAACTTATTGCGTAATTGACTTAGACTGGACTTTGTCATGTCGCATGCTTCCTCAATAGTTGCCTTCTATGCATTCTAAGTCTTAAGAAGGATCCTTAGCATTTTTCTAACAAAACTTGCATCATTTATTTTCTTTCTAAGAGATGACAACTCGTTAGTTATAGCAGTAAAGCGGCTAAAACAATCCTTAATCTCTTCACTAAGAAGGATATGGAATGTTTCATATTGTTGTATCAAGGTATTAATCCTTGTTTCCTTAATCATGTCTGTCCCTTCATATGTTTGAACCAGTGTGTCCTAGATTTCCTTGGTTGTACCACAAGAAGAAATTAGATAGAACTTACAAAATATAATAGTAGAAAGAAGTAAATTCTTAGCCTTTGAGTTCAATTTAGCTTTCACAATTTCATCTAATGTGAGTAGAGTTTCTGAGATTTAACATCCCCATTTGAAATGATCCCCCAAGCCTGGTAATCGATAGCCTTTATTTATATCTCCATCTTGAATTTCCAAAAAGGGAAATTAGTACTGTTAAAGAATGGAGCCTTACCAGGTTGAATAGTCAATAAACCATTACTTTCTTCCATTTAATTTTTAACTCAATGTGATAAAAGAGCGTGCTTTTCTTTATTTAAAAAAAATGGAACTTTTTGCTGAAAAAATTTCCCTTTTAAAAATTGAGCCTCGCTCTGATATCAATTGTACGTTCCAATATAAGATATCAAGAGAGAAGGGGTGGGGGTAGGGTGGAGTGTGAATTGATATCTTTTGTAGAAACTAAAACCTTTTTTATTTAAAAAACCCCCCTCTTAATAGCTTAAAGAGTGTAATAGTAGTTGAAGATTGATTGTTTAGCTTTAGGTACAAAAATAAAAACACAAGCAATAAGGATTAGAAACTAAATAGAAATTGAACTTTTTTTGAAAACTTAACTCTTGTTGTTCCTGATATATTACTTTACTGAGCTTATGCAATTTGAAAATTGCTGCACGTAAGGATATGTTCAGTAATCTCTAGGGAGGTTTAAATTCAAAAACTTGAAAGATTATTGCTCAACCATATGGATAAGTTTGAAAAGATATGATAAGATCTTGTTAAACTAAGCTGGGTCTTCAAAAATAGTTTGGTACTCGATCAAACATATATGTTGTAACTAACTAGTTAACATCTTCTAAATCTTATTTCAAATTTTGAATTAGAAAAACTCCTAAAAATCTGGTTAAATATATTCAAAAAAATCCAACCTTATCCTTAATAAGATACTTGAAGATCCTTGAAAATTTTGTTAACAACGAGTTACAAACTAAAAAAAAAAAAAAAACTACATCGAGCGTTATAGAATTTTTCGTAGAACCTTGTTCAACATAGCTTCCTATCATGTTTGAAATTTATTTGAATATATTGCTCAACCCTTAATTAACCATTCTTTAAGATTAAAACTAATCTTACTTAAAATCCCTATGGACTTAGCTGTCTTAGTGGAACAGAATTGAGTATATTTCCCTAATATACTCAATAAAGTGGAGCTAGGCCTTTTTGCAAAGCTATCCAACTTAATTTATTTAAATTATTCAGAAAACAACTTAGGGACAGTAATTGATCTCGATTCTATACAAAACTATATTGTTTTGTTTAGTTATTGATATACTTTTTATTACACATTCTAACACACATTTTGATTAGCACAATTTTAAGCATAATTTTCTTCTTTGAATCGATTTCATTCTAAAATTGACTTATACACTTATTGTTCTTATTAAACACATTTTAACCTTTTTCCATTATGGTTTCATTTAGAATTAATTAATATTAGATCGTGATATATCTATATACTTCATAAACATATTAGTGGTACCTTATCACATGTTTTGTTATCATCAAAACTAAATTAGGAGACTTAACAGTAATCACAGTAGTAATAATTATTTCAAGAAATGTAAATATGAATCGACAAACCATGTATGCGTTATTTGACACGCAAGCCTTACACTCATTTTTTTAGTTAAGAGTTTGTGTTAAGAAATGAAATTAATGCAATTGAAGTTAAAGTAACATATAAAGTGAGAATACTTATTAGAGAGCAAGTGTTAGCATGGAAAATAATAGATAATGGACAACTACAAATTCAAGGAAAAGAGTTTCCAATAAAACTAATAGTTTTACCATTGAAAGGTTATGATATTATTATAAGAATAGATTGGTTGGTTAAACATAAAACTAAAGTGGAATGTAGAAATAAGTATGCAATCTTAGAAGATGGTAATGTTATATTTCAAGGTAAGATTGGAGAACATAGAATGAGATTATCGGGGATTAAAGTAAGTGAAGAAGTGAATTAAGTTATTGAGGAGTGGTAGTTTCATTGGGTATTTGTTGTAAAAGGAAAGAAAGAGACTCTAAATGTGTTTGAAATACCTATAGTTTGTGAATTTCTAGATGTCTTTCTAGATGAGTTACTTAGCTTAGCTCCACATTAAGAGTTGGATTTTACCATAGAGCTAATTCCATGAATAGAACCAATATCGAAAGCCCTTGTATCGAATGTAATTGATGGAACTCCAAGTGTTAAAGAAGAAGCTTTAGTAGTTATTGGATAAGGGATTCAATGGACCTAGTATGTTTCTATAGGAAGTACTAATATTATTTGTGAAAAAGAAAGATGGAACCATGGGGTTATGTATTAACTATAAGGAGATAATTAAGGTGACTATCAAAACTAAATATCTACTGCTGTGAATTACAGTGTTTTCTTGGATTGATTTGAGATCAAGGTATCATCAATTACGAATTAAGCCTAAGGATGTAACAAAGATTACTTTCTGAACAAGATACGGGCACTATGAGTTTTTAATAATGTCTTTTGGATTGACTAATACACCAGTAGTGTTTATGGATTTAATGAATTGGATTTACCAACCATGTTTGGACAAATTTGTTGTTGTATTTATTGATAATATTGTAATTTATTTGAAAACTAAAGAGGAACGTATAAATCATTTGTGTTTAGCTTTGCAAAAGTTGAGAGATAATAATTTGTATGCTAAATTGAGTAAATGCGATTTTTGGTTGGATAAAATTTCATTCTTGGAACATATAGTATCTAGCAAAGGAATTTTGGTAGATCCCGAGAAAGTTAAAGCTGTAGTTGAGTGGAAGCAGCTAACTACGGTTATAGAAATAAGAAATTTTCTTGAAATGGTTAGGTACTATAGACTGTTTATAAAAGACTTCTATAAGATAGCAAGACCTTTAACTCAGTTAACATAAAAGAATGTTAAATTTGAGTAAAGTGACGAGTGTTAGCAAAGTTTTTAGGAGTTAAAGGATTGTCTAATTTCAGCACCAATACTTACTTTACCAAATCTATGTAGACCATATTGTATACATAGTGATGCTTCATGAAATGAACTGGGTTGTGTATTGATGTAAGATTGTAAAGTAGTATTTTCTTTGAAAAGAATTACCTAACAAATGATCTAGAGTTGGTGGCTATAGTATTTGCTTTGAAAATTATGACACATTATCTTTATAGGTAACATTATGAAATTTATACAAACCACATGAGTTTGAAATATTTCTTCACTCAGAGAGAATTAAACTTGTGACAAAGGCATTGGTTGGAATTGATAAAAAATTATGATTTGACTGTAAATTATCACCCCAGCAAGGCTAACGTAGTTGCACATGTGCTAAGCCATACGAATTATGACCAAGTGGCCTCACTACTTACTAATCAACATGAATAGATTTGAGAGTTTGAGAAAATGGAGATTGGATTTAGATGACATGAAATTGATGTACAGTTGATGAATTTGATAACACAACCAACTCTGATAGAAAGAATTAGACTCCAACAAGATAAGGATCAGAGTTTAAAAGAAATTAAGGAAAAGTTGAATGCAGGTGATGTACCTGATTTCCGAATTGATGTGGAAGGTGTATTGAGATATAAGAATAAAGTTTCTATACCTCATGAATTAAAGTAAGATGATTACGAATGAGGTGCATGCTACTGCGTATACTTTACACCCTAATGGAAATAAAATGTACCATGACCTAAAAGCATTATTTTGGTGGAAAGGCATAAAGAAGAATATATCACAATATGTAGCATGATGTACCATGTATCAATAGGTGAAAGTAAAACATTAGATACCCAGTGGTCTACTAAAACCATTAGAAATACTTTAGTGGAAATGGGATCATATTACAATGGATTTTGCATAAGACTCTTAAGAATAAGAGCGGTCATGATTCAATCTAGGTTATTGTAGATATGTTAACAAAGTGTGTACACTTTCTACCTTATCGGACCGGTGATTTAATGGAGAAGTTAGTATGATTATATATGCAAGAAATAGTCAGATTATATGGTATGCCGGTGAGTATTGTCTCAGGTAGAGATAGTTGTTTTGTATTAAAATTTTGGGAGAGCTTACACCGATCTTTGGGTATTAAGTTACAATTTAGTACAACCTATCATCCCCAAATAGATGGACAATCAGAAATAATTATTCAGGTGCTAGAAGATCTGTTGAGAGATTGCATTTTGGATTTTGGTGGTGACTAGGACTAATATCTATCATTAGTAGAGTTTGCTTATAACAATAGTTATTAAGCAACTATAAAAATGGTACCATATGAAGCTTTATATGGAAGGAAATGTCAATCACCACTATATTAGGGAAATGATGAATAAGCAATGATAGAATTTGATATGATCCATCAGATGAACAATAAAGTGAAAGTGATATGGTAGAGGATGAAAGTAGCATAAGATTGTTATAAGAGTTGGGTAGATTTAAAGAGGAAACTTATGGAATTCGCTATAAGAGATCATGTATATGTTAAAATAAGTTTGTTAAGAGGATTTAAAAAATTTGGTACCACAAGAAAAATAAGTCTTCGATATATTGGACCTTTTGAAGTATTGGAGAGAGTAGAGAATGTAGTGTATTGAATTGCTTTACCACAGAGTTTATCTAGATATCATGATGTGTTTCATGTATCGATATTATGAAAATTTGTGAAGAATCCGAATGCAATAGTTGAGTTAAAGCTAGTGGATCTACAAGAAGATTATATTATTGAGGGGAAAATGATTAAAATATTAGAGAACTAGATTTAGAAGTTAAGGAATTGTGAAGTTGAATATGTAAAAGTTTAATGAGGTAATGGCCTAAGAGCAGAAGTGACGTGGGAACGAAAGGCCACTATGGAAAAGCGCTACCCAGGACTCTTTTGGGGGAGATGTTAGTATTATTGTACTATAAAGATATGATTGATTAAATTACTAAGTAATGGTTAAAAAAATTTTGAGAATAAAACTTTTTTGAAAGGGGGTAGAAATGCAAGTCCTATAGTTTCGTGATTAGAAATCGAGCGAGTTATTTAGGGCGTTAGTGAAACTAACCTGATTAAGCTAGAATTTTATGAGTGGGCTTGATACTTTAGTCAATAAGGACCCGTAGACTCGAATCTCAAAAATATAATAAAATAAAAAAAATTGTAACTAAAATAGTACATTTTCACTATATTACTTAATAATTAACTTAATCGTATTGAATAGGCTTCGGTAATTAGTAAATTTTTAGAGATAAATTATATATATATAATAAAATTATTAAATGATATAAAATAACATCTAGTATATGCATGCATATATATATACATATATATACATCACATATAATTTTTATATACATATGTACCCGTCATTATCTAAAGTACTCGATTAAACATTAATTACGCTAAGAAAAATAATAAAAATTAATAAAAAATTGTTAGAACAATTGGGTCTAGCTTGTATTAAGCGTAGAAGTGGAATTGGATAAGTGTTGGGCAAAGAACTTAAGTATTAGGCAAAGAACTTAAGTATTAAGTCATTTAAGCTAAGTATAAAAGGGTGAATTTTGCATGGAGGATAGAGAAAATCAAGTTTCATCAGCTCGTGCTCTTTAAAAAATATAGGAAAGCTATCCAAGAACTTTTACATGTAATCTAGAATCTAGGAAAAATAAGGTTGGATAGAAAGGAATTAAGGATAAAAATCTAGAGAAATTATAGGAAATAGGTGTAAATTTAAGTTTTTAGAGGTCTGTAGGTCTAAGAAGTTACTAGAGACCAACCATCGCCACCACTAGAAATAGCACCCAATGCTTGGGCCAACCAATAACTATGGTGGAGCAAGTGGTAGCTGAAGTAGAGGTGAGTGAGTAATTCTATTCTACAGGGTACTCGTCCAGACTATGCTCAACTAGGTAGGTTTTGGATGGGTGTAAATACTCTATTTTTGCCACTTTTTATTTTAGTTTCAGTTTCTTTTTACTTTTGGGCTAAGTTTACGAAAAATCCAAAAAAGTAAAAAAATGGAAAGACTAAAAAAATTTTAAAAAATTAAAAAAATACAAAGTTTCAAAAGTATTGAAGTTGAGTAATCAGTTAATTTATGGTTAGGTCATACAATAGCTGAGTCTTTAAATAATTAAAAAGGGTCTAGTAGAGTATAAAGTGAATTTTTATTGAATTTGAAAGTATTTTAACTGGACTAATTAAAATAAACTTGGGATTTATTAAATGGTTAGTACATGTATTTTGGGCTACATTAAAAGGCTGTAGTTAATTTAAAACAAATTAAATTAAGTTGGGCCTAAGATAGAAAGTCCAAATAAAACGTAGAGCTTCTAGAAAATTGATCTTAAGAGTGGATTGGATCAAATCAAGTCATAAGAGAATTACGAGAGAAACTAACAAATCTAAAGCAGGTGTTATCATATCCTATGAATATTAAATTTGTCAAGTCTAAATTGAGATTTGAATTTGTATCCAAAAGATTAAAGATTCAAATTAATGGTTTATAAATGGTAGATTTCAGCTGTAAAAAAACTACACATTACACACATACAATCACTTTCCAACTCACGCATAACTCATCATCATTAGTCCTTTACTGCCGAATAACTACAACATCTTCAACCCCTAAATCAACAACCTTTATGCCCAACACAACAATCCATACTTCACAATCCCATTCACACAACCCCTTCACAATCCTACTACATGGCCAATGTAGCACAACCACATAACACCAATTCTAGTCATAGTTCTACATACGTATACAATTTACTTTAGCACATGTTCTATATACGAACTAGTCCATGCACAATTCAATCCATTTTACGTGTACAGTCCCATACACGTTTCTAGTCTACGCTCATAGCTCCACATGATAGCATACACTTTACCCGACAACACACTCCAGCCCATAGCAACCATGTGACACAAAGTGACTTAATGCGAATAGTAACACCTTAACAAACAACAATTCCAAGCAACGCAGAACAACATGACTTATGTAAGTTTTCTCCCTAATCTGACTTGTTTGAATAATTGATTTTTTTCAATTTATTTATTTGTTTACTATTTTTTTTATTTATTTAGTTAATAGTGTTATTTTACTAACTTTATTTTGTTTTTTAGTTTAGGTTTTTGGTTTAGTTTTCTTTAATAAAGTATTTTATACATAAATTAAAATTATATCATACTTTTATTAAAATCACATTTTTTAAATAAGTTGCATTCTTAGAAAAATTGCATCTTTTTCGAAAAAACTACATTTTTTAGTCATGAAAAATGCATCTTTTTCATAAAAATTTCATTTTTAGATATAACTGCATATTTCTAAGATTCATATCTTTAGTGAAAATATATATCTAATCTTATATCTTTATAGTTTAGCATAAATTTTGCATTTAGGGTTCTAAAAAAAAAAAATTTTAGCATGTAGTGTTTTTTTTTTTTTTAAATAATAAGCAATCTTAGTTAGAGTGTTTTCGAAAGATTTAGTTAGTTAGTTTTTTTTTTTTTTTAAAAAATAGATTCATGAAGTTAGATCTTTTAGTTTTTTTTTTTTAAAAAATAAATGATCAATTGATAAATAACGTAAATCTGGCACAATTTTCAAATTAAAAAGAATCAACCTAGTAAATCTTTTCTAAAAAATAGAACTATGTTAGTTTGATTCAATTAGCAGGTACATAAGTATCTCCAAGGCAATCATAAAAATAAGAAAATTTTTTTTTTTTAAAATTTGTAATAAAATTCTTATAAAATTCATTTTAATTGCATTTTTGTATATCGGTGCATATTTTGGTATCTTTAGAAAATTTATAAAAAATAAAAGCTCGTTAGTTTTTTTTTTTTTTTACATGGTGACTTGATTTTAATAAGTTAGTCTTCAAATCTCGATTTTTTAGTTAAATTTTCTAAAAAATTAATTTTTTTTTAGAATATTTGTTGACTAATGACTAAATTAAGGTTTTTCTACTTGAAAACCCTAATTTGACTTTTTTACTAGTTTACTAGTTGACAACTCCAAATTATTTTTCAATTTTTTTTAAAAAATATTTTTTCTTAATTTTATATCGAGTTATTTATATTAAGTAAGCTAGTCTCAATATAAGTTAAATTGAGGAAAACTGAAATAGAACTTGACATAATTGACGACTTTAGTAAAAATCTAGTTAGCTAGCCATGTATACATTACAAAATTTATTAATGGGCTTTTATTTGTGTCTGTTTTTTTTATTTAATGTATTTTGTAATATAATTATACTAACTGGGTTTTAGTAGGGTAGGCTTATTAGGAAAAGTTGAGCCCAATAGGCCTTTCACTATGGATTTATAGGGGCTTAAGTTTTTTTAACATCATATATGTGTATAGACATGGGTTGACTTGGGCCACCTTAGGAACCTACAATGGGTCACCATTGTGTAACTCTTAAGTTGGTAGGGTCTTTACCCTCACCTAGCAGTACTAGGTGAGCCTACTTATGCTTTAATGTAGCCCATTAGCCGTTTCTCTAAAATATTTGAGGCTATAAAACTTGAGACCCATAGATCCACCCTCTTGCGTCATTGTAAGATAAAAAAGGGTTAATAATTTTTAAATTATAGGAGCTAGAAAAAAATTGTTATAATCTACAGCCAATAGGCCTTATTTTCAAAACTTAATGTACTTATATATATAGAGTACATGGGATTTATTTTCAAAAAGAAAAATAATCTTAGAAATTCACACACCTATATATGTAAGTTTACATGAATATTGATTGCAGGTTTGTAATAATTCTATTCTTATAGTTTATTAATTACCAACCTCATTGCATTCGTATGTAGCATATTGCATCACATTTATCTTATATTTTTAATTTGCATGTTTGTTTATATATGCTGTCTTGTGTAATATATGTGAGTCTTGTAGATTTTGTTTTATTTCATGAGTAATAGTTGTGTAACATAACATTTAACATAGAAGGCTTAAAATCATTAATGTTCTTCTTGTACCATAATGAGCTAATATTAAAAAAAAAACTTTAGTATCAACTTGTAATATTTTTTTTTTTGGCATGTAGTTATGGAAATTAACTATTATAAAGATTATTATGGAACTATTCTTTTTTAATGCTTTCAATTTTTTTTTAAAAAGAAATTTCAAAAAGATATTTTATGATAAAAAATCAGTTTCATAATAATTATTTACTTGGTCTATTTCTATTGCATTGCCACACATGTATCATACTATTAGGAACTAACAAAATATAAAATAATTAACTATCAGTTTTCTATAATAAATTATTTTCCATCTTAAGGTCATCAATCTTGTAAATGTCAAAGTTTTTGTTGTTCATGTTTATCTATTAAGTTGTTATGATCCTAATAAAGCTTTCACCATGAGTTGTCACCCTTGTGTTATATGTTTAATAAGTTTCTCATTGTAAGATAATTTTCACTCCTTTATATCATCCTTATAATATAATTATCATCTTATGTCCTTAGTCATTAATCCCAACGTTTCCAATTTTTTTTTTTTTTAGATTTATAGATGTCAGTATTAGGCTTCTATAAAATAGAATCAACATTGATTTTTTTCAATAAAAGTTTCTAAAAAAAAATGAAAGGTTTTCAAAATTAAAAACTTGATTTTTATTTTCAAAAGAGGGAATGTAATATTGATAATAAGAAGAGATTTTTGCAAGATTTGAAATATTGATTTTTAAAGGGTTTAGCCTAACTTGAGGCCATAATCACTTGTTTTCAAAAACAAAATTTTTGAAGCTCTTGAACAGAGCATAGTTACAATAGAAAGAGTTTTGAGTAAGTATGCAAAGCAAGTCGAGACTACGGCCTATATTGAAGCTTAGGGGCCTATTAACACATCATCTCAAATAAACGGGTCTAAAGAATTCTTAGTTCATGAGCCCAACAATAGTAACAAAGGCTTGAGGAAGAAATTAGACCAAGAATTAATAAAGATAGAGGAATAAATCTTTCAGAAAATTGAAGATAAAATGAGAGTTCTAAAGGATCCCAATGTACAGAGGGATCTAAACTTGATCAATGTTTGTACTTTTGAAGACCATGAGTTACCTGAAAAGTTTAAGGTGACAAAATTTGAAAAGTATGATGGAATAGGTTGCTCTAAGTTTCACCTTAGGCTTTATATCCACAAGAAGGTCCAATTCACCAAACATGAGCAGTTGATGATTCATACTTTCTAGGATAGCTTAACTGGGCTAGCATTAGCATAGTATGCCCAACTTGACTTAGCTGAGTTTGATACTTAGGATAAGCTAGCTTAAGTCTTTTATGAATAGTACAAGTTCAATGAAGAAGTGGCTCATTCCCTGATGGTTTAAATAACATGAAAATGAAGTTGACCCAGTCCTTTAGAGAATATGCCTAGAGATAGAGATCTATAGCCACTCAAGTTGTAGTACATTCGCTAAAAAAAGAATTGACCAATGCGTTCATTCGCATATTAGGTGAGCCTTATTATTCTCACGACCCAAGGAGGTTAGTCATGGCAGTCGCCGTATACCGTACAAAGAATTGTAGATTAAATTTCCTTACAATCGACGACCTTTTTATACGATACATAAGACTACAGCTACAGCTACAACTAATTACCAAGAGTGCGCAAGCATAAGCAATATTATTTCATGATAAATAATAAATTATAAAAACATAACACATAGTTTATTTATATAAGAATTTACAAATAAGAAGTCTAAAATATATCTTCAGTCAAACTAGTATTACTCGATTACATAATCAGCCCTATAAACTATCAGAAGTACTACCTAATCACATCCAGCTCCCATATTGACCTCGTTAGAAAACTAACCTTAGGCATGCGACGACCCAACTCCACAAATAACTAGGCCTACGAAAGAAAACTACAAAGGTATAAGTTAACTAACTTAGTGAGATAATTTCCCTTAATCATATAGTAATCAAGTTATACAGTAATTAAGTTCAATCAAATGAATGCATGACAATCAGTATGCCAAACAAATACATGCAGGTGACTAGGTATTGCAAGCAACTCAGATTTTATTTATTTAGTTAATAGTGTTATTTTACTAACTTTATTTTGTCTTTTAGTGCAAGTTTTTGGTTTAGTTTTCTTTAATAAAGTAGTTCCTACATAAATTACAATTATATCATACTTTTATTAAAATCATGTTTTTTAGATAAGTTGCATTCTTAGAAAAAGTGCATCTTTTTCATAAAAACTGCATTTTTTAGTCATGAAATTGGCATCTTTTTCATAAAGATTGCATTTTTTGATGTAGTTGCATATTTCTAAGATTTATATATTTAGTGGAAATATGTATCTAAATCTTATATCTTTATAGATTGACATAAATCAAGCATTTAGGGTTTTAGAAAAATAATTTCTTTGGCACATAGTGTTATTTTTTGAAATAATAAAAAATCTTAATTGAAGTCTTTTCAAAAGATTTAGTTAGTTAGATTTTTTTTTTCTAAAAATAGATTCATAAAATTAGATCTTTAGTTTTTTTTTAAATAATTAATTAATAAATAAATAACGTAAATCTAGCTCAATTTTCAAATTGAAAAGAATTAACTTAGTAAATCTTTTCCAAAAAATAGAATTACGTTGGTTTAATTTCGACTAATAGATACATAGGGACCTCTAGAGTAATGAGAAAAAAAAACTTTTTTTTTTAAATTCCTAATAAAAATTATTAAAAAATTCATTTAATTGCGTTTTTGTATATCGTTGTATATTTTGGTATCTTTAGAAAAATTATAAAAAATAAAAGCTCATTAGTTTTTTATTTTTTACATGGTGACTTGGTCTTAATAAGTTAGTCCTTGAATCCTAAATTTGTAGTTAGATTTTCTAAAAAATTAATTTTTTTTTAATATTTGTAGACTAATGGCTAAATTAAGGTTTTTAAATTAAGGTTTTCCTACTTGAAAACCTTAATTTGATATTTTTACCAATTTTACTAGTTGGCAACTCCAAATTATTTTTCTAAACATTTTTTTTTTAAAAATATTTTTCCTTAATTTTATGTCAAGTAATTTATATTAAGGGGGCTGAACTTAATATATATTAAATTAAGGAAAACCGAAATAGGGCTCATTAGTGGGTACTTAAAGTCACATAGTAGGTTCCAAGTAATAACTTCCTGGAACTTGCATTTATAAGATAGGGTACAAGTATAAGGTTAGGTTTCCCTATACTAACCTTGGAATTTGTATTACAAAGTATATAAAGTACAGGTTCCTTGGTATCTTATAGTTGTCATGTAATAATAATTAAATAAAATTCATAGATAAAAAATAATATCATTTCATTTGTATGTACTTAAAAAAATAACAAAACACAGTCTATGAGAAACCTTAAACTAAACTTGATGTCCTATTTTCAATTTCTTCCTCCTTAGACTTTATGTTATTATTTTATTTCTTTTGATGTAATAATTTCATTGTATTAGGTTTGAAAAATATCTTGTAATAAACTTATATAACATTATTCAAGTCAAGATTAGTTTTTATACTTTTTTCCTTGTCTTAGATTAAGGATTGCACGAGGTTTGGAAAAAATTTAGTTAATAAGTTAGGATTTAGTAATTGAGATGCATGGATGATCATTATGGGTATTGACTATGAATTGAGATATTGCAATTTGTAATTTATGAATATTTTAATTGCCAAAATAAGTTAACTCCTAAATAAGTCCAATTTACAATTATTTATTTAGTATTTAAAGTTAAGACCAATATTTCAATTAAATGGATATATTTATATAATAATGATTGATGAAAAAAAGGTCAAAAGAAAAATAAATTGAAATTATCCATTTTGAAATTTATAAAAAAAAAAGATTTGTATGTTTTACAAGGTACCTTATACAATTTATAAGGTATAGGATATGAGGTATATGGTGATTCCAAAGTGCTACATGGTAGGTTATGAGTTGCAAAATTCAGGAACCTGTTCCCACAAGATAGGGTTCCAATAGAGCCTCATCCCTTATTCACTTTATGGCCACTTACCCCTAGGCTTAAGCTTCGATTTTCGGTGAATGTCAAATTTTAGACTAAATTTCATTAAATTATTAAGAATATAAAAATTTCCCAAAAAATTTAATAAAAATTTATTCCCTAGTATTTTTATGTGTGAAATCTACAAAAAAATATTATTTTATAAAATTCATTAGATATATATTACATCTTTAAGAAATTGAAAAAATCGAGCTAATTTCAAATTGAATTAAACTGCCTTAATGATGTAGTTTTAACCCTGAAATTTTTCTATAAGCTTTTCTATATTTATATTAAAAAGCTCTGAAAAATTTTCCAAAAAAACTATTTTCTCAATTTTCATGAATTTCTAAACTACTAAATTACGATGAAAATGGTGTTTTTGGTAAAAATTAATATATTTTTATTAAGGACCTCACTTATATTCTGAGTTTAAGTGATTAGCAAAGTATTTGTAGTATATTGGAGTTGTTAAATTGGGTTTCATAGGAAGAAGTTATAAAACATCAAGAATATGCCCTTATATGTGTAGTTTAGTACTATGTAATCTTGAAGAGTTGATGAATGATGATGTATGTCATGAGAAATATCAGGAGTAATGAAGTTAAGTAGTGTTAATTGAAGTGTTAAAGTGATTCTTATAATTGAAACTTGGTAGAAACATAAACAAATCAGTTGTCATAGGAAGTTGGTTCAAGGTAGAGGATAACTTAAAGGATTTTAGGTAAATACTATAATAGGGATAATACTAAAAAATTCAGTTAGAGGCAAATCTTTGAGTAGACTGTAAAGATAAGGGAATTTAGAAGATTAGTTAGAAGGTAAATTTCTTAATGATTCTAAGGTTAGATAAACTCAGAAGGTAATTCGGAGGGTAGCTAACTTAGAAAGATAAACTAAAATAACTTAGAAAGATAAACTAGAATAACTTAGAAACTATCTTACAGGGTAGAATTGACATAATAAATGACCCTTGTAAAGCTTCAGAGTAGCTTAAAGGATTTTGGTTTAAGAAACTTGTTACGAAACAACTCAAAACTTAACTCAAAGGACTTTATAAACTATAATAACTTATAAAAACTAGTGAATTGGTTAAGAAATCCTAACTTAGAGGTAAAAATAACTTGTAGAACTAATGTCAAAGCAACTAAAATCATATAAAATGAATGGACTACTATTAATTCAAGGCTTAAACATGGGTTAAAACTAATCTATTATATATGCATAGAGATAATTGAAGACTAAGAGGACAACGATCAAGAGAAGTGAACAGATGAAGAGTAGGTAAGTTGGGATCCATGCATCACAACATGTTAGAGTACTTGGAGGCTTGGTAGTACATTTAGTAGTGACTGTACCTTAGTTGAATGTGCACATGCTTTGTGTTTGGTTGTTTTTTTTACTTATTGACTTGGAGTGCTATTTTATAAGAATATGTATGATTTGCTCTGTCTTAATGATTTGTTGATCACCCTTAACTGGAATACATCAAAGACTGATTTGTAACCTAAACTGAACATACATAACAATCCATTAGGGGAATGATTAAGTGTATTAGAGTAAATATTGACCCCTTTGATAAGGATAGTGAAGTGGTACTTTCTCCATCCTTAGTCGAAATAAGT
The DNA here is from genome assembly GCA_024138005.1 of Lumnitzera racemosa. Lineage (NCBI taxonomy): Eukaryota > Viridiplantae > Streptophyta > Magnoliopsida > Myrtales > Combretaceae > Lumnitzera > Lumnitzera racemosa. Next base: position 69,614,492 of record JAMXBC010000004.1, on the reverse strand, counting down.
GACAGGAGAGAAGGATGCGGTAGGGTTGGGGACAATGGTTCGAAGGTAGTCTTAGGATGAGAGTATTCTCCATCACACAAGCATAGGTTTAGTCTGATTTGAGTTACGTTAAAATTTCTCGATTCAGGTTAGAGTAGATGTAATTTCTCTAACCTCATAATGGATTGGTTAACATTGTATAATGTCTCATTTGATTGTTTGCATTGCATTTCGTTTCATTAAAATTTAATGACTGAAAACAATGTTTGTTATGTATTGTACTCTTTTGTCTTTATCTCCCTTATTGAGGTAATTGTGCTCACATTCTTATAGACTTTTTTGCAGGTGTTTACTAAGGATTAAAAATGTAGTGCTATAAACACCCTCAAGTTAGTGTACGACGGGTTGAGGGAGTAAGGAAACCTGAAGACTTGTAAGTTTATGACTTTTGTTTTATTTATCTTTTGTCTTTTGTGGAAACTAACTGGGTTCCCCTAGGCTGCCCACTAGTTTCCAACTTTAATGGACATAGACTTCAAAACCTATAGCTTTTTGTAAACTTTTAATAGACAACGTGAACTTTTGATGTAAATATACTTAAGTAAACATTACTATGTTATGCAGGAATTGTACTACAGGTCATCTTAAACAAGTGTTTTGAAAAACTATATCATAGGTTTTATTAATAGCAAGTGCTAGATTGGATGCTTTAAGCTGGTTAAGTCGGGTATACCTTGTGTACGCTACATCTATGATAATAGTTGCAAGGTCAGCTTCTATTTTAAATTAGTTTATGCGATGACATTGTTATGACTCCTCCTATTCAAGGTATAATAGTTATTATCTTAAATTTGTTGTTATTTTGTATAAAGATTGGATTCTTATTTAGGGTTTCATGATGAGCAATGTGGCTTAAGTGTGTAGAAATCTTAGTTTTTAAGAGTGAATTAAGAAAGATAATGTGATAAAACATCATTATTTGCTAGAAATCACTTGAAAAATGCATGCTTGCTAAAGATTGAAATAATGGAGATTATGAGGTTGTGTTGCATGAAGAAGGAAAAGAAGAGAAAGTGAGGAATAGTGATGGAATCCATGTTATTGACTTATTAACCCTTGTCCTCTTCATCCTCCTCCTCTATCTCCTTACTCTTTACTCCTTATTTGAGTCTAAGAGAATGGAGAGGATAAGGATGAGGATGAAGAGTGATCGGTAATATTTATTTTGCAACTTTTATTTTTCAAAAGACTTGGTTTGATTTTTATTTTTAGATGATTGAACTTACTAACTTATTAACTACTACTCTTTTTCTTTAACTGTTTAATCTTTTAATGTTTTGTAGATTCTGTAGATACTAACAATTTGGTACTTGAATTAGTAGTAATTGTTGTATTTAGTTTATTTTATTTTATCTAGTTAACTTTTCTTTTTATTTTTTAGTTAGTTTGTTTTGTTATATACAAAAAGAAAATCGTGAGCTTGATTGGATTGATGGAATTTGGATCTTAGAATTTAAATTTTTCTTTTCAAGGATAAATGCAAAAATCAAAGAAGTCCCAGTTCTTTTTCCTTGTTATTTTTATTTTTCTCCCACTTTTATTTTGAATTACTTTGTTAAAATGTACATTGAGAATAATATACAACTTGAGTGTTGGGGAAAATGATATATTATGTATATTAACAATTTATTTATACATTTAAGCTTTTGAAATTTATCTTGAATTATAAAATTTTAGACACTCCTACATATTAAGCAAGCAATTTTTTTTTCAAATTTTCCCAAATTCTTTATGAGTTTAAAACACCTTGTTAAATTTGTATGATTAAATCCTCATGATTTAGAGTTCCTTGTTGCTTAAGCTTAGACTTAGAATAGATATAAACGAATTATTTTAATTTCTAAGAATAATTCTAAAGGATAGTTATCTATCCCTCCTTTTCCAAATTGTTATATTAGATAAATAAAAGAGATTTGTCCTTTGAAATTCTTTTAAAAAATCAAAATAATTAGAGGTATTAATTGAATTAGATAAAAAGAGTTATTCAGAATGGTAAGGATCAATCTTAGTCCCTTAGAAGAGCAAGACTCTTTCCCTCAATCAATTTGCAAAAGAGGAAATTAATTAAATTTGTTAAGGATCAACCTCAGTCTTTCAGAAGAGTAAGGTTCTTTCTCATTAAAAACTACTAAATGAACAAAAGAGCTAAATTAATAAGCATTGGTCTTGATTTGTCAAAAGAGCAAGGTCATTTTCTAATGCTAAGAAGCTTCGATAAAGAAATTAAAATTGAACTTAAAAGGCCTCTTAATAAAAATTGAAAGAAGTAGAGAGATAATTAAAGGATGAATTGATATAATATGCATTCAGTTTAGTTTTTCAATTAAAATTAGTTAAGGGAACATTCCCTTTCTCTTGAGTTATAGTGATGAATTTTTTGTAACTTTTTCTTAGCTGGTTGATGTTTATTTTAATCTCTAGTTTAGTTTTTGTTTAAGTGATATGATTAAGTTTGAATTATTAGGATTGAATAATGAAATTCAGTAGTTAGTAAGGTGCTATTATCTAAGTGTTTTAAAGACATTATTAAGTTAAGGACAGAGGGTGATTTGGAGAAATTTTTGCTAAGTTACTTAGATTTAAGGGTTTAATTTTTTAGAGACGAATTTTTAATTATCTCATCCTTAAGATATTTTTGTCTTTGTTTTCATTATTTTGCTTAAGGATAAGCAAAAGCTTAAGTTTAGGGATATATGATAATGTGAAATTAGCATACATAATCTAGAGTTATTTTGTATTATTTTGGATATTGATCTAGTTAATTCTATATTATTCTAAGCTTAGTTTGTTTAAATTTCACTTTTAGGGTCTTCAAGATACATTTGATGAACTTTTAAGGATTTTCATTAAGTTTTGGAGTATTTTATTATTTTATTTTCTTTATTGTTCCTTATTCATCTTTATTTCTAAATCACAATTATTACACATTGTTAAGTTAGATAATTGGTGGTCTAGAGTAGATTGTTAGTAATCTAAGGTTTTCACATGAGTGGTTTCTCATTGGATCAATACTTAGACTCACATTTGTTTTATCTATACCATAACTTGACCAAGTGCATATGTTGGACGCATACTTGCTCGACTAAGGACCTTAAGGCAAAGATCAAAGCTCTTTAAACTTAGCTCCTGGACGCTAAAGAAAAGAGCTACTCATTCGAGCAAACCTGCGCTTCACTAAGCAAGAAGAAGGAACTTGAAGAGGAAATCTACCAACTAAAGAAGGTTAATGACTAACAAAGAGTGTAGATTTATAACTGGAGAATGCTCCTTACCCCAGTCTAAGCAAGTAAAGGTCTTCAATGAGATTATAAGAAGCCAACAATGGGAGGAATTGTAAGAAGAATGCTATTAGATAGCGTTAAGTAGGTAAGGAAGGAAGTATTGAAGCACCATCTTGTCTATGACTTGAGCTGCTTAGACTTTGCAAGTAAGTTAGAATACAAAGAAGACAAAGCAAACTTTGACCAATCTATGGAGAATGAAGAGCACAAACATTTTCAGGGAGATGAAGCCATTCCCTGACTACTTGACATGGAGTCGCATCTAAATCTTGACCCTTTATTTAAGGCTGCTTAAGAATTTAACCTCATCTCTTAACCCACCAACCTTCTTGAAGCTACTCATGATCCTCCAGTGAATTCTTAATTTATTTTTTGTAGACATTCCTATATTTTTGGAAATCATATTTTGGTTGGAATTCAAACCTTTAATCATGCAAAGAATTATTCTATTTTCTTTCTCAATGATTTAATTTCACTTGCTTTGGTATGTAACGCTCTTCTTATTTTATGTATTTGATTAGGTTTTTGAAATCCATTAGCTGAATTAGCTAGGTTTTCTTTTTAGTTAAATGAGGGAACTCCCTTCAGGAAAACCTCTAGTGTTTAAACTTAAGTTTGGTCTATGAGGTTTCCTACCTCTATCAGGTTAGTATTGCCGACTAATTAGACCTAAAAAGACTTCTATTTTGTTTTCTTGTAGAAGGGATTGGAAGTGAAGAGTCCATCTTCCTAAAGTTAAGTTAGGACCTAGAGTATCTAAGGGATCCGTTAATTGTTGAGGTTTAGATCTATTAGAGTTATAGTTCATTAACCTAAAAGTGGTCAGAATTCTATTCCAATCACCTTAGCGAGGTTGGGACTTATGCATCAATTATTAGTTAACTTTTGTAAAAATGAAACTTTTTCAATTTTTAAAACAAATATCCTCTTAATAACTTAAATGGTGTGATTGTAGTTGAAGATTAATTATTTAACTTTAGGCGTGAAAATAAAAACATAAGAAAAAAGGATCAAAAACTAAATAAAATATTGAGAAAGAAGATCTGGCAATCCATTTATAAAGCTCTAGCTTTTTGCTTACTGCTCTCTTCTAGCTCTACTATTAGGGACTTGGTCCTCCTTATCGGTGTTATCCCAGTAGTCCAATCTTTTCACTAAACAAAAATCAATAAGAGGTTACAAGGATATCCGATCACTTCTTTGTCCTATTTCACTGGCTCTTCCAGAACTAAACACAGAACTTAGAGAACTCCTTAACCTCACATACCCTCTAATACAATTCCAATAATGTTTACAAGAGAAATGAGACAATATAATCAAATAACTCTTTACGACATTCACCCAAATGCAATAACAATGAAATAAGAAAAATGTTTTTGCTCAATTTTTGACTAAGTTTCCGATAGTCCATATAAGAGAATTTTTAAAATTCAATTTTGATCTTTAGTGTACTATTCTGAATCTTATACAGTAACATCTTTAAATTAAGTAAACTCTCATATAACAGCTAGAAATGTTTAGTTCCTGATATTTCTGTTAGAAAATTCAATTTAAACATAATCGGTTTTGTTGTTGGAAAAATATCCAATGAAAATAGGAATCTAATATTTGAATTTTTGAAAACTTAAACAAAGTTGATCCTGATTTGTTCCTTTGCCAAGCTTGAGTCATTTGATAGTTGCTACACTTGATGATGTGTTAGTAATCTCTAGAATATTTCTAAATTAAAAGCTTTAAAGATTAAAGCTCAACTAACTAGATAAGTTTGAAAAGATATGATAAGATCTTGATAAATCAAGTTGGCTTAAAATAAAACTACTACCTGATCAAGCTTATTTATTGTGAATAACTAGCTAACTTCTTCTAAATCTTATTTGAAATTTAGAATTAGAAAAAATCGTAAAGATCTGGACAAATATATCCAAAATATCTAGCCTTATCCTTTATAAGATACCTTACGATCTTTGAAAATTTTATCAACAACAAGATAAAAAAAAATGCACTGAGCTTTGTAGAATTTTGAGCAGAAACTTATTCAACATAGCTTCCTAATATGTCTAAAAATTTATTTATATGTAATGCTTAATCCTTAATCAACCATTCTATGAAATTAAAATTAACCCAGCTTAAAATCCCTATGGACTTAACTAACTTAGTGGAACAAAATTGAACACATTACTCAAATATGTTGTGAACCATGACTAAGGATAGACAAGGTTGGTCACTGGATGGGTCTAAGCTTGCAAAAAGCTCAAAAAAGAGAAATAGGGAAAATACACAAAAGGAATGACGATGAATGAAAAAGTAAGCAAAACCCATGAATAGCTCCAGAGGATATAATGCATTAATGGAACTTCTGAGGACTTATGGCATAATTCGATATGATGCACGAATTGGTCCGGTAAGATTACTCGCCACCTAACCTTACTTAAGGGAAAGGGTAAGAGTGATGCCAAGCATAAAACAGTAGAGTATTTACATTCAGAAGGAAAAATACTTAAGTATATTAATGATGATCTATTTATCTATAGCTTACAAATACAAAGGGTATTTATACTAAAGAATTTAGGGAAACTTTCCCAAAAGGGAAAAGATAGAATGGGTGTTACCCTAAAGTAGTAATGTACAACAATATAAAAGGGTAAACATAAATATTCATAGAAGCAATAATTAGTGGGGCGGATTCTACACGTGGTGATGCTGTATAAGTGAGGTTGTTAGAAGATGCAGATAAAACAGTATGGTCAGTTGGCTTGTTCGAGTAAGGATGGCTTATGTAGTTTCGGGCCTCTCTCTTTCGGCATAACGGTAGGGATGATGCCAAGTAAGTGGTCAGGCATGAGGGAGAAGTGGATGTTGTCTTAGCCATCCTTTTCTTGGCATTCTATCTATGAGAGATTGGCAATCATTTGACATAGCTTAAGGAGTGACTTGGCAAGGAAGTACTCAACTTCGATAGGAGTTAACTAGAGTAGAAGAATTTGTCTCATCAGGCCTTCTAGTCCTTGGGCTCAGCTGTGGGTCAAAGGGCCAATAACTCAATTCCCATCATTCCCTTTGGGTTGATTTGGAAACCCTATAATCATCTAATAGCTTCAACTTGTAGGCGTTATCATTGATCTTCTGGAGGATTCTAAAGGGTCCCTTATCCCGTGTAGATAATTTGTTCTTTCTCTTGCCCGGGAACCATTCCTTGTTGAGGTATAGCTATATCAAGTCTCTTGGCTGGAATTGCTTAGTCATCTTACTCTTGGTTTTCTCTTGCATTCTTCTAACAACTTAGTCGATGTGCCGAGTGACCTTATTGTATATGTGCTGAAGAGATTATGCTCTGGTCAAGGCGTTAGGATCCTTTTACGTGGGTACTGGTACAGGGGTGTGGTCAAGGGGCAACTCAAGATTGAATCTATAGACCACCTCGAAGAGGATCTGCTTAGTGGTGTCATGTACTATTCAATTGTAGGTAAACTCGACCACTGGTAAGCAAACGTCTCAATCAGCTAAGCTCTTGCCTACTGCAGCTTAGAGTAGTGATCCTAAAGCGCCATTAACCACCTTTGTTTAGCCGTTAGTTTAGAGGTGACAAAAGGTACTAAAGAGTAATTTGGTTACTAGTTGATGCCACAAGGTTCTTTAAAAATGACTTAAGAACTTTGGGTCTTTATCGGAGACTACACTTCTTGGCATGTCGTGTATCCACATAATCTTCTGTAAGAAAAGAGAAGCAATAACTAAAACGTCATTAATCTTGGTGTAAGGCATAAAGTGTGCCATCTTACTGAACTTATCTACAACAACCATTATAGAATTTTTGCTTCAGGCAGTTTGCAACAGTTTGAAAATAAAGTCCATACTCAATTCGTTCTACAACCTTGTTAGAACAGGTAGGGGTATTGCTTTCCTTTACTTGGCTCGACACTTAGCCTTCTTGCATACAGCACAACTTTTGACAATTTAGTGCACATCTCTCTTCATTCTTAGCCAAAAGAATCAGCCATTCAATAGTTCACAGGTCTTCCTTTCTCCAAAATGTCTAGAGAGTCCTCCATTGTGAGCTTTCCTGATCAATAACTCCTTTATCTCCTGAGGTAGCTCACTCCACTCCTTTATTTCCCATAGTCACCTTAACATTAAGAGGGTTGGCTCATCAACATTGATGGCCTTTCAGAGTTTGGCTCTACTCATCACCAAAGCCTTCGTTGATTCAAGAGCAAGTTTCGTTTGCAACTTATTAACTTCTTTTGGTAGCATCAGATTCAGCGTGATATTCCAATCATCCTTCTCGAACATATACGTATTCATGTAGACATCATGTATAACTCTCCTATTAAATAACTACGGTTTACCCAGCAACACGTGGGAAGCACACATGGGTAGTACATCACAGAGAATCTAGTCAAGGTAGTTTCCAATAGTGTTTGGCAATAATATTTATCGAGTGACATGTAATGCTCCTTTCTCACTCAACCAGTGCAACTTATATAGCTTCAGATGCACAACAGTCGGCAACTTCAGTTTTGAAATAAGATTAGCTGATGCCATATTGGTATAGCTTCCACTATCCATGATAAGGGCGTACACCTGATCATTCACCTTACGGGTGGTATGGAATAAGTTCTCTCTCTACTCTTCCTCTCGTGAGGTATCCACGCTCATAGTGTGTCAAACAACCATGAGTAACTTATCCAAGTCCTCAGCAAACATGTCTTCTTCAATCAGCTCTTTCTCGGTTGGAACCTCCTCCTCCTCTAGTTCCTCATCCATACTTTCTACTTCTAGTTTCAAGACTTCCCCTTTAATGACCATTGTTCTTCGGTTTGGGCACTGAGCAGCCATATATCTGAACCCTTAGCACTTGAAACATTTGATCTGGCTTGTCTTCCTTCTAAACCCTTACCTCTTCTCATATGTTTAAGTCAGCACTTCATTATCGAATCTACCTTTCTACTCGGCTCAAACATCAAAGTTTTTGCTTAGTTTGGTAATTGGTAGAGTTTGGTGATTTCCCTGTTTGGGTTGGCTAGTCGGCATTTGGCCTTTTCTCTACCTCTCCACTCATTGGGTGATCCTAATAGTTTCATCCATTGTGGTGAATCGTTGAAGCTCCACAATGTCCCAAATATCACCTCTCAGTCCAGTAATAAATCTTGATACAGTTCAAGTTGGTCGTTCCTTCACCTCGCAATAGATCATGAGCATTTGATACTCTTGAATATACTTGTCAATAGTTCGGCCTCCTTATTATAGCTCTTGAAGTCGAGTGAAAGTATCTTAAAGATAAGTTTCTGGTATGAATCTATTTCTAAGTATTTTCTTCATCTTGAGCCAAGTAGTAATCTTTTGGTAGCCCTTTCGTCTCCTCATCATCTGAAAATTCTTCCACCATATGGCGACATATTTGGAGAACTCAATAGCAGCAGTTCTCACTTTCTTGTAGTCCTTGTACTAATAGTAATCAAACATATGCTCTACTTTCTTTTCCCACTCTAAATATTTATCAGTATTCTTAGATCCATTGAAACTCAGAATCTGAGGCTTCACATAGTCAAATGCCCTAGGGATTCATACATATTCTTCTTCAAAATGTTCTTCTTCCTCGTCTCCCATGTTTACCAAATCAATCCTTCTCCTCACTTGTTCGCCTAATCTTCTACCTTAAACAAGTCGAGTTAGGTTCTGACCTATAATAAGCTAAGCAATTTGTGGGGTGTTTTATGCAGCCTCAGTAGGTCGGTAAGATAACGCATGAACAGCTCGAGTTAAATCCACTAAGAGGTTAACTACCTCATCAAGTCTCTCATCAGTACTTCTAGGAGTTCCTTGAGACTACCGTCCATGGTGGATAACTTTACTATCATTGCTAGTACCAATATTCATACTCAGGTCAGTCATTTTTCCTCCCCTATTCAAAGCTCAAACAAACACTTCAGGAAATTAACAGTTAACAACACAACACTCAAATGAACACAATAACTTGCTCTGTTTCACGTACGCAAAACAGAGTATAATAGAACTTCGAAAACACATATCAACTAAAACAAAAACCTCCGCTCTGATACTAAGATGTTGCAAGCTATGACTAAAGACAAACGAAGCTGGTCGCTGGATAGGTTTAAGCTTGCAAAAAGCTGAAAAAGGAGAAATGGCTAAAATGCATGAAAGGAATGACGATGAATGAAAAAGTAAGCAAAACCCACGAATAGCTCCAGAGGATATGATGCACTAATGGAACTTTTGAGAACTTATGGCACAATTTGATATGATGTACGAATTGGTCTAGTGAGGTTACTCACTACCTAACCTTGCTTTAGGGAAAAGATAAGAGCAATGCCAAGTGTAAAATAGCAGAATGTTTACACTAGGAAGGAAAAATACTCAAGTATATTAATGATGATCTATCTATCTATGGCTTACAAATATAAAGAGTATTTATACCAAAGAATTTAGGGCAACCTGCCTAAAAGGGAAAAGATAGAATGGGTGTTACCCTAAAGTAGTAATGTACAATAATACAAAAGGGTAAACATGGATATTTACAAAAGCAATAATTAGTAGGGCGGATTCTACATGTGGTCTTGTATACGTAGGGATGCTATATTGGTGAGGTTGTTAGAAGATGCAGACAAAACAGTACGGTTAGTTAGCTTGTTTAAGTAAGGATGACTTATGTAGTCTAGGGCCTCTCTCTTTCAGCATAGCGATAGGGGTAATGCTGAGTAAGTGGTCAAACATGAGTAAGAATTAGATGTTGTCTTGGTTATCCTTTTCTTGGCATTCTATCTATGAGAGATTGGCAGTTATTCGACATGGCTTAAGGAATGACTCAGCAAGGAAGTACTTAGCCTTGGCAGGAGTTATTTAGCCTCGGTAAGAGTTGGTTGAAGTAGAAGAATTTGTTTCGTCAAGCTTTCTAGTCCTCGAGCTTGGTTGTGGGTCAAAGGGCTAGTAGCTCAATTCCCACCACAAATATGCCAAATAAAGTAGAGCTAAGCCTTCTACATATTTTTCCAATTTAACTTGTATAGATTATTCAGAAAATAACTTAGGAATAACAGCTAATCTCAATACTGTATACAATCTATATTGTTCTCTTCTTTTTCTAATAAACTTTTTAACGCACATTTTGACATACATTTTGATCAACACAAATCCAAACTTAATTTTCTTCTTTAAATTGATTTCATTCTAAAATTGACTTGCACATTTGTTGTTCTTGTTAAACACACTTTAACCTTTTTCCATTGTGGTTTCTCTTAGAATTAATTAATGTTATATCATGATATATCTACACACTCCATAAACATATTACTGATAACTTATCACATATTTTGCTATCATCAAAACCAAATTAGGAGACTTAACATATATTATGTAATTGAACTTAAAATAAAAGGAATTGAATGATGGAAACAAACTAACCATAAGCTTCATTGATCAAATAGTGATTACATAAATAAGTTCATATAAGAAGCACCGGAATAACTTCATAAAGAGATGGATAACATCATTCTAAATAATGCCTAAGATTATTTGCATTCTATGTTTAAGGATAAGCTCTCTATTTAGTCTTTCTAATCAGTAAGCACCATGCCTTACCTCTTCTCAAACTCTTATAGCATCTTCCTAATTTGGAGTGAGACTTCCCTAATTTTCTTTTAGGTTTGATGCCTTGAGCTTTTGACACACCAAACCATCAGGTCAAAAGGCCTTATGCTTGACTTTCTTATCATAATATTGGGCTACCTTGTGTTTGATAGGTAGTCATGTGTACCTTTGCTGGCTCCCTCATCTCATAGATAATGTCTAAATTAGCTCTATGGTTGATCAAATTAGCCATAACATCAAATGATCGAGCTTTTCTGTTTAGAAGTTCAAGCTCTATGAGAATAACAGTTTTCAAACCAAATGCTAAATGGAAGGGTGCTACTCTAATTGAAGTCCTATGAGTGGTTTTGTGGCCTCCATAAGATGGTCAACAATAATCGACCCATCTACCTTTAGCTCAGATTACTTTTTTCTTCAAAATGTATAGTATGACTTTGTTCATTACCTCAACTTGCCCGTTAGATTATGGATGAACAAGAAATGTGTAGCAAAATTTGATACTGTACTTGTCACAAAAATCCCTGAATTTGGAAAATCAACTGCCTCTATTCCTTTTGATATTTTAGGTAGCGTATCACTCCTTAGATATGCAAGGATGGGATCTATCCAATATGGCTTTGCATTATCATGTTTGATTTCTAAACAATGTTGCTACTAGTTGTCAATATTCTTACTCGGTAAATATTCCACAAGCACTTTATATTCTGTTTAGGGAAGCCTATAGAGGCCAGCTTCAATAGCTTTTCATCTTTAACATTTTAAGCTCTATGAATCGTCATAATGTTTTAAGATTGGAACTTTAACCCGAGCATTTACACTACATCAAAATACTTACTCATCACCTAATCTTGCACTACATATTCCTTCTAAACTTGTTGAACTACAAGTTAAGAGTTTGAAAAACTTCTAACTTCTTTATTCCAATCTCCTTAGGGAGCTACATTCCAACTGTAAGTATTTTGTACTCTAACTCATTATTACTAGCTGGAAACCCCAACTTCAGTACATAAGATACTCGTACCTAAATAGGCCTTATAAGATTAGTCCAACAATCCATCCATTTAGTCTTTAGAAGTCTTCATAGTCTTAGGGCTTACATATTAAAAAAAAAAAAACTCAAATATTCTTTAGATTTTCTTTTATGCTACATTGAGTCATGAATAACCAACGAATTTCCTAGAGGCTACCCTAAAACACATTGATGGGGGTTTAGCTTCAAGTTATAATATCTCAGGGTATCAAAGGTCTCCTATAAGTCTTGAAGATGACCTTTTAGAAGCTTGCTCTTCATTATCATCAACATAGACCTCCACATTCCTTTCAAGTTGTGATTTGAAAATTTAGGTCATTAACCTCTAGTAGATTGCTCTAACATTCTTAAAGCCAAAAGGCATAACCTTATAATAGTATATGTCGAAGTTGGTGATAAAAGAAGTGTAGACCTCATCTTCCTTATGCATTCTGATCTAGTTGTACCATAGAATGCAAACCAAGTAGAGTACGACTTGATGTCAAGTCAACCAGTTGATCAATTCGTAAAAGGGGGAAATAGTCCTTAAGGTAGGCTTTGTTTAGATTTGCAATGTCTATGCACATATGCCACTCTCACATTAGCCTTTTTGACCAACATACAGTTGGCTAACTAGGTTAAGTATGGTTCATCCCTTATGAATCCTACCTTTAAAAAGCTTCTAAACTTCCTCCTTAATAGCGGCTTGCCATTATGGATCGAAATGCCACTTTTTATTATTGTAGAACTTTAGCATTTGGATAATATTGAGTTGATATGTCATAACATACTCAAGAATACCAAGCACATTAGAAGGAGACTAAGTGAACACATTAGCATTAGGTTAGAGGAAGGCTATAATTCGTTCCTTCAAATCTATTGTTAGGGACTTTCCAATTCTAGTATTCTACTTGAGATTGTTTCCAAGCTAAATCTCTTCTATTTCCTCATTGCATTCACCTCTAACCTTTGGCTTCTCTTCTGGACTTGAATCTATATAAAGTACTTATTCCCTCTTTAACACTTTCAAGTATAATGATCGGGATAGCTCTTGATCTCTTAGATAAATTCTCACTTTCGTTGGAGTAAGGAATTTCACTTTGAGTTATGCTATTGAAAAGGTCATCTTGAATGAGTTCTGCAAAGGTTAGCTAAAAATAATATCGAATGCCAACTAGCAATTACCACCATATGATTCAAATCTTGCTTGGCTACATTCTCATCATCTTTGAGTTGGATAGGAAGAGTAACAACTCCTTCAACTCATATTGTTCAATTATTGAAACCATATAGTTTGCTATCATATGGCTTCAACTTGGACCTGATCTTTGGCTTTATTTGTTTATAGATACTTTTGAAAATAATGTTTGTAGAGCTCTCAGTATCTATCAAAATTGTTTGGACATCAAAGTCAACAATTCTTGCATTAATCACCAAGGCATTTCCACTAAGAGTTTGGATTCCTTCTAAATATTTATCAGAAAAGAGATTGTATCATCAACTTTGAGCTTCTTCCCTTAAACGTTCAAAATTTCCTAACATCATGAAGTATTAGATGAGCTCGAAGAGCATGGCTTACATCTACCTTGTGGACCTCCCATAATAATATTGATGATCTCATTAAGAGCTCATTTGTTATTATTGTTGTTTCTTCCATTAATATTGCTGCCCAACCTCTGGTTGTTAGCTTAATCATTATTGATCCTTTTTCTCTAAGTAGGATGCTTAATCATTTCATACATATTAACAATAAAGTGCAATAGGTAACTTCATTAGATAACATCTTCTACAAATTTCGAAATTAGATGCACCCATTTGTATTATGGCCTTGATCTGAAAATCATAATATTTGTTTGAGTTTCTTCGTGAAGGATTTCCCCTCATTCTTCTAGGCCATATAAGAAAACCTTGATTTTTTACATTTACTAAAATATCTCCCATAGGCTAATTTAGGGGAGTATAATTCGAAAAGGATGGAATGGCATGCTTCCGATCTCTTGTGTCGTTACCCTCCCATTGAGTCCCTCCATCAACTCTTGGGCCAAGCCTATCCTTAACTAAGCTTCTATCTTTGTCTTACTTCTTATCAAACTTATCATTCTTATATTCATGCCCCTTAATGTTATCTTCCTACCTAATAAATTTCCTTATTTTCTTTTAAAAATCTTCAAAGGAGATTAGTGTATGCTTGGCAAGAGATTTAAAGAAATATCTCTGAGGTTTTATCCCACAGATTATAGCATGTAGTGTTATACTCTTATCTAGATTTGGGATCTCAGTCATAGTCATATTAAAATGAGCTATATAATGACAAATCGATTCATCTAACCTCTATTTGATAGATTTAAGGATGAAAGAATCCTTAATTGGGGGCTTATTTAGAAAAATTGTCAACAAGCTTTTCAAAACAAGAGATTGACCCATCCTTTATATTGTTAAACCAAGAGCTCGCTAAGTTCCTTAGAGTCGATGGAAAGGCTTTGTGGAAGATGGCATCATTGCAACCATGCAAATTAATTAAAGTTAGGAAATATAGAAGATGGTCATCCGAATCCTTCATCCCATCATAGGTTTCAAAATTAATGGAGTTTTATGCGGGACAACGTCACTTCTTCTTGAATCACTTAGACCAATAGACTGTTATGAATAGAAAATTTATGTTCTGATTTCCTCTTTGAGTCTCGTGTACTAAATATTCTCTAGATGCACTCTTCTAAGTCATGAACGCTCATGTCTTTAATAGCTTGATGAGAAGAACAAGCTTAAAAACATTTTGGTCTTTCGTAGTAGTTGTGAGTAGGAGCACTACCTTGAGAACTAGCAAGAGGTAGTACTTGCTATCAACTATATTGCCTGTATGATACATCATATTGATTTTGGTTAGTAACAGCATAATTGAAGTGTGCTTGCTGAGTTTCTCGGTTAACAATTGTAAGGTTGTTGTTAGTCAAGCAAGTAAAAAAATGGAATATTCGCATCTTCTAATGGTGATGGAAGCTTTAATTCTACCACTCGTTGCTATAGTTCCGCATTCTTTGCCATAGTCTCTTCATTAGACCTGCTCGACCGCAACACCTCAAGATCCTAGAATATGGATATAATAGCAGCATGCCACTTATCCTTTACTTTTTTTGACCATTGTACTACATTCATTTTTGTCCTTGGTCATATTTATCCATTCTAGATTATATTAGGAATTTTTATGTCTGAATTACCTTTGTTTGTAATTTTTATCATTGTCTTGTTACTCTAAAGGACTTACTATAAATAGCCCCTCATCCTTATAGTCACAATTAACTTACAAAAAAAAAAAAGTTGCAAAAGAATGTTCCTTTCACTATTCTTGCAAGACACCATTCTCGAGGCACATTTTCTACACTCTTATGTAATCTTGCTAGTAGCTCAAGGTTAGTGGTGAGTGGACCTTAACTTTTGCTCGTGAGTTGTATCAAGTAAGAGTTGAGTCATATTGTGTTCATTAGTAAGTCAAATTTGGCGAGTAGCTTCACGGAGCTACTAAGAACTACCCAACTAGCCATTTCTATTTTCTTGGATATCTTGAGGGACCTATTTTTCCATCCTATGGTAAGCCCTAGTGATAACTCATCTCCTAAGCACATTATATATTCTAGTATTGGAGCTTGAGGTTACAACCGTTAGCAAAGTGTTTGTAGTGGTCAATTCTTGCAAGTAGTATATACCTTCTATTGTACTCTATTTTCCCATTGCAAAATAGAACAAGTGTTGAAGTTGTTGATTCGGTATAGTGTTTAATCATACTGTATTGAGTCTTTGTTGGGTAGAGACTTTGTAGCAGGAATGTTGAATCCTAATGTATAAGGAGAGATTGTGGATGTTGAAAGTGATACTCTTAGTCATGGCTGTATCGACCAACAGACCCTTCGAACTATGGATAAACAGATATAGAACCTTATTGTCATTGTAACCAACTTGGCTATAACTGTACAAAGATTAGTGGAAGCCTAGCTTTAAGAAAGAAATGTTGAATGTGAATGAGGTGTGTGAGATAGGCCAAGAGGACAAGGGATGGAAATCTTAGCTCCTAGTGCTATGAATGTGTTGCAAGTGCAACCTATCCGAAAAAGACATCTACGACATAGACTTGAGTTAGGAGAAGTTGAGGAGTAGAAGATGATGAAGATGAGGATGAGTGGTTTCCTGAGTATGACGAGCATGAACTCCAAGCTCCTTGAGGGATTGAGCACATTAAAGTGCAAGCTCTAAGCTTCTCTAGATTCGGTAGTGCCAATGAATATATGGATTAGGAAGAGCAGGTTGAGAAGATATTTGATTTTTATGACTAAGAGGATGCAATACTTATTCGTATAGTTACCTTAGAGTTTACTAGGTACGTTGCGATGTAGTGGAAGAAGGTGCAGACCATACGTTAGTGAGCCCGATGTGAAATAAGAACTTATAATGAGATGAAGCGAGTTTTGAGGAACAGGTTTACTCATGAGCATTATGAACAAGACACTTTCTGACATCCATAGGAACTTAAGTAAGATAGTTGTTTCATAGATGAGTATGTATAGGAATTCTAATTGTTGATGATCTGATGTAATGTTAATGAGCACGAAGCATGAACTACTGCAAGGTTCGTATTTGGGTTGCAATCTGAGATCGAACATATAGTAGAAGTGTAGAGGATCGAGACTTTAGATAAGACCATCTGAATTGCTTAGTATGTAGAACAGCAAAGGCAAAGTCATCTTAAGTGAGTTCTAAGTAGCTAAATAAGGGTGCCAAGCCGACTTGGATTTAGCTGAGCTCTTCATAATTTTAAGTACTAAGTAGACTTGATGATGGCCAAGGTAAGGCTTAAGCTAAGGAGCTTAAGATCAGGAAGGACTAAGGTTAGAGCTCCGGATGGAAGACTTGAGAAATCAAGTGCTTGAAGTGCCTTGGTATTGTATACATACCTAGTTAATGTTTGAACGATTGTGTCATGACCATCAAGGGAGAGAAGCCTTAATTTGAAGTGGAAAGTGCTAGTGAAGGCGAAGAGGAGGTGGATGTCAAACATTTTCTTGATGAATTCCTACAGGACCCTAAAGCTCTCACTTGACCCAAACAGGGTGAACAATACCTCAACATGGTCACCTAAAGAGTCCTCAGCACTAATGGTACTAAAGAAAGTGGTAGAATCTCTTCCATACCAATTGTTGAGTGAGTGGAAGTTATAATAATATGGTAGTGTAAGGAGTAGTGAATGCCCTAAAGTTGCCAACCTATCTTCACCCTCAACCTTATAAGATCCATTGGCTAAATGAGAAAGGTGGACTCTAAGTCACAAAGTAAGTGAAGGTACCGATCTCCATTGGGGAAAGGTACAAAGATGAGCTACTATGTGACATTTTGTCAATGTGCACTTTGTATATACTATTAGGCCAACCCTAGTTATTTGATCTTAAGGTACTTTATGATAAATATAGGAACACGTACATGTTCTAGATGGATGGCAAGAAGGTCGTGCTGACCCCAATGAGTCCTAAAGAAGTCTAGGAATCATAAGAAAAGAACTTTAGATCTTTATAGAAGAAGTCCTTAGTGATTTCGTAAGCAAGATTTCTAAGGCATTCAAGTCTGAGGACTTTGTATTTCTGTTGTCTAAAAGACTATTTGAACTGAAAGAAGTTGGAGAATTACTAGTTGAGGTGCAGACCTTGCTCTAAGAGTATGACAACCTATTCCCTGCCAAGAAGGTTTACTCCTATTAGAGGCATCGGTTTATTCCTAACATATGTTTATAATCCACATGAAAGAAAATTGGATTGTCAAATAGTTAGAGGTTATTTTATAGGATACTTGGAGAAATCCAAGGGGTATAGGTTTTACTATCCAAATCATAATCCAAGAATTATTGAAACAGGTAATGTTAGATTCATTGAAAATGGTGAACCTAGAAGTAGTAATTAAAGAGAAATTGTGGATATCAAAGAGATAAAGGTAGACATCTATCTACTCTTAAGTATTCCTTCATCCAAAAACACTCAAAGTGTAGTTCCAATTGTCGACTAGCAATTAGACAATATGGAACAACGATTGAATAATCAAACACCCCATTTTGAAACTAACTTACAACCACCTAATGTGAATGAACCATAAGGAATGCCATTAAGAAGGTCTCAAAGGGAAAGGAGATCAACTATTCCAAATGATTATGTGGTTTATTTACAAGAACATGATTTTGATCTAGGAATTATGAAGACTAAGTTTCATTTTTATAGGCCATAGAAAGTGCTGAGTTTAATAGATAGATTTGTACTATGAAGGATGAGTTAAAATCCATGGAACAAAACCATGTTTGGACCTTGTTGAGTTGGCAAAGGATTGTAAACGAATCAGTTGTAAATGGGTCTATAAGATAATGTATGACTCAAGTGGTAATATCGAATAATATAAAGCTAGACTTCTTGCCCAAGGTTATATTAAAAATGATGGCATTGATCATAAAGAGACCTTTTTCACCAATATCAAATAAAGACTCATTAAAGGTAATAATGACTTTGGTGGCAAATTATGATCTAGAGCTACACCAAATGGATGTGAAAATATCCTTTCTTAATGGGGATCTTAAGGAAGAAGTTTATATGGAACATCCTAAGGGTTTCTTAGTTAAAAGAAAGGACCTTATGGTATGTAAACTAAAAAAGTCAATATATGAACTTAAGCATGCCTCATGACAATTGTATATTAAATTTAATGATATGATAACATCTTTTGGTTTTCAAGAAAACATTGTTGACAGGTGTATTTACCAAAAGATTAGTAGGAGTAAATTTATTTTTTTAGTCCTATATGTAGACAATATTTTACTTGCTGCTAATGATTTAGACATATTATATGAGACTAAAGATTTTCCCTTTAATAATGTTGAGATGAAAGACATAGGACAGGCATCTTATGTGATAGGAATAGAAATATTCTGTGATAGATCATAAGGATTGTTGGGATTATCTCGGAAAGCTTATATCGAAAGGATTCTAGATAGATTTCATATGAATAAATGCTTAGCTAGAATTGTATCAATTCAAAAAGGAGATAAATTTAGTCCCATACAATATCTAAAGAATAATGTAGAATGTAAGGCAATGGAATCTATTCCATATGCTTCTGCTGTGGGTAGTTTAATGTACATATAAACTTGTACAAAGCGACACATCAGTTTTGCTGTTGAGATGTTAAACAAATATTAAAGTAATTAAGGAATTGATCATTAGAAAGCTGTAAGGAAAGTGTTGAGGTACCTATAAGGAATAAAGAATTATATGCTCATGTATAGGAAATCTAATCAACTTGAAGTGATTAGATACTTAGATTCAGACTTTGATGGATGTCTTAACAATATAAAATCTACTTTTGTTTATTTTTTTTGTTATTTGAAGAAGCAATTTCATGGAAAAGTACTGATCATCGCTTCAACCATTATCGAGGTAGAATTTATAGCATGTTTTGAGGTTAAGATTTATGCATTATGGCTTCGAAATTTTATTTTAGGACTTGAGGTTGTTTACACCATTACTAAGTTATTGAAAATTCATTATGATAGTTTCATAGCAGCTTTCTTCTCTAAGAATGATAAATATTTAAGAGGTACAAAATATATGACATTAAAGTATTTTACCATTAAGGAGGAGGTTCAGAAACATAGAATGTCTATTCAACATAATAGGATAGATACGATGATAGCGAATTTTATGAAAGTTTATAACCAAAGATATTTAAGAAATATGTACAAAGAACAAGTCTTTCTTGTAATGATGAATGATGTTTATTGTAGTTTAGATATTGTAAGTTCAATAATGTGTGTTTTTGAAACATAGTGGTATTTTTTGTTAATTATGTAGTGTACAGATGGTGTTTTATTTTTGTAACGGGAAATACTATAAGGAAATTTATGAAAACCATGATAAATTTATGTCACTTGATCTATTTTCAAGCAGTTGCAAATCTAGTAGTGTATGGAAGGAAATATGTTGATGAAATAGTGTATGACCACCATAACTTGCATTTAGGAAAGTATTATAATAGGTAATTAAGTTGAATGAATGGTTTTTTTTTTATTTTTTTATTTTGCGTGCTTATAATGGTGCTATTAAGTATTAATAATGTATAATTATTAGGCTAAGTGGGAGAATGCTAGAAATTCTTCAAATAATATATGACCTAATAATGGGAAGATATTGTTTATTTTTCATAATTGATTGTTTAACTCCCCTATAACTATTTAACTGCCTTATTTATAGAATTGATTGTTATAAGATAACAATTTAATTGTATCCTTTAAGATATGCATTATTACTGAATAACACATTAAATCTAATCCATTCATTTGAGTGCTTGATGGATGTACGAGACTAAAGGTTAAGTAGATACGAAAAGGTCCTCTCTCTATCAATTATAGTTATAGAAAAATTATCCATTAAAGGTTTCATAATGTAAAGATAAAAAGGGTTAAGGAAGAGAAACCATTTATATTAAAGATTATTGTTGCTTTTTGTTGTGAACAGAAGAAATGGATCGATCTTTAACTTCAGTTATGTTATATTGTGAAAATTGTCATGTTCAAGATCCTGATTTTATATTTTATGTTTTATGTTATATCAAACTCTATATTTGTTTATACATAACTAACTATAATTCATGGAATTTTGAACTCGCTAATTTAGGTATTCGCAATATCCATTTAGGTTTGAAATCAACAATAGGATCCAAAAGATTAGTTAGAGTGACCTTGTAAATTTGAATTGTAAAAATGAAGTACTAAAACATTAATATAACTAAAATGATAAATGTAACTTATTTATTCTTTAATTTTCAAAAATTTGAAAACTACAACAAAAAATATAATGAGAACTTGGTAATATATTAAATAAATAAGAAATCAACAAATGATGTGAAAAGCAATTAAAAATAATAAGGTATAATTAGTTATTAGTGAAGTTTAGGTTATAGAAACTTCAGTAGAAGCTAACATATGAACCTAAAAGCTTATATAAGAATTAAAGTGTAATAAAATAAGCATAGTTAATTAATAAATAAATACTAAACCAAAGGGGACTCATGGTTTTTAAATACCAAGGGTTAGCTAGCTAGTCAAAACCATGGATGGAAACCATAGACTAAACCATGGTTTATGGAAACAAGTTTGACACTGAGCAAAAGAAGAGAGAAAACTTATAGTAATTATCCTTCATATATGTAATTTAGCACACTAATCAAAATACTATAAAACCCTCATTCAACTACATGTAGATTTTTTGGACACTTATAAATTAAGGGAAATTTCTGTAGGCATTTAACGAAAATTGAAGGAAATTTAACAAAATCGAAAATCTAAGCCGTAATTTTCGACAATACTGCTCTTAAGGAAGATGACAACTTGACAACAAATGGCCACCACCACCCAACTATGCACCCTATGCCATAGGTTGCTATTGCACCCCCTTCCTCCAATGACCATTTGAGAGCCATGCACTAGTGGGTCCTATTTTCCATACAATTTTTGAAAAATTGAAAAAATAAATACTAAAATTCATATACAAATTATGGATAATATTATTTCTTGGATTATTCTAAGTATATTTCCTATTAAAAATGTTATTCTGTGACAAATCCTTCAATTTATGTATATTGTCCTTAAGAAATGAAATTTTTGGAATGATTTTCAAAAACCAGATTAACATAGTTTTCCTTTCAAAAGTTTTCTATAAACACTCTATGCTATATTTATATATTCTTTCTTTCGTACAATTCTCCTTAGATCTTATAGCTTCTCAATATTTCTATGTGTAGTCTGTGTTTTAAAAGGAAGTGGAGGTATTCAACTTGGGGCTTAAGGTAAAGTGAGTGGCGTCAGCTAGTGGTTTGTTTATGGGGTTGGGTGTTCTTTTAAGGTGGGGTTGACCTTTCATAAGCAAACTGGTTGAAAGCTGATGCTACACTCTTGTAGCAAGCCAAAACTAGTAGAGAAGTTAAGCTTCTCAATCATATAGAGAACAATGACAATGCTAGTTATTACTCCTTGAGATAAAAGGACCTAGAACAGTCTTGGGAAGATAAGAAGGAGAAAAGGTTAGCTTACCTTCCATTATATGAGCAAATATAATGAGGTAAATGAGGGTTGAGCATTGTACAGGTACATAAGGAGGGGCTGAGCCTCTCTTCTCGTGACAAGTGGTATTAAATTATAAAGTTTCAGCTTAAAGGAGACACCTAAATACTACCCAACGTACTTAATAAAAAAGGGTAGTTCTTGTTAACAACTAGGCTTATGTGGTTGAAGCTTAAGAGGAGGAGTGGCCACTAGGTAAAGGGTAGCTATACTATGAATAACATTATAACAAAACTCTGTTTGAATCTTAAGAAAATGGAAAAAGTGTACTTTAATGGGAAAACCTTACTATTAGGCCACTCAATAATAAGCGGTCTCGAAGGACGAGATGAGAGGGTAAGGGTAAAGGTGGGGGCGAGATGATGCCTGTAGGAACCTTAAAGTCCTAGCGAAGATGATCTTGGTGTAGAGTTGGGTAATGGAGGAATAGGGTTAGTGATCTTCTGCAGATGAATAGTGGTGAAGTGTTGGCCTTACAACAAAGGTGTTGTGGATTTAGGTGAGGGAGAATATCACAGTCCGTATTTTGGAAGGAAGTGCGGGTATTCAACTTGGGGTTTTAATGTGAAGTGAGTGGTGTTAGCTAGCAGTTTGTTCGTGGGGTTGGGTGTTCTCTTAAGGTAGGATTAGCCTCTGGTGAGCAAATTGGTCAGAAGTTATGCCACTTTCCTAATAATGGCCATGGCAGGCTGAAACCAGTAGAGAAGTTAGGCCTCCTAATCATATGGAAGACAATAACAATATTGGTTGGCACTTCTCGAGATAGAAGGGCTTGGAGTAGTCTTAGAAAGATAGGAATGAGAAAAAGGTTAGCTTGTGCACCTTAATATGAGTAAATATGATGAAGTAAAGGAGAGTTGAGTACCACATGGGTACATAAGGAAGAGGTGAACCTCTTATCTTAGAACAAGTGGGAGTGTTCAACTTGAGGCTTAATGTAAAGTGAGAAGCATTAGCTCTGGACTAGTTTACTTATATGAGGCTAACCCCTCCTTAGAGAACATTCAACCCTAGGCCTTAGAACAGACTTAAGAAGACAGGAAGGAGAAAAGGTTAACTTGACATTTGTAACACAAGAAAATATATGAGGTAGATGAAGATCAAGTACATACGGACACCTAAGGAGGGGGATAAACCTCTTGTCTTATGACACTTATCCCTTTATATTAGCTTCTTAGTTTGCTTCCTTTGTCTGCTGTGACCTTATAAAAAAATTGCCCTTCTAACTCCATTTGAATCTTTTCTAAGCTTCTTCAACATAAAGCATATGAACTAGGATTGAGAAATATATTCTTGAGGATCCTTTACGTGATCGATTAAATTTGATGTGTTCATGCATGCTTGATTTCAAATTCCGCTTCTTGTATACTTTTATACTTGTAATAGTTTGCATGTATATTTTTTTGTTTTAGAAAATTTGTCCTATTACAAGTATAAAAACATACGCGTTAAAATAGTATAAATTTGGGATAAAAATAAATAAGCATAATGTAAACCATTTAAGCCTAATTATTAATCAATTTTAACTACTTTATTATATTAACCCTTCCTATGTGTAATTTATTCAATTTGTCATGATAAATCCACGAAAGTGCTATAAACCACACACAATTTGTAGGAGTTAATATTGAAAAAAGTGTGAAAAACATATACTCACTAAGCTTAGTTCCAAATTCAGCCACTTTTGTGTCTAAATTCATTAGTTTACATGGTAAAGTCGGATCAAGAAAATTTAAAAAAAAAAATGATATTCGGGAGATTAGCTCCACCATGACTTTTTAGTATGTGCTATAGCGGAAGGACTTGAAGCTTTCTTTCATTGAATTAAGCAACTAAATCAACTTTATAACTGCTAATATCACTTGAATCTAGCAAATTTCCTTAAATTTGAAGGTCATAGTAGCTATTTGATTCTAAGCCTAATCTCCTATTAACGATACTTGCCCAGCTTAATTAAGCTTGAATAAGTATAAATAAGCCTCTTTATGTTTATTGCCATCATCAACTTACTCACAATCACCTTCAAACACTTACTTTCATTTTCATTCCCATCATCAGCTCACTCATAATCACCTTCAGACACTCACTTGAACTATCTCTTTGTAACTTAAGCTCTCTATCTCTCTAAAATTTCTCTTATTTAGTGGTAGGCTTTGAAAAACCACTATAGATGTAAATAGGATAAGTTTAGGATGGGTCATAAGAACTTGGAATCTGTCTTACTACATTAATAGAGTTTCCAAACTCATTGTAAAATCTTATAAGGTTTTGAACCTTATACCTAAAACCTGCCCTGCCATTGTAATAGGGCATTTGCTTCATAACTTGCCAGACCCATTTATAATTTTCTTTTTTATGGTCAAATGACTATTTTTTATAATCATTATGTGAAAAATTGGTTTGTATTATTTATAGAACACGGGTAATACAATGGAGATTAAGGAATTCATTTGTTATACTGTCTTCATCCTTCATATCTTATCACAACATCTACGGAGCACCTAGTAGTACCGTTATACAATAAATTTAATGATCTATATAGGCTTTATCTTGATTTTTCTATATATTTTGATTTTAAGTATATGATCAATATATGTATCAAATTTGTTATTTAATTAACTATTTCTCTATACTATATAATAAATATATAACTATCTTAGAAACTTTAGTTAATATTATATTATTAATTTATAATTTTTTATCGGTTAGTTGGTTTTCTATCGAGTTTTATTTTATATATCTTATAACCTATCTTAAATTCTATAGCGTTCCTAGTAAATTGTATATCCTATAACAACCTACCTAATTACATTCCTAAAAATCACCATCACCATTCACTTTCCCACCCTTAAAAACCTAAGGTTACACCCTTTTCCTACCTTGAATCACTTCTTAAAGTCTCGAGTGTAACTACAAAACTGGACCCTAACGACCACTTTATGAAACCTCCAACACAGTACCACTTGGAGTCAAACCAACCACCTAAGTTAGCTCGCCACCTTCTAAATCTCCCAAAATTACCCTTACTCAACTTCAACAACCATAACATGAAGAGCAGTCCACTACCATTGGCGGTTAAATTTTGAAACAACCACTAAACAACCCCTATTCTTAGCAACACCACCACTAATCCTCGTTTCATCAATTAAAAGTCCATAAATCTTGTTTTACCCATTTGAAATTCTGCTCAAAATTAGTTGTGAGAAGTTGATTTGGTTATTGCTTTTAGTTTTGATTCAAGATTAGAACGCAACCTTCTCGAATCTCCAAATCTAACTCGCGAACCGACTTAGAATTTGCTCTAAGACCCATGTGTCGACCCACCTTTTTCAAACCAGGTTGTATTTTATTTATTTCATTCTTTATACTTTCTTATGAAAAATGGTAAAAGAACATGAGAAAAAAAAATTTCTATTAAATTTTTCAATTTTATTTTATTTATTTTTTAAAACCTTTTTCTCCCCTTAAATTCTCTAAGAAGAAGCATTTATATTTTATCACTTAGAAAAATCCATCTTTTCTAAAATAAAAAAAATAATAAACCCATTTCCCAAAAATTATGGCCTTTAGAATTTTCAAGGAAATAATTATCCAAAATCAAGAACTTTTCCTTATAATTTTCTTAAAATAAAACAAACAAGTTAAAAATGTATACCCTAGCTAATTTTCGAAATTAAAATAAAGTTACACATCTAATTTTTCAAAAGTGAACTATGGGAAATTTGATTTCTACTAAAGGGTATGTAGGCATCCATCAAGTGACTTAAAATAGGGAATTTATTTTGTCCCTTTTGTAAATAAATAAATATAATTTCTCATTTTCTTCTTTTTGCAAATAAATCAATTTCTTCACTTGTAAAATAGATTGTTTATGTGAATAAATGAATATTTTGAAAAATAAGTTTAAATTCGAAAGGTTAAGACGGTACCATTCAGGATTTAATAAATTAGCCCTTGGGCTTAAATTCTCTAGTTTTTCAAAATCATTCTTTAGAAAAATGATTTCTCTTGTGGACTAATGGCTAGGTTAAGATCAATTCATCCAATTGATTCTAACATAACCTTTTTCTCGACCTTAGTTGGATGGTGGCTCTAAAATTTTCACTTTTTCAAGAAAAACCAAATTTTCCTTAATTCTCAATAGATCATTAATATTAAATGGATAAAGTTTAATATTGATTGGATTAAGAAAAGTAAATTCGAAAATATGTGATTGACAACCATTATACATTAAGTATTTTTACTTTAAAACAATGATTTTTTTTGCCTAAATTATGTATTTTAGGCATATTAGTTAATTAGTCGTATTTAAGACCCTCTTTAGTTGAAATGCTAGGTTTGCATGATGATATGGATGGGTTCTAGGCTATGTGATTCATTATCGATGGAGTCTTAGTTAGGATAGATTAGAACAAAATGAAGAAAAATATGAAATGTGGAGTTTTTGGTGAAATGGGGCAAATTTGATGCCTATAGGAGGTTCTATAGAAGTTATGGGTAAGCTGGTAAAATATGTTGGTACATGTAGAAGGTTTTATGGAAACTTTAGTGGATGTTGTGGTGTAAGCTGGTGACATGTAAAAGGTATTGTAAAAGTTTCCTTGATTAAGCTAACTTTAAAACATAGTAATAGAAACTTTAGTAAAAGGTTTCTTGATGTAATACTCTAACCTAAATCTTTGTAGAAGGTTGTGTATAAGCTGTACTTCGTAACAAACCATGAGCGAAGCCACTAGTTGAAGGTTGTACCAAAGGTTTGATAAAAGAGAATACAAGTGAAGATCTTAAGTAGAAGTTTAAGTAAAAGGTTGTTTAT
Organism: Lumnitzera racemosa; assembly: GCA_024138005.1. Lineage (NCBI taxonomy): Eukaryota > Viridiplantae > Streptophyta > Magnoliopsida > Myrtales > Combretaceae > Lumnitzera > Lumnitzera racemosa. The sequence continues at coordinate 69,587,604 of JAMXBC010000004.1, read as the reverse complement.
AATGTATTATAAGCTCAGAAGACCCTAATAGAAGATTAAGTAGTAGATATTATAAACATAAAGAACTTAGTAAAAGGTCATGTAGAAGGTCTAAGTAACCTATGAATAAGTAATAACACTTAATACCTCTATAACACCTATCGAATACTAAGAGAGCTTTAAGCCTAAACAAATGTACAATAATTAAAAAATCATCACTTCAATGAATCACGTAGAATTGAAATATAGTTTGTAATATAGGGATCATCGAGGACAAAAGTACTAAGAAACTAGGCTGAGTAACTATATTTAGGTAAGTAAGATCGATGCTTAATGACATTTTAGAGCACTATATCATAATACTTAGAGGCCAAAGTATACACTTGTTTGTGGTCATAAAGTAGTTGATTGTGTGCATTTGATGTGTATGCTTGGAAATTGTTGTATGTTATTGTTTTTGCTATGATAAATGATACGATTGTTTTGCTATCCTTTGCTCTCTATTTGATTGTTGCAAATTGGTTGGTTACCTTAAAATGGCCTAAATTAAACTTGGACTTAAACACCAACCTAACATGCATTGCAACCCATTATGGGAGCGATTAGGATTCTCTAACTAAATATTAACCTTTTGATGAGGCAACATAATTGGCCTTCCTCTAGTCGTAGTTGAACTAAGTAATGGGAGAAAAGATCACAACAAGGTTGAAGGCATTGGGTTTAAAGATAGTCATAAGAGGAGTCACATCTCCATTATACAAATCTAGGTTTGGTTATGAGTTGTGGCATCATGACAATTATGTTTAATCTCCTCAATTGGTTTAGAGTGGGCATAATTTCTTAAACTTCATGATAGATCAAACAATGTCATGCAGATGACATATATTTGATTGTATTATATTGCATTACATTCCATCTAACTAACTGATTTACAACCCCATTATGTTGTTGTATTGTGTATGCTTCTATCTCCATCTCCTTGTCAACCAATGGTTGCTTGTATCCCATTGTTCTTTTATAGGTCCTAAAAGATAGACATCATGATCAGCTAAAATCTAAGTGTATCAAAAATAGGCAGTGGGTTTAGAATAAGGAGCAAGTGGATTTAGGCTATTCTTTTTGTCTTTTATTTGGAGTCAAATAGGCCACCTTTGTGACCCCGACTAATTTATAGTATTTTATTTAATGTAATCAAGAATTTTGGATTTTCTTTTGTAAACTTTATGTGAAAACTGTATATGAATTTATATTTTTCAAAAGAATATATGAAATCAAATTTCTACTTTTCAAAGGAATGATATGAATAAAATGTCTCTATTTTACCTTTTTTTGTACTTTATAGACCAAATTGAAGATACTCTAGAGTTTTTTAGTCATAGGTGCCATATGTATACTAAGTTTATAATAGTGGTTGAGTAACTAACTTTTATCATAGGTTGGTATTATGGTGTAAACAATTCTAACTACTCGTAAACTACCTGAGTTTGATTCGAGAAAAGTCGAGTCGGGCTTAAGCTGTTCGAGTAGTTAATTGAGTTGAGTTAGAGCTTCATAATACTTGGCTTAACTAACTTGTTGGCTTAATTGAGCTCAGGTTAAATATAAATATAAGTCAAGTTCGATTCGAATTTGAACGCTAATATTACTATAATTGGAAAATATATATTTTTTAAAAAACTTAAACAAGCTTAGTCAAGTTGAACTCGAGCTTAGTACCAATACCACTTTGAGTTGGGTTTGAGCTTAAAATTCTAACCTCAAGTCAAGCTCAAGATTTTAAAATTTTGAGTTGAGCTCCAATTCGAGCTCAGTATTGTATCATCTTGACTTAACTTGACTCAACTCAACTCATTCAAAGCCTTAATTGTTACGACTTTTCTATTATTGAGGCATGGCAATAATTTCCCTAAAGAGAAAATAAAAAAATTCGCATATAAGAGTATTGTATTAATAAAAAAGTGATGATGTTGAAATATTTATGAAATAATTTAATTTGTTGCATTCTTTATAAAACCAATCCTTTAGAAATAAAAGAGCTTCCATATCTTCTAACTTTAACAAGCTATTATATTGATAGAAAAGTTAGACTATGTAATAAATACGGATATCACATGTTGTTTTTGTAACTTGAGGATATTAAAATTGATTAGTATTCCAATAACTCAAAAAACCTAATTCAACCATCATATGCCATTCCTTATACAAATATTTCAAATTTATACTCCTAAGCTTTTGCATGGCTTTAAAATGAATGAAATTCCTAAATAAAGTAAAGATTGTAAGTATCATAACAAATGAAATAAATGAAAATTTAATATACGTATTTGTAAAAAGATAAAGTTACTTGTAAGTTGTTTGTTTATTTATTATCAATAGAATCCTAAACTCTTAATTTGCTACTACCAATATTTGTACTTGAACCACCGTAATCCTTCTTTGCATATTTATGAAAAATAAGATAATGATTTTCTTTTAACTTTCAAACTATAGTTTATTTTCAAATTAAATAAGTTCACAAGTCATACCTAGGACTCGTTTATGGGACTTGTTTTAAATAAATGAGTTTATAAATAGGTCTAACAGCTAAACCCAAACTCGAACACGAATTTTTCCACGTTTCAATGGGTCTATTTTTGTCTCATGTTAGTTTTTTATACATAAACCTATTTATAATTATGTGGTGTTGTGTTGAGGTTTACGAATTGCATCCCAAATTGCCAGCCTTAGTAATTATATTGAAGATTATATTTACATTTTTAAAAATTATAAAAAATGTTAGAGAGATCATATATTAGGTAATTTAGAAATTATTTTTGCAATCTTGCAATCAACTTTCAACTAGTCATTTGCACCAACCATTTACTTATTCGTCAAAATAATATGTTGGATAATTAATTTATTGTGAAATCTTCAAATTCTAAAAGATTACTTAGTTTTGAATTATTGTTTCAATTTTTACATCAAAATAGTAATCAAGCTCTAACAAAAAATTTAAAAGAAAAAGAAGAAAATAAATAAGATGCCTATATAATTCTAAAAAATTCATTTATGTTAGTGTAATTTATCCATATATATGAAGATGGCCTTAAGTAATTATTAGTAAAAATGAGTGGATATAGAGTGGGAGGGTATAAGATTTTATTCATATCTTATCTATAAGTATAAACTTTGAAATTTTAGAATCGAAACCTATCTATAATACTCTAAAACCTTCTTGGCATAAATATCATATAAAACCTATAGATACAAAATACCAATGGAACCTAAAAATTTTCTATCACATTTTAACAATATTAAAAATTTTGAAAAGTAAATTTTTGACAACTTGAACTCATCAAAATTTCAAAACATTCTCTAACCTATCATTAAAATTATATAAAGGAACGCTTTTCACAATAAAGAGTTTAGCTCCCTTCAATGGCCCAACCTAAATTTTCACTTGTTACTTCAATTAGTAAGTTTTACTTCTACCATTGAAACTTCTTGATAATCTTTTCTTTAACAAAATTTAGAATTTCAAATTCAAATTTTCCCCAAAAAGTTGGCAAACCAAGATATTTACCCTGATTTAGAGTACATAGGATTTTCAATAGAATTCTAAACTTCTCTATACACATTCTAAAGTGCTTTCACTATATAAGAAAATAGTAAAGATACGAAAGTGAATATCCTATCCTGCTACCCCAGAATATTCCATTAATATACTGTTCAACTTATTTACATTATCAGCTTTAACTTCGATAAAGAATAAAGAGTCATTTGTGAACAACAAATGGGTTAATAACTTATGATTAGATACTTTAGTTAGTCCTTTTGAAGGTACCTCAACATCTAAAATAAAAAAAAGTATGATGAATGTGGGTCACGTTATCTAATACCTCATTCGCATTCTTTACAACTTCCCATCAACTATGTGAATATTATGTATATTTTCTATTTATACACGTGGAGTTAAATAGGACTTAAGTTAGTTAGAGTTAGTTACAAGAACTTTCTATATGTATATATATACTTTGGTTACACTTAATAGATTGGAGACTTTCATTTATTTTCACTCTTCTTGTTCTGCTCTCAACTATCAATGCTTTATTATCGGATAATAATAGTCATTGGTATTGATTACAAGTTGGATTAATTACAACCTTCCTATTGACTATAATGCTACAAGCCACCCTATTAACGCATTCCATCACTTAACTAATTTACTTAGTCTCAAACCTTATCTTAGACATCATAGCTATCTAGAAGTCCCATTGTAATTGATTATAAGGCTTGATCTTCTTGATTTTAACTACATAAGAGAAACTTCTTTTTTATTTTTATGTATTATATTTTTAAAATGATAAAAAATTTCATGAGCAATCTCAATCTTCTCATGAATCAAATATGATGATACAAATACACTTTGGTTTTCAGTAATGACATCATTTCACAATTATTTAAGACAATTAATCGGAACTTTAAACACAATTTTATACAAGCTATTACACAAGCTAATGGGTTTAAACCGAGTTACATGGGTAAGATTTCGAACCCCAAGGATAAGGACTAAATCAATGTGACTAAGTGAGGGGGAAACTTACTTCTATAAAAGAAATGTTGAATTGCAACTGTTACAAAGTTTCCAAAATACTTTAGCATGTTTGGTAGAATATTCTTTGATAACTATTGGGACTAAGGAATTTTAGGCTTCCTTGTTAAAAAGCCACTTAATCTACTTCCTCTACTAAATAAGAGCACATTGATAAGAACTCATTTCTTTGTAACCATCTCATTTACCCAATCCAAGCAATTTCCTTAACCTCAATGATCACTAGTCTTAAACAACTTATTATAGTACTCCATAAACATCTTTCCTATGTCTTTCTTTGACTCCACCATAAAACTATCTTCTGTCTCAATCTTAATGATTTTATTCATGCCTCCTCCCCAATCATAGTATGATGAAAGAAGGTAGTATTGTTGTTTTCACATGTTAGTCAATTTTCCCTAGTCTTTGTTGTCAAACATTTCTTCCCTTCGTTAAAGCTCGTTAATTGAACCATCTATCTCTTATTCATATTCTAAATCTTCTTCAATTGGTATAAATTGAATTTTTGCTAGTTTAGCTTTGAGAATTTCAATCATCGCCTTATTATCAAGGAAATTTACTTTATATTATCAATTGATGGCTATAATCTGTTCATTTTCACATAGCATATTCAAGACTAGGTTGTTCATTGACATTAACTAAAAAGATTTAATCATTTTCTTACAACCCTCCAACACTCTCCATATGTCTTAGAAGAAAATTCTCTTTTTCCTTTTAGCTTCAGAAACAGTTGAATCAATAATAATAGCAATATGGTTAGGCCCTACAAAGGGCTTATGGAAAACTTGATTTTTTTTTGTATTTCTCTAACCATTCAATAAGCCCAGACCCTAACCCCCGATTAATCCTTTCATTCATAAGGACCATTGAATCTTTAATTAGACCATGTAAATTTTTGGCCTAGAAATCCTAAAACTCTAAGCTTAACATTAAAACTTTTACTTTCTAATGCCACAATCTAAATTCCACCTCTCCTTCTTCCTCACCTCCACCCTTCTCCTCGTCATCAAGGATCTCATTATAGTCATCTATAACCAACTAAGATCCATCCACTACCCTTTTTAGATAACTTAATTAAACTGTCCCACAGTTTTAGTTTTTCCTAATATTGCAAAGGGCATGAGGCCAAATGAAAGAATCAAGCAAGGATCTATTATTAAGAAACACCTTAGTACGTATAATCCACTTGCAACTCTCTAAAACAATTATTCTCATACTCGCATTCTACTAAGAGACATACATAGACTATCTAGATATTTTAGCCTATGTCTAGTATGCTCTAATCTATTCTCAACATTTTTCATTTTCATTTGAAAAATAATACATAGATTATGCTTATTCACCTCGTGATTGAGTTGATTAATTGTGGAGAGTGACTCACATCCTTGATAATTCTAAGAAAGATAAATCATGGCCGATAAATGAGCCAGCCACCACCCCAACATTGATCAAAATCATTAATAAAACATCATATAACTCTAAAATCCTTTTAATGAGCACACTCTTTCTCCCTTTTTTCACAAGATATTTTTTTATTTTTTTAATTCTTTGTCATTTTTTTTCTTAACCTCTTTTCTTACATTACTCGCCTCCATCTTTTCTACTTCTACTATTATTAATTTTTAGATGTGCTCTTTTTCCATTTGTCTTTTTATAGATGGATAGCTAAAGGCATTAATAAAAGCTAAGTTATACTTCTTGATTAAAGTGAGGCTAATAAGAGCAGCGTTCACCTTATTTAGTTATAATACCTTCAACATATTCTCTTAATTAGCTACCTTATCATATGAGTGCAATGAAACATAGTAATCTTTCTTATCTCTTACATTGACAAACTTAACTGTCTTTACTTTCCTTGGGCAAGCCAAAGCTATACATAAGTTGGTTATGAGTTGAGAGAAAAGGTTCTATGTTCTTTGTTGTAAGGAAAGTGTCTAGTTAAATAGGTTAAGAGAGACTAAACATACGCTTGGTCAAAGCATGGTGAGTTTCTTCAACTGTAGCAATTGGTATTATCAATTGATTGCGATTTTGTAATTGAGTTATTTGTGTTTGATGGAGAATAAGGGTTTGTGTTTAGGCTAAACGTAGTTATGGATTAAGGTGTATTACGAGTTTTCTGGAGATTGGATGTGAAAAGGAGAATGTGTTTAGTTTTATTGTAGTTGATTCTTATTACTTGGTTAAGTTTGAGACAATTTCGACTTGATATTTTGCTTCTCTACTGGCATACATCCCTTTGCCTTGCAACAATGCGGAACCTTAGATCCTTCATTCTCCTTACCTTTGCTATGATCTTCTCTCTTCTAAGTATTTAAAAACACATAATCATCTACTAGAGATTCATACATCAATGGCCTATAAATTTCACCATATCTTTTTTGTTATCACCCTTATTAGTACTTAGTAAGCTCAAGTCTACCATAATCAAAACAAAATTCTTATTATCTCTCATACTCGAACTACACTTAATACTTAATGTTGTCCTTCCTATTAATCTAAGTCATAATTTCTAAATGCAAATTAACATTAAGCTAAATTTTAACTCTTAGGGAAGCTATGGATTTGTGCACAAAATATCACTAAGTTAAGCATATTATCCTTAGTCATCAACCCAATTTCCACTCTTTCAAGATAAATCAATGGCTCATAATTGCCTATGACCTTTGACAAAATTTCTTGAGTAGTTTCTTAGTAGTTAAAAGCATATAAAAATAAGTTCATATCCATATTAGAGATCTTAACTTTTATAACCTTCTTCTAAGCTTTCTCTAAAATGCTCATAATTCCAACTTTATTCAGAGAGTTATTTGATATAACTTCACAAATCATAATGGTTTCATTCTCATTTTCTAATTTAACATTCTTTTCCAAGTCTAAGTTATTCAAATATAAATTGAAAAATATGATAAAGTCCTTAAGCATCATGCTTGACTTAGTAAAAGATAGCCATAACTTAAATGCCATGAAAGACAACAACATAAGAGCAACACTATAAAATTTTACAATTAAAAGTAGAGATGACCAAACATAAGCATAGGACTTAAGCAAACAAAATGAAAAGAAAAATAAGAGAAGAAACATGATAAAGAAAAGGAAAACATGACAAAGAAAAGGAAAAATAAAGTCGGGCAACTTTGATTACATTAAATTATGTTACTATATAATGAGGAGAGATTATGTATTGTACTTGAATAGCATATAAAAGTAATTATGCAACTATGTGTTTTAATTGAAAAGGAATTCTTGCCAATGAATAGAGACTATAAGGATTATGAGTTCATACTACAAATTAAGTGTCATTTTTCTAGCTTGATATAGATAGATTATTACGAAAGGTTCAATAGAAATACGTGATTAATGAAAATTTAAATCTATTATTAACATGATAATTGAAGTGAAATTAAATAAAAGAGCAATGACAAAACATAGGAGAAAGATGAAAAAAGCCTACCAAGAGTTTGTTGCAACAATAAAATATAAGATTTCTCTCACGTTAGAGAATATTTTCTCTGTATAGATTAAGAGAGAGAGACTTATCCTAAGGGGCACATCTTTTTCCCTATCTATATTGATTGAATATCTCATTATGATTGATCGAGATATTATAAAATAGTAAAATCAAGGTAAATAATGTGAAACTTCATAACAATACGTAGTCGGTTTTGAACATAGAAGTATTGTTTAATCTTGTTAAATATTTTACCTAATTGTAAATATATTAAGATCTTGAAGTGGCTACAAACACTGGAAATATATAATATATTAAGCACAACTCATAACCAAGAATATAGTAGTCTTGCTTCAAACACATGTAATATATAAATAAGCTATCAATTGCTATTACAATAAGATAACATAAATATTACAAGATAACACTAACATAATTGCAAACATGAAACCAATGTAATATAATATAATTGACTTAAATATAAAACATATGCCATAATAATAAAACACACAATTATAATTAGTGATTTTCAAAGGCTTAAAAGATATTATTACTATATGAAAGATTAAACAATGATTTTTTTATAAAATTAGAAGAACTGGATAATGTGTTATGATCTTATAAACTTATGATACGTTTGGTAATGTAGGAATATAACTATAATAGAATTATGATTTTGGGTTTTCATTCATTTTCCTATGTTTGAAAGTAATTTTAGAGGTTAGAATCGTGATTTCTAAAAAATTGTAATTTTGATTTTAAGGAGAAACTCAATTATGCTTTTTTAAAAGTGGAACCATGATTTTATTTTACCTTTGTTAATGAACATATACCTAAATAGCCTTATTCATAAGTATTTACCTAAATACACATTCAATTTCAATACAAATATTCTACAACGAAACATCCTAGCTGGTTTTGTTTGGGTTTTCAAATATAGGAATGGATTTTTTTTTTTTTTATTTCAATCCATATTTTATTGCATTACATTTGGTTCCATTCCAATGCATTCTATCTTGTACCAGTCATACGTGCCATGACTTTTTCTTCTTTTTTTTTTTTTAAAAAAAAAATGATTTTGCTCGACTATATAAAGTTTCATAATCAATGACGCCATTAGATTCCATGATGTTGATGAAGAGCATGAGTAGTAGGAAAAACAGTATGGTAATGCATACATGATGCGAGAATCAGTGGGCGGAATCGAATGACAGCTTCTGATTTTTATTACGGGCCAAACCGGGTCCTGATTTTGGTTAAATCTCTCATCTATATCAAGCTCAAGAGGTCGAGATGTATTATTATACAAGCATTTCATAGGTTTGAAATCCCAAGTTTTGCACTATAAATGTGAGCTCCGAAACCAGAAAGTTCACGTCCAATTGTTTTATGACCTAGGATTTTGGCCTACCGACTCTAGCCAACCGGAGTCCATTTCTGTTGCCATTAACCACTGACCAGCCGTTATGGGGGTATCCTTCAAAATGGGTCTCTGTCTTTATTGTTGTTTTAAAAGAAAAACTTTTCATGCTTTGTGATGTGAATTGGATACTCATTTAAAAAAGCAACTAATAAGCAATTCTATAAAAAAAACAAACAGCATGATTATATCACATGTCTAAAATTTTTTTTTTGCTAATGGCATTCTTTATTTCCCCCTCATATGTGACACTTTTCCTATGTTATTATTTTCCTTTGTAGCGAAAGGGCATGGTTAAAAAATAACCTATCAATTCCTCGCACATAAACAACATTATAAAACTTATGCATCGGATTTACTTTTCTAAAAAAAAATTATTTGTATTTTTTTATTCCTTTTCCTTTTCCCCTCAACTGTATCCTTTTCTATGAAAATAATGCATATGATTTTAATGTTGTAAAACCATTCTTTTTTGTTTTTGCATAAATGACGTGCGATAATTTTAATAAATTAAAAATCAGATGAGAAAATAGACATGAATCCAGAAAACAAGTAGGCCTTGATTCTCGTTGCCATCAGCCTCGTTCCATTCTGGGCTACTATGGGCTAAGTGCAGAGGATATTTTCTAGGCCCATTACCAATTCGCAGACCTACCTTTAGTTTACATGTTTATTAACATCGCTTTTGTAAATTGGCAAACAAATCAAAATTGCAGTTTATCTTCATTTCTAAACGGAGTGGCAATGTATCTTGTGATAGATGGGGAAATCACCTTGGTTTTAAAAATTTATTTGATTAAATCTTTTTAAAAACATTGAAGGTTTGAGACGATGCTCACCAAACCTATTAACGTTGTAATTGTGCTAACTCTAAAATTAAGCGCGTTACATCCCGTAGAAAGTGGACTAAGCCCATTTGGTTTGAAATATTGAGCTCACGGTGAGGATCTTTTTTTGATTAATCGAATAGAGGACCAGTTGCTGCCAATTGTAGAGGAAGTATCACACTACAGATATCAGACTGAAATGATCTAATTGGTAATGTATTCATCAATTTGGGCTTATTTGGAAGCATGAAAACAAGTGCATTTTTTTTTTTTTTTTTTTTTGAAAATTTCTAGACTTCCTGACCTTCTAAACCTGAACTCTTATGTTTTTGTTTCATTTTTATTACTGAAGTTCCTTTTAGCAAAATATATCTATATATATACAATCAAGCAATTTTTATCCATATAAATATTAGATCAAAGTATAAAATTGTTATTTGATTTCCTTTAAATCATATAGCTTATTTATTCATGATCTTGAATATCCATTATCTCTGTTGCATTATTATATAGGTTATGCTTGGCATAAGAGCAGATTTTTCCTTTGTATGGAATATAGAAGTATAAGTCCAAGTTAAAGTCAGACTGTCTTTCTTCAAGCTAAGGAAGAAGATGCTTAATGATGGAAAGCTATTGGAATTGACCACCTAATATTTCCTCAGTCACTAGAAAATTATATAAAATTAAAAAGAAAAAAAAAAAAGGTGGGAAAGCCATCACACTCTCATCAAGTGTGCTAGGGATGGACACTTTGAGGTAGAGATTGTGGGTTCAGCGTGCAAGGTTAAATTGAGGGACTGTGAGAGTGGAGGTGGGGCTTGGTAGGTAAGTGATGGGCTATGCCTACATGGCAATGGTGCTACATTCTACATTAGCTGATAATGGAAATTTGTAAGTATATTATGATGCTTACTTTCGTTGCACCATGCTATGAACAACACATAAAGTCATCGTATATCTAATTCTAAGTAAAGATCAATAGCTAGAGAGTATAAAGGGGAAAATAAGCACTTCAGTGTGAGGAAAAGTTTCTAGCAAGCCAAAGAATACTAGGAATAGCAAACCTAATGAGTGCATGAAAACATTTGGTGAGTATAGCAAAAGGAATGCTATATTACGTTGCTTAAATTGCAAATTGATTGGTCATAATTCAATAGCATGTACTGGAGACTTAACACAAGTTGTCGAGGTAATACTGCTCGTTGGTGCTAATTAGGTCATATTGGTTAGTTTTGGCGTGGATGCGTGGTAGAGGTCTTGGTAGAGCAGTGCTGTTAAAGGATTGTAGATGTGCTAGTTATACGTCCATTGTAGAGGTCATGGTAAAGGTTGGTTACACAATTCCTTTTATGTATTTTAGTTTTCCGTTAAAAAAAAAAAGAAAATGAATAAAAATCTTCAATACATTCTTATAGAACCAGATGTCGATTCCTAAGTTTGAAAACTGCAGCATCTAGAATAGCACTTCCCAACCCATCTAACATGAGGCAATTTTTCTAAATGAGTTCTTATCGAATACTTGTTAAGGTTTTAAAAATAAGAATTTATCAAATTTTTTTAGGACTCTCAGTACAAATTATGAAAAAGATAAATACATAAAATAATATAAAATTTTCTTATCAAGCATTACAGGCACGTTTTGATATCATTTTTCTTTCCTTGAATATAGATAATGTCAAGGGACCATTTCCCTCCAAAGTCAAAGAGCTGTCCATTCCATTGAATGACTTTCATCCTTCCCATTCTATATCATTCCCTTCCAATTTTACAATATTCTTATCATCATTACTTTAATCTTTAACCTGCACACGTATTTCTTTCCTTCAAATTACTCTTCTTCCCAATCATGACCACTCTTTCCTAACTGAGCAATACCATGGGCACTTTTGAGGCCTTTACTGGAGATATCGGAAGAAAGACAAACACAATAATGATTGAAGATCCAATCTCCATTTTGGAGGGTCTTTGTTCTGATATCATCTTGTTTGAAAGTGCTATACCGTGTCATTAATTTGTCAAATCTTTTTACTCTTAACATGTCAACACTTTTGATTCATCTCCGCATTTTCTGGTCTCTGTCTCATTCTCTGTGTTTTTCTACTTCTTTGTTATTTTTACTAACAGTCAGTATGTGGTGTTCTATTCTAGCCCTTGCTTCTCTGCGTTTTGTCTGATTATAATGATCCCGATACAATCACAAACATTTCAATTCGTGTCATGTTATTAATACGGATTTTTCTACAGTGTCATTTTTTTATTTTTACAAATCTGATACCATCATCTATCACACTTTTAATTTATAAACTATTAATGATCCGGTCTCTTTGTGTCATTCTTTGTGCTTATGATTGAATTTTTCTCTTAATGAGAGCCTCCAAAATCCTTACCACTCATTAACACATTACACCAGTGTCACCATCCCCCATTCTATACCTATCCATCAGCAGGCACAATCCACCTCTAGCCCCCATTCCTAAAATGCACTTCCAGAATCCTTTTCGCATGTATTATTCTCCTCGAATACTTGGAATCTTACCCGAACACCCTACTTCAAAATATTATTGAGGAACTCCCAATAGAAACTCCCATCTCCCATAAGGAAATTATTTACGCTTGTGAAGTAAGCTCAATAAGGACATGAAAGATCCTTTAAAATAACAATAATTATTATTAGGATCACAAATCAAATATATGATTTTACGAATTTATAATTTTATAATATTTTTCTTAATTAAAACAGATATAAAATAATTTATGTATAAAATTTTAGTAAAATTATGAATTTTGATATATAATTCTATAAGTTTACGATTTTAGCAGTTTTATACAATTTTATACAATTCTATTAATTCTACACATTCAAAGCAATAATAAAATCATGATTTAATAACCATGAAAATAACAATATATTATCATCAAAAGGCAAGTTGAAGCATCGGACATATTGCTTTCAATAAATGTTAGATTAGTTGAGTTATTATACTGCTTGTTATCCAGTAGTTACATAAAAAGCAGCTAACTATTTCCTATCCTTTATTGCAATGTTAATTTAAATTCATTATATTTGAACCATTAAATTAATTATACTATTAATTATCTAAATTTAATACTTATTAAATGAATGGTAAAATGAAGGATGGATTAATCCCATAAAAATAGTAAACAGGGATTATAGAAGTTACCAATCAAAGGGTCCAAATAAACATATTCAATTTTAGAATGTTTTAGAAAGTTTCAAATTGATGGGATTTACCGATATGTAAACTAGAGTCCTTGATGTAGTCTTGGGCTTATTATAGACCTTTTTGAAGCCCAATATACCATGAACAACACCTTATTAATTTAAATTATTAATGATCACTTGTTCCCATAAGTACTCTCCAAATCCTCTCAAAAATGGATCTTATTCTAACATTTAACCTCAAGATTACTTAAGAATTTAAACTCTATCAAACTTTCCCTCCATCACCTATCATAGTAATAGGAGAAGCTTATGAGACTGTCTATTCCTCCCTTTATAATTCCTCTTCATTTCATCCCTCAATGTTATGTACCTTCTAAAGCGTCAAATGCACATGACACCAATGTGATGTATGCCTAACGGATATCCGCATCTACATTATCAAACATATTGCTTAAAGTTTATATATTATCTCATTAAGAATTGCCACATTTAAAGGATATCCTTCATGAGCTTTTCCGACATATATGTCCTTTCGCATGTTCTACGATGCCAAATGTTACGAGGATGTTTTAATCATATTTTGGTGATGAAAGGTCGATATCTGAACGGCTTTACTTTGATTACTCAAGTAAATTAGCTAACGTTGTGAATTATGTCTTCTGGTATGAAACCATCATACCTAAAATAAGGAATCTCTTTATATTTCACTCGTGTTAGGACCACTTATGATTTGTCGAGAACTGTCTAAGAGGTGCAGGATTACAATTTATTTTCGTCAATACTTTTATTGCTATAATGGATTTAGTGGTGAGAACCAAAGAAGAGTGTCTTGCATTCTTGATCTATCTTAAAGAATTGGTTGGTCTCACTATGAGAATAGTAGAAGCCAATAATGTACAGGGGCAAATCGTAAATCCATCCTTTAAATTATTGATCCCGTATGAGTAAATACTTTTAACTTTCAAATTGTGATTTTATCTTTATATGACTTTTAAATGGTTTGAAACCACTTTGAAGCTTTAGGGAATGTACTTATATCTAAATAATAGTTTAGAGGATAAATTTGTAATTATCTATATATATGTATGTATGTATGTATGTATGTATCTATGTATAATGTGAGGATTTTTTTTGTTTTTTATTAATAATACATAATAACCTAAGATAGACAAAGGAGACCACTGTGAGAAATATATCTCTTTAATATATTCTTTCGTAGCATGCTAGTTATAATTAATCCTTCTATCGCACATCTCCACGTTTTACTTAGGTTTGTATGATTTCACCGCGACGTTTGAAATCACCATCTATATATACTTTTCAAAGAAAAAAAGGCTCTAGTGCTCTCGAAGTAGAAACAAAGTGAAAGTCAAAAAGGTATTAAAATGACAAGGACTCCATGATTTCCGATTGATTACTTGATACGCATGTAAAGAACAAAAACCTTTATCATATTATTCAATACAAAGTGCACGTGCCTATTGCTGTTGTTTTCGCTGAAAAAGGATAGTAGTCAAGTAAAGTCCACAGAAATTAACTGGAGCTTCAAAAGCTCTTTTCAATTTTTCAAAGATGGCTGCTCTCGTCTCCTTTTGTTTTCTTTTTTAATTATAAACACATCCCTAAGTTTTCTCCATGTATTATTAGTCCCTTATTATTGAAGTTGAGTACTTCAATCTTTAAATTAAAATAAAAATGTCCTTTCTTATCCCTCATATAACCATTTTACCTTTTAAGAAAAATTGAAAATGCTTTTAGTATTTTTTTTAGAAATATTATATCAAGAGTAAAATATGACATATAAATACGATTTTTAAAAATTTTAGGATCTACATATTCGATTTTAAAGATTTAAGAACTAATTACACATAAAGTAAATATATAGTATGTTTTGTACAACCTATGTTGAGATTAGAAGCCATGCCGCTGCCGTCCTTTCTTTCGGTGATATGAATCATCAACATATTTAATTTGTTGCTTTTCTTGGCCATAGTTTAATTTGTTGTTGAAGTTAGAACACTACCTTCTCTCACAATTCTCGTCTATTTTTGCAAGTGGATCATGTTTCAGAACGTGTAATCAACGAATCTATGTCACTTTCAATAATTAGAAACGGGGGGATGATTAGGCAGGTTTGGTTCTTGACATTTTGGATTTTTGAAAAGTAAGATCGGTGTTACATAAAACTCCCCGTAAGATATCAGACAAATCTTGTCACCATAAGGTATAAAAAAACATAGGTATAGGACAAGATAAATTTTATTAATAAAAAAAAACTTGTTTTCAATCACCACTTACTATAATCAACTCACCACAATCATTATTGTCATTGAGGTGGGCATAATTCAGTTTGGTATGCTTCTTCTCTTATTAAACTAAATCAAATCTAATATAATGGTTTATTTTTAAACATATATATATATATAATCTAACTATACTTTTTGGTTTATAAATTTTTTTAATCTAATTAAAACCAATTTAGTTCATTTTGATCCATAGTTCAAGCTATTTATATCAAATTTTTACTAAATATTTTTATTTTTGCCAACATATATTCCTTTCTATTAAACTTCCATATATTTTTAATTAATTTCTCATACATTTATTATGTGGAATGATACTTAGCAAAAAATTGTATAAGATCTTACCAAATCTAATTTGATTGAACGGGGATACGAGATTTTGTTCTAATGAACAACGATAAGAAGGGAGAAGAAGATCTATCCATCTAAAAATAATGCAAAGAAGATAAATACACAAAAAAATAGGAAAAAAATGAGAAATACATAAAAAACACCAAGATTAGAGTCTTGATTTGAAAACATGTATAAAAAAGGACAATTTAAAAAATGAAAATTTCTAAATGTGAAATTTTAGATAAAACTTATTCAATTTAATCTTAATAATTAATTCATAAATAAGACTAAGAAGAACAAGATATGAGAAATTTATGAAGTCAATAAAGATTGATGAGAAAAAAAAATTAAAAAAGCAAAACAATTGCTTGATTTTTTTTATTTAACTAATCAATTTAATTTGGTTTAAAACTATTTGGTTTGGTTTGCTTCCTAAACAAAACCTCAAACAATTTATATATACTTGAATCAAACTATTTGCAAAAAAAAAAAAAAAAGGATTTTCAATTTGGTTCGCTTTACAGTTTAATCTATGGTTCGCGAATTTTTCGCTTAGTCCTAATTGCCAATATTACCGTCATCTCTTATGCTAAGGAGTTAAGATTATAGTATATATCAAAAGCAGAAGAAAAAACTAATCAGTATGAAACAAAGTTCGAAAAGATCAAAAACTAATAAAAAATCATTCAAAGGCCATAAGAAGAAATTGGAAGCCTAGTCCAGAATTATAATTATGATATTTCAATCGTAAATTAGTTGATCTTGAAAGGTTATAACATTTTGCATGTGAAGAATTATATAGTCCATAATATATCAATATAGACCGTACTAAGTCTACTTTGTCCTAAAGTAAACCACTTTTCTATTTAACGCTATTTAGATAGTTAAATTTGCATGTTTGGCAAGTTGCCAAGTTATCAAAAATTTTTCCAATGGTTTATGAATGTTCATCTTGGTTTTATTTATTTCCTAATTTTGTAGGATTTCGATTTTATTACATTTCTTTATTAATTTTTAGGTTAGAGAACAATAAATACCTATAAATTAGTTATATTCATAATGTTCATATTAATTCAAGTTTATTTCCTCACACATAATGTATCTATCACACTATAAGCTATATCAATCTCCACAATCGCTACTATCATCACTATTACCATCTTTACCACTATCACCACCATTATTGTCACCATCAATATAACACTTCAACTATTTACCATTACTATCATCATATTGCTACCACTGCATCATCAACACTACTTGCACCACCATATTTATACAACCTTTACTACCATTATTACTACCTTAAAAACTTAACACATCACCACCAATTTTATAACACACCACAAACATTAATGCCACAACTTCATTAATACTGCCACAATTGCTGGTCATTGCATTACTAAAATATCTACTATACCATGTTATCATCATCATTTTGACCTTCTACTAGCCACCATCCTATCATTATTATTATTGCTACCAATAAATTAATTTATGTTTTTCACTATAATGATACTATGCTGTTGGTCACAAGGGGAAAAGGAAAAAAGTGCAAAAAAACAAAAAATTACAAAAATGCGACATCTAGGAAAATAATCCCAAAAATACTACAATTGAAATCATCTCTTAAGGTGATTTTAGTATACACCTACTCAAGAGGCAATTTCAGTATAAATTATTTCAATACACCTACATTTTATATTTTCATTTTTCATCTACCTCTCCGCTTTAAATTTAGTCGAACCAATATGTGATTACAGTTAAAAACTATATCACCTTAAATTTAGTTGAGCTCATGCATGATTTTAGTTAAAAACGTAATCGGAACGTAGTGTTCAATAGACAATTATTTTTTTAGTCAATTAATCAAATTATAGCCGGTTATTTATTTATGAGATATTTAATTTTGTCTTCTTTTAGTATTACATAGATATACGTTTTGAATCAAAGTAAAAAATTGTTAATAACTTTAAATTATGAAGAAATAAAACCATTATATGAAATGTAAGTAAGCTGTTGAAATAACTAAAGAGCGTTTCGAAAATAAAGAAAGTAAATTAGAAATGAAATATACAAAACTAATGACGTTAATGTCGTCATCAAGGTAGTAACCAAGCATTCTAGGGTTCTGTGTTATCCTATGGTTGAACCATCTGGGCTGCATCTAGTTATGTGATCTATTCACCATCTTGGTTGTAAGTACCCTAGAACGATCCATACATGGGGATTGGAGAATTGTGCATCTGTATGACTCCCTTACTTATATCGTATTAAAGTTCTTCAATTAGCTTCCTCAATAGTGCAGGGGGGTGGGGGGCACGTGCATAAATTTTGAACCTGACTAGTAAAGGTCTCTTTGATGATTGGGGTGTGACACATAGGATCCTCGAAGCTCTCCCCCAAGGAATGGCCTGCAGAACTCAAATCCAAGCAATCTAAGAGATGTTAGGGGCAAAAAGTGTCGGGGAGAAGTATTATCGCGAATCTCCACATTGGGATGTCTATGTCCTTAGCCCCAAACTCAATGATGACCATGTGCCCCATAACTTTTACCTCTCTATGGCTCGTCTAGTAGGGGTTCATCTTCATCCACATCTAGAATGGGTAGAGCCGGTTCACTTAGGTGGACACTGATAATCTCTTGCATTAGGTCATCTACTTAATGCTGCTCAGATAACATGTCCTTGTATGACATGTACGGCGTTTTATGTATGAATTCAACTTGCATTTTGAATGCAAAAGTTTGAGTTACTTATAAATTGGAAAATAAAAGTGTAAATGAAAAGGCAATTGTACATTCAGGAAGCCTTAGACTGACCGATATATCTATAGGTAACTTGCTGGTACTAGGGGACGTAATTAAGATGTACACCAGGCGATGGTCGTACTTGAGCTATTTGGTTTTGACAATCCTCCCATTATGTTATCCAATCTGCATAGTGAGTCGTCCAATTTATCTCCATCCTATCCCTTAAGTCGATATCATGTAGGGCTTGTCCCATATTAGGGTGTACTGAGATCTCTTGCATCCTGCCAAACTATCAAGCCATGCGGTTGAGATAGTACATCTCCATGATGTAGAAGTATATAAACGGTGCACAAGCTAATCATACGTCTTTCCCATACCGACAATAAATCGAGAGTTTGACAACATCATAGTGGTCGTATAGAATCCAAACAGCCTAAATTGATGATCAATAAATAAAATGAAAAAAGCAATAGTTACTAAATGAATAAGAAGAACGATTGTGGTAAATATGCACTTGCTCCAGATGTTAGCGATCAAATACATCTTTGTATTATCTAACCACATGCGTGGGCAGCCTAGTCACATTAAACTCTACCCCTCATCAACTTATAAGCCGATGCATCTTTGGGGTCGAACATACAGAGAAGCACCACAATGAAGCAAACAAAAAACAAACAGGGAAAAAGTTAGTAAAGTCTAGGTAACTACTGAATAGATATAACGCAGCACTCGATCCTATTTGTCTTACAATCTGCTGAATATGACACATTAGTCCAAACTAAAGGGTCACTCATCATTACTTCTAGTTAAAGGGAATAGATAAGAGTTGAATAATAATAAGAACATTAAGGTCACTCAACGTAAATAATTTTGTATTGCCTAGCTGATTGTCTACGTACAAGAAGGTGGGGTTTTATACACCTATCCACTATGGTTACTTTACATACATGAAGAGACAAAAGGGTATTATATAATTAAGTTACATGAGACATACTAAAAGGGGGTAAAAGAGACAAGAATATTCAGTACGGAAAAGAAAAAATCATTTTAGAAGGTTATTTTCAAAAGGCATATGTTACTTGGTGGTTGAACATTAGAAGTATGATATAAGATAGGCAAAAGCAAGAAAGCATTGTAGTCAAGGGTCGAGCTGATTTAGATCAGGTTGAAAGCCAATCAGTCCAGTAAAGATGTCAGCTAAATTGGAGTCAGACGCCTATAGTCAATTAAGGACCTCAACTCGGCTAATTCTAGGTTATCTTCTGGAATAAGACTTTACTGCTGGGTAGGAGCATATCTAATACATGTAAGGATCTAATAGATAGGTCGATAGCATATCAGTTCGGCATAGAGATCCTTATCTCGGCTTTAGTTTTGAGCTAGTATTCTCCACATGAGTCTTTGGAGTCTTCTAGTTCGCTTACGAGTGATTGGTCCAAGGGCCTCATTCTTATCATTTACCTAAGGGTCGAAAAGATTTTCCTTCAAATTTGGAGAGGATTCTACTTCTTCTTCTAAGGTGTACGCGAGGTCTTCTTCTACTGGTTAGTGAGGGATCAGATCAGATACATTAAAGGTGGAAGAAACACCGTAGTAATTAGGTAACTTGATCTAGTAAGTGTTGCGATTGAACTTCTTCAGGATTTTGAATAGACCATCAATTCAAGGAGATAGTTTGTTCTATCTCAAGTGTGGGAATTGCCCTTACCTAAGGTGTATCCATACTAAGTCTCATGGGTGGAAAGAAACAGTTTAGCGGCCTCAGTTACCAATTTCATGCTGTTTTTAATTGAATTTAGCTATCTTCTTAGTTATGAACTGGTGTAGTTCTTAGGCTGAGTTAACTTCGAATTGACTCTCTTCAGTACCTGCTGGAGCATTGATCATATCTAGGAGAATAGTACTGTTAAGGCCATAAATGACCTTGAATGGAGTCTTTCCAATAGTGCTATGAACAATTTGGTGATCTGCGAACTCCACAACTAGTAGGCATAAATCATAATCCCTTAAGTTTTTTTCCCACAACAGCTCTAAGTAGATTACCTAGCATCCTATTTACCACATCAGTCTAAGGGTGGCTATGGAGTTGAATACGAGTTTAGTTCCAAGTTTTCTCTCAAGAGTCTTCCAAAAATAGCTAAAAAATTTTATGTCCTAATCTAAGACAATAGTCTTTGGTACCCCATATAGTTGGGCAACCTCTTATAAAAATAAATTAGCAATATATAGAGCATTGTTAATTAGATGGCACGGAATGAAGTATGAAATCTTACTGAAGCAGTCTGTAAGCCCTAAAGTTAAGTTAAGAGACTATAGGATTGAATTTAGAGTATAAGATTTAGGGTGATCGGTTAAAGGATCCAATCAAACCTGAATTATAAACTATGGAGAGAAATACTAGTATGTAGATTTAGGAAAAAATAGTGATTTAGTTTAATTACGTTTGAAAATATAGGGTTTCTAACAAATTGATCAAAACCGAGCATGATTAGAACGAGAAATAAATAGGCTTAGGAGTGTAGTTTGGAGCTCAATTTTTTTATGTAGAATGCTTATGTGATATAAAACAGTACTATGAAGCCATTTTTTTAAAATTAATTTTCAAAATTTTTAAGTTAATTTTTAGCCCTAAAATGATGGAAAAATTAGGTAATTTTGGGTTAATTAGGTGATTAAGATATTAATTACTGATTTAGATGTTAATTAAATGTTTAAGGATGTTAATCTCTGATGTGAAACCCTAATCCTAGCCTTTGGAGTATTAAGTATAGTTAATTTAGGAAATTAGGTAGTTATTGTAAGAAATTAGTAATATGTGGAATTGAAAATTAATAAATATAAAAAATTAGGGTTATTTAGATAATATTAGAATAAAAATCAGAATAATACTAAATCTAAATTAAGATTGAATTTTAAGTAATTGTATAAAAATATAAGATTTTCTTACATCGGGGATAAATTCGATACCCCAATTAGGAATAACATGTACCGAATAGTTTAGAATATTGAATTAAGACCCAATAGGATATTTGAATACTCGAGCTTAATGCGATTAAGTTCACATTAGGATTCGAGCATATTTAGGACTTAGGACTCAAAATTAGAATCACATTTAGGGTCTGAACCTCGAAATAGAGTAGAAAGAATTAATAGTTTATAATAGGTATACATGGAAAACATATTTAAATTCTAATGTAGAATATGAATCCTTAAAGTATAAGTACTAAAAAGACCTCTTTGTATTATAGGATACCGGAAGACGAATCAGCTTGCAACTAAGTGATAGGGCGATTGAGAAATTCCAAGTAAGTTGGGTTATTACTTATTATACTATAGTACTAGTTTTTTTGGTACTCAGAGACTTAGGCTTGTATATGGTTATGATTGTAAGTAGTTTACGCATATGTTTAATGTATCTAAATTCGTGCTGAATTTGTAATGTGAGTGATTTTGTGATTGATTGAATTGGTGTGAAATTGTTTGAACACCCTAAATGAAATTTAATCTTATTCGATCCTAATAACCAAAAATGTCATGCGTTGCAACCCGTTAGGAGATCATAGGATTCTCGAACCAAATACTAACCCCTTTGAGAGGGATAGCGCAGGATTGCAAAATGGTCCCTTCTTCATCGTTAGTCGAACTAAGTGATAGGAAAGGAGGTCGCAACGAGGGTGAAGTCAATGGTTCGAAGGTAGTCGTGGGAGGAGCGAGATCTCCATTGCATAAGCCTGGGTTTGGTTGTGAGCTGCTGCATAACATGGAAACTCCTCAACCCGGATTGGAGCGGGTGAAATTTCTATGATTTCACAATGGATCAGACTATGTTGTGCGATAACACTTGATTGTTGCATTGCATGAAACTAATTGCTTGATAATCCTATTTGTGCTTGTATACATTCATGAGTCTCCAATTCAATTTACTGAGCTGTAGTTGCTCATACCCTTATAGATCCTTTTGCAGGTCCTAATTTATGAACACTTCAAGTATTATGCCGCTCTACAATTACCCAGAGGTTAGTCTGTTTGAAGCTAGGGGTGTGAAGATCAAGTTACTTAGTATAATGTGTAACTAGAGTGACCTTGTAGTTAAGAATGAAAGACTGATAGTTATTATGTAAATTAGTGAACAGTTGTAAATATGTAGAATTTTCTGGAATGTTCTGTGAACTTACATATAATTATACATGTTTATTAGAAATTTGTAATATCTATCATAATTGTAGTTGAACTTTTAATTGGACTGTTTACTTCAAAGCGAGGAGTCGTCGACGCCTTGTGTAGATCTTGTCTATGGTAGACACTGTAAGGCCAGTTACTATCATAGAATGGTTTACATGGCGAAGCTGTTGCGACTCTGCGACTTTGGGACATAACACGGTCTACTATAACAAAGATAGAATCTTTACCTCTAGATGTTTGGGGCAACCCTAGGACAAAGTCTATGCTAAGGTCAGCCCAAGGTAAGGTTAGTGTTGGTAATGACATGTATTGTCCATGAGGTTCCCTCTTCCCCTTAGCTTGCTTGCACAATTCATAACTATTAACTACCTTATGGACATCCTTGGCCAAACTTAGTTAGTAAAAGTTCTCCTTTAACAGATTGGCTATCTTGGTCTCCCTAAAGTGGCTTGATAATTAGCTACTATGAGTTTCCTTAATCAATAGCTCATGTGTGGAACAATTTAGTATGCATAGCCTTTAGTCCTTGAATAGATAGCCTTCCTTGAGATAATATCCCTTGACAACAATTCCATCCTTGCACTATTCTATGATAGGATCGAAATGAGGATCATAAGTGTATTGCTCTATAATGAGTGAGAATTCCAATAGTTTGGTCTACAAAGTGGTCAACAAGGTTTATCGAGGTGACAAAGCATTGGCAACCATATTCTTACTTCCTTTCTTGTATCGAATGATGTTTGAGAAACCTTTCATAAACTCCAACCACTTGGCTTGCCTCTTTGAAAGCTTGTTCTAACTTCTTAAATGCTTTAGAGACTCATGATTTGTATAAATAACAAATTCTTATGGTAGCAAATAGTTTACCAAATAGTAAGGGCTCAATAAAAAGAGCATAACTCTTTCTCGTACACATAATAGTTCAGGGTAAGACCATTAAGCTTCTCGCTATGGTAGGCGATGGGTTGTCACTCTTACATGAAGACAGTGCCAATTCCCATTCCCAATGCATCACATTCCAATTCAAAGGATTTGTCAAAATCTTGTAGTGAAAGTACAGGCGTCGAGGTGAGCTTCTCCTTAATCTCCCTAAAGTTTTGCTTAGCTCAATCGTTCCACCTGAACCCTTCATTCTTCTTTGTCATCTTAGTCAAGGGGGTGGCTATGATACTGAAGTTGTTGATAAATCGCCTATAAAAAGAAGTTAAGCCATGAAAGTTTTGAACCTTAGTGACATTCTTTGGTGTCGACCACTTAAGAATAGCTTAGATCTTCTCCTCATCTGCCTAAAGTCCTTCCCCTAACACCATAAACCTTAGGAAGATCACCTCTTTTTGGCAAAACATACATTTCTTCACATTTCCATACAACTCATCAGTTTGTAAAATGTTGAACATGGTTATTTAGGTTGATACTATATACCAATATGTCATCAAAGTATATGACCACACATTTTCCAACTAGAGGCCGCATTACAAGATTCATTAACCTCATTAATGTGCTCGGTGCATTAGTAAGTCCAAATGACATAACCAACTATTCGTAGAGTTCATGCCTAGTTTTGAAAGCAATGTTCCATTCATTGCTTGGCTTTATGCAAATTTGGTCGTAGCTGCTTCGCAAATTAATCTTAAAAAATATCTTGGTGCCATGATGCTTATCTAACATGTCATCACTCTTTGGTATCGAATATCTGTACTTGATAGTAATTCGGTTAATTACTTGAATGTTGATGTAAATGTGTTATGTTCCATCCTTCTTAGGAATAAGTAGAGCAGGTATAGCACAAGGGTTCATGCTCTCCCTTACCTATTCTTGCTTTATGAGTTCATCCACTTGTCTTTTTAGCTCGACGGCCTGCTCAGGGTTTATCCTATATACAAGTTGGTTTGGCAAGGTGGCGCCTGGCTTTAGGTCAATAAAATGCTCAATGCCTCAAACTAGAGGTAGTCCTCTAGGTAGTTCTTTAAGGAACAGATAAAAAAGCTCATTGAGCAATCTTTGGATTTCATCATTGATATCCTTTAAATCTCTCATTTCTAACAATCTTCTGATCATCTTCTGATCAACAAGAACATATCTTCCTTAGCCTTTTCAAAAGCTTAGAGCTCTCTTTAGCTTATCACTAAGGCATTCTTCTTACTAGCTAGGGTGAGCTAATTGTGGGTTTCATTCATTGGGATGAAGTTAAGGGTTGCAACATAATCTTCTTTTACATCTTTAACAAAGGCATATGTGTTCTTATACCCGTTGTGAGTAACACATCGGTCGAACAACTAAGATTATCTAAGCAGCAGATGTGAAGCTCCCATAAGGACAACATCGCACACTACTTTGTCCCTATACATATTCCCATATTCCCAACATTGAATGGTATGGTCACTTGTTCAGTTATGTGTAAAACACCCTTATCATGAAGGTAATGCAACTTATAAGGTTGAGGATGCTTTGAGGTCAGCAGACCCAACCTCTGTACAAAGGACTATACAACAACATTAGTACAACTTCCCCCATCTATAATGATCATACACAATTGGCCTTTGACGATACACTTGGTATGGAATAGATTCTCCCTCTGGTCCTCTTCAAAGTTTGGTAAGGAACTCAGTACTCGCCTTAAGACTAGGGTCATCACTTCTTCTTGGTTAACATAGACATAAGTCTCATCTTCCTCTTTGGCTTTGGGATTTCCAGCATCTTCTTTCTCGAGCTCACTCTTGTCGGTGTTGTCTACTATATCTCCTCATAGCACTATGACACATTGGTTCGGATACTTAGTAGTTGTATGTCTGAAGATATGTCCGAAATCCAAGCATTTAAAGCATTTCACCTTGCTGGTCTTCCATCTTAAGGTTTACCCTTTCTCATATATCTTTAGGGCCAACCTAACCTTGGCTCAACCTATTCGACCGGCTTGGCTCTATTGGCTTGCTCAACTGTCATCAAATCGATCATTCCTATCATCGACCATGTATGGCCTCTTCGGTTTTGTTTGAATAAGTCAGCACAGAACTAGGGGTTGAGAGAATGTTGGCTTAAGTCGACTCGGAACACTTCTCCTCTGTTTTTTGACCCTTTGCACTATCTTTATCATCTCTTCCAAGGTATAAAACCTCTATACCTCCACAATGTAGCAAATTTCATATTGGAGTCTAGAGATGAACCTTAACACAATATGAGGCTTAAGTTCTTCTACATCAGCTGAATCATAAACATTTGGAACTCTCTAACATAGTCATCAATAAATTGGCTTCCTTAGCCAATTTTTTGTACCTTTGCAAACATATCTTGTAGGTGGGTCTCGGCTACAAATTTACCTCTTAACAACCTTTTCATCTCATCCCAGGTTCTAATAACTCACTTTCTATCTCTTGTTCTAGTTGCATTCAAATTTTTCCACTACATAATGGCATACCCAGTAAACTCCAGTACAGTAAGTCGAACCTTGATAGCATCTGTATGCCCATAACATTCAAACACCTTCTTGACCTTCTTTTCTCACTCCAAGTATTCATCTGCATCTCTACTTCCACTAAAGGGCAGGATTTGAACCTTAACATTGTCTAACCCTCGAGGGATTCAACGTCCTTGTCCCTACACTTGGTAATAGTTAGCTTTTTCTTCTTCCTCCACAAACTCTTCAACATCTAGATCCTCATCATCTTTCTTAATCTCCTCTAACTCTAATCTTCATCTAGCAACTTAGTATGCTACTCTTCCAGCTCGTTGTGGTCAAACTAGGTGATTGGTTTGATTGCCTCTCTTAGGGGCATTTTATAGTGGGTTATGGTGCTATACAACATGGGGTTTTTATTTGTTAACTTGCATTACCGTAACTAGACTCTCAATAAGGTTGATTAGTCTATTAAGTTTGTCATCAACCAACCCTGGGGTATTACTACCATTATAACTATGACTAGGTTGAGCACCATTACTTTAATCACTAATAACACCTTAAACACTTAAATCTGACATGGTGCAATACTTCTTGGACAGATTAATAACTCACTAATAACTTCAATTCCAAATAATCACTTAAATAGAACAATAACGAACTTATTCTGTTTTTGTAATGAAAAATGGAATTAAAATAGAGTAATAATGAAACTACACTTACATATATACATTGTAGTAGCTACGGAAGGAACACAACAACCACTAATAGTAAGGTGAACCCAAACTTCACCACGCTTTGATACTAATGAAGTTAATATGTCTCCGAGGTTGAACATACAAAGAAGCAAACAAAAAACAAACAAGGAAAAAGTTAGCAAATTCTGAGTAGGTATCAAATGAATGTAACACAGAACTTGATCCTACTTAGCCTATCATCCACCGGATATGACACAGTAGCTCAAATTGAAGGGTCACTTGTCACTACTCTTTGCTAAAGGGAATAGATAAGAGTTGAATGATACTAAGACCACTAACGTTGCTAAATGTAAATAATTCTATATTGACTAGTTGATTGTCTGCATACAAAAAAGTAGGGGTTTATATACCCATTCACTAGGGTTACTTTACATGTATGAAAAGATAAAAGGGTATTCTATAATTAGGTTACATGAGACATACTAAAAGGGGGTAAAAGAGATAAAGAATATTCAGTATGGAAAAGAAAGAATCATTCTGGAAGGTTGTATTCAAAAGATATGTGTCGCTTGGTGGTTGAACATTAGGAATATAATACAAGATAAGCGAAAGCAAGAAAGTGTTGCAATTAATGGCCATCTTGATCTATATTAGGTCAGGAGCCAATCAATTAGGTAAAGAAGTTAGTTGAATTGGAGTCAAACGCTTGTAGTTGGTTGGGGAGCTTAGCTCGGTTAGTCTTGGGCTAACTTATGGAATAAACTTGGTTGTTGGGTAGGAGCATGTCTAACACATGTGAGCATTTGATAGACAGTTGGTAGGAGATTAGTTCGGCATAAGGATCCCCATCTTGGCTTTGGTTTCGAGTTAATATTCTTCATATGAGTCCTTAGAGTTCTCTAGCTCAGCTATGAATGATTGGTCTAAGGGACTGATTCCCATCATAAGTAGTCGACCATTGATAGCTATCATAATCCAATGATGAAAAGGGGCAATATATGGGAAATGCTTTCACTCCTACACTTGTATAATCACCAATGGACCACTAATCTCTCTTAACTTAATCCTAGAAGCAAGGCACAACTGGCGATATAGCTACACCAAGCAATTTGCTCCTTACGCGTATCACCTGGTCATGGTGAGGTCTGATAGGAGAGGAAAGAACATAAGATGTACAATATTATTAGACTTGTCTAAGATCAGCATACCCCCAATCAACTATATGATATGTACCCTTATGAAGTGTCGTATTGTCTCCTTGTTCGCATGAAAAGGCAAATCGGTAAAGTTGTCCTTTAACCACAACAACTTCAATTCGGTACCCTTTAAGGTACTCTCTGGTAGGCGAATTCCTGATAAGTGGTGACATATCTCGGCCCACCTAATAGAAGTTGTCACTCCAGTAATTACATCACCATCAAGTTAGCAGACCTATGAGCAAAGATATATCTTGTAGCATTACCATCATCTCGCCAGTATGGAAGTGAAACGTATGTGTCTCTTCCCTCCATCGCTCAACCAAGGTGGTAATCAAGTGCCAATCTAACTATATGAAGGGAACCTAGTGTGCACTAATAAAGTCTAACTGCTCCAAATACGAGATCATACATGGATCTATCGGGATCTCCTGGCCATCTTGATGCTTAAATATCTTCTCACGTCTATGGCACCTAAGTTAGTAAATTTCCTATAACTAAGGGAGAAAAAATATTGTTACAATCAGTCTAGGAAATAGAACACTTCATAAGTATGTTTTCTATTTGCTATTCTTTACCTGACCACCTCGCACTAGCTCAAACCTATGAGATGGCTACAAGTAAAGTAGTGACCTATTTGTCGATTCTAAATCCATCTACTCCTATAAGTATAAAAGAGGAAAGAAAATATGTAAGCTTAGCAGAAAACTCATATGGTAAAAGCAAAAAGTGAGAAAAAATAACTACTGTTTATGTTAAATAATTTTGTTAAGTCATCATTCAAAAAATTATATAATACTAATGGTTATGATATTGTTATGTCATTATTTTAACACTACTTGTAAAAAATTTACACAAGTTTATATATTAATTCCATTTTTCAATTTTCTGATAATTGAACTTCAATATATATACCTTCATGAAAAGGTGAAAGATTTTATTTCCTTGATCTTTGTCGAAGTACACAAAGCACCAATAATTATTTTGTAGTAAATTTTAAAATTCTCATCTAGTGAATGTTAAGAATACTTCTTAGTAATATTATTATATATGCATTATAATTTATAATAATTAGTATAATTTTTTTAAAAATAACATATTACATACTTAAAGCGAGTCAAAACAAGTATAAAATTATCAGTATACAATAATGTACCATCATGCATTAAGTGATAACACTATTTCTTTGAAAAAGATATAGTTAAAACGAATCAAAACGAGTAAAAATTGTACATTTTCATAGCAAAGTTTAAAATAATATATCACATACAAATGTGCACGCTTGTCCCAAAAATTACTAGTATACAATAATGTACCATCATGCATCAAGTGATAACATTATTTTTTCAAAAAACATATACTTAATAAGAATTAAAACGAGTAAAAATCATACATTTTCCTGTTTTGATATCTAGAGAAAGAAAACGATAATAGCGCAACGATTCTTTCCTTATTTCCAAAAAACTTCTCACAATATAAACTTATACCAGACAACTATTTTGATTCTATGATTGATTTATAAAAAAAATGAACTTAGATTACTGATTTAATTTGGGCTTTTCTTGAATGGTTGAAGAGAGAGTGTGTGTTTTTAAGAATCTATGTGCATGCAAATGGGAAATAAGAAGCGTTTGATTGATATAAATGCCTATGGTTTGTATTGAAATCGCATCATAAAGAGATGATTTTAAGTGTGGTATTTTTGAGATTATTTTTCTAAATGTCTCCTTTTTATAATTTTTTTTTTTTTTGCATTTTTCCCCTTTTCCTTGGTCACAAGAGCCAATAGTATAAATAGTAATATTTTCTAATTAAATAAAATTCTTCAATGATAAAAGATTTTGAAAATAACAGCTTCTTTTTTTGTTGTATTAATATATATAATAATTAAAAATAAAAATTTTCCAAAGATGGAAGCTTTATTTTCTAAAATAGATTTTAGGTTTTTAGGTTAGGGGAAAAGAAATAAAATGGATAACTAAAACTAAAAAATAAAAAGGAACAACTTTTTGAATACTAAGAAATTATCAAACACTCGAAAAGTTTTTGAAAAACAAACTACAATGACTTAGCCCTAAATAATTGTTATGTACACATCTCCAATAAGTACCCCTAAAAATGAAAAACAAACATTTTCCTAGAAAAGGAACAATAAAAATTTACAAAAATAAAATAATTATGTTTTTTCCAATTACAAAATCAAACCATTTTAATTTTTAAAAATTATTGGTTTTTGCTTAATTTTATGATTTAAAATTCAAATCCCACAATCCAAAAGTTTCTTACTTTTGTTTTGTTTTTTTTTTTCAAACCTGTAGTTGGGTAATATTGTCCCTCACATTCTATTTTGGCTTACTTTTTTTCTAACCTCGATCATAGTGACTTTAAAACAAAATTTCTTATAAACTTTTGTAAGATATTAATTTCCCTTATTCTTGTTGTATGGTTCATATTAGGGAGTTAAGCCTAATACAAATTGAAATTAAAGGTAAAAGGAAAAATTTTTGAGCTTGACAAAAGGACATGAGTAGAGATATTATGTATTAGCATTTAATGTGAAAGTGCAAATGGATTGAAATGAGAAAAAAGTGGTGGAAACATTATACCTTTACAATAAGTTTTTCTTTTTCCGTGTTTACTTATTATATAAGTTGCATGCTACGAGAAAAAAAATGGATGACTCATATTAAATGTGAGAAATTTATGTATTTGCTATAAAAACTTATAAATATTGTACTAATACAAATAAGATAAAAAAAAAATATTACCAAAATACTATTACTATGTTGATATTGCTCTATAATACCTATGTTACATCTTATAGTCATGGTACGCAAATGTTAATACCAATAGTAATATCGCATCTTGAAGATACAATATAATAAAAGTATTTTGATAATTTTTTTATATAATTTATAATTATATATATATATGTTTTTAAGTTAGTAGATAAGTATTGCACCCTATTAATTAAATAACTTAGTTTAAAAAGATGCTATATAATCACTTTTAGGCATAGTAAGAGTCTTTGTTAGTGATTTTATCCATACTTGGACTTTTTGAAAATGGATATTGAAACAGTAAAACAAGTGAACTAGTTGTATTACTACTTAAAGTATAAAAAAATGAAAAAAGAAATTTATATTATCTACCAACTATTAAAAAAAAAAACTCGAAATTAGAGTAAATCTTACATATAATTACTCTAGTATATCATCTTGTTTGTAATGATTGCTCAATACGAAAACTTAAAGTACTAAGAAATAAACAGAACGAAAAAAGAAGTTAAATTAAGGAAAAAATAGTTTTATACTCTTCCTTTCTTAATGAACTTCCTTTATATTTCTTTATATAATCAAGAGAAAGAAGGCACAAACTCTAAAGAGAATAAAGAGAGTTTTCCTCTAAGTTTCTAGTTTAGGATGAAATGTGACATTATGGGATTAAAAGAATTATATTAACTCTGATTCTAGAAAAGAAAAAGATTAGGGTTAATTAATTAAAGGAAAGGTAGGGGGAGAATATACTATGGTGTTCTTATTTTTGAAATAATCTCTAAGGCGTTTTATATAGAACAAATTTATAGCCATTGAATAAATATACAAATTGATGTATAACATAAATAATTCATGATACAATATCTGATTTGAGTAAAGGAAACTAAACATGAAAATTTGGATTGCCTATTTTGCTCAATCAATAGTACGTTGTACGATGGAGATAGAGTAACCTTCATAGGTAAACAATTATAGTTATTAATTGTAAGCTTGTACTTGTGCAATTAGGTTCTAGGCAGACGATTTAGGGGGTTCGCAATGATAACTCGATTAGGCTAGAAATTTATAAATGTGTTAGTAACATTACTTAAGGAGACCCATAGTTTTAGATCTAAAAAATATAATAAAATAATAAAAATATGATTAAAATAGTGAAGTTTACTATATCATTATGCAAATATTAGATTCACATAAAACAATCATCGATAGTTAACGAATCTTTAGAGATAAATTATATGAGTAATAAAATTATTAATTAACATAAAATAATATGTAGAAGACGTACGTATACATCAGCTATAATTATCATATAAATATATATATCCATAATTCCTAAAAATACTCGAATATATGTAAAATTTACGAAATTAATAAAAGAAAATATGGAAAAAATTAAAAGAAAAATATAGGGCATGCAAAGAAAAACCTGCATGAGGTGTAGTAAGTTGGGCTTTTAGTTTGGACAAATAATGAGATGTAGAACCCAACTTTTGATACCTAATGATGGAACAAAAACATGTGTTAGCACGGGGATTAAATCAACACTCCATAATTGAGTATAAAAAACAAAAATTGCCTCTCCTTTTGAAAGTTCTAGTTATTTGAAAGTTTAGAAAATTAGTAAGAGATAGATTAAGAGACAAATAGTAGGGAGAAAAATTATGGAAAGATAATAGTGCAAAATTAGGTGTTGAGGGGTTCCCTATAAAAGCTGAAATTTGATATTGAAAGAAGAACACCGCCTAAGGAGTAGCCCCTACTTGTGCTAGCCAACATAACTCCATCCTTACACTGTGGCTAGAGCTTTAAGTTTCGGTAAGTGCTCGATTTTTCTTGATTTTAAATAAAATTTACTAAAAATAGTAACCAACTTTAAAAATTTAAAATTTTTAATAGTATTTATGTATGAGAAATTCAAATATCAAATAAGATTTTTAAAAATTTGACTGCTAGTATTGGGTCCTTAAGAAAAAATACCATCACTTGATTTTTGATCGTATTTAAAAAAAATCCAATTGTTGTAGTTTCAATTCGAATTTTTATGAGTAAACTCCAAAAATGTTATACTTTTATGCTATGTGGTTGAATTTTTTAAATCAAGTAGTTGGATTTTAGAAAAAATTTTGGTTTCTCTCAAAACAACATTTTTTTTTACTAACTCAAGTCTATTACTTTTCATTTTATCACTAATCTTTTTTGAGTTTTCTAAAGAAGTTTGTTGGATTTTCACAAACCATGTTATAATTTGTATTCATTAGCATGCAACAATTAAAAGTGAATAGTTTCAAGTTGATGATTTTGGAGTTTAAGCCAAAACTTGGTGATTTATAAGCTTAACTCTAAGGTTTTTTTTTTTTTTTTTTTTTTTAGAATTTGTATATAAGTAAAATTTAGAGAATAAGTATAATAGGTGGTTGTAGCATTGAGATACTATAATGTTGTAAGAACAAGATTACCATGGTTATATAACTCTAGGTAAGTCGAACTTAAGTGTAAAGTAATGAAATATAAAAATAATTGCAAGATAAAAAAATTCTATCAAAAAATAGGTCGGAAAGTAGTATGGTATTAAATATTTTGATCACACTCAAAGTTGGAGAGTAGGTTAGAAAGTTGTTTGCATATAAACTCTATACCCTTATTAGAGTTAGAACTTAAGTCGGAAACTTCTTAGACAAGAACATATATAAGAATGTTAGATCAAAGCCTTAGTTAGAAATTTAGTTAGAACTTACTTTGCTAAAACTAAGACTTGATAAATGGCTAAGGAAACTTGCTTAACTTAAATGAAAAACAAGCCTAACAAAGAAAATGAACTCTGATTTTATGTGTTAAACAAAAACTAAAGCTATTGTATTAAATGCTTAGTGATCATTAATGAAGATAGGCACCATACCTAAGGATAATGCACATCTATGTTAAGGTAAGTTAGGATCGATGTATTACAACATGTTGAGGTACTATATCAGAGTACTCAAAGCTTGAGAGTGCATTTGTTATGGTTATAGTTGTAGTTAGTTGTTTATGCACATGCTATGTGTATGGTTGAATTATTGAGTTGTAGATGGGAGTTAAACTCCTTGGAGTACTGGTTTACATGAATTTGTGTTGATTACTTTAACTAGGAAATCTATTGATCATCCTTAATTGGAATTAACTAAAATCTGGCTTATAACTTATCTTAACATGCATTGTAACCTATTAGGGGAAATGGTTAGGTGTTAGACCAAATACCAACCCCTTTGATAGGGATAATTGAAATAGTCATTTTCTTACCCTTAGTTGAACTAAGTGATAGGAGAGGAGCTTGTGATAAGTTTAAGGACAATGGTTTGAAGAAAGTCTCGGGAGGAGGGTGTTCTCTATTGCACAATCTTAGGTTTATCTTATTTGAGTCACATTGAAACTCTTTAATCCAAGTTAGAGTAGACACGATTTCTCTTACCTCATAATGGATCAGTTAACATTATATGATGTTCCATTTAGTTAACTGCATTTCGATTCATTAATGATTGATAACCTTGTTTATATTTGTTTCATACTCTTCTATCTCCATCTTGCTTACTGAGTTAGTTGTACTCACATCCCTATAGACTCATTTGCAGGTCCTAAGTAAACCCTAAAGATGCAGTGGTATAATCATCTTTAGGTTAGTACACAAAGAGTTGGGGAATGAGAAGAAACTTGAAGATTGTTAAAGATAAACCACTTTTGTATCTTTTGTACTTTTGAGAAAACTAATTAGGTCACCCTGGAGGCCCACTAGTATTTTTTTTTTTGGAATATAAAAATATGTGTTTGTATATATATAAGAGTTTAATCTTGTGGTTCTTTAGTAATATCTCTTGGAAACTCGAGTCTTTTGATGTAAATAACAAATCTTGAATTAATAATTGTACTACATACTCTTTTGAACAAATGATTTGAAAAGATGTACCATAGGTTCTATCTATAACAGGTTCCCATTTGGACGCTTCAGGCTAATTGAGTTATGTACGCTTCGTGTAGGCTAATTCTAAGATAGCAGTTATGAGGTCAGCCGTTATTTTATGATAATTTATACGGCAGGACTGTTACGACTTCACCCATAATGGTGTGACATTAATAAGGCAAAAATGAGGGGTAAAGGATGAGATAAACAATGGAAAGCAACAACAATTTATGAAGGTTAAGAATTTTGATAAGAATCAATGTTAAAATGTTTGTAGTCAATATTTTGGTAAGAATTTTGATAAGAATCATAGTTTGAAATATTATCCAACCAACAATGAAACCTTAATTTGCATATAGCAACTAAAACTCATCAAATAGATGGACTCTCTAAGTCCTCCCCTTGATGAAAATTCTAGTGAAACAAATTATCGTCTTAGGAAAAGGAAAAGACATTTATCTATGGATGTGGATGTCATTTTAGAGCAATTAGAATTTGATTATAGTACAAAAAAAATTTCTTATAAATACTCTTCTTCTTATAAATATCTTTAGTACTTATAGAAAATGTCTTTTTAGAGAGGTTCACAATTCACTAGAGTCATGACCAAGATGAGGAATCACCTCATGAAGTTTAAACAAGACAAATCGAAGGGTGTTTGAATTGTTTCTTTCTCACAATTTGAAAAATCTATCATTCAAGCCCCATGGTGAAGTCCTTTATTTTTTAAGTGTTGAAGAATAAATATTGGTTTTAAGCTTATGGAATTAAGGCTTAAAGCTCTTTGGAAAAGATTAACTTCCTTAAACATGGTACATGCTAGAGGGGACTTCTTCCTAGCCACATTTGACTCAATAAATGATAGGAATTAGGTGATTAATATGGCCCTTAGTTTATAAATGGCTCTCTTTTTGCATTAAAAAGTGGATCCTAAATTTTAAGGCCTCAATGGTCCATTTAGACTCCATTGTTATATAGGTGATAATTTTAAGGTCTCAATGGCTTTAAAAGGGGTAAGTTTGCTAAAATTTGTCCTAAAGTGGATACAAATATTCTTCTAGTTCATACTACCATTATTGATGGTATTTCCTATAGAGTACACGAGTTACCTGAATTATGTAATATTTATGAGTGTATGTATATTGGGTATGTTAGTTTCTTTATCTAAAAAAGGAGAGTAAAAAAGAGTAAACATCAAATGAGGTGAATCCAGATAGTAGTATTTCGAAAAATGTAGGCTATAATGATAAGCTTTCACTAAATTATCATGAAAAAGATAGGAATAAAAAGGTAAATACTGATGAGACATTATAGAACCAGTCTGAGCTTAGGACTTCCCCAATAGTAATCTCTTCAAAGTAATTTGCTAGAAGAAGAAAATTACAAGGATTGGATTAGAGTAGAGCCACAAAAGAAAACTCAAAAGAGGAACCCAAATGATATGGTTGGAAGACTTAATGTCAAGGACTTATTTCGAGAAGATTGATAGGGTAAAGAGAAGAATATGAAAGGGGGTGAAAAAAAAGAAAGAAAGAGGCTTGGTAATAATGGGTATCACTATGATAGCCTTTAGTTAAGCTTTTAGTGGTCTGATGGCCACTGACGATAGTAGACCTACAAAAAGCCCCCTTTGGCATGGCTCATAAAGGCTTTTTAATGCTTAAGTTAGTAAGGACAGAGATTAGAGTAAGATTAAAAGAGTGTATAGAATAGTTGTCAGGACCCTACATGGGGCCTAGTAGGATTGCCTAAAATTTTCATAGCACGTGTGCACCCATGATATGGAAATCACCTTACAAGTCAGAGATTGCAAAACTCTAAATGATTAATTACTAAGGTTACTGATTTTTAAGTAATTAATTTATTGTAGAATACAAATATAAATAACTATGGGTGTCCAATATCCTGCAGTTCCTCAGAAAATTATATTATAGTATCCCTTACCAAATAATAAGACAGGATATACTAACATTATAACAAAAAAAAAAAAAATAGATACAAGAAAAATTATATCATAGTAAGTTTTAATATATAAATATTTTCTACAAAGGATGTCTATGTATCATCTAAAAAGTACTCAATTACTTCTAGTACTAGTATACATATCTTCATCTTGCACTCAATACTCGAAACATATCCCAAGCCCATTGTAAGTAAACTTGTAAAGGAAACTAAGGAGGAATGAGCATAAAATAGCTCAGTGAGTTCGTCCTTCACTGCTACCGTTCATGCAAGTTATCATACATTATTATCATATATGCAAGCAAGCTATCTATATACATAATAAATGCAGGCATGATGAATGCAAGTAACACATCCATAGGAGTTTGGAAATATGGAAGGTATAGAATTACATCGTCTACACTTTGATTATCCCTTGTATTTATTTGCATAGAGCACCTCAGCTTACCCACATGAGGTTATTTAAGGGTACCACCCCTATAGGAAAACTCAACTATTACTTTAGCCGAGAAAAGAGTTTCAATCCAAATAGGGGGATTCCAAACTAGGACGATCCACCCTCCAAGGCTCCTTGGCCACAACCAAGCGAGTCCTCTCACAACCAAAATTATCCAAGGCCTTACAAGTACAATAAAGCGAATCCTCTTACTATTAAGTAAAGAACCTATGTTAGCTTTGTCTTAATGATAAAATATCATTTCTGGCACTGCGACCCTTATTGAAATCGTACAAAATACGTTTAAGATTAGAAAAAAAAAACTTTTTCCAAAAATACCCTTTTCAACATTTTGCAAAGCCAGCACTCTTCATTCATACCTTTATCAAGTCATATACATACGACGAATAGAACTAGTTATTTGGGTCAGATATTTATATTTATCAAGTTAAAAAAAAAATGATCACACAGATGATGGTATACAAGCAGAACAGTCATTCAAATATATAAGCAACAGTAAGCAGCAAAACATCATACAAGTAACACATACAAGCAAGTAGTAGGTCATTAAAACTCTCTTACCTGGATTATTGCTTATTCTCCAAGCCTTTGGGGTTTCCAAAACTCGATATTGAATACCTAAAATATAGTAACACTTATAAGTATTTTGAGAAATCAAGCTTCTTAGTTAAATAAAAGTCTATTGTAGTTTATTTAGTTCCCCAATATACCCTAAGTCTTATATGTATAGGGTTTACCACATTCAATGGGATTAATAGTAACTAGTTTCTTATATTTGTAAGTTATGAGACTTTATGTATTTTGTAACTTTTTCATTTTAATTCTGATATTTGCGAACTTATAGTCGTTTTTCATTGTTTTTGGACACATGTTCACACGATGATATCCGTTTTGGATGTTAAGACCCATATTTTATGATATGGGCTAAATTTATTGAAATTTTATCTTATTAAAGTTTAATTATTCCTATTGGCTAGTTTTATGTTCCATTTTAGTAGTTAATAATTTAACTAGCCATTTATTCTTATACTTAGGGAATTTTACATTGGTATTACTAATTTATATCCTTGATTAAGTTTGATTCAATTTAGGAAGTGTATTAGAGTTTAAAGCTTTGGATCTTAAGTACATGTACATACTTATGTTCTTCTTTTATAAGCTTATGCTTACATCATTGCTTATATCATCAATCGCTTGTGTCATTGCTTATGTCATTGTTTATGTAATTCTTTTAATGATGCCATGGCTTATGTAATTCTTTTGATGATGTCATGGTTTATGTAATCCCTTTGATGACACCATTATTTACATCATTAGTCTATTATTATCCTTATACATTTACACACTTTATACATATGTGATATACATACCTATACTTCTAATATACTAATATATATACTTGTGTAATGAGATCTTCCATTAGATATTTATTTCTTTTATACATCATTTGACAAGCTACTTTATGTAATTGTCATGAAAAGTATCATTTAAGGTATGAAGGTATATTACATTTAACCTAAGCATCAACTAAACCTTTAACTCTCTATAATACAAACTGAGTTATATACTTAGAAGATGAATGCAATCTAGAATGCAATATCTTAGTTTCTAAGGTATTACTTAAGTATTCTAAATATTTATGCATGGTTGAAAGTTATCTTTAGTCGTTTACCGATGAAATGGCATAATATGGAGGAAATATTATCACTTAGGGTTTTAAGGTAAATTATGGTGAATTAGTGCTTTTATATCCTTAAAGTTATAGTTTTAGGGTTTTTATTACTTTAGGACACAATCTCTAATGTTTATACACATTTAGGATTTAATATAGTCATACGCAATTACGTCTTCGATTGTTATTTTAGAGTTTTAATAAGGTTCGAGATTAACTTTGCTAGTTACATATACTTAAGGTTTTAAGGTCTCCGTATGTGGTTAAAGGTTCAATTGATGATTTAAGGTTTTTTGTATCCACTTTAGGTTTTAGATTGAGATTTTAATCGATTTTAAATCTCATTGGCTCTATTAAGTTCAAGAAATCATCTACAGTTTGGACGTTTATTTCTATACTTAGAAAGCTAAATTCGCGGGATTTACAATAGTTGGTCAGGGCGAGTTCTAAAAGGGATCCCCTTACTTGGTGCCTTACATCCTATTTATAGATAAAAGGGCTAACCTACTTAGCCACATGGCATGTAGGGATTGGCTTAGACATA
Organism: Lumnitzera racemosa; assembly: GCA_024138005.1. NCBI lineage: Eukaryota > Viridiplantae > Streptophyta > Magnoliopsida > Myrtales > Combretaceae > Lumnitzera > Lumnitzera racemosa. The sequence goes on along the minus strand of JAMXBC010000004.1, from coordinate 69,547,951 downwards.
ATCTGAAGTGAGGGTACAATCAGTATGACAAAAGACTCTCATCTTTTTGTGAGTTAATAGAGAATTAGGAGACAAGCCTATCAAATTAGTGTGGGTAGTCGCCATTGCTTGGTGGCTAGACCTTTAGACCATATATTGAGACATCTTGTTGCATTTCATGAAGATAGAGATAGAGGCGGCGAAGATGGTAATCTTGGCTTTATTAGTCTACGCGCCTTTCAAAGGCCATCCATAGTAGGGAGAGTGCCTTCCTTTGGTGGTGAGATGGTGAAATATTAGATCTTTGGGGGAATTTCTCGAGTGCTTAGAGATTGGGTAGAAAGAGCTTAAGGATCTCTAAATCACCTACCACCTTAGGTCTTAAGGAAGGTATGGGAAGCAGTGAAAGTGCTTAGGGACCAGTTGATTGTCGATTAGTGTTCCTAATGCAACTACAATGCTAGTGTGATTCTTTGAGCTAACATAGACCCTTGGCAGATAAACCATTTCAACAATGGTGAGAGGGCTTTCTAATAGGGTTGGCTGGGCCAGGTCTTGAGCTTGGGCCTTCAAAGCCTTAAGTTAAAAGGTAATTATCAACAAGGAAAGTGAAAAAGCATTGATTAACCATATAGTTACTACAATTATTAATATAGAGAAGAAAGATTTGAATTAGAGATGTAAAGAAACTTTAGGTAATGAGTATGATTTAACACTTAAAGAGAAAAAAAAATGAGAATTTTGATGAGCTAAGAATTAATACAGTAACTGATCTTCTTTTGCAAGAAATGATTACAGACCCTTCACCTCCTTTGTCTTCTTCAAAATCCCTTCTTAAAAACGATAGGAATAAAAAATTTTTGGAAACACTAGGTAAAAGATCATGGAACCAAGGTATTGATGGTTCTTTAACGTATAAATTCTTCTCTTAACCTTAAGTCTACCTATTTTAAACCTCAATGCCATGATTTGGGTTTTTCCTCTACCTCAAAATAATGTGAGAGTAATAGTTAAGTTGATCTACCATCAAAGAATCCAACACAGTTGGGGATACCCCAATACCATCTTAACCATTTGATTTGAAGAGACTCAATGCAAAGGGAGGCTATATGTTGTAACTCTAAGCCATAAATGATTCTAACCGTAAAGGAAGTAATATTAATGGTGTAGACAACAAAAGGGGCAATTCAAATGTTAATGGCAACTCTCTTGATGAAATGGAAACCAACTATTTAGGGCTTAGTGAACATCTTCTATCGTAACCCAATGTTTGTGATCAACCTTTTAGCAATCCCCTAATAATGGTGCTATCAAAAGGAGTCATGAATCAATGTCTTTTTCCACCATGGGATTGGGGAATGACCATCGTTATCAACAACTCTCACCCTTATTGGCTTCATATGGAGATGGAATGATTCATGCTAATAGGTTATGAAACTCTCATACCTAACCCTTAGTACATGATGAATAATTTGTTGTTGGATGCTTCTGATATGGCTTAAGAAGGAACTATTTTTAGAGTAGGCTACTTAAAATTCTTTCACAGAATGTCCGTAGAGCCAATTCTAAGGCTTGTAGGCAAGATATTCAACAATTGATTAACTAGCATGAATTTGATATTGTTTGCTTTCTTGAAACAAAGCTAAAACATGGTGTTACACTAAATCTATAGAATGCTCTAGGTTATGGCTTATGTGCATATGATTTGCATGAAGGTAGTGGGTTAAAGGAGAAGGATTATAGTTTTATGGAAGGTTTCAGACACCATCATTAGTGAAGTGCACTTAGGTTCTCAAGAAATTTCTATCCAAATCTAGGTACCATCTTGTAACCTTCTTTAAACTTTAACCATTACTTATGTTAGTCATCGCTTCTAAGATCATTGTTTTCTTTGGAATTCTTGGATTGAAATGTATGAAAATATTTCTAGTCCTTAGGCTCTTATTAAGGATTTTAACAATATTTTATCTAAAAAATAAAAACAGGGAGGTCTTGGTTTGAACCAATTGAGGGTGTCTCGATACCAAGAATGTATGAACTTACGTTCAATGAGTGATTTGGGGTTTATTAGAAGAAGTTTACTAGGTCAATAGAAATAAATCCTTAACATATTTTATCCAAACTCAAATTGATCGAGCTTAGGAAAAACCCTCCTAGAGAGCTTTGTTTCTAGAAGTTACTTTTTCCATATAAGTAGTCCAAATTTAGATCTTGCCCCTTGATTCTTAACATAGATCCTTTTGGTGGTCTTAGTAATGTAACTTCTTCGCCTTTTAGGTTCCAAGAAATGTGGCTTGATTATCCTATCTTTATTCCAATCCTAAGATCTATTAGGTCCTTTTCTCTTTTGAACTTTGATTAAAATTTTGAACTTCTACACTCTATACTAAGAGAATGGCATTAAGATGTCTTTGGAATTATTCAAAAGGATAAAAAGTGAGCTCACCAACAATTAAATTGGGTGCAATCTCAAATTACGAGAACACCAACTCAATTGTTGTTGAATAGGGAATGTTTCTTACAAATGAAATGTTAGGATTAAAAGATCTTAATCTTATAAACTAAAATAACTAGGAATGACACGTATGTAAAGTTAGAGCACATAATAAAATAAGAAGATGTAGAAGCATTCCTAAATCCATAATACTAATTACATAATTGTAAAATTGTTAGCCTTTTAAGTCAACCATGTAATTCTTTTGAGATATTGTTTCTCTTATTCTTTCTACTGATATGCGTATGACTTAGCCTTATATTGGTCAACAATTGAATAAGAGATTTTTCCACCAAAAGTACCCTTATGCGAAGATTCAAGTTACACATCTATGATTTGTTTGATGAGAGTGGTAATTAGACTCAAGGGAAAGAGGATTTGGAGATATTAATGAACAGATAACTACTATTCTTATTTCAAACACAACATGATCATTCTTCCCTCGTTGCGAATATGGACTTTTTCTATGGTAGGGTATTTTTTTTTAATGAATCCAAAGATAAGTTAGCCGATCTTGTAACAAGTAAAGAGATGTTAATGCTTTCAAAAACTTAGGACAAGGGAAACACCAAGAGAAGATGGTTTGCATGCTCTTTTTTTCTTTTATTTTTTAGGGTCAAATGTTGGCATACGGTAAGATAAAGTGTCATTTGGATTACTAGATTAGGTTTTTACGTTGGGCACATTCTCGTGAAGCTAAATAAGAAATTACTAGTTTTATTCCAAAAGTGACTAGTGTCAATTCTTTAACGACATGTTTATTTGACTGAATGGAATAAATAAAAAATAGAATTATAGTTATGTGGGAATGAAATAGATGTGTAATAGAATGTGTATATATACTTAAATATAATGGAATTAGTATTATACTATTTACTTGGAAATAATAGAACGGGAAATACATATAGAAAAAGAAATGAAGTATCCAAAATGCCCCTTAGTTTTATTTAAAAAAAAAAAAAGAAGTTACAAAGTAAAACACAAAAGATGGATATTGCATCGTCCATCGAACCCCTTTCCTTTTCCTTCCGACGAGCCTCTACCATAGAAAATCTGTAATCGCTGGCCAACCCAATCAAAATCACCTAACCGACGGTATGCATCCTCTTCCGACTATTACGATCCCCCTAATTCGAGGTCAGAGCCCTAACCCATTGTGCTTCCAAATTGAAACCCTAGAGAAAATTGCAATGCTTACTATTCGTTCATGCTCATTGAAGGTAGTAGCTATTGGTTTCAGATTTGTTGTACTACTACAAAAGGGTCACTACTTAAGGATGATAGTAAAGAAGGACTTTGCTGGTCCATTTAGCTGCTAATGTGGAACGTGACAATGTCGATTGAGGAGATGCTTGAGTGTATGCTGGACAGGCGATCCCTTGTGGAGAACGGCTACTGCAGTGATTGATGCATGTATGGATTGACGAGGAACCCTAGATCCGTCTGTATACTAGGTGTGATGAGGAGTGTGGAGATTTGATTATTGATTATATAGAGGATAGTTATTATAATTTACGAGTTGTAATGAGGGCAATTGTGGAAAAAATCAAATTATGGGTTCAAGGAGTACAGATTCTCCACTCTTAACTAGCAATCTTGATTCCAAAATATCATGCACTATAGCATTCTACGGAAACCTAATTCTATGATTTGAAAACTACTAAACGAAGGAATATTGAGTTGATAGGGAATAAGGAGGAAATGAAATAGTTATTCTCTCCTATTGAACATGCCGTAAAAGAATTCAGATCGATTACCTTTTGTATGACTATTTACAAAGACATCGGAAAAATTTTGGTTAGTAGACTTCAACCACTCATGAATGATCTTGTGGGCTTGACACATGGAAGTTTTATCCTAAGAAAGCATGCCTCAAATAATGTTATTTTAATGCAAGAAATTTTTCGTTCATGTCGTAAAAAGAGAGGAGGTAAGGGTAGGATATTTTAAAATTAGATTTACAAAATTCCTATGACCACCTTGAATGGAGCTTCATTCGGCAACCATTGATAACTACTTTCCAGCTTATTGGGTTAACTTAATTGGTTCTTGCCTATCAACAGTATGATTTTGAATGGTGAGAAATTACCTCATTTTAGATCTAGTAGGGAAATAATGTAAGGTGATCTCTTATCATCATATCTGCTTATTTTGGCGATGGAATTCCTTAGCCTTTAAATTCAAAAGTGAGTTGATAAAAAAAAGTGGAGACCAATCCAAATGTAGGGCACCTGTATTCAATTCTCCCACCTTTTCTTTGCGGATAGCCTTATCCTTATGGGAGAAGCTATGTAAGATAATGGTCGTGTCATGATGGAAGTGATGGAAGAATTCCAACAATTATCAGGGCAACCTTAAATCCATAGAAATCTAAGGTCTTGTTTTCTATAAATGTTGCATCAGCTAAGAAAGAATAAATCTCAATCATTTTGCGGATAGAACAAGATCAAAATTTTGGGAAGTATCCGGGATAACCCTGTCAAGTATGAGCTCTTATCAAGCTTGTGATTTGAATTTTTTGCTGCAGAAAGTACGGTCAAAACTAAATGGCTGGAAAGCTAAGTTACTAAATTTCTTTAGTAGAACCTTGCTTGTCTCATCAAGCTCCGTTAAATACTATTTGCAGGCGGGAGTTCTACCATTGAAAGTTGTTAAGGAGCTGGAGAGAATGAGCAGGAATTTATTGTGGATTTATAGTCCTAAACAGAGAAAAATCGATTGGATCAATTGGGAAATAATCAAAAGGCTAAAAAAATCTGGTGGACTTGGTCTCTTGGATATTCGACATAGAAATGATACATCAACATTGAAGTTGGCCTGGTAAGGCTTACATCATTACAACGTGTAAATTAACCAATGGAACAAAATCGGTAAAAAGAGTTAACTGACTTGACTCCATAGGTAGAACAAGACTGTAGGCGTAATGTGAGTGATGGGAAAAATATATTGTTCTAGTATCACAATTGGGCTAAAGAGACCCACCAAGATTGTTTTTGACGGGTCTTGTACTAAAAAATCATCAAAATCTGGTAGTGGAGAGTGTTTGGAATGGTCCGAATAATTGGAATGAAAGCCTAATAGGGTTCTCAATAAATCAAAATCTGAAGAATAAGCCGGGAATATTCTTTTGTCAAATTCACCTTCTAATCCCGATTCAATTACCTAGAAATTGTTTGACTCAGGTAATTTAAAAAAAAAAAAAAAACTGCATACTCAAAACCATGAGAAAATGCAGATTTGAATTTAGGTTTTAGGGACTTCTCATGGATTTGGAAATCGTGCACCTTGCCAAAGATAAAAATTTTCATCTCGTGAACCTTGCATAGAGGATTAGCAACAAAGGTTGAGTTGTTTAGACGAGGAGTTGGGAATTTTGAATTGTGTCAATATACTAATATGAGGAAGCTAAAACTGTACCTGATATCATATGGGATTGTTGTGTATCTAGAAGGAAATGTTTGATGGTAAATAATTAACCTACCTTGTGATCAATGGATTGCTGTCAACTGTAAACAGGTTAAAAATGACAGAGTACGTCCTTTACCGTCATGGTCCACACTTTTTTCCTTCTTTTTGTGGTCCGTCTAGATGCATCGCAATAGAATGTTGTTTTCCCCATCTCGAATATCCCATCTCTCTTGGTTCAAGTTCGCAAAAAATTTCAGCTGCAGATTTTTGGGCTTATAATTTTAATTCCCTAAAGAAATCCATTCTCATGGCTTCTCTGTTTGAGTGCTTTCATCCTTTTTTATTTATTTATTTTTTTTCTTTCTCGAAAAAATAATTGGCCAATCTTATTAATTTTCAGATGCTTCAGTGAATCTTGATCCTAGAAAGCAGGTGAGGATGGAATTATTCTAAATCCGTATGATTAGATTCTAGCTGCCTTTGCTAATTCAATCTCCTTCATGCCTTCTATAGAAGCAGAGATTGTGAGCATTATAATTGGCATGGATTTTGCTTTAAAATCTGGCATTTCAAATCTAATTGTGCTCACCGATTGTCTTGAAGTAGTAAATTTATTACAAGATTTATCTTTAGATGAGAACTCTTTATGTGATATTGTTGTCGCTTACATGGGCAGGTAGCAGAAGTTTAGTAGGCTGGTGATGCAAGTAATATGCTGGAAAAATAATTTTATGGCTGATATGTCGGCGAGGGAAGGCTTAAGTTCTAGTAGTAGTTTACGTTTTTTAAGTTCCCCGCCCGAAAGGAATATGAAGACTAATGTTGCCGAGTTATGTAAGCACTACTTTAAACCTGATTCATCTTAAGCATTGGTAGCTTTAACAAACTGATATAATTATTAGTTTATCCCCCCCCCAAAAAAAAAGAAAAGAAAAAAGAAATTAATGTTGCGTCACATATAGTTATTACCTTACCAAGAATTTGGATGCATGATACTATTAAATAAATCCAATAGTGAATTTAGTAATGATGTCATATGATCAAACATCATGGATAAAAATATAGAAAATGAAAAGAATGATGTGATTTAAAATGGTGGCTTTTACGTTGATGAGACAAGGAGGGCATAACGAGGAAGAATGGATAGCTTCAAAGGTTTCCGCCTGAAGATAAGAGGGTTTTGATCTTCGAATCTCTACTTGATCTTTGGGCTCTAAAGCTTGATCGCTTATGAAGCATTAAAAAAAAATAAAGAAACTGGGTGTTATTTAGGAGTTTGACAATCAACAATCACTACTGAATGGTCTTTCTAATGGATAAATGATATCAATCAATACTTCCTAAGATTTGTAGACTAATTTTAGTTTTAACTCTAGCAACAACATGGATTTGATGCTTCAACTTAAAAAAATAGGACCGAAGGATCAAGTCTATATATGTATTTTATAAGACCTATCCATGTTATATTATATTTAGAGTGAAGAACATCATACCATTCTTTATGACCAATGGGGTTAAGATATAAAACTCATCCATCTATTCTACGCGTATTTGAGCTCTTTAAGACTATCTGTTCCTCCTAACTACCTCTTTCTCTCTTCATTATCCTTTTATGTGTTCTTACATATAATTCCTCTATAACTACGTATAGTACAAGATGCACAGTACATGTATATGACTATTACAATTGGATCTTACTATTGAAAATGTTTATCTATAAAGCTTCTAAAAGATACATGCTTTTTGATGAATTTGCCAATGAGTCTGCTCACATTCGGACCACTAGTTCACCTTTGATAGGAATAGGATCCATGTATTATATTATATTATTCAATTATCTTTATATGGATTTTGATGTCAAATCCTCTTGTGTCGAATATCTAGCGATAACAAGTTACACTTATGGTGTGTCCATTTGGGGAGAATGGCTATTATATTGCCTATGCTTGCCCCTACCCTCCTTATTCCTTATTACGTTGTTTAGTTAGGTTTTAAGTCTCAGAATCATAATTCTTAGGAATCTTTATCCCTTAAAATCAGGTAATCGAAATTCCTTATATTAATTAAAGAATCCCAATTCCTTATATTCTAATTTTCTTTTTCCTAAATTAACCCGCCTACTCTCTCCTCTTTGTTGCCTTCACTATCCATGAACATCACATTGTTCACATTGCACGCCACATAACACACTATTCATATTTCCACCCATTGCCACCATTAGTAGCAACATGCACTGCCACCACTATGTTCACAACACCAATACACACCATAACATGAACCATGCACTGCCACTATACAGTGTAACACATTGTTCACATTGTCACCCATCACCACCATCAGTAGCAACAAGTATTGCCACCACCATGTTCACAACACCAACGTACACCACAACCACAACCATGCACTACTACCACACAATCGCCACATTCATCATAGGTCCAAGAGATTACAAATCAATGGAAGAAAGAGGGAGAGAGAGATAGTAAAAGAGAGGGAGAGAGTTTTGATTGGTTGATTAGAGAGAGAAAATGTTGAAAAATTGGGATTAAAATTATTGATATGAAAGAGAGGGAAAGAGAAAGTGTCGATAGATTAAAGAGAGAGGAGAGAGAGAGAGAAGAGTGCTAAAAGAGGAGCGTAGATCAAATATTAGAGAGAAATAGATCGACTCAGAAAAGGGAGAGAAAGGGCCATTAAATTGCAAAGATAAAAAAAGAAATGAGTAAAAAGGAAGGGGATGGGGATAAATATGTCCAATAATTTTCTATTACATGATATTCCTATTAATCTATTTTTCCAATAAAGTAATATAATATCAATTCCTCATTTATTCCATTACTAATGAATCTCAATTTCATATATTTCATTCTACGAACTAAAGGAGCCCTTAGTTGTCAAATGCACTGAAAAAAAACAAAAAAAAAAGCTATTGTGGTTATTCAAATAACATGTGTTCTTATGAAAATAATATTACCTCTGCATAAGTTTACCTTTCCTTTGTGATGACCGATTACAGTGTAACATCATTTTACTTTAGACTTTACCATAGAAAGCAAGCATGGAAGGTAAATGTCACATTTACTCAGAGCTAAAATCATTTACACGGCCAGGAAAAAAATATAAAAAATTTCAAAGGTACATGAACCTGACCTTAAAAAAAAAAAAAAAAAATTGTCTGTAAGATTCATGGATGTGGCAAAGTTTATCACAAGCTCAGTAATTATTCAAAGTTAGAAAAAAGGGGGCAAAGAAACATGCATCTTGACTTTATATATATCGAACTGTTCTTGCGATTAATCTATTTTGTTTTCTTCAGGCCCCACCTATGAACATGAAAGCGGCCCCTTCCTTTCCATGCTCAAGGGGTCCAGTAATCAATCAATTGATTAAACCGCGAGTTTGCATATCTAAACTTTCTTCTTGTTTTGGACTCAAACTCACGCATGTGTCGATTAAGTGATGTCACACTTTGGGGACATCAAATCCTTGCATAGATCCCCGTCACTCGCATAACTACCATGATAGCGACCAATGTTTTTGTTTTTCCGTTTTCTTTTTTAAATATCTGACCCGTGTTTTCGTTTGTACGGCTTCTGGGTTAATTTCCGTGTCGGATCTCTAATATAATTGTTAAAATACTAAAAAGACTTAATAATTTATATTTCACCTTTTATAACATATATAATTAATATTAAAAATTTTTTCTTTTAAATTCTTAATAAGTGATTTAATATCTTCTATAGCCTGTCCGAAGGAAAAAAAAAAAGAAATTATTTTCAACATTCATAGTACATCAATCAAATTCGGCCGACATGACAGAGAACACAATCTAGATGGCGGCCAATATAAAATTAACGAAATTGAACCTATATATTGTGCCCTATAGCATAATTTTCTAAAAGTGAGATTCCGCAATCTAATATATCATGATTTTTAAAACTTGGAGGAAGTAAAGATAGAGATAAACAAAGTATGCTCTTCTAGAATTCAATTTTCTGAAATCCCTCATAGCCAGAAAAAGAGAAGTCAAATTCAGAAAAAAAAAAAATGGAAGCTATAAAGCGCCTGTTTGTTTTATCGTTTTTTATTTTTAAATGTAACTTATGTGTATGGATATATCTATTACGAATTTGATCTACATCAATTTAATATCTAATGATCGGAAGCGATATGTTTTACATTATATCTAATATATCATGATTTTTAGAACTTGGAGGAAGTAAAGATAGAGATAAACAAAGTATGCTCTTCTAGAATTCAATTTTCTGAAATCCCTCATAGCCAGAAAAAGAGAAGTCAAATTCAGAAAAAAAAAAAATGGAAGTTATAAAGCGCCTGTTTGTTTTATCGTTTTTTATTTTTAAATGTAACTTATGTGTATGGATATATCTATTACGAATTTGATCTACATCAATTTAATATCTAATGATCGGAAGCGATATGTTTTACATTATATCTAATTCAATTTCAAAACCAAATGCTTCAATAGTTTATCTAGTTAACATCTATAGAGGGCTAAATTTAAAGTTAAGACTTTAAGCTTATGAGTCAATTAAGTTTGATTCTTTGATCTAAGATAGTAGAACTTAAAGAGTCAAGCTTATATATATTTAAGATGGTCGAAACCTATATGTTTTACATTGGATTGGTTTGTCTAATACTAACTATCATTTCTGAGTATTTGTCAATAGTAATTGAGCTCTACATATAGTAAAACTGCAAAACAAAACATTGTAAGAGGACACTAGAATATTGTCTAGCATGATCATTTCGATATTTAAGTTAGTAGTGAATTCTTAGAGAATAAAGAAAGCATTAGAGTAATAGGTAAGCTTAGTGTGTCGAGTGTGGAAACTTACCATTAGGTAGTTGAATGGTATTTATAATGGAGTGACGTCAACAAATGGAGGATAGTTAGTGGAGAGAGATCTTCTTTTGTAAGTATGAGAGAGTGGGGTCGTAGCATTTGACATATCTCACTTATTACGGAGGTGACTGTTGACTTGATATCTTATCCTTATCTTATGCATTCTAATCGTAGAAAAACTCCTTAGGCTTGATCAATCTAAGCCTAGGGCTTAAGCCTATAGTAGTGAGCCCCAAGTGCCAAGGCAGGTCAGATGTAGACAGGCCTGAGACGCCTATGTTTAAAGAGCCCTATCAACACTTGCCCCACCTCTCCCATAGTCTCGCTGTTGAGGTGAAGGCAAAGAGAAAGGATATATGGGTTGCTTAGGCATGTGGTTGGTTTGACTTAATGGGGCTTAAGTTGGTGCTACATTACCGGCATGGCAGGGGTATAAGTCCAAGCTGGAAGCAGGCCAAGGCGATGAATACCTGAGCTAAGGTAGGATGAGCTTAAGTATTCGGCAACTATCCCAAAGCGAAGTACTGCCGACCTGAGTAGGATGGAGCATCAATTGGGGTGTTAGCGTAGGATACCTTCGCATCTCATTAGGCAAGTGATTCAAGGGTAAGAGTTGCTTTGGCGAAATAGCACTTGTCACAAACCGAACAAGTGCGATTGCATCATGCCTCTTTCATGCTAACTGGGTGAAAGTTGGAGGGACCTTAAGGAAACTTCTTGTGGAAGAAACATTTTCAAATTCTAACCTGAGTATGCCCATTTTTTGTACATTTAATGCGACGTGACAGGTATCTTGTCACAGTAACTAGTGTACAACTTTATGCATTTTACCTTTCAAAGGAGGCCGTTCGATCAAAACTTACTTTACATATCTACTCAGTAGCATTCCAAGGGATTTGTGTTCATACAAATCCTGATAATTGCTTATAACTGCTTGTACATTTTCCCATATACTTGGCTTATAAGTAATATAATTATAATAAGAGACCACTTTTCTACAATCTCTCTATTTTATTATTGTGAATTCTACTTTCTTGTATTGCATCAAACTTTCTTCAAAAGCTTTTCTAACTTCCTTCTTCTCTAAACTTTACGACCATGTCGAGTAACAAAAGTAAGATTAGCTTAGCCTCATCACTACATGTCTCTGACTTTGAATCTATGAAGAGTGATCCCCCTTCAACAGAAGAAGACAAGGTCTCATTGCTGGCACAACTGGACAACTCTATTAGAATGGTGATAGAGGCGTTGGATAGGGCTAGGCTTATTGATGCCATCCCGTAGGATGTATATGCATACATTCATTTACCCACTCCTAGGGATTTTTTTGATGCACCTGGGACGGGTAAGGGGCCTAGTGGTCAAGTGAGTAAGAGCAAATCCACTACCCCTAGTTAGGTTCTAGGTAACTTTATTGTTGAGGAAATCCTTGGGTAACAAATACAATTATTGAGCAAGAAGGAGCATGTGGCCCTGCTATTGGGAAGGCGCTTTGCAGTTTTCGAGATATGTTTAGAGTTCTAGCAGCGCCTCCCCTCAAGCCTCTTCAAGAAAGAGCTCTTCAACTTCCATAAATGTTGTCCGACATAGTTCTATCCCAATGGGTAGAGGGTATTGAAGGCTTTTTAGGCATTGTATGAGTATTTGGTGGTAAGGGCCACTCCCGAGCTCTTCAACTACTTCTATATGTGGAAGGGGGGTGGAGGTAATCGTACCTGCAGCCTCGTCTTGGAATGAAGATGTTTTGCAGCCTTATAGATTCTGTAAAGGACTCGCAAAACAACTATGTAGTGGTTGAACTACTTGAACATGTTGATTTTTGGATATAATGGACCGAGTTGGTCCAGACTGAGGCCTAAAAAGAGCTTAGCCCTAGTGATGCAGAAGTCGTATGAGAGATTCGAGCTTTCATGGCACTAAAGCATGGTGAGGAGATTAATACTGCGAAGACAGTAAGGAGGTATTTTCGACACCCGATCTCCGAGCTCTTCCCCAGCATGAAGAATGCTATGGTGAATAAGTGGGCTAAAGGCAGAAGTTTATTCTATATGTAAGTGCCTTCATTTGTTATGCTAGTATAGGGATGCTTTGTCCAATTTCTGTGTAAAATGGGGGTCTTTTCCTTATCTGTACAGATTACGGTAGAGTCGTCGAATGGTAGTGATAGTTTCTTTTGTTCATTTTGCTTTTTCATTTTCCTTACTGTTTTGATTTTTTTTTTTTTTATAGGAAAAAATTTGGCCACAAAGGTAGCCCATCCCTCTATAGACAAGCTGTCGAGTTGCAATAGGCGATGACTAGGGCTTTTGATCCAAAGCGTAAAGCAATGCAAGTGACGTCAGGGGCTGGGGAGACCAGTAAGGCCCAACTAATGGCTATTCTTGAGGGCATACCCATTGCTCCCTCAGCATAACCACATGCTATAGAGTTGGTAGCCATTATGTTATCTACTCCTACCCCCATTTGTACTGCCAAGCCCATTATTGTAGGGGTGGAGCCTACTAACAAAGAGGAGCCGAAAGTTCAGATGGTTAGCCCTTTTGCAGTGGTAAGGCAAAAGAGGAAGGCGCTTGAGACTTCGAGGGGAGCTGCGTCCAAACTAAAGAAATAGAAGCCATTAGCAAAGGCCGCCCTAAGTCGAGGGAAATGGAATGAATGATTGATTACTCATCCCTACCAGTGTGTTGGCGACTTAGGAGACGAATTCTTTAACATCCTTAACAAGCTTAGATTGATGGGGATCAAGTTGGACTTATTTGATGGGGTGCCATACATCTTTTGGGATAAGAGTTCCTGAAGCAAGCTCCCGAGGTGGAGATGAAGTGGGAAGTCTGTGCCAATGATCTTACACTACAGCACTGGACACTTAACTACTAGGCTTCTATAGGGTCTTATATCTTTGGCGATTAGGCTGTCTTTGAAGGGTTGTCCAGAGAAGGTAGGAGCAACCCCATGGAGATGGTGCCACTTGAGCACGCTTAGACGGTGGGTAAATCTTTGTTACTTCTACATTGACGTGCTTCACTTCTTGTTGTATTAACGGTGGCTTGTGTTTCATTGCAGCACCATAATCAGGTGCTGCTTCAACTAAATAAATATGATGCTACCCGAAAGGAGATAAAGGGCCTTTGGTAAGCATTGGGTAGTGTTGCTAAAGACATGTGAGAGGTAGAGTCTAATAATTATTTGGAGAAATTCTCCAAAGCTAATCGACGCTTGCAGCGTTCTTATGAGTAGGTGGTTGGGCTTCGAGGGTTGCTGATGGATGCAAAGTAGGAGCGGGTGGCTATTAAGTGCGTTTCCAAGAAGGCCGATGACCTGAGAGCTTGACTTAAAGATGAGCAAAGGATTAAAGCTTATTTCTCTTAGAGATTGGACGAGGAAAGGGAAGCCAAGGTCCAAATTGAGAAGGAAAACGTCGAGCTAAAGGCATCAGTTGCCAAGCTATATACTAAGCTGGTGATGAAGGCTTTAGAGTATGAAGGTACCAAAGCCACTTTGCTGAGTTGGTCGGTTTAAAGCTGGGCTAGAATGTCTAAAGGTAAGGCTGGAACGACAAGTCTAAGAACTATAGGGGTAAGTTTCGAAAATGGAGGGGATCATCTCTAAGATGGAGAGTAGGGAGGTCTTTAGCAATGCCGTTACGAAGAAGGCTGTCATTAACTATCGAATGACGGATATGTGGTTGGAGGAGCAGGAAGACCTATCTGTCGATTATACCAGCTATACAAACTGATAGATGCTCACCTACCATCCGAGCCTTAACCTGAGCTTCCTAGATTTCTTAGACTCCCCCACCTTTAAGGAGAAGAGGAGGCCAAAGTGTGAGGGATGGAGGTCACTCAGGCAATTGGCGAAGTTCCAGGTACCTCTTTTGTTGTTAGGGCTGAACAGATTGCTCATACATCCACTCCTCCCTTAATAGCTCGGTAAGCGGTCACTTGGAGGGTACCACTCGTAAAGATTAGGATCAAGGCAATCCTTCTATTGACCCTTATCGGCAACCTCTTACCTCTACTCTAACACAAGGCTAGCCTCCTTAAGAGGCACCGTCGAATTAACACTCCGAGCAAATTAAGGCTTTAAACTTTTCAGAGTTACTAAAGCTAGCTAATCTAAGGTGATAGAGTTTTTTTTTTTTTATATGCATGTATGCCAGGTCAGGATGCCGACTTTAATTATATAGTTTCACAATCAACAAATGAAATTTTGTACTTGCCTCCTCTTATACACTTACTTTTTCTTATTTTGCAAATGGTGTTTCTCCTTACTGAGGTTACTCAAGGGGGGTAGGTTGGTGGCATTCTAACCTACCTGGTAGTAGGTGTTACTCCATGTGAAGAGTTTTTTCCTTTATTGAGGTTACTTAAGGGGTAGGTTGATGGAATTTCAACCTACCTGGTAGTGGGGGTTACTCTATACAAAAGGTGTTTCACCTTACTAAGGTTACCTAAGAAGGTAGGTTAGTGGCGTTTCGACCTACTCAATAATGGAGGTTACTCTGTACGAGGAGTGTTTCTCCTTGTCGAGATTACCCGAAAGGATAGGTTGGTGGTGTTTCAACCTGCTTCACAAATCGTTTGTATGCCTTTTCAATGGCTGGGACAGCAACAGAAACAGGAAGAGAAACAAAGAGAGGTAAACAACTAATTATGATGCAAAGTATTCATTTCATTACTCTGGAAAGATATATACAACAATATGCTAATCAAAATAAAGCTGAAGATTATTAGTATTCCATGTGCGTGGGATGAGCTCGCTGTCCAATTTTTCTAGTCTATATGCTCCGTTGCCCAATCTTTCCTTAACTTTGACTAGATCTTCTCAATTGGGGGCTAGCTTGCCCTGCCCTTCTCATGAACCCGTGGCTTCAAGCTTATGGCACATTAGGTTATCGGTATTGAATTCCTTGTATCTAACCTTCTAATCGTAGTATCAAGTAGCTTGATGTTGGTATGCAGTTACCTAAGCCGTAGCAAGGCCTCTAATTTCCTTAATAGTATTGACTTTAGCTTACAATAGTGACTCATCAAAGGCAGCGTCGAAACTTTGAGTCCAGATATTAAAAAGCTCAATTTTGATGGGGAGGACTGCTTCCGACCTAAACATTAGGTGAAAGGGGGTCTCAGTTGTAGAAGTGCGATGGGTGGTCCCATACCTCTATAGGATATTGGACAGTTCGTTGGCCTAAGAGCTCTGAGATCGGTCTACACGCTTTTTCAAGCTATCCAAGATAATCTGATTAGTTGCCTCAACCTATCCATTTGATTGGGGGCAGGCAACCAAAGTGAAGTGCGGCATAATATGGTGCTTGGCATAGAACCCCCTAAAGTTAGGGTTATCAAATTGATTCCTATTGTTCATAATGATAGCACCGGGGACCCCGAACGAAGAGAAAATGTTGTTTTTAATAAAAGATTCAACACTTCTCTCCATGATCTTTGCCACTGCTTCGGTTTCTACCCACTTCGTGAAGTAGTCGATGACAACAATTATGAACTACCCTCCTAAAGCTTTCGGGAAGGCATCAAGAATACTAATACCCCATTGTACGAATGGCCATGGGCTGGTTAGCAGTTAGAGGTTGGTGCTAGGTGCATAACTGATTAGCACATGCTCTTGGTACTATAGGTACTTTCTGGCTATGGCTTTTGCATCTTGCTTCATGGTAGGCCAATAATACCCAAGTCGTAGTGTTCGAAGGTAGAGGACATAGGACTAGATATGATTGCTGCACACTTCGGCATATAGCTCTTCCATAATGCATAACCCTTCACCTTTTCAAAGGCATCAAAGCAAGGGATGGCTGACTCCCCTGCTATACAAGATGCCACCGACTAATGTATAGTTGGTGGTGTGATACCTAAGCTTCTTTACCTCCTTCCTATCATCTAGGAGTGCGCCTTACTCTAAATAACTCTGGATATCATCCATCTAGCTCAGCTTTGGTGCTATTGTGATTAATTCTAAAACTTCAGCCGAACCTAGAGTTATGCTCTTTTCTAGTAGGTATTTTATAAAGATTTTCTTATCTTTCACTTCGGGCTTCTAAATCCCAGTAGAGGCAAGCTTGGATAGCCAATCTGCTACTAAATTCTTGAGTCAAGGAATTTTCGTGATGTTCTATGAAGGGAATTTAGTTAGAAGGCTCTTCACCTTCCTAAGGCACTTGGCCATTGTGTTGTCCCTAGGCTCGTATTCACCTTGGACTTACTGGATGACAAGCATATAGTTCGAGAACAAACATAGATGTTCGGGACCGATCTCCTTAGCTAACTTAAGGCCAGCGATAAGGGCTTCATATTTAGATTCGTTATTGCTAGACTCAAACTCAAACTCAAACTTAAGGGCATAGCAGATCGTAACTTTATGTAGGTCGGTCAAAATGAGACCCACACCTCCACCCCTCAAGGAGGATAATTCGTCAACTTGGAGAGTCCACACCGGTTTATCATTCCTTAGTGGTGCTTCCTTATCTCTTGTATATTCTACTATGAAGTTAGCTAGCACTTATGCTTTATAAGCCATTCGTAGTTGATACTAGATTCCGCATGCACTCAATTCTATCATATACTTCATCATTTATCTAGATGCATTAGGCTTCTACAACATGGTGCATAGCGGTTGATTTGTGAGTATGATTATTTAGTATACCTGGAAGTAGGGCCTTAGTTGTTATGCTATGCTATGATAACGACAGCCAGGGCAAACTTTTCTACTCAGGTATACTTAACCTCAGGCCTGTAGAGCATATGGTTAACATAGTATACAGGCTTATATACTCTTCCCTCTGCTCTGACCAGGATAGAAGATAGTGCCCGGTCTCTCATAACTAGGTACAAAAATAGGTCCTCCCTATGGACTGGCTTGGAGAAGATTGGTGGGTGCACTAGGAAGTCTTAGAGTTGCTGAAAAGTGACGGTGCACTCCGGAGTCCATTTAAAGAACTCAACACATTTGTCTATGCTCTTCGAGATGAACTTACTCAATGCAACTACCATGCCGGTGAGCTTTTATATGTCTTGGATTAAGGTTAGAGGCTTCATTCCCTTGATAGCAATAATTTTCTCAAGGTTAGCCTCGATACCTCTTTGAGTGACTATGAAGTCAAGGAACTTACCAAATATAACCCCAAAGACACACTTCTAAGGGTTCAATTTCATGTTATATGTGTGCATCTAGTCAAAGGCTTCCTGGAGGTCCTTAAGATGATTGTCTGGCTTCTGGCTCTTGACGATCATGTTATCAACTTACATCTCCATATTGTGTTCAATCTAGGGCTTGTACAGTTTTTTCACAGTTTGTTGGTATGTGGCCCCGGCGATTTTCAAACTGAACAACATTACGGTATAGTAGTACGTGCCATAATTAGTAAGGAAGGAGGTATGGACTTTGTCCTTCGAGTCCATTTTGATCTGGTCGTACCCTGAGAAGGAATTCATAAAGCTTAGTAAGGCATGTCCCAAGGTGGAATTGGCAAGTTAATCGATCTTCGAGAGAAGGAAACAGTCTTTCGAGTAGGCTTTATTGAGGTTGATGTAATTGATACACATTCGCCACTTCCCATTTTTCTTCTTGACTAGCACTGCATTTGCTAGCCAGGTTAGGTACTTTATCTCCCTCACAAAGTTAGCTTTAAGCAACTTCTATACCTCTTCCCTGATTGTAGGCTGCTTCTCTAGAGCAAAATGCCTCTTTTTTTGCTTAACAAGCCATGCTATAGTGTCGATATTAAGACTATAAGTTACCAAGTCCAGCGAGATTCAGGGCATGTCAGATGTCGACCAAGCGAACTTATCTGAATTTGCCCACAAGAGAGCGATGATTTCATTCTTCACTTCAGGTAAGGTTTTAGTCTCGACTCTTGTGGTCTACTCAGGTGAAGGTGTGATCTGGACTCCTTCTATTTTTTCCCGCAATTTGCCTCTCTCGTTGACTTCTCCTGCTGGACGGTCTCTAGAGTAAAGATACCATCTCCTCTAGTGGCTCTGGCGTATAGCTCTTGCAAGAGCCTTTGATCACATCTGCATACTCTTACTCTAATCGGGGTTAGAAATTTAGCCTTTAGATGAAGGGAGGATGCGATCACCTCAAATGCATTCAGGCTTGATATTTCCAAGAGCATATTATGGGAGGAAAGGCAGTCAATCACGAAGAATTCTATTGGTCGTTACATTACATGCTTGTCATCACTAAGTTCCATATCTAACGTGATGATCCCCTTGGCTCAAGCCGTACTTCTGTTGAAGTCAATTAGATTATGGTGGTATGGCTTCATTTTCACTGGTAGCTTTCTCATCCTCTTATAAGTATGGAGGAAAAGTATATTGGTGGAACCGTTAGTGTCTACCATAATCTTTAGGACCACAAAATTTGAGATCCTTGCCCCAATTATCAAGGCATCTTGATGGGGTGTATTAACCCCTTCAAGGTCTTCATTAGAGAAGGAAAGGAGATAGAAGTATCAAACTTTTGTCTCTTCTCTCATACAACCATTACCTCTGATGGGGCATTAACCAAGCTACTAATGCTTAGTTGACACCCAAGGTGTACCTCCCTCCACTGTAATTACATTGATGACGCCGTTGGAGGCATGATCATTGTGGCAGTCATTGTTCTGCTCGATGTGGACATTTTCGGTCCATCACCTCTAAGGTACCCTATCTTCGTCATCATCGGAACAGTTGTTGTTCCTCAAATGGGCTACGTATTTGTTGAATTAGTCTCATTAAATTGCATACTCAATGACATTCTTTAACTAGAGGCACTAGTCGGTAGTGTGGTCATGGTCGTTATGGAATTAGCAGTACTTATTGGAGTTTTGACAACTGGGGTTTTCTTGCATTTTCTATAGGCCCTGAAGCAAATTTCAGTAGTTCACTTCAGAATAGACTTGAGCAATGAGTCTATTCAGGGGGGGTAATATATTCTATATAAATGGGAGGTGAGAGAGAATCTCGCATTGCTCAGTGCTTCTTCTTTCCTGAGCTTTCTCCCTTAGGTCTACTCAGTGCCCTTCTATCGAGACAATCCTTCGCAGACAATCTTTCCTTGTTCTGCTTCCCACCCAACCTTACTCGATTAACATCATGCCTAACACAAATATTGTCCTCCTAATCAATGTATTTCTAGGCTTTAGTCTAGAAGTTAGCTAAGGTCTTGGGCTTGCCTTTCGCAAGCAACCGAAAGAAGTCTCTCAAAGGTCTAATGTCGAGTTAAGTGGTATGAATAGTAACTCCCTCATCTAGTTAAGGGATCTTGACTACAATGTTATTAAACCAAGTTACGTATTTGTGCAGAGATTTCCCTTCACCCTACCTTATGAGGTACAATGATGATATGTCCTTGGATAAGAGCTTGCTAACCCTGAAGTAGAGGCTAAATCTCCATGCGAACTCATCAAAGGAGTTGATAGAATTGTTAGGATGGTGGTTAAATGACGTTTGAGCTGCTTTTCTTTAGGTTTGTGGGAAAGCCTTGTACATTATAGCATCCCCATGAATATGAAGGTTCATGAGTGTACGGAAGTGGAGGAGGTGGTCATTAGGATCACTTGTGCCATCATACTAGTATAGGAAAGGAAGTTTGCTATTGGGAGGCAACACTTCTTCTTGGACGCTTCTAGTGAAAGAGGTCTTATTATTGGCAACCAGCCTGGTGTCGTAAGCGACCTTGCTCCCCTATTGCTCAGAGAGTATCCTCACCAATGCACAGAGCTCATTAAAGTCAGCATCGTTTGTCTAATGAGCTGTTGATTGAGCCCGTACCCCCTACGAGTCGATTACTTGTTTGTTACCAGCTAGAGCTTAATTGTAGGTAGCCATAAACCTTACTGGTTGTTGCTACAATGGGTGATCAAGTTTCTAATCCCTACCATTGTGTTGTAAGTGGTTGTTCTGCTTAGTATGGGCATTCGAAGCTTTAGAGGGGTAAGTTTATGCACTACGCCTCTCTAATTTTTTGAGGTGAGTGTAAAGTAGCCTATTTTGAGCAGTCTACTCCT
Source organism: Lumnitzera racemosa (assembly GCA_024138005.1). Lineage (NCBI taxonomy): Eukaryota > Viridiplantae > Streptophyta > Magnoliopsida > Myrtales > Combretaceae > Lumnitzera > Lumnitzera racemosa. The sequence continues at coordinate 69,527,200 of JAMXBC010000004.1, read as the reverse complement.
TAACTAGCCATTCTATATTCTTCAGGTGCTCCTCCAACGTCGCCCAAGGGAGAGGATGATTGCCCGTGGATCAGTTATTCAGCAACTGGTAGTTCTCTTCCTCATCATAATAAGGTACGATGTTGAGGAATTACTTATAGAAAATGTGTTTAGTGTGTTTGCGGTCTTAAGTATAGGAATTTAGACTTTCCACAAAAACCGCTAAATGTCGTCTCTGAGTATTTGTTGGTAATGATTGGCCTCTACATGTAATAAGCCTAGAAAACAAAACACTGTAAGGGGATACCAGGGTATTGTTTGGAGTGATTACTCTGATGCTTAAATCAATAATGAATTCTTGAAAAATAGAGGGTGCTTTGAAGCAATAGGTAAGCTTAGTATGTAGAATATATAGACACTTACCGTTAGGTAGTGGACTGGTATTTATAAAAATGTGACGCTGGCAATAGGAAGACAGTTAATGGGGAGAGATCTTCTCTCACAAGTAAGGGAGAGTAGGGTCATAGTGTTCGACATGTCCCGCTTATCTCGAAGGTTACTATTAACTTGCTATCTTATCCTTATCTTATGCATTTTAACCGTTTAAGAATTTCTTAAGCTCGATTAATTTAGGCTTAAGGCTTAAGCCTATAGTGACAAGCCTTAAGTACCAAGGCACATCAAATCTGGATGGGTTTGAGGAGCCTATGTCTAAAGAGTCTTGTCAACATTAATTTTTCTTAATTCAGCTCACACATCAAATAAGGTATCTATTGGGTCTAAACCTATCAAAGGGACCTACTTAAAGTCCATTTAAGGGAAGGAGTTATTTCTAGCTATTGATTATCGTTATGATCCTATGGATGAGATCAATGGCCAATTCTTATAAATACCCCTTTTACCTCCTTCATTGGGATAGGAGAGAATTTTGGTACAAATATTGTTATTCTACTGGATTCTTACTTTGAAGGATTAGACACTTAAATAACTTAAGAACAGTCTTGTTCTCTATTAGTTTTTTGAGTTTGATCCCATTGAGCTCTTCCAACCATTATTATAGCACATTCAAATTAAGAAAAGGTTTGTAAATAGGGGACATAGATAACGTACAACTCAAGTCATTTCCTTAGTCACCTGAATGTGACTTGACACGATGTATGCGATCTTCGCATCTGTATCCTCACACCTATAGTATCTTAATATAATCATGGTAAAAATGGTGATTATAGACCAATGTTAGCTAGTAAAATGAAACTTAATGTACCTTTAGGGTGAGTTGATTTTTATGAAGAACTAAAAATAAAACTTTGGAGGGTAAATATAAATTTCATAAGTATTTTGCTAAGGGCTATATGTAACTAGATTTTCATCTTTTTAGTATTTTTTTTTTTGTGGAGAAATTTTTTTTAGTTATTTTGCCAAACAAAATCTCTGAAACTAATACCAAAATGATAGGGAAACGTACATCACAAGTTTTCGGAAATGGATACTTTAAATATTTATTACATTTCTCAAAAAATCAAATGTATAGAAAAGTAAAATATTATTTTATTTAACATCTCAATAAGTGTTCAAAGCATCCATTAACAACCTCTCTTTGAAGTTTATCCTAAGACTATTTTCTACAAAATGAGGCCATAATGTTATAGTATTATGATAAAATTACCTATAACACTTGTGAAGAAAAACATAAATGGATATTTCAAAATCATTTTAGATAAAGCTATAAATCCATCTTGCGATTATCAAAATTTTCAAGATATTTTATAACATCATTATAACATTATTTTATTGCATGTAATATCATCTATTGATTACATGTAACTACATCTTAAGTGAACAACTTTAAAAAAAAATTGGGAAAGTAATTTTAAATGATCTTATAAAATTAGGATTTTAGATGATGTTGTTACATGAAAGCTTCACTGATGTCATACTGCATGTGACATTAGAGAAGCAATATGTAAATGATACTTATAGAGATGACTTAGAAAGAAATGGTTAGGAGGAGAAACAAGTAGTCTCCATAGCTCAAGTACACTTTTGACAAATGAAAGAGCTATTAAGCATCAACCTTAGTAAAATTGATTGAGTGTCGAATCATTCTTCACTTAAGTGTTATCTTCATCTTTGAGAGCAAAGTATTAACAAGATATCATTGTTTCTTTGATCTTTAGAATTTCTAAAATCTATTGAAAAGGTATGGTTGGGTATTTACACACTCTTGGGTTTGATAACAACCATTGGATAACATCAATAATCAATGATCAAAATTAAATTTACTCATTTAAGATTATCCTAGTAAGCTTACTATGAGTCCAAGGCTAGTCACCTACCTTATTGAATGTGTAAGCTTGCATGAGAGAGGTTGAGAGTAGATAGACGTGCCCCATGATTTTTGTTTTGAGTTAACTAAGTTAAATCTCTTTAAGTCATTCCAATTATAAGCCCAACTCTCTAAACCGTGTTATTTAACTCAAAAAGTTAAAGTTTAACCCAATACAAAATTATCCATTTACAAATCCAAATCAGAAGAAAAGTTAAAAACAGTAGCACCAACCAAAAATTTTCTTACAACTCTACTACGATTGGCCATACCGACTTAGGAAAAGAAAAATTGTTAAAGAATCATGCTTCTATGTTCTAAGCTTCGTATAGATATCTACGCGTTACTTCGTGTCTCGAGTCCAACGTTTGGCTTATGGGAAAACGAGCAATTTCTTTACAAATTTCCGACCAAAAATTTGAATGTGATCTGGGAATATTTGATGGTTTGGGTTATTATATTCACAGCAATGGTGGGTTTTTGGAGATTCTGAAATGCATTTTCGAGAATTGATGAGAAGCACAAGGGTCAAGAATCGACATCTTGGTCGTTAGCATTGTCCTAAAAAATTGTAGTATTTGGCTATTACAATGAAACTCTGATTAAATGAAACCAAAAAGACATCTCAAAGTGTTCATTAAGTCAATAAAGCCAACACCAAAAGGGATTCTCTTTGCGTATAACAGCAATTATTTTATTACATCATTGGTTTACGGACAAGGAAGCTTTTTTTTTTTTTTAGATTTATCTCTTGAAGTTTGAGGCCATGTGACCCAACATTGCTTAGGAAACTTTGAGAAATAACGGAGAATAACGGGGATTACTAGAAAATTAGTGACGAACATGGATTAAGTACTACAATTTGGCCTCATTAGTTATAAAATTTGTTCCATCTGTCAGTTTTCCGCGCCGAATGTTTATTTTTCTACCTTTTTTTTTTTTCTGCAGTGAATGTTGAATGTCTATTTAGATCTTGTAATTTTATGAGTAATCCGAGGATAATGACTATGGTCTGTGATGCAAGCTGCTAATTATTCATATATAAAGAAATTGTTTATGCTTAAGACATGACAAAATTTAAAATTAATTAGCAACATGAAGACAGGAGTCGTGATCATTGCATGTTAAGCAATGCATTTTCGTCCAACAAAATGCTTTCATAGTTTGAAAAGACTCCAAGGATGGCACTAACCTAGAAGAAAATTAAACTCAAAATCGTTGATGTATGACCAGCGGCTTGTCTCCATGTTAGACATTGGTAACATGCCGGGACAAATTTTGAGTTTACATTGGGAGTGGAGATGAGCCTACCTTCAACAACTTTAATGCAAAACCAACAACATTTGTTTCGTTCTACTATTAGTACGGTGTAATTATTTTGAGTTGTCCAAAATTATTGTCTGGCGTTAGTATTGGTTTTATATATGTCGACGATCTACGTTTGATTTTGTGTCACCGCGTTGGTGAAGGACGACGCTAATCAACGTCACTTGTAACAAAAATAATATAGTTTGGTACCTCTTTCAGGAAAAAAAAAAAGATTAATCAGTACTAATATATCAAGTATTTTGATTGATAGATGCATATAAGTATCAATTATAATATATGATTTTCAAAATATTTTTCATTCATATTTTTATATATTAAAATTTTATTTATATTTACATATTATTAATCCATCGATCTAGCGTATTGAAACTATTAAAATATTACTCATTTGAGATTCACATAAGCATGAAATTGATTAAAAAAAAAAAAAATCAGAAGCTTTCTAATTTAGGTGAAAAGATTTATAAAGCGTTGTTGATGCGGGTGAAAATGTGTACAACTGAATTGAAATGGAGCTGTGGATGTAAAGGAAAACGAGAGTCTAATCCTAAGTATAAGGACCACATTTGATCTTTGAAGTCGTATTCGGACACCTTTACGGACAATTTGGGTAAAATTGATGCGGTATAATTTGTGGAAAAAAAAAAAAAAAAGGGGTGGGGGGGAATATATTGGCATTTCACACTTGTTCAAATGTGGTCCCGGTGGAAACTCGGGCCGTCAATGTTTAATCCATGCTAATGATAATAGACGAAGTCCGGTTTGTTAAAATTACATAAATGTTTGTAGTTTTTTTGGGTACTAACTCCTCTTCTTTTAGTCCTGTTCTCGGTGGATTTGAGTCTTCTTTTACTTGTCACTAGCTCCTAATTCCAACAACTCTGTAACATTGTATATGTACTATCTGGATCCTTTTATAATTCTTTTTCGATATTTGTTGGCCTCCCACATTTTCTGGCTCGGCTTTTGGTCGGCAGGTTTGGTGACTCGTTAATTCTAGAGGAAGAAAACTCTCCAATTATGATGGTACTGAAAGCGCAATGCCTATGTATTTTGGGGTGCAATATGACTATTTGCAGAGAACTTTGAAGCCCAATGTACGCAAATCTCAGCGAATTCAATTGATGATGGTTGGTTATATGGCCGATTTTAAAAAAAAAAAAAAAAAAAACGAAGAGGAAGAAAGTTAAATCTAAACTTATAGATCTTAATAAATATAGCATTACCCATTCATTCTATACGTTTTAGTTCTTAAATCTACCGATTACTTTTAAATAGAAATATCGAAGAATAAATGTTGGGGGCTCAGCTTTTGCATCCCTTAGAAACATGGTTATGTGATTTTTACAGCACTAGATTAGATAAAAATTTTATTTTATGTTTACTTTGTAATTTTATTTGATAAATAAATAAAAAAATTAGACTGATAGACTAAATAAAATATCTAAATTTTATCATATTTATATCATAATACAAAAATTAAATTCATCAAATAAAAATAATTTGTATTTTCAAAAATACCAATTTATATTATAATATTGAGTTAATTAATATTATTTTTATTAGATATTATAAAAAAATTGTTTATTTTATAATATAAATAATTAATTTTTTAATATAAATTTTGTATTTAGTATTGTATAAATCAAATATAGTACAATAAGCTTGTATGGTTTTTATACTTGTCTTCTTCATTTTTTTTATTTAATTCAATCTTTATAACCAAACATTATCTTAAAATATGTATAAATAAATGAAAAATGAATTTAAAGTGAAATTATTAATTTACAGTTACCGTTCCTATAAACTCTTGCGATACAGTTTGCTCAATTGATAAGTTCTTTGATCAACCCCTACTTTTCTCCAAAAGACTTTCTTAAGGTGGAAATTTGTAGATCTTGAAAATTTCCAAATTATACTAATTACAACAATAGTGGCTTCACTTATGGTGTAAGGGTGGGTTTGTTACTTATGTATTGATTCCATCAATTCGGTTTTGGTCTGTGATCGGATCGCAGTATGTGTTGGGTTTGGTGGGAAGGACTCAGGATGGTGTCACGTCACGGCATGCATGCAACAAAATAAGGGTCAGATTTCAGTAGGGAGAAGCTGGGCCATTAGAGACCAGTAGAATATATGGGGTGCGTCATCCAGATTGTGACTTGTGAACTTTCTTTTTCTAACGGCATTCCACTACGCCATGTTTGTATATACACGAGGTACTTTTGCCTATGGCCTAGTTAGTTTAATATGCTTGAGAAAAGTAATGTACCGTGTACATGTGTTTTTTCAAATGAAATATGGCTATTGATTGATCAGGCGTAGCTGAGAGAAATATTCTTGGTCCTCTGTAAAGGTATTCACGGGGTGGCCATGGTGCGTTCGTACCCGTACCAAGTTCAAGATCAGGATCCGGATCCAGCTTATAGAAAGACTCTAATCCGGATAAGGATCCAATAGATCCTGATAGGTTAAAAAAAAAAAAAAAAAACTAAGTAACAAAAAGTGATAATAATAAAAATAAGCCAAAGTAGCTCAGACTCAGTTTGGCTCTTTCTTTTCTTTATTTTATTGGTATATTGTATTTAATAAGAATAAAATATCAAAATGTTAGAAAAATAATTTTATATATACCGCTTTTCTAAAATTAAACACCAACAAATCTCATTTATCTACCAACTATTTTATTTGTATTTACGAAATTATCCATTAAAATAATTATTTTTAATACATAAAATACATTTTTAAGTTTTTTTTTTTAAAAATACATGAATTTTTATTTTTTAATTCTAAAATTCCAATCATCATTTTTATTATAATAATTATGAAACAAAAATAAATAAGATACTGAGAAGACAGTTTTTCAAACGTCATATTTAAAAAAAAAAAATCGGATAGAATATATGATAGATATAGGGAAAAAAAAAGAAAAAAAGAAAAACCAATCCAAATAGAATCTTAATAGAGCAGCTCCTAGACCTACCTTGAAACCGTGAATGCCACGGTCTCTCATTGGGTCTTCACTTTCAAGATTCGAGAGCCAGTGGATCCACTCAATTTGGAATCAGTAGGTGACCTTGTGCCTTTCTCTAGGTCTCTATAAGATTATTCTCTTTCACTACCTTTAGTTACATATTGTATCGATTACTAATTAATATGTTACATGAGTGTGAAAAAAATGTTAGGAATAGCTTGAAAAGGTACTCATACGATTAGTTGGCATACTGTAATCAAAAGTGAAAGTGAGCAGTTTCGAATATAATCAAATTCAAATTAATCATTACACCATAAATGAATAAGATATAAAGGATAAACTCATCTTAGAGTATCCCTTGATATCAATTTAAAACTTATTTGACTCGCTGGCTTATTTTCTTTAGATCATTTAAATTTGCGCGATGATAAACATCACGACGGTTTGGCACGAAATAAACAACGAAAGATTAAAAAACTAATAAAAAAAGGGTTGGAAACTGAGCAAAGACAAGACAATTAAAAATCTAGCCAGGTCTGAAAAAGTTCATGATGTTTTCGTTATGCAACATTCGTTACATAAAACATGTAAAGGCATTATCGTAGGGTGGATATGTAGGGTTACGAGGAACTAGGAATTATCGTAGCCATGCAGAGTATTAACCAAAAATGTAAAGGCAATCTTATCAGTACTGTCCCAAAAATGAAAGAAGAAGAAAAAAAAAAAAAAAAAAAGAAGCTATTATACATCGCTTCTTGTTAAAAAGTTAAGGTAAAGGAAGCATAGTTATTACAAAGGTATTTTTCTTAATATATATTTCAGAACTTAGGGTCCACTTGACTGCAAATCTCAACTTCAATCTTAATTTTTATGCTCAAACTTATTTGAAAATAATAAATAATTTTAAAGTCGATTCACTTAAACTCACTTTAAATTTAATTTATCTAAAAATAAATTTTATTTTATATAAAATAATATAAATATCTAAATTTGATTCGAGCTAATTAACATTTAAATTTAATTTGAGTCTCATCAAATAAAATATTTCGGAGTTTGAGTTTCATCTAATTATTGCTAAATGGAACTTTTGGTTAAATATAGAATTGAATCCAAATAGCTCAAGGAGCCTTATAGCGTGGCTAGACTCAGAAAAGGTACGGCCTTTCGGCGAATTCTTTAAGTTAGGCCGAACTACTAAAAATCCTCTTCATATGGTTGTTTTAAAAACATCGACAACGACAACTTTAGTTGTTTTAAACAAAGCAAATTTGTTTTTTTAGGATATTCTTTCCGTCAAATTCACCTTTTTGAAAAGAATATAGGAGCGTCAATAAATAAAGTTGAAATGGATCAATCTCATTTCTCCTCTTTCAACAAAGGCTGCTTTTTATGTCTTTTCGTTCTAAGAGAAAGTAGACCAAAGTCATTCTCTTTTCCAGGGAATGTAGCAATCAAAAACGAAAATATCGTCTTGTTTTCTTAAGAAAACAAAGTATATGTCGACCAATAAAGTTTCAGCTATTCGAATATATATTACTCAACATCTTTCTTATAGATAAATAGAGGTCATTAAATAAGAAAATATTTAATAATATTAATATATTATATGAATCGATAAATAATATATAACGATATATAATTTTATATATAAAAATTTATGAATAATTATACATCATTCATTAATTTTCATATATATATTGATACTATTGAATCTTTTTTTTCCCGACATATAAATGATTGATTATACCTTTTAAACACATCTTTGATTGCAAACCCAACCCTAAAAATTAACAAAACAGAAAGAGGAAAAAAAACCTATTCTAAATCATATGATTAAACATAATGTGTAGCACGCCTAGAGATGGTGAACAGGCATGTAAAATCAATGCCTACAGTGGCTCGATTAGATTGGGCAATGTATCTCGAAAAGCAGCAATGGCAGTAGAAAAGGTTCAATATAAACTAATAATGGTAGTTGAATCTTTACCCCATTTAGTACATAATGTGAGAAAACTAACTTTTATCTTTGATTATTTTCCTTCCTTTTATCAATCTTGTCAGACATTATATAAAGAGCTTGTTATGGTCATTTTCACTTTACCCGATTATTTCTCGTTTTCTAGACTCTGATGCACAGAGGTAGATTTAAATTGCTTAAATGATAGACGAGTTTCACATTAAAGTTGAACCATGCACGAACCTGATGATCCTTCGGTGGCCAACCTAGTAGAGATAGCAAGGGCATGGTATTGCGTTTCCAAAGAAACCTCGGAGATAATATGTTGTTACTTAGACCTCCATGATGCAGGACCCAGTCTAAGGAAAACAGTATAACTAGAATCGGAGTGACACATACCGTGGCAGCCTATGAATTAATTTGGGGTGAAACACACATTTACAAACATTAATATATATATAAATATATAAGAATACGAATTACACAAAAAATATTATAAGATTATGAACGTTATATCGCATGTTTTAAATGCGAGATAGTTACAACAAATATGTCACATTTGACAAATGCGATTTAAGGAAAATAGTACAAATTCTATATGGTATTTAGTAAATACGATAAAGGTACCAACATTAAATTGTATTTTTCAAATGTTTTATAAGGTTGTCTGTACATTTGCCTTCCAAGTTTGGGAAACGTAGTCGGCTAACTAAATTGCACTTTTCAAATGCGATATAAAACTGGAGTTCTCCGGTTGGTTTTTGCCCCGTTTATATCGTGCTTATGAAATGTGATATGATAACTAAATTGCACTTTTCAAATGCGATATAAAATTGAAGCGCCAGATAAAATGCTATAGAGTTTATATCACATTTTCCAAGTGCAATGTTATTATAAATAGCAGACCTTATATCACACTTTTTTAATGCGATATAGCTAAATGAAATGTTACATTTTGCTGTATCGCATTTAGCAAATGCAATATAGGCATAGCTTAAAATCAAAACAAACCCACCACCACCCCCACCACCCCCCCCCCCCCCCCCGCTTTCATCAAATCACTCCTCTTTTATCATTTTTGATCAAAATTCAAAAACACTCTGTAATCCCTCAATTCACCCGAACTTCAACATAAACAAATTCCAGTTTAAAGTTCAAAATCGAGTTTCCATAAGCATATTGAACTTCTTATAGGTATTACTAAATAATTATTTCGAATTTTCTTTATAATTTTACAAAATTCACTCAAGCTGACAATGTGTTTGATGAATTGCCATAGAGAGGAACCTTCAACATTTAATGAGTTTCGCACTATACATTCAAGTGGAGCTATCGCATTTGGAGTTGTGCAAGCATCTAATTAAGGTTTGAAACCCAGTTGACAATAAGTTTGGACCCTAGCATTTTGATACAATTCTCATTACATGTCCTTTAATGTGCTGCTCTATTGCATTACATTTATGATGATAGTTAGTAAATATATCATGCTATTATCTTAGCTAAGATTGCTAGGTTATGTATCATATGTCTTAATTAACGATGCTTAAGAATTGCAATTTGTTGATTAGATAGAATTTGCTACTTAACTTTTGTTTTTTTATTATGAATTGGAAAGGTATTACTAATGTATATTTAATTTAATATTTTTGTTGGGTCTTGCTTAAGAAATATATTTGCAAGTGTAAATATTGTCTAAACTTCGTAGATAAATCTAAGTCAATGGAAGGAACAAACAATAGACTCATGAGACTTATTCTAACACCAAAATGATTAGCAACTGCTTTAGCCTGAATGTGGGTGGGAGCCAGTTTCAATAACCGATCTAATAACATCTACGTTGGTCAAGAAAGTAAGACTAGCCTCTGTGTCTACCCTAGTAAGGTTCAACAAAAAGGTGCCAATTTACAACAAAAATACATTGTAGAGAAAGTTTTTGATATTTTGAAGGGATCTTATCTTTATCTACTTATAAATGAGATTGATGGACTAGGTCATACTTTGCAATCTATTGTTCCACTTGCTTCTATATATTGTATGATGTTATGCCTTCATGAAGGAAATGTATGCTTGGATACTTCAAATTGTGCGATCCATATTGTATTATGATCCCTTGTCTCAATTTTCGAAAATAAAAAAAAAAAATGTGAAAATGGATCAAATGGGTTTGACACAAAGTTTGAAGCCTATACAATGTGCTTAAGTTTACAAGTACATATGATCAAGAGGAATCTTACTGTTTTTAGTGACCTAAACTATCAGATAGTGATGTTTGGTTTGTTCGTCTTTTGTTCTTGCTAAGCTAAATTGATGGAGTTTGGCTTTTTTCTTTTTTATCCTTCTATTTTATGTATCAAATCTCTTTTATTACTTCCTCAATAGGAAGCTCTACTAGGCATACTTTACTGAAATTGCTAAAATGATATTTATATGAAGCTTTGATTATAACAAATACCAAAAAGAAAGTCTTGAAATATTTTCCATAAACCAAACATACCCCAAATTACATGTAACTCGAAAGGTTCTATGTAGAATAACATATGTTGATAGAAGTTCTTAAACCAAAAGCACAAGGAAAAAACTAAGACAGCTGGGTAGACCTAATAAGCAGATGTTCCTACACCAAACATGAAACTAGGAGGGAAGTTTTTATCACCTTCTATTGTTTCGTATTTAGTTTTACTAATTTAACTTCTACATAAAAAGGCACTGCACATCTAGGTATGGGTAATATGGTCCAGTAACCATTTATGCATCTCATTCTTAAGCACTTCTTTGTTAGCATTTAGCCCTAGTAATGACTATCTATTGCATTTTGCTCATGGAAACTCAATCCAACTTGAAAAATGGTTTTTTCTAGTCCTCCTAGCATGCATGATTTCCTAAAATGTTGCATATAGCTAGATTAGGAAATATTTGTAGGATAGAAGACCACCATATGAAAGCAAACCATTATTCCTACTTAATTAGCTAATTAAGAATTAGGATCCTACTTAAAAAAAAAAAAAAACAAGAAAGAGAGAGAGAGCTTGCTGTAAAAATCATTACATATTAAAGAAAAAAAAAAACAAAACAAGAGCTTGCTATAAAAATCTCAAGAGAACCATAGACAACCTATTGCCATTGACAGTACTGCAAAAAAAGTAGAAAAGGAAAAATAATTTAATCTGCAGATTCAAGAAATAGATTGTAGTTTCCATTGACAATAAAATGAGGGTTTAAGCAAATGGAGTACACTTTTTTTTTTTAATGTTGGAAGCTATTGTTAGTTTCCTACTAGGAAGTCTACACTATCCCTATAAGATGATACTCAAATGGTGCATATTAGATCCCTTCTTATACTCTCTGATAGGAATCAATCCCTTGGATTGATCACACAAAATCAAGCTAGATGACTCTAAGGACTTACTTGAAGAATACTTGCTAAAAGTCCTATCTGAGATGGAAATTCGTATCCCAACCTCTATGTTTCCTTTTTTGTCGACCTGACTGCTAAGCCTTCACATGTGCCAAACCTACTAAACAGTTGTGTTATAACAGATTATCCGGGCAGATAGCCTTAAGACTACCTAAGCAAGCTCTCGAACCAATAATAGATGTCTGACCCTAGCTCCAGCTAACTACTCTATAGCAAGATTAATTAGGCTCCGACTTAATCCCAATTAAGTTGGCCTTTGACTGCAAATTCCTTTTCTCGTCTACTTTTTATCATATTTCTAATGTCCAACCACCAAATGACATATGTTTTCTAGCACGACATTCCAAAAGGATTCTTTACTTTTCATATTGAATTTTTTTTTGTCTCTTTTACCCTTTTTAGTATGTATTTCATAACCTAATTGTCTTTTCATGCATATAAAGTAACCCTAGTAGATGAGTATATCAACCCCCACTTAATTGTACGTAGATAATTAATCATCAACATCATAATTTAATCAAATTTCCCTTGAACAACCCCAGTGTTCTCATTACTCATCAACTTTTATGTATTCCCTTTACTAAATGGTAGTGGTGAGTAACCCTTTAATTCGCATTGCTAAGTCATATGCGGTGGATTATAGGTCAAGTAGAATCAATTGGTGTGTCGTATCCATTGATAGTTGCCCAGGTTTTGCTACTTTTTTCTTTGTTTTCTTTTCTACTTGCTTCGTTGTGGTGTTTCTCCATGTGTTTGACTTTAGAGACATATCAGCTTCATTAGTATCAAAGTATGGTTTCGAGAGGGAGTGTGCGAAGTTGCAGTGAAGTTTTGATTTATGTTTACTGTTTGTAGATGTTATGTTCCTTCTATAGTTGCTTCATCATATTCGTATGGAGTAAGTTTAGTGTTGTAAGCTGTGTAGTAGAGGTTATTGTGTTGGTAAGAGAAGTTCTTTATCACTATGTTTCTAATTGTTATTTCGCTACGAAAATAAAGCAAGTTTTGTTTGTGTCTTATTTAGGTGATTACTGAGTGTTAAAGTTGTTAGAGTGTGTTAATTGAAGTTTTGGGTAATATAGTAGTAGTATTTTCCATGTATTATTTTGTCGATTTGTTCGAGAAGTATTGTACCATGTCAGATTCAAGTATTTACGGTGTTATTGGTAACTAGAGTAATGATGCTCAGACTGGTCGTGGTCATAATGGTAGTAATACTCTAGGGTTGGTTGATGATAAGCTTGATAGGCACACTAATCTCATTAAGAGCCTAATCACTATAATGCAAGTTAATAGAAAACAACCCTAGGGAGGACAGCATTGTAACCTACTAGAAAATGCTCCTAAGAGATATCAAGGTAACTGAGCTAATCGTCCAGTTCGACCGCTTCGAGTTAGAGGAGTTATAGATTGAGCTACTAGCTGAAGACTCGAGTTGGAGGAGATTGAAGAAGATGATGAGGAGTTAGACGCTGAGGAATATGGTGAGGAAGAAGAAGAGGCTAATTATTATCGAGCATAGGAATGAGGATGCCAAGCCCTTTGAGAACTAGATAATGTCAAGGTCTAAATTTTACCCTTTAGTAGAAGTGGAGATGCAGATGAATACTTGGAGTAGGAAGAGAAGGTTAAGAAGATGTTTGACTATTATGGGTATACACATGCTATCAAGATCTAACTTACTGCGTTGAAGTTTACTAGGTATACTACAATATGGTAGAAAAATTTGACTGCAGCCAGAGTAAGGGATGGAAGGCAAGGAGTAAGGACCTAGGATGAGATGAAAAAGTTATTAAGAGGTAGATTTATACCTGAGACTGATATGAGGCAAGCGCACCTATCAGTTTTAATATATTAAATGTAAGGGAAATACTATAAAATCACCATATAAAATATGTTTAAAATCAGAGTTATCAAACTTCCCCACACTTAAGCATTTGCTTGTCCTCAAGCAAATAAATCAAAATGAAACTTTTAGGACAAGAAACGCTAAACAAAATTTATCACTATTTAAGAAACCGGTGAACAAATATACTTAAACCGAAGAAAAGTAAGAAAATCATTCCCAACTAACTTGCAATAATAAAGTCAACCAATTTCATCTGACCATATTCGAATGCTCCAACAATAATTAATACTAGAGTTCACTAGTTAATTTATGAAAATCAAAGTTTACCCAAGTCATTTAACTAAGGATTCTTAAACTAAAAATTGGATCTAACATCTCATCAACCGAAAAAGAGTCATAAAAATTTTGTCCATTTGACTAAAGTGTATACAACTCTCTCTTCCATCTCACCAAGCACCATAATCTAAAACAAACACATTTTACATCCATCCATCCTCTCATCATCCCCCTAGTTCATGCTTTTGTTGAGAGGTCTTTTGAAATTTACCTTATTTAAGCACAATTGTGTTGGTAGCAAGAAAGAATCTCGCTCTTCTGACTGACCAAGACCGATCCATACAAACTTATTCCTTATATTGATAGTAGGAAAGAACCTTGCTCTTCTGACGGACCAAAGCTGATCCATATCAATTTTTTTTTTCATTTGAATTGGCATTGGGACTCAATCTCACTCTTCTGACGGACCAAGACGAATCCTTACCAATTTTTTCTATTCTTACACTTGTTATTACTTTTGACCTCCAATCATTATGATTTTTCAGGGGTTTCTCAGAAGAAGAGTTTCATTTGTTTGTTTGCTAAAAATTATAAAACTCTTAAAAATTTCTAAGAGAAAAGCATACATAAAAGTAAATTTTAAAAATAACCATGACTAACTCTTAACTAGTGATGTTGCTCCAATCTCAAATCCTAAAATCCTAAGTTAAATAACTCGTAACATTGCCTTCTACAAATTTGACTAATCAATTCTAGTAAAGTATAATAAGATCAATAATAATCAAGATGAAACAGTTAATTTGGCTTAATACCAGTTAATCACCTATTATAAGTTAACTTAAAAAGTAATTGGGTTAAATATGAATAATTGGTTTCCTAAACAGTAACAAATTCATATATATCCCTTCCCCACACTTAATAATGGACATTGTCCTCAATGTACCACAAAAATCAGAGCAGCACGAAAAAAAAAAAAACAGCACAGGAAAAAGTAAACATATGTAATGAAAAGAAACTAATACTTCCCTGCCAGTTGAAAAAAAATGCAAAATGAAGAAGCATCATCATTATTTATAGCGGAGTTCACAAGTCTTGATTAACAAAAGACAACACAAAAAATTTTGGAACTAAGAAGAGTGATCAGAATCTGTTTCCTCAGCCTCCTCATCAAATGATACCTCAGCCATAGTAGCATCATCATCGTCATCATTGGCCTCGACATCCTCATCACTTTCTCCAGCCACCTCATCCTCATCACCCTCATCAGCCTCTTCAGCCTCATCACTTAATAATCAAAAGAAATTTGCAGGCCAAATGGAAAAACGAGGACACACAAGAGTAAAATTGCAAATAACCAAATTGCCTAATCATGAGGAAAAGAGAACAAAATTAAGTAGGAAACTTACTTGGATCAAAATGTGGAATGCAAGAATTATGGAGAGAAGAGGGAGAATAAGAGAGAATATGAGAGAGATATATTTGATTGTGAGTATGTGAAAGGGTGTGTTTAATTTAAATAAACCGGTCGTGTGCAAAATCGTGCGAGTTTGGGCCGATACGGGCTGGGACACGACCGTGTCCCTTGCCCGTGTAACTTACTGTGCGAATTGTGTGGAGTCTGGTCGGATACGGGCTGGGACACGACCGTGTCCCATGCCCGTGTAACATTCTGTGGTCCACTGTGAAATCTGGACGTATACAGGATGGGACACGACCGTGTAACTCTCTGTGTGCAGGTGGGAATTCTGGGTGCACACGGGCTGGGGACACGACTGTGTCCCACGTCCATGTAACTCTCTGTACATGGGCAGTTGTGAAGGTCTGAATGGACACGGGCTGGGACACAACTATATCCCTTGCCCATGTAACTTTTTTTTCCATTTTTTTTCATGAATTTAATTTCAAAATGAAAGAAAATTAAAGAAATAAAAGTAATTAAACTAGAAAAATAAGAAAAAGAAAACTAAAGAGAAGAAGAAGAAGAAAAAAATGAAATTAAAAGGGAAAAGCCTATGACTAAAATTAAAACAAATAAAAGAATCAAAGCAAAGTTAAATAAAAGAAAAATAAAATGAAATAAACTTAAAGAACTAAAGTGTAAGCAAAGTTACACATGGGTTGCCTCCCAAGAAGTGCTATAGTTAACGTCAATAGCTCGACGGGATACGTCTTGTAATTCATGATTCTTCATCCAGGTGGAAATAGAACTCCTCCTGTATCTCGCTTTCGAACTCTCCATACAAGTGTAGATTTACCCTTCGGCCATCGACCTTGCCAATTCCATTTCATTGATGCATAACTTCCATAGTTTCTCTCCTTATCATGCCACTTATCAAATTCATGTAGCCTAAACTTCTTCGTTTTGTTTGCTTTTAGCTTAGATGTGGTTGTCATTGGGGGTTTTGAACTTTTTACCGCAAAGACATGCTCCAAATGATTTCTTGACAGTTTTGGTTCCAAAATTGGTGGCTTCTCTTTGAAAGATTTTAACGTACGATCCTTTGGCTTGTGGAGTGAATCAATTCCCTTCTTATCCATACTAGATTCATGAACTTTTGTTTGAGCTGCCACTTCTGCATGATTGGGGTTAGTCACCAAATTTTCATCTCCCTTTTGCAAGCAATAGCTTGAGGAATCCTTTGCAAGAGTTTCCTGCACACATGTGGATATAACGACATTAGTGGCATTAACATTGTGACTTATGTCCTCTGAGTCAAGAAATTTGTTCGTTGCCTCTGGAGTTTTAAAAACCGTTTCATCATCCACGACCCGTAATATCAACTTATGCTCACTAACATCAAAAACAACCTTAGCAGTGGCTAGGAAGGGTTGACCTAAAATGATTGGCACCTCAATATCTTCATCTATATCAAGTATAACAAAATCCACGGGAAAGATGAATTTGTCTACTTGCACTAAAACATCCTCTATGATGCCTCTAGGGTATGTGATAGACCTATCGGCTAATTGAAGGCTCATGCGCGTTAATTTAGGTTCTCCTAATCCTAGCTTTTTGAACAATTTATACGGCATCAAATTTATACTAGCTCCTAAGTCTGCCAACACATTATCTACTAACAAATTGCCAAGCATACAAGGAATAGTGAAACTCCCTGGATCTTTTAATTTTTGTGGCAGCCTTTTCTGGAGAAGTGCCGAGCATTCCTCGTTCAATGTGACGGTTGTAAGCTCCTCCAACTTCCTCTTGTTTAATAGAAGATCTTTTAAAAATTTCGCATACTTTGGCATCTGCAAGATGACATCAACAAGAGGTAAGTTAATGTGTAATTGTTTGAAAACATCAAGCAATTTACCGAATTCCTTATTCTGATCAGTGTAACTTTGCTTAAGGCGCTGCGGGTAAGGGATGAGAGGCTTGTACTCCTTCACTTTTGGTGATTTCATATTTTCTTTTGATTTTAGTAGCTTTGCATCTTCCTTACGGTTGACTTCCACTTCTTTCTCAACTACTTCATCACCATCCTTCTTCTCCACTTACAATTTTCTATCACTTCTCAAGGTCACTGCATTAACATGTTCCCTAGGATTGACCTCGGTATTCCCTGGCAGTGTCCCTTATTGCCTCTCAGAGATCATTTTTGCAAGTCGACCAATTTGATTCTCAAGGTTACGATTTGAAGCCTCTTGATTCCTTAGCGATGATTCAATGTTGGATAAGCGAGCTTCATTGCCTTGAATATATTTTGTGAGAAGTTCTTCTACACTGAGCTTCTTTCCTTGAGGAAGAGGAGGTGGGAATGATCTTTGAAATCCAGGTGGGCCAAAGTTGGTCTTCTGCTGGCCTTGGTTTTAGTTTCCCCATGAGAAATTGGGGTGATTCCTCCATCTTGGATTGTAAGTGTTGCTGTAAAGGTTATTTTGTTGCTTAGGTAGATTTCTTAGATAATCTACCTGCTCCAGTTGTTCTTGTGCTCCATACCCCTGCATACCAAAATCACTTACATCCGATTGCACTTGTTAAGGGCCAACTGAGAGTGCATCAATCTTCTTACTCAATAGGTCTACCTTGGCTGCCAAAGCAGTAGTTAAGTCCACCTCATAAACTCCTATGGCCTTTTGCTTGGCTCTGGTGCTTTCCCACTGATAATTGTTCATCGCTATTCCTTCAATCAGGTTTTAGGCTTGCTCAGGTGTCTTTGTGTTCAAAGTACCTCCTGCGGATGCGTCAATCATCTGTCTAGTGGATAAATTGAGACCATTGTAGAAAGTCCGAATCTGCATCCATAGTAGAAGACCATGATGTGGGCACCTCCTAAGCAAGTCCTTGAACCGCTCCCAAGTGTCATAAAGCGTCTCCGCTTCCAATTGAGCAAAACAAGAAATATCATTCCGAAGTTTAGCGGTCTTTGCTGGTGGGAAATACTTCTCCAAAAATTTCTTTACCAATTCATTCCAAGTTGAAATTGAATTTCTTGGTAGGGAGTTCAACCATTGTTTTGCTCTTCCCCTCAAGGAGAAAGGGAATAGCTGCAGTTGAATGGCATCATCCGTGGCTCCGTTGATTTTAAAAGTATCACAAATCTCTAGAAAGCTAGAGATGTGGGCATTGGGATTTTCATCTTGGAGACCGTCAAACTGAACATATTGTTGCACCATCTGTATAATGTTAGGTGCAATTCGGAAGTTATTAGCTGCGACGGTTGGCCTTGCGATGCTAGAGTCAGCTCCAATAAATGTAGGCCTTGAATAATCGAACATGGTCTGATTTGCTTCATTCCCGTCGTTCGCCATGTGTGGTGGATCTTCCTGCTCGATGAATTGAGTGTTAGTCTCTTCACCTTCTTCCTTGATTTCAACAATTGACTTGTCGTCAATGGTCGCCACACTCTGTCTAGGTCGTGATTTCAAATTTTGAAGGGCAGTTCTCTCAATTTCAGGATCAAGTTCTACCAAATCTTCCGGGTTACTTCTAGTCATGCACTGCAAGGATAAGAAATATAAAATCAATTGCAGCTCTAGCTAATGAAAAAAAATAATGAAAACAAAATAAAAAAAACGGTTAAAGTAATAAAGCAACTAGTGTTCTTAATATCGAAAATCCCCGGCAGTGGCGCCAAAAACTTGATATGAGGCAAGCGCACCTATCAGTTTTAATATAGTGGACGTGAGTCCGAGTCGATCCCTCAGAGATTTTGAGTACTAATATTAACTTTAGCTTTATTATCTAACCGAAAAATTGTGATAAATTGAATAAATTAAAAATACTAAAATTAACAACTAAACTACTTATGAGACTTAATTACACAAATTAAGAAGCAATAAACTACGAACGACTTCAAGTATGCAATAATGTATTTAGGAATTATTTCCCCTAGTGTTTAACATATAACCTTTTTAAAATATATCCAATTCAATTTCTATTATTCTTGACCGAAGGGATTCACAATTAAAGCTAATATCTTTCTCAAGCATATTAACCCTAATCCTAAATTATTTACCGAAATCTCTTCACTTAGTAATATAATTTAGAATTGCATTAGCGTGTAATGAATTTCCATGCAAACAATCAACTTTTCGGAAGAAACATATATCTTATCTCTAAGTATACATGTAACTCTCTTCAATTATGCTTAGATCTAATTACACATGCAATTTCTCAATTAACATGCATAATATCATATATTGACACTCTAGAAATATCAAACAATAATTAACGACATAATTGAATCAAGAAAAGATAGAAACTTTATTGAAATTATAATTCAATCCAAGGGTTACATGAAACCCTAGGTTCCATAATCCTAAATATTCGAATTCTAAGCTATCATAACGAATCTAAAAACGAGTTTAATAAAAAACGTAAAATAAAGCATAAAAACCCCTCTTGATTTGATGAACAATCTCTCTAATCTTGAAATCGATGTCGTTCTCGCTTCTTGATTAATGTTCTTCTCCAATCTCCTCTCGTCTCTTGTTTCTGTAATGTCTCTCCCTTTTTTTTTTTGAAACCCTAAGATATCCTTTTATATGTGTATTTCAAAGATTCTGTTTTTGTCACCTGACACGGCCTGGGACATGGCCATGTCCCCAGGTCATGTAACTTTATGCACTTAGGCAAATTTTCTGCACAACTTCATAACTTCTTCGTTTGAACTCGGAATTGAGTGAAACTTGATTTCTTTTCTTCTTTTTCAAGCCTAGAACGCGTTTAAACCCTGAAATCAACATTTTACTCAATTAAGTATCAATTTCTTTAAAGAAAACAAAAAATGTAAGGGAAATACTGTAAAATCACCATATGAAATATGTTTAAAATCAGAGTTATCAGAGACATACTTACAAAATACATTTGCAAAGTTGCAAGAGTTTTGCTAAGGAAACCGATCTATTAATGACAATATAAGAGAGTTCCAGATACTTATGATCCGAGCCGACATGGAAGAACTAGAGGCATGCACAGTATTAAGGTTCATTTTTGGGCTTAAATATGAGATTCTCAACATTATGGAAGTGCAAAGGTTTCATACTTTGGATGAGGCAATTAAGATAGCGTAGAGGATAAAAAACAGAGGAGAAGTGCTCTAAACCAACCTAGGACAACATTCTCTCGAGTCCCTGTTCTGCATCAACTTATCCAAGTCGAGCCGATGAAGCCATACCCAGCTGAAGAAAGGAATAACCAACTTGACAATAGTTGAGCAAGTCAGCAAGACAGTAGAACTAAACCAAGGCTAGGCCAACCTCGAGAATATATGAGAGAGGACAGACCTTCGGAAAGGAATAACCGACCTAATGATAACCGAGTAAGTCAGTAGGGTCAAGCAGGACAATAGAACTAAACTAAGGCTAAGCCAATCTCAAGAAAATATGAGAGAGGACAAACCTCCGAAAAGGAATAACCGACCTAACGATAAATGAGCAAGTCAGTAGGGTCAAGCATGATAGTAGAACCAAACTAAGGCCAAGTCGACCTCGAGAATATATGAGAGAGGACAAACCTTCGGATGGAAGACCAGGGAAGTGAAGTGCTTTAAATTCTTAGGCTTTAAGCATATAGTTACTGAATATCCGAACCAACGTATCATGGTGCTCTAAAGAGATGTAGTGGATAATACCAACAAGAGCAAGTTTGAAGAGAAGGATGTTGGAAAAATCAAAGTCAAGGAGGAAGAGGAGACCTGTATCTATGTCGACTAGGGAGAAGTAATGATCCTAATCCTATGACGAATACTGAGTTCCGTGTCAAACTTCGAGGAAGATTAATGAGAAAATTTGTTTCATACTAAATGTATCATCAAAGGACAATTGTGCACCATCATAGGAGATTGAGAAAGCCGTACCAATGTAGTAACATAATCCTTTGTGCTGTGTAGAGGTTAGTTCTATCGACCTAAGCATCCCCAAACTTATAAGTTGCATTATCTTCATGATAAGGGTGCCTTGCACGTGACTAAACAAGTAACAGTACCATTTAGTATTGGAAATGTATACAGGGATGAGATAGTGTACGATGTCATCCCTATGGGAGCTTTACATTTGTTACTTAGAAGACATTGGTTATTTGACTGATGTTTTACTCACGATAGATATAAGAACACCCAAGCCTTTATTAAGGATGAAAAGAAGATTGTACTATAGCCCATGACCCCATCCCAAGTAAATGAGACCCATAATTAGTTTACCCGAGCTAGTAAGAAGAAGGCCTTAGCTATAAGTTAAAGAGAGCTCCAAGCTACTAAGAAGGCCAAAGAGCTTATGTTTCTATTGATTAGAAGATTGCTAGAGATGAGAGATCTCAAGGATGTTTTAGATGAAATCCAAAGGTTGATTGATGGGTTTACTAACTTGTTTCCTGAGGAGCTGCCTAAGGGACTACCCTTAGTCCTAAGCATAGAGTACTGTATTGGCTTGAAGTTAGGCGTCACCCTGTCGAATCGACCTACATATAGAATGAATCTTGAGTATGTTGCCAAGCTGAAAAGATAGTTGGACGAGCTCACAAAGCGAGGTATGTAAGGGAGAGCATAAGCCCTTATGCTGTATTAGCTATGCTCATCCCTAAGAAGGATGGTTCATGGTGCATGTACATCGACAACTGAGCAATTAATCGAATCACTATCAAATATATGTACCTAATACTGAGGCTCGATGACATGTTAAATGAGCTCTATGGTGCCAAAATGTTTTTGAAGATTGATCTGCGAAGTAGTTGCCACCCAATTCACATGAGGCTAAGTAATGAGTGGAAGATAGCCTTCGAGATTAGGCATGGTCTCTATGAATGGTTGGTTATTCCGTTTGGACTTACTAATGCGCCAAGCAAATTCATGAGATTAATGAACCATGTGATGTACCCCTTGATCGAAAGATATATGGTCATGTACTTAAATGACATATTGGTATACAGTACCAACCTGAACAACCATGTTCAATATCTCCGAGCAGTTTTTGATATTTTGCAAATCGAGAAGTTATATGGGAATTTGAAGAAATGCACATTCTATCACAACGAAGTGGTTTTTATTGGGTTTGTAATGTCAAAGGAAGGAATCCAAGCAAATAAGGAGAAGATCCGAGCTATGCTGGAATGGCTGATGTCGAAAAATACTACTAAAGTTCAAAGTTTCATGGCTTAGCTTCTTTCTATAGGCGATTCATTAAAAACTTTAGTACCACAACCATCTCTCTGACCAAGCTGACAAAGAAGAGTGATGGGTTTAAATGGAACGATCAAGTTGAACAAAGCTTCAAGAGATCAGGGAGAAGCTTACCTCTGCCTTTGTCGTATCCCTACCAGATTTTGACAAACCTTTTGAATTGAAATGTGATGCGTCAGGCATTCGAATTGGTGTCATCCTAATAAAAGAACAATGACCCGTCGCCTACCATAAAGAGAAGCTTAGTGGTGCTACCCTAAACTATTTTATGTACGAAAAAAAGTTACACTCTCTTTTTCAAGCCCTTACCATTTAGCAACATTATTTACTACCACGAGAGTTTGTTATTTACACTGACCATAAATCATTGAAGCATCTTAAGAGTCAGAACAAACTCTTAAAGGGAAAAGCCAAGTGGTTGGAGTTTATGGAAGGATTTTCATATGTGATTCAACACAAGAAGGGAAGCACAAATGTGGTCGCCAATACTCTGTCACGTTAACAAACCTTACCGACTACTTTATAGATAAACTTATTGGGATTTTCACTTATTACCGAGCAATATGCTCATGATCCTCATTTTGGTCTTATTGTAGAGAAGTGTAGAGATGGAGTTGTTGTTGGAGGCTATTATGTTCGAGGTAGCTATCTCTTCAAGGAAAGAAGCATAGCGAATTGTTCTACGTATAAGCTGTTGGTTAGGGAAGCTCATAGTAGTAGATTATTTAGTCACTTTGGAGAAACTAAGGTGTCCAATCTGTTGAAGGAAAACTTTTACTAGCTTAGTTTGACCAAGGATATTCATAAGGTAATTAGTAGTTGTGAAGTGTGCTAGCAAGCTAAGGGGAAAAGAAAACCCCATGGAGAATACATGCCCCTACCTATACCAACCTTACCTTAGGCTAACCTCAGCATGAACTTTATCCTAGGGTTGCCCCAAACATTTAGAAGAAAAAGTATCTATATTTGTTGTAGTCGACCGCTTCAACAAAATGGCACACTTTATCCCGTACCATCAAACTAACGATGCTTTATACATTGTTGATATGTTTTTGTAGGAAATTATTCAACTACATGCAGTATCAAAGCCTATTATTTCAGATCAGGACATAAAATTTTTAGGCTATTTTTGGAGAACTCTTTAGAGAAAACTTGGAACTAAACTTGCATTCAGCTCTAATAGCCACTTTCAGACTGATAGCTAAATTGAAGTGGTGAACAAGACACTAGGAAACTTACTCAGAGTTGTCGTAGGAAAGAACTTTTAGGATTGGGATATGTGTTTACCGGTTGTAGAATTCGCATACAACTGAATTGTCCATAGCACTACCGGAAATACCCCATTCGAGGTTATCTATGGCTTCAATTCGACTATCCCCCTAGATATGATTGACACCCTTGTAGTTGCTAAAAGAGAGTCAATCCATAGTTGATCAAGCTTAGGAATTGCAAGAGTGTCATCGGTCTATAACTAGGAAGATTGTCAAGTTAAATCAAAGATAACAAGGGATTGGTAGCCAAGATCACCAAACTATTTCTTTTCATTAGGAGACTTGGTATGGATTCACTTCAGCTAAGAACAATTCTTATACTTGAGACAAAGCAAGCTATCTCCTTAAGCTAATGGTCTATTTAAGGTCTTGAAGAAAGTCAATTGCAACACCTACCAAATTAAGTTACTTGATAACTCTAGTGTCTCTACCACTTTCAATGTGTCCGACATGATTCCTCACCAACTAACAGAGGGCGCTATGAGTGTCCCAAAAGAAGAGATAAAGACTACCTTTGATTTGAAGATAAATCTTTCCCACCCCCAAGAAAATGATAGGAATCAACCTCTTAGACCAATCACACGAAACTGAGCTAGAGAACTCTAAGGACTCACTCGAAGAATACTGGTTAGAAATCCTATCTAAGATAAAATTCCTATCCTAACCTCTGTATTCCCCTTTTCTACCGACATGATTGCTAAGCCTTTGCGTACGCTAGACCTATCGAACAACTATGCTATGATAGAATATGCCGAGTAGATAACCCCAAGACTATCTAAGACGAGCTCTCAAACCAATAATAGATGTTCGACCCTAACCCCAATTAACTACTCTATAGCAAGATTGACTGGGCTTTGACCTAATCCCAATCAAGTTGGCCCTTAACTACAAATTCCTTTTCTTGTCTACTTTGTATCATATTTCTAACATCTAGCCACCGAATGACACTTTTCTTCTAGCACAATATTCCAAAAGGATTCTTTACTTCCCATACTAAATATTCTTTATCTATTTTACCCTTTTTTGTATGTATTGCATAACCTAATTGTAAGAATACCCTTTTTTTTCTTTTCATACATGTAAAGTAACCCTAATTGATGGTTATATAAACTGCTGCTTAATTGGATGTAGACAATCAATCCTCAACATCAGAATTTAATCAAGTTTCCTTTAATCAACCCTAATGTTCTCATTACCCTTCAACTCTTATCTATTCCCTTTAGCAAGGAGTAGTGGTGAGTAACCCTTTAGTTCGAATTGATGAGTCATATCTAGCGGATTGTAGGTTGAGTAAGATCAATTAGTATGTTATATCCATTGATAGCTATAGAGCTTTGCTAGCTTTTTCTTTATTTTCTTTTCTACTTACTTCATTGTGGTGTTTCTCCATATGTCTAGCCTTATAGACGTATCACTCTCTAAGTAGTTTCCATTTGGGATTTTGTCAATTTTAATCTAGCATGCTACTGATACTACATCACGACTTGCTATAACATGAGAAGTGGAATAACATTGCATTTTAAGTCTAAGGAATACAAAGCAGACATATACTTAGATGATGAAAGTGACGCTAATCCATCTTACAAATACCGACATGATTTGTTATAGATTTGTCAATCTATAACAAATCTAAACGTCAAATCCTGTGTATACGCTTGAAATTTGATTTTTATCATGAACTCATGCTTTATGCATATATTGGTTGCCTATATCCATTATAGTTACATTGTAAAATTTACATACATGTACAACATGTTATTTTTTTTTTTGGCAACTACAAAATAACTTTACAATGTAAGTTATGATAGTTGTTATACCAATATAGCTAAAAAAAGTAGTATACCGAATATTACAATGTGACTCCTATTATCAAATGTAGGACTTTTTGTTATGCCATTTTCTATTATCGCAACTAATACAATTGTTATTGGTGTCAATAATAGTGAAAATGGTAGATTATGTCAGGCTCTTAATTTTTGCAAATGGCAAGATTCTAATAGGTCCAGAAGGACCATATTATGATAGGGGACCGATTAAGAACATGAACGTAAAAGTGGATGCCAATTAGTCAAGGCTCTTATATAACATATCTGAGTTGTTGCAAGTAGATCCAAATATAAGAAACATACAAATGTATCATAAACAAACATTTGTATATGGAAATGGATAGAAATAATTCATGTTGAAAGACATTAATAATGACGAAGATGTCAAGTCCCTTATAGATATGGCTAAGACATTTAAAATGACATGCTTTCAACACCTCTACTTCGAAGTCAAAGATCAAGGTACCATGATTCAAGAACAACCAATGATAGTTTAAACAAATACAACTCATCCACTACAAGTATAAGGAACTATGAATGTTCTAGAAAACATCGAAACAACCAATGATTTCTTCATATAGAATGAAGATAATTTACCTATTACTGATGCTCTTGATAGGGAGATAGAGGAGGCACTTGAAGATAGTGATACAAAAGATGAATTAATATATAAAGTAGATTTAGATAATAGCGCCCAGTGGTCCAATTAAACATTAGACAGCTAAATTATCATTTCAGGATTACATTCCATTCCTCAGTAAGATGGACATGGGTTATGGATATATATCATATGAGGATGGTTAGGAAATGAGTTGAAAAAAGGGATGAGATTCAAGACCAAGTTAAACTTAATTTATGTGTTGAAAATGTGGCACATAAAAATTTATTACAACTTCCTAGTGACTGAATCAAATAAGAAAGTATGGAACATCGTTTGTGAGGAGAGGAATACATGCAATTGTAAACAGTGAATTCATGCAATCTAAAAGCACTAGTACATAGACTTTGTAATTACAATTGCTGAAGGCCCATACACTTATATAAGGAGGAGATTCATAAGTGATCATCTATAGTTCGACTAGACATTCATGAGCCAATGTTTTCTTGGCTAAATCAAGAATGATCCAAATGTTAAGATCACTACACTCAGATAGCAAATAGAAGACACATATGGTTATGTAATTTCATGGAGAAAAGTCTAGGGCGCAAAAAGGATAGCCATTGAGAAAATGTATGGAGATTAGGATTAATCATTTGACAAACTGCCTAAATTGATGAATGCAATCCAGAAAACCAATCCAAGAACACTTGTTGCATGGAAATTCCTACACATTTGACAGATTATTTTGGGCATTTGGGCCAAGTATAGAAGCATTCAAACACTACAAAACCATGATCAGTATAAATGGTAATTTTTTATATGGAAAATATGCACACAGCTTGCTAATTGCATATAGTATGAAGGTGCAAATCACATACTCCCTTAGGCATTCATACTAGTTGATAAGGAATCGGGTAAAAACTTAAAATGGTTTATGAAAAAGTTAAAGTAGTACCTCCATGGATTATGTGATGATGATCTCACCTTATATGTTATATCGGACAAACATAAAGGTATAACAAAAGCAATGAAAGATGAGAAGATTGGATGGTAATCACCTTATGCAAAATGGAGAGTGTATATAAGACATGCTACCGTTAACTTCAACATGAAATACGAAAACCACTATTTGAAGAAGTTGGTGACTATAGTAGCTTTCCAAGCATAAGAAAGCAAATTTGAACTCTACATAGAGGAGATAAGAAAGAGGAATGCAGTTGCTCCAAACTATTTTGCAAATATCCCTAGTGAGCTATGAACACGATCACATGATGAGGGATTTATGTATGGTCAAGTGACAACAAATCTCAGTGAGAGCTATAATACAATATTGAGAAGTGCAATGTAATTGCTTGTATCGGCACTAGTTTTGAAGATCTTCTACATCTGTATGGGATATTTCCAAGAAAGACATGATAAGGTAGTTAAGGCTATACGTAAGGGAAAATATTACTCCAAATAGGTTCTCAAGAAGATAGAAAGATGGAGAGAGATAGCTACTCACCACTAGGTAAAAACATTTAACATGAGAATAAGAATATTTGAGGTATAGATGGGAGAATACATGAGTAAATATGGAAGAAAAGGTAGCCGTTACCATAGAATTAACATAAATAACAACATACGCAGTTGTAATAAGCAACAAACATACGAGATACCTTACTTACATGCTTTAATAGCCATGACTCACTCAAAAATAGATCTCATATATAAGATTGAGAGATGGTATCATTAGGAAAATCAAGTAGCTTGTTACCAAACTACCTTCCAACCTTTAGGAGATAAGCACAGGTGGACATATCTAAAAGGAATGCCAAAAATATACCCATTGTATGACAAAGCTAGAAAAGAAGGAAAATTGAGAGCAAGTAGGTATCATAAAGATATGGATCTAAAAGAGAATCCAATGAAAAATTGTTGCATAAGGTATAGAAAACAAGGACATAATATAAGAACATGCTCAGAACAAGGTTAATGCAACTTATGACATGTTTGTCAAATTACTATATATTATGTTCTTGATACATTTCACATAAATAACAAAAAATCTGACATATATTTACCTTTATTCTTATATAGATGGATTCGAGACAAGTATTTAGATCGGTGCTGATACAATAGGATAGATACAGATCTAAGGCTATATGGAGAAGGGAAGTACAAAGAATAAAATTATCGTCTATTCAATTGAATTATATAATTGACTAAAATCTAATGTAATTGAATTTTGCAGGAACATAATCTAGTCAAATGTCACTAAAAAGAGGCATCAATGAAGAATCCTCAAGAGATGAGACATGTATATAATGAAAGGATAGATATATACTTGGAGCAAGTTAGATTCCATAGAGTCGTACACTTGCCATTCATATAGTTGGATTGGGGGACTAATCACGGCATTAGTAGAGAGATAGCAACCAAAGACTCATACGTTCCATATGACTTATATGGAGGTTAGATTAACTATTCAGGATGTTGCAATACAATTTAGTTTGCCCATAAATGGGTAACCAATGATAGGCACCATGATACAAGGCTGGCTAGACCTATGTGAGCATCTACTAAGAGTGATATCGGATACATATTAGATAGTAAGGTAAAAAGTTAGGATGTCTTGGTTCAAGAGTCTTCTATTGATGCATCCACCAGTAAATGTGAATGACATAGTGATCCAGCACTACGAGAGTATTTATATTTTGCATCTTATTAGAGGACTCTTACTTTCATACACATCATCTAGCTACGTGCACTTGATATTCTTACCACTACTAAAAGATTTACAAGTTGCACATAACTACAGCTGGTGATGTAGGCCGAAGCCAAAAATTGAGATGGCTGATCATAGGATGGGTCTAAACTTGCCAAAAGCTTGAAAGAAGGTGATGGGATTGTGTGAAAACAATAAAGATAAAGTAAGCAAACCCACAAATAGCTCCAAGGATGAGAAGCACTAAGGAACTTCTAAGGACATACGATATAACTCGATATGATGCACGAGATAGTCCAGTGAGTTTACTCACCACCTAACCGTACTTAAGGGTTAGGATAAGAGTGAAAAAGAGCAAACATGTAATGTTCACAATAGGAAGAATATTTAATATATTGATGATATCCGATTTCAGATGTGGCTACATGTATAAAGGGTATTTATACCTGCAAAACTAGGGTAACCTATCTTAAAATGAATAGACTAAAAAGAGTGTTCAAAAGGAGTAATATATGAGGAATGATGAAGGGTATGTTGGAAAATACAATAAAAGTGAGTATTCTCTATGGTAGAATTTTGTTACATGGTTACTCAGATACGTACCTCACTGTGGGTGGATGACCTCCTGGCAAAATAGACAATTCTACACAATTAGCTTATTTTTTGCTAAGCTGAGGTGCTAAGCAAGGGTGTTAAGTAAAGGTGCCAATCCAAGGTAGGCTCATCCAAGAAGGAATGATAGCAAATATATGCTAAAGCTCTCGGCTTCTCGACACTAATGTTGCAGAGCTAAGGGTCGACTTGTTCATGGCTAGGCAAATGCATATGAGGGGTTGGGCAATCAATAAAGCTTTTGTTCAATCAATACACAACTTCCAAAAGATGAGGCATTACTTAGCTTGGCGTAAGGAGTTGGTCAGCATAAAAGATTAGCTTGGCTTTTGCAGGAGTTAGTTGGAGTAGGAGGATTCATCTTGTTAATCCTTCAAGGCCTCGAGTCTAACCATGCGTTAGAGGTCCAGTTATCTGATTCTATCATTCCCTCCTGGTTAAGTTGGATTTGGGATCAAATTTGATTAGTCTTTGCTCAATTCTACCTGAAGGTGATAAGGACTGAAGTCAATAATTTTGAAGGTGTTAGAAACCCCATAGTGTTCAGATAGTTTTAGCTTATAGGTATTGTCGTTAATCTTCTGAATGATTTTGAAAAGGGCCTTCCACTCGAGTAGATAGCTTATTGTTCCTCTTGTTCAGGAACCTCTCCTTACTTTAGTTTAGCCATATTAGGTCTCTAGGCTAAAACTATATTGACTTCCTTCCCTTGACCTTTTCTCGTATTTTCTTGGCAGCTTAGTTAATCTATCGAATAACTTTGTCGTAGATGTGTTTTAGGGATTGTGCTCAAGCTCTTACATCAAGGTCTTCTTTTTCGAATATTAGTACAGGGTATGATCGAGGGGTAACTCAGGATTAAAACCATAAACAACTTTGAAGGGGTTTTGCTTAGTGGTGTCATATACTATACGATTGCAAGCGAATTCTACCACAAGCAAACAAACATCCTAATTAGCTAAGTTCTTACCTACTGCAACTTAGAGTAGTGATCCCAAAGAACGATTGACTACCTCAGTTTAGCCATCAATTAAGGGATGACAGAAGTGTTGAATAGCAGTTTAGTCCTCATCTAATGCCATAGAGTCCTCCAAAAATGGTTTAGGAGCTTAGATCTCTATTTGAGACTATACTTCCCAGTACACTATGTAACCAAACAATTTCTTGCAAAAAGAGAGAAGTAATAGTTGAAGCATTATTAGTCTTAGAGTAAGGCACAAAGTATATCATCATATTGAATCTATCCACGATCCCCATCATAGAATCTTTGCCTTGGCCAGTTCTAGGTAATCCAAGGACAAAGTCTATGTTCAGCTTAATCTAAGGTTAAGTCAGGGTAGGTAACAACATTGCTTTCCCTTGCTCAATACAACACTTAGCCCTCTTGCAAGTAACATAACTCTCAAGCACCCGATACATGTCTCATCTCATTCTCGGCCAGAAGAACCACTCTCTCAACAACTAGTATGTCCTTTTCTCCTCAAAATGTCCAGAGATACCACCAGAATGAGCTTCCTTAACAAGTAACTCCCATAAGGAACAAGTTGGCAAACATAACTTTCCACTTCAAAATAGATATCCATCTTTCACATGATACTCATCCACTATTCTTCCTTAGGTACAATGCTTGAATATAGGTTTGAAATGTAGATCTTTAGCATACTATTCTTTGATGCTTGCAAATCCCAACAATTTGGTTTACAACTTGTCAAGAGGACGTGTCTCCTTGATATTGATAGAGCATCTGCAACGATGTTGCTCTTGCCTTATTTGTACCTTATTACAAAGTTGTATCCTTTTAGGAATTCAATCCATCTCTCTTGTTGCTTTAACAACTAGGTATGACTTTTGAGGTACCTCAAAGACTCATGATTGGTATAGATGACAAACTCTCGACATTCTCACTTCCACTTCGTCCACCCTTGCTCTTGCGGGTGCTTTCCTCTAAGGCAGAACGCTCCCCTACCGATGCATTTTTACATACCATAGCTTTGGCAGATTTCTTAGCCCCATTCATCTTCGGAGCAAGAGCATTCGATCAGTGAGCTATTACGAGCCAGAAAAAATACATTAGATCGAATCTATTAGATCTAAATGAAAGAAAGGAAAAGGAATACTTGTTTTTTAGGCTCACCCAATCCTACTAATATGTAGGGTAGTGGAATGAACCATACTTAGAGCACTCGAATAAGGGCTAAGAGTTCTTTGTCATATACAAAGTAGTTTAATTGATGTCCTCTAAGCTTCTCGCTGTGGTAAGTGATTGGTCGTCCTTCTTACACTAAGACAGTGCCTATACTAATGCCTGACGCATCACATTCCAACTAAAACATTTTCTTGAAGTCAAGTAAACCTAATTCAGGTGCAAAAGTCAACCTTGCCTTTACTTCAACAAAACTCGTCTCCTCTCTCTGTCCCTACTTAAATTCAAGGTTCTTCTTCAACAACTCGGTAAAGGGTGCAATAATAGCACTAAAATTTTTAATGAACCATCAATAAAAGGATGCTAGTTTGTAGAAACTCCTCACCTCTACAAGTGGTTGGAGTTGGCCACTTGACGATAGCTCGAATCTTCTCATCATCCACTCACAATCCTCCTCCACCAACTACATAACCTAAAAATACCACTTCCTCCTGATAGAAACAACTCTTCTTAAGATTGCCAAATAATCTCTTGACTTGAAGCATGTTTAGCACAATATAAAGATGTTTACAATGGCTTTCATGGTCGGCACTGTACGTAGGGATATCATCAAAGTACACCACGATGTACTTTCCAATTAGATTTCTTAATACTTGGTTCATTAGACACATGAAAGTGCCCGGGGCATTTGACAAGCCAAAAGGCATTACCATCCACTCGTAGAGTCCATACTAAGTTTTAAATGTAGTTTTCTACTCATCTCTCAGCCTCATCTGGATTTAATAGTAACTAGACTTCAGATCAATCTTATTGAAGACCTTAGCCTAACTCAGTTCATCCAACCTAAGGAAAGGGTGCTAGTACTTGGTGGTAATCTTGTTCATAGCTTAGCTATCAATGCATATTCGCTAAGTTCCATCCTTTTTCGGCACAACGAGCACAGGCATAGTATAGGGTCTGAGGCTCTCCCCCACATATCCTTTATTCAGAAATCATTGACTTGTCTTTAAAGCTTAAAAGCCTGCTTAGGGTTCATCCAATACGCTGGCTTACTTGGAAAGATAGCATCGGGTAATAAGTCGACACAATGTTCAATGACTCGAAGAAGGGGTAAACCTTTGGGCAATTGTTCAAGAAAGAAGTCAACATATTCAATCAACAACTCCTTGATTTCTAGGGGCAGTTCACCCTGATCCTTCAACTCTAATATTTGCCTGACTAACAAGAAGGTCGATATGTTGGCTTTAAAAGCCTCTTAAAGTTCAACTCTGCTTAGCACCAACACTTTCTTTAATCCACAAGTAAGTTTAGCTCGCAAATTGCTAACTTGACTTAGTGTCATAGGGTTCAACATAATCTTCCTTCCATCTTTCTTAAGTACATATGTATTCCTGCATTCATGATGGATAACACTTCGATCATAAAGCCAAGGTTGGCCTAGCAGTACATGTAAGGCATACATGAGCAGTATATTGCAAAGAATTTTATCAAAATAATTTCCAATTAAGATTAATAGCAATACTTGTTGCGTGACATATAGTGCCCCCTTTCCTGTTCAGCTAGTGCAATTTGTACGACTTTGGATGTGTGATAGTCGGTAACTTCAACTTCTTGATCAGGTCGATGGATGCCACATTGGTGCAACTCCCACCATCCACTATGAGCACACATACCCAATCATTCACTTTATAAGTGATGTCGAACAAGTTATCTCTCTACTCTTCTTCATGTGAGGTTCTAAACTCATTGTACGTTGAAAAACTAAGATCAATTGATCCAAGTCCTCAGCAAACACGTCTTCTCCGACCACTTCATTCACCTAAGTGGTCTCCTTCTAGGGAATAGTCTCTTCCTCAAGTTCCTTATCAGTACTATCCACTTTAAGCTTCAAGACATCTCCCTTGATGATCATAACTCATTGATTCAGACACTAAGTAGCCAAGTATCTAAACCCCTGGCATTTAAGGACTTGATTTAGCTTATCTTCCCCCTAAATCCTTATCCCTTTTTGTGTGTTTCGGTTAGCACATCACCATCAAGTCGACCCTTCTATTTAGTCTAGACATCTATTCGCCTAGTTAACTCAATATTTAGTTGAACTTAGTGGCTTCCATGAACAAGTCAACTTGACTTACTAGGTTAGCTCAGCAGTGGTCTGCTCAGCACTCAACTTCTTCTCTACCTCTCCACTAGTTAGGCTATCCTTATAACCTTATCCAATATGGTGAATTGCTGAAGTTCCACAATGTCTTCAACATCGCTTCTTAATCTAATGAGGAATCTGGATACTGTTCGAGCAAACGACCCTTTTACTTCACAACTAATCATAAGTATTTGGAACTCTTGAAGATACTCGTCAACAATTCAGCTTCCCTATCTCAGCTCTTAAAGCTGAGCAAAAGTGGCTTGCAAATAAGTATTCGAAACAAACTTGTTTTTAAGTATCCTTTTCATCTCAAGCTAAGTATTAACCTCTCTGTACCCTTCTCGTCTCCTCATGAAATGAAAATCCTTCAACCACATGGTGGCATATCCTAAGAATCGAATAGCAGCAGTCCTTACCTTCTCTTAGTCCTCATATTGGTAATAATCAAAAACTCACTCAACCTTCTCTTCCTAATCTAAATAATCATTTGTACTTCCAGAACCACTGAAGCTTGGAATCTAAAGCTTCATATGGTCAATAGCTTAAGGTGCTCTAACTTACTCTTGCTCTTCTTCAACATCATCCATATCTCCCAAGTTAATCCTCTATCATACCTATTCTCTTATGTCTCCACCTCAAATATGTTAAGCTGGGTTCTGACCTCTAGCAAGTTTAGTAGCTTATGGGGTGTTCTGCATTCCCTCAGTAGGTCAATAGGCCATTGTATGAACAGCTCTAGTTAAATTAACTAGAAGGTTGGTCACCTCATCAAGTCTCTCGCCGTACTTCTAGGGGTGCCTTAGGATTATTAATCATAGTGAACACCACCAATATTGTCATCCCCCATACTAACATTAACACTTGGGTCTGTTATTTTCTTCGAAAAATTGGTTTCAAACTTCAAATCATAGACCCAACTAACACTATGCCTCCATACTAAACGACACACTTACTCTCCACATAGATGTCTGATTAACCCTTAAATACAACAACTACATAGATGATCAAACTACTATACAGAAATTGCTCTATTTTTGGATTTTGGAAATAAGGTAAAACAGAGTATACTCAAGAACAACCACCACAATCTATTACTTACTCAAACACTTTAACTACTCTCTTCACAAGCTTCACACATAGTACCACCATAAGCACTACTTCATAAAACACAAACATAACTAACCCGAATGAAACCTTTGCTTGGTATAAGATGATGTAGACCAAAGCCTAGAATAGATAAGGCCAGCTACAAGGTAGGTCCAAGCTTACCGAAAGCTTAAAAGAAGGTGATGGGATTGCGCAAAAATAGTAAAGATAAAGTAAGCAAACCTATGAATAGCTCTCAGGATGTAACATACCAAATAAATTTCAAAGACTTATGACACAAGTCAATATGAAGCATGAAATGGTCTAGTGAGTTTACCCACTACCTAGCCTTACATAAGGGTTTAGATATGAGTGAAAAAGAGTAAACAACTAAAGTTCACAATAGGAAGAATATTTAATATATTGATGATATTTGATGTCTAATGCGACTACATATATAAAGGGTATTTAAACCTACCTGCAAAACTAAGGCAACCTACCTAAAATGGAAAAAACCAAAAATGGTAGTGTTTAAAAGGACTAATATACAAGGAATGATGAAGGGTATATTGGAAAATACAACAAAAGTGAGTATTTTGTGCGGGGGAATTCTATCACACAGTTGCTCAGATACGTGGCTCACTGTGGATAGACGACCTCTTAGTAGAATAGACAATTATGTACGATTAACTTGATTTCCACAGAGCTGAGGTGACAAGCAGGGGTACTGAGTAGAGGTGTCAATCTGAGGTAGGCTCATTCGAGAAGGAATGGCAGTAGATATGTGTTGGAGCTCTCAACTTCTTGGCACCAATGTTACCAGGCTGGAGGTTGGCTTATTCATGGTTAAGCAAACGCATGTGAGGGGTTGGGCTGTCAATAAAGCTTTCATTCAGTTGGCACACGACTTCCAAGAGATGAGGAGTTACTCAGCATAGCATAAGGAGTTGGTCGATAGAAGGATCAGCTTGGCTTCTATAGGAGTTGGCAGGAGCAGGGGAATTCGTCTTGTTAGTCTTTCGAGGCCTCGAGCCCAACTGCATGTCAAAGATCCAATAGTCTAATTCTTATCAACCAAGGATCGGCTTGCCTCACATAGTTATACAGATACCTATGTAAAATCGTAGAAGATGGGGCAACAAAGATAGGTAGCACAGCTATACTGATTTGGGTGTGGGCATAGTAAAGATTTCCTCATTGGGTGCCACAAAGGACATACAAATGTGCAGCTCACACCAACCCACTGGCATACCAGTAAGCTAACACATTTGATATAAGATAGACCTTAACTTATGTATTATCTTAATATCGTGAGGCTCTAAACCATCAAACTCCCAAACAAGTATGAATCAATTATTAGTTGTACCATTCAAATTGTTTTTCTACAACTTATATACTGAAATAAATTTATCTTTTGTAGATTTGTTGGATGCCTTATACCTCAGAGATATTAGACGTACTACCTAAGATATACCTAGAAGGGGCTGATAAACGGTTGGCCTGCGTCCCCATGATTTGTTCTACGTCATAAAGTTGCACCAATCAAATAGAGTGATGACATAGTTTGGCAAAGTTCAATGGATCCAAAAAAACTGCAATATGGATCTAAGCAAAATACACATGATGGATCTAAGAAGAAAGTCAAAAGTAGACTAGGCTAGAAAGAATGCAAGATACATCACCCAATGGTAAAATAGGAGGTAGAGATTGGTTCAAATCATACATGATGATACCCTACCTAGTATGGCCTCTCTAGACTACTTTGATTGGTACTCTAGAGTAATACGAAGATATATTCGTCAACTAGGAGCCATATTGGTCACATCGGTAAGTTTTATATAATGAATAATGAAATATAATTAAAATTCAATACCATAGTAATCAAAACTAACATAATCACATTTAAAAAAATGTAGTCTGATACATTGACGTGAGTAGAAGGGAGTATGAATACATAGGACATCTATGCCTTAGCTGTTGTAGTGATGTGTCTAAGAACTCAATAATTACTGGGACTTACCATAAGAGATGGGAACTAAATGAGTCCTTCAAGATATTGAAGAAAATAAAATGGAGTGGTCGGAAAAACAGAATGTAGTAGCTTATGTGAACCTGTTCAAAGGATGTGACTCATCAATGAAAACAACAAGACTTAACACTCCAATTATTGTAACACACAAGCTAATGTCAAGGTCTACTTGCCACTAATCTCGAGCTACTAGGCAAGATTAGATAAGAATGTAAGAAAAAATACTTAGAGAGGAATATATCATAAGAACAAGTATATTCAATATCTAAAGGGGGGTGTCTCTATTAGCTACAATAAAAAGGGACTATTTATATTAAGTTCCTATGGTAACATTACAATTCAAGAAAATTACAAAAAAAAAAAAAGAATAACGAGAAAAGGATTCGTAGTATGTACATAAGGGGTAAATAGGACAAATGACAAAAAAGAATAATAGTACAATGTCAGAAAAGTGATAAACAGGTGGCAACATGTTAATGGGTTCATACTAGGAAATCTTTAGGCATAGCAACTAAACTGGGTTCATAGTACGGCATTTGGGGATGGAAATATCACAAGTTGTTGAGACGAATGTAGGGTACTACTATGTAATTATAGTAATAGTAGTAATAGTAGGCCGAAAAGGGAGGCATCAGCGTGTAAGGGCCTAAGCCTCAACACTCGGCAAGTTGACCTCAACATATGAAGGTCTAGGTGGTTGGAACAAGGCTTGATGAGTGTAGTCCTTAGCCTTAGAACTCAACAAGTTGGACTCAGAAAATGAGTTATCAACATCGGCATAGGTAATAAAATAGAGGAGGTTATGGCTAAACTAAGCTCTTAAGGAGTTTGCCCATCGTTCTTCTGTATATTATGTCTTGTCCTCAGTGGTCTAATGGAAGATAATCCTTTTAGTGAGAGATTGAAGGCCTCGAAAGCACATGCAAGTAAGAGGGCCGAAGGTTGTTAGTTCATCATGTAGGCAGGCACATATTGGACATATATAGAGGTATTAGACTGGATGATTTAGCTCAGTAAGAGTAACAACTCAAAGACCAGTCAACCAGATAGAGAAGACGAGACCGTAACTAAAGACAAGGATGAGGACAAGGTTGAGCTCAAGATTGACAACCATAATTGCAGGATAGATCTCTGACTCTTATAGCAAATGTAGATATATAGGCTCCGCTTGATAATGTTGCAGATTTACTTACCTCTAATGCTCCTGGTGCTAATCCTCCTACAAATAATCCTCCAACAATAGATCCACCTATTACTAATGTTCCTATTGCCAATTCTTCGACGGTTAATCCACTAGTAGTAGATCCATTGAAATAAGCTCTAACGGATCGTATTATAAATGACACACCATCATTTTTATTGCTGACACCAGAGATGACTGTGTCGTCTTCATCAGTCGTCACTCCCCTTGCTCCTACTAGACCAATACGTCCAGTTCCACCAAATATGGGGAAGGAAGCCACACAAGCAACTATTAATTAATAAAATTTATACTTATAATGAAAAATTGTTATTTGTATAATATTTTGATCACTAATTCAATTTATTTATATATTGCAAATTGAGCCTTGAGAATTTCAAAGCAATTACATAAATCATCAAATACATCACAAGCTGAAGGAAGTACCCAAAAAAAAAAGGAAACATAAATAGATATTGTATAGTTGCTTTTGTATATGATTAAAATAAAAAAAAATTGTAATCTTTATTGGTTACTGCAAATGATATGTATATGTTTTTGCTTTATATTGCATATAGTGTCTAATAAATAACAAGAATGAAAAATACAATAACAAAAGTAAAAAATATAAAGCTAAAATTGTATATTTATTTTAAATATAAAAAATCCAATATCATTCTATTTATGAAATAAGTTTCAAACAAATTTTTTGTCAAACAACTTATAAATAAAGTTAGAAAACAATCTCAGTAGGATACTATTATAAAAAAATAAGTACTAAGATGATAAAGTTGCATTTTGAAAATGTGATACTAGTACGATGATATGCATTACTAGTAAGAGTGTTGGATATTTAAGATGCGACACTAGTGATATCGTACGTGTCACATCTTAAAGATGTGATACTCTTCCAATTAGCTATGCTAGATGCAACATAGTGTTGGTAATTTTTTTTTACAATTTATATTTTGGTAATTTTTTTAAATTTTGTTTGTAAACAAGTAATTTTCTCATTGATTAGCATTATTTCAAGTAATTGTGGGCCTCTAATGGGCTACTTAGAGAAAAAAAAAAAACACCTTGAGATATATATCACATATGCTTCTTTACAAATAGCAAATGGTAAGAATAAGGTTTGTTTAAATGTGCAAAAGTTATTAACTTCAAAAGTGATATACTTTATCACCTAATATCAAAGAGCCTTCGTAATTTCAAAAGAAAAGATGGGTTTAAATGTGAAATTTTGAGCCTTGATGTTAGTTATAAATAAGGTGTTAGCAATGAAGGATGTAGGTACCTTCTATTTTGATAGCAATTCAAGGGATTTTTATGCGGTGTTATAGGTGGAAGGAAGCTCTTAAGGTCATCATGTTAAGTTTATTTGTGCACGCATACAGTATTTTGTTTGATGACGACTGCATCAAACCTCAATAAGGAACCAAAATAAACCTAATATGTGAAGATCTTTGAATTGCGTAGCAAATTGAGTGAAGGAACTAGACAAATTTGGATCAAACCATATAACAATCCATATGTCAGATAATATTTCATCGTTATAGCATCCTACCATATAACATTACTAACTACTATTTTCAAAGATAATGTGTAGATTTGCGTGGGAAGAACCCTGATTAGACATAATGGAAACTTATAGAAGAGGTTATTATGGGGCGATTTTTAGTATGTGAAAACAAGAAGTCTTGAATCAAGGTAGGCTAAGAAAACACTAACATGCAACAAGGTAATGGAAATCAAGTTCTTAACTAGAACACAAATAAAGGTAGATCAAATTTTGAAGAATTCAGTTATGGAAGATAAGCAGAAGTTTTTAGGATGCTTCTTGGTCCATAATATCAACTTAATTAGAAGCTTGCTTTAGCCAAAAGATGATGAAAGTTATGATAATGTTGATTTTCATCAAAAGACTAGAGGAGACTCTAATTGTAATCTAATTACTAGTTTTGATGCCAAGATAGATTCTCAGGTTCCATGACGTTATGAATTGATCAAGGAACATGCAAAGAAAAAGATTTAAAACAGAATACTCCTCGGGCCATTTTTGGAAGTTACTTTTATACTAAGGAAATTGAAAGAATTTATCAAGAAGATGCTAAAAGATGTCATGACGGTAATTCGTAGTCTAATTTTATTTATTTTCTTAGTCAGTTACTTTTTAACTTATTTATGATTTAGTTTTCTTTAGTGTTATTTCTATTCGTAAAATTGCTTGACCATAAATAGTTGATGCAATTCTATGAGCTAGAGTTAGTGAATGAATATTTTTTAACCCCACATTGTGTGAGATTCTCTCATGCAATACTTTTTGCACTGATAAATCTTTTAAGAGATTATGGTGAGAAAAACATAAATCTTACTAATTCATAGGATTATTAGCAAGTAGAGGTTTCTTGTCCCATGCCTTGATGATATGTTAGATGAAATGCATAATGTTAACTCAAAGATAAATTTGAAGAGTGACTATCACATGAGGCTTGGAGATAAGTGGAAAACTGTAGTCAAGATGAAACATTGTTTGTACAAGTAGATAGTCATGCCATTTCGCTTGATGAATGCATCAAGTACATGCCGAGATATTAATAGCCATCAAAAGCACTTGCATTCTATATTCATGACTCTGAGAATTGGGAAGTTCTGCGGAAACTCGATGAATTGAGAAGTTTGTTATGGTTTACTATGATGATATTGATGGGTTTGTTGTGTTTGAAGGAAGAGTTATCATATATCTAGAAAAGGTAAAAGCTATTTTGGGTTGCCCTACTCCTAGGTCAGTAGTAGAGATTGTAAGCTTTTATGGACTTACTTCTTTTTACACAAGGTTTATCATAAACTTCAATACCACTGCAGCTTTGTAGACGAAACTTACAAA
Source organism: Lumnitzera racemosa (assembly GCA_024138005.1). Taxonomy (NCBI): domain Eukaryota; kingdom Viridiplantae; phylum Streptophyta; class Magnoliopsida; order Myrtales; family Combretaceae; genus Lumnitzera; species Lumnitzera racemosa. The sequence goes on along the minus strand of JAMXBC010000004.1, from coordinate 69,485,989 downwards.
GAAGAATGTAGAATTCAAGTGGAAATGTAAATGCGTACAAAATTTTTTAAGAGATTAACTGGAAACTTACTTCTACTCTTGTATTGATCTCATTTGATTTTACAGGGACATTTAAACTTGAATGTGATGCATTTGGCTTTAGAATTAAGGTGGTTTGATGTAAGACAAGTAACCTATTACTTACTTTATTAAGAAATTGAGTGAAATAGCACTTAACCGTTTTGTACATGATAAGGAACTCTAGTCTCAAGTTAGAATACTGATAGTTTCACAGCAAGATTCACTTCCTAAAGAAATTGTAATTTATATTGATCATGAATCTCTAACGTACTTAAAGTTTAGTTAAAGAAGTTATCTTGAGGTTAAGGGAAATGGGCATAGTTTTTTTTAAAGGTTTAATTATGTAATCAATTATAAGAAGCGAATGCTAATGTCATTATTGATGCCTTCTCTAGAAGGTATACCTTGATCAAAACATTACAATCTAAGTTGATTACTTTTAGTTTGTTCAAAGAGCAGTATATGAGAGATTTGTTTTTCAGGCCAATTATGGCAAGATGTAAAGAGGGGAGGATTGTTGATAATTATTACATGGTGGATGGTTACTTGATTTGGAAATTGAAATAGTGTATACTGTTGGGTTATGTAAGGCAGTTGCTAATGAAGGAGGCATATGCTGAAGCATTATCTGAACAGTTTAGAGAGAAGAGGACATGTGAATTATTAAAAAAAAAATTATAATTTACCTAATACGATGAAGGATGCCCATATTACAATTGAAAGAAGTACGACTTATCTTAAAGCTAAGAATCAGCTGGAAGCTTTTAGAAAATTTATACCACACCTATCTCATCAAGTTATGAGTAAACATTAGTGTAGATTTTGTTCTGAGATTGATAAGAACAACAAGTGGAAAGGATTTTATCTTGGTTGTTGTTGACAAATCTAGCAAAATGTCACACTTCATTCCATTTCTAACCTCTTTTTTTTTTTAGCTAAAGGTGGACATATTGTACGGAGTTTCTTAAAGCATTATTTGTGATTGTGATGTTAAGTTTTTTATTTATTTTTGGAAAACTTAATTGAACATTCAAGAAGTAAATTGATGCTTAATACTCTCTATCACCCTCAAATAGATGGACGAACATAAGTTATTAATCATATAATTAGAGCCTTACTTAGAGTGACAATGGGGAAATTTTTAGTAGATTCGAATGAATACTTACCTATTATAGAGTTCACTTACAATGGATCTACTCATAGTTCCTTAAAGAAATCACTATTTGAAGTTGTATATGAATATAATATTACTACTCCGTTTAGTATCTGTCATAGCTTCTAAGCATGAAAGTATAAGTAAAGTAGATAGGCTTAAGGAGATTCAAAAGTTACATCAGAAGGTGGTTAAACAACAAAAGAAGATGTTGGTGAAGCATAAATAATATTAAGATAGAGGAAGAAAATGAAAGAAACTTTAGCCAAGGGATTTATTATAGTTATATTTAAAAAGAAAGGTTTCTTAATTAGAGATAGAGACAGAAAAAGTTGGCACATGGAGCTAATAGTCCATTCAAGATCCTTAAGAAGGTTTATGACAACCATTGTCGATTAGAATTACTATATGTATTTGAGGGGTCTCTATTACATTCAATGTTGCATATTTTCCAACCTATAGTCTAGAATGAGGGGAAGACTTTATAGAAGTTGTGTTAGATTTGAGACCAAATCTTCATTAACCCTAGAGAAACAATGCAAATCAAGTTCTGAATTGGAATATAAAGGTAGATCGATGACTTGAGCCAAGACAAAGGGTTTGAATCATCTAGTGGATTAGATTTTGAAGAATTTAGTCATTAAGAACGAGTATAGGTTTTTGAAAGGCTTCTAGGTCCATAATCATGACTTAGGAAAAAAGCTTACATCAATTGAAAGGTAAATGAAATTGTAATAAAGTTGTTTGATTAGAAAACCATGGGAGACTAATTGTAATCCAATTGTTGGTTCTAATGGTGAGATGAATTCTGATGATCATTGGAGAGCCGATTGCTTAAAAAGTGTGTTAAGAAAAAGATTTGAAAGAGAACATTTTTTAGACCATTTATGGAAGTTACTTTTATACCAACAAAATTAGGGGAAGTTATCAAAAAAAGTTGGAAGATACCATGAATATATTTCTTCGTCTAATTTTACTTTCCTAGTTAATTACTTTCTTATTTAGTCATGATGTAGTTTCTTTTAAAGTTATTTCTACTCATGCTGCTAAACTATAAATAGTTGATCTAATCTTATGGGCAAGAAGTTGATGAATAATATTTTTCTCCTACATTGTGTAAGATTCTCTCACGTAATACCTGTTGTTCTTATTAATCTTTTGAGAGATTGTGACAAGCAAACCATAGAACTTACTTTTGCATCATACCAAGTAGATTATGTATAGTTTGATCTTCCCTTGATGTATCATATCCATCTAAGGAGTTGTCCATATCCCTTTACTTTTCATTTTGTCTTTTAATTGAAAGTCATAGATAACCCTTATTCATTTAGATCTACTAGCTAAAATCTCCCTAAATCTATACTTTAATCTCTTATTCATAATTTGGCTTAGTGGTTGCTGGTCCTAAGTGCTTCTTTAGAGAGATCTAGATCATGTGATCCGATTTTGTAGACTTAAGCATATCATAAGTATGTCCTATGTTAATTGTAGTAGTAAATAAGGAGATATGCTAAAGCTCCTCCAAAGGCTCACCTTACAAATCTTATGTAGACTATGAATAATGTCATGGCCTAACTCAAGGCAAGGAGTGGTAACAATCCCACCGTATAAACCTACCTATGCTAAAAGCTATCCCCCTTAGCTGCTAACGTAGGTATAGTCTACATAAGATGAACAACAACTCAATCAGCCTTAAAACAGTCAAATGGGTACTTATGATATATGGTACCTGTGGAGTAACTCTTTACAAAATATAGTTTTCCATATATACAGATAGTTTAAGTCCTTACATAGGTTTTTATATACATCACAAGTTTTAAAACTTTTAAAAGTACTTTACAACACCATAAGAAGACCTCACTATAAAACATAGATACATCAGCTAGCCAACGAAAACTATAAGGCCTCCTAGGAAGGCTTTATAGCCCTCTCATAAAAGGAAAAAAAAAACATCTTGAACATTTATCCATTCATTAATCTTCAACTTCTCACTTCTCAACCGGTCAGAACTAATCTATGGATTACTATAACGAAGCATTCTCGAGTACTATTCCATACTTATAAAACAATCTATTAGGATATGAGCTCAACTAACTTAGTAAGAAAGAACGAAGTTATAAGAATGCATTAATAAACATGGTTGTTCAATCTTTATTTAAATGCAAAGCAACAGACAAATGATAGAGCATCCCATAATGTTGAACAGGTTCATTGTGAAGTTAGAGTAATTTTATCCACTCTAACTTGGATTTTGAAGAGTTTCGATGCAACATTATCAAACTAAATCTAGGCTTGTGCAATGAAGAATACCTTCTTCCCTAAACAACATTTGAACCATGGATCCTAACCTTACCAAAACCCCCTTTCCCGTCACTTAGTTCAACTAAGGGTGGGAAAATGACCATTTCTACTATCCTTAATGAATGTATTGGTATTTAGTCTTATAACATAATCATTACCCCTATTGGGTTTTTGTGAATGTCAAGTTAGGTCTTAGTTGTCTTAAGATTAGTTTAGACTATAAAGTGAGCAACTAAGTTCATACATACAATACATATTATGCTCAAGCAAAAAATAACATGCAGAGTTCACTCCTAACCATCAATTAGTAACACAAACACACACATGGTACATGCACAAACAATCTAACTACAACCACAAACACAAACAAGCACTCTTAATTCTCCAAGTATCTTGATATGATACTCCAATATACTATTTAAGTATCAATCCCAACTTACCTGATGTCAACTCAAGTTAACCTTACTTCTCATGCTCAATCTATTGTTATATGATTTTTGGATGAAATCTCACTCCTACAAAACATAGAGAACTAGAAGGTACCGAGGTTAGTCCAGTGTAGCCACTCTGATGCCTAAGTTAGTAAATGTATTTAAGAGAAGATTGATGAATAGTTATGGATCATAAGAGAGTTCTTACAGTACTTTTTCTCTATAATTGTAGGCAAATATCAAGTATCTAAAGTAGCAGTTAATTATTGATCATGACACACATGGAAACCTCATAATTAAGTACATGCTAAAAATATAGGAGTGATTGATGGTTATGTAATGAAACTGTACTAGACGATAATCATTCATACCCCTTTTACTAAGTTCAAATTAGACATGAATCTATCTTAATCGGTGTATGTTGAGAACTAAGTTACTTAACTTTTTGTTAGTTGAATGGTCGAGTGAATTCAAGAGATTAAATTTGACTATCAACATTTTCCCCCTAAGGTCTCTTGGTCAGGAACTTGACTTATGGGAGTAAATAAAGCTTAAGGTTCTATTAATAGGGTTAAAGTGTAAAAAGCTAAACTTCCCAAATGTTGAGTAATGTGGGAAGTATGTTGATTTTCATTTAGAGCACAACAAATCGTATCCTAACCGATGAGTTGCAACTATTCAAATTTCCTACCTATCCAAAAAACTAAGTGGTAACACATACAACAACTGTAACTCTAGCCAGAATTATACTAGATGGGCTAATAACTGTTAGAGCAACAACAACTGTCGAAACCCTATATCAAAACACATGTCAAAAATCTATACTACACCATCTAATTAGCGTATCATTCCTATCAAAACCATATTAGGGTTACGAGGGCAAATTGCTCATATATAAGGAATTTTCAATATTGAGAGAAGATTTCCTTCCTTCATTTTCATCTATATCCATAAGCTTTGATCTTGCCTTCATCTTCAAAATTCTCAAAAATTTTGTAGCTTTTATCATATAGCTAGAATTAGGTATGGTTCAAAACATAATTCGTTGACTTGTTCTTTCAGATTTCGAAGCAACTGAGACCAAGGTTACCTCTCCCCCCTAGAAAAGGAACAAGACAGTGTGTTCCTAAAGTAATAAGACAGTGTGTTCCTAAAGTAACTCGATTGACAATGTGGTGGAGTAGTGGGACAAACTTGCCCGAATTAGATCTCTCACAACAGATACCTATCGAGATGATAAAGAAGGAAGATCTATAGCCAGGTATTTGTATAACAACATAGTTTACTTTAGTAATTCTCTAGACAGAGTAGCAAATGCTACTAATAATGTTCTTATATCAAAATATAATAAATATTGGCAAGATCTTCCTAAGGTATGGAATTTACGGAGGCTGAGAGACGAGGAAAGGGTGTGCTTTCCAAGGGAGCGTAAGTTTCATATTGATTTGAAGTATTTGAACTTTGGACTACGCTAAGCATGTTTTCGCCAAACAATTACCAGCTTCTCATAGCTTTCGAGATAGTTTGCAAAGAGGTCGAGGTTAGGGCTACACCTCAATTATTTAGGTATTTCTTTACAATAAGGAGGCAACCTGAAAGTTGATACTTTGCAGCCGCTAGGCATGGGCGAAAATTCATGGATAGATTGGAGTCTAAGATCCATAAGTGGCACAATAATTTTGTTTTTATTATATCGAACGAAGAATTGGACTTCTTGACTCAATAGACTTAACCTATCCATACGAAAGATATTGGGTTGATGGCGAATGATGTCGTTGATGAGAATTAGCCTCTGACTATATCCAAGCTAAGGTAGACCTTCTCAAATCCAAGGCTTATCAATGCTTGTTGAAGCTGAACTGAAGCTAGAAGGACAAGAGGGAGGAAGATAAATACGCGGCATCAAGTTTATAGCCAGCAGAGGTACCAAGATACCACAAGATCGAGTACTCGAGACTAAAGAACCACTCGGCACAGCATCAAGAAACTCATGCCAACTGATTCTAGGACTCGGTGATTATGGGCTAACCTTTATGGTGTCTTAGCTAAACACTGCAAGACTTTAGGGACTCCTTCCCCAACTAGCATATCCAACTACCAACCCCTTCCGATTCGGATACTATTCCTTTCAGGACATGTCGAGTGACAGCATGCAGACTCCCCTTGTAAGATGTACAGTTTTGTATTCTTATACACGTTTCCCTTTATTTTATTTATGAGCCCAACTCTTTAGGGTTTAAGACCTTATACGTTATTTACAGTTTTGCCACTAGGATTTAGGACTTGCTATAAAAAGCAACATCTCTAAACATAAAAAAGATACAGAGACGTTAATATGCGAAATCAGATAGAAAAGTATATTCCTGCTATTAGAATCTTTTCCCTTTTTTAAGTAAGGTTACTTTTGTACTAGCATTTGTCGGATTATAGAGTATAGATTAAGCTCTTTAATCTCTCTCACATTCATATTGATCTTGACCTTGAGATTGTAGCAAACCCCTTCATTTAAACCGGCTAGTGAGTTGCATCTAACCTTCATTTGAATCTAGAGCAACATTTAGTGTTTGTGAGTTATATCGAACCCTATTTCGAGCTCAAACCCCTGATTGTGTTTGTGTATTGGTGCGTGATATCCATTAACATTCACCATCAAAACCTTCCTGTTCTTCATACCCATTTCTTTTAGAATCCTGAATACCCATTATAGGTTCCCGACCCACTGTTGTCGATCTATATCAGCCACCGCAATAAAAAAGACTTAAAAGAGAAGAAAAAATAAATTTTTTTTTCTAGGACGCCAAGAGAATAATAAAGCAATATGAAAATGGAAAGCCAATCTTCTCCCAAAAAGAAGGTATGCTACTGAGTAATTTTCATTATGAGTAAAGCTATAAGAGGAAAGTCATTCTCATGATTTAAGGGAAGAATAATTTAACCTTTGAGCTTTGCTTGGCATAAAACATGTAAGTCCTTGGTTCCTCTAGTTTCATTGTTAATATATTTACCTTTCATTGCAGACATAGGCCCAAGCGATGTAGATCCTAGCAAGGCCGACAAATGAGGAAGTGCCAAGGTAAGCATGACTTAGCTAGTTGCTTTAAGGAAATCTACATAAGAGAAAGAGGTAAAGTAAGTAGCAAACTAGCAAAAGGCATCCCATCTAACCGACAAGCGACAAGGGAGTGAAAAGCCTAAGGTCACTAAGGCTGTACAAGTTGAAGTGATTCCACCAGTCAAAAGTATTTCTCCAGCTAAAGAGACAAGAGATTATGGCTGAGATATCAGTGTTTACATCTAGGCTAAAATCACCCATCATGAGGTTGCCAAGGGGTCATCACTCCAAGTGGATATTATGTTGGGTACTAACAGAAGAATTGTTGGCCAACCTCTGTTTAAGAGATCCAAGACTTTAGATGAAAGGATGAAAGATGAAGGAGACCATGAGGAACAAAGCTCTCAACATCAATAGTGTCGAATTCATCCCTAACATCGAGGTTGGCAAGTACTTAGCTTCATACTGGAACCATGATATCCTCCACACCGATTCAGCCTTAGGCAACAAGACCAGATCCTTGGCTTTGATGGAAGGCATCATTCTTCCCAAGGACAGGGAGATTGCGAAGAAGGACATTGATAAGGTTAGCGGCTATAACAAAGCACACATTGTAACTAAATTATATGATGTAAGTATCAATTAAATCTTTCCACTTATGGTACGTATTTTATTGCTAACATAATCTTGTTTGCATGCAGATCAGTAACCACGTTCTGATAGCTTTAGATGAAACTGATAAGGAGATGAAAAAGGTAATAAAAAATTTATTGTTCTACCAAATAATCTAGCAAATTTATTATTTTTATTGTCAACTTATTGCAAAAAATTAAGGATATAAAGAACTCCACGAGTGCTTAAACTGTTGCAGCTGAAAGTGTGAGAATAAAGGCTGAGATGGAGGTTAGAAAATATCAAGAGGAGCTAGATGTTAAGAAATTAACACATTCATTAGTGGCTACTGAAGTCTCGAGCTTTAAAGCTAAGCGATAAGCAATTCAAGGAGATTGAAGGCCTGAAGGAGGAGCTTCATAAGAAAAGGGAAGAATACTGGGGGTTTGGTCGAACACTCAGCTTAATGAGTGACGAGGAAGACAGGTTTAGGGTGTAAATAAAAGAATTAGAGACCAATAATAGTTCAATGAACAATGAGGAGGACAAATTCGAGGTGCAAATAAAAGAATTAGAGACTAATAACTCCAAATTACATAGTCATGTTGCTAAATTAGAGGAAGCAGCGATGAAAGTGCTTTCTATTGAGGAAGCATTAGAGATTGTAACTCTAAGTTAGTAGTACAAGAGATTGCTAAGAAATAAGTTATTAGATGAGGTCTAAGCGGCGAGAGATGAAATTTTAAAGTTTCACCATAAATATGATCTTTCGTGCCTAGATTTTGCTGATGTCAATGATAATGTTAGTAGTAATGAAGAAGCCGACAAAGATACAGGTGTTAAGGTTTATGTGTAGGATAATGATAATAGAGTTTGCACTGAAGGTCTTAATGACAACAAGGACCAACAATCGAAGGAGATCCTCTACGTACACGAAGAGAAATCTACCTACTCCAAAACCCACATCAATAAGAAGAAATATGCTCTAGTAAGGTCCCCTCCTTTGATCAAGGGAATGCCTCCGCACAATCTAAGAACAATTCAAAATCTTAGGGTTACTACTATGTTTTATTTTTATAAAGTTATATGAATAAGGTTCGGCTGAGTGGTCGAACATATAATCTTGTAGTACTGTTATTCACATTTCCTTGTGTGTAATTTAATACATATAGTACATTTTCTTACATATGCTTTGTTTCTCAACATGTTTTATTTCACATACCTATTTTCCTTGGCATGTTTTATTTCACATAACAATTTCCCTTGGCATGTTTTATTTTACACACCCATTTCCCCCGACATGTTTTATTTCACACGCCTACTTTTCTTGATATGTTTTATTTCACACACAATATGTTGGATGTCTTTTTAAAGACAATGTCCGTTAGTCATTTAAGACATGGACTAGTTATCTTACTTGAGCCCTAAGATCGTCTATAAGAACTAATATAATCGTTATTCAGCTTTTCAGCTAAATTATAAAGGTCGTGAACCATGATAAGTTTGAGCTTATTAAATATTAATTCGTTCACTATGTAGTTTGAACTTAATAACGATTTGTTAATCATGAAATGATTAGGATGGAAAACAAGTTGACATTGGAACTTAAAATAAGTGTTCGCATTTGAAACAACAACTAGGCTATCACCTTACAAAAATTGGAAATACTTCATGACATCAAAGGGATTAATTAAAATAAAGCTTCAAGTTCTTGGCATTCCATGCACAAAGGATGTTCTATCAAACCTTTCTAGTCGATAGACCCCCTTGCCAACAACTCTTGGACCCTAACTGGATCCTCTTAATTTGTGTCGAGTTTCCCCTGTTTATCTCACGCGCCAATTGCTTCTAATTTCCTACAAACTAAATCTCCAAGCAGAAAAACCTTATGTTTCACCTTCTAGTTATAATACCTAGCCACCTTACGCTAGTATACTACAACTCTCGCTCTTGCAACATCTCTTATCTCTTCGATAATGTCTAAATTTGTCGTCAAACCAACCCGGTTGGTTATCACATTGAAATTCTATGTGCATAGATTAGGTAGGTCCAATTCAATCGGCAATATTGTATCTATACCATACACCAATCTGAAAGGTGTTTTCCCCTGTTACGGTCTTATGGGTTGTCCAGTATCCTCATAAAACATACGGCAATATGTCAGGCTATTTTCCTTTAGCTTAATTAACTTTCCTTTTCAAGCCGTTTAAGACGATCTTGTTAACAATTTCCACTTGTCCATTAGTTTGAGGGTATGCTATAGATGTGTAATTTAGACGGATGTCGTATTTATCACAAAATGCCAAAAATTTGTAATTATCAAATCGTGGTCCATTATTCGTGTTTATCATAAATGAGACCTTGAATCTTGATATAATAAAGTTAAAAACAAAAGCTTCAACCTTTTATTTGGTGATCCTTACCAATGCTTCAACCTCCATCCACTTGGTAAAATATTCCACAACAACAATGACGAATTGTTGATGAGTCGTAGACTTTAGAATTGGTCTAAGTATGTCTAATCCCCATTAAGCAAAAGGCTAAGGACCAGTTAAGCAACACAATTTAGTAGAAGGTACATGACTTGGCGCCTCATGCTTTTGGTATTGTAGACACTGCTAAACTGATGTTTTGTGCCATCTTTCATTGTCGGTCAGTAATAATCGAGTCGTAAGGCACAGACATACAATGTTTGTCCTTTCACATGTTTGCTGCATGCACTACTATGTAGCTTAGATAATATTCGTTGTACATCTTTCGAAGGAAGGCATCTAAGATGAGGTTAGGAAATACCGTGTCTATATAACCAATCATCTATCAGTATGTAATTCGTAGCCTGGTAAATTAACCTTTAAGCCTCTTTCCTATTGTTAAGAAGAAAACTGTCCTTCAGATAATCTACAATTAGATCCATCCAGGACCTCTATTTCGAGCAGGGAGCTAATTCATAACTCTACTGAACTATTAGTAAACTCTTGTATGGGAGAAACTTAACAAAAAGTTTGTCATTGAAATCAAGAGCTACCGTACTAGCCAACTTTGACAGCTTATTAATTGTGGTGTTCTTGCTCTTTGGTATGTTGTGAATAAAAAAGGATTAGAATTCCCTCATGAGCGCTTGTACTATCAACAAGTACTTGCTCATTTCTTCCTCTTTCACCGCATAACTCGCTTTAACTTAATTCACAACAAGTTGTGAATAGGAAAAAACTTCAACTTTTTTGACACCAACTTCTTTTGCCAATCTAAGTGTAACAATTAAGGCTTCATATTCAACTTCATTGTTACTGGCTAAAAATCCGAACTTCAAGGCAAAATCGACCTTGACATTATGAGGTCCCTATAGGATAAGACTTGTACTACTTCCTTCTCTAGTTAAAGAACCATTGACATAAATATTCCATATTAGCTTCTCGGTAATTTCTATACTATCTTCTTTACCTATGAACTCGGCCAAAAAATCTGCTAACACTTGAGTTTTTAATGCCATTCTAGGTTTGTATTGTATGCCATAAGCACTTAGCTCCAAAGCATATTTCATCATCCTTCCTGAGGAATTTGGCCATTACAATGCTTACTACAAAGGCTATCGATAAGGACTACAATTTGATGAGCCTCAAAGCAGGGTTTCAATTTCCTTATTGAGAGAACCACTACTAACACAAATTTCTCAATTTTGGTATATTAATGTTCTGGTCCTTGCAAGACATGACTTGCATAATAAATTGGCTGATGTTCCTTACCTTCCATCCGTACCAATACAGAGGAAAGTGCTCAGCAACTAACTGATAAGTATAAATATAAATTATCTCCTGAAATAGGTGTCAAGAGTATTGATAGTGATGCGAGAAATTCTTTAATCTCATAGAATACTCTTCCACGCTCATTCGCCCACTTGAAATCTTTCAGAATCTTTAAATTCGATGGTCCTTGCCTTCAATTCAAACCAATATAGAGGAAAGTGATTAGGAACTGAATGATAAGTATAAATATAAATTCTGTCCAAAATAGGTGTCAAGAGTATTGGTGGTGACGCGAGAAATTCTTTAAGCTCGTTGAATGCTCTTTTGCATTCATCCATCCAATTGAAATCTTTCAGATTCTTTAAAATTTTAAAGAATTTTGTACACTTGTCCACACTTCTCGACATGAACCTGTTAAGGGCGGCTATTCACCTAGTTAGCTCTCAAACCTCATTGATGATTTGTGGAGATTTCATGTTTCTAATCACGTTAATCTTTCTTGGATCCGCTTCGATAACGTGCTGAGTGACCATATACCCTAAAAACTTTCCTAAAGTAGCAAAAAATGAATTTCTATAGATTCAACTTCATATTGTATCTCCTTAAAGTGTTAAATGTCTCCTCAAGGTCGATGAGATACTGATCCTCTATCGTACTTTTCATGATCATGTCGTTAACATACACTTCAACGTTTCAATGGATTTGTGGCTTGAGCATCTTGGTGATAAGCTGCTGATAAGTTGCACAGGTGTTTTTTAGCCAAAAGAGCATCACCATATAATTATATGTTCCAAAGTTAGTTACGAATGATGTGTGAACTTCATCTTCCTCATCCATCTTAATTTGATTGTTGCTAGAAAACACATCCATAAAAGAAAGCAAAGCATGGCCAGCAGTTAAATCAACCATCTAATCTATTCTTAGCAAGGGAAAGTAATCTTTAAGACATACCTTGTTTAAATCGTAAAATCTATGCACATATACCATTTGTTGTTACACTTCTTGACTAACATGTAATTAGCTAGCCAAGTCGAATAAGGCTCTTCCCAAATAAAACCTTCTTTTAAGAGTTTTTGAAGTTTTTCTTCTATAGCTGCTTACCTCTCAAGGGTGAAATGTTTTTTCCTTTCTTAAATCACCTTAGCACTTGTGATGAGAATCAAGCTACCAGACTACTGACCCACAACCAAGCCAGAGGACTAAAGGGACTGGCGAGATGAATCGTCCTATCCCAATCTACTCATGCAGAGGCCGAGTATCTCCTTATCGACCCATTCTGCCTGTTAAGCCGAGTGACTACTTGTTTCTCGCATGTTATGTGCCGAGAAGTGAAAAGCTGAGACAATAGCCCATCTTTATTCTCACACATGCCTAGCCAATTCCTCACTCGACCGTACTCTTACCAAGATGCCGAAAGGGAGAGTTTGAACTGACCAAGCCATCCCTACTGGAAGAAGCAAGTTGTCCGTACTTTTTTTCCACATCTTCCAACGACATCACCAATACAGTATCACTACATGTATAGCATCATTTGTAGAATTCGTTGCACCAATGATTGCTTTCCTTTTATATTCATTTTTATCCTTTTATATTCATTTTTATCCTTTTGTATCATGTACATTACTTCCTTAGGAAATGCCCTCTTGTCTTTTCCCTTTTGGGCAAGTTACCCTAACTTATGGGTATAAATACCCTTGTAATTGTAGCTGTAACAGACATAGAGGTTATCCTTAACACGCTTGAGTATTTTTTTCCTTACGTAAACACTACTTATTTACTCTCGGCATCACTCTTATCCTAACCCTTGAGCAAGGTTAAGTAGTGAGTAAACTCACTAGACCGATTCATGTGGCATATCAAATTATATTGTAAGTCCTTAAAAGTTCCATTGGTACATCATATCCTCTGGAGCTGTTCATAGGTTTTACATACTTTTTATTCACATTCATCCCTTTTTGCACCATTCCCCATAATTCTTTTCAAGCTTTCTACAAGCTTGGATCCATCCAGCGACTAACCTTGTTTGTTCTTGGTTATGGTTTGCAATAACTTGGATCAATTTGAAGCTTGTACACTATGACATCTCTAGGGATACTTGGCATATTCGAGGCAAACTATGTGAATACATCAGCATTATCCTATAGAAGGTCAATTAAACTTTAGTGAATGTTTACTAGTAACAATTTCCCTATCCTTGTCATCTACTTAAGATCATCTCTAGCGAAATCTCTTCTATTTCATTGTCAACATTATCTATGCCAACTAACTTTCCTTCTAGGTAAGTTTCGACTTGAAAAACTTCCTCTTATCTTAATACCCTCATGTATAATGATCTTGCTAACTACTGATCCTCTTTGCATACACCAACTTCAGTAAGAGTGGGGAATTTAGCCTTGAGGTGGGCAGTGGAAAGGACAATACCGAATAAGTGCTGACATGATTGTCCCATGATCATATTGTATGGGAACCAACATTTGATAACAAGGAAGTTTACTTTGTCATTCGTAAAATGCACATCATCTCTAATCTGGATTAGTAGAGAAATTACTCCAATCACCCGGTCAGGTTGATTATTGAAAGCATACAAATTGTAGTCGTAGGATCTCAGTTGTGTCTTAATCTTTAGTCTCATCTGATCAAAGGCATGTTGGAAAATAATGTCTATTGAACTTCTAGTATCAATAAGAATTTTTTGACCTCGAAGTTGGCAATTCTCGCACTAATCACAAGCGCATCATCATGGGGCCTTTAAATGACTTCTAAATCTTCCTCTATGAAGAAAATTGTATTATCAATTTTAACCTTCTTACCCTATACATTGTAGACATAAGTTGGTCGAGTGAAATTCTCCTACTCTTCTCGTCTCTTTTGAGATGGTCGCTCAATATTTTCGGCTTCATATATGAGAAACTTGCTCAAGTATCCTCGCTAAATTGCATCCTCAATCGCATTCATAAGTTAGGTGCATTTGTTGGTATGATGGCACTTATCGTAATGGAAATCACAATACTTGTTGGAATTTTGCCTCGAAGGATTTCCTCTCATCCGTTCTGGCTACTACAACATGTCTCTCTACCGTGTACATCCATTAATATGTTTGCAATTGGATGACTAAGTGGTATACAGATTGAATATGTCGGTATGCATGGCTTTTTTTTCTCAGCATTAAGAGGTTGATCATCGTCCATCCCAAGTCAATCTTTCGCACTTCTCTTTCTGTCATCTTTCTTATCTCCTCTATTTTGGTCGACTTCGTAGCAAGCTTTAATGTTGTCTTCTTATTAGATGCAAGATGTAGATTTGGCTTTGGCTTTGAATTCGGTAAAAGTTATCAGCTTATTTTTTCCGAGAAACTTGAAAAAGTCTCTATAGGGCTTGACACCATCAATAATTGCATTGAGAGCTACGTTCATACCCTACTTTGGAATCTAGAACATCTTATCCATAAACCCAGCCATATAATCTCTAATAGATTCATCTGATCTCCGATTTATCTTATTAAGGACAAAAGAATCCCTAACAGGAAGCTTACTCGCAAATAAGTGTTGGAGAAACACTTTTGCTAAATCCTCGAAACACAAAATTATGTTCAGCTTCAAGTGTTTGAACCATGTACTTGCTACATTCCTCAATGTTAAGGGAAAAGCTTGGCAGGCCATGGCATCGCTCAAGCCATGTAACTTAGCCAAGGTACGGTGGAACTTAAGGTGATCTTCAAGATCTCTTATTCCATCATAGGTTTCAAATTGTAGTAACTTAATGTGCCATGATATCACTTCATCTAAGATCTCGGGGACAAAAGAGCTTTTCTTAATTTGAAATTATTTACTTATCATAGTAGGGGTGCCAACATGCAAGGGTCCAGCATGGTGCACCTACTACAGTTACTTTCCCTTGTCATTTTTCTTAAGTGTAAGGGCCAAAGGTACCATTGTAACTTCAGCTTGCTTTTTCGGTAATTTGGGAGAATATATTGAGTTGTCACTATTGTTGGCATTATAATCATTGTGTCCTTTATTTTGACTTAAGTGAACATTACCGTAGAGGAGATTAAGGATCTCTTTATGTTTTTTGCTTAATTCTTAGTTTTCTTTATCCAAGTTGAGGCAAAATTACTCCAACTTAGCCAATCGTTGTTCATTAGTGTGCCTACTTCTCCTTTCACGATAATAGGATGAAGTACCAACACTTACACTTTTAGTTAACCTACTTCTTGCCATGTAGCTATGTAATGAAAAACAGACGACACCAAATGTTGTCACACGATTTTTGGATGAAATCTCGCTCCCATAAAAAATAGAGAACTGAAGGTACTAGGGTCAATCTAGTATAGTCACTCTGATGCCTAAGTTAATAAATGTGTTTAAGAGAAGATTGATAAATAGTTATAGATAATGAGAGAGTTCCTACTATGCCTTTTCTCTATATTTATAAGCGAATGTCAGGTATCTGAAGTAACAGTTAGTCATTGATCATGAAATAAGTAGAGACCTCATAATTAAGCTCATATCAGAATATAAGAGTGATAGGTGGTTATGTAATTAAACTGTACTGGACGATAACCGTTCACACCACTTTTACTAAGTTCGAACTAGACATGAATCTATCTTAAACAGCGTATATCAAGAACTAAGTTACTTAGCATTTCATTAGTTGAATGGCTAAGTAAATTTAAGGGATAAAATCTGACTATCAGTACAATGTCTTCATACATCCCTAAACAATCAATATAAATATTTTAAATTTTTTTTTCTAAATAGAAAGTATATAATTACTTTTTAACGTCTTACATATAGTTTAGATAGATTTATTATGTCTTGGATTAAGTCTTAACTTACTACTAAAGTCTTTGAATAAGGTTCTGAACATAAATCCTAACATAGCTTTTAGCTTTGGAACCTTCTAAACAAGTATTTGATCAATAGTATTAATACAATTTTATATTAGAACTCTTTACGAAAGTATCTAAAAACAATTTCAGTAATCATGAACTCTCTAAAGAAATATCTGAAAATATCTTATTAACTAAGAACTCTCTAAAGAAGTATCTAAAAATAATCTTACTAACTTAAGAATTCTCTAATTAACTTGTGGACACTATATTAACTGAGTATCTCGTATCACATAACTTTTTTATTAAGTCTCTAGACCAAAAATTAACTCACTTTTCTAGCAAACCAACCTTTTGAAGAACTGTCTAAATAAGATCATTTTACAACTTTACTCGAAATAACTCATTCAACTTAATATTCCAAATTACAAACAAGTTATATCATGTTCATAAATTAAGGTTATCATATTAACTAATAGCATATTACCAAATTCTTCAAATTCACATACTTATCTATTAATGTATTAACCCCATAACCATCAATTTGCCCAAATTTTATCTTTGACTTAAACCACACAACTCCAAATTATTCTTTACAGTAGGATATGATCCAAGTACACAAAATCTGATACCAGGCATTTCATTAAACAACATACACCAAATCCTCAAGAAAATGACAATTTTCATCTAATTTAAAGGCTAAAAAATCTCTAAAATGATGAGAAATTATTTTTTTCTAAAATATCTTCATATAATGTTTACATGCAATTTAAGTATCCTCCGGTAAAAAATTTGGCTTAGAAACTATGTCGATTAGGTCGTTCAAATTGGTTTCGAAAATTAATCAATTTTGCTCGATTTCTCAAAGAAGTACTATAATAACTTAAAAAATTTTCAATCTGATATTTTTTTTTCTAAAAGTATATATAAAAACATGTACAAATAATTTTTTCTATGATTTTCGAAATTAATTTGATATTTTTATCAATTTAACTAAAATTAGATGTAGTATTCGGCTCACAAAAAAATTAACCTCCGACCACCACCTTATCATCACTCTTAGCTACTGCCTCCACTGTCAGCGGGTGGTAATGGTTTACTCCCAGGTTACCTCTATACTTAGGTTCTATTAAATCGCTTTATTTGTGCAATGTTTCTTCTTATTTTTCTAGAATTTATTCATACTTTGTTCTTCCTAATCTAGTAATTTTCCTAAGTTACTAAGAAGCTTTTAGATTATTAGGAGAGTGTTAGTAACAATTCCTATGTTATTAAAATGAAATATGGCATTTTCTCTCTCTCTTCAACCTTAAGTACTCTTAAACTTATTTTGTAGGTTTTATGTCAATGTTATTTCCAATCTACAGCTATCCTTTATTAAGCCACGCCTTCCTTAAGATGATTCTAGCTATTCAGTGTTTTTTTTAGCAATTTTTTATAATTTTTCTTATAATTATTTAGCCAATTATGAGTATTTTAGGGTATTTTAAGCATTTCCTAGTATATATAATAATTATACCTAGAGTACACATACTAATTTATATATTATTTTAAGTCACTTTATAATTTTTATATCCGAATAATTTATCTCTAATTTTTAGTTATTTTCCATTACATAATGTATGCATTTACATAAGGTAATTTATAATATAATGTAAATTAGTAAAATTATTTATTTTTTAACTATAATTCTATTATTTTATTGTATTTAGATATTTCGAACTTGTGATGTGCTATCGTCTAACTCCTAGGACCCACACGTGAAATATCACCCTAAATAAATTAACTTTCATATACGTTCTAAATTATTTGCTTGGAATTTAAGGCGTAAGTCTAAAGAAATTCTATATGTGATTTTACGAGGCTCACAAACAAGTTGATGAGTGAACTACCATCACATTCAACACATCTATTGGCATATATGATTCAATCATACTCAGTCGCAAAACCAATATAAACATATGAACTATACGAAGTAAACAACTAACTTTAAGTTCGAAGTTATAGAACATAAGAAAATTGCTTGTTTACAATTAAAATTAAAAAAAATTACTAAATTACCAAGCGTATATCGTATTATCATATTTTCAAAATGCAATATTAGTATAATACATATGTCACATCTTTATATGACATTAACTTTTATTTACCATTACTATATCGCATCTTAAAGATGCAATACTAGTACAAATGGTAATATCGCATCTTCAAGATGCGACATAATATCGATATTTTGGTAATTTTTTTATATATTTATAATTATTTAATTTTTCATAAAATCGGTAGACATGTATTGTACTCTTATAGACAACAATGCATGTAGGTCCCGAAAGTAACTAAGAGTTTAGGGAAGGGGGTTGGTTACTCATAAAAATTTAAACTCTTCACAAAACTTAACTAAAAATGTACCCTTTGGTTACTTAGCTAAGATTATAAAATAATATATAACAAAAAAAATGAAATAAAGGAGATTATGGATAAAAAGTTAGCTCCAAAATTATAAAAATTTCCAAGTCCACTACTAAGAATCTAGTATTCCATAATGGTATCGTTCTATTATCTACTTTTCAATACTACAATCAAGAGAGAAATAAGTACACCCCTTCTACTCTATCTCACTAAGCTAGCCTTACCTAATAACAAATTTATAGAATAATGTATCTCTCTTCTAATATAAAGCCTAACACTTGAAAATATGGTTTATAGAGAAATGAAGATCAAATACAATGATTATCAAAACATAAGCACGAGAAAGAAAATAGAATATGAAATTTGAATAAATAGTTGTGTTTCTGATTTAGCTCCTGATTGTGTCTCTAAATTCTTTCAAAGATAAAGTTTGCAATTAAAAATTACAAATCAATGTCACTCAAAACTTTTAACTAGCTTGAATATATATCATTCAAGTGTAATGTCTCTTTCTTGATATTTTGGAGAAATCTTTGACAAGTGTTGAAAGATGTTGAACTAGCTGTTATTTTTCTCTTTGAATTAAACTTGAACATTGAATTGATGCTACAATAAAAAAAAAAAAAAGGTCAGCATGTGTTTTTATGAATATGCTCTGTTTTGACCACTAAATTCATAATGATATCCTTCGAAAAATTGAATTCCCCTAATAATATATTTCCTAAAAATCAAGAATAAATCTTTATGCTTAATAATTCTTGAATTTGAATTTTAGATATTTCTTATGAATGCTTTGCATGTATATCCTTGTAACAAATCTAATTATATGAATATGTAACTCTTGAAAATATTACTTTATCATATTATTTTGAATTTTGAAAAAAAAAAAATCTATAGTAAGGTAGATGAGATTCATCCTTATTATGAATTTGCTTTACACAACTATCTTGATTTGAACTTATGATAAAATCTTATTTGAGTTCCATGAAATCCTCTCTTTATCTTCATAAAAATTATGTAAAATCTCAAGAGAATCTTGGTAATTATATGATAAACTTATTCCCAACAAAAATCTGTCAATTGTCATATAAGCCTTATCCAACTAACTTTGTATTAAAATAAATTGAGATAATCCCCATTGATTCTTGTAGACATATGTTTGACTTAGTAGAACACGTGAGATTGATTAGCTAAATATATCACCTTCAAACCATTAAATGTACAATAAACTACTTAAACTATATTGTTGTGTGAAAATATGATATTATCTAATATTTTTGAATTAGTTTATAAATCTCGAAATCAAACCTTAAATAAAAATTTAACTTTACTTAATGACATGCATGCTTAGCACATTGATTAAACATTTTTATTCTTTTTTGTTATCAACAAAACAATGATGAAAGAACACAACAACAGAGTCTTAAGAATTTTTTTCAAGATTTCTTGTAGATAATTTTTAATGTAATTTTTTATTAATTTTTCTTATCCCTATGGAGTATAATCTATAAAAATTATGTATTCATATATTTGTCTATTTTATATAATTTACAAACCCCGATTCAACTAGTTAAGTACATTGTATAAATTTATGTCTAAATACTGATGATTGTGCTTAGTAATGATGGCATCTTTCAATTTATAGATATGGGAAAAAAAATGATGAACTTGTATGAATAAAGTTGTTGCAATATATGTTTATTGAATTTTTTTAAAAAAATTTACATAATTACAAATTATATAAAAAATATTACCAAAATACCAATATTATATTGAGTTATATGACATTTTGAAGATGTAATATTAACATTTATATATATAGATATATATATATATATCGTATCTATAAGATAGGATATAGTATTGGTACACTAAAAGTAATATCATATATTGAAAATATAATATATATACAAATATTAATATTGTATCTTGAAGATATAACATATGTTTAAATGAATTTTTAAGAATGTCGCATTTTCAAAATACGACATATATAAATACTAATATTAGTATTTTGATAATACTTTTTTATATAATTTATAATTATATAATTTTTTATAATTTTAACAGTAAATATGTCATTTTCTTATGTATACAATTTTTTAGTGAGTCTATATGCCTAGACAACGACATAAAATTGATCTAAGCTAACTTAAAAAATTGAAGAAACAGAGATGCACCAACTTTTTATAAGAGTACGAATAAAATCCCAAGCACAAACGTTATAGGATCAGCACGAAAATTAAAGAAACGATAGGGAGGCCGAATATTTGGTTACGAATTTTCATTACGAGCAATGTAGCGCACACTTCCACTACTGATAATTTTTTTTTTTTTTTTAAATCCAATCAGTTAGTTCACATAATGTCACGTTAGTAGCAACAGGATTTCCGCCAAATGGTTCGTGAGGTTAAATCTTTTTCCCGAAAATTACATGGGCCGGCTAGGCATCACCCGATACCTAGCTCAACAAGTGCAAGTACTATAAGCCACTTGTTGAAGTTCATAGCACCAAATGCGTTTCTTATTTTCCTTAAGACGCAACAACAAGAATGTCCCCACGTCGAGAACATCTCGAAATTCGTTACGACGGTTCTCTCTAATCCATCGTCTCTCTACCCCACTCAACACTCCACGCTTTTGCATGATTTCGTTACTACTGTTTCTTCCTTCTCCAACAAGAACAACAACCCCAATTTCAAGTCAATCATGACCGTCCAAGTGTACGCTGCACCCGCACGTGCAAACGTCCATCCACCATGCATCGTCATCATTCAAGCAGGAAAAAGCTAAAAACGGTTTTCCCAAACAGACAAGCGACCATGGCGCACTTGTCGCAACAACAACATTAATTTAAGAAAGCAAAAAAGAGACTCACATCGTAAGGGAGAAAAGGGAAAAAAATTGTAAAAAAAAAAAATTACAGAAATACAGGTGTTAAGAAAACATTTTAGAAATATAACACCTAAAACCACCTTCAAAATAAATTGAAATTCTCGTTTGAAAAGATAATTTTGACCAATTCAAAATAAAAACATTTCTTTAAGAAACAATTTCAATTCATTTTAAAATTACTTTTTTTATATAAACTTGGATTGAAATCGTTTTTTAAGAGACAATTTCATTTTAAATTAGCTAAAATCACCTTTTCAAGAGACTATTTTCGCTCAATTCAAAATCAAAGACAATTTTAAATATCGTATTCTCGAAAATATTTTCTTAGAAATGGTATTTTCGGGTTTTTCTTATTTTTTTGGCCAGACATTTATTTAGCTTTTTTCTTTTAATTTTTTGCCCCAAATTATTTACCATGGTTAAAAAAAAAAAAAAGAAAAAATCAATTTTCCTCCTACCCATCTCTTGTAATCGGTTTTTCCTCTATGTTGGATGAGAACATTTTAAATTTTCAATTATTATTTTTATATATGCTTTTATTTTTTTCTTTTCTATAACCATTTTCTTTTATAGTATTGATTTTAATATTTGATTTCGTCCTCCATTTGGATCTTTTATGCCTGTTAAAGTATATCAAGCTTGAAAATAGGATTCTCGCACTAATAAAAGATTCGAGAACATGCTTTAAAAAAGGAAATCAAACTCAAAATAGCACAATAAGTTAATTAGAGCTCATTCTCAAATTAAAAATTCATAATTCAATTCAGCTCAACGTTTTTATTCGCTTTGGAATTATCATATTTTCTCTAACTGATTTATTTGTAGGAATGCGATATTTGTGAGTAATATTTCCACTAACAATACATTATTCTTCTTTTTATTATTAATGTTTATCATTCCACTAACCAAACATTCCATCACATTTTGCATTTTTGTGACAATTAATGTATTAATACGCTTCCGATTAGCATAAATGAAACACCCAATATAGAAACACGTCCAAAATCATACAGACAATGTCCTGTAAAGAAATTCAATGCTACTAGAGAACTCGTTGAATAATCTTCGACATATCTTATATGTACGGCAAACTATTATTAAGGAAATTTAGTATACAAGAAATCCCACAATTATATACACAAAAATCGTGTTGCTCTTGTGAAACTGTGAACAAGTGTAGTCAGTAATTAAAAAACTATAAAACAAAACTTTATATACGATAATACTTACATATACATTTGAGCTGCAATAAGTTATTTAGAAGCATTTAGAAAGATGTAAATGGAAGAAAATTTTCGCCTTATCATATGCATTACATATTTTGTCCAACTATAATTCATGAGAGTGGGAAAAAGGGAATCAGGCATATTCTATCTTTTAACAAATTAAAATGATTAGTGATAGTCTCATAGCACTCATTAAAGAGTTGACAGAAAAAGACTTTTAATACTTTTTAATATTAAAACTACAATTTTATGAAAACTCTTGCATAGAAAAAGAAGAAAATCTTTCTTTAATCTAACATCTTAACATATACGTTCAATTTATCCGTTTCTATGTTGCTTATTAATAAAACCAACCGATATATGAGGTAAAAAAAAATGAAAAAAGAAAAAAGAACTGATAGAAAAAGGCAATTCAAAAGGCAAAGTAAAAAGCAAGGGCAATAATGACAAAAAAACAAAAAGAGACGGGGAGAGAGTGAGGAAGGACCCAAGCCTGGAGGCATACGTTACGTTACCATACTAAAAAACCAGGGAGTTGTTGAAACTGAAACCATTCTTCACGCGTGTGCACGTAACTCCTGAGGTGTGAGGCTCGGGTCAGGTAGTAGTACTGGTCTGTAACGTACGGTCACGTGACCCATCCGTTCCTGTTCCTGGATTTATCTTCTCCGTTACACCTCCCCCTACTTACCCTATTCATATACACCGTTATGGTTAACATTTAATTCTTTAGTAGTAATATCCGTGTAAATTGGAAATGCATCTTCAAAAATTACTACTTAAATGTAGATGATTTTCCAAAATTTAAAGCATCATTTGAGCTTCCCACAATTTTTATTAAAATGTATATATCTCTACATTATCACTAAAGCCCCAATACAGTTATAAATTATGATTCTCTTAGTAACAATTTTGAGTTACAATTGGTCAAAGATAATAAAAGTATATTTTAAAAGTTTTGGAAGGGTTAAACTATACTTTAGAAACAAGGAATCTATTCACATATAGCCAATAATTTCAGGAATGTATTTACAATTGCGCCTAGAAACATGTGGAATTGATGTTGGACAACAGAAACAAAATTATGGAAATTTTTTTTTAAATAGATAAAGTAAGAAAATCAATAAAAAAATTAATCTAAATTATTTTTTAATAAAAGAATAATAAAACTTGAAAAAATATGTCTAGAAATCTCATACTACTAGATTAAGATGATGTTCTCAAATCACCGATGAATTGTATAACTTGATACTATCAGTGAAAAGGAAAAAGCGTCACACTAATTCAGAAAAAAAAAAATTTATTCGGTATCTAATCACTCTACTCTAATTGATTACAAGCTTTGTCTATTTATAAGTATAAGATGATCTAATATTTAAAAAAAAAAACTAAATTTTAATAAATCTAAAAAATAAAAGATTTTATATATTCGATAAAATATATCTATCTAACTAAATTTTAAAATAGAAAATATTAATAATATCATATTTACTATTTCTTAATCTACATAATTCTCCTTCTCTTAAAAAGATTCATCCTTAAATATCTAAATTTTGTTTCGGTCCTCTCTGATCGAACAATAATATGTAAAAACAAATCTTGAATTCATGATAGAACACTACTCCATACTTTGCTTTAGATTTGTTGTAGATCCCATGAAAACGTGATTGTTGAAGCAAAATACTATCTCCTGATGAATAATACTTCTTGTTTAGTGAAAACACTATGTTGATTATGGAACATATACTTTAAGTTTTCAATCTCGTCACTAAAACACGAAATCCAAAAAAAAAAAAAAACTACTTATAACTTCATATGTTGAATTTAAGAAATTTTACACCAATGATAGCTTGGAACATTAAACCTATGCAATTTAACTTCAATTATGTCTTGGCTAAAACAATTTTCCAGTACAAAAAGAAATTAACGATATTAGTCAAGATAATGATTATTTTAGCAAACAAAAGCAATTCTAATTTGAAGAAAGAAAAGATTTTTTCTTTTAATTGGTCCAAGAACAAACACTAAATTTAGGTTTTAAGAAAAAACCTAAGAGTAAGCTTTAATACCAAATTTGATGTAAGACAATAGAAGAAAAATTATTAAAAAATGATAAAGTAGGGAAAGTAGGAAAATCAATGAAAAAAAGTTAATCTAAATAATTTTTTAATAAAAAAATAATAAAACCTGAGAAGATATATCTAGTATCCTCACACCATTATATTAAAATGATGACTTTACACTACCAATGAATTATATGATTTTATACCACATAATAAAATTTTAATGATCTCACACTATCGATAAGAAAAAAAAAAGGCCTTACATCATCAATAAAAAAGAAAAAGCATCATGCAAATTCTGAAAAATTAATTTTATTCAGTATCTAATCACTCTTTAATTAATTATAATCTTTACCTACTCATAGGCATAATAAGATCTAATATTTTAATAAACTAATTTTAATAAATCTAAAAAATAAAAGATTGTATATCTTCAATAAAAGATACATATTTAACTAAATCTTGAAATAAAAGATATTAATAATATCATATTTATTCTTTCTGGATCCACATCAAGAATACTTTTCTCCTACTAAAGGAAATGTTGTAGCCACCTTAGCAAAATGGTTTATGTTTTCTAAAATGGAAGATCATATTCCAAATAACTATTAGAAAATAATTTTGATATTTTTTTATTTGATATTCATTTTTATTGACTTACAAAATTGTTTACAAGCCTTCGAATGGTTTTTCTTTTTTTTTTTAATTTTTATTTTGGGAAGAAATAAGCCAAAGTGGGTATCATGATAAGTATTGAGAAAACAACATTTTATATTTTACTTTTACGTAAATGTTTACTATGGTTATGTTTGGAAAATAATTTATCTAAGTACAATTTAGATAAATCATGGGCCAAGCACTAAAAAATTATTTTTCAATTTTGTAGAAACATCTAATCCGTAAAAACATGTTATTTCTTGTTCTTTTAGCTAACTACATTATAACTTTAATGAGGATGAATCTAGACGTGATCATCCTATTAAGAAAATAGTGTTCATACAATTAATTTACAACTATCTTAACAAAAAGATATTACTTCCAGAAAATGTTATTAAAAAATGCTTTTCACTAACAAGTAGTTTTCATGGAACAAACAAAACTCCCATAAAGCAAAATTTTCATTAATATATTCCATCGAAACAAATATATGTAAAAATTAAGGATATAATTAAAAAAGAAGCTGAAAAATGAAACTATTTCATATTTTTATGTATTATTCAGTCTTAACAATTTATTGAGAATATTTATTAATATGACTTTTATTGGAACTAAAAACACTTATGTACATATATAGTGTTCTCTTCTTGAAAATTTTCACAATTTTTCCTTTTAATTTAACAAATAAAAAGTATCACATGTAGAAATGCACTTGTATTGCATGCCTTAAAATAAAGATAAAATTACTCAATACTATAACGTTCGGAACATGAGAATGGTTTGGAATGAAATGGTATAGAATGAGGAGCGAAATAAAAAATCCTTTCTAATATTTGAAAGTGTCTATTAAATGTAATAAAATGAAATTAAATTAAATTAAATGTAATAAAATGCTTTTAAATATTTAACGTCAGAACTAAATTAAAAATTAAATAGATAATTTGATTAGCAATAATAAATGAAGGAAGAATGAAATGGTTGATTTTGCTTTTGAGAAGGTAAAATCAAATTTCTCCTTTAAATTGGAATTATCGATTCCATGGAATCATGATTTCAATTTTTATATGCACTTCTAAATATAAGAAAAGGGAATAAAAAGCTAAATTGTAATTTTATTTCAGTCCATTCTTATATATCAAATATAGTATAAATGTGTAGTTGTAATCTTTATTGTTATCATTATATAACCCACCCATATCTAAGGACAAATGCAGGATTGCTAGATTAGGAAGTTCGAGTTTATTAAAAATATAAAAAGTGGAGAAAAAATTATTGAATGACTTACAAACATTAAAAAATGGATTTCTTCGTAAGTAAACTTGAAGAAATCACCTTTTATATTAGAGGAGAGATTTCATCATTGATGTTTTGAAATCATATTTTCTTTTAAAAATTATAATCATATTGGATCTTTTAAAAATTACAATCGTGTGTTGCAAAATTGAGTAGGATGTTTTAACTCGAACCGTATAAAAGATTACATAGAACTACATGACAAATCGGATATCCGTTCAAGTCATCTAATATCTACTTGCTTGTGTACTGTATATGTGTGGACTGTATGTGTAATGGTGAGTGTATAGGCTTGGATTGAGTAATGCAAGCTTGTGTTACTGAGATTCGGGGCAATGAAAACGAGATCTTTTCTTCAGTCACTCTCAATTCGAAAAGGAAATGTTTTTACATCATTGTACATTCTGGCCCTTTTCCTTTTTCTATTTTAATTTTCGTTTTGGCTTTTATTTTTGGCTAAGAAAGATTTGCTTTTTATTTTTTTTCTTTTCTTGGTTCTTTTTTTTTTTCTGTTATTGGATCGTCTCTCGGAAGAATATTATGGTGAGCTGAGTCTCTGGCTCCACGCATCAGCGGAGAGTGACTTCTTGTCATTTTTTCTGAGACTTATTCCAAAATCCAAAGCTCAGTCCTTTTTACTTTTATAAATAGTCTTTATATATTCTTTTCTCCTTTCCTATAATCAATAGTTTTCATTTGATCTTCATTTAACTGTCATGAAACACCTATTACTTTGTTTTACCCCTCCCGATCGTAATGTCGTCCTATATAGTTTCTCCCCTGCTTTTCCCTTTTGAAAATGAATTGTAATTTAGTGAGGTAAAGGTTAATCTTTTAATAAGATAAATTAACTTTGACTCTCTTTTCTCTTAAAATTATAACATAATAGTAGGAAAAGAAAAGAAAAAAGTGCCGATGAATCAAATCTACTTACAAATTATGCGATTTTGATTCCAAAACACTTAAGCTCAACCTATGGTTTAAGTCTAACTCAACCTTTATGATATTTAATTCTCTTAGCCTATGAACCAACTCCAGATTAAGTCTAGTTTAGTTGCATGATTATATAAAATTTACTTAATATTGTATTTGAAGGTACCTTATGGAACTTCTAAACATTCTTTTCTTATATTTCATTTAAAATATTATAATCATGGTATTTAAATTAGTCGGTGTTGTTTTCAAATATAAATTATGATAAATGGTAGCTTATTGAATTTCAATTAAAAAAAACACACACACAAAATAGCAACTAAATTCAATATGTATAAACCAAAAACTAACTTAAATTGGAAATATAATAAAGATTTAGTTGTCTTTTTGAGTGTTAGTCTAAAAGAGTAACTTATAAGTTTGATTACATTACCTTGGTTTACTTTATAATTGAAAAGCTTAATTATATTTATTGGTCATATTCTATAGGTGGAAGTTTATGGTAGTTTGAACATATTTAAAATTTGTAAATATTCAATAACATAAATCTTACATAGATATATGGTGATATTAAAGGTAGGCGTAATTCGATTCGATACGTATTATACCTCGAAATCATAGTCACAACAGTTCCGCCATGCAAACTATTCTATGATAGTAACTGGCCTCACAGTAACTACCATAAACATAATCTACACAAAACGTTGACGACTGCTTACTTTAAAGTAAATAGTTCCATTTAAGTGTTTAACTATAAATATAGCAATTGTCACAAATTTTTAATAAATATACATAATTATATATAAAATCCACAGAACTTTCCAAGAAGCTCTACTTAAACATAACGATTTACTAATTTTACATAACAACTATCAGTCTTTCAGTTTTAAACTACAAAGGACACACTAACTACATATCTACTGCTAAGCAAATTGATCCTTACACTCCTAACTTCAGAAGAACTAACCTCTGAATAATTGTACTGTGGCATAATACTTGTAGTAATAAGAAATTAGGACTTATAAAAGGATTTACAAGGGTATAAGCAACTATAACTCAGTAAGTTGAATTAGAAACTCACGAGAGTATACAAATACAAATAAGATTATTAAGCAATTATTTTTATGCAATGAAACAATTAAGTGTCATCATACAACGTAGTCCGGTCCATTGCGAAATCAGAAAAATTTCACTCGCTTTAATCCGAGTTGAGGAGTTTTCATATTATGCAGCAGCTCACCACCAAACCCAAGCTTGTGCAATGGAGATACCGCTCCTTTTGTGACTACTTTCGAACCATTGACTTCACCCTCGCTACGATCTTCTCTCCTATCACTTAGTTAGACTAAGGATGAATAAGGGATCACTATGCAATCCTACTCTATCCTTTTCGAAGGGGTCGGTATTTAGTTGGAAAATCCTAAGAATCCCCTAACATGTTGTAATGCATGATATTTTTGGTTATTAGAGTCAAATAAAATTAAATTTCATTTATGGTATTCAAACAATTTCACACCGATTCAATCAATCACATTATAAATTTTAGCTCGTATTCAGATACATCAAATACATGCATAAACTACTTACAATCACAATCATATGCAATCCTAAATCTCCGAGTACCATAAAATAGTACCCTAATACAATAAGTAATAACTCAACTTACTTGGAATTTCTCAGTCGTCCGATCACTTAATTGCAAGCCAATTCGTCTCTAGGTATCTTATAATACAAATAAGTCTTTTTAGTACTTATACTTTAATGATTAATATTCTAAATTATAATTTAGCTTATTTTCCATGTATACATATTATTTACTAATGATTTATTCTATTCTATTTCGGGGTTTGGTTCTTAAATTAGATTATAATTTTGATTCTGGAATCTTAAATATACTTGAATCCTAATGTGAAATTAATCAAATTAAGCTCGAGTATTCTAATATCCTATTGGGTCTTAATTTAGTATTCTAAACTATTTGGTACATACTAATCCTAATTGAGGTACCGGATTTATTCCCGATATGAGAAAATCTTATATTTTTTATATAATTACCTAAAATTAAATTTTATTTTATATTTATTATATTTTGATTTTTATTATTATATTATCTAATTAAACCTAATTTTTCATATTTATTAATTTTCCAATTCTACATGTTCCTAATTTTCTACAATTACCACATAATTCCTTCATTAATTACACTTAACTCTCTAAAGGCTAGGATTAGGTTTCCACATAAGAGATTAACATCCCTAACCCTCTAATCACTATTTAAATCAGTAATTAATGTCTTAATCACCTAATTAATCCAAAATTACCGAATTTTTCTATCATTTTAGGGCTAAAAATTTACCTAAAAATTTTGAAAATTAAATTTAAAAAAATAGCTTCATAGCACTGTTATATATCATTTAAGCATTCTACAGAAAAATTTGAGCTCCAAACTACACTCCTAAGCTTATTTATTTCTAATCCTAATTATGATTATGCTCGATTTTGCTTAATTTCTTAAGAACCCTATATTTCTAGACATGATTATACTTAATTACTATTTTTTCCTAAATCTACATGCAATAAAACCTTAGAATAATAAATTTCATAATTTTCTAGGCAAAATAAATAATTTTACAAAATTATACAAAATTGGAGCAAATGAAAGACTCACCCCGTCCAATGGCTTTTGGCCTTCCAACACCAGTCTAGGTGTGTTGGCCGGTCTAGGCGGTGGGTCTGGAGTGGGGTGGTGGTGGTAGCGTGTGGGTTTGACTCATTAGCTCTAATTGCACAAGTTTTCTTTTTTTTTTTTTTTACTCTAGTTTTTCTCTTGAATTTCGATGCTCTCTATTTTTCTCTGATTGCTAATTATCTAAAAGAGCTCTGTAAATTTTTTTCCTATTTATAGAGCTTTTTGATAATTAATATGTATTAAATTAGACAAAACATTGTCCAATTCTCTTGATTTTTGGCTTTTGTGTTACTTACTTTTAATTAGCTAATTTTTCTTCTTCAATTCCTGACTTGCCACAACCAAATCTACATCATTCTAGATTTCTTTGATTTTTTTTTCTAATTTTTCCTTAATTAATTAATAATTTTCTTTAATTATTTAATAAGTTTTTAGCCACTTTAAGAAATTTCACGTATTTTTATCTACACGTAAATACATGTGGGGTACATGTGAACATTCCTAATTATTATTTAGGTCATTTTATGATTTTTAGTATACATATAATCTATCTTTAATAATTTATTAGTTATTAGATTATATTTTTCACCTTTTCAATAATTAGCAATTATTATACTTAAAATTTGACAATTTTGTAGTCTTCTATTTTATTACTTATTTTCTTAAATTCAAGTTTACAGGGTCATTTTTACTAATATTTCTATCTTTAGTTTATAATTTGGGTTTGATCGGATTTTTTAACTGATCGCCCTGAACTTTGTATTATAAGTTCAATTCTACAATCACTTAACTTAACTTTAGGCTTACAATACAATTCATTCATCCTTACTAAATTGAACCTAACATAACGGTTCGGTTTTCTTTTTTTTTTTTTTTTCTTAGAAATTGAACATAACCATATAGTCCGGTTTATAAATTTTTCAAACCTATTTAAAACCAATTCGGTTCGATTTGATTTACAGTTCGAATCATTTGTGTCAAATTTTCATTAAATATTTTTATCTCTAATAAATATGAAGTTTTAATTGGAATTCACTCAACTTAATATTAATAATTGATATAAAATTAAAATAAAAAATAATCAGATATGAAAATTATGATGAAATTTATGAAAATTGATGGGAAAAAAATATTAAAAAATGAAATAATTGCATAATTTTTTTTTATTTAAGTAAATAATTTGGTTCAGTTCGGTTTGATTCTACACAGTTCAGTTCCATTCGTTTTCTCGAATCGAACTATGAACCGTTTATATATAACTGAATTAAACCATCAACCAAACGAAAACGATTTGTAAAAAATTCAATTTTTCAGTTTGATTCAATTCGGTCCATAATTCGATTCACGATTTTACATTTTTTTTTTTTGCCTATCCCTAAGTGATACATTGTATCCCATCACATAGATATGTACTTTCTTATATTGAAGCGAAACCTCTCGTTTTATAAATTTACTCAACTATATAGAGCATCTTGCAAAATTTAAAGTCTAATAGATTTCAATATTTAATCATAATCTACTTGAAAACTAATACTATGTTTGAATTGAAAGAAGGAATCGGATAAGGAGGGAAGGGGAAGGGAAGGGAAGCTAGGATTTTAAGAACATGTTCTTTGTTTGTAAAATGAAAGTACCTAGAAGGAAACCTTTCCTTTAGACCCATAAAACTATTTTCGGTGAATGTCAAGAGTATTGAAAGGAGTCAATATATAATTATAGTATTATTTCAAAGTAAAAGCATATTTTAGAAGTTAATGGGACTTTTATAATATTTTACTAGTAAAATATTATATTGCTAATTTTTCATCCATTTGCCTTTATTCCTTATTCAAATAAGAAAACATATAATTTTTTCTTCAACTTTCTTTCCTCTTTTAATTTATTCCTCACTTCCTCTCTTCTCTAATTCTTTCTCTTTTCCAAACATAGTATAAGGTTTCGTGGTGCATGGCGATCGGTCAAGCCATATTGCCCCCTGGCCGCGGCTACACAAATGACACTAAAAATGTCTAAGATGCATTTATTTGCATGAGTTTTCAATTTGTTTCTGAAGGTATATTTATATGATTTATACGTATTTAGTTGGCTTTTATTACCAATTATTTCAGGTAGTGATTGCAATATTTATCAGTAGAATATTTTATCATATCTTTTACTAGTCCATTATTTAGATTTCTCCTATATATTACGACTAACTTATAGTAAATGTGAATGTCTCTCTGTCTACATATGAGATATCTTTTGTGAAGTAACATTATTGGATATTAAGAATAGTATTTTATTTTATCATATCTTAGCTTAGAGGTACAAACCTTGTCATTATCGTTGTACTTCATACGTCACATCGGCTCTTATATTGTCCTTCTTTTTTAGTCTTGATATTTGGGATGTTAAAAAAAATAGACACCATCCTTTCCTAAGTGGGTTCTTTAATACTATATAAGTTTCTTTTTTTTCTTTCCTTTAATTTTTTCAGCTGGTATATTTAATCAAATCCAAATTAATGAGAGAAGGGTTACTGTCATCTCTAAATTATTTGCAGGCAGCAAATAAATAATTAATAATTGTGTTGACTGGAAAATACATGGCAATAGAGCCCTAGGTTTTGTCCCAAGCTAGCAAAGCACTTTGC
This sequence comes from Lumnitzera racemosa, assembly GCA_024138005.1. NCBI lineage: Eukaryota > Viridiplantae > Streptophyta > Magnoliopsida > Myrtales > Combretaceae > Lumnitzera > Lumnitzera racemosa. The sequence continues at coordinate 69,453,009 of JAMXBC010000004.1, read as the reverse complement.
AAGTCTTACACGGCTAAAGTAGCCGTTCTTCTCCCATTCCGTCGACCGATGACAATTAACCTAGACCACCGTTATTGTAGACCGTGTCAACGTCTTGTGGCCTAATAGCGACGTCATGGTCTTTCTATTCGAATAAAATATACATGATGATCCAATATTATCTCCTGCACCATAATAATATATCTAGTCGGTGAAATGATATATTATATTTATATGCTAATAATGCATCGAATTTCTATTTAAGAAAATATTAGTGAGTATTCTTGGAACGTATAATAAAGTTGGAAGAAGAAACTCTTATATATTATGGATATTTACATTTTTCATGAAATATATAACCATTATAGAAGGTATGGATTGTGGATAAAACAACTAAAGGTGAAAGAGGACGAGCTAGGCTCGAATGAGTTGGATAGAGGCCTTAGAGTCGGTCAAATTATTGACTCGTTACTTTTGATACTTACAAAAAGCCCTTTGGGGTCATCCAACGCCTAAGTTAACAAGGAAAACAAAGGAAAATGGCAATTAATGAGCTATAGCTAAACACCGGCACTAAAGATAAAAGAGGAATGTAGACTCCAAGAGGCTTGTAAGCACTTAGCTAGGGATGACGTAAGTCTTGGGATCTTTTGTGGGATGTCCTTACTTGCTATGCTTAAACCAGGTGAGAATGGCGTAACGGGCTCGACACTTAAAGGCGAGCTCGCCTAGATGGGTTATCAGGGTACTGAAGATGAGTAAGGATGTTGGGAGGCCTACAAGTGCTTAACTAAGGATGAGTTGGGTCTTTAGAGCTTGCAAGAATGCCTCGCCTACTGTGCTTGAGCCAAGTATCATGACATAACGGGCACGAGGGTTTGAGGTAAGCCCTTTGGATGGGTCGCTAAGGTGCTTACAATGGGGCGTCTAAGCATATGTCAATGCTTGAGGGAGAAGGAGTGCTTGCTCATATGTTTGTTGGTGGACTATTAAGGGTCGGCCTATAAGTTATGTCTCAAGCCAAGAGAATTGGGTGTCAATAGAAAGTATGAATATTTTCTTCTTTCTTTTAATTAATGCCTCGGTGGCATCCACTTGCTAAAACTTTTTATAATTGCATATTTGACTTGAATTTTATGTGATAAGATTTTAAACTAGAAACTGAGATGTTTATTTCACATGAATTAAAATAGAAGAAGAAGAAGGGGAACTTCTCGCTTCTAACAAGTATCTAGCTTTAAGTTTTACCTGTAAGTTGGCAACGTAATTTTAAGCATATATATATATATATATATATAATATCCAATTAAATTGAAAAAAGAAAAAAAAAAAAGAAAAACTCAAAAAATTGTCGTCATTATGGAATGAAAATGCGTGGAACCATGTCTTTTGTAAAAATTCCACTCTTTTTTTTTTTTCCTTTTCCCTTTTTGAGTTTGCATTTGGACTATATTTTATTTTAAAAGGATATTTTACAAAATATAATAATTTACGTTTTCATAACTTATTTTCCTTTCACCTGTATTAGTTATAACTTTCCACTACTATCGGTGCAACTAAAATAATTCAATTTCTTAATCAAATTCTGTCCATCTATCGCAATGTTTTAAACGGCAGAAGCTAACAATTCGTTAATGAGTGTACGTATTCTAACTTGAGATATGCGTTCCATATGACAAGAGATCAGTTACAACTTGGAATAACATGGAACAAGATAGGGAGTGGTTAATAAGGAGGAGAATCAGACAATTTTGTAACCCATATAATGGTGTAAAAGCTGGAGAGATTGGAAAAATTCAGTTTTGGCCAAAAATAATGGTAGGTTGAATGCGAGAAATTTCAATGTTTTTTATCTTAGTTCCAATATGAGATCTGAAATTTAAGGCCTTATGTCACATTTATTCGTAGAGCTTAACGATTGATGACATACGTAAGCCAAACTATCATTAGGTTTATCTATTTTAACTTGCTTGCATTTTAGCCCCCTCTATATAAACAACATATAGATATTTTTCAAAAGGGAGTGAGTAAGGATAAAATGGGTAGAATAAAATGTTCTATTTATACCATATCTCTAAAATTAGAATTTATCTTATAACATATAAGAACGATCTTAAAACTTATATCATATAGAAATTAGAACGTATGGAATATAAGGTATCTTAAGACTCCTCTGAAATTTTTAACTAAATTTTTATGACAAAGTTTTTGAGGTAAGTTACATTAAAGTCGATAGAAATTATGCTGCAGTAAAAAAAGAAAACGGGAGGCAGAAAATTGAGCAAATACGTTAATGACTTGAGTACAAATTGGGTTAGAAATGTGGTATTCTATTATATTTAATACTATCAATTAAAAACTTTTATTTAGTGAGTACGGGGCACTCTAAAACTTATACTTTGTATAATTTAGAGTAAAAATTCCATATAGGTTCTGGGATATGATAGAATATATAAAGGTTATATATTATACACTCACACCGTAGGAGTAGTATTTAAAAATTTGAAACTGAAACCTGTGCTATAATTTCAATTACCATCCGAAACTTACATGACAATGCACGATAAGGCAGGTTTCAATAAGAGTACCTACCGAGTCTTAGATGAGAGTGTAAGATAGGATAATAAGAAATATGGCTCTATGACTTCTGTTTCCTAGGATTTAATCATTGTCTTCTACAAATTATTATTATAATTACAAGCAAATGAAAGAATAGAATCATAATTCTTATTACTTTAGTCTATATTATCATCAAATTTTCTAAAAAGCTATAGAAAATTAGATCCCTAGACTCACATTCAAAGGATTCTTAAAATTTTTAATACAAACTTATTAATGAATGATACTTTTGAAACACAAGAGTTTTTAGTTTAAGAATGTTTCAATTATTAGCTTTCTCTTGACAGAAAGAAAAACAACGGAAAAAGTTATTCGCTTTGGAACTACAATTCAATAATTGTTAATGCCACAAAAACCTCAGAAAAAAAAAATTATAAGCCTCAGCCATTATTGTTAATTGTTTCAATTTCGTCTTATTCATTATAAAAATATTGATGGATCATAAAACCTTTTCTTTCTTTTTAATTCCGAAATAGCTTTATTTTGTATAGTATATTATGTATTACTCATGTACATTGGTCTTCGCGTTACAAGCATTACAAAACCCTAAGGTTTTTTTTTATTTAAATTTAAACATATTGCATTCCTAATAATGAAGCTACTCAACATTATTTAATTTGTAAAAGTTGTCAAAGTTAATAAATATTCATTTTTAAACATTTTTACTAACACAAATTCAATAATATTAAGTTTTTCTTCCTAATTCTATTCGTTGTCATTCACTTTATGAACTTCTATAAAATTTAAAACCTAAAAATCACAAAAAAAAAGGGGAATATAAACCTAATGAAAAAAATACCACTTTTATTGCCATCCAATCTTTGAAAAGAATAAACCCTAGTGTCTCTTGGAGTAATGGGTTCTTCTAAACATCTTTCTCTTGCATCTCACTTCTAACATCATTATCCATCTCAGCTATAACCTACACTTTTTCTAATATAAATTCAATAATGTGTGTATAAATATATATATATATATATAGCTAATTCTATTGATTATCATTTACTTTATAAACTTCTAACTAATTCAAAACCCTAAAGGACACTAGAAAATTGTAAGGAAACTTAAACATGGTGGCAAATTTGCTACCTTTTTGCCATCCAACTCCACTGAGGATAAACCCTAGTCTCTTTATGGTCAATGCATTTCACCAACTGCCTTTACCTTATGTCCCACTTCTAACATCATTGACCATCTAGGTTAGATTTGTGTTGACACCTTAAACATCGTAAGCTATCCTTGTGATCATTAACCTACATGGCATTACCATCACTAGCCTCATTTAAATGCTTACTTATAATAAAACCATGTTTTTTTTCCCATGTTGATGCATCTCTTTCTCACCTCCTTAAGGTTGGACATTCCCTACTCATATCATTTGCTATGTAATCCTAGCTATTCTTACTAACCCACATCACCTAAACATGAGATACCCCTACTTACTTAACATGCTTTGGCCCTTCATATATCTTGTTAATATTCTCTCTCCTCAAACCCCCATCTTTCACCATCTACACTTCTTCTCTACCTTACAACTTTAACCTAACCTTCACATTCACAAATGTAGCACATAAAAGTTCCAACAATAATTACCGGTTGTGACGATTACTAATGACATTGTCCCTTATGTTTATAGGTTTCTATCGTTATGTTAATGAGGGTAATATTTCTTTAAGTTGTGGTATCACCGAAATACCTTACAGTGTTCCCATTCAAAATCTTAAATACATATATGATGACTTCATGTTAAGCATGTAACTAGAGCATATTAATTTTAGGGATGCCATTGGACTAGTCATTATAGGGTACTTGACCCTGCTGATTTGATAAAAGCCTATAAGGTTTGATCTTATAGGATTTTGGGACAAATTCTGAGATTGGTTTTAAAGTCTTACAAGGTTCTTGTTCTGGTTTTAGGGCTTGAAAAAAAAAAAAAACTTGACAGGAAGCCAAACTCGATTAAAAAAAATTAATGTATACATATTTAAAGTGTACATATTAAAGAAAAATAATGATTAATAAAACTCATATTTTGAAAAACCTTACTTACTGACCATTATTTTCTCTCTAACTTTATCATCTAATCTCCGCTTTCTCACCTCACCTCGAACCCACTCAACCCTCACTTACTTACCAACTAGTGGATGAGTCTTTTAACACTATTCTCGTAGAATTTTAAAGAAAAAATAATATTGAATTGCTAAAGTTTTAACCTTTTTTGCTTTATTCTTATAAATTTATAATAGAAGAAATTCTTATAATTTGCAAAGTTGTGATTGGTTGTTGTTTTACTTATGATTGCATATTTCTTATTCATTTCAACTAAAAAATTCTTCTAACTATTTCTAATAATAATCACATTAACAAGATAAGTTGAGTTGTTATCAAGTTTGCAAAACCTTTTATGTGCGGATTGTAGTAATAAGATAATAATCTTAGTGTTTTAGCACGAGTTATGGGAAGCCTTTAGGGTATCAAGTTGGGTTCGGGTTTGCAAAACCCATCCCAAACTTTCTCTAGTGGCATCCCTAATTGATTTGTGATAAACTCCGAGACATTCTCTTGGAGATACATGAAGCTCTAATTGTCTATGACATACGGACGATTACTCACCATTTTTTTTTAACTTTCATAGCCAAGAAAATGGACCTTAAGTGCCTTTAGTCTTATAAAAGACAATTTGATGGTTAACTATCTATAGGAGTTGGATTTATTGCTAATTAGCTTGCCTTAGTTAAGATCTTGTTTAGTGTTAACAATCTCATTACCCATCCTATTTGAAATCTCCCTTATGTCAGTGTTTCTCTAATCGTCTTATCATTACTCTTATACATCTCTACATGTCACTCACAATTCATCCATTCAAGTTAAACTCCAAAGCAAAGAGTAAGGGCTCAAGTGTCATTAGAAGGTAATAACATCAATATCTATGACCATCGCGCTCTATGCTTAGACTATAAGATCTACCTCTCAAGATTAAGTATAGACAAATCAATTTATTTTGTTGAATCATACAATGTCATCTCACTAGCATTATCACCCTTATAATACATATAGTAGAAATCCTTAGTAATCATTCAATTAATGTTTCTTTTCAACACCTTTTGACTCATTCAATCCTTTTGGTGCTCCCAAGCTCATGAAATATGCATAGTTCGATAGGGAGTATAAAAATATGCTTCAATCATTTATCAACCCTTAGCTTAGAATAATTTAAGAGGCCACTTGGTGCTTTAACTCCATTCCTTCATAGATCTCGTAACCCCAGATGCAAGTATGTATTCACTAAGCTTACATTTGTGTTTGTTTTGATAATGTGATAATATGAAATGAAGCATCTCTATGTATTGCTTATGTAAGTAAGCTTGAGATTCTCCATACTACTCATATTTTTTGAACTTAAAGAATGTGTTTCATATTCCGTTACTCATAGACAATATCATATCTTTCATAAAACTACATCATAATAACACATGCTTGTTTAAGATTATATGCCAAGGACAACCTTTCCTTTAGAAACAAACTAAATTTTTTATTCATCTTGCTTAGCATTCTTATATCAATACCAATAAGATGTCTCTTGCATCAATAAGCTTATGAAAAAATTTGTAATTTCATGATATGTCATTCTTCTACTTAAGTCCCAATTAAACTTTTCAAGGTCATTTCATTCGAGTCCATCCATAATCTAGGTTATCTAGTTTATATCATTTTCATAATGTTAGTAAATCCTCCCTTTTTCCTAAAGAGTTGATGAGCCATGAAACTTATCGATTCTAATGAATTAGAGTCATTAACTAGATTAAACATACAATTTCAATTTTATGTAGTCTTTTTCTCATGATTATAGTCCTTAGATTGTTCAAATGCTTAATAAAGATGACTTTTTTTTTAATTCAACTATTTCAAATCCTTCATTTAAAATATTTTTCCTTAAGTATTGTAAGCCCCAAAGTTCAGCCAAGTAACCGTAGGATTGAATTTAGAACCCAAGGTTTAAGGCGATCGGCTAAAGGATCCGATCACACCCAAATTATAAACTATTGAGAGAAATATTAGTAAAAATGACCCCGTAAACTTAAATTTAAGAAAATAAATAGCAAAATAGGAGACTATAAAATTTTCAAATTTTAAGCATAATAATTGCTAATTACCGAAAAGGCAAAAAGTGTAATATAATAACCAATAAATTATTAGAGATAGATTATATATATACTAAAAATTTTAGAATGATCAAAATAATATTTAGGAATGTTCACGTATACCCTACATGTATTTACGTGTAGATAAAAATACACGTAATTACTAAAATTGGCCGAAAACTAAGCAAATAATTAAAGAAAAATATAAAATAATTATGGAAAAATAAGAAAAAATCAGAAGATGATAAGATGAATCAAGATAAGGTCATGGCAGGTCCAAAGCTGCAAAATAAAAATTAACCAATAAAAATTGAACAACACAAAAGCCAAAAATTAAGGAATTTGGACAAAGTCTTGTCAAATTAATGCATATTAATTACAACAAATGTCTATAAATAGGGAAAAAATTTACAGAGCTCATTTGGACAATTTGGAAAGTGAGAAAATTAGGGAGAGCCGAAAATTCGAGAGAAAATCCAGAAAATAAAAAAAATAAGAAAAACTGTGCAGTTAAGGGTTTTAAAAGGAACCCACACCATACGAGGAGCTGGGAGTAGACGGCCACCACCACCACACGGTGGTGGTAGCGCCCAGGCCGGCCGACAAGGCCACGGCGGCCCACCGATGAGTCCAAATTCTAACCCGATTCTTGTGAAATTTTGTAAAAATAGTAAATATAATTAGAAAATTATGAATTTTGTTATTCTGGGATAATTTTGTATGTAGTTTGTAGGGAAAATATTATTTAGATGAAAACATGTCCCGTAATATAAGATCCTTAAGAAATCATGCAAAACCGAGCACATTTCGGTTTAGAAATAAATGACCTTAGAAGTGTAGTTTGGAGCTCAATTTTTTTCTGTAGGATGCTCATGTGATATAAAACAGTGCTATGAAGCCATTTTTTTAAAATTAATTTGTGAAATTTTTAAGTTAATTTTTAGCCCTAAAATGATGGAAAAATTGGGTGATTTAGGGTTAATTAGGTTATTAGGATGTTAATTACTGATTTAGATAGTAATTAGATGTTTAGGGATGTTAATCTCTGATGTGGAAACCTGATCCTAGTGTATGGAGTGTTAAGTATAAGTAATGAAGGTGTTATGTGGTAAATGTAGAAAATTAGGAATATATAGAATTAAAAATTAATAAATATGGAAAAATTAGGGTTAATTAGATAATAAAATAATGAAAATCAGAACATAACAAATCTGAAACAAAATTCAATTTTAGGTAATTATATGAAAAATGTAAAAATTTCTCACAACATGAGTAAATTCGGTACACTAATATGGATTTAAGTGTACCGGATGGAATAAAATGCTGACTAGGGGTAGTAATCGTATTTAGGAGATCGGGAATTAATGTGATTAATTTCACATTATGGGTTGAAACGGATTTCTAGGATTGGAATCTAAAACATTACTTAGAAATCAAACTAAAAACCTAATTTAGAAATCGATGCGAAAACCGAACCTGAACCTAAACCCAACCCTAAAATAATTATAAAAGACTTAATATCTAGATAATTAGGTATATTTAACCTTAAACAAAACCTAACAATAAGCGTTATCGGATAAAATGAACTTATAATATTATATGAAATACTAAAACCACGTTCGTGTTATAGGGATGATCGGCGATGGCCTGAGCAAATCGGACCTCGAGTGAGTGAGCGAGGAGTTGAGGTAAGTTGGGATTAATATGATGCTGTATTTTGGAGGCTTAAGATTATGCTTGGTTGTGCTTGTTAGATAGAGAATGTGTGCATGTGCTTGATTATGGGTGATGCTATAATTATGTTTGTTGCTCTGGCACATATTTTATGAATTATATGTAATGATTGATCACCCTGAATTGGACTTAATCAAATATACGACCAGTAATCATAATCGAACATGCATAGCAACCCGTTAGGGGAACTTAGGACTCTCCGACCAAATACCGACCCCTTCGGAAGGGATAGCGCAGGATTGCAAAATGGTCCCTTCTTCATCCTCAGTCGAACTAAGTGACAGGAGAGGAGGTCGCGGCGAGGGTGAAGGCAGTGGTTCGAAGGTAGTCGCGGGAGGAGCAAGGTCTCCATTACACAAGCCTGGGTTTGGTCGTGAGCTGTTACACTAACGGCAACTCCTCAACCCGGATTAGAGCGGGCGCAATTTCTCTAATCTCACAACGGGCCGGACAACGTCGTGCGATGGCATTTGCTTGCACATGCATTGCACCTATTAAGTGATTGAAAACCTTGTTGTGTGTATGGTATAGTTTTAAGTCCTCCGTCCTAACTTACTGAGCTGTGGTTGCTCACATTCCTATAGACATCGTGCAGGTGCTGGCTAAGAAGCGGCAACAACTACTCTGAAGCTAGCAACTGCTGGATCCTGGGGAGTGAGGAAAAACATTGAAGAATCAAAACATGTTTTACTTTTCATTTCTGATTAATGTAATAACTGAATTATAGTGACTATATATAACTTTTCTCACTTTCTTAAATGATTTGTTTAAATTACAAATTGTCTACTTCAAAGCGGGTTAGTCGTGGACGCCTTGTGTAGATCAGGTCTAAGATAGCGGTTGTAAGGCCAACTTCTATCTTAGGGCGGTTTACACGGCGGGGGCTGTTACGACTCTACCGCTTCGGGGCATGACAAGTATTATAGTTTCCCATAGTATCGCTAATTGTAATTTTGTCAAAAATGCATTGATCATTTGTCTTCATGATCTAATAGGTTCTTTACCTTTATACCTTACAGCAGATAGGGTTACAAACATTGCCACTCATAGTAAAAGCATATACCATATAGATCTATGACATCATTCCTTTTACCTTTTGGATTGATGTAATTTTTTGTGCAACTTACAATGGTAATGGTCTACATATTCAAACATCAATCTTTTTTTCATCTATTACATTGGATCTTCGGCCCTAAAATCACTCAAGACCTAAAAAACTCGCGTGTTGCTCTTTTCCATGAATCTTCATAAGCTACTCTACCTAGCACAAGGGGAATTTGTGCTTAAATCACCAAAATGGTAATGTCTACATCAATTGTAATGGTGTCTTATATGGTTTACCTCTCCATATGACACTCGCATCTCCTTCATTGACTCCTCTCTAAAGGATCTAATGCCATCTCTCTTCTTTTGTGCTCATTGCCTTTACCAAATCCTTATTAATCCACTAAAGTTTCCTCTCTCTATCTACACTTACAACTCCTTAACATGCCAGTTTGATCACCCTACTAACTTACTTCTATGTGTAGCCCCTATACCCATATGCCTTCATTTGTCTCACATTCTTATCCCACTTCAACTCTAATAAACATCGTCAAACTTACCTCACCCTCAACATTACCACAATTCCCTAACCAATCAACCTAACCACCATATGATCAAAATGCATTCCTATTGAGTAAATCTCTATATAACAAGCAAATCTTTGTTGTATTGAATTTCTCATTTAGAATCATATATAATATAATACCTTATGCATTACTAATAATACTTTCATCTAGTTAAGGGAGGACAATTATTTAGGTATTATCTTTGAAGGAAGAGTTAAATTTTTCCTTTTCTCGACATAGCACATGTAAGGTGATAAATGACTTCAATAGATTATTAAGGCTTCTATGGATAAGTCAGCTTGAAAATTCATAATATGTTGGGGTTTAGTAATCCTCCTTTAGAGGTATTGGCTAAAATAAAACCTCTTAATCCATTTGTTGAACCCACCAACATTTTGTTTTGTCTTATTTTAGTCATTATGTCCTATGATCTTTTGTCATTCATCTACTAGATATGGAAATTAGATTCCATATGGTCACTCGATTTTATTAAATAGCCCTTTGTGATATGGATTCGTAGATGAACACACGGACCTAATATCACACGTAACCAAGGAGTAGGTTCAGGTCGCGAAATGGCTCGAAAAGTAAATGATGATCGAAGATGAGTAAGGGTTCCCATACACCGATGATAGATATGACACATCAATGCCTTAAACGAGCTCTAGTCACACTTGATATGATGTATAAGTATGGCTAGAGGTCATTCGCCACTAATCTATGCTCAATGAGCTAGATAAGAGTAGCTCAAAAGTAAGTAAAGGATACTTAACTCAAGAGGGAGTAAAAGTTTATTGTACTCTCTATATGTTCATTAAGGACCACAGAATGAACAAAATTGCATTCGTGCTATCCTTCCTAACATCCATACTGTCTTTTCTAACAAAAAATATTCTTTTTGCACCATTTCATGCTTTCCTTGTAAATTATTATCCTTTTTGCTTAGCTAATAAGGACCTATTTTTGTAATTTTCTGTAATATAAAACTTACCCAAGTAAGGGTAGGCCTTGATTAGGTTTAGTCAACGTTAGCAGTTTAACAACTCTAATTGTTGGGATTGGGCAAGGGTTGGCTCAAGGACGACTTACATTCGGGTTGACCTTGGATGGTCGGTTCCTGACAAATATTAGTTCGACCTCGGTACTGTAGGGATAGTTGTATCTTGATTTGATGCTTAGACTGGTGTATTGAGAAGGGGTTAGCTCAGCATGTTGGCTGATCACCTTGGCAATTTCTTGAATGGTATGGAGAGCGAAGTAGTTTGACAGGTCGGATTGGGGGCAAACACTGCTCCTCAATGCTTAACTCACCTTAGACAGCTCGACAAACCATCTAAGAAAGCCTTCGGGTTTGGGAATGCATGATCGATCCTTAATCCTTATCATCTCCATTGGGTTATTTAAGATTTGAGATCAAACCTGGTTCAACTCCAGGTTACTCATCCTCGGGAGTGTAAGGCTAGAAATCGGCAATGTTGAAGGAGTCCAAGACCCCATACCCTTTAGGTGATTCAATCCTGTAGGCATTAAGATTGATTTTTTCAAGCACTTAAAGGTTTGTTTGCTTTAGAAGACAACTTGCTCCTCCTTAAGTTTAGGAATTGCTCCTTACTAAGATGTATCTTAACCAAATCACCAAGTTGAAACTCTTTCTTCCTCCATCCTCGACTTCACTTCTTGAGCTTAGTATTAGCTCCACTCAATTACTCTACAACCTTTTGGTGCATGGCTCTGATGGCCCCAACTCTTTCTACGGCTAGCTAATCATCATTAAGTCTCAGCTGGGGTGCTTAGTCCGTTAGGAGCTCAGGGTTAAACCATAAGCAAACTCGAATGGAGATACGTTTGTTACGTTATAGGTGGTCCTATTGTAGGCGAATTCAATGATTAGCAAACATAAATCCCAATTGGCCATATTTCGTCTGATAGCAACCTACAGTAAAGTTCCCATGATTCTATTAACATCCTCGATCTGTCCATTGGTCTATGGATGGTAAGATGTGTTGTACAATAACTTAGTTCCCATTCACCTCCATAGCATCCTTTAAAAGTGGCTCATAAAGTTTGGGTCTTGGTTCAAATCAATGGTTTTGGGAGCTCCATGAAATTTGATTACTTCCTACAAGAAAAGAAAAGAGACAGTCAAAGCATCATTAGTTTTGAAACAAGGCACGAAATGTGCCATCATGCTAAATCGATCTATGACCACCATGATGGAGTCCTTTCCTTGGGACATCCTTAGCAATCTTAACATAAAGTCTATACTAAGCTTGCATTATGATTTGGTTAGGATGAGAAAGGGTAGATAATGTCCTTGCTCAACTTAACTTTTTTCTTTTCGACAGGTCGCACACTTTCCCAATACAAACTGCACATCTCTCATCATTTTTGGCCAAAAGAATCTCAAGGATAACACCTCATGGGTTCGACATTGGCTAAAGTGTCTCGTCAACACTTCTCTATGCACCTCATACACAAGTAATTCTCTCATGGAATAGGTCAGGATATATAGTCTTCTCTTCCTAAATAAATATCTATCCTCCCTATGATAGTCATCTAGTATCCATCCTTCCTTATACTAAGCATAGATAGGACCAAAATGTAGATCTTTAGCATACATATTCTTTATTGTTAAAAAACCAAGTAGCCTTGTTTGCAACTCAGTCAGAAAGGTATGTCATCTCGATAAGGCATCAACCACTACGTTGTTCTTCCTATTCTTATATTTCACGACATAAGAAAAACCATCTATGAACTTGACCCATTTGGGTTGTCTCTGAGATAACTTAGATTGGCTCTTCAAATATCTCAAGGATTCATGATCGATGTAGATCACAAATTCCTTATACAGTAGATAGTGTTGGCATCTCATTAGGGCTCGGATTAAGGAGTAGAACTCCTTATCATAGACAGAATAGTTAAGTGTAACCCATCAAAGTTTCTTACTGAAGTAAGCAATAAGTTAATCTTCTTGTATCAGCATAACACCTATGCCTAGTCTGGACGCATCACACTTTACTTCAAAAACTTTGTCAACGCTCAGCAAAATTAAGACAGGGGCTGTAGTCAGCCTATCTTTCACCTTCTCAAAATTCCTCTACTCCTTCTCTCCCCATCTGAATTCAGCATTTTTCTTCAAGAGTTCGGTAAGTAAGGCCACAATTATATTGAAATTCTTTATAAATCTATGATAGAATGATGCTAAGCCATGAAAACTTTTCATGTCAATCAAAGTAGTCAACACTGGCCATTTAGTGATAACTTTAATTTTCTCTTCATCAACTCGTATACCACCACTACATACAACAAACCCTAAGAATATCACCTTGGATCGACAAAAGTCGCACTTCTTTAGATTGGCGTAAAGTTATTTAGCTTAAAGTTTTGCAAAGACTCTTCGGAGATGCTCCTGGTGAGTCTCTAAGTTAGGGTTATATATCATAATGTCATTAAAATAAACTACAACAAACTTCCCTAACAAGTATCGAAGCACATGATTCATCAGGCACATAAATGTGCTCGGCACGTTAGATAGTCCAAACAGCATTACAAGCCCTTCATATAATCCATAGTGTGTTTTGAATGTGGTCTTCCACTCGCCACCTTTGCACATTCAAATATGATGGTATCCAAATTTGAGGTCAATCTTGGAGAACACTCTTGCTCTACTTAATTTGTCTAGCATGTCATCAATTCTAGGTATAAGATACCTATACTTGATAGTAATTTGATTGATTGCTCAACTATCTATACGCATCCTCTAAGAACCATATTTCTTTGGTACTAACAAGGCAAGTATTGTGCGGGGACTAAGGGATTCGTGCACATACCGCTTCCTCATCAACTCATCTACTTACTTTTGTAGCTTGATGGCCTGTTTAAGTTCAATCTATAGGCAAGCTTATTCGGTAGTACAACTCTTAGCTGCAAGTTAATCATATGTTCAATGCCTTGGATGGGAGGCAGACCTTTTAGTGGCTCTTCTAAAAACATATCGATGAACTCTTCCAGTGATGTCTTTACCTTGGTAAGTTGCTCCCTTTCCTCAAACCTTATCTCTAGTAACCTCAAAAACATAGTAGTCGTCCTTGTAAGCTCATTTCTCAATCAAGACTTATTCACCTCTCTTCAGTCATAAATATATTCCTTCTTATCATATATAACACTCAATTAAGTCATCTTAGCCTTCACTCTATAGCACTGAATTGACATCACAACTGTAGGCATACTCATGGATAGCACATTATAGAGTACTTCATCTCGATAACTGCCAACACAGATCAGCATGGACACCTATTTGTTCACCTATAGGGCTCCTTTATTATTGAGCCAATGAAGCTTATAAGGTTTTGAGTAGGGCTTGGTCGGCAATTTCAACTGTTAGGCCATCAATGATGGGAATCAGCCTCCGACTACGTCCAAGCCGAGGCCAACTTGTTCGAAGCAGACGCAGACCCTCTAAAAGAAGATGCTGACCTGTTCTAACCCAAGGCCGAATGGCTTTTGCCGAGGCCGAGCAATTGACAAAAGACTGGGGGGGAAAAAAGGAGCCACTCAACAACAATTTATCGTCTACCGAAAAGATAAGAGAACATACAACCAAGGACTTGGGACCAAAGAACCACTTTGTAAAATTCGAAGAGACTAGTGCCGATTAATTCTAGCACTCGTCAATTATGGGCTGACCTTTCTAATGTCTTAGCCAAGCACTACGAGACTTCAAGAGCTCTTCCTTGAACCTGGACATCTAACTGCTGACCCTGCCCAGTTTAGATCTTACTCCTTCTCAGATAGGCCGAGTGACTACATGCTAACCTTTATTAAATGGAAAGTTTTTTATTCTTGTGTATGTTTTCCTCTATTTTATTTGTGGACCCAATTCTTTAGGATTTAAAGCCTTGTACATTATTTACAGTTTTGCCACTAAGGTTTAAGATTTTCTATAAATAGCAACTTTTGTAAACATCAGATAAACGACAATAAATATGAAATTAGATAGAAAAGTATATCTCTGTGATTAGAATCTTTTCCCTTTTTGAGCAAGGCTACTCTTAAGCTAACATTTACTGGATTATCAAATAAAGATTAAGCTCTTTAATCTCTCCTGCATTTTTATTGATCTTAACTTTAAGATTGTGGTGAACCCGTTCATTTGAACCGGTTAGTGAGTTGCATCTAACCTTCATTTGAATCCCGAGCAACATTTAGTATTCGTGAGTTGTATCAAACCCTATTTTGAGCTCAAACCCCTGATTGTGTTTGTGTCTTAGTACGCGATATCTATTCACATTCACCATCGAAACCAACTATCTCACTTCTTATCCATTAAATCCATTCAACCCATTCTAGGTTTTTCAAGATCCGTTGCTTCAATCCTTATCATATTAGTATTAGAGCTTTAAGGAGATACACATGCAAGTTTTCTTCAAAGTTGATTCGTGGTTTGAACATTTATAATAATCATCATTCCATAGTCAATATGTTGTTTGTGTTTTTAGTAGTCATGGTATTGTGCTGCAGTTAAGTCCAATAACATTAATTTCGGTAGTAGATTCTAGTTGTTATGGAAGGGTTTGTCATTAGTGTTAGCTATAGAAGCCAAGCCGTGGTTGTTTCAAGGTTACTGTGATTGTGTTTTGTTGTTTGTTCAATTTTTTGAAAGATTACTATACAGACAAAAATGTTGGTGGATAGCATCAACAATACTAGTAATAGCCCTCACGGAAGTTTGAGACGATGTGTTGATAACTTAGAGTATCAGATTCAGAATCTCATTGACTCTATCCAAGAACTCATCAAATTAGTCAAAGGTCACAGACGGGATGGTCGAGAGGAAAGAAGGGAGAGAACACCTACAAGTGAAAGTGGTTCTAATGAACTTAATCATGATGACTGACAGCGGAGAAGAGTTGCTAAGCCGAGAGGAGCTACCAAGCTGAGAAGGAGAGAAAATCAACTCAAGTTGAGAAGAAGAAATGAAAGGAGTGTTGACTTTGAAACAAATTAACGAGCCCGAAGAAGAGAGCCGAGATCGAGAAGAGACATGGCATAGTAGAACTCTAACAAAAGTGGCCAATCTAAGGTGAACCGATTAGCTCATAATACAAGGGATGAACCCTGAGGACTTAATAATATAAAGCTTAAGTTACCAACCTTCAGTAGAAGTAGCTGACTTAAAGAGTTCCTTGACTGGGTTCCTTGAGTTGAGAAGTTGTTTAAGTGTTACGATTGTGATGATTGAACAAAGGTTAAGCTGGCTTCATTATCCCTTATTAAATATGCAAGCATTTGGTGAGATAAATTAGTTGCTAAATGAGATGCTGAAGGAGAGGAGCCAGTTAGAACTTAGAGGCTTATGAAGTGATTGATGAATCAGTACTTTATGCTAACCTACTTTAAGCAAGAGATGCTCCATGGATTCTAGCACCTAAGACAAGGTTGAAATATTGTTGAAGAGTATCCGCAAGAGTTTAAGTACTTGATGACGAAATGTGAGATTACGGAGCCACAAGACAATACCATTGCTAGGTTCCTGAGTGGACTTTGAGATGATATTGCCGACATAGTTGAATTACAGCCATTCAACTCTCTCGACGAGGTAATTAATTTGGCTTTAAGAGTAGAGACACAGAAGAGAAAGAGGCGTCAGAGGTTGAGTAGCTAACCTTAACAAGGTAGCATTGAGCCTGAGAAGTATGCTAAGAGAAAAGGGCTAGAAAGAATGATGGAGAAAGGAGAGCCTAGCCAACTAGTTCATGTCGAGAAAAAGAAGGCACCCGACAACAAGGCCCAAGAAGTGAAGTGCTTCAAATGCTTAAGCTATGGACACATTACTTCTCAATGTCCAAATAAGAAGGTCATGGTCTTCAAAGGCAAAGGACCCAATGCCTAAGTACAAAGTCAGAGTGATAGGAGTTCAAAAGACTAGTTGATAGAAGAAGATATCTATCTTAAGGACCAGGATAAACTCCTAGCTACAGCCACATGAGTTGACCTGAAGGCAGATCCTGGACAAAGGGAAAATTTAGTTCACACATAGTGCCTAGTGAATAGGAAAACCTGTTCCCTGGTTATCGATTGAGGTAGTTGTACTAACATTGTCTCTGCTAAGTTAGTAAGAAAGATGAAATTGCTGACCTACCTACACCCCCGACCTTATGGATTGAAGTAATTTAATGACAAGGGTATAGTCCATGTGCATATGCAATCTTGGATAGCATTTAAGGCAAGACAATATGAGGATGAGATCGACTTTAACGTAGTGCTTATGAATGCTGTGAATCTACTTCTTGGCTAACCATGAGAATTTGATCGGAAAGTTATCCATGACAGATTCCTCAACACTTACACTGTTCGGAAAGATGGGAAGAGTTATCTCTTAACCCGGATGAGCATTGAAGAAATCCAGAGACACTCGAAACCTATGGTAAAGCAAAAAGTAAGAAGGAGTTTATTCAGCATCCTGGCCCATGCCCAACACTTAATGTCGAGGTTGACTTCCTTTCAGACATGTAGTAATGATGGGAATCAACCTTTGACTACGTCCAAGTTAAGGCCGACCTATCTGAAGTCGATGCAGACCCTTTAGAAGAAGATGCCAACCTATTTTAACCTTAGGCCAAACAGCTTTCACTGAGGCTAGCCTTGGCCTAGCAATTGACAAAAGACTAAGGGGAAGAAAAAGAGACACTCAGTAACAATTCTATTGTTTATTGAGAAGATGAAAGAGCACACAGCTAAAGACTTAGGACCAAAGAACCACTCGACACGGTCCTGAGAGACTAGTGCCGACTAATTCTAACACTCGGCAATTATGGGCCAACCTTTCTAATGTCTTAGCCAACCACTATGAGACTTCAAGAGCTTCTCCTCAAACCCGAACATCCAACTACCGACCCTGCCCAGTTCAAATCCTGCTCCTTTCTAGACAGGCCGAGTTACTACATGCTAACCTCTATTAAATGCACAGTTTTTTATTCTTATGTATGTTTTCCTCTATTTTATTTATGGGCCCAATTCTTTAGGGTTTAAGGTCTTATATATTATTTACAGTTTTGTCACTAGGGTTTAGGACTTGTTATAAATAGAAACTTTTGTAAACAATAGATATATGAAGATATATACGAAATTAGACAGAAAAGCATATTCTTGCGATTGGAATCTTTTCCATTTTTGAGCAAGGCTACTCTTGAGCTAGCATTTACTGGATTATTGAGTATAGATTAAGCTCTTTAATCACTCCCGCATTCTTATCGATCTTGACTTTAAGATTGTGGTGAACCCTTTCATTTGAACTAGTTAGTGAGTTACATCTAACCATCATTCGAATCCCGAGCAACATTAAGTGTTCGTGAGTTGTATCGAACCCTATTTCGAGCTCAAACCCCTAATTGTGTTTGTGTCTTGATGCGTGATGTCCATTCACATTCACTGTCAAAACCAACTATCTCACTTTCTGTCCGTCAAACCCATTCGACTTATTCTAGGTTTTTTGAGATTCGCTACTTCGATCCTTATCAATAAATGCAGAGACTTATTTACCTTACATCCAAGAGGTCACCTACCGTCTGAGGTGTAAAGCTTCCTTTTTTCCCTTAGCTATGTCGAGTACCAATTTCTTGGTTTCCTAGAATTCTTTGAACACTTGAATCTGACATTGTTAGTTACCCTACAAAATTGATGTCTAAAAATACCACTTGAAGTTCTTTCTGTGAATGACAACAGCAAAATAACTACTACTCCCACTACCACAACAACTACACAGTAAATAGACAAACAATCACACTCTATTTTTGCATATGGAAATATGGGAAAATAGAGCATAAAACACTTCTCAACTTTCAAAGTTCGATGTTAACAATAGACTTTTAACATACAAGAACATTAACAAACCACTACAAGATCATAGTAATAGAATCTAGCTTCAAACATAGTGAGGCTTTGATATTAAGATGATACGGATTCGTGAATGAACACATAGACCTAATATCACGCATAACTAAAGGGTAGGTTCAGGCTGCAAGATGGCTTGA
This sequence comes from Lumnitzera racemosa, assembly GCA_024138005.1. NCBI lineage: Eukaryota > Viridiplantae > Streptophyta > Magnoliopsida > Myrtales > Combretaceae > Lumnitzera > Lumnitzera racemosa. The sequence goes on along the minus strand of JAMXBC010000004.1, from coordinate 69,433,893 downwards.
AAAGTAAATGATAGTCGAGGATGAATAGGAGTTCTCATGCACCAACGATGGATATGACATATTAATGCCTCATACAAGCTTGGGTCATACTTGATATGACACACAAGTATAGCTGGAGGTTACTCGCCATTAGTCCATGCTTAATGGGACAGATAAGAGTAGCTCAAGAGTAAGTAAAAAGACTCTTAGCTTAAGAGGGAGTAAAAGTTTAGTGTATTTTCTGTGTATTCATTATTATGGCTATTACAATATGCAAGTATTTATAGCATCCAATTAGAGTAAGTTCTATACAACAAAATATTTCAGAAATGGGACTTTATTAGCTAAGCAAAAAGGAGAATAATTTATAGGGGAAGCATGTAATGGCATAAAAAGAATATCTTTTGTAAGAAATGAAAATATGGATATTAGAAAGGACAACACGTACATAATTTTGCTCATTCTATGGTCTCTAGTAACACCGCAAGCTTAGCAGGGGTAGGCCTTGATTAGTTCTGGTCGGCGTTGGTAGTTTGGTAAATCTAATTGCTAAGACTAGACAAGGGTTAGCTCAAGGATGACTCACATTTAGGTCAGCCTTAGATGGTCAGCTCTTGATAATTGTTAGCTTAGCTTCGGCACTGTAGGGATAGCTGTATCCTGATTTAGTGCTTAGACTGGTGTATTAAGGAGGGGCTTGGTATGTCAATTGATCACCATAGTAGTTTCACGGATGGTGTGGAAAGCGAGGTAACTTGGTAGGTTGGATTAGGGTAAACATTACTCCTCGACGCTTAACTCAACTCGGATAACTTGACAAACCATCTAAGAAAGCCTTTAGGTTTAGGAGCACATGAATAGTCCTTGGTCCCTATCACTCTGGTTTTTATTAACTCTCACTACCCATAATAACAATATGTACATAAGTTGCAAAATCTATATAAATTTGTAATAGGCCCCTTTTACTTGGTTCCACCAAGTTAATAGCTCTGTTCTCCATGGTAGGTCAAATAAATCAAAACTAATACCTTTATGTTTATTTACCCTAAATTTTTTGACACATTAGTCCTCCTTCTCTAACTTGATGACATCATTATAAATTGCAACAAACCACCTCTCAACTCTCATTTTTGTTATGATATCCTTCCATCGATTGTTATGAAGGCCTTAATTTTCATTTTTCTTAAGTGATATTTATCATGAAAACTCCTTGGGTTCTTCTTCTCTCTCAATCTCAATATGATCATATCCTCCTCAAAAGATACCAGGCTTACTTTTCTAAACTTATTTTGACTCCCTTATCTCTTTATATTCATCTTAGTACACATGGATATCCTTCATCCATTAAGCTTAGCACCTACCATTAAGATTGTTAGTGCCCTCTAATAGTTAAATATTATTACACTAAACATTAGATTTAGGGTTAATTAGCTAAGTCAATACATGTTGCCCAAAAACTAACCAGTTTTAAGCTCCTAAATGAGTTCTACATTACCTTTGTATCCTTTATAGTACTTCTCATATATACACATTTGGTGTTTTATTAACCACCTACAATTATAGAATAGGAACTTGTTGATCCACCTCCAATTATGTAGTTTTTCCTAAATGTGATCTTATCCCCATACATTCTAAAAAATGGTCTATTGTTCTACTAAAGCAAAATACTTTTTCCTTATGTTGTTGCAAATTCAACCATGATTTATAATTATTAAGAGAATTAGAGATCTCCATCTATTATCTGTTCATATTTTATTGTAATAACCTTAATGCAATCTATCTCTCTATCAATTCCTATTCAAATGACTACATTAACTAATTATTGCTTTACTTTTGATGATTTCTTGGTTTGATATGTTTCATCTTGACAATAATTTCTAGATATTCTCATTAACAACGTCAACACCTTACTTCCGTAATTAATATCTATATAGCAACAATATTGATATCATCTTATTCAATAACAAGTAGACCAACATATATGCAAAATTTGCTCAAAGAAACATATTTAAGGAAGAAAAATAACCTTAAATTTTTATTAGGGCTATTCATAGAATCAAAACAAACTAAGTGAGAATCAAACCAAATCATAAAATATGATTCTTTTATATTTTAAAATGATTCATAATCCAATCAAAGGGGATCTAAATAGTTTATGGTTTAGTTTAAGGGCCAAATCATGGTGAACTTCTTTCTCAAGTAAGGGAGGGTGGAAAAAGAAAGAAGGAGATGAAGAATAAGAAATAGTAGTGAATTATTTGTTTGCTACTATATTCTCGATTGGCTATAGTGTTTGAACATTTGAAATAGAGTAGAGACGATGGTTGATGTTTAACGCTTGAAGTTGAATGAGGAGTTTATTAATTTGGTGAGATAAGAGACCCTTTTCACCAAGTGTTTAAGTTTTACTATTTTGATTTCACATCAACTAAAAGCTGCTAATTTTTGAGTTTTGAGTAGATTTTAGTAATTTATTAATACTATGTATTATAAGTTGGCATCACATTAAGTAACAAAGAGTATATGAGCAAATTTTAGTATTTTACTGTCCTTTTATTCAACTATTTACTTGCTTATTATGTAACATAGATGGTCTAGTATAAAATTTACAAGATAAGTTTGATAGCAAGTTGAGCTTTTTTGAGGGGAACTATTATCTATAATTTTTTTTATATGATATATCCAATTTTAGTCTTGAAATTGTTTTTTTTTTCACTTGAAATCTTCAATGTAATTATATAGCTAAAAACTAAGTGAGATAGATGTCTATTGTGTATAATGGGATGTGATTAACATAAATATATGATTTTTAAAGTAGTTTGAATAATCCAAACCAAGTGTGGCTCAATTCAGAATTCCAAATTGTTAAACTATTGATTTAGAACAAATTGTTTTAGATGTGGTTAAATGTTTCATGATATTACCAATGACCTTATAACTTAGTTGTATGGATGCTGCTGTGTTAGTATAATGGATGAGATTAAAATCTTTTCTCTCTTATTGTAACCAAAAAAGAAAAAAGTTTCTTGATATTAGGTGAATTTTTTATTCCCAAAATTAATTCACTGACTTCAAAAAATTTTATGAGGCCCTAGATTGTTTTTTTTAACCCCCACGCCAATTGCATTGCTTTTAAATGGCAATAGGCTGACAAATTAAGCAAAGAGTTGGCAAAGAGATAAGTTTAAAAATTTTTTTAGAAAAGGAATGCTAAATATTAGCTCAAAATGGAATGGAAAAGGTGAAATAGGGAAACAAGGAAACGACGGGCATTTGTTGTTTCCCATAAGACCCGCAACAAACACGTACATGTGCGTGCAGTGAATACTATTCCGTTTTATATATTTATTTTTAATATCAGTCAAATAGGAAAAAGCACAACCCATATCTTCATGATGCATGACTACGCTTTTCTGAAAAACAAATGCCATACGTTATGTCTAGCTTCCTCTTTCATGCAATCCTTGTCCTTCATACATTCAGTTCCTCGTGAGCTCTCCTTGCACATAACAACTTATTATGATTTGTCTTCATTTTTCATTTCTTCCTTCATTGATATTATCCCACAATATGGCTCTTATAACTATTTGGTAATTATAAGGAAAATATTGAAAATATTATTTGAAAAATGATTGAAAGTTCAATTTATAACATAAATTTTCAACTTGTCAAATTTGATACCCGATTAAAATATTTTGCTATCATTATTATCCACTATAGATGATCCAAAATTTGTTTGGGTTGTCATCAATCAAAGTGATATATGTGTTACATGTACATGTAACAGGTGATGATTATTATAGAAAAGTTTCAATTAAGTATTCTATTTGACAAATTAAAGATTTAGATAGTAAATTGAATTTATAAACAAAAATTTAAGTACAGTCACATTGTTTCAAATTATAATCATCTTAGTAGAAATATACAATGAGAGTCTAGAAGGAATCAAGTTAAAATTAACTAATTAAAAAAGATATAAAAAAGCTTTGATTTATTAATGTGCCACTTTTAACCCTTAACAAGTAATGCCTACTCGATACTATCATAAAATTGAAGAATTGTTGCTCTCCCTTGCTCTATTGATCGGGTAATTTGATCTAAATAAGACCAATCAGATCTAGGAAAAAGGATTTATCAGTAGCAATCATGTCAAACTAAAACTAAAATAAATAAGATTTTAAGGGGTACCACCATATTAAACAGAACAATAACAAACTGTTACAATACTTTTATGCGTTAAGATCTCATTTTGTTCACCTAATAATCAAAATATATATGGCATAGCATATCACTCCAGTGGAGTCCTTTTCTTATACTTTATTATTTTCTACTACTTTACATCTTATTTTATCCGGTTCCATTGAGTTGGCTAGATTTATGTATAGAGGAATACCACAAGAGTAGAAATGTAAGAATTTTTTTTTTTTAATCAAAGTACAATATTGAGGAAGAATGAATCGAACTCGATCCATTTCATTGATAAATTAGGTCTATGTCACTAGTCTATCAAACTATAAGAGGCTAAGTGATAATATAAGGATCTAAATAACTAAAAACTATGTCATAACGTAGATGATATAACATAATTTAAACCATATAAGTTCTATAATATACAGAAATTATTTTTGCACTAAAATGAAATGAGTATAATTTTAGGAATATATAAGAGTAAATAATGTAATCACCAGATTCTTTTAGTAATATAACATTAATGTTTGAGATCTTATTACAGGGAGAGAAAAGATATTGTAATATGTACTTATTTAAAATATTATTTTAACTATAAATTAACGATTGCAGCGATACATGTAGACCTTCCAACAAATTTAACGTCCAATTCTTTTATTTCTTGTAATATTCTTGTAAATAATCATTCCAATTGGTAGATATAACCATAGTAATCTTAATAAATCATCCATATTATTAAAGTATAAGTGGGAGTTTAGAAGTCTTTTCCCATTTACTAAAATTGCCCTTTTTTGATAATATTATTTTATGTAATTTATCATTTATAATTTTTTAATATAGAGTTATTTCATCCGGACTACGAATATTAGTTATTTCAAATCTCAATTCACTCTTTACACTGAAAATAGGAGTTTCCTTCTCCCATGTCCACTTTTTTCTCATCATGTACTCAATTACCTTAATTTACCTTTTTATAATAAAAATGACAATTATTATAAACCCTACTTTTAACGAGCCTATGATTTGATTAAGAGTACTTTTAAATGTTCTCAAGGATCAATTAAACTAAAAACTCAAGTTTACATTTAAAAACGAACTTACTTTTCCAATTCGAAAACTTATTATTGATAAGATTCAAACATGAAACAAAAAATGCAAACTCTAAAGTCACCTAAAACCTTACACCCTAAAACAATTAAGGACTTTTAACCCTAGCTAACTAATCGATAATTTAATTTGAATAATTTTATTTAACTTTAAAAAATTTCATAATTTTATGAGAATTGAATCATCATTTACAAAATAATTCAAAAAGTAAATCCTAAAACAATTTCCTATAAGACAATTCTCTTATCTTCATGTCTAAAATTTCACATGTGAATAAGTAGACTAACTAATCACCTTAAATAGCTTATCAATTGAGAGTTGGAGTCATTTATCAATTGATAATCTATCAAAAGCTAGTGATAAGATACTTTCCTTATCACCTATTAATTTATATTATATATGGACAAATTATTACAAAATTTCATATGTTTAGCTTTAATAAAGGAGACAAAACATTTCCATGCCAAAAAGGACACCTAATGGCCAGTTCTTACATGGCTAGGGGGGGGGGGGGGGGGGGGGGGGGGGGCGCCAATCAATTACTTTATCTTACATTCTACTATTGACCCCTTAATACTTATATCATTAAGAGTTGCAATTATTGACTTTTGTATATGTTACAAGATAACAAAATCAGACTTTTTAAACACATATCCACCCTTATTCCCAACTGGCTGCTCTTTCTTTCATTACTCTCACTTTCAATTTCATTTTTACTTCCTTTTTTCTTTCACTTGAAAACAATACAAAAGAGGAAACACAAAACCCACAAAATCCTTTACTTGCCACTACATTCCAAGCACATACATACGGCACTTTCAACTTCTTCTTGTCTAACTTTTGCCAACATTCAAAGCTCCTTTAGGATCCTTAGAACATCCTTCAAACACCGCTTCAAATGACAATAACTCAAGTTTCTAAAAGGGTACGAGAAGAAGGAAGTGAGACAAAGAGCTTACGCGGAACCTTAGTGCGCAACCACCATATTTTTGCTTTGTGGATGAGTAAGTATTTCTTTATGATAATAGCATAGTGTTACATGTTAGAAGATAATGATTTCTTGAAAATATAAGTATGATTATAAGTTGACGAAATATCTAAGACTATCCTAAGAAGTAAACTCATGAAAACCTTACATAATTGAAGTATGAGTATGTAAAGTTGGTGTTTTATAGAGATACTTGTTTAACACTTTGAATGGAAGATTTTAAGCTGAGAAAATATTGAAATGAAAACTTGAAGGAAAGGGAAGCATGCTGGACGTGAGGTTTTAGGAGTTACTTAGATCTTGTTTTCACTTCTATTAAGTTAAACATGCTAAAATATAGACTTAAGTAAGGAAAAAATCCATCATATGAAGTTTTATGAGAAAACCAACTTTGTAAAACATGAACTATGATATGGGAGTTATGTTAAGTGTGAGATTCTCTATTTTCATGTAAAGTATGAGTCAAATAATCATCTCATGGAAAAGAAGTTAAGTAAAGATTTGAATACAAGTAGCTTAAGTTCATGATCTAACATCTAAACTTAAGAAAAGATGAAACAAGCGAGAAAAGCAAGTTGGAAGCCCTCATACTCAAACCAACCAGATGTTAGAACTTTCTTAAAAGACACTTAAAAATATGATAAAAATAAGTAAACAAAGTGAAAAGACCAACCAAGGCAAGTACGATAAGTATATTAAGCTTAAAATTCAAAATTGAGTTTAAAACTTCCAAAACGAGCCTCAGACACCAAGTTAAACCACTCTTAAGTTTCTGATTAGCAACTTGACACAATAATGAAAGTTGTCTTAAGACTTTCAAGAAGCCCACAAGACACTCTCTAAGCCCAAGAAAGTGACTATCTTTAAATTGAATAAAAAATAAGCCCATTTGACAACTTAAGCCCACTTAAGAGCCCAAGAAGTGGTTATTAGCCTTAGGAGTATAAATCAAAGTTGTAAATCTGACCTTAAGGAGCATTTTGATCCTAGAATGAAATCTTAAGCCTAAGCTCAAAAGAATTCCCAAGTTACCAAAAAGCCTATTAACTAAACAAAGCCTAAAAGCACTCCAAATTATGAGGACCGCTACTATTCTGACCTATGGATAGGTTTGCATACCTCATCTTGAAAATCTAACCTCACCACATTGAAATACACTCGAAAACGATAAAGATTGACTATAAGATGATAAAAATCAGATTTAAAATGAGAAAATTGTATATTGAACTTTTAAGTAAAACCAGGAAAAATACAAAAACTACTTAAGAGTGTAACTTAAGGGGCTTTATCTTAGTTTTCTAAGTTTTATTTCAAATCCTTATAGTATTATGATTGCGATGACTTAGGGACCCAGCGTTTGGAGACAACGTACCCTCGGACTACTTTGACTAACTTTCATGGCTAAGTAAGTGAATTCCTAATGACTCTTTACTTGATTTTTACTTATAGAATAGATGCACATAAACTTATGTATATTTATATATATTCGATGTTTATGAGATATGAGAAATGCATGTGTATGAATTTATGATTAAATATTATGGCTTGTTAATCATATAATAATAGAAATTATTTGTGATAATTTATACGTGCGATTGTATGGAATGAAATTGTCTGATCACCATGAAAAATTGGATTTAACCACTTCTATCATTAAGAAATTAAATGGATCATCCATTCCCCATAATTGCATTCGGATAACATCGACTGCCGCTTCACATAAAAGATGGGAAATGACTCACAGAACGAGGGCCTACTGTAGAATTGAGCACTAGCTATGTCATCATTTTATTGAATCTCTATCCTAAGTTGACGGGCTTACTAAGTGCCAAGAGTCGCTAATCGTTGACAAGGAGCTGTATCTTGTAACTTTTACTTAGGGCGTGTATTTGTAGATTATGGAGGCTACCATACTACTAGACTTGAGATTTTGAAAATATGATTTCTTATTTAGTAAAGAAAGTATATATATACTTATAGTTTTGTTTCGGCTTAAGCACAATAGTGCAAATGATATAAAACCCAAGGTCCAGAACTTGGATTTTGGTTTGTGTCGATTAATTATTTCTAAACCCTGACTATAAGGGACATAATTTTGAGTTGTATGCAGTTCCTAGGCTACTGTATCGTTGTTTGGCATACTGATTGTTCATGCATTCATATGATTGTCCATCTAATAAATTTCTGCCATATGGTATTGATAAGGGTATTTATCTTACTAAGTGTAAGCTTATACCCCGATAAATTTCTTTTGTTGCAAGGAAACCTCTTTATTCATCCAGGTCGAGGCATACCTGGGGTGAGTCTCGTGAAGAGACAGGTTGGAGTGATCAGGGAGCGGAGAGGAGATTTTGTAATAGTTTTTGTAGACAATTATTTACCTTTATTTTTTTTCATAATATGGTTTAAAGTTTATGATGCAGTTTCCTTTATGAACCGTATTTGTTTATAATATTCTATTAGTGTGGAAATTAATGAGTCCACGTGTTTACTTGATTAATTTACGTCTTAGAAGTTAATTTTACTAAATTGCTCTATATTACTCATTTACGGGCCTAGTAACTTATAGTAGAAGGAGTCTTATATGTCGTATAAAAGACCTGCGATCAATAAGGGAGTTGATAATAGACCTCTATACGATACACGACAATCTACCACGACAACGATACTGATGGGTCATGATAGTTACAATGCAAATGATTGTAAATTTAGAAGATTTATATATGATGCAGACATATAAACAGATTTTTGATCTATGAGAAATACTCTTATCTCACGTCTACAGTTGTATATATAAATTTATAACATGATATATATACATATAAAAGTGTGGAACATCTAAATGATTATGTATATCTATATTATTAAGTAAATATATACCATTAGACTTCACACCCTCTTTAACATTATTACTTATAATTCATCTCTAATGCCTTTTCATTATATTCAAAATTACATTTTTTGTTGCCTCCACATCTAGGCACATAAATTTTACAATTCGGTAGTTTGTGGAAAAAACCAAAACCATCCTTTCATATCTTTCAAATTCTTCTCATTTTTCTTCCCTTTGGCAAAATTATATCTTTTAACTTCTAATCTAGCTCCATATGTCTTATTGTTTCAAGCACAGTGGAATTATCCTTTTTATTTATTTATTTTTCATAACATGGAAAGCCTAATAGTATATACTTTGGCATGCACATAGCAGGTGGGGCACTTGCTTATACACTTATATGTACATTAGGATTAAGTGTATCTATGGATATTTGATAATATAATTACGCATTACTTTACATAGACCCTTTCATACATTATTAAAATAATATAAATATAAACTACTTCTATGTACCACTATATTTCAACATCATAGTCTAGTCATTTTAATAAGATATTTTTCAATAATAATAATACACTCAATTCCCATTATTATCAATTTGTGAAGTTTCTAAAAATCAGCTAGAGCAATCACCATTAACATGTTACATAAACCAAAGAAGAAAGCATGATAGTTGCAGCAGGCTAAAGCTAAAATAGCATAAATAACAGAAAGATAATGTGTATCTCGTATTATTGTGTTAAATAAAATGTATAGCAACTACTCTATTTATATATAAGGTGTAAAGAAGAAATAAGCTACGTATACAATAGGCCACATGTGCAACTATACAGTAACTACACTTTCGCACCCTTCTTCTTAAGTTGGAGCTTCTCGAAGCCTTAACTTAAAACAAGTAGAAGAATGTTGCGCAACAAAAGTAAGCTTTGTAAAGAAGTCAACAAGTTGAAGAGAAGAAGAAATGTGTGTAGAGAAACAAACCTATACGTCACATGATCACGGATGAAGTAGACATCAACATCAATATGTTTAATCCTATTATGCTAACAAAGATTCTAAGTAATGAGAGTTATGGAATTATTGTCATAGAACAGATTGATAGAAGAAGTGAGAGGAACCTTGAGTTCATGCAAGATAAAGGAATACGAAAATAACTCCTTCACACCAAATGCTAAGCTTCGATTCTTTGCCTCAGTGGATGAAGTGCTAATAGTAGATTGGTTTTTAGATTTCCATAAGACTGGCACATTACCTATCATGATAGAATAATTAGTAATTGACTTATGATCAAAAGAAGATGAAGCTAATTAGCATCATCATAACAATGCAACATCAATGGATAATTAATAGAATAAAAAGGCCAAAACTAGATGTGCCGTTAAGATACTACAATAAGTAAAGAGAAGCTCGCGTATGAGGATGTTTAAGCTTCGAAAAAAACTTATGTAACTTGTTGATAGCATAATCAATGTTAAGACGAGTTAAAGTCAGATACAGTAATCTTTTAATAAGATGTTTATAAGGAAAAGGATAGTAAGAACATCACTATGATCCATATGCAAAACCAAACCAAATGGAAGAGGAAGAACAACCACCTTACATGTTATGAGGCCCATATCAGAAAGCAAATCAACAATAAACTTGCACTGATAAAGGAGTATACCTTAAGATGTACAGGTAGATTTCAAGCCTTAAGAAGAACCAAGCATAACCCAAGTCCTCAATAATGAAATGAGAATCCAAAGCATGTTTCAAATCCGAAATAGAATCAACACAAATACCAATGATAAGTATGTCATCTATATAGAGTAAAACAACAAAAAATTTGCCCGAAATTGAATGCATAAACAAGGAAGGATCACTAATAGATTGAACAAAGCCTTACTTAAGTAAAAAATGAGAAATCTCAATATTAAATTATTTAAAGGCTTGTTTGAGACTATACAAGTACCTCTTAAGCCTACACACCTTATTAGGACTAGCCTTAGAATATCTTTAAGGAGGGGACATATAAATTTCTTCATCTAAATAGCCTTACAAGAAAGCATTATCAATATTTACTTGAAAAAGTAGCCAAATATATAGTGGCTAAAGCTATCAAAATGAAAACCATGCCTTTAGCCACTAATTTAGCTTTGAACCACTCAACACTACCATCCAGTCTGTATTAGATTTTATAGACCCACTTAAAGTTTATAGCTATCTTGCCCTTAAGCAAATCCTTTACTTCCCAAGTGTCATTTAAATCTAAGGCCTCAAGTTATTTATTCAAAGCATCAACCCTTTTCAAAATCTTAGAAGCTTGAGAATAAGAAAAAAGGTTTGTTAATTGCTAATACTTGTGCCAAAGACAAAGTATAATCAAGGGGAAAAGAAGTAAAAGTATTATATTCAAACAAAAAGGTAAAAGAATAAGTAAGGAAGATTAAGATGCATCAACTGAATGAACTTGAAATAAGAACACAAAATGCTTAAGCTAAGGGTGGTTCATGGGATCTCAGAGAGACCGATGAAAACAAGGATCAGAGGATGTGTGGGGAATGTACGAAAACATCAACATTAGAAGATGGAGAAGAAATACTATCCTCTATTGTTAACATATCGAAACTAGGAAGAGCATGATTATTCTCATAATTAGGAATGACAAAAGAATCATGCAAAGCTACTAATGGAAAAATAGTTGATTTTGATGTATCGACAGAAGAAACAGATGAGTTACTGACCTTGAAAGGGAATACATGCTCATAAAAAAACAATATCTTTGCTTATTTTAGTTTTCCTTATCTCCAAATCATACACATTGTATCCTTTTGTACTAAAAGTATAACCCAAGAAAACATACCATATGTTTTTTTTTTTGTCAAACTTATCTATGTGATTAGAATGGTAAACAATGTAACATAAACACCCCATTGTTCTGAAATGAGTAAAAGTGGGTTTCTTCTTATGCAATACCTCATATAGTGACTTCTATCCTAACTTTGACATAAGCATTAGGTTGATGAGATAAGTTGCAGTAAGAGTACACTTACCCCAAAATTCTTGGGTAAATTTGCATCAAGATACAAGGCTCTAGTTATCTCAACTAGATAATGTTTCCTCTCTACTTGACCATTTTGTTGAGGAGTATATGCAATAGTCTTTTGGTAGATAATCCTAAGATCATGGAAAAGAGATTGACAAGAGAAAGCCAAAAATTCTAACTCATGATCATATCGTATAGTTGCACACATAGCTTATTGTATACTATTAGAATGTAATAGTCTTACTTTCATAGTAGTAACAAATCTTCCTTGATCCTTTGGAATCCTTTTACACTTGAACCAATTTGGATGCTTATGCAATTTGAAACAAAGTATCAATTGTGTGTCCACTCTTTTTATAGTACTTGCAAATAATTCTAGTGCCTCCATTAGAAGCATTTCATCCTTTTCTCATATCATTGTTTCCTTTTGAAAAATCAACTCGTTTGGATTCAAAGGTAGAAATATCACTTTCACCAATAGATATTGTCATCATCTTCTGTTTTTTTCACTTACTGAGCAAGATAATAGGCTTTATTAACTGATAGCAAAGGATCCATCGAGAATTTGATTACATCTCCATTTAGCCCCATTAAAAATTGGATTAATCTATCATATAACTCAAATTCTTACATTCTTTCTCTTAAGCGACAAGTACAATCATTAAGGACCCCACAATCATAGATTGAATAACTATAAAGCACACTTAATTCATCCCAACACCTATTCAATTTATTTAATAAATCCCTATGGATTGATTCAATTGCTTAATATTACTTAGCTCATATTGAAGTTGAAATACTAGAGGACCTTACTCGTACTAAGAAATTTCAACCCACAACTCACGAGTAGATTGAGTATAAAGGTAATTTTGAGCCAAATCTAATGACATTGAATTTAACACCCGATACATATAATCACTCCTAATCCATTTAGCTAAGTCAACAAAATTAGGATCAAGCCTAGGTAAGGTTCCATCAATAGAGCCTAATTTGATTTTAACCACAAGCTCTTATTGATCTACTCCATGCGAGTAAATTTGTACAGTTGAAAATAATATTTTTTATCACCATTTCAAGATGATCAAAATCAAATAGAAACAAAGGATCTTCATTCACACTATCCAATTGTAATCCTTAAAGTCGATCTACTTGATTGTTCATCTTTTAGAGGAAAAAATAAAAAGAAAGAAATAGAAAGACTTACAATGATCTCTAAATTATAGTGATCATTCGCCCTGATACTATGTGAAGTTACTAAAGATCAAATGGAACAATTGTCACTAACAAGCTACATAAACCGAAGAAGAAAGTACAATAGTTGCAATAGGTTGAAGCTAAAATAATAGAAAGGTTATGTGTATCTTGTATTATTGTGTTAAATAAAATGTACAATGACTACTTTATGTATATACAAAGTGTAAAGAAGAAATAAGCCACATGTGCAACTATATGATAACTATACTTCTACACAATTTCAATTAATAATTCAAATTTTAAATCATCAATTTATGGGGTTATTGCATTTGCCACTAACAATACATTAGTTCCTACTATATTAGTTCCCTTTAATAATTTAAATTTTACATGAGAATAACCACCATTCCTCTCTCATCTAGCCATAATATTTCTTCATTATGTTGTGTATCATTATAGTATGTACTTTGCACAAATAAAAGTTACTTATTACGAAACAGTTTAAAGACATCACAATGTCTATTTGCACATTTTTTTGAAAAAATCCCACTCACATATTGCATTTTCATTTGCAGGTTTGAGATGCTTTATTATATCATAAATATCATTTTACTTCTTTTATTTTTTAATGATATGAATGTTATTTAAATAATAAATGCATTAGTGTCTATTTCTCCATTTCTCCACATTCTATCTCTCTCTCCTCTCTCTACAAACAAAATACGTCACAATAAAAAAGCATTAAAACCCCTTTTGTATATCCTATAAATATTTATAGGTTAATAAAATTATATATATTTTATTTCAATTAAGTATATATAATTTTTTTTTCTTTTGATATTTAAAATAAAATCAATCAAATAATATATGGTATAGAATTATGAGTTGAAATTGTGTAAAGGCTTCTCATAGATAATTATAGAAGTTCAAAAGATATTTTTCTCCCATCTTACATCTTCCATCTAACATATGAGCCACTCTTTGAAATATTATCATTAGTTTTATATTTAATATTTTCTTTATGTTTCATAACAATTATTAAATAGTCGGATTATTTTTTCTCTTTTACATATGCATTATTGATGGAAGTGGCAACTTTTGGTGAAGAAGTTAATAGTGACAGAAAATATAAATAACGATATACAAGTTAAGAAAATATTTTTCATTTACGTATGTTTCTAGGTAGTTGATTATCAATGTGAATATCTAGAGGGGGTATTTCTCGTAACAAGAATTTGGATTTTTTAATTTGTTTGATTTTTTTCAACACAGGCAAAATTTGATAGATGAAAAGAGTCAATCAATGGATTTAAAAGTCTTATAATATGAGTAATCATTTTAGTCACCAAAAATGCCAATAAATTAGAAAGATTGAAATACTAATCTACCTTTATGTATAAATAAGGATAATATTTCATCAAAGTTTAATTGACTAAAGTTGAATTCTTTTCTTTTTTTAATGATACAAAATGATGAAACATATTTGCGAAACGTAATAACATTACCTTAGCTAAGTTTTTGCTTACCATGTAATTGCATTGTTGGGGTAAAGTAGTGTATTACCTACTAGTTGGTTTTTATTAATCGAGGTTTTATGTCAATAGAGTTTACATGCATTAATGGTTTCCCCATTTGTGCTTCAATTAATTATACCATTTTAAATGACAAAAAAGCAAAAGTAATGTCCAATAGAATATTTTTATATATGAGAATGTTATTTCCTAGGCAAAATTGGTCGTTTTATTTTATAAGTTTAACCTGTTACTATATTAATAATAGCAATTTAGTATTCATAATGTATCTATTTTGTGAAAAACATCTTTTAAGCATTTTTCATAATAGAGAAACTTAGGATGGATAAATACAATTACAATAATCTTAAGCGATTGTAATTACCAGTAGCTTTTAGTAAGTATTAATAAGAGGAAATTGTGAAAGCTAAAGGTTGGTAAAGGTTCTTAATCATTAGAGAAAATATTGATGAAAATGATTTCTATTTTTAAAAAGGGGGAAATCATGCTCCTGTTATGCATTCATATTTTCAATAGTTAAATTAGTCATTATTGTTGTGTTAATTGTTACTTGAATTCTTCAACATTAGTAAAATCTATTGCAAATTAGAAGTGTCACAATGTCATTTTTATAGAAGAGAAATGACTAGTTATGTACAAGAGTTGTTAATCAAGCATAGGGCAGTTGGTTGATAATCTACTAACCATGATGGCAATCAGTAGAAGATTTGAGGAAAGTATTCCTAGTGTCCATTGTTTGTTTCCTCTTTAGAAAGTAGCTATTTTATTATTTTATACTAGATTTATAAATTTGTGTGTATATTTCATTGTTGGCTTAAATTTAAGAAATAGTACAATGTTTTGGTCTTAAGAATGTTAATAAGTTTATTGATATAGGTTTTGACTTAAATCTTGGAGCTTTTTTTAAAAAAAAAAATTGTTATCTTTATAACCCTATAATAGCTTTAATAAGTGATCCATTTTAATCTATACAAGTAAGTTTTTGCACTTTGATGGAAATTTGTATACAATTTCTTTATAAAGACGATGTTACATTTGGTGCCTAATCTTTTGGTCATTCATCAATCAAATACCTCTATCTTTGAATATTAATTGTAATATCAAACTAAACTTTGTGGCGCTAAAGTCGCAACCTATTTAACATTATTAGTCTTCATTACGTGAGGTGTAGTTTTGAACTAAAGAAAGTATAGCACATTGTTGAGAATTAAATTATATAAAAAGTAAAATAAAATAACATGTCACTACCTCATGAATATCCAACTTTGTATTTAAAGTAGTCACAATGCACCACATGTCAAAAAATACTTCAAATGATACTGTTTTACTTACTAAACCCAATAATGCATTAAAATAAAATAAAAAAGAAATTCAAAAATTGTTGTTTACTTACTTCTTATGAAATAAAAAATAATAATAATAATTAAATATCAACAACCACCAACTATATTGATCTTAGGTGTCAAAAGCTTGGAAGTTCTCCTCCTTTGGAGTGCTTATGTAATACTCGACCATCCCTTAGATTGTTATCTTTATTGAGATTTTAGATGACAAGTTAGCCCTCTTATATTCTGTCTTATTAGGTTTGCTTCAAGCTTATCCTTCCTATTATAAGAGTTATTTAGGCATAGTCATTATTTAACATATGTCTATAAGGTTTAACTCTTAGAACTATTTTAGTATATCATGACTTCATTAATAGAATGACATCAACTATTGATAAGTTTGCTTAAGGGAGGTCAAATCGACCTTTAAAGTGTTTCTACTCTTAAAACAAGCTACTCTGAAAATCACATATCATGATATTCTCTTACACCTAAATTCATGATGCCTTTGCCACAAGGTCAATGTCTTATTACCATCCACTCCTAAATATCTATAATCTTATTCTTCTCATTGTCCAATTCCACTCAAAACCATCTTTATTAAGATGTTAAGCTTTCCTAAGCTCTTTTTTACTTTGACATTTTTTTCAATCCTTTGGGATCACCTCTTCTTAAGTGGCCGATAGTAAGATTTGCCCATTTCTTGTTATGATTTGACTCATAAAGTAGTTGCCTATCTTATAATAATGTCTTTTTTTTTTCTAGTAGGTGCTCTCTTCTTAAGCTTACCTTACAATAAATTCATTTGCCAAGAAGAATTACCCATACATTAAAGAAATTAGATAGTGTTTTGGTAGCTTAATAAAGCTACAATATTAGCTCTATATCACTTATCATAGAACAAGAGGTTTTCCCTCTTTGAAGTTCTCTATCATTGGATTCGCTTCTTTAGTTAGATCCTAAATGGTAAGCCAATCTTGATAGGGGTTAAATTCTCTAATTCTGATAAATATCTACAAAGATTTGTTATTTTTAGTATTTTAGAATTTTTACATACTTTTATTATTTTATTAGGCTTTATATTATTTTATTTAAATTTTTTTCCATTTAGTCATTATCTATAGCAATTAATTACTTAATTGCCTAAAGGTTGTCAGGGTTTCATATAAATATCTTGTTATTAGTTTTATTCAATTCCATTGATAATTCTTATGGAAATCTGAAAGAAGCTTTTGCTTTCTTTTATCACAAACTTATCAATTCTCTAAGAATTATGACGTTTAACCTATATTCTTTGATTTGATTTGTGCCATTTGGACTTGTCAAATTGAATTAAACAAAACCTTTTTCTAGTTCTAATTACAGCATTAATTCGACTTATCAATTATAATCAACAAAGGGAACTCTAGTCCAACTGGTTTAATTGTGGCATCATTAACTTATCAATTGAATTTTGTCCATATCTTGCTTATTTTTCAATACTCACCCAAAATATTCAATTTCAAAACTTTAGATAGCTATCCATCTTATAAGTTATACAAATAGATCTTTTGCAAGATCTAATCATATTATCTTGGTATCAAAGCAATGGTTGCGACATAAAGAAATACGTATGAACATTGGAGATTAGTGTTGCTTAGGATAAGAGATTATGACATAATATTCCTGTAAATCTGTGGATATAAAGGTGTCATCTTTATTATAGATTTGATGGTGTAGCATATGTCTACTCTTCCTAATAAAAAATTACAATAAATACAAATCACATAATTTTATTTACCTAAATACTAACACAAAATCGCATATACTTCATGTCGACATACATACAAAATAAATTAAATTAATGTAACTATGCTAATGTTGCATCTTTAACATACGACTAACATTTACTCTAATATTGCATCTTCAACATGTAATAATCATACAAAATAAAAATACTCTAATATAGTATCTTTAACATGCAACGAATATACAAAATTAAATTAATATAACTACTCCAATGTTAGATGTCATATGTGAGGCATATGTACAAAGAGGCAAAATCCCATGTTGTACATGCGATTTTGCATTAGTATTTATGTAATTATATATATGTAATTACTTTTATGTATTTAGTATTTGCATAATTAAATTAATGGCGGATTAGTAAAGATACAAATATCTCATAAATTTGGTATAAAAGTACCAATTTTACTAATAAGTATTCAATTTTGATCTTGGAAAATTTCATATCTATAGTTGGTACATGTTATTAGTTTAACAACAATTGCATTAGTGATTGTTAGGATTATTTCACTTTTTATTTTTTTCTTTAAAAAAAAATATTAGGTCTTTATAATTTTAGTAGTTGCTAAAAAGGAAAGAAAAAAGAAATTTAAAATTTGTAGAGTACTTAAGGTTTTAGTTATTTATGCAGATATAAGCTAAAGAATTCCATACATGTTTTCATATTCAAGGAAGAGTTTGTCATGTACTTATTGATGATAGTTCACATAATTTCATCTTTAAGTTCTTAGTTAAATCATTAGGAATAGCTACTATTGACAACTGCATCCATATGACTCTATTTGTTATGATGTGGTGATCTAAATAACGAGGCAAGCTATGGTAGCCTATTCTATTTAGGATGCCTATTGAGATACAGTTTTATGTGATGTGGCTAAGCTTCTTACCAACTATAGAGGCATAATTATTATTTTATTAATGAAATGAGGAAAACTTTGATATCTTCATTTGAAGAGGTAGTATAAGGGGATTTAATAATAATAAGGGATGAGGTTTACAAGAGATTAACTGTATGGAAAACTAAGAAAGTGACATATGTTGAGTCTTTGAGCAAAGTTTGTAAAAAGTGAAATATGGAATATGATTCAATATGGAGAGTAAAAATGAAAACCTGAATCAAATAATCATGTAGAGATAGAGGCTGAGAAAAATGCGATCGAACATGAATATGATGAGCTGATTGAAGAAGAGGAAGTGGAAGTAAATGATAAGTAATCATAGGTGTACATACCAACTTTAGAGGTTGAAGGTTTAGATGCAAATCATTTTGGAGTATTGATGCCCATGAGTTTATTAAGTTATAACAAGTTTGGATTTTTTTTTTATGTAACAAAGGCTTGTTATAGTTGTATCACGTTCAATAAGTTTTGTCATGCCCCGAAGCGATAGAGTAGTAACAGCTCCGCCGTGTAAACCATCCTAAGATAGAAGTTGACCTTACAACCGCTATCTTAGACTTGATCTACATAAAGCGTCCATGACTAACCCGCTTTGAAGTAAATAGTTTGTAATTTAGATAAAGCATTTATCAAAAAAAGTGAGAAAATTTATATATATATATATTATAATTCAGTTATTACATTATTCAGAAATGAAAAGCAATAACATATGTGTTGATTCTTCAATGTTTTTCCTCACTCCCCAGGATCCAGCAGTTGCTAGCTTCAGAGTAGTTATTGCCACTTCTTAGCCAGCACCTGTACGACGTCTATAGGGATGTGAGCAACCACAGCTTAGTAAGTTAGGACGGAGGACTTAAAACTATACCATACACACAACAAGGTTTTCAATCACTTATTAGGTGCAATGCATGTGCAAGCAAATGCCATCGCACGACGTTGTTCGGCCCGTCGTGAGATTAGAGAAATTGCACCCGCTCTAATCCGGGTTGAGGAGTTGCCGTTAATGCAACAGCTCATGACCAAATCCAGGCTTATGTAATGGAGACCTTGCTCCTCCCGCGACTACCTTCGAACCACTGTCTTTACCCTCACCATGACCTCCTCTCCTGTCACTTAGTTCGACTGAGGATGAAGAAGGGACCATTTTGCAATCATGTGCTATCCCTTTCGAAGGGGTCGGTATTTGGTCGGAGAGTCCTAAGTTCCCCTAACGGGTTGGCATGCATGTTCGATTATGATTACTGGTCGGATATTTGATTAAGTCTAGTTTAGAGTGATCAATCCTTTCATATAATTCATACAATACATGCCAGAGCAACAAACAGAATCATAGCATCACCCATAATCAAGCACATGCACACATCCAACTATCTAACAAGCACAACCAAGCATAATCTTAAGCCTCCAAAATACAAAATCATATTAATCCCAACTTACCTCGACTCCTCGCTCACTCACTCGAGGTCCGATTTGCTCAGGCCATCGCCGATCATCCCTATAACACAAACATGGTTTTAGTTTTTCATATAACTATTATAGGTTCGTTTTATCCTATAACGCTTATCGTTATGTTTTATTTAGGGTTTAAGATACCTAATTATCTAGATCTTAAGTCTTTTACAATTATTCTAAGTTTAGGATTAGGTTTGGGTTCGGTTTCTACATCAATTTCTAAATTAGGTTCAGGTTCTAGTTTTATTTTCTAAGTAACGTTTTATATTCTAACCCTAGAAATTCGTTTCAACCCATAATATGAAATTAATCACATTATTTCCCGATCTCCTAAATATCATCATTACCTCTAGTCAGTATTTTATTTCACCCGGTACACTTATATCCTTATTAGTGTACCAAATTCACTCATAATGTGAGAAATTTTTACATTTTTCATATAATTACATAAATCCAAATTTCCTATCAGATTTATTGTACATTTTTATTATTATCACAATATCAATTTTTATTATAATATTTCCTATTTATTATATTTTCAATAATTACCTATTATGTATTATTACCTTTTATGTATATATTACACTTCTAATATTTATATCACTCTAATTATCATCTCTAAACATCAATTATCATTTCAAAATGTCTAAATTCATCCTAAATAAGATTTTCTCTTAATTACCCTAATTTACAAAATTAACTTAAAATGTACTATTTTTCCATATTACTTATTTACTACATAATTAACCTAATAATTACATCTAACACCCTAAATGCTACAAGTATCATTCTCCATCAGATTTCAACATCCCTAAACATCTACTTATTCACTAAGTCAGTAATTAATAATTTAATTAATTAATTAACCTTAAATTACCCATTTTATGCCTAAAAATTATCTAAAAATTTTGAAAATTAATTTTTGAAAACGGGCTTCATAGCACTGTTCTATATCATCTAAGTAATCTACAAAAAAAAGTTTGGGCTTGAAACTACACTCCTATGGTCATTTATTTCTAAACCGAAATATGCTCAGTTTTGTATGATTTCTTAGGTACCATATATTACGGGGCATTTTTTCATCAAAATAATATTTTTCCTACAAACTACATACAAAAATATCCCAGAATAACAAAATTCATAATTTTCTAATGATATTTACTATTTTTACAAAATTACACAAAATCGGGCGGGAAATCGGCCTCACCGATCTGGGTGGCTCCGGCCACTGCCTGCCGCCATGGACTTGTCGCCCGGCTTGGGCGCTGCCACCACCATGTGGTGGTGATGGCCGTCCACTCCCAGCTGCTCGTCTGGTAGGGGTTCCAGTTAAAGGCTCTAATTGCATAGTTTTTTCTAATTTTTTTCTAAACTGAATTTTTCTCTTAATTTTTGCCTCTCTCTAATTTTCTCTGATTTTTATCTGGCCAAATGTGCTTTTGAATTTTTCTTGCTATTTATAGACAATTTTTGTAATTATTATGCATTAATTTGACAAGACTTTGCCCATTTTCCTTGATTTTTGGCTTTTATGTTGTCCAAATTTTATTGGTTGATTTTTCTTTTGCTTATCCTGACATGCCACGACCTGATCTTGATTCATCTTATCCTCTTCTGATTTTTTCTAATTTTTCCATAATTAATTTATAATTTTCTTTAATTATTTACTTAGTTTTTGGCCAATTTAGGTAATTTCGCGTATTTTTATCTACATGTAAATACATTTGGGATACACATGAATATTCTTAATTATTATTTTAGTCATTCTAAATTTTTTTAGTATACATATAATATATCTTTAGTAATTTATTAGTTATTTGATTACACTTTTCGCATTTTCAGTAATTAGTACTTATTATGCTTAAAATTTGAAAATTTTATAGTCTCCTATTTTATTACTTATTTTTTTAAATTCAAGTTTACAGGGTCAGTTTTACTAATATTTTTCTCGTTAGTTTATAATTTGGGGTTTGATCGGATTCCTTAGCCGATCGTCCAAAATTTTATGTTCTAAGTTCAATCCTATGGTTAATTGGCTTAACTTTGGGGCTTACAAGTTTATAGGGATGTGATTGATTGACAAGATACATGATGATTAGATGGAGCCTGAGACGTTGATAGTACTTCAAACATGGTTGAGCTATTGCAAATTATTGTGGTTTTCTTCTATAGGTTTGTTTTTAATTCTTTAGGATAGCTATTCCAGATTCGAAGACAAATCTCCTCTAATTCAAGGAGATGATAGGGATTAGATTCTTTAATTTCGATAAATATCTACCAAGATTTGTTATTTTATAATTTAGAATTTTTAAGTATTTTTATATTATTTTATTTAGAATTTTGCAATTTAGTAATTATCTATGAAAAATAATTATCTAATTACCTTAGAATTGTTAGAGTTTCATATAAATACTCTTGTTACTAGTTATGTTCATTCAATTGATTATTCTTATGGAAACCATAAAGAAGTTTTTACCTTCTTTTCTTACCAACTTATCAATTCTCTAATAATTATAGTATTTAATCCATATTATTTGATTTTATTCATGATGTTTTTCACTTATTGAATAGAATTAAACAAAACACTTTTGTTACTCTATTTATGACATTAATTCTTCTTATTGTTTAGAATCAATAGAAGAAATCCTAGTTCAATTAGTTTAACTATGGTGCCATCAACTTATTAGTTAAATTTTGTCTATATTTGCTTATTATTTGACACTTATTAACCAAAAATCCAAAAATATTGAATTTCAAAACCGTAAACATCAATTTGTCTTATAATTCATACAAATGGATTTCTTATGACATAAAATTATTTTATACAATTTTATATCAATATTAGTAACCCATATATAACAATATAAATGTATATAATTGTACATAATTGTCATACATAACGTACATTGTATAATCCAATATTTGATTATTTTTTATCAATGCACATAATTAATGGTATGTATGTTAATTACTATACACATATAATTAAATATTTATGTAATTTTAAATAAAAGGTACTACATATATAAGATGATTTAGATAAGTACACATTAGAATAGATTAGTATTGCTTGTTATATGGTTTAATTTGAAACTAAATTGAAAAATTTGGTTATTTCAATTTAATGAATTATTGGAACCAAACCAAACCGAATTAGATTTTTCTTATCCTTAGCTTTAAGGAAGATTATTCATAGAATCAGATAGAGAGCTAAATCAAGCTAAACTTAATCACAAAATTCGATTCTTCTATATTTAGATTAATTTTGCTATTTAATTCAAAGAGGAGTTAGAAGACTCATAATTTGGTTTAAGAGTCAAATTAAAATGAATTACATCTCCTTTAAAAAAAATGGAGCAATGTATTTTAATTTTTAAATACTAACAAATAAATTTAATCCAACATGTATGGTGGAAAGGAAAAAGGAACTCATCTCTTACCTTGGTTATTAAAATGGCAATTCTACTATTACGTTTAAATGAATGAAATTGTATAAATAGGTAAAATTTTAAACTTATACAATTATACATTAAAATTCATAGTTAGAAAAATAGTATAAAATCATAAACTCATAAAATACTTATGAAATTGTATAGTTAACTCACAATTTTAACAATTAAGTTTAAGACATCCATTCTCAATGTCTTCGTTCTTCCTTTATTTCACTCTCATGTAAGCTAACTTTCATACTATCGAGTTCAAAATTCCAAAGGTGTATACTCATTTTTTTTTCTTTTTTATCTTAACTTACTCATTATATAACATGATAATTTAGCAAGGAATTTATAAGATGAATGTAAGTAACAAGTTGCACTTATTTAAGGAGACTTATTATCCGTGACTTTTTTGTTTTTATATCAATAAATGTGGTTATACTCCAATTTTTGTTTTAAGATCTTGCACATAATTGTACAAGCAAAAGTTATCGTAGTAGAAGTATATTTTGAATAATGGAATGTGATCATAACAACTAGATAGATGTTTTTGAAAGTTGTTTGAACTAAATCAAATTAAACTAAATTGCATTTGAAGGGGTTCAATTCACTAGGGTCCAATACTAAATAATTTTAAATGTTGTTCAATTATGCTCTTGAGAACATTCCTAACTTTAATAGTTATTTCATGGGATAAATGCATTTTTTTTAGATAGTATTAAAACATTTGCATGAATTTTAAGTTCATTTTGCATATTTAGTTTGAAATTACAAAATTTTATATACAATTGAACTTTTATACGTAAAGATTACTACCTTTCATAACTCCATCCATATTGACGTTATGAGTGAATTGGCAATCACCATGTATCCTCTTATTATTTTTTTTTAAATATCTAAAATTCCATAGATTACATTGCTAATTCATTATTGAACTAGATTTATTAAAATAAAAATATTTTAATATTCTATTTATATGTTACTTCATTTGGTAAACCAATTGTCTCATTAAATTAATTATTATAGATTAACTATAAGTTGACACGTATCTTAGATCGATAGAGACAAGCTATTACAACATACAAATATATAAAGTATAAAGGATAAAAACATAGTCATTACTAAAAGGTAAAAACACATGTATATTAAGTGAAATTTAGCTTATAGGAATAGTATAAAGACCGATTAATAAAATAGGTAAGGATTCCCTACAAATAAAACCTTCCATGGAATTGAATGAGATTCTTTTAGAGTAATTTTTCTTATATCATGTTTTTATGAGAATTAGACCAACTCGGTGGATGGCTTACTCTTGTCACCACAAACGGGAAATTAGCTAGTAATGTTCATCCTTGTGGAGAAGATAAGTCTTTCGCTTTTTAACAATTTGGTTGATGTCCTTTTTATGATGTTGAAATTGTAGTAGTTTCACTCATGAGCTAAAGGGTTAATAAACTATACTTAAATGGATGTGTATGCAATTTTCATGTCTGTTATACTTTTTTTTTTCTACAAATAATGTTGAGCATTAGAATATAAAACGAAAAAAAAAAAATTAAGATACTACTCCTACAAAATGAATTCAAAGTTGGCAAGATCAATAATCAATAAGAGAATAATGATAACTAGTAAGAGTGATGATAAAATTTTAGCAATGAATTATGATAATAATGCAAATAGAAATAACAATGTAAAAGTGACGAGAGTGACAGTAAAATGATAACAATGAATGATGATAACAATATAAATAAAAATAAAAGTGTAGAAGTGGATACTAGCGAAGAGGTTAGACTAGGAAGGTAGTAAGTATAAAAATAAACAATAAATATTAGATTGTGATTGATACTCAGATATATGTATGAGGTGGACATATTAAAACGAATAGAAAACAATATCAATATGGTGAAAATGAGAATGGGTTCCCTTATACAAATTTTGCCGAAAAAGCCGGTTATTAGCCAAATCGCAGCTGTAAGTAACGGCACGGTACGTAATAGTAATTTTCCTTTCGTATACTCGGGGGAAAGGACCGTGCTGTTCGATAATTTTGCAAATTCTCTTTTTTAAAATCCACTACAAGACAAACGAAGGCTGGTTTTTGCCCAAGACCCCAAGAGAGAGAGAAAGAAGATGTAATGGCCAGACACAAAGACACACGATGTCCGAGGAGCAAAACAGAAACAGTAACAACAATACCAATGCAATGTTTTTTATAAGATTGATAAACACAAACCCACCCACACGAGCGGTTCTCGACATGCTCACATCTCTCTCCCTACAAACTATAATACTTCACTCTTAACACTATATAGGAAACACCTTGTTCAGTCTCAAAGTAAGTACCCATTAAGCCTTAGCCTTAGCCTTAGATCCTCTCTCTCTCTCTCTCTCATCAAAATCTTGTAAACGAGGAAATGATGCATGTCTTTTGAAGGAAACATACATTTCAAGAGAGACCCTTCTTAGACACTCACGATGAGTCTACAACACCTCAACTTGCATAAACCTACCCTTCATAGCTTTAATGGGTATTATCGAGATGTCAACTTTTTGCCTCCTCCTCCTCCTCCTCAACTCTCACTCCCTTACAACACTTATTGTTATGATGAAAGGAAGCCTCCTCTTTCTTCGCCTTCTTTGTCTTCTCCTCCAACCCTTTTTGAGAAAAAGGAGTTGTCTTTGAAACTAAGAGAAGGAGAAGGAGAAGGAGAAGAAGTAGGTGTTGGTGGTAAGAGTACTAGTGATAGGAGTTGTTCATATCCTGTTGTTGGTTGTGGAAGGAATGGAGTGACGAAGTTGTGTGCAAGAGGACATTGGAGACCGGCTGAAGATGCCAAACTTAGAGAGCTTGTGGCTAGATATGGTCCTCAGAATTGGAACTTGATTGCTGAACATCTTAAGGGAAGATCAGGTATCCACCACCCCCTCCCCAATTACCAAAAAAAAAAAAAAAAAAAAAGAAAGAAAGAAAAAAAAAAAAGCATTTTTCTCATGAATAGATTTAGCCTCAGAGAAAACTTATTACCAGCCATCTTTTTCTTGTTTCAACAATCCACCTTCGTAGTTGGACTCGCAACAGGCAATGGTGGAACCTCAGAATTTTGCCAGGAGAGAGGACTTAAATTAACTTTTGAGAGAAAAACTAGGGAAAATATTTTTTAAAAAAAATTCAAAAAAAGAAAAATTGGAGCTGAGAGTGAAAAATGGATCTTAAAAAAAAGTAAGTGTTAAGGTTGAGAACATATGTTAGTTTTTCTGTCATGTATTTTGGCCAAATGCCAATGTTTCTGTCAATTATTGAAAGATTTCTCTGTTCTATTAATTTTTAGAAAAACAACATTTTTTTCTTTCCAGAAAAAAAAAAAAAAAAAAACAGTTTGATGTTACCTAGACTTAAGTTAAAGGTGTTTTGTGTATGAATTTTAGGGAAAAGTTGCAGATTAAGGTGGTTCAACCAACTAGATCCAAGAATAAACAGGAGGGCTTTTACTGAGGAAGAAGAGGAGAGACTATTAGCAGCACACAGGGTCTATGGAAATAAATGGGCAATGATTGCAAGGCTTTTTCCTGGTAGAACTGATAATGCAGTAAAGAACCATTGGCATGTGATTATGGCTAGAAAACAAAGAGAACAATCTAATATCTTCAGGAGGAGAAATATTAACATTGTATCATCTCCGCCTCCACCACCGCTGCCACCACCGCTACCGCAGCCTCCACTGCCACCTTCTTCTTCTACTACTACTACTACTACTAATAATTCCTGTCATGAGGTGGTTCTGTTCCCACAGAGTAACAATGCAAGCAGTGATCATGAATCAACTACTTTTTCAAGCAATGTGGATGAATCTGCTGCCTCTACTTGCACCGATCTATCTTTGTCTCTATCAAGCGCTGGTTAGTTAATTCCAATCCATACCCCTCCCTTGTTTTAAGTCCTTTCATGTCTTCCTCTAAAAAAATCATATATTGTCTTAATTCTTAATTAAGAGAGAATTATAAATATGTCATCAAAATACCAGTCACCTGGACATAGATCTCTCAAGTCTCAACTCCTGACAGAGGAACAATTTTTTTGTCTGTCTAAATCTCTTAAAAATACAATAATAACTCGTCATTTATTATTAAAGCATTCAAAACGGTAACTAAAAGAATTATAAATAGTGATTAACGTTGTGCTTTAATGATGCTGAGGTAATCACATGTTTTCAAGCATGTTTTGGGACCTTTGATGGTCTACCTAAAATCTGATTGATACGGTTTTAGAGTTTATGCAATTTGTCAATTAATTATTTGGGAAATATGCAACTGTGTGTTTTATAATTTTATATTCAAGTGGTGTACCGGTCAAAATGTGATCTTTCATTGATTGCATAATGCATAGTTCCCATGGTCTTGTTGCAATATTCTTTATATATGTTAAAAGGGAAAAGAAGCTTTAAGTAATCAGAGCCGTGTATAGGTAGTCTTATAGAAAATGAAATCTTTCAGCTAGCCAAAAAAAAAAATAGAGAGTTGCTTTGATTTAAGTCTCAAATATTATATATACATTCATAAGCATTAAGGTACATGCAATGGACGTATAATCTGAAAATATTGAGGTGTCAGGTGACAGGTTCACTTTATTTTATCTCCAAATGTAACCAACTCAGTCTTTTCCTTTTTTTTTTTTTTAAAAAAAAAATTAATTAATTTGTTTTATTGCAGTTGTATCTGGGAAAAGGGAAACATTGAAGATGGAAATTGTGACAACTGACATGGTATTGGGCACTAGAAAAGGCATTTCACACATTAACCCTGTTATGGTAACAACAGTGATGGGTGGCGTGGATCCCTCAGGAAATTCAGACGCAAATTCTGAACTCTCTGTAGCTGAGTCAGTCACCACTATAACCACAACCATCACTACCAACATCAATCCCTCCAATTCTGGAGATAATCGGTCTCATCATCAATTTGAGAAACTCAAGGGTTTCCCCTTCATTGATTTTCTTGGAGTGGGCGGAGAGAGAAATTGAGAAAAAGAAAATAAATCCTATGTACAGTTTTAGCCCGTATAAAAAAACAAAAAGAAATTGTCCGATGCGACAAATGAACCGAACCGTACCAAAGGTGTATTAAAAAAACATTAGGTTCTTCGTTTAATATGATCAACGAGCGATTAAGAGCTTAATATAGTACCTTTTGCTCCAAGAAGGAGAGTCCATTTAGGGGAGAAAGATTTGTTAGTTTTGAAGTGGTAAATGGGGCTGAAAACGATAAAGGGGATCTGAACTCTGGAATGGTTAGGTCTAAAACATGACCTGAAAACAGCCTTTGTTAAATGTGTGTGTCTCTTTGCTGTGCTAAAGTTTCCTGTGAAACTGACTAATGAATGAACCTGCCCATTTTGCATGACTTTTCAATGCTGTCTCGTATACAAGTATTCTTTCCATGTCAGACAAAAAAGAAGATGGCCATTTCTAGTTCTGTCTTCTCTGTTTGACCATATTGCACACGTTTTCGCCATTAATGGGATCTCTTTCTGTAGACTGAGAGTCTAATTATGAGGGGCCTCCATACTTGTGAAAACCGTCGCTTTTAATTTTTATGCGTGGATAGTTTTCCCTCCATCTGATTCATTCAATCATATCGTATGGTTATGAAGTAACTTCAATACGACATACATGGTCTCTTTCATGATATTTTAGATTTTACAAGTGCCCTTTTCGTTTTATTTACGTCTTACCTCCATCGAAAACATCAAACACGTTATATGGGAAGTCACGTGTCAATCTTAAAAACGGATATGTTAAGTCATCTAGGATCCTTCCATTTTATTAACCACAAATATTCATAAGGCTTCTAATTCTCATAAAATAATCTCACATTAACTAATATCTCTCTTGTATCTACAAAGTAAATTTAAAATTCATAACCTAGGAGTCTCATAACTTAGAGAATCTCGAGCACTAACCACAAGTTTTATAAAAGTAAAACTTCAAAATTGAATACAACTAAAGAAGAGTCTCCATGTCAATCCTTTTGGCCTATGGCTTATGTATAGCTTGACTTGTCATTAAAATAATAGTAATCTTTATCTTTATAACAATAATAATATTAATATCTCGCCTCATCAAAATATTTAGAACTCTCTATAGTATCTGTACTTGCATCTAAAAAAAGACAAAAAAAAAAAAAAGAGGTCTTTGAGGAGTGTACTATGAGTACTAGAAAACTAAATCACATGCCTATGATATAAACATTCACAAATCACTTGAAATAATATTAATAACTAATGCAACAAATATCATTTATTATCTTTGATTATTAATTGTTAATTAATACAGTTTTGGTGTCCTAGGACTTAGGATAACTAATGACTTCTAAATAAGCATATATATATATATGTGTGTGTGTGTGTGTGCACGCGCACGCACACGTGTATGTGTGTATATGTGTGTAATGCATAAATATTGGTGTGGTCACCTAACTCCCTAGTCACCATTTCTAGACTCTAGTTGGGTCTTCTTAATGTGAAACTTTCACTAAGGGAAGCTATACATGATCACTAAGTGTCTTATCAACCCAATTGAACTTTACTAGGGGAAGGTTGAAGCTAAGGACAAATAGTCTAGAAATTAATAAGTACAAGTTTAAATTAATTCCAATTAATCAACTAATCTAAACAAATACAACAAACAAACATGTGTTTTCTACCTGTCTCAAGTGACTTGTTACAATTTGGAAATATGTCTTCACAACTTGATAAATCAAATTAAACAACCACTTAGCTTTTGATCCAACCATTAGCACTCTTATATATTCTTAACAACTCAACTTTTCACTTATAGTCTAGACTTCTATAGGGAACAAGAATTGTTCTAAAGAAAAGGTGTTTTTAGGAGTTATTGAATGCAATAAACTTAATGGAAAACGTGTTGCAAGTGTTTAGGAATTGGAAATAGGGTAAAAAATCTTAAGAAAACAAGTTGGGTAAATTGTATATAGTAGCCCGTATGGCGATTCGAATGCTAAAGTGATTGGCATCCAAATGCTGAAGGAAATTCACGAAATCATAAGTTCCATGAAGCTAGCATCTAGATACAAACTACAATCTATAGTCACAATCCCTTGCAAACTCATCACCAACTCCGATCTTTGATGTAATCTACTACTTCACAATACCTTTGCCTCATCAAAACTCCTTCGACAACAATCAAAATCCTCCAAAACATTAATATTTAATCAATCACAACCTCTTTTTTACTAGATTCAACCCAACACAAACCAAATAGAAATTAAGGGATTTGAGTTAACTTAACTCATTTCTTGATTAGTTAACACTTGACACTCGATTCACCATCCCTTATATGCTGCAAAACACAATCTTCTTACTTTTTCATCTCTTCTTCGAGAAAAACAAATTTCCATAATACTAGATATGGAGAATTTATTGAAAATCCTTGTGTTTTTTGTGTTTCCTTTTATTTTCCTTGATTTCCAACATTTAGTGTCGGTAATTTGAATTTTAGGATTAGATTTCAAAAGAGGCTTGAGAACAATTCCTTAATGTTTTTGTTGTTATTATTATTTAATACTTTTTATTATTGTCAATCTAGTCAAATGGGATGATTATGGAGAAATTGGATACGGGCAAGCATTTGGGAACAGAAATTATTTGAGTCGGTGTTATGTAAAATATTTATTTATAACTATCACATAAAAACCATAATTTTTTCAAATAATTCCGTGATTGATTTATTTAATTAGACATACTATTTTTGGATGCCTAAAGCAGGTTTCGCATTGACTAATATATGCTAAAGATGAAGATTGATTAACTATTATTTTCTAAATCTGAAATTGAATATATACATACTCAGATACAAAAATCAACAAATATACATGCACACTGTCCAAACTCACAATCCATCTACACTCATAACCACATTGCAAGTTGCAACAACACACAACCTTAATGCAACATCATTTGCAATGCACAACATTGACATACACTATTTTATACATACTATATATATTAAAATTTTATTAATATTTATATATTACTTATGTATAACAAGTGCTTTTTATTAATATTTACTTATTGGATATGTATAACATGTGATTGTTATTCAACAAATCTTTTCACAATCACATGCCACATATAAACAAGTATATATATATATATATATATATCCACTAAACAGTGTCACCACAAATCAATTTAGCAAAGAAACATCCTCATTTGCATAGTACACGTATTAAATACGCTCTTTAGGCGTGTCTGAAACCTACGTCCTTTTCTCTTACTATAATTTTTCTTTTTCATGGACACCACAAGTGGCATTTTCCAGTATGGGCCAGGAGAGCATAGGACAAGTTTGAATATCAACACTGCGGTTTCATGCATTAAATTGCCATAAAAAATCATTGTACTCTGTTAACCAAAGCGTGATCAGTTCTAATAAAGCTGTACTTCATCGGGTATGTTTACATGGGAGAAAAACTGTTGAGTACCTTGAATTAAATAATAGGTTTATAACGTGCCTTGAAGCATAATAATCGCTAATACTACTACTACTATTACTTCTTCTTCTTTATTCTTTTTTTAAATATAAAAAAATAAAATAAAAAATCTTTACAAACATGAGGGGAGGAAATCAAACATGTTTTATCTTCGTATCGGAATTGTATATTTCAGCTTGGAATATCGGTTAATGACTTATTAGTTTAAAGTTCTCCCTTCTATATTTTTTTCATAATTCTCAAGCCTTCCTATAACCTAAATTTATGATGGATGAAAATTTTATTCATTTAGGCCTTATCGACTGATTATGCTAAAATTACTTCCCTTAGGCCTTGTCTAGATATATAATAAGTTTTTGAAAACGATAAATCTTGAACATGGAGTGATAAGATAACCCACTATACCATGTCATCAAGAAGAAAAGAAAAGGGTACAAATCATATAGTAAACTAAAAGGTTAGATTTGTTCAATTCATGTAGATATATGACAAAATAAATATATATAATGAATTGAAATTTCATATTTAAAATTAGTTATATTGTTGTTGAAAGATATATTCATTATACATAATGTAAATATAAATATCGAAATACAAACCAATCACAGACTACCTCTTTATGTTTAACAAGGACCACAAAAGAGTTTAGTTAAGTCAAGATTATAAAGGTTTAGGCTCAACTCATTGAAAAAACTAATAAGCTCGACTCCAGTTAATCCCAATTTTTTCAAATCTAAAAATGATTGATCGAGCTTGGATCGTCTAAATAAATAAGCTTTATTATGAGTTAATACTTGGCTTATTTACAAATTGAGCTTGAATCTAGCGAACTTAAAGCGAGTCAAGCTCGAATGACTCACTTGCGGCTTCGCTCATATATAACTATATCTTTGAGAAAGTGTATAATTTTAATTATGAAATTCCTTGTTAACCTTCATTTCTTAAAAAATAAATATAAAAGAAGCTTACTCATGAGGTACCTCGTGAGTTTAAATAGGATTTTAAGCCTGGCTCATTTACAAACTGAATTTGATCTAAGCTAACTTTGAATAGTTAGCTTATTGACATAACTCATTTGCAATTCTACTAAAAAATATAACACTTGAAATTTAGTTGTTCATAGGGAAAATATACCAACATTGTCAAATGTTAGTGTTTGGACCAACTTCAGTGGATATTGCTGAATGGATCTCAAAGTGGGTTAGTACGATGGGATCTTCACTCTTGACAACTTGCAAGAAAGCTCCATGTGGGTAGTTCTCTAAGGACCCTTCAACTCTCATTTGCTTAAGTCAACAAGGAGAATAATAAGGAAAGAAAGGAAACTAAGGTGGATGGGCGCTAAAATCCCAATCAGAAAATGCTTGTCGATCATGGGTATGTGCTTGAGTGTTGTGTGGAGAGTTTTTAGTCTAAAGGTGGAGAACTAGGATCCAACCCTTACTTGTTGACTCCTCTTCGCTATTTATAATGAGAGGAGTATAGCTACTTAGATGCATGTCGATTTAAGGTTTGTCCATATTAACAACCGATTAAGGGGACATTCTTTACGGGGCTAACAAAGTGGTTTTAGGAGTTGATTGGCCATGATCATGGTGGTAGCCACATTTGTGAATGGCAAGTTTAGCATCTTTAGGGGATGTTAGGATTAGCCATACTATGAATGTCAAACGATAATTAATGAGTTAGGAGCGGATCGTTGAATGAAGGGATTAAGGATCTAGGTTTGGCAAATCGAATGGCCCGTTAATGGCGAGTTAGGTATTA
This sequence comes from Lumnitzera racemosa, assembly GCA_024138005.1. Taxonomy (NCBI): domain Eukaryota; kingdom Viridiplantae; phylum Streptophyta; class Magnoliopsida; order Myrtales; family Combretaceae; genus Lumnitzera; species Lumnitzera racemosa. The sequence goes on along the minus strand of JAMXBC010000004.1, from coordinate 69,399,871 downwards.
GAGAGCTTGTGTGGTCAAGGGAGTCTTTGCTTACAGAGCTTGGGTAAATAGAGGGGAGGGCTCCTCACACTCTAAGCTCGATCAATTTGCTGCTATGGTCCTCATCATTAGGAAGAGGATTTCGACCTTGTGCTTGCCATGGTGCTTGCCCAAGTCCTCAAGAGGGCAGCTTTTTATATGCTCTTCTCGAGGTCTAGGGTGAGCAAAGAGTCCGGGTAAGCCAAGACACATAGAAAGCTAGAGGAAGGGAAAGGGGAACAGTCACTTCCAAAGCTGATAGGCCTTTGCCCGAATTGGGCCTCAGGTTGAGTGAGAATTAGGCATTAACATTTGTGCCCCCTCCTTACTCTCCTCAGTGTCAAAGATGTGAGGAGAGTAGGAGAGTTTGGTTTGAGGCTTAGAGGAGATGGTAATGAGTGTAGGGCTTGTTTGCTTCTAGTTGTGACTTGACCCGTCAATAGCGAGTTAGGCATTAGAGAGCTTGTGTGGTCAAGGGCGTCTTTGCTTACAGAGCTTGGGTAAATAGAGGGGAGGGCTCGTCACACTTTAAGTTCGATCAATCTGCTGCTATGGTCCTCATGCATTAGGAAGAGGATTTCGGCCTTGTGCTTGCCATGGTGCTTGCCCAAGTCCTCAAAAGGGCAGCTTTTCGTATGCTCTTCTCGAGGTCTAAGGTGAGTAAAGAGTCCGAGTAAGCCAAGACACATAGAAAGCCAGAGGAAGGGAAAGGGGAACAATCACTTCCAAAGCTGATAGGCCTTTGCTTGAACTGGGCCTTGGGTTAAGTGAGAATTAGGCATTAACATTTGTGCCCCCTCCTTACTCTCCTTAATGTCAAAGACGTAGGGAGAGTTTGGTTTGAGGCTTAGAGGATATGGTAATGAATATAGGGCCTGTTTGCTTCTAATTGTGACTTGACCCCTATCATGTTAGGTCAAGCTATCTAATTTAAATGGTAAGATGTGATCGTTGGGGCACCCAAGGTGCCATGATTGCATTTCTAAGGAAGGATAATACACATTTATGGCCTTGCATGAAATGGTTACACACGTACGCACCTGACATAGACGCCTGCATAAGCAATACATAAGCATGCATCAATTTAGATCATTTACTTAAGAAGTAGGACAAACGTATGGTCAAGATGTGGCAAATGTCTCTATAGTGGGTACGTACTCTTAGAGTGGGAGACACCATTTGAGTTCCCCCCATGGTTGTCTATATAAGGAGGTCTTTGGGGACTTCAATTTCTACTTTTTGCAATTTATTAAGTGAAAACTTTGCCAAAATCTAAACTTACAAGTTGAGCTTCTTATTCCATTCCATTTAATTCTCTTCTAACCTTGAACATGGCTTATCAAAGTGCAACCAACTCTCGAAGCATGTATTTGTGGGGTTCCATTTCAAGAATGTTTGATAAGAACTATGAGCAGGCAATCCTTAAAAGGGGTGATGAGATTATGCTATTAACTTAGTTAGAGTGGAAGACCTAAGAGAATTAGTAGCCTTTGGATGTATACTCGATCGATGGTGAAGATGAGGAGGAAGAGGTAACCCTATAAACATTGAATAGTAATGATAAGGCATGTACCTAAGTCTATTTCCAGGCCAATGAGGCAAAGTTAAGGTTAGTCAACTGAGCAATAAGGGAGGTGCTTGATTGGTAAGTGGTGCTGCTTGCTCGTAGGGAGAGGGCCTTCAAGATAAGGGACGAGGGGTCTTTCTCTATGTATGCGAAACCATTTGAGTTAAGGTTATGATTGTTATTCTTGGATTTTCTAGTGAGGGTATTCAACTACTTCTAAGTGGCTTCTAGTTCCTTAAGTGCGAATGTGTGGGTGTAACTACTTACCTTCGAGGCGGTATGCCTATGGAAATTGTGAAGGCCGACAGCTCAGTTGTTTAGGCACTTATTTAAGATAAGAGATCATACGAATGGTTGGGTCTACATCTTTGGTCAAGGTAGCTAATTGAAGGTCTTCGATAAGTTGCCAACTAAAGTGGACCATTGGAAGGATTATTTCTTCCATATCTAGACAATAGAGCGGCTAAACTTCCTTGTGGCTTGGAATGTGCCCATTTTGAACAAGACTATAAGTTACCAAGGAACCAAAGATGATGTTACGAGGACCAAGGTGTTATATCTTACTAAGTGGAAAAGACTTTGTCCATTGACAATTGCTTAAAAGTATTATAAGAATAGGGGATATTCAAGTTTGAGACAAGTGTCTTTTAACTCTTGTTAAGGAGAGCTGGTTAAGTATCTACCCTATTACGTCGTCTTGTTACTAAGGATATCGGGTTAACTTGTCATCGGGCTAGTAAGTGCAACTACATTTGTTTGTGTTTATGTTGACTTTGTGCTTGTTTTTGCAACTATGCAAATGGCCATGAGTAAGGTGAAGTAAAAGTTGCTTATTATATAGGAGAGTTGCGATGGGTGAGAGACGGAGGCTGGCAAGAAGAGGAAGAAACTTTTTTTAGAGGGGGAAGGTGAGTCTTCACAAGCTTGCCTAAGGAAGAAGAGCAAGAAGAAAGCGAGTAGGCAGTAGCCTCTACTTAAGGTGATGAGGCACGCAGTTAGGGCTATTCTTGAGGGTATCCCTGTTTTGCAAAGTGTAGGTAGGGGTTCGGGACAAGTGTCAGCTATTGCCAGATGCAATGGTGGTCATGCTAAACAAGTTGAGGAACCTCATTAGGTTGAAGGGCGAAGGGGCTTAGATGCTAGCATTTAAGTAATTGATGTTCCTGATGACGAGGATCTTCTGCAGTTGGTGTTTCAAAATAAGTAGCCCATGGTGCAGCAGGAGATAAAGCCTTCAATTGACATAGTAGGGAGGCCTGTGTAGAAGGGCAAAGAGTTGTAAGCAAGGTTCAAGCGCCTTTTTGCTAGGAAGAGTGAAGTAAAGGCCTCAAGATATGTTTCTTTCCTATTATTTATGCAAGTTTCTCATATTGGTTGTTTAATTGAGGCAATTTATATTGGTCGTAGCTTTTCAATATGCTCGAGTGCGTGACTCATGCATAACCATAAGTACCAATAGTCAAAGAGATGCCAAGTAAAGTTTAAGGTGGGGCAACTTTTGCTAATGTATTAGGAAAAGCCTTGCACATAATTGCATTGGAGAAGTTATGTAGGCTCATCATGGTTAAAAAATGGATGAAGTGGTCATCTAAGTCGGTAGTTCCGTCGTAGGTGTTAAGGTGAGATACTCTTGCGCTTGCAAGTAGTGTTTGTTTTAGAATTAGAAGGGCAAACAGGCTCTTTGTTGTTATGGAACATGATGTGCGGGAAAATAACTCCACTTTCTTTTAGTCATGTATGTTGGAAGTGCGATACATGTGTTCATCTAGGTCTTGGATGTTCATATCCTTGAAGGCTTTTAGTGACCATTTTGGGGACAAGTCGTCAATTGGTTTACTTGTTGTTATGTGTTTAGGTTTTTGGGAGCTTGCTAGTCATGCAAAGTTTGGTCATAAGAATGTGCCAAGTGTGTAGTTTATAGGTTGTAATTTTTACTTGGTCTAGAAAAGGAACTGATAGTTGCTTCCTTATTGGGACATTTATGGGATACATTTTTTAGCATCGCAAAATCTCTATGCAAGGTAGCATTGGACTCTTTGGTCATTTTATTTTCTTTGAGCATTTGTTGAATAAGGAGTTTAAGCTGTTAAACCTTAGAAGTTTGAGCTTCTGGCAGTGGGGGCTACATGTCATGGTAGAAGAGTTGCGTTGCTGCCATTTGGCTACAACATGGTAGCATTGCCTAAATTTGAGGCATACAAGGGGTTGTTTTTGCTTCTAGCCATCTTGTGTTAGTGGCTTGAAATGGTAGGCGCTAAAATGTTAGTGTTTGAACCAACTTCATTGGATATTGCTTAACAAATCTCAATATGGATTATATTCGTTGGGATCTTCGCTCTCGATGACTTGCAAGAAAGCCCCTTGTGGGTGGTTTACAAGGGTTCTCTAATGCTTAAGTTAATAAGGATGACAATAAGGGAAGAAAGGGAACTAAGGTAGATGAGTGCAAAAATCCTAATTGGAAAATGTTCGCCCATCATGGGTGTATGCTCAAGTTCTGTATGGAGAGTTCTTAGTCTAAAGGTAAAGAACTAGGATCTGATCCTTCACTTATTAACTATCTTTCACTATTTATAGTGAGGGGAAGTACAATTACCTGGATTCATATTGATTCAAGGTTCATCTGTATTGGCTACCAGTAGGGGAGACATGCATTGTGTGGTTGATAGGATAGCTCTAGGAGTTAGTTAGTCATTATCATGCTGGTAGCCATGTTTGTGAATGGTAGGCCTAGTATTTATAGAGGATTTCAGGTAGATCAACCGTACGACGGATGTTAGATGGCAATTAATGAACTGGGAATGGAGCATTGAGTGGAGGGATTGAGGATCTGAGTCTAGTGGATTGAATGGTCCATCAATGGCGAGCCAAGCATTAGGGAGCTCATGTGGTTAAGGGCATCTTTGCTTGTAGAGCTCAAGTAAACGGAGGGAAGGGCTCCTTACACTTCGAGCTTGATCGATCTGCTACTATGGTCCCTGTGCATTAGGAGGAGGATCCCAACCTTGTACCCACCTAAGTTCTTGGAAGGGTAGCTTTTCATATGCTCTTCTTGAGGTTTGGGGTGACAAAAGAGTTCAAGCAAACCAAGACACATGGAAGGCAAGAAGAAGGGAGAGAAGGAATGATCCTTTTCGGAGCTGATGGGCCTTTGCCCAAATTGGGCCTAGGACCAAATGAGAATAAGGCATCAACGATTGTCAAAAGACGTTTATAATTTTGATGCAAAACAACAACCTGGAAATGAAAATATGATTCGGTGGTCTTACTTCTCATGCCTTACCTTTTCCCTCATCCAAATGCACTTGATTATTGCACCTAAATCTTGCTTGAAATTAAGCCTCCTTGAAAATTTAGGTAATGGGCTTATACTAAAACAGGGACATTGACCTTTTACCTCGAATCTGTTGTCGTAAAGGTGATGCCAGTCAACAGGTCTACACATGGAGATGTCTGGAATGACTGATGCCTTCCGTCTGTCGAATGAAACTTGGAACTCATTTTTGTATCATATCGTTTTCTGAATTCCCTGTTCCTTTTCTTTTTCAATCATATGCACCAGGCAGAATTGTCAAAAGTTATGCTTAAGATGAAGAAATTAGTAGCCAATTTGATACAAATTTATCCTAGTCACCTTAAACCTATACAGGTTATTATATGCTTAGGAACAGAAATACCTTCGGCAAAAGTATTGCAGTTGCACGTTGTCGTGGATTTTTTAAGAGGCAATGGGAGGGATGAAACTTTATCATCAAATTTTGTCATCTGTCTATAACCCTGTCAATTACATGTCGCAACATGTGAAAAATCTTTAATGTCCATCCATTGTTTATTTTATTGAGTTACAGCTTATATCAGATGGGCAAAGGATAAAAAAAAATCATTTAGCTTTGGTCCCTAAACTAGTACTTGAGCACAAAATGGCAAACTAGAGGCTTGAATTCTCCACCAAGGAAAGTGCCTTTCCATTTCCACTTAGATGATCTTGTTACCAGTGAGTGGTACAGGGACATGAACATATACCATTACTCTGCAAGATGCATATAGCCCAGGACTGTATTCCATGAGCCAACTAGTAGATATATGCTCGGGAAGCAAGATGATACAAGAACGTATTCAATACTTGGAAACCAATTAGGATTGACAGTTGACACCATAACAAGAAGAGATCAGCTCATCGTAATTATTGTCTATTCTTCGCACCATACAAAAGATGCATCATGATCTGCTTGATGCAGCAAAAGCAGCAAGTACAATTTTTCAGATGTTGTGAAACTCATACAAGTATGTCAACTGAACATTCAGTATCAATTTTCATTCAGCTGCTTAATCTCTAGTTCAGAAGAGCACAAAAGCTAAAACCGCACTCGTTAATAGATCCTTAATCAACCAGTTGGAAGGACAACTTGTGATCATATTTACAATTTCACATTTTCAAGCCCAAGTCTTCCCCTGTGCATTTGATAGTTTGAATTTTTGAGAAACTTCAGCTCGGTGTTCCCTCACCATGTTGTCTCTCTGAATTAAATCATGTCTGGCAGAGCTAGACCTCAGAGTCAGCATAACTTGATAGCAAACACAATGAAAAAGCTCTCTTTGTAATCCATTATCCCAATATTATTCAAATAACTGACAGGGTGCAACCTTTATGTGCTCTCTTGGAACGTCTGAGAGCGAGAAAGTGCAGCTGGATTTGCCTCCATTATACCATTGCCTTCTCCTTTGGATTCAGAACCAACTTTGAGACATGGATCCTTCTTATCAGGATTAATACCCAACGTGGTCCACCGAGGACTCTTAGCTGCCTCGGTAGGATCATCAATCCTCAATGTCTTAGGATTCAAAACACACGTCTCTAATTTATCACCGTCAGTACTAGCGTCTCTGAAGTGCTTGCCAAGGGCCAGTGATGTTGAGGCACAAGTGTTGCTGTTTGAGGAAGAGGGCAATGAAGATCCATTTAATCCTGCTGACATGTTTGCAGGTTTGGGGGTACATAACGGCATACCACCCAGATATGAAGTGGATAAAATATGCAGAGGAATGCTTGGAGGACAAACATGGGGAACTGCAATCACAGGTGCTCGACACCATTGAACTGAAGTGGGGTCGGGAATGTTCGGTATAGAAGCTTGTTCAGAAGAGTGCTGATTGTTTCGAAATGAAGTGCTGCTGCTCCAGCCTGGGTTCCAAGGCAAATACCATGCAGGAACGGGATAAAATTGCAAAGGATGAGGTAGGCTCTCTTCCTTCCGCATTCCTGATGATCCCACATGTTCACCTTGGGAAGTATGTGAAGGTAATACATTCTCCTGAACATTAGAAACTGTAATTGTAGATTCAAAAGATGAAGCATCTTCTTTATTTTCAGAACCAATAGCAGAACCTGCTTGGTCTTTGAGATTAAGGAGAGTCTCCACAGAGTTAGAGAGGGATGTCTCTGGACCAAATTTTAAGACTGTTCCACCTGAAGTCGAAGGCCTCAATGTAGATGCAAATTCACCAGACGGTTGAAAATGATGATTTGCTGGGTCAGTGCTCTCCATTTTAGTTTCTGGCAGACCATTCCCCGATAGAGTGGCCAGACGATATTGAGAGGTTAAGTGTTTGTTTTTTCTCCTACCAGCACCAATAGGAACGTTTCGCATTGTTCCACCAGCTGTCCAATATCTTTGGCAATTCTTGCAGAAATGTCTGGGTTGATTGACATTGTAATTATTGAAATAGCAAAACTTAGTGTCAAGACTACGGCATCTTGGACATGGAAGTATCTTGTCCGGCTTCTTGAGAACTTTCTCCTGCTCACCATGGTGGGTGCCTGCACCGTCTTCCTTTGGGTTTTCTTTGACTTGCACACTCTCTCCATGCAAAACTGTCTGCTGGCCTTCACCACCTAATCTTCCTGTTGATGAGTCCTCTCTTACCTTCTCGGATTCAAGCTTTTTAGCATGCTGAATCATAGAAGACAAAAGGAGGGAGAGTTACAACTTGCATCAAGTAAAATATATCTGGCTATGGAAGAGGAACTCATGCATTTGCAAACAGTCTGATTCCAGAAACTCAATTTAGAAAGGAATGATGAATGCACCTTTCCATTTATTTTCATACACACACCTTCCTAGTAATTAATATCAATCGATAAAAAAAAAAAAAAAAAAAAAGAAAGAAAGAAAAAAGCAAAACCGTTTCAATGAAGAATGTATCTTTTCCAGTAGGTTTGAAGAAACAACATTACAATGTTCTTGGTGGCATACAAATAGAAATACTGACAAGTTACTGCATAGAATGAAATACAGTTACACTCGATTGGATGGAAAGGCAGGCTTGTTGTTCTCAAACCATTTTGATACCCATCATCAATACACTTTCCCTCCACATATTAGCTTTACTCCTATTTGTTAAGTAACCTATTGATCTCAATCGATTATTATCCTTTTTCTTTTTGCAAGACATCATCTATATACTTAGTGTTGTTGCTGCAAGACTATTTGAAACAAAGAGACTTATTACAAGAGCCAATCAGAGACATCCTGACAGAACAAAAACATGCGAATAGACATTGACTGAAATGATAGCTCTTCCATAACTTGCTAAATTTGAATCCACATCTATATCATGAAGAATCGATTCAGACTCGCAGCAGTAAACCATTCCATTCACATCGCACAAAAAATCTGTCTTGAAGACTGCAAGTTGTGCATAAAACAGAACCAAGACATCCTTCCTAAAAATACTCTCGAATCTATCAAAGGGTGTCAGTGATTGACTGCCACTCTGCATCAAACTCAGAATAAGTACCACAAATCATTCCAGAAGGGGATGCCAATGCAACGGAAAAACTCAGTTGAAGGAAGCACAGAACTAAACTTGATATATCTAGACAAAACCAGATATTCCAGACCATCAAATGATTGAAGGTAAGAAAATCTGAATGTTACTACCTAAACCAATAATGGCAATTACAGCAGCTTTGACAAATTTTGATTTCCAAAACTGTACATATAACTTTGCACAAATAAGAAAGACCCCCAATATATGCAATTCTACATTCGCACTTTCTCATTATCATTACCTTTATAGTTAAAACCACTATCCAATAACTCGAACATTAAAGAAACACAGAAAAAATATCACAGTTAATCATATGACTATTTAAGATAATACAAAAACAATCAGCACCCAATTAAAAAAGGGAAAAAAGAAGTAAGTCTATTTATAATATTATGTACAATAATATAAAACGGATGAAACAAAGTATACCGAGCCAGACTCTGCCGGAATCTGAATCTCCGGTGCCGGAATCTTCCTCCCAAAGAGCTTGATTACGAGATCCTTACTTTCCGACATAACACCACCACTACAGTTCATTATTTTCTCTCAAGACAATCACTTTCCAAAACCTTCAAAACCATATATCCCCCATGAAATCAGACCAAGTAATAGAGACTTCTATTAGTAAGCTAAAGCTCAAAAAAAGCATGATAAAAAGAGGCTTTTTCTAAAGACCCAGATAGATAAAAATGGATTTTTTATGAAAGAAAGTTGCTTTCTTTCACTCAACTCATGAAAAACCCTTTACCCGGAGAGAGAGCACAGAGAACGTGAGGGAACAAAAGTAAAAGGGCTAAAGATGAGTTTTTTAAGACAACCCTCTTCCCCTTTGAGCACTTTTTTGGGAAAAATTGAATCTTTATGTAATTTTTTATGGGTTTGAAGAATTTGGTTTGAGGCCAACAAGCATCCGAGTCAGCACAGAGAGAGAGAGAGAGAGAGAGACTGTGCGTCTGTACGTTTGATTCTGATTTTTGGACCAGGAAATGTAGTGGCTAAGGTGACGTGAGAAAAAGCAAAAGTAGACACAAAAAGCAAAAAGGGTATTAGTTGTTTTTGGGTCCATCTTCACAAAAAAAAAAAAAAAAAAGAGAGAGAAAAAGAAAATAGATGGGTTTTCCTTTTACGAAACATTTACACGGTCAGATTAACATTTATATTCTATATTATTAAACCAAATTATATCATTAAACTTTATTACACGGTATACCGGTTTTGAAAGAAACATATATAGAATACAAACGGATGGTGGATTTCTTATAGCTGTGTATCTTTACATACAGAGCATCTTCATTGTTTTGGAATATACGGCATTGCAAGTTCATGATGCTCTAAATGTATACATATTTCCATTATTAAATGGAGCTATGATCAATGATAGATGTATTAAGTATTAACCAATAGTAGAAAAAAAAAAGAAAGAAAAAAGTTATGTTAAGATATTTTAGTAAGGTAGATGTGGATAACATTTTAAGATTGATGGTCATTATATGGAAAAAAAAAAAAAAGGTAATACTTAAGGAAACAGGAAAACTTCTTAGGTTCAACCTCTTAATAATTGCTTGGATATCATGTGTTGTTTTGTTTTGGCTTTTGAAGTGATGCGGACTTGGGGAATGGCTGGGAGGATGTTTCGCTTTTCTACGCCGCCTTCGATGTTTTCTTGGGGCAGTTTTGATTTCATCCGGTGTGTCTTCTTTGGCCCACCCGCAATAACTCAGTTGCAGTGAAGGGAGAAACATAAGGGAGACAAACAACGATAGCAACAAAAAAAAACCCCACTGGGTAATGAGGGCGAGTTTGGGTACACGTTGTAAGAGAATAGGGTCCTGGGGACCGCTTTCACTATGACTCACTCTCAATGATACTGTCTACTCCATTCATTCATTTATCTCACTCTATCCATTTGAACCTTGTGTGTCTCTAGAGTGTCTACAAAGTTGTCCTTTCTTGATGGGATAAATTCGGTTCCACTTGTTGTTTCTGTGTGCATGTTTTATGGAACACTAGTTCGATACATTGATTGGTATGAGATCCATTATTAATGGTTTGTTGGGCAAAGATGATATTTTCTATGGGAACAGTTTGCATGTACAATTTTGGATATGCACGCCTAATTATTAGATTGAGTTCTTTTCATAGGAAAGATCGTTTTAGAAGTTCAAAAACAAATTCAGATTTCTGTAATAATCTCAAATTTTCGGTGTCAAGGAAGTATGATAGAAGACATCTAACTATATAAATTGGTTGATCAAATCAAACCTTAATAGATATATACTTATTTAGCCAATACAAGAAAAATCAAATAAAAAAAATGGTGCTCCTACTAGTGTTACTTTTACTTTTACTTTTATAGCTTTAGTGCAAACACAAATGAAATATGAAGTTTCCATTGGATAATCCTATCTGGGACAATAAAAGCCTTTATGCTTATCTTTATATATCGATTCATTTACATAGCAATTTATATGTCATTTTTACTTTAGTTGCTTTTAAATTAGCCATATAATATTAAGCTTGTAAAGAGTTTGAGGTAATATCTTTTCATATGTGATCATGATCTAAGCTTTGAATATTGATCGGAATGGCAAGGAAGTGAATAAGATTGAGTTGTTAACAAAGCGAAAATCCCTACTTTGCAACTAAGAAATAAGGTGAGTAAGCAAATTAGAAAGAGAACATTGGCAAAGGTATAGCCAATTAAATAACTTGAAAGAATCTTGTGGCCACAGGTATGGTAGTCACTTTGTTTGAATGATATATAAGTATCATCTAAACAACACATTTGATTCCAATGACTTGAAGAATGAGTTTTACTGGTTCTTATTTTCTAAAATGTTACTAGGACATCTCAAAATCTTACTAATATTTCATTTGCAATCTTGTATCATTTAGTTTAGAGTTTTCATTAAGTAAAACATTAGTCTTTATTTTTTTTATTAGATTATTAAGAGTTGTGTCGTATTAGCGTGACTAAGTTTAGTAGCCAATTTAGGACATTTGGAAAAGTAACCCAATTAAGTTGAAAGCTTATGAGGGATTTCGTGAGATTAGTCGAAAAATTATCGTAAGCTTGAAATTTAAAAATATAGATGAAATCGTATAAATTTACTATATTATTATTATTATCAGTAACGTACAAATTAAATTTCAAAAAATAATGAAAACTTAAAAATAAATTATAGGAGTAATATAATTAATATTATATATAAAATAATATATAAAAGATATGTATATATATCGGATATAATTGTTATGTTAGTATATGAAGCCATAATTACCAAAAGTACCAAAAAATATGCAAATATTACTAAGTAATTGAATTAAAGCATGAAAAAAATTATGCTGCACTCGAGAGACACATTTCATGTCATGGCAAAGTTAAGAGCCAACTGCAAGTTTAAAAATGAAAGAAACATGAGGTGAAGACACTTAAACCAAAGGTAAAAGCTTAGTTTATTAAGAAAATAAATTCAAAATCTATATCAACCAAGTCAAGAAAATTCCAAGTACTTATCTGATGGAAACTTCGTGATTTTGGAACATAAGAAAACTCTAGAAAATAAGAATAAGAGAAAAAAAAGTTAGGATAGAAGAATTAGGATAAAATAGTGCAAAAATGAGGATTTTTTATGTTCTCTAAGCTAATTACCACCTAGGAGTAAGCTAAACCACCTAAAGATAGAGGAGTTGGTGTCAACTTAGGAAGACAAACCATCACCCTCAAATGGCAGCTAGGGCCAGGACTTTTAGTGAGTCACCGATCTCTTCGATTTTATCAAAAATTTTGGGAAAAATAGTAAAAGAACTTCAAAAAATTTGGAAAAAATAGTAAAAGAACTTCAAAAATTTTGGAATTTGGTTTCCCCTTATATTTTTGCATAAGGATTTCAAATCTTTAATCAAATTTTCAAAAATTTGAGTATAGATATTAGGTTCTTAAGAAGAAAGTCATGTGCAATAATTTTCGATTGGGTTATTGAAAGAACAATCTATGTAGTTTCGACTTGAAATTTAATTGACATACTCCTAAAATATTATATTTTGATATTGAGTGGTCAAATTCATAAAATTAAGTTTTTGGATTTTTGAGAAAATTCTGTTTTTATGTAAACAGTGCGTTGAATAGAGTATTTTGTTAAAAAAGATTGATGAAATTTTTTGAAAATATGGTTTACCCTAAATTTCCTCACAAACAGTAACTAAAAGTGATTTAATATGAATTTAGGATGGATAATTTACAAGTAAAAGTGGGTATTCAGTGATTTAAGGTTAGATTTTTCAAGTATTCAGTATACTTTTAAAGTAATGGATAGTATAATAGAGAAAGAAAGTGGATGATTTAAGTTTTAGTTGGTACTTACCGATTATGTAGGGTATACCCTTCTAGAAATATATGGCAAGTGGAGTATAGTGAGAAACTGTGTCTAAAAATAAGTCAGATTGTATCTAGTATGAATATGTTGAATACACTAGAAAAATGGAATTTGTACCCAAGAGTGGCTTATATTTGAACTTCATCTTATTTCTTGAAACAAGTAGTAAATTAGGAACTTCCTAAATGAGAATTTAACCTTGGACTGAAGGTCAAAAACTTAGTCAGAAATTGGGTTAGAATGTTGTTTGGTGTTGGATATCCTTGACTACACTTAAAGTTCGACAGTAGATTAGCTAGTAATTTGTATATAAGTTCTATACCTTTAATAGAGTTAGAACATGAGTTAAAAGTCACTTAGACAATAACCCATATCACAAAACTAGGTCAAAACCTAAGTCAGAACTTCAATTAGAAAGTAGATCGATGGAAGATGCAAAATATAAGAGCAATTAGAAGTTTAGAGATGATTGGTACTGAATATCGAATCATTAGAAGTTGGAGAGTAGATTAGAAAGTCGCTTAATTATACTCTCTAAGAATTTATTGAAGTCAGAATATATATTAGAAATTACTAAGAAACAATTTGTATTAAGTTAGAATCTTGGTCAGAATGTATTTTACTTAACTAATATCTAATAAACATTTTAGAAAACTTGCTTAACACAATTAAGAAACATATTTAAATGTCAAACTGAACTCATGTACTATATATATTATAAAAACTAAAGATGTTACATTAATTTTAAGGATAATAAACGAAGATAAGAGTGACATATGAGGAGAATAAGCATTAGTATTTAAGTAAGTGGGATAAGTGTTTCATCACATTTTAAAGTATTATTTAAGAATACTTGGAGACTTTAGTATATGTCTTATTTATGGTTGTAAATTAGTTGCTTGTATGCATGTAGCATATATGCTTGGATACTGTAGTGCTATTTGAGTACTAGATTGATGTGTTGGTTGTTTTACGACATTACATGCTTTGAACTGTTTGAATTTGCTTAATTACCTTAAAAGTAATCTAACACAAACTCGGCTTAACCACTAATCAGACTTCTATCGTAATCCATTAGGGAAAATGATTAGGAAGTGTGAGCTAAACACGGATGCCTTTGTTGAGGATAGCGGAAATAGTCATCTCTCTACCCTAAGTTAAACTAACTGATAAGAGAAGGGGTCGTGGCCAAGTTGAGGTCAGTAGGTCGAAAGTAATCTCAAGAGGACTATATTCTTCATTATATAAGCCCCGGTTTAGTGACCAAATTCACAAATGTATGGCGTTAAATTCCTCAAAACCCAAATTAGAGCGGGCACAATTTCTCTAATCTCATAATAACTGGTCAACATCATATGATGGTATTTGCTTGATTACACATTGCATCTAATTAAATTGATTAAAAACCCTGGTTGCTTGGTGTCATATATATATATATATATATATTATTGTTGCTATTTTTGTCTCTCTTATTGAGCAAGTTGTCACTCATTCTCTTATAATTGTTTTGTAAGTTTCCCTAGTAAACTTACCAAAAGGCTAGAGAACGGGGTTGAGGAGTAAGATTCAAGATTTACCTGATTGGATTTCTATTTAGTTTATCGACTATACTAACTTGTAAGAAAACTAATAAAATCTCCTCAAGCGACCCTAGTTTTCAGTCAATGAAATTTATTCCATGCTCTGCAAGCTTATGAATTTTAGTAAAGCTTTAGTAGAAACTATATCTTTTCGTAACAATGTAGTTATTGGAATTCTTATTAAATACACGATTTTATCTTTCATACAACTTTTAACTTGATTTTTACTCAAAATTTTGGTTGTAAAAAATTATTTTTTAGAATTTATTTTTAAAAGTTATATCATAGGTTGACCTATACCGAGTACTGAATAGGGCACTTCTAAACAATAGAGAAGTGTACGCCTTATGTAGGTTATATTTATGTTAGCAACTAAGGAGGCTAACTTATGGCGTAGATTGGTTTACATGGTAAGACTGTTATGATTCTTTAGTTTGAAACGTGATAAGTAGTTCTCTTTAAATCTTTAGGCTACTTATCATTCATTCCATGTTTATGGTAAGCCAATTACTTAGACTCTATGAGTAGTAGTGTTTTTTATTTAATACAACTCTTAGTAAGTTTAGTGATTTTGAGTCATATAAATTGTTATTCCAATTACAAAATTAGTTGTAACTTAATACAATCATAATCGTTATTTTTCATCATTTGTACACAAAACTCTTAGAAATTATATTTCATCTTCTTATTTAGTTTGTATTTATAAGTGAATATAAGATTTTTTCATATCAAATTATATCTCATCGTTCTACTTGATTAGGTGGTAAGTTTAGAAATTCTTCAAACATGTTCATTTGAATGTCAAAGTTGGTTATGAGATTAGATTAAGTTATTGCTATTGAAATTAGTAGTCGTTGTAAATGTTACAACATTATGTTGTAGAATTGTGTTATATGCTGTTGATTATGTGAGCATGTTTTGAAGGTTTAGAAGGTACATTATGTATGATATGAAATGTCTAAGTAGAGAAATTGTGTTGTTTGGTTATTGTTAGTTGTGTTAATTGAATTTGCTTAGCAATTGGTGTTGTTAGTTGAATATTTATGAGAAGATGTTGAAGAAAGAAAGTTAATAAATTGCTTAGCAATATAAAAGATTCTTGTAAGAGATGTAAATCTTATATTCCTTAAGAATCAATATGGAAATCAAGCAAGTTAGAAAATATAAACCATTTCCACCAAAATTAAAGTTAATGATGAAGAGACTATGGAAAAGGTTGAGGTGAAGGTTGAGTTTGAAAAAAGATTGATGTTGTAGACACTTTACTAAAGATTATTGAGATTAAGCTTAAATGTGAAGTTCTTAAAGGAGCTATTGAGGAGATTTAAAATTCATAATCAATGTAGAAGCCACAAATTAAGTAAGAGAATTTGAGATCGTGACACTTGTGGTTGAGAAAAAGATTACTAATAATAGATTTCTAAAGGAACCTGCCATTGAACTTATCAAATATGACAATGTGGTATAGAAAAATCTATTGTAATCGAGGAATTTTATGGTTTAGCTACAACAAATATTGTGAATGGAGCCTAAGGTGTAAAGTTATAACCATTTTATCTTAACCCTTGAGTATTGTTGATTGTAATTGATGGGGTACATGATGAATGGATAGCAATTGGGTAATTAATTGAACTAAGTATTTGGATGTCTTGGCATCATGTAGTGTTCCATGGATGGGGATCATTATCTATGCTAATATAATAATACAAAGATTTGTTAGTTCCCATTAGTTTCATTAATCAAGCACTCAATAAGTGGAAGGAGATACAATTATTTTTTAGGATTGCTGTCCAATTTTGCTAATACTGTGTTTTTTGAGTCTCTTATGCATGTGTAACTCAAGAGGATTTTATATGCGACTCATTCCAAGATTTTGGTTAAATTTTCTTCATGGAAGAGGAGTTGGTATGATCATGATTGAGCCTTGAACATTGATTTGAATGGTAAGGGAGTAGACTCGGTTTAGTCAAGGATAAGGCAAAAATCTTCTCTACCTTATGGTTAGAAAATAGGGTGAGATTGCAAAATGATAAGGTGTAAGTGTCCTAATGCATTGAGGAACCTTCAAACCATAAAAGGGGTAGTTATGCCATTTGAACAGCAAATAGATGCTATTTGAATAATACGTTTACTACATGTTCACTTAGGGGGGTGAAGACCTATTTTATTCTCCCTTTATTCTACATAAAATTGTTGTTATGATGTTCAATTCAATTTTAGATGTCAAAACTATCCCTAATAAATAGCTATTACAAAAAATATTGAATAGCGATCCATCCTTCTAACTCATGAATTGTTATTCAATAGTCCATGTATTTTCTTTGCCATAAGTATCCTTTCCTCTAATGTCACTTTGGTATGCAAGAATGATTTTCCTCTTGTATTGCATTTGGTACACAAGAATAATTTGGAATGAATGTGTTAGAATGGAATGGGGAGTAGAATGACAAATTTTTGCCCACGTATAGAAATGTCCGTGGGACGGAATAGAATTAAATGCATATGTAATATTAATTATAAAAAATATCCTTAATTATTAAATGTTATAATTAAATTGAAGGTTAAATAAATAATTTAATTAATAATAATAAATGTAGAGGGAATGGAATTGCAATTTTACCTTCTTAAAGGTGGAATTGCAATTTTACCTTCTTAAAGGTGGAATTGTGATTCCTTGTATTTCTCCTTAAAGCTAGAATGGTTGATTCTATGGAATTGTGATTTTGATTTCTAAATGTGCTTTCAAATTTGTAAAAAGGGAACAAAACACAAAATTACAATTCCATTCCAATCCATTCTCGAATACTAAACATAACATAAGTTGCATTTAGTTTACTTTAGTTATGAAAAGTGAAGAAGAGTAGGGATTTTTAGGGTATATTGAATATTTTATTTTTTATTCCTATCTTTTTCATTACAATTCAATCCCTCCTAATTGCATTAAGTGAAGTGAATAGGCAATTAATTCCAATGACTTGAAGATTGAGTTTTACTTATTTTTATTTTATAAATTTTGTACTTATTTATCAGAATGTCACCAGGGTATCATAGGATATTATTAATGTTTCAATCTTTTGTCATTTAAAATAGAGTTTTGATAATGTAACATAGTGGTCTTGATATTTTCCATAGATTATCAAGAGTTTCTTCATTTTTAAATCTTCTAAGTTCTTATCTATCATTTTGAGATTGTAGTGAGCAAGTTAATAGAATCGGCTAGTAATATTGATTTTTATTTATATCAATCGTTATTTTAACTATGCAAAATAGCTTGAATTAGACATTAGTGCATCATATCTATTATTGCTTTCATCTATATCCTTATTTTCTGTTATTTATATACAGAAGACCCTAAGATTCATACTTCCCTCTTCTTGTTTGGTTGGTTGTGCAACTACAATTTGTGTTTAAAATCAGGATCCTGGTTTCTTCACATCATTTGTTTGGTAATAATACAAGAAAAGCGATGTTTATAACTTCTTCAATAACTATATGTAAAGCCAATAAATGTAGACTATAGCGGAACTAGTGAATAGACTTCAAAGAGTACGATATGTGGAAAAAAACATAGCATTTATCACATCATATCCTTTACGGCTTGACATTGGAAGCAATGGAAAAATATTGGCAGTAGGGTTATTACATCCATACATATTAGTAATAATATGGCAGGTTATCAAAACTCTCATAACATGGTAAAAATATCGCTACTTCATCATTAGAACAAGCGGGATTACTTTAACTAACTAACAATAGCAACAATAATAATAACAATAGAGCAGGTTTTCTTTCCAATTTCGAATCATTTAATCAACTTTCATTTTGGGTATATTCCGTTTATTTTTTGTACACCAATAAGTATTAGAATTATAACAACATAAATATTTAGTGGATAAAATAGCAAAAACTAAAACACGTCGTTTTAGTAAGTGCCCTTAGCTACTTGTTAAAATGCCCTTAAAAAGAAACTTTCTATATTTTAAAAGATTGACTATGTTCTTAGGAAGTGATTCAAGGAAGATAAATTCAAATAGTTTATTGAATTTTTAATTAATTAAAATAAGGAAATAATGTTTTATAAAATGATTTAAATAAAGGATTTGATCAACTCACTGTTATAGTACCACTAAGTTATGTTAGTGTGGCACATTATTTGACTTGTGGTGGTAACCAAGCATTGATGAGGCTATTTTGTTACAAATAAAATAGAAAAATAGTAAACAAGTTAATGAAATTATAAAGAAATAAAAAGTAGACAAATGAAAAATAGAAAAATTAAAAAAAAAATTAAATAAAAAATTAAAATATAACTAAAAATTCTTAAAAATAAGTAAAAGAGGAAAAATTAAAGAAAAGACTTTCGCAACCCTTCACAAGTGCTTGTTGGTGACCCTTTGATCTTGAGGTGGCTTGAAAAAACTACCAAGATGGCATATACAAGTGACTTGTGACTTACTTTTGAATGAGGTTGTGTGACCCCCATTTAGTTAGTAGATGACCCACCTTTAGAAGTGCATTACAAAGGTTTGTACATGGTGGTTTTTCCGGCTAATCTTAAGTTAGGGGGTGGCAGGCGATCACTTATGAGGTATCGAGCGATCGCTTCTTTAGGTGATTGCCAATTATTCTTGGCATTAGGGTCACTATAAAGTCCTTTTTTCAATTTTTCCTTTTTTTTTTTATATTTTCGGTTTCAATTATTTAATTATTTATTTATTTAATATTCTTCTTTTTTTCATTTTTTAGATTTTTTACTTTTTAGGTTTTTGTTTGTCTACTTTCTTTTTAATTTTATAATTTCATTGACTTTTTTTTTTCTTATCATTTCTCTATTAATTTATAATAAAAAAACTTTATCAATGTCACATATCAAATAACATGTCACATCAACATAAGTTAATAATATTACAATGGTGGTTATAGAATCCCTTTTAAATCACATCGTATAATGTCAATATCTTATCTTAACAAGTTAAAAGTTTGATACTATATTTGAATTTATTTTCGAATGTTGATCCACTTCAATATAATTTTTCAAGTAATCTTAGATTTTCTGCGGAAGATCTTGCCCTTTCATTATCAACCTGCACTTTTTGTATTTACTGGTTGGCAAATTTTCATTTTTCACTTAAGCCGGCCTTATTTTACTAATTTTTTATACCACATGTTAGTTATATTAATAAGAAAAGGTATAGTTTTTAACATGATAAATATAGGTATCACGAGGAAACACATATACTAGAAGCTCTGAAATATATCTTATTTATTTATTTATTTGTTTATTGTTTTATAAGCGCCTAAATGATTACTATTGAGAAAATCCTTTTTTACATGACCAAGAAAGTCCGATGGTACTGTCCACCAATGCAACTACGCGACCCCCTATAGTATTAATAAAAAGCAGTCAATATATGGAATTAGCTAGGTGCCAAAAGGACTCATATCACAGAAAAATGAGATTGAAGATTCAATGTTCAAAGCCAGGAAAAAGGAAAACGGTTTTCGGCCTTTCCCGATTGTGCCTTTCCAGTTGAAACTCGAGCTCATTCTCCAATAGAAGTGCAATAAATTTTCTTGCAATTATTGAGTACTTTTAAGGCGATATGGTGGAGAGGGATTATATTATTGAATAAGTCTATCCATTTTAAACGGCCTTGGAAAAGATAGTCCTTTTCTTAATAAAACCAAGGGGTGGGTCAAGGGAGAAGAATGTGCAGTCCAGATGCATGCCTTCTCAAAATTATTTATCATTGAATATTCCGGGACCATGTGGAGTGATGGCCTTTTAAGATCATCTTTAGATTAGGGAAATAGTACTAAAATACTATTATGTCATGTTTAGTATAAAAAAATAATTTGAAATATTGGAATATAATAGAATGGAATGATAATTGGAATAATAAATTTTATATTTGAAATTTCCATAGAATGTAATTAAATTAAATATATATATATATAGTAGTAATTGTAAAAAATTACCTTTAATTATTAAACATCATAATTAAGTTGAGTACTTGAAGATTAAATAAGTAATTTTTATTAATAATAATTAAAATTAATAAGGTGAAAAAGGAATCATCTAGGTTGTCAATTCTATGGAGTTGTAATTTTACTTTCTCAATATACTTTCAAACATGGTACGAGGGATGAAATTCAAAATTATGATTTTGTTATAGTTCATTCCCATGTTAGCGTTACGATTAAGGGTTTAGGATTAGAATTCTCCCATTTGGGTTTTAGGGTTTAGATTTTGGTGTCACTGATTTTGATTTGCGAAATAGAGGAGAAATGGTAGATCGTACCCTTGCATACGTTCCACAAATACAAGACTGAGACACACTGACAGTTATATTAAGGAAACACATAGTGTGTGGAGTTTAAAATCGAAAATACGGTTTTGTAAAGTAAAAAAGGCCGAAAATAAAGGAATATAAATTATAGTTTACTCTAATAATGATCACAACAGCATCTCAATCCTTAAGAGAAAACTTAGGGGAATAGTTCAAATTTAACTACCTAGATACTGATCTCAACTGAAAACAGTCCTTTCTAGTTATATAAAACAAAGCAAAACATAATTTTCAAGTGTAATCTCTACTCACGTGCTTAATCCATGTTTAAACAATACCATAAGATGAGATTAACCAGCCATAATGCAACCTAATAGTACTAAATCAATAATAAAAAATAAAATAGAACCGCAATTGTTCATGAATTTATTTTTAGACGGTTCTACAGTAATGTCAGTCAAGGATTCGAGAAGGTTAATTAACTACTATAAGGCTTTTTGGAATAGCTACCATAAGTTTTATATTTGATATGAAAAGACCATGAATAGAATGGGTACAATTTCATTGATGGTCTCATAACTAATGTTTAGACAGAATTTTTAAAGTAAAGCTTTCCACATTTATTATGTAAAATATGCCAACAAAAATTCGAATCTGCTCTATTGTACAATAAGAAAGTGTTTATACTGCAAAACTAAATTATATTGATCAATATGTTAAGTTTAATTAAGGATAATTGATCTTTTTTGGCCAAAATTAAAGATAATTGATTACAGGGCTTATTTGCCAACAATTTTGCAGGAAGTACTATTAGTTACAGCCTTATTATTTCTAAATACGAGTCACCCAAGTTTTCTTAAAATGACACCTGGTCACCAGAAAAATCTCAATCCGGTAGAAAATAGAAAATATAAATTGTGTCAAATTCTCAAAGTCACAATAACTTCCTTTTCTTTTTGTAGAATTTCCTTTTAAATTTTTATGCCAAGCATTGGTCTTCTTGTAGAAGTTAGATAAATATTGAGATGTCATTTGCTAAGACTATTCATTTCAACCATCCTCATATTCTACCATGGATGGATAAGCTGGTCTTACTTTCTCTTAAGATTGAAGGGGAAAAAAACTTAATTACCGAAACAACATTATCCGAATTTTAATATCAAATTTTTTTGTCAATCCCATATAATTATCGCCCTATATTATTAATCAAAGACATACTATTTAGCTCCACACCATACTCTATATAATAAATTTCATATAAGTATCTTAAAGGCTACTTAGTAGATAGTTTCTTTATAGACCCTTGTAATTCAATAATATAAATAACTAATATCTTAATAGAAGCGAAACATATCTCATTTCTCGACAGTTATAATATACATAATAGTTTTAAGGAAAACCATATGGGCAAACTTCAAATTATCTAATCACTATATTGGATAGATGCATCAACCCATCTTATGTGACAATTAAACAAATATTATCAATCCCTCGAAAGTCTAACTATGTAAGAGAGGTCTAGTGTCATGTGCCTATCCGTGAATTAGTCTCTACTCAAGAGGAAAATTTATTGTGAAAGAATAAAATATTAGTTCTCAATATTTATCCATTTTTCTTTATTTAAGTATTTCACTTTTTTTTTTTAAATTTTTTTTCTTTTTTCATAAAAATAGCATTTCCACCAACTCATTAAATTTTCCATCTATATTTGTTATGTGTCAGCTTTTGATTAGTCTTGAGATAGCCTGCTAAAATGTAGGTGTTTGCAAAATATTTTATAACTCTTTTTCTTCTTTTTTTTTCCTTGGTACTTTATTGTATTTTATTACATTACATAACTAAATGTATATCTAATATTATTTTTCATTATATTGTATAATTAAATATATTTAATATTATTACTTTTCTCAGATTAAATCCTGCGGTTAATCAGATAAATATACGTTTGTTTTATAGTAAAATTTAAAAGTGATGGCTTGCAACTTGCCGTTACTACTGTGCCTACAGAAGTCATGCGGGGACGGCCACGATTATTATCATAAAAACGCGACGCTTTTTTTTTTTTTTTGAGTTATTGTTGACATTTTCTTCTTTTAATGGTATTTTCTGTATTTGTCAATTAGAATGAAAGAATATAGGCTCGTAGGTAAGGTGTGAGGTTTTGTACATACTCTTCTATAATTATTGGTCACTAAGTTTTGGAATTAGAACAAATCTTGTAATATGTGAGAACTATCTTTAGAATTTGTTTCTATGAAACTTTGAGAAAATATTTGTATTTCTTTATAATATAAAATTTTTTGACATAAGTGACCTAACAAATTGTTAATTTTTCCACATAGTTTTTATTGGTAGATTTATCATTTGATAATTTTTAATAATTTGATCACATATTTTTCAATCACCTTTTTCTCTATATGGCATGTATTATAAACCTAACAATATAACTTCAAACAAACAATTTATTGTGAAATACCATCACAAGATCGAAATCTATCCAGGTTTACTTATGTAGAGTAAATAAGGACACTTGTCTAGTATGCTTTATAGGATCTTTACTTTAATATACTTAGGCTTTGAGTATGTATTATAGTAAAAATATTGTATTTTATCATATGTAATATTATTAATCAAGAATCTTCATAAAAGGAGATTTTATGATTCCGTAATCTATTTTGACAAGTTCTCTACCTCATAATTTATTTTTATTTTTTAAAATTTTAATCATTGAATTTATAATTTGTTCAGTTATTTATATTTAAAGAAGTATAAATCAATAATGAGATGAATAATGGTCATAATTCTATAAAAAATAAAGATAGGATAATAGAAAAATTTCCTTATAGATAATTACACAATACGTTTTTATACCTTACTTTGTATTGTATATATCATAAATTATAGGTTTTACAGTAGAGACGTTATAAAAAAATATTATACCCTATATCCTATGCTATCAAGTAGGTTTTAAAAATTAAAATTGAATTTATTATCTTGTAACCTTCTATATATGGTAAGTTCCAGTTTCCAATATAATTACTCACTTACTCCTATTTTATCACTTCACATATATATATATATTTATATATAACGTGATCGATAGAGGATGAAAACTAATAAAATGCAACACATCGCTAGCTATCATTTGGCATGAGTGACTGAATTGTTGCACACGTGTTCAAGATGTTTAGGGCTTGCTAGCTCGAACTAAAAATAATTTGGACACTAGTTCCCCCTATGTAGGCTTCCTTTTGGTATATTGCCTAGCTAGTCCTTGATTTGGCCTCATCTTTAGGAGTCATATTAGCTGTCAGACAAAAGTGTGGATCACACCCAAAATCCATTAACCTGCTATGATATTCAAGTGTTGATCTTATCAAGTTGGCGATTTTAATATGTTATTAGTTATCCGGAATAAGGATGATGATATATAATACCATAAATGGTTCCAGGCAGTAGAAAAACCTGGCCAACAGTTTTTTATTTTTTATTTTTATAATTTGATTCATTCTCCAATAGGATTCAAACAACTTGGCAAGTTGGCCGACTTATGATTATGACTACGTGACATGTTCATTCCCAGATCGTGTGTCGTGACATGACCAAAAGACCCAGTACTATGACGGTGAATTCTCGCGAAAGCAGAATTCTTTATAGCGGTATTATAAAATTGATAGGAATTTATTATGTATGTTATCTACTTAGGAAACTTATAACGTTGGCATGTTATAATTTAGAAAATTGAACCTCTCAATTTTTTAATTTATAAATTAATAATTGAAATTATATAAATTTTTAAAATATTTTATGATATCATTATAATATTATATTTTTTTTATAATTTTAATAATTAGTTATACATAATACTATCTTAAAAGGATAAATTAAGAGAATCTAAATCTTAAATTATCTATCATATGAAAATTTTAAGAAAGGCAAAAATTGAAGTTAGTTAATTCCGTCAAAAAATCAATGTATATATCATGATATTATAATGAGCTTAATATACTATTGTAAATTTCTTAAAGCAGTGCAAATTATATGGCAGATACCGTAAATCACTCGTGTGCATACTAATCCACACGGATGAGAATCAAAGGACTTCGGGGCTGCGGGGATTAAATACAAATATATATTTCCACTTTTGTTTCTAAACTATCCACTAAAAATTTTCATCTTTTTCAAAATTATATAGTTTGATTTATTATTGTGTTTTGTCAACTTTATGATGGAAGTTTATCTGAGGAACTTGCATATCAATTTAAGTTTGACATAGTAAATAGATATTTAATTCTTGAAACGCCAGATTTGTGTCATGGTTGACTTTATCGGATCCGATGATTTCTTATTTAAATGGTTGGCATTAGTAGACATCTATGAATTATGATGCTCAGAAATTTCTAATTTAGTTATATGAAGTTCCTAACATTTCGCCAAAGCCCATCACCTGAAAGCATCAAATGTAGGAGGAATTGTCACCTTCAAATAGGAATAAGAGGAAATCATACATATATCAAACACATCTCGAAGGATTTTTCTACCGTTCTTTTTATTTTTGGCCAAAGAAATAATTGATATTAAAATGATGACACGTTCATTACAGCAGTTATCTCAACATCATGAAGGAAAACAACGAGAAAAAGAAAAAGAAAAATCTCATCAATTACAATATCTTTGAGAGAAGATGGTGGGTGCTCAACCCAATCTCGTGGGCACATCTTCTTTCTAACATTGGTAGCAATACTTTATTAGCTTGTTCTTAAACAAGAGAGATATCGGTCGTGCAAAACCTAACAAGGATAGGTCTTGGATCAGCCATGATAGCATAAAGAGTCCATGGTGCTTGCTTTGCTGTTAATAAAGCAAGGAAAATTATTGAGCAATCAATTTCAAAATATACTCCTTGCCACCCCCCCTTATGCTAGCATATTTGCATGCTTCTAGTAGGCCTACAACGTCAATTTCTTCAGTATAACCAACGTGATAAGCACTAGCATAACCTCCATAGATGTCTCCTTTCGAATCTCTAGCAATGAAAGCAAAAGCTGCATCTCTAGTTCCAGCATCAAAGGATCCATCAACATTTATTTTTATAGCTGCTACATTTGGAGCTCTCCAAGAATAAGCATCCCTATTCATAGGAAAAGAAATCCGGTTCCCTACAGCGAATTAAATATTAGAGAAATAGGAATATGTGGAACCTGGTCGTGATTGGTTGTTGCTGTTGCCGCGTTGGTCCAGATCTGCTACATGCATAAATTCATGCTCCCTCTTACTAGAATCCGGATTGGCTTCAGGGGAATCATGATGCGCTGCATTGACTGGAGAAAATGAAGGATGTTGCTATTTGTTGACAATTGATAGCTCATCAAGAGCTCTATCATTTTATTTGGTTGCGGATTGTTGGATCCAAATATGCTACTACACCGGACTCTCCAGATGCTTCACATTATGGGGTAAATCTTGGCAAAAGCTTCCAACTTCTCCTTCTTTCCATAGTTCAACATATCAATACAAGATATGATCCTACTATAGTTGCAAATGAACCAAGCCGCTTGTGAGCTATTTAAGTTCAACTCAGCTCAAGCTCGGTTAATAAATTAGCTAATTTCGAGCTCAAGATAAAGCTCGTTTATTTAAAACAGCTGAGCTTGAACTTCAATTTAAGCTTATGGGCTTGCTTACATAGGCTCACGAGCTAGCTCATTTAAGCTTGTAAGTAGATTTACGAATTTTATATATATTATAAATATTATATTTTATTAAAGGCTAATAGCTATATAATATATATATATATAAATATATAATATGTTATAGGAGAATATATATATATATAATCTAATCTTTGTTCACTATTTGTTAATCTATTTATTTATATATCTCTTAATTTTTATACTTAGACTCATTAATAAACTCGAGATCAACTTCCTTTAGGCTCAGCTTGACCCAAGCTCGAGTTCGATAATTTTTAAATGAGTCTAGCCTAAGCCTTTAGAAGTTCAGCTCAACTCATTTGCAACCTTAAAGCCAACTACTTAGCAAATTAATGTTCCTAGCCTCTAAATGTAATCCAAGGCATGTAAAGCATACTGGTTTAGTCCATGAACAGCAGAGAAGAGTATGTTCTAAGGTTTGAACATCATCACAAAACTTACACTTTAGAGTTTCGACCACTTTCCTATCAAATAGATTTTTTTGCAATGCCAACCTACTATTTAGAGCTCTCCAAATAAAATGTCGAACCTTTAACGAAAAAGGACAATGCCAAACTAACTTCCACATTGACTTGTTAATCTTAGGAACTCTATTTAGGACTTGTTCTGATTGTGAAGGGATGCGCTTGATGAAGTTGTAGGTTGACCGAACACTACAACTTCTTGACCTTTCATAAGGCTAGATTAGTTGGTTTTCAGTGCTTGCTTTTGGGATTAGAATCTCTTGAATTGCTCTAACTGTACTCCGTTCAAATCTTTCGTTAAGCTCCCGAAAATTGTAGGTTCTTGAGCCTTCTTCAATCAACTTAGCCACTAGCAAACTGGAATCATGCTGTTGATCTTTAAATACTAGTACATATCTTGATAAATTTAGTATCTATCTGTCAAAAGCTACATTAATAGAAGTTTCACTGTTGACTTACCAAAGAGCACCTCTCAATAGTAAATCTTTCACATGAAGTATGCTTGACCATCCCCATAAATCTCTAGATCCTCTTAATGCCTGCAAAAGGAGGGATTTGGAAAATAAATGCCCTTGAGAAATCTTATCTAAAAGGCATTAGGATTGGTATGTATCCTTTACATAAGCTTCATAAGGAAGGTCAACTTGAAAGCTTGAAGGTCTTTGAATCCCATTCCTCTTCTTGATTTTGGAAGGGTGATTTCTCCTAGCTTAATTAATGAATGCTCCTTTCATCCTTCTCTTAGCCTCACCAATATTGTGCTATAAAAGAGCTCACTTCCCGGCACTATTTTAGAGGAAACTTGAAACAACTCATTGAGGAAGTATGTATAGCATTTACTACTGACTTGATTGGTACTTCTTTACCTGTATTAGAAAGTAAGGTTTTTTTCCAATTGCTTAGCCTTATCTTTACCTTATTGTTTCTTCCCTAGATTAATGGTAATTGTTTCTTCCCTAGATTAATGGTAACCTAAGATATTTACCTAGGTTGTTTGAGGCTGGGATGAGAAATCTACCACAAATCTCCTTAATTACTTGTTAGGATGTGCTCTTACAAAAGAATAAGCTTGATTTCTAATAGTTGACCTTTTGTCTTGAGGCTCAACAATAATCTTCAATTATCTCATGTAAAACTTGTACATTATGCACATTTGCCTCCACAAAGAATAGGGAGTCATTAGCAAAAAGCAAGTAAATAAGACTAGGCATGAGCTTCTAATTTTCATCCCTATTAGCCTATGATCTATGATAACCCTCTCAATGTTTCTAGATAAAACATCTACAACCAAGATGAATTAATACGGAAAAAGTGGATCTTTATATCTAAGACACCTCATTGGATAAACTTGTCCTACAAAATTGCCATTAACCATAATTTTATATGATATTGTTTTGACACATATCATGACCCAATTGACCCAAACATTACAAAACCTAAGCTTTTTTAGGTTTGCTTCTAGGAAGTCCCACTTTACCCAAGCATAAACTTTATTAATGT
Organism: Lumnitzera racemosa; assembly: GCA_024138005.1. NCBI lineage: Eukaryota > Viridiplantae > Streptophyta > Magnoliopsida > Myrtales > Combretaceae > Lumnitzera > Lumnitzera racemosa. The sequence continues at coordinate 69,371,531 of JAMXBC010000004.1, read as the reverse complement.
CTAATTTTAGAGCATAGTAGGCCTTCTCCCTATATTGCTTGGTTCTTAAAAAATGGAGAGCTTAATGGGTAATAATGATGTTATTGTGAATGACTCAACCCATTATAAATGCACTTTGTGTATTAGACACTAGGCTACTAAGAAATGGTTTTAAATGGTTGATTAGGATACATGAATCTTTAATCTCAAGATTTTATTTTTTTGTTTACACATGAGAGTTGATTAGTGGAAAAATCTTGTGTTTCTTTCCCCTTCTTGCAACTAGTAAATACGGGATCATTGCTGCTAAAGTAGCTCTCCTCTTTTCCATAATGTTTCAAGCCTTCCAAGAAGATCTTTCTCATGCTTCCTATCCTTATGTTGACCTTGTGCCTAAACCTAGAGAAGCTCTCTTTGAAGTTGTCTAATTTCCTCTTTGTTGTTAGGTAATTCTGATTTACTCTACTCCTTTAGTTTAAGTTTAAATCTTTTCAATTTAAAACCAAAACAATACACATGTTTGGTAGGGGTATTATGTTGCCATACCTCACCTATTGTCTAGCCATAACCTTCTAATGTTGTCCATATGTTTTCAAATTTGAATTGCCTCCTTCTTTTGTTCTCTACATACCATTTCACTGTAAAGTACCTGAGTTCTAGGATATTTTAAGATCCATTCATTTGATGCGACTCTATCAATCCTCCCCATGACTTCTCCATCTTCTCTTTTGTTAAACCATGTAAACTTTGGTCCTTTGGATCCCAGATTATTCACGTTGGCCTGTAAAATCATTTCCTTAAATTAATCCATGAGTTTAGTATTTTTCATATTTTCTCCCTTTTTCTCAAAATTATATAGTATGTAATTAAAGATGTCCATGCACAGCCAAGGGTAGTGAATTGATTCACAACAAATTTCTAACTCACTCCATAATTGATGCTTCCTTAAGTCATTAGGATCCCTATAAATCTAAGAAATATTTAAAAATAAAGCACCGTTTTCCAAGAAACCGAAGTGTAAATGTAGTTCTTGTTTGCTTAGTGTATCTAAATATTCACATCATCTGTTCACTACAATGTTAGGCCTTCAGAAAGGTCCACTAGTTCAATGTATAACTCATTGCTGAACCTTATTCTTCTTTTGATACAAGATAATATGCTCACTTTGTTCTTTGTTTCCATAAGAAACATAATACTTATGTTATATTTATAAGTAAGGTTCCTAAGTTATCGAGCAATTTCGGTAGACCTTAATCCTTGAAAATTCCAATTAATGATAATCATGGCCGACGTATGGCTAATTTTAGCTACAGCTACCGTTATTTCCTTTTAAATAGACTACTAGAACATTAATTAAATCTGCTTATGTTAGATCCACAGGCAAGAGCTTTCATTCTCTCTAAATAGCTTGGTTTGAGCTTTTTTTGGCTTCCTTCCTCTTCTTTATACTACTTTCTTTGAAGTTGAGAGAAGGGTGTCTTCGATACCTTTCTTTTACCTTTTGGATTGTCCCATGTCCAAATCATCTGTTAGCCTCTTAATTACAAGAGTACGAAGGGCTAGTATGTATGAGTTAGGTAGGTGAGTGTTTGATAAGGGCCATTATGTTTTAGGTGAACGTGGGTGGGGTGAATCAGCTAACTTTACAAAGTATTAACATATCATTTATAGATATGAAGTCTACATTTGGTTGGTTTGTAGATTTTGAAGGGTAATGGTTTGTATGTTTTGGTTCGTAGTTTTACGTAAGTTTTGAGTGTTTCTAGCAAGTGGTTGGTGATTGGAGGTAGAAGTCGAAGGTTTTGTATGTGAGTGCCATTGGTCTTTGATTAGGCTTGTCACCTCATCTTAAGTTTCAACTTGGTTTCCTATTTAGCTTAAGGAGGACTGGTTGAAGTCTATTAGAGACGTTGTGGATTGTTGGTGCTTATGTGAATAATAGGGGACGGGTTGGGATTAGCATCTTCCTAGGTAAAGCCTCTAGTTCTCTTGTGAGGTGGGATGTATGTGTTTGGGTTGGGTATTGTTGATGTGAGAGTAACATCAACATGGCTAAAGGATAGACCAACAGTGAATGCCATGAAAGTTGAAGAATATGATTCATTTGAGGCCTCTTCTCTTGAAGAGGATCGAGGTGAAGATGCATTGTTCATAGAACCTTCTACTTTTGATAGGGACTTAATTGAATTCGATATCAACTAGCTTCCATATCTTTGGGTGGAAGTTTCATTGTAGCTAGTAGTAGAGTGTCATAATCTTTTACACTTGAAACATATATCTAAGAGCTTCTCATACTCGACCTTCACAAAGTATTTTTCTATTTTATCTCTACTAACTTAAAAGTCTACTTTGAAAGGTAGGCTCAAATCTAGATTAACCTTTACTTATAGAAATCTACTTGTCGCTCCTCCTTTCAATTGCACTGGTTCAATCTCCAACACTTCCTCTACAAGAGCCCCTAGCGTCAATGCTTTACTATCTATCATCTAGTCTAGCTTTAATCTATGGATTTGGATCCAAAAAGGACATTTATCTAATTTAACATCCTCAATTTCTTAATGGGATTCCCAAATGTTCAACATCAATAATTTAACCATAAAATTTCAAGGACCATCTTTCATAATTCTAATAGCCTAATGAACATCTCTAATAAAACATACATACAAATTAGCTTTCATTTGCATAATCTCACAAGGGCCATAAGATTTCTAAGCCTTCTTCATCATAGATATTAAGGTTGTCTTGTTTTCCACTTTATCAGAGACAATTTTACATACTAGCAATGCTCTTGAATAATTTTTAGTTTTAGATTACCGATCTAGATTAATGACTTCCAGAATGATGCTTTATGGAGTTGTCCATATTGAAACAGGGGTTTAAAAGAGATTAGACAACTAGAAAAGTTCGAAAAGAGAATAGGAAAATGAATAGACCCTAATCTAAATGCTACATTCGATATTAACTATTTGACACCAAATGAAAAGCATTGAGAATATGCAAATGTGACTCATCTTTGCCTTAAAGCTTTCTGAAAACTTGAGATTGAGATATCCTGAATTTTGCCCATTGTAATTTTATCTCAAACACCTATGTTGTTCATAGATTTAGATCGCTACGGTTAGTTTTTGGCTAATATGGAATCGTAATGGTTATATGCGAGCATAGGTAATGATATAGGTAGAATGAGGTTTGATGTAGAGGTAGTTTAATGCTTTATAGATTATGTACTGATTAGATGGTATTTGATGATTAATTAGTGGGAGGTTACACAAGGGCATGTGTATGGCTTGACAAAGGTTTAGGTTTTAGGTATGGTTTGTTGAAGGGCGATTGAAAATTAGGGCTTCGCATGTATAGATGTTGTAGTAAAGGCTTTAGGTAGAATGGGATTGCTAAATGAGCTTGGAGAATTGAGATTGAAAGGTAATTGAGTTGAAGAAGAAAAATAAAGTGAACCCCTATTACGGGTATAGTTCTCAATGAGAAGCATAACTCTTGACTTAGAAGAGAAAAACCATTTTTATTCCTAGGATATTTCTAAGGTTCTGTTTTTGTTTTTACAAACATGTCTAGCCTTCCATTTTACCTTTAATTTTATATCCATTATATATGAAATGTTCAACTAATTGTATTCTCAACTAATTAGTATAAATTCAAGGTGGAATAAAGAGTTACACTGGTTCTATCAAAATGTGAGACAAATCTATAAAAACTCCTATAGGCATAGATGGTAATTATTTTTAAATTCAAATAAATTTTTTCAACTTTGTTTCCCTCCTATTTTTCCACTTTTTTTTTATTTTTCTTTAATTTTTTAACTTCCTTGTTAGCTTATAGTTTTATTAAATCCTTTCATGTAACAATACCATGTCAACTTGTTTTCTGTACGATTGTTTACATATGCAAAATAATGAATACTGGCTAATAACTCTGTGTGACTATAAAAGTTCTATGAACTATCAACATAATTTATCCTTAATGTATTACAATGTATAAAAACAATAATCGATAATAGTAATTAAATAACTACTAAGTAATAATAACTTTGTTTATAATGAAAGCAAGTTTAAGTATTATTCATTTTTATACTGTCTTATTAATTGATTAAGTGGTGATGATATTATTACTGTAAGGAGGAATGAAATTCAATCATTTGAAAGCTAAGTATATTGTAAGACCTTAACTACTCAGAATCAATTTAGGTTAGGATATTTGGAGTGATTTAGGGCTTTTAGAAAAATTTGTCCAAATTGAGTATGGTTTTAATATGAGGTCACGAAGTTAGAAGAAGAGTACAAGTAAGGTCAATTTCTCGAAATAAATCTTATATAAAATTTAATTTTCATATAACTTACTTTTATTAGGTATACTTGATAATTATCAGAAACTCAAAATTTGAGTTCCAAATGATTATGCGGCCTTAAAGATAAATTACTTAACTTATAAAAATAATTTTAGGAGTCAAATAGCATGTAGTGAAATTGTGTAATTATGCTATATGCATCATATGTACCCTATATATAAATATATTATTAAATATTTAATTAATTAACTAAAAATTAGATTAAATTAATAAAAAATGACAAGCTCACCTAGATACATATACCATGGTAAGTTTTCAAGTGAGTAAAGTCACAAAAAATATACTAAAATTTTACCCAATTAATCTAAAATAACACTTGGACACTACTTTTTTGTACTCTAACCAACCTAATGTATATAAAAGGAGGGTAAGGGTTCATTTAGCAATATTTCAGTGGATAAAACATACGAGAATTCTATTTAGAAAACCAAGAACACAAATTGTACAAAAAAAAAGGGAAAAAAGAGCTAAAATAAGGGAATTTGAGATCCTATATCAAATGTATCAAATGACAACCTGATAAGGCGAGGTTAAAGACTTAAGCAACTGGTGGTTAGATAGGCCTGACCGACAAATCTAGATGGCTAGAGGGTGGCTAAATTGCCATACGTTGGTGAGTTGAAATATTACATTTGATTTATTTTAATTTTAAAAAATATCAGGACTATCAAGAAAATTATGAGATTTTGTTTCCCTAAGTTATTTTACATGTACTTTCATGTTATAATTTTATTTTGTTGAAACAACTTTGATTTATGATAGTTGCTTAATAACATGCCCTGTTCTAATGAATTTTCACCTAATTTTTCAAAATACTAAACAATATTGTTTTAAGTTGAAAAATGTTGTATAATACTCTTATAATATACATTAAATTATGGTAACAAGAATTTTTTAAAAAGATTATTTTTATTATTTATTGTAATTTATTTAGTATTGTAGACACTCGATTTTTGTCCCCTCCAGTAGTTATAATTATAGTTATAGTTTTTAAAATAGAGTCCTAACTCAAAAGTAATAAAAAATAAAATACAACAATAATAAAAATTGAGAAATGATGAAAATGCAAAGAAATGAGAAAAAGAGAAATTATAAAGATTTTCAGATATTTTAAGGGCAATTAGCTTTAGTTTCAAATAATTATTTTAGAGAGTCACGCAGTTTAAATATAATTTAATCATATTAAGAATCAAGGCACAATCTAATGGTCTAACGGATAAGTATTAGAGTATTGGATTAGATTTAGTTTGAAATCATAAGTCCGAATCTCGTCAAGCACATATGTGTCTAATCTAATTTTAAATCTCAACGAATCTTTTGAATCTAATGTAACAAATATTTGTAAGATTCATATTTGAGATATTTGATTTGATATGAAGGATTCGTTTTAGAGTTTATAAATATGGATCAAAGTAGAGAGAACGGGGAATACATACCACGCCTGAAGATTGATCCCGCATACATTGTTGATGTCCCCTGACCGCTCTACACCAAGCCATAATGCCACTGCACATCTCCTTTACGTAGCACATACAGCAGGCTCACATACTCAATAGTCGCACATCCTGTTGCACGATACGATTCAACAATCCTCTCATTCACACAAGTTTCCAAACCGTACTACATCCCATGTGCGTTTAGAATCTATTCCCCTTACTGCTGCACCGCATCAATACACTCCAAATAGAACTGTCAAATACAGCATTGACGTCCACAACATTATCCTGATCACGACTGATAGTCGCTGCTACCCTCTGCGTAGGCCATGATGCCACGGTGCTTTGTTGCTGCTGTCCCCAACCATTGATCGCCGACGAATTGCACTTTCACGACTGGACAACATACGTCCATGTCCCTTGCTGAACACAATCCTTAACCATGCCACACATCACAACACAAGGATAATACATTTGTACTTTTCTTCACTCATTGCATAGCTCAATTGCTGCATACATAATCCACCAACGCTACTTCACCAAAGGATATTGTTCACGATTAGCACGTGCTAGTCATGATTAATTCCTGATCCTTTGTTGCACGGCGAAGTACAGCTACAACGTAAACTAATGCCAACTGCAATCCAATTTCTCTTGCGACCTTGCAGACTAACCAGGCAGCATGATAAGCCCCTGTCCATTCCCAACATAAGCCGCTGTGCAATCCATTCGTTGCACAGTCCATTCGTTATCTACACATGCTCCAAAGTTTCTCTAGCCTATAAACTATCACATCAATCGTTCTTCTTCAAGAAACATCTAGCAGTAGACAAGTCAGGTATGATTTTACACCCTGTCGGCAAGGACTCAGAACCCTTTGTTGAGGTTGGTCTGACCGGCTACCACGAGCTGTACTCCAAGCTTTTAGGTTCTGATGCAATGAAGTATACCGTGCATTTAATCAAGAAGCAGGGATAGAGGTAGCATGGTATCATATGAAATTGAGGAATTTCAGTAATAATCCTACCATAATCGATGGGCTCTATTCCAAGGTTTGATTTCCTTTTTCAATTTCTTTTTAAAATTATTGTTTTAGCTATTAGTTATTTATTTATTTATTTATGTTAATAACATAGTATATAAATAGACATAGATTTATTAGCTTAGGAGATTTGTTTATCATTAAATTTAGTTTTTTAGGATTTCTCATTTAGGAAATAATGTTTTTTAAAATAAAAATTAATAAAAGCCCTTAAAGAAAAAGATTTAAGACGCTTTAGAGAATTTTCTTTAATAAGACCACTTAGATTTTTTTTTAATAAACCAAATCATTTAAAACATAAATCCGATCGGTTTCAAAATTAAAATAAACTAGCACACTGAAGATTTTGGAATGAATTACGATCATCTGATCCCAGCTAGCGGGTATATAAGTGCTTTCGAGGCGACAATAAAATATAGAGAAACTTAGGTTTTTTTTCTTTTGATTTTTATTTATTTTTTTAAAATATTATAATTAAAAGAATAATCCTAATTCGATAAATAGATAGTGGTACCCGTTAAGATTTAATAAGTTAGCCTTCGAATTCGAAACTCTCTGGTTTTTTATTTAAATTGAAATCAAAGATTGGTAGTTAAATCGTAATCAATACACTCAATTGATTACGATTTCTCTTTTTCTCAACTTCGGTTTGGTGGTGACTCTAAAAATTTTTCTAATATTAAACGGATTAGGGTTTAGTATTAATCGGAAATGGGGAAATCAATTTTAAATAGAAAACCGAAAAATCGAGCTCGACAAGTATTTTTTAGTAGTTTTACTAATTATGCAAAAAAAAAAAGGGATTTTAAAGTATTTTGGGTATAAAATCAACTTAAGCCAACTTTTAGTGATTAGTAATATTGAGATATATATTGTATTATGATTTTAAAGTTAAGTATAATTATTTCCCTATTTTTGGCTATTTATTGATGAAATTAAGTTAAAACAAGTACTATAAAGTATATTGTATAATTTATTAGCTTAGTGTTTTTAGTGACCGAAATATAACCACTATTATTTTCTAAGTATAACATGGTTTTCGTGGTTTTAATAGAGTACAAATACTAATTATTACATAGTTTCTCACTGTTTATACATATATTGCCAAATATGACAATATAGGGTAAATTGGTATAATTGACCTTATAGTATAGGGGAGTTTTAGTTACTATTGTATTTGAAGTGCTTTGTAATGGTGTTAACTTGGTTTAGTTGGAAAGTGGAGATAATCTAAGTAAACATGGTATTTTGGTATGCTGCTATACTTAAGATATTTTGTATAAATTAAACTTAGATGGCTGAGATAAGCAAAATACTGGGGATTTTAATTGGTAAACTGAAGATGTGAGTTAATTAGTATCTGATTAGGAATTTTTAAAATTAAACTAAATCAAAGACTAATTCCAAAGCTATTTTAGAAGCTAAATCAGAAGTAAAGTCAAGACTAGTCCGAAATAGTTTAGAGTGAATTAAAGACCAATAAGCTAATATCAAGCTGTAATGTATACACATACGACTTGTAATTGACCATAGCACTATGTGTATGTCTTTTAGGAAACATAGTTGAGGAAGAATGTGGTCTTGACACATAGATTTAAGATTACTATTGATACCAGGTAAGTGGATCTAACGCATGGTTGAAATAGACTTCGTTTCTAACATTGTTTACTGTTTGGTGTTGTATTGGTTGAATATGGCTTAACCTTGGTTAAACTAATGTGATACAATAGTTGTTGTTGATATTATATTTTTTGAGTGTTATGCCAATTTGGAGAGGAAAGTAGGAACTAACATTAAGTGAACCCTAAGTAAGATAATAGATTTTCAATAGGTAGAGCTCGAACATTAGACTTGGATATCTATGTTAAATAAAACTTAAAATATGGTTGTATTAGATAATATGCTTGGTTGTTGTTGCGTAGCATGGCATGGTATAGTATGGCATAGCATAGTATGATATGAAAAGAGACTTATGGATAAGGATTTTCAAAGAATGAAGTTTTTCGTAATTAAGAAAAAAAAATAGTTTTATGAACTTAGTTTTAAAGCATGTAGGTTTGCATTGTTCGAGCAACCTAACTAGTCTTTATAGTCTGATTTAGTAGATCTAAGATTAGAGGTCCTACTCTTAAACTGCTCCTTTTAGTCTCTAGGTTCTTGGACGTTATATCCGTATGGCTGGGTATGTCGAATAATTGAATATGAGTTGGGCAAGCTTAGGATATCGGTATCGATGTATCCTATGTGCATGAGCATAACATATTGTATTAGTAGCAACAAATACCTAACTTGGCTACTAAAGAATAAAGACTGAATTTCTTATTGTTGTATGAATTGAATGATTTATGATATTGTTTGGATTATATTGGTTGTTATTCATTCTCACTTAGCTTCAATAACTGAGAAGATAAATTGTTTTATCCTTAGGTTAGTAAGGACAAGCTAGGCCTAACACCAAAGGGGATACATTTTAAAAGCGTTAAACGGAGTCAACTTCTTTTGGATGGAACTTGCTCTTAGGCAGAAGCTTTACTATTTTGATTAAAAAAAAGGGTTAATCTTTTAATGTAAATAGCAAGATGTACATATAAGTTATAAATTGAAGTAGAGTTGAATACCGTGTTTGCATCCTTTTGTCATATAAATAAAGTTATCTTCTACTAAGAGAGAAAATTGAATTTAGTTCTAAACAGATATTTCTATGTGATGGACCATGTTGTGCTAAGTTGGGATATCACATATATTATTATTGTTGTTATAAATATAAAACAATGATGATCGATAATAATTAAATAATTAGTAATGATTTTATTTCCCTTAGAAAAAGTTCTTAACTCATTGTTAGCAATCACAATAACAATCTTTTATCTTTTGGTAAGGCATTTTCTTTACATAGCTCATATTAATACAGTACCAGCTTCTTTAATCTAACTAGGTAGGTACCACCTACCTTAGTAAAGAACCCCTTTTCACTTATTTATTCACCATAGCCTAAACTAGATACACACTTTCTGAGTAAACTCTTTCTGTTAAGTGAGTAAAGATTGGTTTACCTAGCAAGAAAATGGATGTGCTAAGCCTCTCTTGTTGTATGCTTTTTATATTTATTCATTTTATCTTTTTCTATCCTAGATGAGTGACTTTGTTGTTTAGCCTTATACTGAATGCTTAAGAAGGAAGGCTTTCGCGCTTTACTAGATACAAGCACCAAATGGGAGGTAGGCAAGGGTAGCTTACTTCTCTTCTCTGAGGCTACTTATACTTACCAATCTATACAAAGCCACTTTATATATGCTTGTAGGTCTAGAGTCGATTTCTCTAGCAAGACATTATGAAAGTAAGGTACTCTGACAGCATAAAGCCTAATCTATAGATTTGCTTTGACCATTATCATCCAATAATTGCACAATTGTCACATCAGCAAACTTTAACTCTATCATCTTATGTATGGCTTTCATCTTATCTCTTTGTTTGCAATGAAAACATATAATTCCTTACCCTCTAGATTTCCTTTTAGAATTATTGTTATCACCTCCTGTTTATAATAATTATGTTGTCTACAAACCTGATAAAGCTTGTTGCACATGGATCCATATCGTTATTTAACTATTCCTTACTTGACATATTGTTCTTGGCCTCTTGAATTGATACGCCGTTCTCGTTACGGATCATGATTTTCCTATATCCTCAAACAAAGTAGAGAGCACATGGATCATTGCTTAGTTTTCAATCTCAGTCTTAATATAAATGAATTTTTTTTAATCTTTAATCAAAATATGAAGTTTGAAATATTTTTATCTTATCAATGACCTATCACTTATTTAGAGCAAATATAATTATTGCTTCATCAATCGATTTGTAAAGAACTTGGTCATTTATAGTTCTTTTACTTTCTTTTATAATTGGCCATGTCTCTTTCCTTGCTAGTATCTCTTATATATAATATAAGATTTTTCCATACCTCTTATAATGTACAATTTGTCTAACTTAACTATATTTGCTTTAGGGCTTTCTCATGGAATTCTCCTCATTTATCATCTCCATGGATTTTAGTTATCAATATAAAGCCTTCTTCATGCCTAACTGCATCAAGATACCTCGTATTTGCACTTGCCACAACTTAAAATTTATATAACCATCAAACTTCTCAAACCATAATTGATGGTTGTATTTTCATTATGTAGACAATTAACTTTCAAAATCCTTAGTCTCTCAATATTGCTTTGGCATTGATTTACTAAAACTTGCATATGGATTTTGGGATATAGATCATATAACATATAATAATACGAAATATGATAAGTAAAGAAAGAAGGAAAGAAAGAAAGAAAGAAAGAAAGACATTTGAAATTTACATGAAAAAGCCAAAAGGTTAGAGGGTGAAATACCATGGAAAAGGACAAATAAATCCATATAGAGTAACAAAAATGACATAGTGATTCTTACACACTCTTAGAAGACTCAATTCCTCTAATAAGTCCTTAAAACATAATCTTCATATAAGTCTAGTCATAACATAAAAAACAACTTAGATAATAAGAAAATAGAAATAAGAAACATTTAAAGGTCCCATGAATCCTTTAGTCTATTCTTTATTCATTTCTTATTATATTTCTTCTTCTAAAACCAAGTTTCATATAAATTCAAGACTCAACTACAATAGTTACTCTAAGGATTATGTGTATTCCATAAATAAATCTATTAAGTGAATTTCGTATAGTGCCTCTTCTTCTATTAACATCTGTTAACATCTCGTGAACTAAATGCTTGAAGAATTATTTTTTTCTTTTTCAATCAATAATAAAAAAGAGTTATCCTTTGTTTTTCAATTAATAATAAAAACACTTCGTTATCTTTGTAAAATAGTATATCGTAGTCTAATACTTGGAACTAAATCTTAATCTAAAAAGATAAGACCTTAGCAAAAATCATCTAATATGAAAATGTTCGAAAAAAAAAATCTATTTTCTAATTTATAAATTTCCTTACCTAAAAATATGTTGGGTTGTTTCTTTCTTTGTAAACATGAAAAACTTGAGCTTAAATATGTCATCAAATACTTGACTCTTTTTAGCATATACAAAGTTCCCACTATGGTTTATAAAATCGACAAATCTAATGAAACTTTGTCAATAAATATACTTCAATAATAATATTACCTATTCTTTAATGCTACTTAGGCTCCTTTATATAGTTACTAATTCCACAAAATCTATAGAAGAATAAGAAGAGATATTATCAAACACAAATACTAACATTCCTCTTGAATCGTTGAGTAAACCACTCATAGCTACAACATTTGAATCGAAAGACTTATTGGTGTTCAAATTAAAACAATGGCTACAAGCCTATTTCATACCACATGTTAGGCCTTAAACGACTTCTAAAAGAATTGCAAATGCATATGGATATCTGTAACAAAAAACATGATTTATCACATATAAGAAAGCACTTAAAAATAGTGATAATATCAAAATAAATACGTTATATTAACACCTCAATCTGATAGAATCCTTCATACTTCATTTTCTATCCTCTACACCAAATATTCCATAGATAATAAGCAATATTGCAATAATCAATTGCCATCGATGTTTGACTTTATTGGACCACCAAAACATTAACTTCTTTATATAATGAAATCTAGTGACTCAATGCAAAGTAAAATTACAGCTAAAGCTGCTCCAAATAAAATTTGATCTAGAATATTGTAGGAAAATATGTGAAAACAAATCATTTTCTTTCTTACATAACTAACATCTATAATATAGATGCTTTTGCAAAGCTTCAATAGATGGTAGCGCCTTATTAGTGATGGCTATTTATGTGAATCAAATAACGAATTCATATCTCTAGCAATAGTCATTTCCATATCATTAATATGTTGATTCCTACATAGGCTTCCTAAGCTTAGGCTATCCACCTTAGAGCAATGGTTGAGTAAAAAAACTCTTGATTGATTTAGCTCGGGCTTAGTTAGAACTCTCTATAGCTCTTCTAACTATGCAATGATTAAGACCAAGTTGCTAAACAATGGACAACCTTCTCAAGGCATGGGCCAAGCTTTAAACAATTCGATTGACCTAAGTAGGAGACTTATGCCAATTTCTTGTCACCTTCTAGCCTTTGGACTTTAGGCTAGTAGGCCTATAGAGTCCAAGCCTAGTCCTTAAGATTGAGAAAGGATAAGGCATGATAGTTTGGCAAGATTAGGAAAGTTTACATTGCTAGACAATGAAACCAAGATCTTTTCCACAAATCTAGGATGCATCTTGAAGAAACGAAGGTAAATCTTAAAGATAAGGTACATCTTCCTAATATGTCTTGCCAGCTAATTTTATAAATACCAAATAATCATATAAGGAAAGGGATCTAGAACCATCATTCCTTCTTACATCACTCTTGGTCCTTACATTCTCCTGAATCCTTATTGATTTAAACATTGGAGTGGCCGCATAGTTGTTAAAATCGCAAGTCAATAACATAATTCTATAAGTTTATAATTTTATGATGTTTTTTTTTTTCATAGTTAAAATGGATGTGAAATCATTTATGTGTAAACTTTTAGTAAAATTATAAGCTTTAATATATGATTTTATAAACTTATGATTTTATCTCTTTTATATGATTCTACCAATGTTATATATTCAAATAAATAGTAGAATTATGATTTTGATAATCATGAGTAGCTGAATCGAAACCACCTCTTGTGGCCCTTGTACTTATGTTGGTTCAATTATGTATATTGTCTCTAACCTCTTCAACCACAATCTTCCTTGATGAAAAATCAACATCAACATTTTGGCACTATTTATAGAAGAAAACATACCACTAATGGTTGAAAAGCCATAAGATGATTGCTCTAGTGCTATAAATACCATGACTATAATTGTGCTATTGCAATAACTGCCCTACCCAACCAACATTATGAAGATAGGGTCATTAGATTGGAATAAAAATATAATGATCTAGCAACAAAAATCAATTACTTAAAGAAAAAAAATTTGAAATACAAAAAAAATGCAAAATTTTCAATGTTGATAGGGTTTCCCATGGGATCATAACCATCATCATGTGAGGCTTAGGCTTGGATAAAGCTCTTACTCTAAACCTTAAAACAAGCAAGTCTTGTTTATGGCCAAGAAGTTGGGAAATAATATGTCTATCACATTCTCTGATGATGACTTAGTTGGCACTTAAATCTTATATGAAGACACCCTGGTGATTAAGGCCTAGATAGTAAGATTTGAAGTTTGTAAAGTCTTAGTTGATACTGGAAGTTTGGTGGATATTACATTGAACCAAACTTATGAACAGATGAGAGAAAAATTAACAATAAGACTAAAGCCTGCGAACATGATATTTATGATTTCAATAACAAGCCTCTCCAGGCTAATGAGATTATTACTTTTTCTATGGAGCTGAGCAATGTTGATAACATTGCTAAACAACTTGTGGACTTTATATAAGTTGACTACTGATCCCTATATAACGTCATCCTTAGATAGCCTAGTCAAAAAGCCTTTAAGATAACTTCTTCAATAGTAATATCTTAAAGCCAAATTCCTGACACTAATTAGGATGGGTATTGGCAAAGGCAACTAAGATTTAGGTCATTACTTATATGTTAAAGCTCTCTTCAAGGGATAGGTTCTCTTTATAGAATACAAACTTGAGGATACATTAGACACTAAGAGTGAACTACAGAGGAAATTAAAGAAATTTAGCTTAGTAACAACCTAAGGCAAACAACATAGACTAGCACATCCTTCCTTGCTAAACTAAAACTATAGCTCATTAACTTCCTCTAATCAAATAAAGGTGTTTTCACATGGTTTCCATAGAACATTCTTAGTATCCCCACTTACATAATGACATACCATCTCAACATAGATGAGAAGGCTAAGGTTATTAAACAAGAAAAAAAAAAAAGAGATACATTGCCTTAGAGCATCAAGTAGTAATAGAAGAGAAGGTGTGAAAGCTACTTAAAGTAGGCTTCATTAGGAAATAGCCTTATCTAACTTGTTTAGCTAATTGTGTTTTGGTTAAGAAGTACAATGGGAAATAGTAAATGTGCATCAATTATATGGATCTTACTAAATCTTACCAATAGGACTGCTTCCCTTTCCTAAGATTAAGAGCTTGTCGATTCAACCTTAGTTTAAGCACTCCTAAGTTTTATAGATACTTTCTTAGATTACAATTGAATCAGGATGCATGAGCTTGAACAAGTATAAACGTCCTTTATCACCAATCACGATATTTACTATTATAAAGTCATGCCATTTTGTCTTTATAATGCTGAGGCAACTTATCATAAATGTTTAAACTATAGTTGGTTGCAACATTAAGCTTTATGTTGACAATATGATCATCAAAAGTAAACAAATTAATCCAAGAAACCTCTGATGCACTATGTGTCATGCCCCGAAGCGGCAGAGTCGTAACAGCTCCGCCGTATAAACCATCCTAAGATAGAAGTTGGCCTTACAACCGCTATCTTAGACCTGATCTACACAAGACGTCCACGACTAACCCGCTTTGAAGTAAACAGTTTGTAATTTCAATAAATCATTTACCTAAGAAAGTGATAAAAGTTATATATAATCACTATAATTCAATTATTACATTATTCAGCAATGAAAAGTAATAACATATGTGTTGATTCTTCAATGTTTTTCCTCACTCCCCAGGATCCAGCAGTTGCTAGCTTCAGAGTAGTTGTTGCCGCTTCTTAGCCAGCACTTGCACGACGTCTATAGGGATGCGAGCAACTACAGCTCAGTAAGTTAGGACGGAGGACTTAAAACTATACCATACACACAACAAGGTTTTCAATCACTTATTAGGTGCAATGCATGTGCAAGCAAATGCCATCGCACGACGTTGTCCGACCCGTCGTGAAATTAGAGAAATTACGCCTCTTTAATCCGAGTTGAGGAGTTGCCATTAATGCAACAGCTCACGACCAAACCCAAGCTTGTGTAATGGAGACCTTGCTCCTCCTGTGACTACCTTCGAACCACTGTCTTCACCCTCGCCGCGACCTCCTCTCTTGTCACTTAGTTCGACTAAGGATGAAGAAAGGACCATTTTGCAATCCTGCGCTATCCCTTCCGAAGGGGTCGGTATTTGGTCGGAGAGTCCTAAGTTCCCCTAACGGGTTTTCATGCATGTCCGATTATGATTACTGGTCGGATATTTAATTAAGTCCAGTTTAGGGTGATCAGTCCTTTCATACAAGTCATACAATATGTGCCAGAGCAACAAACAAAATCATAACATCACCCATAATCAAGCACATGCATACATTCTCTATCTAACAAGCACAACCAAGCATAATCTTAAGCCTCCAAAATACAGCATCGTATTAATCCCAACTTACCTCGACTCCTCGCTCACTCACTTGAGGTCCGATTTGCTCAGGCCATCGCTGATCATCCCTATAACACGAACGTGGTTTCAATATTTCATATAATATTATAAGTTCATCTTACCCTATAACGCTTATTGTTAGGTTTTTTTTAAGGTTTAATATGCCTAATTATCTAGGTATTAAGTCTTTTATAATTATTTTAGGTTTGGGTTTAGGTTGGGGTTCCGCATCGATTTCTAAATTAGATTCTAGTTCGATTTCTAGGTACTGTTTTGTACCCGGACCCTAGAAATTTGTTTCAACTCATAATGTGAAACTAACCACATTATTTTCAGATACCCTAAATACGATTACTACCCCTAGTCAGCATTTTATTCCATTCGGTACACTTAAACCCGTATTAGTGTACCGAATTTACTCATGTTGTGAGAAATTTTTACATTTTTCATATAATTACCTAAAATTGAATTTTGTTTCAGATTTGTTATGTTCTGATTTTCATTATTTTATTATCTAATTAAACCTAATTTTTCCGTATTTATTAATTTTTAATTCTACATATTCCTAATTTTCTACATTTACCACATAACACCTTCATTACTTATACTTAATACTCCATACACTAGGATCAGGTTTCCACATCAGATATTAACATCCCTAAACATCTAATTACTATCTAAATCAGTAATTAATATCCTAATCACCTAATTAACTCCCAATTACTCAAATTTTCCATCATTTTAGGGCTAAAAATTAACTTAAAAATTTTGAAAATTAAATTTAAAAAAATGGCTTCATAGCGCTGTTCTATATCACATGAGCATCCTACAGAAAAAAATTGAGCTTCAAACTATACTTCTAAGGTCATTTATTTCTAAACCGAAATGTGCTTGGTTTTGCATGATTTCTTAAGGACCCTATATTACAAGACATGTTTTCATCTAAATAATATTTTTCCTACAAACTACATACAAAAATATCTCAGAATAACAAAATTCATAATTTTATAATTATATTTACTATTTCTACAAAATTTCACAAGAATCAGGCTAGAATTTGAACTCACCGGTTTGGGTGGCTTCGGCCATCGCGAGCAGCCGTGGCCTTGTCGGCCGGCCTGGGCACTGCCACCACCGTATGTTGGTGGTGGCCGTCCACTCCCAGCTCCTCGTCTGGCGTGGGTTCCCTTTAAAATCCCTAACTGCACAGTTTTCCTTTTTTTTTTTTGTCTGGATTTTCTCTCGATTTTTTTGGTGTTTTGATTTTTCTCAAATCATAAACTGACCAAAGGACTTCTGGAATTTTTCCCCCCTATTTATAGACAATTTTAGAAATTAATGTGCATTAATTTGATGTGATTTTGCACCAATTCCATGATTTTTGGCTTTTTGTTTGTCAAATTCTTATTGGTTATTTTTTTTTCTTACTGACCACGACCTTATCTTGTTGTAGCTTATCCTTTTCTAATTTTTCTGTTTTTTTATAATTATTTTGTATTTTTCTTTAATTATTTGCTTAGTTTTAGGCTAATTTAGGTAATTACGTGTATTTTTATCTACACGTAAATACATGTGGAGTACACGTGAACATTCCTAAATATTATTTTGGTCATTCTAAAATTTTTAGTATGCATATAATCTATCTCTAATAATTTATTAGTTATTTCATTACACTTTTCGCATTTTCGATGATTAATACCTATTATGCTTAAAATTTGAAAATTTTATAGTCTCCTATTTTACTATTTATTTTCTTAAATTTAAGTTTACGGGGTCATTTTTACTAATATTTCTCTCAATAGTTTATAATTTGGATGTGATCGGATCCTTTAGCCGATCGCCCTAAACCTTGGGTTCTAAGTTCAATCCTACGGTTACTTAGCTGAACTTTGGGGCTTACATTCTACCCCCTTAAAAATAGTTTCGTCCTCGAAACTACTGTATACCTGTGTATTGCTTACTTGCTAGGATTGATAGTACATTTAGCTCTACTTAAATTTCTAAGGCTAGACCTTCATCAGGTCGTATCTTTACCTATTCCGCATCTCAACTCTCGAACTTCTGAACCTGATTATCCAGTATTTTTGGGGGTTACTTTATATCCTTAACTCCCGTCTTTCATTCTACTGAGCTATCATCAAACGAGACTTCTGTGTAATCTATTGATTAAGTTCCTTAATTGCTTTCTAATTAATATTTCATTTCTTCTCTATTTGATCCTTTGCCCGATCTCTTAATTTCCTTCGTTTGCATTCCTTATCTTAGTATCGATCAGGGCTTATGTCATCGCTGTAGTCTCTTAATCACATCGTATTATCTTATAACTTAGCTTTACGATTTTGTAAATTTTCTTATTGGTTTATTCTCCATTTATTCCTTATTTGATTGTTTTTTAAGTTTTATTTATGATCATTAGCGATTCTACATACATTTACTTCATATCATCACCTTTCCTTTCATCCATAATCTTTTACTCAAAATAATGATACTACTATTTTAGCTTCTCATTTGTTCTTCATAAAGCTTAGCATAGGATCAACAGAAGCAATTTGGCAAATCTTAACGCTTCTCCATCTCGGATTCAAATGAGATGGTTAACAACTCAATTTGACTTGACTTGACTCGAGGAGGATAAATATAACTTTTGACTGACTGACTCAGCAAAATAAACAGTATTGAAATTATTACTGGACAAGACATGACACAACAAGATACACTGACCAGATCAACAAGACATGAGACTCAACAACAACAATTGGACAATTCAGATTTGCCATGTTCCTGTTGGATTACCTATTGCAATTGCTAATATGAAGTACCTTGTAGCTTCATAGCTTCTCCATATACTGGATTATCTCAATAGATTTTTCCTCTAATCACCAATTCAACATTTTTAATATCCACCAAAATACTTTCTCCAAATATAACGAACTTGATGAAAACATATTTTCTTTTCCGAAAATCACATGTCTTCCATTTCAATATACTACTTATGATTACTCAACTTCATTAATGCTATCCACAAATACCTTGTATATCAAAATACTATTGACGGATACCACCACAAGCGTTTTCATATACGATTGGCATGTATTTCTTTCTCCCAATTCCATGAATATTATTTGTGTACTGATCTTTTCTTGATGTCACTCCACTCTAATATTATTCTAGAAATTAACAATTACTCCTCAAACTCTTAAGGCCTCATTTACAACATCCAATACAGAGTTTCAACCATAAGTTTGATTCTTGATTAACTTAATCATGAGATTCAAATTTCCACAAAATAATCTTCAGAAATACATTTGAACGTTTATATGTTCCTAGTAGATCCAATACTTATTGGTATATTTACCAATCTCTCCTTTATAGATATCAACTAACTTCTCATAATCCACCATCAACAGCTTTTTTCTTAAATTTCATTTCTATCATATCTTACAATTCTATGGATTAATATCCTTTCTTCAATATAAATTCTAAACTGATAGGTAACGATAATCTCAATCATCTTAAAATCCTTATCCATTCACTAGTTTCTAACTTATATGGAATGAATACCTTAATATCATCCTTGTACCTGCATTTCGTCCATTTGCATATTCTACAGTGAGGATCTAAAATCACTACTTATCTTTTAATTCTTTTAAGCTCGGATCCTTAAATACTATTGGAAATCAACATTCCTTATTCTAATTAGTTTACTAATAGATGACTGTCTCATAAAATTTACTTTCTAGAGAGTTATGCCTTGCTAGATGGGTCCTTAGGATAACTAAGTAACTGTTGATCAAAAGTCCTAATTGTCTCCAACTAGTTACTTTAATTCCATCTCCACTGTCGCTTGTTACTCATCCTACTAATATTTTAGGGTGTTTAGATATTTATTCAATTGTAGTTTACGTAGCAATCTTACTTCATTTGTCATGTACCATTTAATAACTATCCATCTCCTATAATCAAATATAAGGACCATATAATAATATAATTCCACTTACCTTAACACTACATAAGGATCTTATTATCCATTTCATATTCATTTGGCTTCACTCATACTTAATTATCACTCCAACTTATAATTCTTTAATTCATGATTCATTAAAGACCTAAGAATTCTTAATTTGATTGTAACCTCATAACACTATTCCTTCTACTGTTCTTACACATATAAAAGACTTCCAAGATTGTCTACCAAAATACATTCGATCTTTTTTTTTCACTCCCAGCCACAAATATGTCAATCATCATTGCATTTGCACATGTCCAAAAGTTTACACTTCATCGAGAAGCACTATTACATCCATTAAAAGATCGTTTGGATATCCATACATATAAATAACTAATGCAGGGTTAATTCTAATTCTTAAGAAAACACGATCAACTATCATACCATATCCAAAATTCAAATTACTTATAACAACTATTCATTCAAAAGAATTCCACTACATTTGTCTTCTAATTAATTCAATATCATTTCCACTTGTTGATTTGATCCTTTATATTTCCATAGAACAAAATCAGAAATAACGATCACTTCATATACCTTTTCATCATTAGACTCCTTATTATTATCATCATTTATCATCTCCTATACTGCATTCTTATTTTATATAAGGTTTATTCTTGACTTGGGTTTTGATTATACCTCTAGTATAGGTTCTGATTCGTTTCTGAATCGGTTTCTAACTTTTCCCTCTCAATGTTTTGTCTTCATAGAATCCGTTTCTATACCATTCTTTATTTCATTTCAATTTATACTACCTCATATTTATACCAAGCACCAAGCTAAGATCATCTCACAAATCCTATGAGTTTTGGATTCACCTTAATTTTTTATACATATCACCACATCTCTCTTGTTCCAAAACTCAAATTGATTTCCACTATTGTTCATGAGTCTTGTCACTTCATCGCATCACATTGATCACAACACAAATTCATCAACAAACTTCTTAGGAATTTCATCCACAATATTAGCATATCCCACCGATCGGTTCTATCAAATTTCTTTACACCTCCACTCTATATTAACTCAAAGATTACACTTCATTCAACCTAAATTACTTCAATAAACCACCGATTCTTACATATACAAAACACTTCCAAAATCAGTCACCTAAGATGCATCCAATCCTCTTTCACATTCTTACTCACAAGTGTATAATACATCATAGCATATGTACATATTTAAAGAATATATATCCATTAATGAGCACTACTGTATCTATTAAAATATCAATAGGATCCTAACTTATATGAATAACTAATCATATGATCAATTTTAACTTTTAACAAAAATATAACCATCTAGTACATTGTATTCATCATTCCAATTTCCACCACATTTATCTTCCCATTCCTTGAGTATCATTTTCTATTTGGTGATTCAGGACGTCGTACTTCAATAAGAAAATCAGAAGTAGTAATCATTCCATATATCTTATTATTACTAAACTCCTCAATACTATTATCAATTGTCACCTCATATACTGTATTCTCATACTGCATATAATTTTAATCTACTCCAACTGATTCAAGAAAATGCAATAACCATTCAATAAATCTTTTGGGGTTAATCGTCCAAGGATATATGATGTGTTAGTCAAAGTATAAGTTGTACTAGCAGAATAGAGTATCTCATATCTTATTAACGTCATCTAAGTTACAATCTTTCATTTCCAAACCATCCTTATTCATCAAGTCATATCACATGATCTCCATTATGTTAAAACTCAGATTAATCTCTATTATCATCCATAAGTCTCATCAATTACAACGTAACTTCGGTAACAAACTCCTCAATAACATATTCCGACTTAATCAATTATCATATTGTTCTCCATATCTCAATTCTGGATTTCATCATGGATTCTTCTTCATTCCACTTGAATCATCTCAACTACTCATCTCAACTAATCACCAATTTCTCTACATGATCCCATCACCAGAGTTAACTTCGATTAATGCCTATCTTAATGTAGCGTTACAGTTACTACTTATCCTATAATTTGTAGTTCGTTACTTTAATATCCCTTTATTTCTACCCACTCTCAATGTACTCCTAAAGTATCTAATTCTTTTAATTGTTCATTTCAAAGCGAGTTCAGTAAAACCACGCTCTGATACCAATTTAGAACTGTCACGCCCCGAAGCGGTAGAGTCGTAACAGCCCCGCCGTGTAAACCATCCTAAGATAGAAGTTGGCCTTACAACCGCTATCTTAGACCTGATCTACACAAGGCGTCCACAACTAACCCGCTTTGAAGTAAACAGTTTGTAATTTCAATAAATCATTTACCTAAGAAAGTGATAAAAGTTATATATAATCACTATAATTCAATTATTACATTATTCAGTAATGAAAAGTAATAACATATGTGTTGATTCTTCAATGTTTTTCCTCACTCCCCAGGATCTAGCAGTTGCTAGCTTCAGAGTAGTTGTTGCCGCTTCTTAGCCAGCACCTGCACGACGTCTATAGGGATGTGAGCAACTACAGCTCAGTAAGTTAGGACGGAGGACTTAAAACTATACCATACACACAACAAGGTTTTCAATCACTTATTAGGTGCAATGCATGTGCAAGCAAATGCCATCGCACGACGTTGTCCGGCCCGTCGTGAAATTAGAGAAATTACGCCCGCTCTAATCCGGGTTGAGGAGTTGCCGTTAATGCAACAGCTCACGACCAAACCCAGGCTTGTGTAATGGAGACCTTGCTCCTCCCGTGACTACCTTCGAACCACTGTCTTCACCCTCGCCGCGACCTCCTCTCCTGTCACTTAGTTCGACTGAGGATGAAGAAGGGACCATTTTGCAATCCTGCGCTATCCCTTCCGAAGGGGTCGGTATTTGGTCGGAGAGTCCTAAGTTCCCCTAACGGGTTTCCATGCATGTCCGATTATGATTACTGGTTGGATATTTAATTAAGTCCAGTTTAGGGTGATCAGTCCTTTCATACAAGTCATACAATATGTGCCAGAGCAACAAACAGAATCATAACATCACCTATAATTAAGCACATGCACACATTCTCTATCTAACAAGCATAACCAAGCATAATCTTAAGCCTCCAAAATACAGCATCGTATTAATCCCAACTTACCTCGACTCCTCGCTCATTCACTCGAGGTCCGATTTGCTCAGGCCATCGCCGATCATCCCTATAACACGAACGTGGTTTCAGTATTTCATATAATATTATAAGTTCATCTTATCCTATAACGCTTATTGTTAGGTTTTTTTTAAGGTTTAATATGCCTAATTATCTAGGTATTAAGTCTTTTATAATTATTTTAGGTTTGGGTTTAGGTTGGGGTTCCGCATCGATTTCTAAATTAGATTCTAGTTCGATTTCTAGGTACTGTTTTGTACCCGGACCCTAGAAATTTGTTTCAACTCATAATGTGAAACTAACCACATTATTTCCAGATACCCTAAATACGATTACTATCCCTAGTCAGCATTTTATTCCATTCGGTACACTTAAACCCGTATTAGTGTACCGAATTT
Organism: Lumnitzera racemosa; assembly: GCA_024138005.1. NCBI lineage: Eukaryota > Viridiplantae > Streptophyta > Magnoliopsida > Myrtales > Combretaceae > Lumnitzera > Lumnitzera racemosa. The sequence continues at coordinate 69,347,821 of JAMXBC010000004.1, read as the reverse complement.
ACTCATGTTGTGAGAAATTTTTACATTTTTCATATAATTACCTAAAATTGAATTTTCTTTTAGATTTGTTATGTTCTGATTTTCATTATTTTATTATCTAATTAAACCTAATTTTTCCGTATTTATTAATTTTTAATTCTACATATTCCTAATTTTCTACATTTACCACATAACACCTTCATTACTTATACTTAATACTCCATACACTAGGATCAGGTTTCCACATCAGATATTAACATCCCTAAACATCTAATTACTATCTAAATCAGTAATTAATATCCTAATCACCTAATTAACTCCCAATTACTCAAATTTTCCATCATTTTAGGGCTAAAAATTAACTTAAAAATTTTGAAAATTAAATTTAAAAAAATGGCTTCATAGCACTATTCTATATCACATGAGCATCCTACAGAAAAAAATTGAGCTTCAAACTACACTTCTAAGGTCATTTATTTCTAAACCGAAATGTGCTCGGTTTTGCATGATTTCTTAAGGACCCTATATTACGGGACATGTTTTCATCTAAATAATATTTTTCCTACAAACTACATACAAAAATATCCTAGAATAACAAAATTCATAATTTTATAATTATATTTACTATTTTTACAAAATTTCATAAGAATCGGGCTAGAATTTGGACTCACCTGTTTGGGTGGCTCCGGCCACCGCGGGCCGCCGTGGCCTTGTCGACCGGCCTGGGTGTTGCTACCAACGTGTGTTGGTGGTGGCCGTCCACTCCCAGCTCCTCGTCTGGCGTGGGTTCCCTTTAAAATCCCTAACTGCACAGTTTTCTTTTTTTTTTTCTGAATTTTCTCTCGATTTTTTCGGTGGTTTGATTTTTCTCAAATCATAAACTGACCAAAGGACTTCTGAAATTTTTTTCCCCTATTTATAGACAATTTTAGAAATTAATGTGCATTAATTTGATGTGATTTTGTACCAATTCCATGATTTTTGGCTTTTTTTTTTGTCAAATTCTTATTGGTTATTTTTTTTTCTTGCTGACCACAACCTTATCTTGTTGTAGCTTATCCTCTTCTGATTTTTCTGTTTTTTTTTTTTATAATTATTTTGTATTTTTCTTTAATTATTTGCTTAGTTTTAGGCTAATTTAGGTAATTACGTGTATTTTTATCTACACGTAAATATATGTGGAGTACACGTGAACATTCCTAAATATTATTTTGGTCATTCTAAAATTTTTAGTATACATATAATCTATCTCTAGTAATTTATTAGTTATTTCATTATACTTTTTGCATTTTTGATAATTAATACCTATTATGCTTAAAATTTGAAAATTTTATAGTCTCCTATTTTACTATTTATTTTCTTAAATTTAAGTTTACGGGGTCATTTTTACTAATATTTCTCTCAATAGTTTATAATTTGGATGTGATCGGATCCTTTAGCCGATCGCCCTAAACCTTGGGTTCTAAGTTCAATCCTACGGTTACTTAGTTGAACTTTGGGGCTTACACTATGGACAACTAGCATGAAGCTCAATCTTATAATTATGTATTTAGAGTGTCATTTGAAAAGTTCTTAGGATATATGGTCATTCAATATAACATAAAGGCTAATATAGAAAATATATGAGTTGTATTGGATATGAAACCATTAGAGACTATTAAGAAAGTTTAATGATCAACAAGTCATATCACAGCTCTAAATAATTCGTATTGACGTCTAAGGTGTTGAAGAAACTATATATATCAAAGTGGATTGACTACTGTCAAGAAGCTTTCGAAGACCTCAAGCGGTTCCTAGCATCCTGACTGGTTTTTGTCAAAGCCATTCCTTGGAGAAGACTTATACCTATATTTATCATTAAGTAGCTAAGCTTTCTCTTTAGTCTTAATTCGAGCATAAGGAGGAGAGCATTGGCCTATCTATTACATTAGCTATATTCTTCAGGGGCTAAAAGCACAATGTACTAAATCTGAAATGTTTACCCTTATAGTAATCATTACAATTCGAAAGCTTAAACCATAATTTCAATCTCATCAAATGATAGTTTTTGTTAACTAACCATTGAGATAGTGTAACGACCCAGCCATAAGTCCTCTCACTGAGGTATTGTCCGCTTTAGTGGGGAACGCTGCATGGTTTTATCCCATGGTGCAGCGGCTTCCCAAAAGGTCACTCATCCTAAGATTGCTTCAACCCGAGGACGCTTAACTTTAGAGTTTCATCGTACTCTAAGTTGCTACACCAAAAGGCGCTTCGATGATTAGAGTCTCTTCTCTTAGCATAGAAGGAGTATTACAATCCACACCTCTTACAAAATTGACATCTTCGTTAGTTTTGTTACACAAGTCCATAATCACCATCAAGCAAGGCTCTACCCTTCCAGCTAGTGGATTACTTTGATACTACCTGTAACGATTTGGTCGAAACTCCTTCCATCGAGGTATTGTCTGCTTTAGAGTAGAATGCTACATGGTTTTGTTCCCTAGTGTAGTAGTTTCCCAAAAAGTCACCCATCCTAAGATTATTCCAGCATGAGTATACTTAACTTCAGAGTTTCAATTTACTTTAAGCCGCTACATGAAAAGATGCTTTGATGATTACAGTTTTTTTTCTTAGCATGTGAGGGGTATTACAGATAGATCTTGCAAAAGCTTGATACCTCTAGAAAGATAGCAAAATACACCCTGAAGGTTAATGTATACAACATCTAGGTGTAATCTTATGAGACTATCAAAGCACAAGCCCTTGTAGACTCCATTGCAAAATACATGGATGGAGAAGTACCGATAAAGGGTGATAAGTCAATTTGGACCCTTTACATTAATGGTTCTTCCACCTAAGGGGGGAATAGAGTATGATTTTACTGTAAGGACTTGAAATATGTTATGCTTTGATGTTTAAATTCCCAGTTAGAATAATGAGGAGCCCTTAGAGCTAGCATGAAATTGGAATAAAAAAAAAGTTAGTACAAAAAGACTAGAAGTATTTTTAGACCCTTACTTAGTTGTTTAATAGGTGAATGGCAAGTATATTGCAAAGGATAATGCAATGGTTAAGTATCTTGATATTGTATAAGCATTCAAGGCAAAGTTTCTCTCTTGGGTTATCATTAAGATCCCTCGAGCAAAGAACTTTGAAGTAGATTATCTTACCAAGATGGTTGCAACTACTCTACTTACCTTTGAGAGAAAAGTTTTCACTAAGTATTTATAAGAAAAAAGCATTGATAAGTCTCAACAGCAATATTTTGAGATATAAACCATACTTGTTGAGCTATGTTGGATGGATCCAATTTGCATTTGCCTACGAAACGACACCATCCCATAAGACCGTAAGGAAGTAAGGAGATTAATGCACTAATCAGCCAATTATACCTTAATTAGTAACTTGCAACATAAACTTAGTCACATCCCCCCTTACTTCTGATGTATAAGGCTATAAGAAGCCTAAAGTTTGTTAACCAAGCTACATGTTGGGGTACGCAACAATCATTTTAAGAGCAATGCTCTTTACATTAAAGCACTAAGGCTTGATTATTACTCGCCCACCATGAAGTAAGATACAAAAGAATTGTTTCCATAATGCCAGAATGAGGCACCTATAAACCATGCTACAAGTAACAATCTCTTACCTTTGACTAAGCCTTAACCTTTTACTCAATGGGGACTTAATATATTGGGTCCTTTCTTAAGGCGACTGGTCAGTGGCAATTTATTATTGTAGTTGCCAACTACTTCACTAAGTGGATAGAAGGTACAAAAGATTGTCAAGACAACTAAAAAAGACATTCAAAGCTTCATCCATAATTCCATCTTGGCAAATTCAATATACCTTACGTAGTAATAATAAGTAGCAAGACTTAATTTGATAACAATTAGTTCAGAACTTCTTGCAACAAAAGGGAAGTGAAGATCCACTAGACCTTGGAAGCATACCTCCAATCCAACAGATAAGTAGAGGCCATCAAAAGAATGATTCTTTATAACATGAAGAAACAGGTCAACCAGGCCAATGGCAACAAGCTCGTCTCCATTTCTTCGGGTTACCAAAAAACACCATAAGATATCCATAAGAGAAACCCTATTCCTATTTTCCTTTGGTTCTAAGATAACTTTCCAATTGAGCTTAAGTTTCTAAATATACAAACTCAAAAGTTGGACATTATGGCTAACATCATTGGCCTTAAAGCCAACCTTGATGCAATCATGGAAGTTTGCGACCTCTTTGCAACAAGAATAGCAACCTACCAACAATAAGTCGTTCGCTATTACAATAAGAAAGTACATCACAAAGTCTTCCAACTTGGCAATGATGTATAGGAAGCTCGAAGCTATAGATTCACTCAAAGGTTAAGGCAAATTAGCTTTAAAATGGGAGGACCAAATAGAGTGAAGGAAGTTATGGGGCATGGGGCCTATAAGTTAGAGTAGCTTAATAGCTAGCCTATTTCAGGTATATGGAATATAGATGATCTTAGGCTATACTTTAAGTAATTGAAGCTTATGCAATGAGGTTACTCTAATAATCAAGTACATTTCTTTTGCCTTTGCACTTTCCCACACTTTGTAATGTTTGACCCAACCTCTCCAAGAAGATAAGAACCTCAATCCATGCATTAACATATGTACCTAAACCTACTCGTTCCTAGACTACCCTTTGGTGAATAGAGCAACAGACCTCTTCATCCCGTGTTAATGGGTAACCCTTACTTAACCAAATAAGGGCACCATCAATGAAGCTAACCCATGGTCTATAATTGAGGTACTCTTAAAAGGGACTTTATATTCCTTGGTTGCTCATTTCAAGCGAGCTACCTTTATCGATAGACTAATTTATATGTAGGCCTCCAAACTTAAGCCAACCTCTTCAAAATATGGGCTGAGCCTAAAAGCTCTTGATTGGTTTATCTAAGGCTTAATTCAAACTCTCTTGAGCTTATTTCACCACCCAATGACCAAGGTGAAGTTGCCAAGGCAATAGACGACCTTCTTAGTGTGTAGACTAAGCTTTAAATAATTCAAACCACTCAATAGGAAGACTTATGTTAATTTCTTGTCACCTTTTAGCCCTTAGACTTTGGGTTGATAAGCGCAATGGGTCTAAGCCTAATCTATAGGATCAACAAAAGATAAAGTTAATAGTTCGGTGAGATTAGGAAAATCCATTTATTGTGAAATAAGTATAAGAATATTATTTAATTCAAAGAAATAAGATAAATGAAGAAGCCTAACCAAGAAAGGTGCCTTCTTATGTACCATACACGTGTCACTCAACCTGTATTATTTTTCTCCTATAACTTTATAGTACTTTCAAACTTATTATAGAGTAAATAATTAAAATTTGTAAATTCTAATTATAAAACAAATATCTTGTTCCTAATTTGATAAACATAAATTTTGACAATGGTTTTAAAAAATGTAGCTAATCAGTACCTTTAAGGAATTGGTCTAGTGGTTAAGGTTTACAATTCACTCAAGATAATTTACATGAGGTTTTGGTTTCGAATCTTAATATACTTGTTGAAGAACTTATATAATATAAGTTATTTTTATTCAGTATATGGGTTTTATAGAGTCGTTTATGTATTTAAAAATAGTTGGTCACAATGCGGCCGTGTTTGCTTGTCTTTAGAAAAAAAAAAAAAAAGTAGCAAAAGTGATTGATAAATAAATGCTAAGCGATTAGTTTGTGATTAAACTTCTTCGTCTATGATGTTCACGTGATAACTTTTAACTTCGTAATTTCTATAGTGGCCATGGTCTTACAAGCATCTTTTTTCCCATCAACCATGCGAATATGACATGTGCATTACAATTTAGAAGATACGAGTTTTATATTGATTCATTGATATCTCATTCTCACGGAACATCGTGTTTCGTGTCTAATGATCATATTATCGCAATCTTATAGATGACACTACAATTATATATCGCCGTTTGACATATGTCTAACTAAGAGGAACCTGTGATGTTCAAACATGTGATGACGTCTCTGTTTGCGAGATGTATTCAACGAAGCCATTTGAATTTGACACCTACTACCTACGGTAATTTGTATATCGATCTTTAGACATAAATAATATCTATATCATACCACATGTCGCTCTAAACATCTACTTACAAGTAAATTACACTTATTTATACGGTAATATATTATTTAAAATGAAAAGATATAAAATTAAGAATGAATCCATACATCTAAAGCTATTCACTTAAGTATCGAAATCAAAGTTAACTCTAGCAATTGCATAAAGGAATCTCAAAGTTGATACTTGCCTAAAGATTTTATTATTTTAATTTTTTTTTTGGCCAAGAATCCAAAAATCAATTTAAAATGACAAAAATGTGTTGGATTTCAGCAACAATATTTGTTATCATTGGTAAACACATCGTCTAATTTAGATATGGAACTTTAGGCACAGTATACGCGAGTAGAATAGTATTTAAACAATAATAAATATTCACCTTTAAGGATAATCAATGCTGACAAGTACATAAAATGTCCGTCAATCACATGTAAGAATTGTTGTCTCTCGGAGAGGAAACGAATATCATATCAAGAATATCGGTGGGTATTTGTGAGATTGTCGTTTCGGAACTGCTTATTCTCAATGTTCTCTTCTTCTTCTCCTTTTTTTTTTTTTTTTGTAAGTTTTTTCTTTTTTTAATATAAAAGATATATTTTTTTCATACTTGGTTAATAATACACACTGACGTGGGAGTAGACCATTCGAGTATTAAATGTAAATATTTCTTGTATTTTTGTATCAATGTAACGGGTAAGAAAAGAAATGTAAAATGAACAATCAGCAATTATTTGTATGCGGAGTGTCCACCTTGGATATCTAATATCAATCCGAAAGTACTAGACTAAGTATGTGGTCGTATAAGTTTGGGAAAACGTTGTTTTTTTTTTTTATTTATTTTTTAAACTACATTATAACTTGAGCAGAAGAAAATTCAAACCTAGTTTAACTCATTGAATAAGGGCAGTAAGATTGTTTTTAGTTTTTTTTTAATTATTTATTATCATTTTTTTTCCATCGCAGGTGTATTGCGTATATGTAATGGCGATTAATGGGGAAGATATTCCCCATAACTGAATCACATGGCCACCATATACACGTCGTCGCCCCGCCCCAAGTGAAAGTTACTAACTAATTAAAAGATTACAAGTAGTTAATATTAAACTAACATGGTCACAAAGCCATTTTAATTATGCAAGCGTAGATCTAATAATTGGACCCTAGGCCCAACCAACTTTACCATTACTTCTTCCACCTCTTAAATTTTCGTAATTTAACTATTTAAAAATTTGAATAATTTTATAAATTATTGTGATTTATTTTCTTTCTTATATTTTTAAGAATTAAATATACACGATAACAATTAAATAAATGTGATAGCATTTTAATTGGTAAATTATAGGACATAGACCAGTTATAATCTCAACTTAGTCTTCTTTGATGCTTTTGCCACTTTCCTTTTCTTCAAACCCTAATTGGATTTCTACCCATTACATCATTACAAAAATATAAATATATAAAGGACCTTTTTATTTAATTTTAACAAGTTGCCTCTAAAATAATTGATAACATTTTCTATGTAAGTGGATCAAAATCAAAAGTATTTAAATGAGATGAAAGGGATTAGCAACATTGTCTTAGCAAGGCTTTTTATCTCTGGCTAGTCCTATCTATGTGGGATAAAGATATTTTTTCAATTCAAATGAAATTTATGCAATTGCAGTCCAAAAAGGTTCTGCAACTTCAAAAGCAACAATATACGTGCTTGTATTATAACTAATAATAGGTCAAAAAGCAGCTCTTTTCATTTGCAGTGACACACGAGTCATCCCGTCTTTTTCCTTTCTTAATCTTTTCACTTTATTTCAAAAAGAACCCACATTTACGTAAAAAAGTGGAGTTTGCAGGAAGACTCAGACTCCTGTACATTTCAACTTTTCCTAACCTTTTTCCTATGGAAAGAAAAAGTGTCTATCTACGTACCGGAATGAGGCATCACCAAATAATGTTTGTAATTTTTTTTTTTCCGCAAGGAAAATAAAGGGAAAGCGTGTACGAATGGACTTTCTCCACATCATTTTTTAACTATTCTATTCAATACTCTATTTTTAACTAACTTTTTATTGAAATCATTTACATTTTGATATTTCTATTTGAATTATTCCCATTTTGAAGGTAACTAAAACAATTTATCTATCATGTTGCTATATATATATATATATATATATATTTTTCGGGTTAACATCATGTTGCTATAGTTGACACAATATAAAGCATCCACATTTAATGTAATATAATAATTAACATAATAACCCAACGTAAAACATGATATACTTACAATATAAAAGAACAATCTTGTATCATTTTAAAGACTGTCAATACAAAAGTAAGGGATATGAATAAAATCTAGATCCCAATAAATTAGGAAAGAAAATAAAACAAGATAAAAATTTCCTAAACCACCAAAAAAATCTTCATCAATGTGATATATTGCCAAAACTTGTGAATTTGACTTTTGGAATATATAGGTTTATCAACATATTATGATCTCCAAAACTTTTGATATATGAAAAGTTCCGACATTCCAAAATTGATTGATATAAATGGAGAAAAATCAGCTCAACTCATGGTTTCTGCTCAATTTCTAACATCTTTGGCTTCTAATCAATGATATTTTTGAGCATTTTGGAATTGGCTTTTGGAAGAGGTTGATTAGTTTCTAACACCTTATTTTTCTTCTTCTATCAATTTAAATGGTCCCAGACGTATAATCCTAATTGAACCGTGTGACATAATAGGTGAATTTTTTCTAATAATACCTAAAGGTGGAGGACTCGAATATAAATGTTAAAACGTAAAGGGTTTAAAATAAAAACATATGTAGCACGCAATCGGTTAAAGACTTGAAGGGAAACAAAAGTCAATGGAAATTTGGAAGATTATTTTTCAACTTTTTCAAAACTTAAAAATTCCTTTATGGTAAAAATGCCGGTCATAGTAAAATTAAAAGAAAATAACGTCTATTGGACGCGTGTTATAGCATATAGTTAGGTGTCAACCGGAAAAGGCCTTGCTTTCTCATTTAAATACTTGTTTACAATTTTATTAACTCGAATGTTAATGCTTAAGATCCGAATAATATACTAGATAAATTTCTTGATGATGCCGAGATAAGCTAAATTATATAGTGCTCTTCAATCGATATGGTCGATATGCTTTGTCAAATTAAGGGCCTTTTTCATTAGTCTTCTTTTCACCATTATTGTAATAATTAAAAAAGTTTATCAGGTTTAAATCGAAACACACCATATAGTTGGATAATTTTTTAAATTAGATACAGAAAAAAAAAATATAGATAAGACCACATAAAAGGGAAACAATCCAAAAGATCTAATTAATTATTAAAACGTATCTGATTTACTTATTATCGAGTATCCAAAAAATTATTACCATAACCTATATATTCAAAAATAAAAAATACAGAACTATTAAAGGAAACTTGAATTTGCAACAACACTGGCGAGCCAAGACATGATCATTTAGCTACAATTAAAGGAGAAAAGATTTGATAAATATTACACGATATGTAGATGATATATAAATATTAATAAGGTGATATCAGATATAATAGCTGTAAATTATTAATAATAGTTAATTTTAAAACTATTTATATAATTATTATATATATTAATACTTTATTAATATTTATATACTATATATAACACATAACAAATAATACTTATTCAAATATTTTCTCCTATTAAAGAGCCTCCCTTGACCTCCCAGACATCTGATAAAAAACTTTTTGTTTTTGGGCATGAACAACCCGTTAAGATTTAAAGAGATTAAGTTGCTTTTTTGAAGGAACAGAACAATCTTGAGTCATCCTTGGTGTTGGGTTTCTAACTCATTAAAGTGAAGTAACTAAATAAAGCATGACAGTCAAAAAGCAGACTTTATCTTGAATTTTGACTGGATTAAAGATATCTTTTTCTTAAGCTTTAACAGGAAAACGCAAGGACAGGATGGCCTTTCCGCTAAATGCTGAGTTTGAGGGAAAGGTAGAAAGCTATCGGGAGGGAATGTAAGAAGTAGGAAGGATGAAAAAAAAAAAAAAAAAAGGAAAAAGAAGAAGAAGAAGTGTATAAACTTCTTTTAGTTCGATAATGAAGAAAATTTTCAAATCAAATATTTTCTTTTGCACACTATAAGAAGCATTTGATAATTACAATAATTTAATGTAAATTTCTAAGAATACACCGAAAGTGTGGGATAGCTATAAAGTAATAGTAGAGGATTATTTGGACAAGTAAACTTTCAATGCAATTTAATATCATGGACCGACTTTTTAGACTAGTAGCAGTAGTAGAAATCAAGCTCAATTAGGAATGTTTTGGGATAATCTGGCTTAGTAGGTTTTGAACGGGAATTGCTGGATTGGATTTTCCATTCTTGGCTTTGCATAGTTATCTCATGTATAAAAGGTAGACTCAAAAATAGCGTTTTGGAGCTCATTTGGGTTTTGTTTTGACTTTATTGAGCCTTAAAGAAGTTTAAGTATGTTTTAGACTTACTTAAAGTGAAAATGAGAATCTTCTAATTGTTATAAGCCACAAGCCCATATCTAAACCCATAAAAAGTTGAATAAAAGGATGAGATTTTAATGATAGGGTTTGAATAAAAGCATCTGTCTTGGAGTCGTCCAATGGATGAGACTGACTTTGATTAGCACACTTAAGATAAACATTGAAGCTTTGTTGAAATCACTTTAGTAAAGATCAAAGAAGCAACTTATCAAGAATGATCTAAAAGCAATTAAGAACATCGAGTTTGATTTGTTGTCACACATGCACACTTGAGGTACCATGTTTTCCTATTCTTCTTCCCATGCCTCTTCTTAACGACATCCATCTACATGTCATCATCTCTAAATATCTCTTAGGTCGACTAATGCAACTATTACACATGATTGACCAATTATAGTAAACCTACCACATAGTAACCAACGATAGTGAAAAGTTAAAATACAATTACAAATACTTGTGTGGAACGATAAAATGGTGATTTGATAATGTTAAATTCCATACTTGCAATTGAGCTTCGATTGATCGAAGGATGTTTACACGACTAAGTGTCCACATGTGGTTGTAAGTTAAACTAGTCAACCCCACCTTACGTTGTTACCACTCCCCTCTTTACCATCTCCACCATCCTCTTTTTTTCCTATTAAACCTAGTACTTCCACTTCAAAATCTAAGGAACTTTCAACTTGTTAACCCCAAATCTACATAAAAATCTCCTCTAATGTTACATTTTTACCTTCATTAATAAATATTCTCATAATATCTCGCTCTACAAATTAAGTTTTCAAATTTCCCTCTTTAGAATTACCCACCTCAATGCTTGATGCCTCTAACACCTAAAATTCCCATCTCAAGAAACTGTTTTGCAACTTAAAATTTATCGAACGTACAACCTATACCTATTTCTTTTATTTACATAATCAAACTCAAAACTTTCATAACTTCTTAGACTTCATTATAGGAAGAGAAGTGTGCTTCTAAGCTGTTTCTTTAAGAAGTATGTCAAAATAAAAAAAGTTTCATACTCTATCACACTTAGTTTCACTAATAACCCTTTATAATCATTTTGACATATTTTCTACAACTTGTGATCTTATCTTCCAATTGATAACCATTAGACTCTTGTTTTTTTAAGACAAAAAATCCCAACATGAGGGGAAGATGAGATACCCAAAAAAGATCCAAAATGAAGGAAAATATTTTAATTTAAATAAACGCTAAAATGGGAATATTAACATTTGTTAGGGGGGAAATTAATGTGAAAGTTAACAAAATACTGAGGAATAGTAAGCTCATAAATATTGGGCTAGGTAAAACTAAGGTCTTCTGCTATAGCCTTGAATCAATAAATAAAACTAAATTATATTTTCATTCTCACTCAGTAAGTTTTCCGAGAAAAGTGGAAAAAAAAGAAGAAGAGAAGAAATGACTTTAGAAGCCGATTAAGCTAAACCCTAAATCTCAATTACATAAACATAAAGATCGTATATATAGATTTATGACAAATAATCAAGAATCGATTAACCACTATTACTTTGATAATTGAAGATTATAAAAACTAGGTTTCATGAGAAAGTCAATAATGATTTACTAATTGAACAATTTAATATTCATAAAGAAGTAAGAGTAAGTTAATTAGGATTTATAAATGTGATCTTACAATGGAATGTTGATAAGCACAATCAGATTTAAAACTATAAAGTTGAAGAACTAATGGAATTAAACTTACAAGATAATGTATTTGATGGAATTGAATTTATTAAAACTAGGGTTCATAAAGTTGATTCCACGACAAAGAATTTGGAATAAAAACGAAACCTTAGAATAATGGAAATTTAGAATTTTCAAGGGGAAACTACATTGTTGTTTGTTAATTATGTTTATTGGGATAGTGACAACTTGATTAATGAATATATGGATTAATTAATTGATGTGTTGTTTGTAGGTGTTATCCTGAATTAAGGCCCGGCTTATACCATGTTATATCCTGGGCTATGGTCTGATTGGCTCCTACCATTCTATTCTATTGTTATATCCTGGGGTACAATCAATAGATGATCATTATATCGTGAATTGCAATCCCTTATAATTGTTATTACTATGAGTTGCAGTTTGCTATGTATATAGTAATGAAACGTGAGCTACTTTGAACTCTGGTTGTCAAAATTTTGCTGATTGGTGGGTTAAGGACATATAGATCAATTATCTCATATTTATTGCATTTAGCTGTATGGGCATGTGTGTGGGTGTTACATATGAATGCTTGTGCAATATAATATCTTACTAGGTTAGTTGCTCACCCCATTTAGAGAAATATTTCTTTATCCTTTTTTTAATGATATAATTTATTATTGGACTGAAGACTTGCAGAGCATAGGATTTGAACCTTTTGTATTTCTATTCAAGAACATGTGGCGAATTGGTAATGTCTTCGGATTCAGGATGTAATAATTTATCTAACTTGCAGTCTGAATATTCTTTTTCTTAGTATAGTGCAATACTTGATAATGATTGATTTTTATTACTGTGTGTGAATATTTATTTTCAAAAGTAAACAAGCTCTAGCATTCCTCATTCCATAAATTTTACGATCAGCAATCTAAGCGATGTTGTTTTAAGGCAATTTCACTTTCCATGCTTTAGTTTTTATGTATGTATGTGGTTTCATTTTTGGCACTTTTCATATATGTGATTTATTTTATCACTATTATAGGGGTGGTGTGACTCTCCTAGGGCTCCAAATATAAAAAATAACAAAAATCCATCGACTTGCGTAACATGAGATTGATCTAATTACATTTTTCCGCTTTCTTTTTATTTTTATTTTTTTTTTAAATTTTTATGGGTGGTGAATAGCTGCTTAATACCATAGATAAATCATGTGACTACCATGTTATTTCAATTTTTGATTGCCCTCCCCATTGCCTAGTGGTGGCCAACAAATGGCGGCATTAGGGTTTCTTTATTCCATGATTAACAAAAAAAAAAAAAAATACAAATAGAAACACAAAAAGAAATAAAGACTATTATCCCTGTAGGTCTAGAGAGAAAAGAGGAAAAGATTAATGGACCAGTATTCATATAAAGTTATAAATATTCTAAACTTAGATATTTTTTTCTATGCATTTTTAAATTTTGTTTTGCACAATTGACCAAAACGATATTATACATGTCATGATGACAAGACAACTTTAGCAGAACGGATAAAAAAGCTATTAAATAAAAATCCTGAAAACTTTACAACTCAAGTGTAACATCTAATTAAAAAAATAAAATAAACAAGAGATCGATTCTAACAATCAGCATGAAATTTCGAAATCTTCGACATATATATATATTTTTTTTTATTAAAAGGTGCGCTCCACCGTTCCTAGAGTCAGATTTACATCTGGAAGAAAACTATTACTAAAATATTGTAAAAGGAATATTTAGAAACAAATATCCAAGAAGCACAATCTATCTTCCACATGAAGCCACCGAAGTTTAATATAAAAAGTGCGACGCTTTTCATGTATCCCATTCCCTGCTTCCTAATCAAGCCAACCATGAGGATTTTTTATCCCAGCCTCCCAGGGTTGGCAAGCTACCATTAGAAAAGATATGCACAGCAGAAGAATGACAACCTTGTGGGGTTTCCTTAACATGCACTCGAATCTTTGTTAAGCATTTAGAAAGGAAAATTCTCCGTCCTCTCAATGTTGATTGTGGAAAAAATAAGTACCCAAAATTATGAAAAGTTTTTCTATTTATTTTTATAGAAAATGTTTTTAGAACGTCCATTAGCATTTTTCAATTTGTATACTCGTGATGGAGATTAATAGATAAAAAATCCACACAATATCCAAAAACTTACACATTTATATTAGTCGGTTTTCGGACGAGGTTTTCGGTCAAAGTTATATTCCCTAAGCAAAACAAAGTGTTCACATAATTATTATAACAACAACACCTAATATATAGTTAAGAACCGTCTGGCTTATGGATCTTCCTTAGCTATCATTTCTAGCGCTTGAAGTCTGAAGAACTGTTTAATTAATGTATGTCATGATTCTCTAGATAATCTCTACAAATATAATAAAAACTTATTTTTTTAATCCCCTTATGCTATTTGTTGTTATATAAAGAAATTTAAATTGAACTAGCTAGATTTTAAATCAGTAGAATTTAAAATTTAAAAAGGGATAATATCTCATTTGGTTCACAGAGAAGATAGTCCAAGCTTTAAAATTAACCAAAAATAGCTATTAATCACTAGGAATATTAGAGAATAATCCGTTCATTTACCCTTCATGGGAAAAGCTATTTCCTTCCTATTCAAAATAAATTTCATACTTTGCATCCCGAAATGAACCTTGCAAATTCCACCAATCATGTGTTGCCCCTTATGAAAATATTACTTATAATATTTAGCAATTATAGATAAGTAAAAGTAATTACATTATTAATAAATTAATAATTAAAGCAAATAATCAATTGTTACATAGTTAATAATAATTAAACCACTAACTAAATAATTAATGATAAATAACTAAATGATAATTACGTATTGTAATTAGATCCTATAAATGACATTAACTAATGATAACAAGTACAAATTTAGTTATCAAAGTTTCTACCTTATACCCTTCTTGTTTTTTTTTTTTTTTTTTTTTTTTTTTTTTTTTTTTTTGGAAAACTATACTTTTAGTTGTTTATCTTTGTCACTTTTTCTAATTAAATTCTTAAACTTTTATTTTTTCTATTTCAATTATCAAACTATCCAAAAGTTTGTAAAAGATTCATTCATTAGTGAACTGTTAGTTTTTTTTATTAAGGAATGACTTTTTTATAAACTTTTAAAAAGTTTGATGACTAAAATAGAGAAAGTAAATGTTCGAGAACTTAACTAGAAAAAATAGCAAAATTTAAAAACTAAAAATGTAAAATGTAAATTTTTCCTTTTTTTCCTTTTAGGATCTATATATTTCTTTGTGTTTTAATTTACAACCTATGCTTATATGTATATATATACATACATATTTGTTCTTTTAAGACATAATTTTTAATGGTAATTATAACAGAGAAAAAAAAATGTTAGTTTTATTCATTTTTAAGAACTTAAGTCTATAAATAGAGAAAAAGTGAAAACATAAAATCCTCAAACAATTAGTGATTCTATTTAATATTCTTAATAGAATCAAATCATATTTAATTTTATAAATTTTTTAAATATACATATAACATTAGTTTTTTTTTTTTTTTGCTAACTATGTTACATATTTACAACAATTTAGAGGGTAGAGATTTGAATTTAGTCCATTTCTTTGGGAGACTAGTATTAATAATGTAACTATACAACTTATTTGATACTTTAATTATTAAATTAAATAAACAATATCAATCTTCAATGATTATCGTATTTAATTTAATGATACTATGTAAAGTTAGTTATAATATCATTATACATTTGTAAATTGAAAAGTGTAAATAATGATTATATTTATGACAAGAAAAATAATTTTTACTAATATTTTATTTAATAATTCAATTAATTGTTCTGATTTATTAAATTGAACCTTTTTTTTTTCTATAACATTCAACAAAAGTATAAAGAAGGAAAAACTATGAGAAATTACATTTTTAGTTCTTAAAATTTGTCACTTTTCCAATTCAGTTCTCGAATTTTTATTTTTTCTATTTCAGTTCTCAAACTTTTTAAGAGTTTGCAAAAAAGCCATTCGTTAAAAAAAAAAACTAACGGTTAACTAATAGAGGATTCTTTTTGCAAACTTTTGGAAAGTTTAAAGATTGAAATTGAAAAAATAAAAGTTCAAGAACTCAATGAGAAAAAAAGTAGTAAGGTCAAGAATTAAAAGTGTAGTCTTCCCCCCCAATCCTTTTTAGTCATGAACTTTTTTTTCCCTTCCCATGTAGGTGCTTAAAATTGATTTCTTAAATTTTTTTTTTCATCCTTTGTAATTGTTGGCTTTTTGTTGGCTTTTAATTGCCCATAATAGTTGATTTGATTAAATAATAAATATATTTTTAATTATATATAAATAAAAAATATATATCGGGAAAAGGAAACTAATACTATATTTAAAAAAATCCCTTAAATAGGGATTTTTCAAGAATAATTCTAAAAAGATCATACTAAAAATGGGTTTTTCAAAATGTGAATTTCAAATCAACTAAAATTGCATATTGAAAAGCTGATTTTGAAAGACTTAATATTATAATGTAAACTTAAATAATAGGAATATGCGTTTGGTATGGTGATTAATGTCATGGATTTTAACACCAACATCCAAGGTTTGATCCCCCGGGCCCCTTTTATTTTGCTAAAAGAAAACAAGCAAAACAGTGCAAGGGAAAATGTTGCATTGTTGGGATTCAAACCCTAGTCATTGAGAAAAGTATATATCCTAACCACTACACAACAACATAATATTAAAAATAAATTGGTATAACTAAATTGAAATCGATTTTTAGAATACAGATTTCTTTGCAAATAGCAAAGTCAATTTTATATTAAAACCTATGCATTGGGCTTTTCAAAAACTGATTTTAGTATATTTTAAATTTGCATTTTGAAGAATCAACTTAAGTATGGTACTTTTTGAATTATTTTTGAAGGAGTCCTTTTTTTTTTAAAAAAATTAAAAAGAAATACAATATTAATTTTCTTTTAGCTAGATAAAGTCTAAATATACGACATGATTTCTATTGAAAACCCCATCCCAGCAAAGCCCCCAATATCCATCGATAGCGTTTAATTCGTGGCTCCTCGACCGAACCCTTACAGAGATTGTTGGGATATGCAGACAATTTCCCATGATGCTTGTTAGGTTTTCGATCCTTTTGATATTTGGCATATGCTATTCGACCCATAACCATGATGCAATATTTTATATTTTTGCAATTGTCAACAAAGGATTTTAATTATACATTACTGACGATCAAAACTGGCATGAGGATGAGATATGTGGCTATTCAAACTATTACAGGTAAGATTATAAAGGACATGCTTCTAGAGTGGAAATGCACGCCAATTTCCTAGCATATGAAGTTACACAATTAGTCACACAATTGGCTTTTCAATTTGAAAAAAAAAAAAAAAGGTTTTTCAATTAACATAAGGATAAATAAATAAATACATAAATAAAGATTATTGTTATTACTAGATCTTATAAGATGCTCTTGTAGAGCCCAATGGATAGAGCAATCAAGCCCATTCATTTACTACGACAACATGGCTGTAAGATTATCCTCGAGCTGAACAAAACCTTAAACACGATCACAAGCCATCTTTGCTCCTACCAATTAAGCTCGTCCTTTGTTTCTTAGCATTAAAACACTTCAGAAGGTTGTCCTTTGCACATTGTGCCTTGGTTATCACGCACTACTAAACTCATAACCATCCGGTCATGATGCATCTATATTAACCTTGAAATAAGGATACTGCCGTTTCACTTAAGATGCCTCTTATAAATTTGATTCTTATGGAACTCCCACAACTCTCATTGTCTACCACCTTTGTCTTCCACAACTTAAACAAAATACTAACTCTTCATTCACGAGCATCCATTTTTGGATCAAATGATTCACCTTCAAAAGCAAAGCTATACCTCTCCTTCTAGATATTCCATGCCACTACACTTATTTTTCTCTCTATGTTCAAATGTAAGTCACTTGTCATCGCCATCGTACTCTCAAATCAGTCCATGAACATGACTAACCTTACCTTGTTTGCCCCTCACCTCTAGACTACAAAACCGCACCATTTTCGATATGCTTGGAATTTTGAATAAATTATAGGCACGAATTGTACTTCTGCGATTACGGAAAGAAATTAGAATCATATGTTTTTAGGTTTCTTGGAAGTTATGAAAACAATAAAATTGGGATATGGACAATATTGATTCAAGATTAATAATTAAACTATGACTTGTTTTAAAATTCCAATTAATGTGACTCACGATTTATGGAAATTAAAGATTTACTTAAGACTACGAATTTTTACATATTCTTAATTCCAATTAATGACCGCCACAATCAAAACTATGTTTTTTATAGATTGGAGAAACAACTTTCAATATCGAAAGGCTAGGATTTCTTGGAAAGGAATTTCAATATTGATAAACTGTTGAATAACATCTTGTATGATAAAAGAACAACGTATAAGATAACTTTAAAAGGAAAGACTGCTGTACTTTTAAAAGATACACATAATGAAGGCTAAATAGGAAAACAGAAGAAATGCTGAACATAAGATGAAGGACAATTATCTATTTTTGAATGTTCTTGGTTGGTCAAATGGGCAATTTATTTAGTTGAATTGAAGACTCTGGCACTTGAAAAAATCAATCATGTTGTAGTACGTCATTAGATGGCTGATCTAGCTGGTTAGATGGCTACTTGGTTGGTTAAATTGTTGGTCTTGCCAGTTGGATGGTTGTCTAACTAATTGGATGGCCGGGTTAGCTAGTCGGATGGAAGCCTAATTCTCTTCCAAATTCTCCTCCATTTGGCCACCATTTCTTCTTGGCTTCATTTTTATGCATTCTTAGACTCCTAAATCTACCTTTGGAATCTTAATTCCTATTATTACCTCTAATTTAGTGAAGATTTGCGATGGATATTTGAGATCTTTTAAGAAAAGAAACTATTGTAAGTCTCTTTTTGTTTTCCACTTACAACTTAGTCTCTCTTAATCGTAGTTGGACTCATAAGCATCAACATAATTTATTTATCTTCCTCTTTGAAGGAGTCAACACTACTAAGGTGGTTTACCAAAAAAAAAAAAAAAAAAATCGAAAGAAAAAAGCACTCCAGTAGCAACCATATAATATCTTTCTCTCACATAACCGTGTTTTACCTCTTCAAGCATGAACAATATCCATGGCCACCACATCACATGTCAAGGGACCTTGACTTGTTTATGAACATGTATTGCTCTTTTCTCTCCAAACTAATGTAATGTATATGCTTAAAGACATGGTACTTCCTTTAGTTCTCATACATGAGCAATGGTTGTAGATACTAAGTTCAGCTACATTATCAATGATTAAAGCACATGTCTTCTTGGCCATCGCGGCACCCCCCTTCCCCCCCCGACACCTAACAAAAAAAAAAGTCTTCTTCTTAAGATAAAGGCAAAAGAAGTGCCTTTACTTTCAACTTTTAATAATTTAGTCCCTACACTTCTATTTTTTGTGGTTTAAATGCTTCATTTTTCAATTCAGTAACTTTGTTAATGGAAAATTAACAACCATTATATTTTTTCCCTTTTTAATATTTATACTTTAGTTTTGGTTGTATTTTATTATTTGTAGTTCAATTTTGATGTATTTTAGTATTTCATTACATATTAATTTGTAAAAAATTAATTTATAATTTTCTTAATTAATGAATTATTTTGAAAATAAAAAAAAGTATTTTTGTGTCAATAATTTCTATCATGCATAACTTTTGCATTCAACGTTCCATTTTAGCAAAACTTTATACTATTTAAAAACTTGTAAAAAGAACCTTTATTTAAAAATAAGAGCTAATACGAGTCTATTAACTAGAGATATGCAAGTGGGTTAAGTGAGTCAACCCACCTCGCCCCATATTAACTCATAGTTAAGTAAGTTGGACTGCTTTAGCTTGCTTGCACCTACGGGTTGAAATTTCCAACCTTATCTCGAGCTACTCGGTAAGATTAGATAAGAATGTAAAAGGATGTACTTAGAGAATAGGGTCTTGCAAGAACAATGGGAGGAATATTCATTAATAATAATTGTCTAAGATGATTGTAGCTACAGTAAAAACGACTATTTATAGTAAATCCTTTAGGATAACAATACAGTAATGAAAAATTACATAAAAAATAATGTAAAAAGAAGATTCTTAATACAAAATAAAGTGTAAATATGACAAACGATACAAAGGAATATAGTAGAAATGTCAAAAAAAGTAAGGAACAGGTGGCAACCCATCACTGTGTTCGTATTTTAGGATCTTGGGGCATTATGGTTAAATTGAGTTGATGTTGGGGCTGCTATTGCTGAGTTACTTTAAAAGCTATCGAGATGATTGGGTGAAGCTATAGTTTGGTAGGATGGAAAAGGAGAGCTCGAAGTATAGGGACCTTTGACTTGACTCTCGGTAAATTGGCCTTGGTACTCAGTAGGTAGACTTTGGAATTTGCTAGATGGGCTCAACAAGTTGGGAACTAGGTGAGAACCTAAGCAGAGTAGAGTATGTCTAAGTTGGGCCCTTAAGGAATTTTTTTATAGCTCTTCCATGTATTAGAGCTCGTCCTCAGTAAGTTGAGAAGATAGGATCCTTGTCATGAGAGTTTGTAAGCCTCAAAGATAAGCTCGATGAGGGGTCCAAAGGTTGGTACTCCATCATTACTGAATTTTAATAAATCATGCCATTAACAATAGAAACAAAGCTATTGACAGCTTTCATTTTACCATCCATAGTATGATCTCACTAAAATTGAATGTAATTTATCATAATGAAATCATAAAATTTCCCTTAAAAATTAATATCATGACATAGCTAGATGTATAGAAAAATATTGTAATACAGAGATATATTATTTGAAAAGTTTAAAAATTTATGTCATAAGGTTAAATAATACTAGATTTACAAGTTATGACCCTTTTAAATTTTTTCTTGAATTATGGACCGGGAGTACATAATGGATCTTATTTTCACAAAAGAGTAGATCTCAAGCCTCCAATAACATAAGACTTGCTAAAATTAGACATTATATGTAAAAGTCATTCATGGTTGAAACTATTATGTATAATTTTCTTTTTTTTTAAATAACATATTAATTAAGAAAAATCATAAGTTATTTTTAACAAATTAACAAGTTAACGTACATTAGAATGCGTCAAAACCAAATATAGACATTAGAATGCAATAATAACTAAAGTGTGGACATTAAATGTAAAAGATTATAATGGTTGTTAACTTTACTGTTAATAGAGACACTAAATTGAAACTAAATTTAAGATAGTAGCACTAAATCCTAAAAAAATAAAAGTTTAGATACTAAATTACCTAATGATGAAAGTAGAGGTACTTTTGATACATTTACCCCCATCTCCTTAACTAAGCCTCTAGTAAAGACCAAGTATTCTTGTTACTCAGTGTCAACTAGTTCTTTCGTGATTTAATCATGCTAAAGAACAAGTGGCATAAGCTGGCTCAAATAATCATTTCGTATATATACTCCATCTCGCTCATCGATGTTATATTCCTTCATCTATTTTTAAATGCATTTGGCAATCTATTATCCTTTAATTAAAATTACTCTTCTCTTTAGATATTCCAAAGCTAAATGCCTATACCCTAACCATTTAAAACATTTTACCTTATTAAACTTCCTCTTGTTTTACCCTTAATCAATCCCTTGCACCCATTATGTTTGAGGGGTCAAGGATAAACATAGCAACATAAAACTAGAGGGGTTCGGTGTATCTTAATTAAGTCAATGTTAAAATCATTAATATGAAGATATCTGTTTATTATTATAATTATATTATATCTTATATATGGAAAAAGATCTTGTTAATGATTTAACCTGCAATAAGATGAAGGGTGATTGGTGCACTTTGCAAGAAGTTAAAAAAATAAAAAAATAAACTTTTTTATTTTTTATTATGCACATATATTTAACTATTAATTGATAAAAACATTGCATTAATACATAAAACTTGTATAAGTTTTACTTATAACAGAAATAGATTAGAAAAAAATATTTAAATAGAAAATTGTAAGTAAAGCAAAAAGAGCAAATTGACATAGATATAAATATTACACTATTTCTTTTTCATAATAACTTTGTATGATTTTGTTTTTAACAATGCTAAAAAAATTATTATTTTGAATATAATTTATTAGATAATCAATTATTCAATAATCTATATCTATTTTTGTGATGTTAATTGTAAAAAAAAAATAAAATAAAGAAAATTACTTAACCAAGTCATATGTTTGGTATTATATATCAATAGTTTATGTCATAGGATTGGAATATATACATAATGTGGACAATGTAATTATTATTTATGAAGTGTTACTATTAAAAAATAGCAATTTAAAAGAATTTATTTAGCTAAATATGATTTGTTATTAACAAAATTAATGTTATTGGTCATTATGGAAAAAAAAATTCTAAAATGCAAGAAGGACAAATGTCATTTAAGTAATTAATGTATCTAAAAAAAGTAAAGTGACAAATATGAGATTTGAACCCAAGACTATATCTAATTTTACATTAAATGTTGTACTTTAAAATACATAATCAATATAACTTTTTTCTTTTCTAAAAATTTAAAAAACTAATTGTTTTCGAAGCTTAGGTATTAGGGCACTTGTGAGCCCCATAGGCCCGTTCCTGTAAGGAGTCTTAGCTTTACTTGTTGTGGCCCTTTTCATAACTCTTCTACCTTTCCCTTTCAAACTCTGCATCCCTAGATTTCTACTCATCTCTATATCCTTCCCTATCACAATGAATCTCTTATTTAGATAAAGATTCCATGCAATTTAACCTTGCTTGCCTACTTTTGTCTTTCCAATCTTAGAGCCAATTTTATCATGTTATCAAAGTCTCATATGTTTGAAGGTCTACTATATCATCAATCTCAAACTATAATCTTATGATGAATATAGTAGTAGTCAGCTCAACTTGTTTATCCACCTCACATCTAGTAGGTAGAGTCTTCTATTTCTATGTAAAGTTTCCAACATTTATGTTCCCTTACCTTAGTGGCTATAAATCTCGCAGACTCTTATTTATAATATTGCAATAAAAACTTCTTCCTAAGTAGTCTTTTCATCATAAATCAAGTGGTCACCTCTGTTTCTCTATCAACCCTCCTCTATATCTTTTAATTTTTTTCGTACAATTTAGTATGACCGTCGAACTCATAACATTCAAAAAGCCTCTCCACCTAATGCTTCCAATCTAAATAATCATCAAGCAATGCATTCCTATCAAACTTAGGAACTTTCAACCTCACAATTTTTAACCTATAAGTTTAGTGATTTCTCTCAACAACATGTGTTCCACCAAAAATGTCACCTTCTCATTCACCTAATTCATCAACAATGCCTTCTCGCCTTCTACATGCCCTTCATGAACTTTATGCCCCTTCTATTAAATATTTCCTTATGCTACTTAAATGATTTCTATAGTAAACGTAGTATGCATTATCTTCATAACAGTGGCTAATTGTTGACTCATATAATCTTTGGTCATATTTCTCTTCCTTTTCTTTACATTATTATCATTATCCTTATTATCAATAGCCCATGAACACTTTTTCTAGACATTTTCAAATTAATAAATTGATTAAACTACATAGAAAAATCACAAACTCCTTATCACCTCACTACCATACTGGTCAAAGTCACACTTACCTAGAGCACCATATCAATAACCTAACACAAACACATCGAAAGCCACAATACATAACTACCAACAATTCCACAAAACAATTAATGAATCCTTGATTTTAGTTTCATAAAAAATTTCAACAAGCTTTGAGATTTAAGACTTACTAATATGGGTATCACACTATAGCTTTGACACGAATGATTATGATGTCCTTAGCTATTGAATAAATTCTAAGCATAGGTTATATTGCAGCAATTAAGAAAAGGAAATTGGAATTATATGTTTTGGGGTATTATGGAATTATTAAAACAATAAAATAAGAAATTAACGGTTATTGATTTAGGATCAGTGATTGAAATGAGGTTGCTTTTGAAATTTCACAATTGATGTGACTCGTGCTTTATGAAAATCAACTAAAATAATTGATACTACACATGGTAAATCCAATTAGTGATTGCCATAATCAAAAGTATGTTTTAATCGACAAGAATAGTAAAATAACTTTTAATAACAAAAGGCTAGGGTTTACCAAAGAAAGGAATTTTCATATTAATAAACTGTTGAATAGTGTATTATAAAACAAACATATGACATATAAAATAACCTTAATGGACAATATAGACATTAGATATTTATTTAACTTGTTAACCAATCAAATGGGCATTCGATTTATCTAATTAGATGGAACAATCTTAGATTTGAAAAATCAACATGTTATAGCATCTATTCAGATGCTTGGTCTTGTTGCTAGATAGTATTCTAGTCGATTAGAGGGCTAGTTTGGCCAATTGGATGGTAGTCTTGTTTTCTTCCGAATTCTCCTCTGTTTTGACCCCTCTTTCTCCTTAGCTTTATTTGTATTCATTCCTGAACTCCTAAGTTGAATTTTAAAACTTAGATTCTCATTAACTTCCCTCTAATCATATGAGAATAAAATGTATCCATCTGTTCCCACATCACTACAATAAGGCAAATGGAGATGAGAATGCTTTATGCTTGAAAAGTCATTCCATTGGAGTAAGATTATTTATAGCTACATGCTACAAGGAATGTTGCATCTTAAGTCTTTAAGCTCCAAATTTTTTCCCCCCACTATCTCTTTATATTGCAACTTGATTACAATAGCTTTAACTCTTGATTTTTTGACTTTTATAGCTTTATATGGTGATGCATAGACTTGGATGTATATACTCTTTGATTGTGAAGCTAAATGATAAAATATTATTGATTAATTGAGCTCAAAGATTAAATATGATGTATGTAACTTCCTTTCCATTCATAAGCCTCTTGAGGTGTATTTTTTTAAAAATAAATATCCTATGTGCTTGTCTCTCGATAACTTTCTTATCCTTATAACTATCTTTAGATCTAGTTTATACTTTCCAATTTTCTAAGAGAGGGACTCATCTATCCTTCTATGTAATGACCCTCTCTAATGTGTTGACCTTTTAAAGTGCTCCTTTAGATAAAAGTTTCTCACCCTTTGGAATATTACTCTGAGCTCATAATTCCTTATCCCCCTTGGTTACCTCTTAAAAATCTTTAGTAGGAAAATAAATCCTTTTGTCACCTTAACTTATAATGAGTTTGGATTAGATTGTAATTTCCCAACTAGTTTAGTAAAAAGAGTCAAGTTAAATAAATATAGGTATTTCAATCCAACTTTACCTATGTAAACTAGATTTAAGTGATCTTAGCTAGCTTAATGAATTTTACTCTCATCCTTTCTTTAATGTAAGACCTATAATCAGCAATCCAAAATTTGACTTGTAGAATTTAGAGCGATCGGTTAAAGAATTCGATCGAGTTTGAATTATCAAATATAGTTAAAAATATTAGTAAAAGTGATTTCGTAAATTTGAATTGAGGAAAATAAGTAATAAAATAAAAGAATATAAAATTTTCAAATTTTAAGTATATTACTCGTTATTTATCGAAAATACGTAAAATGCATTCCGATAATTAACAAATTACTAGAGATAAATTATATGTAAACTAAAAATCATAAAATAACCTAAATAATATTTAGGAATATTTATTTATACTATATATGAATTTACATGTAGGTGGAAATATGTGTAATTACTTAAAATACGCAAAATATGCTATACTAATGCTAAATAATTAAATAAAATTCATAATTATTTAAGGAAAAATCAAGAAAAATATAGAAAAATGAGGAAAAGTCCAAAAGTAAGGTGTAACAATCTAAAAATTAAAGAAGGAAATTAACCAATTAAATTTAGCCAAATAAAAAGTCAAAAAGAAGAAGAGATAAGGCAATTGTTAAATCAATTTAATGTATAATAATTTTCCTAAAGCTCTATAAATACCTTAAATTTTTTAGAAGCTCATTTGATCAGTTTGAAACCTTAGAAAATTAGAGAAAGGCAAAATCAAGAGGAAATTAGGGTTTTAAAAAAATTTAACAAAAATCTGTGTAGTTAGGGCTTCTAAGAAGAACCTAGACTTGATGAGCAGCTGGAAGTGGACAGCCATCACCACCATACGGTGGTAGTAGCGCCCAAGTGGGCTGATATACCCATGGTTACCTAAATCGATGATTTTGATTTTCAACCGGATTTTGTGTAATTTTATAAAAATAGTAAATATTCTTAGAAAATTATGAATTTTATTATTGTAGAATATTTTAGTATGTAGTTTTTAGGAAAAAAATATTATTTTGATGAAAATATGTCCCGTGATATATGATCCTTAAGAAATCATGCAAAACCAAGCATGTTTCGATTTAAAAATAAATGACCTTAGGAGTGTAGTTTTGAGCCTAAAATTTTTTTGTAGACTACTTAGGTGATATAGAACAATGCCGTCAAGCCTTTTTTAAAAATGAATTTTCAAAAATTTTAGATAATTTTTAGGCCTTAAAATGAGGCATAAAGTGGGTAATTTAAGGTTAATTAAGTAATTGTAATTAAATGGATAATTACTGATTTGATGTACAATTATATGTTTTAAGATGTTGAAATCTGATGAAGTATGATACTTATAGCATTTAAGGTGTTAGATGTAATGATTGGGGCAATTATGTAGCAAATAAGTAATAGGGAAAAATAATATTTTTTAAGTTAATTTAGTAATTTAGGGTAAATAGGTTCAAATCTTATTTGGGATGAATTTAGATATTTTGAAATGTTAATTGATGTTGAGAGATGGTAATTATAGTGATAGAAATATTAGATGTGTATTATGTACATAATAAGTGATAATACATAATATATAATTATTAGAAATATAATAAATAGAAGATATTAGGGTAAAATTGATATTATATAAATAATAGAGATATATAATAAATCTGATAAAAATCTTAAATTTATGTAATTATATGAAAAATGTCAAAATTTCTCACATTAGGAGTAAATTTGGTATACTAATAAGGATTTAAGTGTACCAGGTAGCATAAAATACTGCCTAAGGGTAATTATGGTATTTAGGATATCTGGAAGTAATATGATTAATTTCATATTATGAGTTGAAACAAGTTTTTAGGGTTCGAGTATAAAACAGTACTTAGAAATTAAACTAGAACCTAATTTAGAAATCGATATGGAAACTAAACCTGAACTTAGCCCCAAATCTAGAATAATTGTGAAAGATTTGAGAACCTAGATAATTAGGTATATTAAACCCTAATTGTGTTATAAGGATGATCGGCGATGGCCTAAGTGAGTCGGACCTCAAGTGAGTAAGCCAAGAGTTGAGGTGAGTTGGGATTAATACAGTATTGTATTTTGGAGGCTTGAAATTGTACTTGATTGTGTTTGTTCTAAGCTAATGATATGATTTTTGATTTATTGCCTGGCTTGTATTGTATGATTTGAATAAAATGATTGATCACCCTAAACTGGACCTAATCAAATATACGACTTGTAATCATAATCAGACCTGCATAGCAACCAATTAGGGGAAACCTAGGATTCTCAGGTCAAATACTAACCCTTTCGGAAGGAATAGCGCTAGATAGCATAATGGGCCTTTTTTTCATTCTTAGTCGAATTAAGTGATAGGCAAGGAGGTCGTGAAGTCAATGGTTTGAAGGTAGTCGTGGGGGGAGTGGTGTCTTCATTACACAAGCCTGAGTTTGGTTGTGAGCTGTTGTATTAACGGCAACTCCTCAACCCGGATTAGAGCGAGCATAATTTCTCTAATCTCATGACGGGCCGAATAACGTTGTGCGATGGCATTTTCTTGAACATGCATTATACTTAATAAGTTGGTTGATAATCTTGTTTATGTTTACAATATAGTTTTAAGTCCTCCATCCTAACATACTGAGCTGTAGTTGCTTATATCCCTATGGACGTTGTTGCAGGTGCTGGCTAAAAAGCGGCTTACAACTACTTTGAAGCCAGCAACTGCTGAATTCTAGGGAGTGAGGAAAAAAATTTGAAGAACAGACATATTTTTAAGATCTAAGTTCTTATCTTAGAATTTTTTATTTCTGAACAATGTATTAACTAAGAAATAGATTACAGTAAAACGTTGTAAACGTTAATTGTAATAACTGAATTTTAGTGTATATATATATATATATATATTTACTTTCTTAGGTAAATACTTTATTTAAATTATGAACTGTTTACTTCAAAGCAGGTTAGTCATAGATGCCTTGTGTAGATCAAGTCTAGGATAGTGGTTGTAAAGCTAACTTCTATTTTAGAATGGTTTGCATGGTATGGCTATTACGACTCTGCTGTTTTGTGGTATGACATTTAAGCCCTCTAGAATTTTGCTATTAAAGCATTAGCCTCACAATATCACCTTATTGAGAAATAAAAACATGTCATGGAGTAAGTATTGCAAAGACAATTGATCTGATCAAAATCTTCCTCCTTACCTCCCCCAAAAGGAATTACTTCTATCTCTTCAATTTCTTAATGATTCTCTTTTACAAAAGTAAAGCATAATACTTGAATCTACACCAAAGTGTTGGTGGACTAAGATATGAGATAGAGTCTTAAAAGTGGCTTTGATTCCCAACAAGCTACCAATCTCCCATTTCTCACTCCATGTTCTTATTGAAAAAATTAGATTTATCAACGTTCACATTTTGATCCAATTCCATGAGTACCTTTTAATTAGACTAGTTAAATTCTTAACTTCATTCATTTTCGCATCCAAAAAGAAGAGTAAATCATCTAAAAAAAGAAAATACATAATCTAGGACAAGAGCTTTTATTTGTTAACCCTATGAGCCCTTCTTTATTTATCTTCCATTCAATCATTCTAGAAAGTATATCAACATGTAAGATAAAGAAAAAGAGGACAATAGATCCTCTTGTGTTATGCTCTTTGTGGCTTAACACAACTTATCCTTTTTAGATTCATAACTACATTAAATTCAACAGTAGAAATACACATCATGACCTAATTAACCCACTTTATGTTGAAGCCATACTTTAGAAGAAAAGGCCATTCAATATGATCATAAGCTTTGTTTACGTCAAATTTACCTTTTTTTCAAAGAAATAAAGAACCTCATATGCAATGAAAATGTTTTTCACAAATCATTCTTGTTGAAATGAAAATATTTTGATTTCATAAACAAGCTCCACTAAGTATTATTTTAATTTATTAACTATTACTTCGAAAATGATTTTATATGACAAAATTGCATATACCAATGAAATGAACATGTGACACATTATGAGGATTTTGTACTTTAGGAATTATAATTAGCTCAATAATATTTAGGGAACGTGAGAAAGTACTTAAAGTGAAAAATAGCTTGACTGCCTCTATAATTAACCCCTTAACTTTGATAAAATATCATTAAAAACCATCAAGGCTCAATGCTTTGAGATCACCCTACTAGAATGTAGCTCTTCTAATTTTCATGTTATTAATTTTCCCAAACATAACAACATTCATGTCCTTATCAACTCGTTTATCAATCCAATCCAATCCATCCACTAAAGCTATAACTAAAAGTAAAAAGGTTATCGAAATGAACCTCAAAATCCCTAGCTATATTATGGTCATTTTGAATCCAAGTTCCATCCCTTCCTTGAACTCAAAGGACCCTGTTTTTATTTATTCTATTAATAATGGAATTAAAGAAAGAAGTGTCCCTATCCCATATTTCAACAAGTTCTTTATGTCGGTACTTCTCTTTCCCTTAGCCCATTACTACCTAAATAAATTTTCCTCTTTTTCACATCTAATCCCATGAGGTCTTCTTGAATCATTGCCAACTATACCATAGCTCAATTAATTTCCTTCTTATTATTAGGAAAAAATTCTTTACTCCATGATGGGAGCTTATTTTTACAAACTTTCAAACTCAAAAGAATAGAGTCCCAAGTTGATATGTCCTATTATACCCTCCAATTTCTATTTACTACTTCGTTTCAATTATTAGAACATATCAAATATATTTCAATTGTTTTAAAATATTTCCTTCCTTGCTATTTTTATCATTTAAATAAATGATAATGACTACATTTTCTAACCTAGAGTTAGGAGGATGTTCAATTATACACTTGAAGTATTTTTAACTCCATTTAATAGAACCTATGCGTTCCTTAAGAAGAGCATCCCCTTCTCTTTTATCTTACCAAGTGTATTTAGGACCAAAGTTAGCACTATCGTAGTCAACTCACATAAAGCCCAATCAATTTTCTCTTTTATTATTGTGAAAAGCTTCTTTATTTGCTCCATAGTGGGAGTTTTTTCTTATATAATTTCAAACTTAAGAGGATAGATTCTTAAACTAAGACACCCTTTGTAGAGGGTCATTTCAATAATTAGAAGTTTAACCTAATTTAATGCCATGGATCAATATTTTAGGCTAGTGGCAGAGTTTAGGAAATTAACTCGATTAGGGATGTTTTCAAGATGTCTAGCATAGTAGGCTTAGAATAGGGATCAACAAACTAGATTTTTCACTCCTAACCTTACTCAATTATCTTGTGTGAGAAAAGTAGACTCATAAATGACGTTTCTAAGCTTTATTGGACCTTAAAGAGACTTAAGTGTGCTTCAAACTTATTTAGAAGAAAATGGGCTTTTTTTTAATTATTATAAGCCTAAACCCATATCTAAGCCTATTAAGACTAAAGCAAAGGGATAAGCTTTGATGTTATGGTATGGCTTAATCTTAACTGTCGATTTTGGAGCCATTTGACAGATATTATCAGTCCATAAATGCTATAAATTGGAGGCTCCTCCTCTCATTCGATTCATTTAGAACATTGGCATGCTTGAGACAAACACTAAAGCTTCACTAAATTCACTCCTCAAAAGATCAAATGGGTAATTTGTCAAGAACAGTTAACACCAAGTTGGATCTACTATCACATATATGCACTTAAGATACCAAGTTTGCTTGTTGTTTCCCTTATGGTTCTTTCTAATGACATCCCTCCATGTGCCATGAACTTAAGACGTCTCTTAAGTCAATTGGTATACCCATTACTCACGATCTGCTAGCTACAGTAATTTGACCACACATTATTTGGAAACTCTATTAAAGAAGGGGAGACTTGATGGAATGGAACTTGCATGCAAGAAGAGTAGAAATGATAGGCATGTCCAAGAATAAGAGAACTAACATAAAGGGGTTGAGTAAACCTAAGCAACGCAAGACATTATCATGCCAACTGTTGTGCAAGCACCAGGAATTGAGCAAGCACTTGGAACAATGCAAGCATTTATGGCTGTATAAGCATACAAAGCAGTGCAAGCACTTGGGACTTTATAACCACATGCTATTTATGATTCACTAAAAACATGAATTTAACATACATATTCTATAGTTGTTTTTGTGCTATTTTAGTTACTAATCTAGTTGATCCTATAGTATTTTGAGCTTAATTCATTTAAATTTCATTTTTAGGGACTTCAAGAGGCATTTGATGAACTTTCATGGATTTTTATCAAGTTTCAAAGCTTATTTGGAAAAAAGCTTGATTAAGGATTGAAGTAAAAGAATTTCAAGTGACAAAACAAGTCTAGAAAAGAATACGGTTGAACATTACGGTTGTGGTCCTTACTTGTGTTCCCTTCATCAATTAACTCCATTGAATTTTGAAGATTTTGAACAAAGTTCAAGAACACACTCGAATTCTACAACTGTGGACCTTGCTCATTGATATGCAATGATTTTAGGATCTTCTATTTTTATTGAGTTTTCTTTATAAATTTAGGTGTTACTCCTTTAAATAGATGTCTAGGCCAAGGATTACAGAGAAAGCTCCATTGGGTAAAGTCATAGAATGGAATTAGATTGGGGTCTCTCAACTTTTTCTTTTTATTATGTTGTTACTTTAATTTATTCTTAGTGAATTGTTATTGAACCCTAGTCCTTATTGCAACAATTTCTTTTTATTTAATTTATGATGTTATTCTTTGAAGATCTAATTACATTGCTAATATTGTTGTCAAATTAGTATTTACCTAGGTTACTAGTCTGATCTCTAAGTTTATTATTTAAGATGCAAGTTCTTTAGTGAATAGACTCGTGTAATTAAAAAAAAAATGAATATGCTAAGAAATTAGGCATTGGTTTCTCTGAATTAGGATAAGCTAAGACGATTAACCTAATAACGAGATCCAAGCTCTTCATGCAAATCTGCGATACTCTATTTATAAGCGATTTAGGTAGAAAGGGTTTTAGGATTAAGAATTAGCTAAAGATGTGAGTTTGGTCAATTTAGATTAGGCATCTCCATGGTCTAAAAAATAATTGAGATTGAAAGTTGTATAGAACTAGGTAGTAGATAACAATGATTTACTAAAGATTATATGATCTTTAATTTAATTGAATTATGCTTGTCTATTTTAATTAGCCTTATTTATTTAGTTTAGTTATTTTATTTTTTCTAATTTATTTTATTGTTCTTATTTTATTTATCATCCTTCATTCATCTTCACTTCTTAATCATAGCTATTCCACATTGTTAAGTTAGGTAATTGGTGAATTAGGGTAAATTGCTAGTAAACTAGGGTTTTTACATTCGTGGTTCCTCATACCATCAACACTTGGACTCAAAATTCATTTTAAATATAGTATAACTCGACTAGGTATACTTGCTTGACATTTTGATCATACATCTATAGTGCATGACATATAGAAAAATACCTATATGATGGACTAACTCTTTGCCACTTTCATGCAGTTCTTACCAGGCATTGCTTTAGGTAAACCTAGAGGCACTTACCATTACTATTGCAAATGTTGGTGCATTACTTGTAATGGTTGTACCAACACCAAGCATGCAAGTCTTAAGATTTGTACCTCCTGTTATCACCTAGAAGACGCTTAATAGCATGAGCAAGTCGACCCAACTATTATAGAAGGTGAAAGAAGGTAAGAAGAAGACCTTATGCATCTACTACAACACTTGACCCTAGCTCACTAAACGCTTGCAGTTGAGGAAACAAAGGCCCATCCTGGAGGGTCCTCCTCTTCAAGGTACAACTTACAATTGTTAATGATTGGCACAGTTACACCTTGTAACCTTATACTAATAGTTTAAGATGTAGCTAATCCTGCAGCTACTACTTCATCTTATATGGTGAAAGAAGACACGAAGAAATACATGAAACAAATGCAAGCAGCACCTTCTACTAGTATTCTCAATTTGAAATTCTCATACCCTTGGATGGTTGTGGAGAACTCTTATCCAAAGGACTATAGTAATCTTAAGTTCATCAAGTTTAATGGAAAATAAGGAAGTGCAAAGGAGCATCTCTTTAAGTTCGTGGAGACACTCAACGTTTACATTCTTGATGATGCTCTTAAGTTGAAAGAGTTCTTGAAGTCATTAATAGAAAAGGTGTATACGTGGTACATTAACCTACCTTTAGGCTCTATAGATTTGTAGGGAACAATATGCTGAATGTTCCTTAAAAAGTTCTTTGAAACTTAGGAACAAGTAACTATTATAGACATAGGATGCATTAGGCAGTGTCCAAAAGAGGACCTTGTGGATCACATCGAGTGTCTTAGGAAACATTGGTTAGACATTGAGGACATATGTGATAAGAAAGAATTGGTTAAGATTTGTATTTAGGCATTGTTTATGGAATATGCTGTATGTCTCAAAAATTTGTCTCTTAAGTCCTTCACACTAGTAGAAAATGCATGATGGACTAATAACTCCATCACCAAGTGAAGAGGTGGCCTTAGTAAGAAGTGGAAACCATTCGTTAGTACCGTATAAGGAGGAAATTACAGAGGGAACAAAAGGATGAGGACGAACAATGCTACAAAAGTCTTACCTTTTCCATTTCCAATGAATAAAATGTATGCTATCCTTAATTGATGGCTTAGGGATAGAGTAATTAAGTTGCCAAAGGTTGAAAGGGAGCCCATGATACAGGGAAAGAATGATGTAAAATTTTGTCGCTTTCGTAGATCAGTTGACCACTCGACAAGAGAATGCTGGACTTTGAGAAGGGCCAAAGTAGGGAACTTGAGTTGGATAACAATAATGATGTATGAAGGAACCCACTTCTAACACAAAACAATGAGGGGGCTACTAATGTAATCCCTTATGATCTGATGACCTCCTAAGAAGCTGACCAAATTTAGGTCAATGTACTAAAGAATGTACCATGAGAAGACTCTTTTTGACAAAAGGAATGATGGTGAGATGACCCCGAGTAATCATGTTGCAATGGCCTTACTCAAGATAGTTAATGTCAGGAGCTCTTTCAACCTCCTTGGATTTGACGAGAAATCTAAGGTTACATTAGGAAACACTCGAGTCGAGATTTTCAAACAATGACATGAGCAATGCAGTGCAGTGCAGCCAATTCATAAAATGGCAAAGGCATGTGTGAATGTGATTATTTCCACTAATGATGACATGTATACGAATAGTTCAAATCACAATTACCCATTATATGTACAAAGTAAGCTCAACGGCCATTATATTAGATGAACTTTAATTGATAACAAGTCTTCACTAAATATCATACCATTGGCAACTTTTAAGACTATAAAACTTGACATGAGGAGATTGGTATAGTAACCAATTAATAATGTCCCTATAACGACACTAGGGATCATTAACATGATTTTTAAGGTTAGACCAATTCAAGGAGTAACCAAGTTTCATGTCCTTGATGCTCCAATATCCTATCATAAGGCCTACCGAGCAAAATCTTATTCCCTTGATGTCGCATTAGTACATCATAGGAAATTGGAAGAGGAAAGATATATTTATCCTTTCTACTAAGAGCCCCTTTGAATATAGGGAATCCTACCACTAAGGTAAAGCATTTCAGTGAATACACTGATGAAAGGGAAATGGTAATTGATGGGCCTATTAACAATCCATTGCTAAAATGGGAAGAAGTACAGTAATAAGATGATAAAAAGAGGAAGACACCCCTTGCTTATGGGAGCTAGAAGAAGAGATGAGGGAGTAATAAATCTATAGAAATTGAAAGTTAAACCCTAGTAGAAGGGTATACTATATACTTCTTACGATAGTCTACGAAGTTCGAAGAAGCATTTACATCTTCTCCTGACTCCATTGATCTGTAGGAAGCCCAACCTGTACTTGCTTAACAGCTATAAGGCCAGGTGAAACCATAGGTATAGGAGATCGAGGAGTTGAACCTAGTAGTTATAAGAGAAACCCTAAGGTCCATTTTTATTAGTAAGGGCCTAGTAAAGGAAATTAAGGATCCCCTAATAGATCTCATCAAGGAGTTTAAAGATGTATTTGCATGGATATACGATGAAATGTCAGGCCTAAACCTTGGTTTAGTGATGCATTGATTAAACATCACTTTGGGAGTTGAGCCCCGTATAGTAGCATTAGCGTATGTTTCGCCTAAGTTGAGATACATATTAAAGTCGAAATTGAGAAACTTCTACGAGTTGGCTTTATCAAGCCAATTGAGCACCTGAATTGGTTGTTTAACATTGTACCGGTAAAAAAGAAGACTAGCCAAATATGCGTTTGTGTAGATTTTGTCACTTAAACAAAGCTTATCCTAAGGATAAATTTCGATTCTCAAACATTGATATGCTGGTTGATGTGATAGTCGGATACAAACTTTTTCTCTTTTATAGATGGTTTTAGTAGATATAATTAAATCAAGATAACACTAGGAGATACCGAGTGCCTAGCATTTTAGAAGTTTTTTTGGTAAATTCTACTATATTGTAATGCCATTTGAATTAAAGAATGCATGAGCTACCTACCAAAGGACAATGATTATAATCTTCTACAATATGATACATGACCATATGGAAGATTACGTAGATGACATTGTCATAAAGTCACGACCAACATCCAATCATCTATACCATTTGAGGAGAGTTTTTGAAAGATGTTACATGTACAAGTTAAGAATGTACCCTTTGAAGTACATCTTCGGGATTTCATTTAAGAAGTTTCTTAGGTTCATAGTGCATTAAAAAGGGATTAACATAGATCCATCTAAAGTTTAAGAAATCCAATCCATGTCGTCCTTTAAAAATTAGAGGCAATTGAAGGGATTCATAGGCAAGGTTTTCTATATATGGTGATTCATCCTAGCATATGCTAAATTCTCTTTCCCCTTACATCGGAAAACAAAGAAGGGAACATCATTTGAATGGGGTCTAATGCAAGAGGAGGTGCTCCAAAGAATTAAGGGAATACTAAGTTCTTTATAAACCATTATGATGCCAATCAAAGGAGCACCAATGATTCTAAATTTAACATCGATAGGCAACTCCATTGGGGCCTTGTTGATGTAAGAAGTAGGAGGCATTGAGCACTTGGTATACCATTTGAGTTAAACTCTTCAAGGCAATGAAGTTAAATACGCAACACATGAGAATCACCACCTTGCATTAGTCTTTGCTACTTAGAAGTTTCGGCACTACTTTCTAACATATAAGATTATCTTGACGACAAGATTTGACCCCATCAAGTATTTTATTGTCTCGTCTGCTGTTGTTAGGACGAATCACTAAGTGAGCATTGCTTCTTGGAGAATTTGATACTGTTGTATCACCTCTAAAAGTAATCAAATCGCATGCACCAATTGAACTTGTAGTTAGTTTCCTAGCACCAATGATAAGAAAATTGTAGAAAGCATCCGTAGAGATTTCCATAAGGATGCCTTTATGGTAGAAGTGAGTAAGGAATGGTCATTATGGTTTGATGGATCATCCGATAGTACTAGATGGTGAGCTAGGGTTATATTGACATCTTTAGATGGCTAAGAGATCTCATTAGCTTACAAATTTGACTTTTGACATACGAATAATGAGTCTAAATATGAAGCTGTACTACTTGAGCTCCTTTTCACTTACCAAATAGGCATATCTAGTAAATGTGTCAAGGGTGACCTAAACCTTATTATTAAACAAATTAACCAGGAGTTTGGGTTAAAGGAACATATATTAGCCCCTATATAGTAGTTGTGCAAACTTTAATCATCAAATTTCAATCAAAAAGATATGGGCATGCTAGATTATCTACAAATAAATACTCTTATGCATTTGCAACAATAGCATCTAAAGTCCTAATGTGAGATTTAGATGCTAAACTAAGCATCCAAATCATCAAAAGGACCATCCTTTGTACTACCTTGCAATTGATTAAGGAAGATTGGGAGTTATAAGATGACTAATGTACTCCATTAAAATGTAATTAGCTAGCCTTAAAGCAGCTTCTATGACCACATTGAAGAATTTCACTTACATTCATGTCTCCTTATATTATAAGAGGGTTAGGGGTATTTTAGTTTAAGCTCTTAGAGTTTCATGATATATGGCTTGGTAAGGAGGGGCCACTTCTATATCACCAAATCATACATACAAGGATTTAGCAATCAATGTCTAAAGATGAATCCTAATCACAAATTAAATGTTGGAAATGTTCCTTGGTGCTCGATGAGGTAGAATGCAAGTTTATAATAGTCTCTAAAGACTGGCAATGCCTATATATGAACTTCTTGAAGAATAACATCCTCCTTACTGAATAGAGAAACTAGAAAGATCAAATAGAAAGTGAAGAAGTATGTATTCCAGGGTGACAAATTGTACCAAATATCTCACTAAGGACAACTTCTTAGATTTGTAGTGCTACCTGAAATGAAGTAATTTTGAATGAACTTCACTTTGGGTCTTGTAGTGAACATCAAGGAGGAAGGAAGTTATATTAACAACTTTTTGATAAAGGGTATTATTAGCCTACCATAGAGACCTATGCTTTCAAAATTGTAAGAAAGTGCATCCTATGTCAACTCTATGGCAATCTAATTAATACGCTTGTAGTCGAGCTTCATAGATTAATAATCCCCTGGCCATTCCATACTTAGGTATTTGACTTAATTAGGCTTATACATCCATTGTGTATGAGGTATATATGGATATTGGTGGGCATTGAATATTTCACAAAGTGGGGGAAGCTACCCCTTTGAAAAAGGTGATGAAACTTCCAGTAGTTGCTTTCATAAAAGAGAATATCGTTTATAGGTTCAGAATAACGAAGCGTATATTGATAGAAAATGTGTTGCCATTCATTAGTTCATACATTTGAAAGTTATTAGAATCCTATAGCATCAAAAACATCAAGTCTATTCCATATTACCTAAAAGGAAATGGCTATGTAGAAGCCACTGACAGAACATCGATCAAATTTCTTAGTTGAATGTTATAAAAAAATAAGGAGTGGCATGATAAGCCCCCTTTGGCACTATGCGCCTATCATACATAAAAAAGAACACTCATGAGGGTAACATCTTTCTCCTTAGTATATGAAGTGGAGGTCATAGTACCAATTGAAGTCCTTGTACCATCAACATGGTTGGCTCTAAACAGTGAATTAGAGCCTAATACACTACATATGATGGACTTAGAGGCACTACACAAAAGGTGAGATATGGCTAAACACAACCTTACTAATTATCTTCATGCCTCCATACAATAATGTACATAAGGAAAGGTACACCGTCTTCAAAATTTACACCAAAATGGGAAGATCCTTTGATAGTGAAAGAAGTCTATGATAGTGGGTATTAGAAGTTACAAAATCCTAAAATCGATGCTATTACTATTCCTATCAATTTTCAGTACATTAAGAATTGTAATCTTCTTTAAGGACTTAATAAAAATGTTGCAATTTCTCATACACTTTTTCTGTTTCCTTATTCCCTTTATTCTTATTATTTTTATCTACTAACCATGAGATTGAAGTGATCTCAGTTGTTTAGATCCAAGTGATCCTATAGTAAGCTTGGTAGCCATAATACCTTAACACAAACTCTAGGGTTGAAGTAACCTCATATGTAAAAGGTCGAAGTAACCTTATCACAGTAGCTGAGTTGCTTAGTAGATAGCTTATTCTTAAGCATGCGGCGAGCGCAATACCTTTCTTTAACACCCAATCACGAGGTTAAAGCGATTTCAATAGTATGGATTGAAGTAATCCCACAGCAAGCTTAGTAGCTGTAACTAGACTTGTGCAAGAGCTAATTCTGAATTGTGAATCGGCCTAAGTGGGCTTAAATTGGCTATTGAACCGCGAGCCCTACATGGCAACTTGTTGGGTTAGTAGGCCATCAAATTACCCTTGAACTAGTAATTAAGCCCGATGATTTGAAGCTAAGTCAACTCGAAAATTTTAAAAAATATATAAATAATACATAATATATATAATGCAAATATGTATATAGTATATGTAATATATAATAATGAATATATATATACATATATTATAATATATGATAAACTGCCAACCATTGATCTCATTACTTGCGTGTGGCTCCAAGGCCTCTAATGCCTCATCTGAAGAATTCTTTCTTGGTAAGCTACTAATGACGAGAAACTTTACACCGAAGAAGGATGGATGAACTCTTTGAGCTCTCCACATTGTTATATGTTGATCTATACTCTCGATTGTAATGATGCTGACTATTCCCTTACCAAGGACTCTGTGTCGAGTAATCCGATTAGCTACTGTTAAGAGGATCTTGCTGAATGATGAGAGACTTACTTACTAGTCAAGTAGTTTTCTCTCCGCCTGTTACCCTTTCTCTCATCACCTTCTTCTCATCTTGGCCTCTTTATTGTTGCAACATCTTCATCCTTCTCACTTGCTGTGTTCAAAGAATTTACAGAACTGATGTTGTACAACCACCTGTCCATCTCATCTAATATTGTATTACTTTTCCATTTTTGTCTTTGTCCTTTTACCCTTTTTCGTATATATTAGGAATCTCTTTTTTGTATATACTCTCTTGTAATTTCTTTATTTGTAATGTTTCCTTAGGGACTTACTATAAATAGTCCCTTTCCCTTGTAAGTCGAATAATCGAACTTTACACGTACACATCGAATATCCCATTCTTGTGAGACAATCCTCTCTAAGTTTATTTTTCATACACTCTTATTTAATCTTACCGTATAGCTCAAGATTAGTGGTGAGTGGATCGTTGGTGTGTCATATCCTTCGAGTAGCTTCACGTTAACTACTTTAGTTCATTCGTAGACCAATTTTGTCATGACCCTAAAGGGGGTCTAGTAGGATTGCCTAAAATTTTTATATCATGTGTGCACTTATGATACAAAAACTGTCTTATAAGTTAGAGATTGCAAGACTGTAAACAATTAGTCACTAAGGTTTTCAATTTTAATGAATTAACTTACTATAAAATATACGTGACTAAGGTTATGGATATTCGATAGGCCACAGTCCACTGAAACCGTAGAGAATCGGTATTCTCTATCAAATGCTAAGACTAGGTAAAACAATTTACTAATTTACAAGAATTACTACATAATCCTATCAAATGCTTATCCCAATCCTTGCTTATAAGAAACTTACAAAAGAAACTATAGGGGAATAAGCAAACCACGGCTCAGTTAGTTCGTTCCTAACCATTACCGTTCAAGTGAGTTATCAAACAAACATTATTAGCACATATGCAAGCTATCCACATACGAAATGAATGCAAGCGTGATGAATGTAAACAACACATCCATAAGAATGCAGAACTATGGAAGATGTAGAGTTATATCGTTTGCACATCAATTTTTCCTTTGTACTAACTCGCATGGAGTACCTCACCTTAACCGCATGAGGCTGCTTGAGGGTACGGTCTTACTTGATGTTACTCAATATTACCCTAGTCCGAGTATTAACAATTAATATAGGTGGACCCTAATTAGGCCTACCCACCAAACATATTAAAGGCCTTTCGGGCACACAAAGCGATTCCATCTCGCTATCAACAAATATCCAAGGCCCCATAGGCACAAATATGCGAGTCCTCTCGCAATCAATTGGAGATACTATGCTAGCTTTGCCTTAACTATAAAAACATCGTTTACGACACTACGAGCTCTTTTTTTTTTTTTAAAAAAAAAAAATTCATACAAAATATATTTAAGTTTGGAAAAATGTTTTTTCAAAATATATTTTTTTCAAAAATCTACAAAGCTAACACTTTCCATCAATGTATCAAGTAGATCATAGACATGCAACAAATATAACTGATTTCTTTAGTTTAATAATTACATTTAATAATTTAAGAAAGTGATCACATAAATGATAGCACCTAGAGAAATCATTCATTCGGCAACAATCACTATTAACTAATAAATAATACATAAATATAAACAGTAAACATATAATAGATCATAAGAATTCCCTCTCTTGGGTTAATGCTCACTTTCCAGACTTTTAATAATTTTAAGACTTAATAATCGAATACCTAAAAGATAAGAAAACTTATAAGTGTTCTGAAATACAAGGTTTCCCTATTAACTAAATATCTACCATTATTTGCTTAGTTTTCTACTATAACCAAAGTATAGTGTAAACATAGTTTCACTTAAATATTTTACTTACTTTTTTCGGTTATTTTAAATTTTCAATCACGTATAAATCTTTCATTCTAGTTTGGATTCTTATGAACTTATAATCCATTTTAATCGTCTTCGAACGTATTTTCTCGTAGTGGGGTTCATTTTAGACGTTACAACCCACAGTTTTGACTGTGATATATAAAGATCTCATAAATTTCATTATTTTGACTTAAATAGTTATAAAATATCAATTTAAACTTTTCTTAGTATAATTATGATTTAATAATTATTTAAATAGTATATTTTGGTAATTTTCTTATTTTCAATTTATTTTACTATAATTACTCATTTTAACTTATTTTTTTGAGGTTTAAGATTTATTAATTCAAATTTTTCTACTTTATCAATTTTATAATTAATTAATTAATATTATTATTAATTATGAAAATTACTAAATTTATACTTAAGTAGTGACATGGCAGCATAGGGAAGTGCCATGTGTCCTTTTTTAAAATACTTTTTCCTATTTTCTTATTTCTTATATTTTTTGATATATTTATATATTAATACTTATTACTATATTTTATTAAATTTTCTAAATTAATTATTTATTATATTTTCTCTTAAATTATAGTGCACTTAAACATTTATATATATATTTATTAAATTACTTTATTTATTAAATTAATATTATAGTATATTATATATGTACTATTTAAATATACTCGTATTTCTACATATAAGTTACTATTCATATATATACATTTATACGTATAATATACTTTATGTATTACATTATTTTAACCTTAATTATATATTATATAGTATATGAATAAGTATAATATACACATATTTGTACTTTATATATATATATGTACAATCTGGTTGTATTATATATATATATATATACAAAAATATGAAATACAATTAATAACATTATACATACATATCACGTCTAGCATACATATATACATATACATACCTAATTTTTATAAAATGAAATACCAATTATATATATATATTTCTACTATATGCATACATACATATATCATATAATCAAAATACTAAGTATATATATATATATATATATACATGTACATATTCACACATACTTTTGTATATAGATATATATAATATAAATAAAGAAAATACTTAATATGTATATACTTAGTACATGTATTTGTACTATATGCTTATACATACATATTATATACTAAAATACTAGATAATAAATATGTACATATACCCATGTTCACATACATACCGTATACTAAATATACTATGTATATTACACACATATATTATGCATACATACATGTAAATAATTAAAATAAATACTCAACATACATATGCATGTTATAGAGTATATATAAGTATGTACAAAAATAATTAAATAACTTACCTAAATTCTTTAGTAAATTAATTGATTGAATTCCCCTTAATTTCTTCTTCTTTTTCTTCTTCTTAGTCTTTGCTAGATTTGTGTGTGTTATTTGCTTTGTTTTCTTTTTCGGTTTGCTCTAGGATTTTCCAAGTGTGAAACAAACAAATAGCAACTTGAAAGTTAGAAACAAAAGAAAAAGAAGGAGGGAAATCTAGCTTAATCTATTCATTAATTTAGATAATACACATGCTTTATTACATTTAACACATGGGCTATTGTATTTTCCAGCTTGGATCATGCGGGGCAAGGGAAAAGAAAAATGGGAAGAAGAAAAAGGAAAAGAAAAATAAAAAGAAGGAAAAAGGGAAGAAAAAGGAAAATAAAAATAAATATATAAAATTTTTCCAAACATAAAAAAAATCATAAAATTAGTATTTATAAATTAATTTTGAGATTTTATGAAAATTTATTAATTTAATTGGTACTTGTTACGTTTATAATATTTACGAGTTATTTCAATGTTTTCATTAAGATTTATACGTGATTACGTGATTTAGTTGACAATTGTGATCGATTATGGTTATATTACTATTAAGTGATATTTATTCATTTTATAGGCTTTAAGTTATAGTTTTAAGGTTTTTGTTAAGTTCAAGTTCGATTTCGAGTATTTGCGTATACTTCGGATTTAAGGTTTTTATCATTTGTTTTATATTTGAGTTTAAAATTTCAATTAGTTTTAAATTTATCGATTTCATTGAGTTAGGATAATTATCAATGATATTTAAATCGATTTGTTACCTAAAATGCTAATTTGTAAGGTTTACAAATTCCCTCTATTTTCTTTAATATTTCTACGGACCCATTTAGTTTAGATTTGCTACGGTAAGTCCTAGTGATAATTAAGCTCTTAGGCACATCAATATACATATATATATTTTATATTATTCTATATATGATATACCATATAATATACTATATATAACATAATATCACATGTTTACGCTTATACAGTTTAAACGAATTATTTGAGGATTGAAAAAAAAAAAGAACCTAAAATAATTTTTTTTTTTTACTAGTAACGACAAAAAGTTTTAGATTTAGTTGGAAAAAAAAAAGACGAATAGTTCAGACGAGGTTAGCTTGGTGAACACCTTTAGCCATAAAGCCTTAATGTAGATTTTAGGATTGAAGCAACTTCATCCATGAAAGGTCAAATTGACCTTCTTACAGTAGCAACAGTCGCTTAGTAGAAGGGTTACCTCCTAAGCACATAGCAAGCACAATGACCTTTTACACCATACAAATCATGAGATTAAAACAATATTAGCTTTGATGGATTGACACGGCCCCATAGCAAGCTTGACAGCTATAATGCCTTTGATTAATATTAAAATTAAAGTAGA
Organism: Lumnitzera racemosa; assembly: GCA_024138005.1. Classification (NCBI taxonomy): domain Eukaryota; kingdom Viridiplantae; phylum Streptophyta; class Magnoliopsida; order Myrtales; family Combretaceae; genus Lumnitzera; species Lumnitzera racemosa. The sequence goes on along the minus strand of JAMXBC010000004.1, from coordinate 69,303,275 downwards.
TTCAACTACAAAAAATTACAAGTGACTCATACCTAAGATGCTATCACTTATAAGAGCATCGTATGTAAATCACACTTTACGAGGTTGAGTATCAAAGGTCCCACAAGCCTTTAAAACAATTTCCATAGATATGTTGCTTAACAACAAAGACGTCACTTAACAACAAAGATGTCGACCATTTCTCAGGCATAAACAATAAATGAGCACATGAAATTGCCAAGAGAGTCATAAAGCTAAGGCAATTAATCAACTAAGACATCAAATGGTATTACTCATCAATTGTCTCATCAACTAAAGAAGAAGAAGAAGAAAAATAGACAATATAAAAAAAAATTGAGAACCAAGGTCCTGCTCAATAGTAGACTAACATCTATATTGTTGATCATCCTATGTATGTTAGCATTAAGGGCTTTAGATTCCTTTTCAAGTGCTATTATCTCATTTGATGTGTCTTTAGGTCATACATACGAAGGTTGTACCACAATGAGTAGAAACAATAAAATACAAAAGGGGTTTAGCAAGTTTGAATGGCTACAATTGGATATGACACATCGGTAGATCCTACTCGGCCTAATTCTAACACTTGATATGATACACAAATGTAATATTAAGGATACTCGCCACTAACTCTTGCTAAAGGAGTTAGATAAGAGCTAAATGATAAGAGAGAAACCATGGCTAAGTGCTCCTCGAAGGGATAATGTCTGTATTCAATAATGAGACATATGTTATTTGCGTAAAAGGAAGTGAGGCATTTATATGAATTAAACTAGGGTTACGCCAAGTAAGGAAAAGAAAAAAAGGAATAATGTACAAACGATTCCTAAAACATTCTTACAAGGGTAAAAATGACGAATAATGCACTGTATGGAAAAGTAAAGAATCATTTTAGAACAATGTGCTAAAAGATACATGTCAGTAAGTGATTAGCGTTATGTACAGAAGCTAGTCTTGTTGATGTAGAGTCTAGGGTAATCCTGTAACTATAGAAGTAAACTTAAGGGACATCGGGAGAGGACCTAAGAACTGGGAAAATCTGGTCTTGTTCAAGTTAGGGTTCGAATATTGAGAGATATTTTGAGTTGAGGGAAACTCCCTAGGTTGGATGTCTTGGTAGCTTAGCTAGATTAAACGTCCAAAGTCGGTTAGCTTGGACGTTACCTGGATCATGGTAAGAGCTTGGAAATAGGTATGGTTGCTTAGTAGATTGGCATGCATACTTAGCAGGTTTGCATGATTACTTGGTAGCTTAGAAACTATGTCGGTACTTATGAGAGCTCGGCAAAAGTAGACAAAATGGAGGTCGGAATAAGAATCCTTGTCCCGAATGAGGTTTTGAGCTAGTATTTTCTGTATGAGTTCTTGTAGTCCTTTAGCTTAGCTTTATATGACTGGTCCGAGGCGGTAATTCCTATCATCTATCTAAGGGTGAGAAGGATTTTTCCTCAAATCTAAAGGAATCTCTTGCACTTGCTCTATTCTAGCATATATTAGGTCTTCTTTTGGTCGGTGAGGAATCATGTTAGATACATTGAAGGTGGAGGGAACATTATATTTCTCAGGAAATTTAATCTAGTAAGCGTTGTGGTTGATCTTCTTTAAGACTTTGAATGAACCATCAACTCATGGAGATGGCTTGCTCTGTCTTAGGTATGAAAATCTTTCTCGGCTAAGGTGAATCCATACCAAGTCACTAGGCTTGAAAGAAATAGTGTAGCAGCTATGACTACCAATTTATTGTTGTCTCTGATTGAACTTTGTGATCTTCTTTAGCATGAATTGGTGTAGTTCTTGTAATTCTTGGACTTGGGTGACTTCAGATTGACTCTCTTTAATAGCTACGAGGGTATCGATCAAATTTAGGAGAATAGTAGGATTGAGACCATAGTCGACCTTAAAAGGAATCTTGTTAATGGTACTATGGACAATTTGGTTGTATGCAAACTCCACTATCGGTAAACACAAATCCCAAGCTTTTAAATTCTTTCCCACAACAACTTGGAGTAAATTGCCTAATATCCTATTTACCACTTCAATTTGGCCATCAATTTAAGGGTGGCTACTAGAACTAAACATAAGTTTAGTTCCAAGTCTCTTCTAAAAGGTCTTCTAGACATAGCTCATGAATTTGGTATCCCAATCTGAAACATTAGTCTTTAGTACTCTTAGTTGGATAATATCACGACCTAATAGTATCATTGTCGTGGTAGGTTGCCGTATACCATACATAGGTCAATTACAACCCCTTTGCTGATCGCAGGCCTTTTATACGATTATAAGGCTCCTTCCACTATAAGTTACCATTAGGCTAATAGATAAGTAATGTAGAGCAATTTAACTAAAATTATTTCTATGGTATAACTTAACTAGACTTGTGGACTCGTAAGACCCACACCAAAAGAATATTACAAACAAATGCAGTTCATAAGGGAATTGCATTAGAAATTGTAAATCTATGTTATAAACAAAAATATAAAAGTAACTAGTTATCTATAAATTGTAGACACCTAATTTTTGCCCCCCTTTTATTTTTCAAATTAGGTTATAGAGTTCTAAATTAGAAAAAGTTCAAAAAAATAGAAAATTAAAAAAATCCCCAAAAAATGAAGTAATTAAAAAAAAAAGGAAATTTGAAAAGTCACAAAATAAAATAGGGTATTTAGAAAATAATAATTTTTTAGGTTGTTTAATTAGAATATAATTTTAATTTCAATTAATAGTTTTGAATAAAAGGCTGTTGGGTCTAGGCTTAGATTTGAATCTAACTTAGGCTAACTTGGTCTATATGTGGAATTAATTACATATATGAATAAGAAAAAACCAATAGCTCAGCTGGATAAGCATCTAGACTAGATATTGCATATGACTTGGAGATCTTAGGTTCAATCCATGGAAGGTGCAAAATGTATCTTTTATTTTCTTTTCTCATGTTATCACTATGTCATAGGCTACGTCATCGCCACATCATTTGCCATCCGACACACTCTAGCACATTCATATACGCGTAGTTATATATTTGGCACCACATATTATCTAGGTTTGTCCAATCCAAAATTGGAAGAAAATCATATTGCATTTAATTTTTTCCATCCTTAATACGACCATAACACCTATAAATAGGGGTCTACTCTTTATTTTCAAAACACAACAAAAACTTTGAAACACTTTAGAAAAAACAAAAAATCAAAGTTTCCTCTCTCTAACATGATTCCTCTCTCTCTAGAATAGCATTCCTTACGGTGTTTTTACAAAAAACACCACCATCGGATTTCTCGAGCCGACCAAGCCAACTCCAAGCTGATCTAAGCCGAAATGAGCCAACTCAAGCCGAAGTAAGCCGATCGAGTCGATCTAAGTTGAAGTGAGCCGACCGAGTTGACCCAAGCCGAAGTGAGCACACCAAGCCGATCCAAGCCAAAGTGAGCCGATCCGAGCTGTTCGAGCCAATCTGAGTTGACCTAGTTTTTCTTTTTTATTTATTTATTCATTTGTTTATTTGTAAATGTTATAAATAAGAAAAAGAAAAAAAAAGAAAAAAGAATGAAAAAAAAGAAAGAGAAAAAAAAAGAGAAAAAAAGTAGTCTATTTATTTATAGAAATAGATAGAATAAGTATAAAAAATAATAAAAATAAATAAATAGGTTAGTAAAAAAAAATTGTTTTGACACTTAGAAAAATTGAGTTTTCTAAAATTGAATGAAAATAAATAAATCAATTTTCAAATTAGAATCATTTAAAATTTCCAAAAATAAAGTCCAACTTAAAACCCCTTATAATCTTTTCTCAAATCAACTCAAAATGGGTAAAAACGTAAACTCGGTAATTTTTCCAAAGTTAAAATCAATCAACCCGCTATATTTTCATTAAATGAACTACGAAAGTTTGATCCCAAATAGTGGGTACGTAGGTACTCGTACGCAAGTACATGGAGACTTAAAATATGGAAAGTAAGTTTTATTTTTTCCATTTTTAGATATTTATGTAAATTAATCAATTTAGTTACATGTATCATAATTAGATGTTTTTTAGAAATTAAAAAGAGTATATTTGAAAAGTGAAGTTAAATATGGAAAGTAAAAAGTGGTACCCGTTTAGGGTTTAATAAATTAGCCATCGAATCCAAATCTCTAGTTTTTAAAAAACCATATTTATAACTTGGGTTTTTTAATTGATAGACCAGTAGCTAAGTTATAACCAATTCACCCAATTGGTTATAACTTAACCCCTTTTCCTGACTTTAGTCGGATGGTGACTCCAAATCTTTTTAAATTGAAAAAAATGTTTTTCTTTAAACTCTAATCGGGGGTCAATATTAAACCGGTAGGGTTTAGTATTGATCAATTTAGAGAATATCTAATTTTATAAAAAGAACTAGCAGGGTGAAAAACCAGGCTCGACAAAAATCTATTACAAAATGTCCTCTTCACTCTTTGATACTTCAACCCGTCCCTACACGAGACTTACCACGGGTATGCCTTGGCTTGAATTAATGAAGAGATTTTCTTGCATCAAAAGAAATCTATTAGGGTGTAAGCTTAAGTTTAGTGTGATAAATGCCCTTGTTAGTAACACATGGCATAAATTTATTAGATGCACAATCATATGAATACATGAACAATCAGTATGCTAAACAACGCATGCAGTGACCTAGGAACTGCATACGACTCAGAATTACGCCCCCTGTAGTCAGTGTTTGGAGATAATTAACTGAGTCAAACCAAAATCCGGGTTCTAGCCTTGGGTTTTATTTCATTTGTACTATTGTGCTTAAGCCAAAACAAAAGTGTAAATATATATTTATATTTGTATATACTTTCTTTATCGAATAACAAACCATACTTTTAAAATCTCAAGTCTAGCGATGTAGTGACCTTCGCAATCTACAAACACACGCCCTAAGCAGAAGCCACAAGACCCAGCCCCTCGTCGACAGTTGGCATCTTTCGGCGTTTAGTAAGCCCATCAGTTTAGGACAAAAACTCAATATAAATAATGATATAACTAGTGCCTAATCCTACAAGAGGCTCGTCTTCTTATGAGTCCCTTCCTATCTTTTATGTGAAGCAGCAATCGGTGTTATCCATATGCAATATGGGGAATGCATGATTCATTTTAATTTTTTAATCGTATAAGTGATTAACTTGATTTTCAAGGTGATTAGATAGTTTCATTCCATACAATTGCACGTATAAATTATTACAAACAATTCCCATTCTTATATAATTAACAAGTGATCACATTCATCCACAAATTCATATACATGCATTTCCCATTTCTCACAAGCATTTAAATATATATATATATATGTTTAGGTGCATCTATTCTACAAGCAAAATCAAGTAAAGAGTTATCGGGAATTTACTCACTCCGCCATATGGTTAATTAAAGTAATCCGAGGGCAAATTGCCTCCGTACGCGATGTCCCTTGATCATCGAAATCATAATACTATAAGGAATTGATATAAACTTAGGATACTAAGCTAAAATCTCTTAAGTTATACTCTTAACTAGTTTTCATATCTTTTCTCGGTTTTTATTTAAAAGTTCAATCGAGTATAACTTTTTCGTTTTAAATCTGATTTTTATGATCTTATAGTCAATCTTCATCGTTTTCAAGTGCACTTTAACGTGGTGAGGTTAGTTTTTTGATGTAAGGCATGTAAATCTATCCATGGGCCATAACAGTAGCGATCCTCATGTTTTGGAGTACTTTTAGGCCTTATTTGGTAAATGGGCTTTTTGGTTACTTAAGAAATCCTTTAGGCTTAGTCTTAAGATTTTATCCTAAGCTCAAAATACTCCTTAAGATTAGATTTACAACTTTGATTTATACTCCTAAGGCTAACAACCGCTTCATAGGCTCTTTTGTGGGCTTAAGTTGTTAAATGGGCTTATTTTTTGTTCAACTCAAAGATGGTCAATTTCTCGGGTTTAAAGAGTATTTTGTGGGCTTCTTGAAAGTCTTAAAACAACTCTTATGGATGTGTCAAGTTACTAGTCATAAATTTAAGGCTGGTTGAACTTGATATTTGAGGCCTATTTTGGAAGTTTTAGGCTTGGTTTTAAGTTTTAAGCTTAATATACTTATCATACTTGCCTTGATTGGTCTTTTTACTTTGTTTACTTACTTTTATCATATTTTTAAGTGTCTTTAAAGGATGTTTCAGATCTGGTCGATTTATGTATGAGGGCTTCCAACTTGGTTTTCTAACTTGTTTCATCGTTTCTTTAAGTTTAGGTGTTAGATCATAAACTTAAACTACTTGTACTCAAATTTTAACTTGACTTTTCTTCTGTAGGATGATTCTTTAGCTCATGCTTTATATGAAAAATAGAATATCTCATACTTATTACAACTTCCATATTATATCTCAAGTCATACAAAGTTGGTTTCCTCAAAAACTTCATGTCATGAATTTTTCCTTAACTTAAGTCTAGATTTGAGCATGTTTAGATTAATGGAAATAAAATCAACATCTAAATGATCTTTGAATCCTCACGTCCAACATGCTCATCTTCCATTCAAGTTCCTGTTTCAAGATTTTCTCAACTTAAAATCTTCCATTCAAAAGGTTAATTAAGTATCTTTACATAACATCAACTTTATATACTCATATTTCAACTTTATGCAAGGGTTTCATGAGTTTGTTTCTTAGAATGGTCTTTGATGTTATAAAAACTTATAATCATACTCATATCTTCAAGAAACCAAAGTCTCCTAACATGAACGCTAACCTACCAATCACAAGAAACACTTACTTGTCCTTAAAGCAAAATATGGTGGTTATGCATAAAGGTTCCACTTAAGCTCTTAACTTTGCTTCCTTCTTTTGTACCCTTTTGGAAACTCGAGTTGTTTGATCCTTTGGAATGGGGTTTATGGAAGGTTCTAAGGGTTCTAAAGGAGCTTAGATGTTGGAAGAAAATGACACAAGAAAAGAAAATGGAAGTGCTGTGAGTGGAGCTTAGAAGTAGCGGCCAAATGAGAGATTTTGTAGGTTAAGGTTGTTTCCTCTTTTATATTGGTTTCAAGTAAGAGAAAGAGGAAGTGAAAATGAAATTGAAAGTGAGAGGAATGAAGGAAAGAGTGGCCAGTAGAGGGAATGTGTGTTTAAGATGTCTTGAAATTGTTGTCTTGTAGCTCATATAAAAGTCAATAATTGCAACTATTGATGATGTAAGCATTAAGGAGTGAATAGTGGTGTATAAGAGAAAGTGATTGATGGGTGAAAGAGAAGAGCATGACCCCCCCTCTTCTTCTTGTTCAAACCGGCCATGGAGTGTCCTTTGGGGTTATGGAATTATCTTGTCTCATTTAATGAAGTTAAGCATGTGAAATCTTGTGAAAAATTGTCCATATGTAGTATAAGTGAAGGGGTGACAAGGAAAATGTCTTATCACTAGATTTTAATAAGTTATTAATTGATAAATGATTCTAACTTTCAATTGATAAGTCATCTAAGGTGATTGGTTGACCTATTTATTTACATGTAAGCCTTAGACTTGAAGATAAGGGTATGGTCTTATAGGAAATTGTTTTAGGGTTTTCATCTTGCATTTGTTTTGTAATTTATGATTTGATTCTTATAAAATTGTGAAATTTTCTAGAGTTGAATGAAATTATCCAAATTAAATTATCGATTAGTTACTTAGGGTCAAAATTCCCTAATTGTTTTAGGGTTTAGGGTCTTAGCTGACTTTAGAGCTCGTAGTTCTTTAAGCTCAAGTTTTATCGATAATTGGTTTTTGAATTGAAAAAATTTAATTTGTTTCTAAATGTAAACTTAAGTTCTTAGTTTCATTAATCTTAAGTAACGTTCAGAAAGTACTCTTAATCAAATCATAGGCACACAAAAAGTAGGGTTTATAGATAACTTCCTGCAAAAACAAATTAGTAACATATAAAGCATAACTAGTTCAATGGCAGCGTGCCATTTTGCTGAAGCAAACAAAGATTAAATCTTCTCCTTTAGATGTACAAGACAACCCTAGGACAAAGTCCTAACTAAGGTTAGCCTAAAGTGATGTCAATATAGGTAAGGGCATATTGATATGGATTAAAGGTAGCGAATCTCGAAAAACGCAAAATGGGTCAGATGGTTATGATGGATAGGGAGTGGGATGGTTAATTTTGATGGTAAATGTAAATGGATATAACTTACTAGCACACAAACACTATCAGGGGTTTGAGCTCGAAATAGGGTTCGATAAAACTTAGAATACTAAATGTTGCTTGGGATTCTAATGAAGGTTTGATATAACTCACTAATCGGTTGAAATGAAGGAGTTTACCACAATCTTCAGGACAAGATCAATAAGAACATGGGAAAGATTAAAGAGTTTAATTAATACTCAATAATCCGAAAAATGCTAGCTCAAGAGCAGCCTTGCTTTAAAAGGGAAAAGATTCCAATCACAAGAATATACTTTCCTGTCTAATTTCGTATATATTGTCGTATATCTATATCTCTACATATTTTGATGTTTATAGATGTTGCTATTTAAAGCCTAGTGGCAAAATTGTAAATAATATATAAGGCCTTAAACCCTAAAGAATTAAGCTCATCAATAAAATAAAATAAAGGAAAACATGTACAAGAATACAAAACTGTACGTTTTATAAGGGAAGTCAGCATACAGTTACTCGGCATGTCTTGGCAGGAGTAGTATTCGAACAGGATGGGGTCGGTAGTTGAATGTACAAGTTTAGGAAGGAGTCCTCGAAGTCTTGTAGTGTTTAGCTGAGATACTAGAAAGGTCAACCCATAATTGCTGAGTTCTAGGATCAGTCGATACAAGTCTCTTGGTGCTGTGTCTAGTGGTTCTTTAGTTCAGAATACTTGGCCTTGCAGTATCTCGGCACCTTGGGTGATGATAGATTCGATGCTGCATGTTTATCTTCCTCCCTCTCACCCTTCTGGTTGCAACTCGACCTCAGCAAGCATTAATAGGCTTCGGCTTTAGATAGGTCTTCTGCAGCTTAGATGTAGTTGGAGGCTAATTCCCATCATTACCGTAGGTCTAAAAGGAAGTCATCCTTGACGTTAAGTGTTGAGCACAGGTTGGGATGCCAAATAAGCTCCTTCTCCCTTTTTGCTTTACCATGGGTGATGAGTGTCTCTACATTTCTTCAATGCTCATTGGGCTTAAGAGATAGCTCTTCCCATCCTTCCAAATAGTGTAAGCATTGAGGAATTCGTCATGGATCACTTTTCGATCAAATTCCTATGGTTGGCCATGAAGTAGATTCGTGGCATCCATAGGCATTACGTCGAAGTTAATCACATCTTCCTATTACCATGCCTTGAATGCGGTCCACGCTCTTTTATGCACATGCACCATACCTTTGTCATTAAACCATTTCAACCCATAAGGTCAAGAGTATAGGTAGGTTTGCAATTTCATCTTTTCTACTAACTCAGCATAAATGATGTTAGTGCAGCTACCTCCATTGATAATTAGGAAATAGGTGTTCCCATTCACTAGGTACTGCATGTGAAATAAATTTTCCCTTTATTTGGGATCTGCCTTCAAGTTAGCTTGTGTAGCTATAGCTAGGAGTTTATCTAGGTCCTCTAGATAGACATCTTCTTTAATCAACTGGTTATCCGAGCTCTTGTCACTCTGACTCTCGATTTGATTCTCGGGCCCTTTTCCCTTTAAGACCATGACCCTTTTATTTGGGCATTGGGACATAATGTATCCGTAGCCCAAGCACTTGAAGCATTTCACTTCTCAATCCTTATTACTGGATGCCTTCTCTTTCTCGGCAATCTTCTTCTCGGCATAGATAGGTTGGCTAGGCTCTCCTTTCTCTATCTTCTTTTCTTGCCTTCTCTTAGCATACCTCTTAAGCTCGGGGTTGCCTTGTTGAGGTCAGCTACTCGACTTTTGATACCTTCTTCTCCTCTATCTCTCTACCCTTAAGGCTAAATTAATTAGTTTGTCTAGAGAGTTGAATGGTTGCAATTCAACCATGTCAGCAATTTCATCTCGAAGTCCACTCAAGAACCCAGTAATGGTGCCATCCCATGGCTCAGCAATCTCGTATCTCATCATTAGGATTTCTAACTCTTACAAGTACTCCTCGACAGTATTTTGACCCTATCTAAGGTGCAGGAAAGAATGGAGTATCTCTTACTTGAAGTAAGTTGGCATGAAACGTTGATTCATCAATCGCCTCATAAGCCTTCAAGTTTTAACCGGCTCTTCTCCTTCAGCATCTTACTTGGTAACTAACTTATCTAACCAAAGACTCGCATATTCAACAAGAGATAGTGAAGCCAGCTTAACCTTTGTTCATTCATCACACTCGTAGCACTTGAACAACTTCTCAACTTGGGGAACCTAGTCAAGGAATTCTTCAGGTCGACTACTCCCACTGAAGGTAGGTAGTTTCAGCTTGACATTGTCAAGTCCTTGGCTAGTTGCTCGGGGTTCATCCCTTACATTCCGAGCTGGTCAATTCACCTTAGTTTAGCCACTTCTGTTAAAGCTCTGCTCGACAATGTCTCTTCTCATCCTCAATTATCTTCTTTGGGCTCCTTGGTTTAACTCCGAGTCAACACTCCTGTCATTACCTCTTCTCGGCATGGGATGGTGTTCTCTTCTTCTTGGTTGTTGCTCATCATTATCGAGCTCATTTGAACCACTTCCACTTGTGGGTGCCATTACATCTGCGGCCTCTAACTAAACTAGTAAGCTCTTGGATGGAATAAGTGAGATTCTGGATTTGATATTCCAAGTTATCAACTCGTCATATCAAACTTCTATGAGGATTATCACTAATGTTGTTGATACTATCCTCTAACATTCTTGTTTGTATAATCATTTTCCAGAAAATTAAACGAACAACAAAACACAATTATAGTAACCCAAAAACAACCACTACTTGGCTTTTGCAGCTACCATTACTGACAAATAACTAGTAAGAACAACATACTATACTACAGAACAATGATTAATAGGGAGGTATAAACCACAAATCAAACTCTGAAAAACACTAACACACGTGTCTCCCCAAAGTTCTAATACCAATATGATATAGATCGAAGGCAACGGATCTCAAAAAACGCAAAATAGGTATGACAAACAGGGAGTGAGATGGTTAATTTTGATAGTGAATGTGAATGGATATAACATACCAGCACACAAACACTGTTAGGGGTTTGAGCTTGCAATAGGGTTCGATATAACTCACAACACTAAATGTTGCTTGAGATTCAATGAAGGTTAGATGCAACTCACTAACTAGTTGAAATGAAGGGGTTCACCATAATCTTAAGGACTAGATTGATATGAACACGGGAAAGATTAGAGAGCTTAATCGATACTCAATAATTCGACAAATACTAACTCAAGAGTAGCTTTGCTCAAAAAGGGAAAAGATTCCAATCACATGAATTATCTTTCGTATCTAATTTCGTATATATTGTCATAATCTATATCTCTATATATTTTGATGTTTACAGATGTTGCTATTTATAGTAAGTCCTAAACCCTAGTGGCAAAACTGTAAATAATATATAAGGCCTTAAACCTTAAAGAATTGGGCTCATCAATAAAATAAAATCAAAGAAAACACATACAAGAATACAAAATTGTGCGTTTTGTAAGGGAAGTTAGCATGCAGTTACTCGGCATATCCTGGAAGGAGTAGTATTTGAATTGGACGAGGTTAGCAGTTGGATGTACAGGTTCGGGAAGGAGTCCTTGAAGTCTTGCAGTGTTTGGCTGAGACACCAGAAAGGTTGGCACATAATTATCGAGTTCTAAGATTAGTCCTCCCTCTTGCCCTTCTAGTTGCAGCTCGGCCTTGGCAAGTATTGATAGGCCTCGGCTTCAGACAGGTCTTCTGTGGCTTGGATGTAGTCGGAGGTTGAGTCCCATCATATATACTCTCCATGTGGCACTCTAATGCATACTGTAACCAAGGATAGATAAGGCTAGTTACATGGATAGGTCTAAGCTGACCGAAAGCTTGAAAGGGTGATGGGGAAATGTACGTAAGGACGAAAAACAAATGAAAGAGTAAGCAAAACTCATGAAAACCTACAAAGGATATGACATATCAATGGAACTTCTGAGGACTCACGATACAACTTGATATAACACATGAGATGGTCCGGTGAGGGTACTTGCCACCTAACTTTGCTTAAGGGATAGGATAAGAGTAAAATGAAAGTAAACAAATAATGTTTACGAGAGGAAAAATATCTAGTGTGTTAATGATAATTTGATGTCTGCAATTACATGTATAAGGAGTATTTATACTTAAGAATTTTGGGCAACATGCCTAAAAAGGAAAAGATTAAAAGGGTATTATCTTAAAGAAGTAATGTACAAAGCATACAAAGGGTAAAAAAGAATATTCACGGAAAAAGCAATGGTTATAGTAGTAGCTTCTATGGGTGGTCCTGGATACGTAGCAGTAATACATTGGTGGCGCTATTAGAGGATGCAAACAAAAGAGTATAAGCTGATTAGGTGTTTGAGTAGGGATGCCGAGTAAGCATGGACTCATCCGAGTAGGAGTGGTTGAGGATTAGTTTAGGGTAGATCTATTGGTTTCTTAATAGTAATAGAGCCGGGCAAGTGCTTGACTTAGACATAATCGAGCGAGTGCGTAAGGTTTGGTTGTTATTAAGACATTCTTCAAGTAGGCACACAATTTTCAAGAAATGGCCAGTCATTCAGTTTGGTACATAGAATTGATTGACAGTAAGGAGTAACTCGGCTTCAACAAAAGTTAGCTAGAGCATGAGGATTTGCTTCACTAGTCCCTCTAGTCCTCGAGCTTAATTGTGGGTTAAAGGCCCTATAGCCCAATTCCTATCACTCTCAATTCCCCTTAGCCCTCATATATATTTTGCAACTATTGACTACCTTATAGACATCCTTAGCTAGACCAGGCTAGTAAAAGTTCTATTTCAATAGGTTAGTTGTATTGATCTCTCCAAAATGACTAGCTAATCCATTACTATGTGCCTCTCTAACCAACAGCTCAGTATGCACAAACTTCTTTGCTTGAATAGGTAACCATCCTTGAGGTAATATCTTCCAACAGCAAATCCTTCGTTGCATTTTTCAAGAGCATGACCAGAATGCAGGTCGCAAGCATACTGCTTGGTGATAGGGGAAAATCCTAGTAATTTCGTCTATAGGGTGGTCAATAGGGTTCGCTAACGTGAAAAGGCATTTGCAACCATATTAGCACTACCCTTCTTGTGTCAAATCAAATAAGAAAAACCTTTCATAAATTCGAGCCATTTTGCTTACTTTTTCGAAAGTTTGCTTTGACTACCAAGATGCTTCAAGGACTCATGATTTGTATAAATTAAAAATTCTCAAGGTAGTAGATAGTGTTACCAAATAGTAAGAGATTGAAAAAGAGAATACACCTCTTTCTCATATACAAAATAGTTTAGTGTAGTACCATTGAGTTTTTCAATATGATAAGCAACTGGTCGATGTTGTTACATCAAGACTACATCAATGTCAATGCGTAATACATCGCATTCCAATTCAAACAACTTGCCAAAGTTTAGTAGAGCCAAGATAGGGGTAGTAGTGAGCTTCTCCTTGATTTCCTTAAAGTTCTACTCAACTCGATTACTCCATTGGAATCCATTATTCTTCTTTGTCAACTCGGTTAAAGGGGCTACAATAGTACTAAGGTTTTTAATGAATTGTCTATAGAAAGAAGCAAGACTGTGAGAACTTTGTCTTTAGTTACTACATAACCAAGAAAGACAACTTCTCCTTGACAAAAAATATACTTCTTTACGTTTCCATACAACTTCTCATCATGTAGAATGTCAAAAACAACTTGGAGATGTTGAATATGGTTGTTCAGTTTGGTTCTGTACATTAATATGTCATCGAAGTATACAACCACACATTTTCTAACCAACAGACGCATCACATGATTCATAAGCCACATAAATCTGCTAGGCACATTTATAAGACCGAAGGGCATAACCAACCACTTATAGAGATCATGCCTCTTCTTGAATGTAGTTTTTCACTCATCATCAAGTCTTATACGAATTTGATGGTAGCTACTTTGCAAATCAATCTTTGAAAATATTTGAGCATCATGTAGCTTATCTAACATGTCATCGAGCCTCAGTATTTAGAATCTATACTTGATAGTACTTTAGTTGATTGGTTGGCTATTGATGCACATATGCCATAAACTGTCCTTCTTTGAGACAAGCGAAGTTGGTATAACATAAGGACTCATGCTCTCCCTTACGTAACCTTACTATATTAGCTCATCCACTTGCTTTTTTAGCTTGGTTACTTACTCAGGATTCATTCTATACACAGGTTAGCTTCGTAAGGTTACGCCTGGCTGTAGATCAATATATTACTCTATGTGTCGGACTTGGGGTAGTCCTTTAAGCAACTCTTTAGGAAATAGGTTAGAAAATTCATCAATCAATTTTCGGATCTCATTAGGCACATCTTCCAAATCTCTCTACTCCAAATAATCTCATAATTAACAAAATCATAGGCTCATTAGCCTTCTTAGTATCTTGGAGCTCTCGATGGCAAAATACTAGGGCGTTCTTCTTATTAACTTAGGTAAGCTAGTTATGGGTCTCATTCACTTGGGTTACTGTCGTGGGTTGCAGTACGATCTTCCTTCCTTTCTTAACAAAAGCATAAGTGTTCTTATATGTATCATAAGTAACACTTCAGTCGAATAACTAAGGTCTTCCAAGTAAAAAATGTGAAGCTCCCATGGGGACGGGATCACATACCACTTCATCCCTATCCAGCATAAAATTTGATCTTCTATTTTTCTTAACTTGGCTTGAATTATACCGCATGCTTATTTAATTTAAACTCTCAACAAAAGTTAATAAAAAGAAATTTCTTATGGTTTTGCTAAACTAGAGTTGCCACCCGATGAAACCTAGAAAAATTGAGCAAATTAAAACTAACTAGGTGAATTGGTTTTAATTTATCTATTGGTTTACGTTTTGAAAATCTTTCAAAAAAGTTTTAAAGGAACTAGAGATAACCAGTTCGAGGGCTACCTTATTAAAACCCTAAAGTTACCACATTAAAATACTAATTTAGGCTTTAACTTTTAAAATACCCTTTAAACTTAAAGGAAATATTTTTTTTTATTTTCATTTTTCATTTTTAGCTTTTTCTTTATTTAAATTTTTTTTAAAGAAAAGATGGGGATAAATAAAATTTTTACTTTTTTTATGGTCGTACCATAGGTGTTTATGTATCCCCTATTCGGAATCAAACCGCCATATTCCTTTTTTTTTTTTTAGGTAAAACATTAGTTGTTTAGTTCATTTGAATTTTTGAAAGTAAATCAAATTTACATCATTAATTGGTTTATTTGACTTTGGAAAAATTCTAAGAAAAGTGCCCTAGTTTTATTTATGTCGTTATTTTTGGAAAACATCCCTATTTGATCCTTATTTTGGAAGAAAGATTTGATTAATTTCTTTTTATTTATGAAAAAGACTACTTTTTCTAAGTGAGAAAATAGTTTCCTTTTTTTTTTATTTTTGAGAAAAGTCGCAATTTCTAAATTTTGCAAAAATAATATATTGGCTTATCTTTAAAAGAAGAATCCTAAAAGTTTATTTAAAAAAAGCTTTTTTTTTAAATTTTAAAAAACCTTAATAATTTACTCTATTATAAAATAATTTTTTAAATAAAATTTTATTTTTTTATTTTTTATCTACTTAGTAGTCTTCTTTAGTCTTAACGGGTGACGGTTACCTAGTAACACCCTAAACACTAGAATACCCCTAATCCCTTTTTCTATTATTTTTTATTATTAATTATGGGCTCTAGTCATCTTCGAGAGGTGGTTACCCCATAACACGCAGGGACTATACATGACCCTAACCCTAGAATTAATAAAGTGAAAAAACAGAATAGTAATAAAATAAAAGGTCAAACCTAGGTCAAAATGGGTTGTGTGTAGCTTAAAGATGGGTTAAGCATCCTGATCATATGCCAAACATGTGAGTTACACAAGAGAGAGAAAGTATTGGCAGGAGTAGCTTCATGTAACTTCGGTGATGGTTGTAAGTAATGTTAAGAAAGGAAAAGAAAAAAGTTATAAAATATAGAAATAAATCTAAATAAAAAATGAACTAATAAAATAAACATAAAAAAAGAAACTAAAGAAGTTCTAATCTTAGATTAGACAATAGTTGCAATTGAATGGTTTCCTAGTGATTTGACAGTAGCTATGAGCGACAATGGGAGAGAAAGTAGGTAATCAAGCTTATGTGTATGATTATTGATTGATAGTTGATGGTTTGTAGTAAAATAAGATCCCCTATTCATAGGTATTATGGTTAAATAAAGGATGGAAACTCTAAAATGCAATATGTCTTTTCTCCACGTTTAGGTTGGATGAACTTGAACAATATGTGATCCTAAATACAAAGCTGCGTGTGGAAAACATAATCAACATGTACCAAGAGTGTGCTGAAATGTGTCGGAGTATGCTAACCACACATAAGAGTGTGCCAATTACATGCAGGCATGTGCTAAGGTATGCCTACTATACTTAGAAGTGAGTTAATGAATGATGTGGCATGTAACGTGGTGATGATGTGGCAGTGATGTAGCATGATGTGGTAGTGATATGGTAATGACATGGTGATGATGTGGTAGTGATATGACATGATGTGGCAATGGCATCACATGACATAGTGATGGCATGGCATGATGATGTGCCTAGGAGTTCAGTTATCATTAGAACTTATCGTAGGAGATAAAAACCAAATAGGTCCTTTGAAGTATTGAAGAAAATAAAAAAGTAAGGTCGGCGAATTGAATGCAATAGCTGATGTGAAATTGCTTGGAGGATATAACTCACCTACAAAAACAATATGACTAGGCGCTTCACTTGATGTAACGCATAAGTTAATGCTAAGGTCCACCTGCTACTAATCTTAAGTTGCTCGATAAGACTAGATAAGAGTATAGAAATAGATTTAGAGTGGAATGTCTTGTAAAGAACAAGTATATTCAAAATATTTGTAAGCAATGCAAGATGTTTTAGCTACAAAGAGAAGAGATTATTTATAATAAGTCCTTAGGGCAACATTACAATTAAGGAAAATTACAAAAAGGCATAGATAAAAGGGGGTTCCTAGTACATACAAAAATGGGTAAATAGGACAAATGACAAAAAGGAAAAATAGTGCAAAGTCAGGTGGAAAAGATAGGTGCCAGCTTGTCAATGGTCCCGTACTAAAGAATCTTTGGGTGTAGTAGCTAAGTTGAATCATGACGTAATGGCACTAGGTTGCCAAGACAGGTAAGGAATGCCATAAGTATTAGTTGAAAGAGAAGTCCTCGGCTAGCAGGAGCCTATGTCTTAGCACTCAGTAAGAAGCTCTAAGCAACTGAAGGTCTGAGTAGGACTTGGTGGGCAAGGCTTGGGCCCTCATCATTCGACAAAGAGTTCTTCGCAAGAAAGTAGTCAGCATCGACACAAGGGTCAGAGTAGAGTAAGGTATAACCACGCGGAGCTCTCAAGGACTTTAGCCACCATTTTGTTGTGTATTGTTTCTTATCCTTGGTAGGTTAACAAGAGAGAATTCTTCTAATGAGGGTTTGGAGGCCTCTTAAGTATGTGCAAGTAAGTAGGCCAAGTAAGGTGTAACCACGCGGAGCTCTCAAGGACTTTAGCCACCATTTTGTTATGTATTGTTTCTTATCCTTGGTAGGTTAACAAGAGAGAATTCTTTTAATGAGGGTTTGGAGGCCTCTTAAGTATGTGCAAGTAAGTAGGCCAAAGGTCAGTAATCCATCACGTGATGACATGTTGGGTGATGTAGTGATGCGGTGATGCCATAGCTGGTGACATTAACACATGTAGTAATGAGGATGGATAAGTGTCCTGATGAGAGAAGAAAATAATAGATGTATTTTAGCCCTTCTACGGATTAAACCCAAGACCTCCACCTTTTAATCTAAAGCCTTAACCAATTAAGCTATTGCTTAATTCTTGTCATGTTTTAACAAAAATAATATTTAAACTATTTTTGCACCAATTTTTAAGAAAAGTCTCAATGAACATAAGGCCTTAAAATCGGTTTAGTCTCTTTGAGTCTAGAAAAACCAATTCATCCCTTGCATGCAATTATTTAGTTTACGAGGCAAATGTGAAAAATTATTTTAAAAAACAGACCAATTTGATAGAATTATAGGCATGGTTTTGCTTAGTGCTTAGCTTTGTTTAAAACTTCAATTATTCATAAAATAATCAATTTAAGTTCGATTGAGGCATCGTTTGATGCTACGATGAACTTAAATTGTCTATTTTCACAATATTTTAAAAAATAAGCTAGTCGAACTTGATCAAAAATTTCTTTTCAATAAAATGTCCATTTTTGCTAAGAAATTATCATTCTATCAAATCGCATATGCCTATTTGACCCCTTTGACCTTGAAAAACTAAAAGACTCTTGAAATGAAATCCAATGATCCATATTTCTCCAAAGTCCTATATTTTTTTATATTTTCCATTTTTATTTTTATTTTTTTTCAAATTGTCCATCCTTTATATGTTTCATTCTTTTTTTTTTATGTGCTTTTCTAAAATATGGCCTTTTATTTGAGAAATTTATGATAACAAGAGGAGCAAAAATAAGGTGTTTATAATCCCTATATACATTTCCAACACTTAAAGGTATGGTTACTTGTTCAGTGATGTGGAACATCCTTATCATGGAGCTAATATAGCTTATAAGGTTGGTGGTTCTTAAAGCTCAGAAGTCCTAACCTTTTCATGAAGGATAATGCAATAATGTTGGTACAACTCCCTCCATCTATAATTATGGTGCACAACTATCCCTTAATGGTACACTTGGTGTAAAACAAATTTTTTCTTTAGTCTTCTTTTAGGCTCAGCAAGGAACTTAGCATTCGCCTTAATATTAGTATCATCATTTCTCCTCAGTTGGCATAGATATAGGTCTCCTCTTCCTTTACAGCTTCAACTCTTTTAACTTTTTTCTCCTCTTCTAGCTTGCTTTTATTGGTGGTATCCACTAAATCTACTTGAAGCACTATGTCATATTGGTTTAGACACTCAGTAGCTATGTATCCAAAACCTAAGCATTGGAAACATTTTACCTTATTCATCTTTCATCCAGAGGTCTATCCTTTCTTATATTTCCTTTGGGTTGGCTTATCTTCCGCTTAACTCTTCTGGCTTATTTGGCTATCATTAGATTGATCATGTTTTTCCTTAGCTCGGGAAGGTCTCCTTGGCTTGGCATGAGTAGGTTGATGTGTAGCAAGACCTTGAGAAAAACTCGGCTCAGGTCTATTCGGGGTATTTCTCCCCTACTTTTCAACCATTTGTGCTACCTTAATGGCCTCTTCCTAGGAATAGAACCTCTATACTTTCACAATGTTGTGAATCTCATATTTGGGTCTATAGATGAAATGTGATATAGTATGAGCTTTGGGCTCTTTCACATCTGCTTAAATCATTAACATTTCAAATTCCCTTACATAGTTATCAATAGATTAGCTTCCTTAGTGAAGCTCTTGCAACTTAACAAATGTGTCCTATAGGTAAGTCTCAAGTACAAATATTTCCCTTAACAATCCTTTTATCTCTTCTTATGTCCTCACACTCCTCTTTCCATCTCTTACTCTAAGCCTCATTCTTTTTTTTCCATAACATAGCATATCTTGAAAATTCAAGTTTAGTAAGTTGAACCTTCACGGCATTTGTATACCCATAATAGTTAAACACTTTCTTTACCTTCTTTTCTCATTCTAAATACTCATTTGTACCTCCATTGCTAGCAAAAGTGGGGATTTGGATTTTGATATCGTCAAGTCCTCAAGAGCTTGGCATCCTCATTCTGGTGCTTCATAGTGTTTAACCTCTACCTCTTCCTCTCCATACTCCTTTACATTAACTTCCTCATCATCTTCCTCAATCTCCAATCTTCACCTAGCAACTTAGTCTGCTACTCCTCTAGCTTGGTGGGGTCAAACTGGGTGATTAGCTTATCTAACTTGACCATACCGTCTCTTAAGGATGCTGTCATTTAGGTTACAATGAGGTATACCTTGTGATTGTTGCCTATTGGCTTGCATTGTAGTAACTAGAGACTCAACAATATTGGTGAGTCTATCAAATTTGTTATCAATTGACTTAGGGGTATTACTATCATTTTGACCTTGGCCAGCATGAGCACTACTACTTAGGACACCAATAACACCTTGAGCACTTGAATCCAACATATCGTAATACTTCTTTGACAAACAAGCAACACAATATACGATAAGCAATTCTACTTACTACCTAGAATCTTACTAACACACTTTGACAACTTCAACACTTGACACATATACAAAATCTACAAAATGAACTTCCTCTATTTTTGTAATGAAAAACATAGTAAAATAGAATAACAATAGGAACTATACTTACCAATTCACTTGAGATGTAAATGTGAGAGAGTGCCATGATACTCTATGGGATGGACATTCCGACTAATAAAGGACATTAAGCTTGTTGAAGCAAGGGTATTATTGGCTGGATTTACAGGACGATGCAATGAGTTATATGAAGACTTACTTAACCTACTGCTAATAAGACAAAGTTGAGAGGCAAAAGATTGCAGGCTTGTTAGAGCTACTTCTAGTACCATCTCACCCATAAGAGAGCGTCTCTATGGACTTTATCACTTCCTTACCAAAAGTAGGGGAGCATTCATCCATTTTTGTTGTTGTTGACAGGTTTTTTAACTATGCTACCTTCATTCCTACTACAAAGAGTTCAAGCGTAGAAGAGACAACTTAACTTTTCTTCAAGCATGTGGTGAAGTTCTAAGGTATGCCCTAGGATATTGTGACTGATAGGAATGCTAGGTTTACAAGGAAGTTTTAGATAGAGTCATTCTACCTCCTGGGTTTCGAGCTAAGCATGATCTCTAACTACCATTCATAAAGTGATGGGCAAACAAAGAGATTCAACGGTTTGTTGGAGGAATACCTTCAACACTTTATTAGTGTCAACTAATGGAATTGGGTTGACTTATTAGATATTGCCCAGTTCTTTTTCAATATCTAGTTGAGCTCTTTCTCTAACAAGAGCCCCATAGAGATCATCACTGATCAACAACCATTGTTACCCCATATGGTAGCCACACTATATACTGGGAAATGCCCAAGAGCTTATCAGTTCACTATGGATTAGAAGTAGAGTTCAGAAGTAGCAAAAACATACTTTGAGAAGGCTTCCAAGAGAATGAAGAAATGGGCAAATTAGAACTACTGACCTAGAAAGTTCAATGTTGGAGATCAAGAAGTACATTAGTTTAATTCCTATCATCTTGAAGATTGGAAGAGCAACCGATAATGTCAAACCTCATGTGTGGTTGAAGGCCCATCTAGTTTTTCATGTCAACGTCTTGAAGCCTTATTACCTAGACATGGAAGATCCAGTTTGCAATGTATCCAAGCGATTGCATGTTAAGATTAAGTTTAACTTGAGTCAAGCCGTAGAAGACATCCTTGTAGAGAAAAGAATCAGAGATCCCACCACTAGAGAAGAACATACAAAGTATTTAGTCAAGTGAAGAGATTAAAGAGAAGAAGTTATTAGCTAAGAGATTGAAGAAGACCTTAAGCCATTAACTGAGAGAAAGTCAACTTTGCTAACCAAAGGACCTCTGCCACTAAATCCAAGCTCCAGTACATATTGCCGAGGACGTCAGTAGAATTTTGTGGGAGAGGATGTTAGGGTCCCATTTTTGTAATATACTTGTACTAGTAGGGATTTATTCTTTTGTACATATTGTAACATAGAGGGAGACTTTTTTCCATTTTAACTAGGACCTTACTATTATTAGAAATTTCTACTTTTATAAAGTGATATCATTTCACTAGTTTTAATATCTCCTCCTGCTAAGCCCAAAAATATCTGTAAAGCTCTTTATGGGGGTGTAAGTACTCTTTTAGATTGAAGCTTTTATTTACCATGTTGGTTGATCATGACTAATGGCACCTATTATATACACATTACCCCCATATACATACACATCGTAGCCTTGTAATATTGTTGGAATTAATAAAAGCATGCCATTCATCTTTCCATTAGTGTTCATGTCCCTTATATTACTGTTGGATTTCTTTCTTGTTTATCTTGCTTATAGGTTTAGGCTTTATTGGCCAGCATTGCATACGAGTTAGGCTTGCTTACTACTATAGAGGTAGGGCGATAAGTACTGTACAGTCCGTTTATGTGTTAAAGAAAGCCCTGGATCGTGACACTAAGGAAAAGATCTCCCTTCAAGGAATATGAATTGTCAATGGAAACAAATAAGGGATAACCCCATCTTCAGGACCTCCCAAAAAGATATACATAGATAAGCACAATGTAACAAATGCTTCAAGTTTATACCTATCAAGAAATATATGTACGTAAGTTAAGGTATTCTTGCAGATAAGGTAAGCATAGTCATGAGTAAAGGAGCACTCAATACTAACCTAGTTTCATGACGTTAGCCTTGGAAAGTAGTATTATTGAAGGAATACTCAATCTATGATGCATTCTATTTTCTATGGTATAAAACTTCCAAGTATGCTTTTATGTCACATTTGGGCTTCTTTATTTGTAAATCTACCTTTGTTATTGTTACTTTTAATCAAGCTTCTAAGTCTTCAATAGTCTTTACATAGACATGATTGTTGCTTTATCTAAGCTTTTAAGTCATGGATAGTCTTCAAATTATTTTTTACCAGGTCTTCTAACTTTGTTGATAACTTACTAAAAACATTTCAAAATCCAATTAGATAACTTAATGTTTGTTATCATCAAAACATATTTCCAAGGGATTTAACAAAAATATTTTATCCCTTTATTGTCTTTATTCTCCAAATCAACAATAAGGATTACATGGTCCAACCTAAAGGCAAGAACATGTTCAATTTTACAATTAAGGTATTTTTTTTTCCATCCAATAGATCCCAACGCTTATCAATTAGTTCCTTAACAAGCACATCTTACTCTCCTCTATTTCATATTTGTATATTTTGGGCCAATAAATCCTAAATGTTGAAGACGAGTTTCTTCTACCAAAGCTCTAAACTCATGTAACACATGTTACTTTAAACTTTTCACTCCTTCCATTTTATATTCATGCAATAAAACACTAAAATCTCTTCTACAATACTTGTTTTAATTGATTTGAGACCAAAGTCCATAGAGAGTATATTGACTTTATATTCTTTAAATGATGAACCCCCTACATTAGTACTTCCTTAGATGAAATGGCCATAGGTATCAAGCACTTTAACAATTAATATGCATACCGTCATTCTACTAAAGAGCTATGCAACTAGCTAAGCCCCTTCTTTTAAAATATAAACTTCCTCTACAATGTATTTGATTCCTCAATGTTTCCAAAATATTCTATTTATATTTCTTTAGTTGAAAAAAGAAAAATAAAAACTTAGGTTCTTCTTTATTAAGCCTTTCAAATTGTGAATTGTTCTAAAAAACCTAATCACTTGACAATTCTATTTTAAAAACATCATAGGCCTCTTGTGTGGTAGATCTTAACCAACCACCAGCTATATTACAAGTATTAGTTGAAGAGTTAACCTAACAAAGTTCCTGAGTAGTATTACAAGCAATTTTTGTTATTTATTCTTTATTTTCTTCTTTTCTTTTCTTTTCTTTTCTTTTTAATTTTCCTTAGCTTTTTCATTGTTTATACTTTCATCATGTTTTGTATTTTTTTTTTCCACTTTTGCTACACAAAATTTCTAATTTATGTTTTCCTCTTTTATATTTTAATGATTTTTTCTTTTTACTAAGGAACAATTTGTGATTTACCACCAATAAAAATGATTATAACCTTTTATTCTTGTAGTTTTTATTCTTTTCACCCAATCTACCACCACTGCCATCTCCTCCTCCTCCTCTGATATACCCCATTACAACCTCAAATAATTAAAAGCATTTTCTAATAGTGGATAGCTAAGAATTTGAACTACTAAGCACCTCCCCTATTTTCATTTCCATAAAATCATTTGATTCGAAATCAAATTTCTTTGCTTATGTATTGACAACTTTGACTTTTACCAAATGTAGAGGAAGAAAAATATAAAGTGAGGTAGTATAAGTAATTTGTAAACTCTTTGTAGCGTTAGTTTATGGTTATTGTCATTATGACATTTGTTGAGCTCTCTCATAAATGTTCCAATGATAACAAAAAAAGTAAAGATATTTAACAAAACTGTTAAGTATGCAGGATAATAAACAAGAGATAAGAATTTTGTCTTGGTATTGATTTCAGAAATCAAAACTAAATTTAGAACCTCAAGTACATTATCAGAAGTTACAGAGCCAATTTATTCAAAAAGTATTTTAAGCTTATAGATGTTTGAAGACTCAACTCTACTTATTGGATATATTTAGGTAATGTATCCAACACATTCCACGAATTGGTTAATTAATTCCATGGGGATTAAGGAGGAATTAATTTAATTAATTTAAGGATAAGCTTGATTAGTATAATATCTTATGACAGTGTACAGATTTTATTAAAGGAATTGTATTAAAAATATCTTGAGATTTTTTAACATTCATCATCAAGATATGAAGAGAATTTTACGGAATTCAAATTAGATCTTTATTTGAATTCAAACTAAGAATGGATAAGAATATTTGCATAAAGATATGATGAAATAAGAGTGAATCTTATTTTGTTGATGCAAATGTTTATTAAGCTCAAAAGAGCCATTATACAAATATTTTTGAAGGTTGTGTACTCAAGTATATCAAATTTTCTCAATTGACATGAGTATGCAACATCAAGAAAATTATTCTAGAAGCTCCAAGATTTAAATTCAAAAGCATCAAGCACCAAGATTTGCTCTTAATATTTAAGAGATATTTATTTTTCAAAATGGATATAATTTTTGAAAGCTTTGTTGAAGAAACACAAAGAGAAATTAAGGCATTTTACATAAGAATGCTTGCAAAATACATCATTTAAAAATAGAACAAGTAGAACGTTCAAATTTAGTTCAAATTCAAGTGATTTAAATAAGACCTTTTCAAATTATTCAAGGTTTGATCAATAGTTATCCAAGATTATAGTAAAGAGATGTTGCATCAGAAGATAAAAAAAAAAAAAAGATAAGTTCAAATTTTTCTAAATAGAGATCAATAGATCAGAACTGTATTCATTTTTTGAAAGCTTAATATTTGAGAAAATTTACAACCATATTCAGAATTATTGGAAGTCGATGAAAGCCCGTCTTTAGTTCGAAGATAATATTGTCTAGTCTACTTTCATAGTTTGATTTTACTATGTACTTTATTTGAGAGGATTTGTGTATTATGTCTTCATTGCTATTGTAATCACAACTGTTTGTGTGATATTCTTAGTGTGAGAGAGAGAATCAAATTTCTGTAGTTTTGTATGTAGGCAAGAGTAGTTTAGTAAGACAAAGTAGAAAGATTTGTAATTGTTTATCTCTTGTTGCAGTTAGTGAAAAGTAGATAATAAAACAACATTATTTAGGATTACCGAATCTCTAGCGGTGGAGTCAAAAGAGTGTATTAAGCATAAGGTTGAAACACTATATATCTCTCGCCTGATCTTCTTGACCTTACTCTCTTTACTTTGAATTTTATTATTGCTTATATATTGTTTCATGTCTAATCTTACTTAAGTAATCAAAGAGGACACTTTTTAATCTCGTTTTTCGAAAAAGTTCAAAGTTTTATTGTAACTAATTTACCCATCCTCTTGGTTACTTTTGGTACCTATAGCATTTGAAGAATTATTTACAGTAATTGGCTGTTTTGAAAGTGTATATGTTGTAATGGGATATTTATTATTCATATGTAAAACATTTGTTGATAGTTGCTTGATTATAACTCAAAGGTTTAGATAGGCTAGTAGTATGAGGAGAGGTTGTAATGGACTATTTATTGTTTATTTTATTGGAATTGTGCGTAAGAGATTCAGTTAGTTTTCTCATTGCTTTCAACATGTTTATCCTTTTTAGAGCTTCATTTTTATAATGTATTAACTTTAAAGCTTGCCACCATGCATTCATAAAAAAGTTTAGCAAAATCATATTTCCTACTTAAGTGACTAAAGCACATAAGTAAACAAAATTTGATATCTCTTTCCCTATCCTTTATTTACTTACACTCATTAATTGGTATTCTAACTCTCATATGTAAGAATGGACGCCTCTCTCCCTTACTACATCTAATAGGTTAAATCTATTTCACTTGATTAATTTAACTTTAATCATACTTACACTTTTCAAAGTTATATTCTCTCATTTTAAACTATGAATTTGCACCAAAATAATTAGTTTATTTAGAGGATTTCATCTAACTTCAATTGCTTTTTCCACTACTAAAGGTTCACATAATAACCCATCACAAACCATGGACTTTGTATTTATTAACTTCACATCATGAAATCCATCGATAAAGCTGAGAAGGAACAAGTTAGCACTAAAGTAGAAATAGAAGCAACACTATTTGTTACAATGTTTACTATAGTTAACTTACTACAAGTTTTGTTAGCTATTACTTTGTCCATTATTAGAATATTATCTACGTTGCTCTTTATTATTAGTACTAGCTTCTTTGGTTTATCTAAAAATGTCTCATCAATCTTAAGCGTGAAGGATTCCCAACTATCGAAGATGAAGTCATTTCAATTGTAGAAACACAATCTTTATTCTATAAAAGGGTAAAAAAAGAATAAAGAAATATAGAACAAAAATATAAGCATAGAGATAAAGCATAAAGGAAGAATACATTTTTTGAGCTTGAAATTTGTATCGTTTTATCAATTTTATTATGTGTTTGTGAAGAGTTACAATATAAAATGTGTAAAGATGAGCTTAGAAAAACGAATATCTTGCATAAATTTGATCGTATAGAGCAGATTAGTAGTAAAAGCACACAAGATTGATGTTTAAGAACCGTGAAGAGAAAAAAGTAATTGAAGTGCAACAAACATCCAAAAGGTGTAAAAGCTTTTCTTTAAGAGAAAATTTCTCTCTTTAGAAGGCTAGAGAGAGATAGTCATCTATTTGAATTGGATTTTTTAAATACTATAAACCTTATTAGATTGTAAGGTGTCATTAAAAAAAATATAAATTTACTTAAAATATTATAAAATTATAAAATTTTCTATTATCCTTTTTCAAAGTTTTCATGCCAAGAAAACTTTGGAAGCACATTTTTCAATTTTCTTCTAAAGTTTATAGCAATGCTTAAGAAGGTTTATAATGCTATTATTTTTTGTGTAGCATTACTCTAAAAAAAATTTACAACTACTCTTAAAAATTCATTACATCACACATTTTTCATAATAATTTGTTGAATTGACAACTTTCTATATAATTTGCAACATTTCTGTAAAATTGTAAGACTGCTTATAGAAGAAAAATTGTAAATCAACTTCATTTTTTGTTTTTATGTTTTTCTTCAATGTTTATAATTTTCCTTAAAAAAATTACAAATATTTTTGCATTCGTTGAAGGTTTATCTTTTAGATAGTTTGTAACTTTACTTTATATTTTGTAGCATACTTAAAAATAGTAACTTTGCTTAATTTCTTTAAAATTTGGCCTTATAGTTGTCGTTCTATTTAAAATTCTTAACTATAACTTTGATATCTTGGACTTTTCTTTAAAATTTCGTAAACTACCTGTATAATTTTATCGAATACTTTTCCTAATTACTAAGATCTAATACATTGTAATATTCATCAGATCTTTCATATGTTGATTTGTATATTTCCCAAAAAAAAAATAAAATAAAATTGCTCAGCCAATGCATTTCACCTTATTTTCTTGTAGCCTTATTGTTTTTTTAGTTTTCCTTTACATAATGTTACTCCCCTTAAAATTTGTAAATTTAATTTCCATAAAGTTGTTTTATTTCATAACTCAGCTTAGTTTTTGCGATCCAACTTCACATATAAAAATTTCTCTAATACATAGAACTTATAATTTGCTCAAAAATTGTAATTTTATTTAGTTAATGGGATTTTTGCTTTGAAATTCATAACATACATAAACGTTAAGAATTCCAATGAAAATTACGAAAAATTTGTTCATAAATTTCCTTACGAGAACCTATGACATGTCTTGTACTTTTATATCATTGGACCTTCACTCTTGTTGGGTTCAAGAATCTTTATTAAAAAATCTCTTCTTATAATCAGCATATGCTTTGTAAGACATCTTTCCTATCTTAATGTGTTATTTGGGTTTGAGGTGTTGGAGGCGGTAAATGAATGGATGGAGGAGGATTGTAATTTCCATAGTCATTGGTCTGCAAATCCATTCTTCCTTTTACAAGGTTTGCCTTTGATTCCCCATCATACATATCATTCTGCATGCATAGTATTAACCAAAAACCTTTATTAAAAATCTAATATTATTTACCTTTACTATAAGAAATAAAAAGGAAAAAAAAAACAAATTGAATTATGCTCATAGATTTAGTTTTAGATGGAGTACTAATTAATTGGTAAGTAATAAAATGGAAGAAAAGCAATGATATGTAAATGTTTGAGGGAAGAATTATAATAAAGTGAGATCAATGTTTGAAGTAAATTTAAATAGAGGATTAATGTTTTGAAAAAATTAAATAAGGAATCAACATTTCACAAAGTAATTAAAATAAGAAATGTAGCTATTATAATCATTCCATAAAAATTTTTGAACCATTTTGTGAAACATTGATCTCATATTTGAACTTTTCGAAATATTAATCCTTTATAATTTATCCCCAAATATTAATGCCCTCCATTATAATTCTCTTGAATGTTTGATTAAACTTAAGGAAAATTGCAAATGTAGTTACAAACTATATTGTAAAGAGGTAAATAGACTTCTTTAGTTCTCAAAAATATTCTTTCATCATCCTAAGACTTTTAAAAATGTACATAGACCCCCAAATCATCGATGAAGCCTTTAACTTATCATTATTTATATTTTATGTAATGTTTTTATGGCTTTAATTATTATTTGCTAGATATGTATATATTTTTAAAGTTATTGAGGTATAAAGACATGCTTTAGAAGTTTATAAGGTTTTTTAACAACTAACCAACTATTCTTAAGATGCATTTGCAATCATCACTTAATTTACTTATTGAATCAATAAACCAAAAATAAAATAATTAATTTTTTTTCTAATTTAATTTTAAAGCAAGAGGTTTACTATAACTTGGTAAAGAAAATTTGTGGGTGCTGAATCTTTTCCTTGTATTGTCTTGAGGCTCCCTATAGAAGAGGAATTAAGTAAATTAATAAGTACAAAAAATGAAAAAGTCAAGAGAAACAATAAGATATTTGTGTCAAAGTGAGAGGAATTTATTCTTAGTAGTTAAAGGAATGGTCAAAGTTAAGAGGACATAAGAGAGGCTAATTAAAAGTAGTATCCACAATTTAATTATCTCCTTCATATTTGTGAAGTGTAAGATCCTTAGCTCAAAATTTAAGCTATTCGAAAGGGATTTGGTATTTTGGTTATATAATAAGGAAGTATGCAACGATGGTTTTCATAGACCAGAAAGTCATTATAAGAAATCATAATAACATTTCTTCCTCAAATCTAAATATTATATGAGATTTTCTTTCCATAAAGTATGAAAATCTTTAGTAAAGAAAAGTGAAAAAATCATATAAATCAATATCCTGATAATCCATAGGAAAGGAATCCTCCTATGTATAGATTTTATTAAATTAGCTTAGCTATAAGTTAATGATTTGACTTCTTAATAATTGATGGTTGTGATTCAATTCATAATCATCTAAATAAGGAAAACTTTGTTAATCTAATCCTATGTTAAGCAGTTGCATTCTTATAAAAATTTATTTACGTATGAAATATCTAATAATTGAGAATAATATTATTATTGATTCATTTACATTGAGTTGCATATTGAATAATGCTAACAAATGCAAATCATAAGAGTTATAATACTGGAGGACAAGATATTAGCTTTAATAATGACGGGTAGTATGGTAGAACGATCGTGAGAGAGACTTAAGGGAAAATGATCCAATTATCTAAGCTAATGTACTAATGTTATTGAAAACTAAACAGGGTGAGATGGTAATACATGGATTTGTTGATGTATTACCCTTTAATAAAGTCGTTTATTAGGGGACATAGATGAATTGAAATGAAGGAGTGTAAATGGGTCTATAGTGTGCTGCTCCAACTAAAAATTCATATTATTATTATTATATGTAGCTTTACCTTTTTATTGCCATCATGTAAGTCTTTGATTCCAAGAATGTTAACCTTTTAGAATGGGCTAGATATTGGCTTAAGCCTTAGGCTATTATGGGATATTTTGATGATATAATTTATTTTAATGAGGATGTTATCATTTTGTCCCCTCTAAATAGTCAAGAGTATATCTCTCACTAAATGAGGGCTTTACCTCATAATAAGGGTCTTGAAACCTTAATTTCCCTATGCTTCCATTGAGAATTACCTAATTCTTAGACCAAACCTCTCTATCTTTTCAATCTAATTGCTCTCTATAATATGCTTTACAACTTAGACCTTTTTATTTTTCCTTTTCATACAAAACCTAATCCCTATTTTCACCTTTTTTTTTCTTTTTTCTTTTTGAAAGAAAACCTCTTTATTCCATCTCTTGTGTGAATCTTTTTGCTACTCATTCACCTACACATAGATCTTAGTAAATCAGAATCAACTAATTTAACTAAAAACCTTTTATACCCTATAACCATACAAAAAATGGTAGAATCATTACATGATGGTTAGAGGCATAATAGATTCTAAGTGTTAAGTACTCATAGGTGTTGGGAAATAGTAAGGCTATGTTTGATCATGAATCTATGGTGTTCTTTTGGTGATATTGTTCCTAAATTTACCTTTTTCCTTTTAAGTCACTTCTAAAGCCAAGCATTAGTTTGTTATTTAGATTGGTTATTGTGCCTTCTTCTTCTTCTTTAATACTCTTTTATGGCACTCTATTAGTTTGTTTCATTTCCTAAGTAATCTAACTATCGATTAGTAGTCTCCCTTTTTTTTTTTGGCTTATGTTTAATCCTTGTGTTCCCATGTGTTCTTTGATTTCATGTCTCTTATAGTCTTCTACATTTTTATTTTTCATTTTTCTTAGTTATTGATTAATGTATCCTTAGTGCTATATGGTATTCTCGTTCTTATGTAGGATGAACAACCTTCTATGTTACAATTTCACTTACATGTGTGAATGGTAATGATAGAGTAGAGTCGACTATCATCGACCTTAATACTAAAGTAGATGCTCCAAGTAGAACAAGAATGGTGATATCATAAGGTGATTGCAAAGTCACTATATCTTTTCAGCAACAACTATAATTGAGTTTTCTAATCAAGACAATTCCAATAGTAATTGATAATGGCTAAATAATGAAATATTTAAATTTTCTCTTCACGATTGAGAGTTCTTTCTCTTTTTTTAAGAGAGTATTTAACCTTAACTAGGGTCTTCTCTCATATAATCTAACCTCGCTACCTTTTTAACTTAAAAATTCCTCTCAAACATCTCTTTAATAATCTTTACACCATTAATCAAACCACAATCACTATAATCATCGAAAACCTGATGTTCAACCTACCCACAATCATCTTTTGATTTACTATTGCCACAAAAAATTACTAACTGAACGTAGTACAACCTTTCTACGAAAATTATTTCCATAATAGAGGCCCTAAAAAGCATGTTTTGCTAACGAAAAATCAAATTGTCCTTTGGTCTTCCTTAGGACTCTAGCAGTCCCAACAATTTTGAAAAGGGCTTATCTTTAAGTTCTTGCTTAGAGGTGATTTGGCGGCGTATGCTATGATTAGATAACTTACCATCTATCACCCTTTCGACTTGTATCTTAAAATTTTATTATATACATTCTAGTCATAATTTTAGTAGGAATAGCTTAAAGTCAAGTCAAGTAGTCATTATTCTACTTATGTTTGACTTCATTAAGTTACAATATATACTATTTCATTCTCATTAGTTTTTGTTTTCATTTGAGAATTCCCATTTCTTAGTATCTTCTTATCTTCCTAATCTTTGTCAAATCTAACTCAATTATAGATGGATTATCCGAAATGTGACCTTACACCACATCATGCGAATGAAGTGAATGAAGGTTTTCCAACCATCATGAATAATGGTTTGGAATCCAAAATGTAACCTTTCACTACATTCTTAAAGTATAGTTATGGGTCTTTAAGAGCAACTGTAGTATGTAAACTTATGTTGGATAACATAAACAACAAGGCGATAATTTCTGTAATTAAGAAATTATGGGAGAACTACAAGTCTTATGAGATAGTGGCTATAAAGGTGAATGTTCTTGTAAGTACTTTTTGTAGTAAACAATAGGCTTTGAACACTATTAAGATGAGCCTTAGGCTAATAAGGTCTACTGGTGTTAAAAATATAAGAGTCATATCAAAATCTTGAAGAGGTAGATTTAATAATGTGCCCTTTTTAGATCCAAATTCATAATGCAAGGAAAATTGGTGCCTTGGTAGGTAATGTTATGGAATGCAAACTTGTAGAATTAAAAGGTGAGGTGATGAGGGGCTTTCTAATAGTAAAGGTAGAGATGGATGTGATGTAGCTTGTCAAAACTAGAATATGGGTTAATAGAAATGGAATTGAGAGATGTTTTGTGAACTTTAAATACAAAAAATTACCTAATATAAGTTTCAAATGTAGCAATATGAGTGGTTCTCCAACAAGGTGTAGTGTAGATGGAAGCAAATTGTCTTTTGGTGCTTGGTTAAGAGCCTTTGCATTAAAAGCTCCTATAGATAGTGAAGGCATGTTTAGTGATGTCTTGTCATCAATCTTCTTTTGTGGAGGCTAATATAGGGAATTAACCACTATGCAACAAATATGAATCAATAGCTAACTCTAAAGAAACTATGAGTCTAGACCTCTAGCCCCTACTACACTTAAGAATGCAAAAGGCTTGACTCTCCACATCCTACCTCCTAAAAAAACTAAAGTATACTCTAGAATATCCACCCAAAATACCTAGGTTCAAGATTGTCCCTTATCTTCTCAACCTTTGTCATCTCAAAACCTTTTAGGCCATTCTTCCTCAAAACATAATGAACTCTTTGCAATGTATATGAAGAAGTTAATAGGCAAATGGAGTTAACTAAACCGTCTATCCCTAATGCACAAAACTTGAAACCAATAAATCGTCATATTCACTCTCTTCTTCATGAAGTAATTACTATGTAGAGCTTCT
This sequence comes from Lumnitzera racemosa, assembly GCA_024138005.1. Taxonomy (NCBI): domain Eukaryota; kingdom Viridiplantae; phylum Streptophyta; class Magnoliopsida; order Myrtales; family Combretaceae; genus Lumnitzera; species Lumnitzera racemosa. The sequence goes on along the minus strand of JAMXBC010000004.1, from coordinate 69,269,960 downwards.
TGAGTCACCTCTACATCTACTAATACCTATTACCAAGACCAAGGAATCACCTTCTCACCTCATTTCAACCCTGAAAATTTTATACATTAAAAGACCACCTAGTGAGTTGTCACTTAGGCCTAGACGTATACACTGGGCTGACCTAGCCTAAACCTAACCTTGAACTATTGGTCGCTTGAACCGGTGGTTTAAAGGCCACTTCAGTGTCCCTTGAATAGTGATTTTTTTTTTTTTGCTTTTTTAAAATTTCCTTAATTATAATAAATAATTCGTAAACTATTCTTTTTTTTTCCTAACTAAATTTAAAACTTTATGTCGTTGCTCATGAATAAAACATTTTATTTTCGATTCAATCTTTTTTTTTATCCTAAAATAATTTATTTCGACCATATAAGTATGAGTACTATCGAGCCTAATTTTTCGGTTTCTGTTTACAATTGATTTCATATTTCCAATTAATATTAAAGCTTAATCCATTTAATATTAATTCTCAACTAAAAAAATTGAGAAATTCTGGTTTCTTATTTAGGAAAAGTTTTTGGAGTTATCATCCGATCGAAGTCGGGAAAAAGAGAAATCGTAATCAATTCGATAGATTGATTATGATTTAGTTATCGGTCTTTTATTTCAATTTAAATGAAAAAACTAGAGGTTCCGAATTCGGGGGCTAACATATTAAATTATAACGGGTACCACTATCTATTTACTGAAATTAAGATTATTTTTCTAATTATAATATTTTTAAAAAATAAATAAATAAAAATGAAAAGAAAAAGAACCTAAGTTTCTATATATTTTTTTGTTACCTCGAAGGTACCTACGTACCCGCTATCCAGGATTAGATGATTGTAGTTCTTTCTAAAATTTTTTAATGCGTTGATTTATTTTAATTTTAAAAACAAATCGGATTTACGTGTTAATTAATTCAATTTATTCAAAAATCTAAAGGGTCCTAATTTTCGAGTATTTTTATTTTATAAAAAAAAATCTCTAAAAGTTCTATTATTTATTTATTTATTTTTTAAAAAAGGGTTTTTAGTTAATTTTTATTTTTATTATTTAAAAAAAAATAATTTCCTAAGTGAGAAATCTTAAAAACTTAATACTTAAAAATACCTTAGTATATATATATATATATATTCACCTATCATGTCATAAACTCAACTAAATAACTAATAAAATAATAATAATAATTAACTAAAATAAAGAAACAAATAAAAAAAAAAACTCAAAACCAAACCTGACTCGTACTGTTCGGTGAAGGGATTGCTCGGTGTTGTTGGAACTGTCGATGCAGGGATGAATTATCAATGGCTGTTGCGTGCAGTTATGGTCTAAGGACAGTGCAGCAAAGGGGACTCATGTGATATGCAGTAGCGTGTATGGTCATTGGAGTAAGCGTGAGGCGTGCGCTGATTGTATGTGCTGATTGTGTGTACAGCAACATAGATGGGGGGCTACAGTGGTGATTGTGAAGGCTGTTTACGTGTTCTGTTGTTCGCTGGAGCTCGCGCCACTGCTGCTGTTCGTGTTAATCGCTGAAGCTCACGCCACTGCTGCTGTCCGTGTTGATTGTTGGAGTGTAGTGGTGAAGGAACTACTATAATTAGAGTGCTTGTCGGATCAGCGGGGAGTATTGATCGTGTACTGTATTGGTGTGTGAATGATGCCGCAGTAGATGGTGGGTTCTGTTCTTGTATTGGTGCCATGGAGTGTTGAGCTAATGTGCTGCTCAAGTGAGTTGGCGTGTGGCTTAAGCGTTGGCGAGAGCTATAGTGAAGTGTGGTCAGGGTGGTTTGATTGGCGCTTGGTTAAAGTCAGCAGGAGATTGCTGAAGTCCACTGCTAATTAGGGTTGGAGATGAAGTTTGCTACACTGTGGAGCATGACTGGAGTGTTGTATTGGCATTGGTTCGGCTGTTGCTTGTTGCAGTCACGAGTAACTTGTGGGTGAGGGGCTACTGCAGATGTATGCGAGGAAGAGTTGGCGAAGAAGCCGTGGCATGTCGTGCAGCTGTTGTCTAACATGCCAGATGGTTGTGTTTCGTCCGTGCGTAGGCGGCAGTGTTGCTGATCAAAGAACGTGGCTGCTGTTGGCGGACAATGATAGTGTTGCTGAAGCTTATCGCCAGTGCAGATTGGATTTCGGTTGACCATGGCAGTGGCTACACTGGGAGAATTCTCGAATATACAAGCTGCTGTTCTTGCTTGGATTCAGTTGCTAATGACTGAATACTTGCTAATTGTGGAAGTTTGGGATAGCTGCAGGTGGGATCAAGTTGTCGGGTTGAGAATTACAAATTCGCATGTGATTGTGAATTTTTTGGACGAGTGTATCATCCCCTCCTTTCTATAACACAGATCAATATATATAAAGCCCGAAACAAGATCTTATATTATATCAAATTGTATTTATTATATTGATCCTAATCTGATTTAATAAAGATCAAATTAAATTTAAATTGTTTATCAATTTAAACCCAATTTGATAAAAACTAAACTAGATTTAAATTTTTTTATAACAATTTAAATCGAATTAGATTAGAATCTCACAAAAAATTAAAAGATTAATATTTGAAACCCATTCACTCAAACGCTTTTCGCAAAATGAAAGATAAAAAATAATAAAAGGTATATAAGTGTCTAGTGAGATTCAAACCTATAACCTTAAGTTAATCCAATGCCCATGCTCCAATATTTATTCATTAGGCTGTTGGTTTATGCCTAGATTTTCAATACAATTGAATTGCATTTAAACCACGTGACTCGCTAAAATAATAATTTAAACTGAACTAAATTAAAACCAAAACTATTGATCTTAAAATAATTTACTTTCTAAAAATTCTAAAATAATTTTTTATAATGATTTTTCCTTTTCTAATTTTTTGTATTTTCATCATATTTTCAATTTTTTCATTTTATTTAGTTATTTATTTATTTTTAAATAGGACCCTTTTAAAAAATTAAAAATTAGGATTATGAAGGGGCAAAAATTAGGTGTCTATAACTATCCTTCTTTGTGGTGAAATTTGAGTAAAACTTTGCTACAAAGACAAAAAAGACACTGTTTTTGCCTTGGGACGACTCTATCATAAGGAACAGTAAGTCGTTTGACGATGATTAGTTTGAAATGAAGAATAGTAAAGGTGATACCCTTGTAGGCTAACAAAAATCCCTAAAAGAATAATGAGAACTCGATCATGCCTCCTATAGGCTGATTAACTAAGTTAGGCGAAGTGCTCCTTATGCTGGAAAAAACCCTAAATTGGATGAAATGGGTAAGTGCTCCTACAGCTGGCTAAACCCTAAAGAATGAGAGAACTTGGTCGTGTCCTAATGAGTTGACTAACCAAGATGGTTAAAGTGCCTTTTCAGATGACTAAGACCTAAAGAATGAGAGACTTGGTCATGCCCTAATGAGCTAACTAATTAAGATGATTAAAGCACTCTTTGAGTTAGCTAAGACCTAAAGAATGAGAGACTTGGTCGTGCCCTAATAAGTTGACTAACCAAAGCGGTCAAAGTGTCCTTTAAGTTGGCTAAGACCTAAAGATAAAGAAACTTTGAATTGGGATAATGCTAAATCCCTAAAAGATTTTGAGTTGGGTAACATTCTATGAGTCGAGTAATTGAGAGCCTAAGAAACTTTGAATTAGGACTACGCTCTACGAGTTGGCTAACTCCCTAAGAGATTATAAATTGGGACTGTGTTTTGGGAGCTAGTTGGAAGCTTAAGAAACTTTGGATTAGGACTGCGCTCTATGAGCTGGCTAAATCCCTAAATGAGAATATGAATCTGGATAACGCTCCATGAGTTGGTTGAAGCGCTAAAGAAGATATGAATAGGAATAGTGCTCTATGAGCTGGCTATATCCTTGAGAAAACAAATAAAGGGTAAGCACCTCTTGGACTCGCTTAAACTCTATATGACAATTGAAAGTAAAACTAAGGAACATAGTCGACTCGAAAAAAACTCTTAATCTAATAAATTTACAAATGAGAAATTTGGTGAAAACTGTTTATAACATAAATTGAAAATTTGGCCACTATAGATGAAATGGACTGGAGAAACTTGTAATAAACCTCTACTTTCTCTCTCTCCTTTTCATGTCTTTTCATTTTCTTTTTTCCTTCTTTTTCCTTAAAAGTTTGCTAACAAATACAAATTCCTATTTAAAAGGCAAACACTATAAACATATGGGGTATCTCATATCCACCCTAGTTTGTAACCTAGACAATGAGCGTCTTGGATAGGCCTTAAGCATTCATTTCGTAAGGAAAAGGTAACCCATGATTAGACTAGTCATAAAGGACTTCCTTACACACTTTCGGTCTGGATTTCACTCTTGATTACTATTCTAGAAATTATAGTTCAGTTTATAAGTGATACGTTTTGATCGATCTGTTAAGTCTTTTTAGGTTCAATATTGTAAATTGGGCTTTTAATCAAATAGTTTCAAAAGAAGTTAATTGAGAGGGCCTACTTTGAAAGAGGTGCTTTCATCCAACCCAAGGGTACAAGTCAAGAACCCTTAGGAATGAACTAATTGTATACTTGCCCCGGTTTCAAAAATAATTTGTATCTTAGATAAATTATTCTTCAAAATTAGAAGAGCTTTGTAGGTAGGGAGGTCTTGTGTTTGAGAATCGAGTGGATAGAAAGGGTTTATGTTCATGATTTGGAGTGTAATTTTGAACTAAATATGGATTGTTTGGTTTGTGGTTGAGAACATGATTCTGAATGAATATGAAGTTTTGTGTTTTTGGTTGGGAATGCGATTCAGGGCCTTGTATTTTTTGAGCAACTTTGGCTTTCCTTGATTAGGGATTTTCTTAAGCTCGATATTTAGGTATTTCTTCATTTTCCTTTTTCCTAGTATTTTTATTTTTCTTTTTTTCTTTTTTCTTATTTCATTTCTTTCTTTTCTCTCCCCAAAAATAACTATCTCTTTTGTTAAGTTTTTGTCTCTAGATAAATCAAGGCCCTAAATCCATAAGTTCAAAGTGCACTGGCTTAGGTAAGGTATGTGTGAACTTTGGGGTATTTGGAAAAATGTTAGCTCTTCTTCAAAGAGAACAATTTATCAGAAACAAAAATTATCCTTGAATTATTAGTTACTGGGGTAAACACGAATCAATTTTATCCATCTCTCCTAATCAATGACCTTAATCTTCGAATTACCCTATTATGAGGGTGGTTATTGACAGGGTATACATTTGAAATGACTCTAGATCAGTCCAATAAGGTTATCAAAGGAAAATTGTGTTTGAGATTTGAAAATGAATGCCTAACTTTATTTCTGTCTGCGTGTCAAATTCAAAGTGGATCTCCTTTAAGGAATGAGTCCAAAATATCCTCACCATAATATCTCTTAACTCTTAAAGTGTTTAGAGGTTAGTATATAGGATATAGATTGCCTCTACTCATTCTAAACATTTTAAAAGTGAGTTACCAATTCCTTACATAAGATTGATTGACCTTAAGATGATGATTGACCTTACTCCCCAATTCCTTGGACTATGCCCCAATTGTGAAATTTCAAAGACTAAATGCCCCATGCCCCAGACTTATAGGTCTTAACACCCTTAAGCTTCCATATGTGATTTTGGGTCAGGTTCTTTAAAGTTCAAATGGGTCGGCATTGATAACTTCTAAAGTAGAAGGGTCTAATGAATTGCCCCTTTTGTTTATACCAGGGATCAAGCTCAGGATAGTATTTCATAGTCTCGTGTTTTGACTTGATTCGTGTTTAGACTTGACGGCTCAAGGGCTTTGAGTTGGTTAAACTATCTTGATAGGCTAGGGTTCGGGTTTGGTTGGTTATTTTCTCAAGCTAAGTAGATCTATTTAGGTTAGCTACCTTAACGGGTCAAGTGATTGTGTTTGTACTGAGTCTCATAAGGATTTGTAACTGTTAGCAAATTTCTTTTTTTTTTTTTTTAAAGAGAGGGAGAAAAAGTTAGGGCTTTAATGTTATAGAGCCTGAGTGATGAAATTGTAAATGGAGGATTGCCTTTTTTAGAATTCTATGTACAAGCCATTGGAATTTATATAGAACAACGTAATTGGGGATCTATTTTCAAATAAGGAATTCTAAAGGATGAAGAATAAAAGATTAAACAAAGGAAATATCTAAATCCTATTTATTCTAAATGGGAATAGTTATTTACGTAACTAGGAAATTGTAAAGGATGATAAGGAGATTTTGTTTTAAGAATGAGTTATATGTTCCTCTAGTGGGTAAATCAGGTGGCTTGGCTTTGTGATAAGAGTTTAATGGCATGATAAATGTCCCATGGTTGTCCATTAGTAACTTTGGTGACATTATGTAGAATCATGAGAAGGAAGGTGGTGTTCCAAAGAGTAATCTACTTTTAAGAGGTTATGCATCATGGTTATGAATTCCAATCTAAAATGATTTAACCTTTAAGGATCCTAGGTATACTTGGTCAAACAAAAGGGGAATGTCGAGCCTAATTTTTTCCTCTCAGTTTTTTGTAAATTAATTTTCTTTAAACTGATCAGTATTAAACCCTACCCATTTAATACTGATCCTCAACTAGAGTTTAAAGAAAACTGGTCTTTATTTTCAAAATGTATTGGAGTAGCCATTTGATCGTAGTCGGGAAAAAAGAGTTAAGTTATAACCAATTGGGTAAAATGATTATAACTTAGCTTTTAGTTTATCGATTAAACCAATTTTATAAAAAACGGTTTTAGAAACCAGAGATCTGAATCTGGAGGCTATCCTAGTAAACTCAAAATAGGTACCACTTTTTTAACTTTCCAATTTTAAATTTGCTTTTCAATAATACCCTTTTTCAATTTCTAAACAACTAATCATATTATAAGCGACTTAATTTAATTAATTCACATAAATATTTACAAAGATGGGAAAAAAAAAAGTTTCCATATTTTAAGTCACCCCATGCTTATGTACAAGTGCCTATGTATCCACCATGCAGGATCAGATTTCCATAGTTCATTCTACAAAAAATTTAGCAAGTGGAGTTGATTATAGTTCAAAAAAGTCTAGTTTACACTAATTACCCGTTTTGATTTATTTAAAGAAATTTTCTAAAGGGCTTTAAGTCAATATTTGTGGAAAGTTATAGAAATGTCCTAATTTGGGAGTGGTCTACTAATTTTTATTTATTTTTGGAATACTTGAGTTTTTCTAAGTGTTAAAAACAATTTATATTCACTAACCTAACTATTTATTTTTATTTTTATTATAATGTTATTTATTTATTACTTATTCTATTTTATTTGTTTCTAAAATAAATAAAATACATTACTTTCTTCTTCTTCTTCTTTTTTTTGTTTTCCTTCTCGCATTTCTTTTTTGTTTTCCTTCTTTTTCTTGCTTTTATTTTCTCTCTCTCTATTTTTTTTTAAATTTATTTCTAAAATTACAAATTACCATAATAAACAACAATAAGAAAAATAAAATAAAATAAGACAATATAAAAGAAAATCGGTCAAAATAAGCAAGGTTGGACCAAGAGCTTGCAAGCATACAAGTCAGACTAAGGGGCTCCAAATTAGGTTCGGTTCGAGTCAAGTCGAGTTAAATCTAGGTTGAGTCTAGCAATTAGAGCGACATGTCCAAGGCTATTTTGGGGCGTATTTTAAGTGGGTGTGGGTAGTTTCATGGGTTTCTTGTTGGACTAAGGGGGTCTAGTAATGGTGTCGTGACCAACTGGAGCGGTTTGGACGGTAGTCAGAGCTTTGAGGCTAATGATGGCTGATGCGTGTGGTAGTGAGGGTGTTTCGGTTGGAAGGGGTTGTGTATGGGGGTTCACTCCAGTGAGGGGGCATCGGTTTTAGTGATTGATGGTATGTTCGGAGGCTTAGGATGTTCAATTGGTTAGGTGGCCGTGCAACTGTAGTGTGGTGGAGTGAGATCTATGGGTCATAGTAGTTGCTGACAATGGCTTGGGGTTATGTGTGGTTTGAGAGAGTAGGTTAGGTATGAAAGAAAGAGAGTAAGGGTTCGAGAGAGTCCCTGTGTATGTGTCTTTGGAGTGAGTTAATGTAGGGGATGGAGAATGAAGCCAGTGAGAGAGAGAGAGAGAGTTATTGCTGTGTGTGTTGTTGTGTTTGTAGACACTGGACCTTCCCCGTGTGCGTATGTGTTTGGCATGTGAGTGAGAGATAATGAAGAGAGAGAGAGAGAGAGCTTAGACTAAAAAGAGAGAATCCACTGTATGTGTGTGTGCGTGCGTGTGAGCGTGCGTGTGCGCTCGTGCGTGCATACGTGCGTGTGCGTGTGCGTGTGCGTGTTGCTTGTGCGTGTGCGTGTGCGTGTGTGTGTGTGTGTGCGTGCGTGTGCGCGTGTGTGTGCGCGCGTGCGTGCGTTCGTGCGTGCGTTCGTGCGTGCGTGCGCGCGTGCGTGCGCGTGTGCGTGTCCGTGTTGCTTGTGCGTGTGTGTGTACGTGTACGTGTGCGTGTGCGTGTACGTGTGCGTGTGCGTGCGTGTGTGCCTGTGCGTGCGTGTGTGCGTGCGCGTGTGCGTGTGCGTGTGCGTGTGCATGTGCGTGTGCGTGTACTTGTGCGTGTGCGTGTGCGTGTATGTGTGTGTGTGTGTTGTGGTGCGTGTGTGCACGTGCGTGTGTGTGTGTGTGCGTGTGTGTGTGTGCATATGTGTAGGCGTGCGTATGTACGTGCGTGCGTGTGTGCGTGTGTGCATGTGTGTGTGTGTGTGTGTATGTGTGTGTGTGTGTGTGCGTGTGTGCGTGTGTGCATGCGTACGTGTGTGCGTGCGTGTATGTGTGCGTGCGTGTGTGTGTGCGTGTGTGTGTATGCGTGCGTATGTGTTGCGTGTGTGTGCGTGCGTGCATATGCGTGTGTGCGTATGCGTGCGTGTGTGTCTGTGTGTGTGTGCGTGTGTGCGTGTGCGTGTGTGTGCGTGTGTGTTTGTGTGCATGTGTGTGCGTGTGTGTGTGTGCATGCGTGCGTGCGTGTGTGTGTGCGTTTTTTTTCTCTAATTGTTGAGAGAAAGGGAGAGTTGGTTAAGAGAGAGAGAGATCTGTAAGAGAAAAAGGTAAAAGGCATTTTTATGCCTCCAGTGAGAGTCAAACCTTTAATCCTAAGCCAAACCCAAATGCAAGTTCAAATGCTTATCCATTAGGCCATTGGCTTATGCCTTACCTATATGTGCACATATTGACTAAGTTAGGTTGGTTTAGATTCAAATCTAAGCTTAAGCTCAACAATTTCCTTTCCAAATTTATTTAAATTAAAAATCTATTCTATTAAACTACTTAAAATTTTATTATTTCTCTAAATTTATTAATTTTTTTAATATTTTATGACTTTTAAATTTTTCTAAATTTTTTCCATTTTTTTGTATTTTCTACATTTCTTATTTTTTGTGTTTTTTCCTATTTTCCTATTTTTTGATATTTTTCCTAGATTTTTTTATTTTTTATGCTTTCTTATTTTTCTATTATTTTTATTTTTCTAAATTTCTTATTTTTGGATTTTCTTTTATTTTTCTATTTTTTTGTGTTTTTTTCTAATTTAAGACCCTTTATTTTATAAAATAAATAAATAAAATAAAATGAAAAGAGGGGGGCTAGGGTAGTGGTGGGCAAAAATTGGGCGTCTATAGTTATCCTTTTTTATGATAAAGTTTGAGTAAAAATTTATCATAAAGTCACCACAAAGACAAAAGAAACACTATTTTTACCCTAAGGATGGATTTTGTCCTAATAAGTACTACAGTTAGCTAGTCATCTTAAGCTCGGTCCACTAGGGATTTTGGTAAAGAGAGAGGTGGCGTTTTAAGATATGGCCAAGAGACTGAAAGAAGAAATGGCATCTGGTCATGCCCTTATGAGTTTACGAACCATGGTGAGACGGGCAAAGTACTCTTTGAGCTAGCTAAGGCCTTAAAAAGAATAAGAAAACTTGGTCGTACCCCTTAATGAGCTAATTAACCAAGGTGGACGAAGCGCTCTTTGAGTAGGCTAAGGCCTTAAAAAAATAAGGAAACTTGGTTGTACCCCAATGAGTTGACTAACTAAGTCGGGCGAAGCGCTCCTTGAGCTGACTAAGGCCATAAATTGAATGAAATGGGTAAGCGCTTTTAGAGCTAGCTAAGATCCTAAAAGAACGAGAAAACTTTGTTGTACCCATATGAGATGACTGACTGAGGTAAGCAAAGCACTCCTTAAGCTGGCTAAGACCTTAAAAGAGATGATGAAACTTGGGTTTGCCCTAATGAACTGACTAATCTCCTAAAGCTGGTTAAGGCCCTAAACTAAATGAAATGAGTAAGCGCTCTTAGAGCTAACTAAGACCCTAAAAGAGATGAGGAAACTTGGTCATGCCCCAATGAGTTAACTAACTAAGGTGGGCGAAGTGCTCCTAAAGCTGGCTAAGGCCTTAAACTAAATGAAATGGGTGAGTGCTCTCAGAGCTAACTAAGACCTTAAAAGATAGAGAAAACTTGGTCTTATCCCTATGAGCTAACTAACCAAGGCGGACGAAGTACTCCTAAAGCTGGCTAAGACCCTAAAAGATAGAGAAAACTTGGTCATATTCTTATGAGCTGACTAACTAAGGCGGACGAAGCACTCTTAAAGTTGGCTAAAACCCTAAAAGATAGAGAAAACTTAATCGTATTCTTATGAACTGACTAACTAAGGCGGGCGAAACGCTCCTAGAGTTGGCTAAGGCCTTAAATTGAATGAAATGGGTAAGACCCTAAAAGAGATCAGGAAACTTGGTCGTACCCAAATTAGTTGACTAACCAAGGCGGGTGAAGTGCTCCTAAAGCTGGCTAAGGCCCTAAACTGAATGAATTAAGGAAGTGCTTCTAGAGTTGGTTAAAACCCTAAAAGATAGAGAAAACTTGGTTGTGCTCCTATGAGCTAACTAACCAAGACGCGTGAAGCGCTCTTAGAGTTAGCTAAGGCCCTAAATTGAATGAAATGGGTAGGTGCTCCTAGAGTTGGCTAAGAGCCTAAAAGAAAGAGAAAACTTGGTTTTACCCCTGTAAGCTGACTAACCAAGGCGGACGATATGCTCCTAAAGTTAGTTAAGACCCTAAAAGATAAAAAAAACTCAGTTGTGCCCTTATAAGCTGACTGACCAAGGTAGGAGCATCACTTAGGGACTAGCAACCTTAACTTTTGGAATTGAATTGAGATAAACCCGGTAGTGCTCATTTAAGCTGACTGACCTAAGTAGGAGTGTCTCTGGGGGACTAGCAACCTTAACTTTGTGATCGATTTGAAGAACCTAGTTATGCCTCTCTAGGCCCACTAACTTAGGCAAAAGCGTCTCTTGGGGATAGCAACTGTGAGCTGGGATCAATCTGAAGAACTTGGTAGTGCTCTTCTAAGTTGACTATCCTAGGCGGAAGCGTCTCTCAGGGACTAGCAACCCTAAGTTGGGATCGATTTGAAGAACCTAGCAGTACTCTTCTAAGCTGACTATCCTAGGCGGGAGTGTCTTTCAGGGATTAGTAACCTTAACTTTTGGAATCAAACTAAAGAACCTAATCGTGTCTCTCTAGCTTCACTAACTTAGGCGGGAACGTACCCTAAGTGGTCTCTTAGGGACTAGTAACCCTAAGCTGGGATTGATCTAAAGAACTTAGTAGTACTTCTCTAAGCTAACTATCCTAGGTGAAATGGGTAAAACGGTCCTAATGCTGGCTAAAACTCTAAAAGGATATGAGAGAACTTGGTAAATAGAAGTGCCCTATGGGCTCACTAAAAGAATTTAGTGAATAAAAGAGCCCTATGGGCTTGCTTAAGAGAAAATGATGAAGGGAAGCACCTTATGGGCTCACTGAAAGAATAGAAGCTCCCTATGGGCTTGCTGAAAGAACTAAAGCGCCTTATGGGCTCGCTTGAAGGACATAAGTGCCCTATGAGCTTACTACGAACTGGGTGAAGGGAAGCACCTTATGGGCTTACTGAAAGAATAGAAGCTCCCTATGGGCTTGTTAAGAGAAATTGGTAAGGAAAAGTGCCCTATAGGTTTGCTTGAAGGACAAAAGTGTCCTTTGAACTTACTAAGAACTAGGTAAAGAGAAGCATCCTATAGGCTTATTAAGAGAAATTGGTAAGGAAAAGCACCCTATCGGCTTACTTGATGGACAGAAGTGTCCTATGAGTTTGCTAAGAATTAGATGAAGAGAAGTGCCCTATGGGCTTATTAAGAGAAATTAATAAGGAAAATCACCTTATGTGCTTACTACAAGGAATCGGTAAGGTGAGTATCCTATAGGCTTGCTAAAAAACCCTAAAGGAAATTGACGAAAGAGGGGTTGGTGCTTTGAAAGTTGGCTAAAACCCTAGAAAGACTGGATAGCGCCCTAAAGGGTGGCTAGAACCTTGAAAAGAATAAAAAGTGGGTCAGTGCTCTAAGAGCTGGCTTGAACCCTAAGAGAAATTGATGAAAGCGAGGATAGCACTTTGAAAGTTGACTAACACCCTAGAAAGAAAGACTAAATGGTGCCTTAAAGGTTAGCGATAATCTCAAAAATGAAATATGGGAAAGTGCCCTAAAGGATGGCTAGATCCTTGAAAATAAAAGAGGGGATAGCGCTCTAATAGCTGACTAGAACCCTAAAAAGAATAAAAAAGTGGGTTAGCACTCTAAGAGCTGGTTAGAATCCTAAAAAAATAAAAGAGTAGGTCAGTGCTCTAAAAGTTGGCTAGAACCCTAAGAATGAAAGACAGGTCAATGTTTTAAAGGTTGGCTAGAACCTTAAAAAAGAATAAAAGAATGGGTTAGTGCTCTAAGAGCTGACTAGAACCCTAAGAATGAAAGACAGGATAGCACTTTAGAGGCTAGTAGGATCCCTAAAAATAAAAGATGGGACAGCGCCCTAAAGGGTGGCTGAATCTCTAAAAACAATAGAAAAGGGGATGGCGCTCTAAGAGCTAGCTTGAATCCTAAAAAGAATAAAGGAGTGGGTCAACATTCTAAGAGCTAGCTAAAACCTAAGAATGAGAGATGGGACAGCACCCTAAAGGTTGACTAGAACCCTAAGAATAAAAGACAGGACAATGTCCTAAAGGCTGGCTGAATCCTAAAAAGAATAGAAAAGGGGACGGCGCTCTAAGAGCTAGCTTGAACCTTAAAGGAAGTTGATGAAGGATTGAATGAAGAAATAAAGTGAGGAAAGTGAGTTTTAAAAGACTACTTGACTTGAAAAAGTATTTATAAAGAGACTATTGAAAAAACCATTTGTGAAAAATACATTAGGGATAGGCCCCTTGATTTGAAAAAGAGTTAAAGGATATTAAAACTACAACAGGGAAGAATGATCTAGACTCCTAAGGTTAATTTTAAAAAATGTGACCAATTTGAAAAGGAAATGGAATGACATGAGTTGAAAGCTTAGATACTCAAGTCGACATGGATTGGACAAAAAACTCTTGACAAGCCTTTACTTTCTCTCTCTACTTTTTTTTCTCTTTTTTTCTTTTGTTCTTGAAAGTTTTGCCAACAGGTTTAAATTCTTATTTAAGAACTAAGCTTATAACCACTCTTATCCTTGGTAATCAAGTAGAGTTTCTCAATGCTCCTGACCTTAGGGTTTTCTCTTGAGGCTTTGTGATTTTAAAGCATTTCTTAAGGAAACAGTAAACCATGATTAGTTTAGTTGAGGAGTGCTTCCTTGCTAACTTTTAGTCTACATTTCGCTCTTGATTACAGTTTCAAAAATTACAATCCATTTTGTAGGTGATACACCTTAATCAATCTGTTAGATCTTTTTCGATTTAACATTATGAATTTAAGCTTTTGGTCTAAGGGTTTCAAAAAGGACTAATGACAAGGCCATTTTAGAAGAAACACTTTTTATTTATCCCGAGTGTATAAGTCAAGAACCTTAGGGGAAAATTAGAAATATGCTTGTCTTAGTTTCAAAAACAACTTTTATTAAAGATAGATTGTCTTTTAAGATTGGAAGAGCTTTTATTGTATAAGGGTGGTATTATGAGTGAGAAAACCTTATGTGGTCTTGGCATAGGTAAGAGAGGCTTTAGAGTAGGTATAGAGATTTTAGATTTATGGGCTTTAGAATATGGTTTTGTGTTTCTAGGGGCTTTTTGGGCTTAGATCCCTACTTTTTTATTCAGTTTTGTTGGTCGTACTAGGATGTGAAATATTTCTTAAGGCTTTCCGTCTTAAACTTAAGCCCAATTTTTTTGCCTCTTTACTTCTTTTTTTTTCTTTCTTTTTCAATTGCTTTGCCCCATTATCTCTTACTATTCTCTCTCTTCTTTTGGCCCTAAGAGTGATTGTCTCCATTATCGAGTTTTTTCTTTTTAAACCCTTCAAGGCCCTAAACCATAGGCTTAAGGTGCTTGAAAAGGAAATTAACTCTTCTTCATTTCAAAGAAAAATAATTTATTAGAAAGAAAAATCATTTTTGAATCAATGTTACTTAAACAAGTATAAACCAATCTTACCTTTATCTTCTAATCAATGACCCTAACCTTCGAATTACCCCATTGTAGGGTGGCTCTTGACAAGGTTTAAATTTGAAAATTCTACAAGTTAGTGCAATAAGGTTAACAAAGGATAATTGTGTTTAGGATTTGGAAATGAATGCCTAACTTCATTTTAATTTATGTATCACATTCAAAGTGGATCTCTTTTGAGGAAAGAGCCTAAGGTATCCTTACCCTTTGGTTACTCAACCCTCAAAGTGTTTTGGGTTAATGTGTGGAATATAGTTTGCCCCTTTTCATCCTAAACTTTTTTAGAAGTGAATTTCCAATTTATTAAAGAGGAGTCTACTTTTCATTTGGTCTACAGTAGAGATTGACTTTGCCCGTCAGTTTCTCAAATCATGCCCCAATATTTGACTTAACCTGAGTTCGAGGCTTTGGGTCATGTTTTGGCTTTGTTTATGATTAGGCTTAGCTTTCTAAATAGATTAAGGGTTTTGGCTTAGCTTGGTTACCTTTATGAGCTGAGGATTGTGTTTGGGTCAGTTGCCTTGATGGGCTGTGTTTTATGTTCAAATCTATTGCCTTAATGGGCCTTAGATTGGCATTTAGATTAAATAGGCTATGTGGCTTTTTATTTGGGTTGAATGGATAAATGGGCCTACAGTTAGTGTTTAGATCAAATGCTTAACCAAGTGACTTATGTTTGGGTAGATTACTTAAATAGGCCTAAGTTTGGTGTTTAGGTTGAATAGGCTAAAGGGCTAATGCTTGGGTTGATTGAGCTAAGGAGTTCGTGTTAGCTTCCTTAATAGGTCAAGGGGCTTTTTGTGGGTTGGAAGCTAAGTATTTGGGTTGGCTGTTTGAGTGAGCTAAAGGCTTAAACTTGTATTGACTCCTTGAACTCATAAGGATTTATAGCCATTAGCGCACTTTTCTTTTCAATTTTTGTCTCTTTTTCTAAGAGAGAGAAAGCTAAAGTTCTATTGCATAAAAGACAAGAAAAATTATTCACAAATAAGAGTAGTGATTTTTTAAGGTACTGTTTACAAGTCTATGAATTTTATTTACATTTCCTAAATGAGAAGGAATAGTGATTAGATAAATGTTTATTGAAGGACTATTTACAAAAACAAGAATGTTAAAGGATGAAGAACAATGAACTAAATAGCACTTCATTATTTTGAAAAAGATTAGAATACAAAAACAAAGGCAAAGATCCTAACATTTATTCTGAAACTTTTATCCTAGGCTATTTAGATGTGAATTGGAAGAAACCTTACATTAAGTCTTGTATACGAGCCTTAAGGTCCTCCATTATCTCATAAGTATCCCCAATGACTTGTGCTAGAAGGGACCTTAAGGCCCGATTATGAGCTTCAAAACGTTCGAGCTTTTCCTTTAAGTAAGTGATCTCATCTCTCAACATTGGCTTACGAATCCTAGATATGTCTAGTACCCTACCATTCCCTTGGTTATTTGCTTGGTTGTTTGCCATTCTAAGTCTACATAATTTTGAACAAGAATCATTCATCAATGCAACAAAAGAAAGCACGTAGAAATATGCAGATGTTAGGATCATTTGGGTTAATACATTAGTCCCTCAAGTTGTAACCCTACTATTATTTTCATAAACTTGATTGCATTAAAACTCTTGAACAATTAGTAAGGTTGCAATTCTTAAGGACAATGTATTAACTCAAGCTTAAAGGGGAGTAGATGCAATTAGGGTGGGTTCTATAAAGTCCTTAAACTCTATGACCTCACTTGTTTTTTTAGAAAACACTTTCATTAGTCATATTAAGCTTAAGTGGTGTGGCCTAATCAACCCCGAACAGTGACTACACTACAACGCTCGAAGTCTACACAATAGCTGTCCTAGGGTCCTAAGACGGCCTTGGTTTGATCGCATCTACCCTATATCTTTGATGCAACATGAACCCCCTATGTCCCAATGTATGTGATATGCAAAACATGATAACCAAAACAAAATATATACATGAAGTCAATAAAAAATAAATATAAAAATAAACAAATAACTAAATAACATAGGTATTTTGAAAAGCAATTTTAATTTTGGAATGTTTTAAAGTAGCTGGCCTTCTTTACATCCTTAGTAGAGTCACCAAGCTGTCGAGCCTAGTTTTTTCCTCTCGATTTTTTGTAAATTAATTTTCTCTAAACCAACTATTATTAAACCCTACTCGTTTAGTACTAATCCTCGAATAGAGTTTAAAGAAAACCGATTTTTATTTTGAAAATGTATTGGAGTCACCACCCGATCGAAGTCAGGAAAAAAGAGTTAAGTTATAACCAATCTAACTACTGGTTTATTGATCAAACCAATTTTATAAAAAAGCGGTTCTAAAAACTAGAGATCTGGATCCAATGGCTATCCTATTAAACCTTAAATAGGTACTACTTTTTAACTTTCAAATCTTAAATTTTCTTTTCAATAATACCCATTTTCAATTTCTAAATGACTTATCATATTGCATGTAACTTAATTTAATTAATTCACACAAATATTTACAAAGATGGAAAAAATAAAAGTTTCCATATTTTAAGTCGCCTCATACTTATATACGAGTGGTTATGTACCCGCTATTTTGGATCAAATTTCTATAGTTTAATTTACGAAAACTTTAGAAGGTGGCATTGATTTTAGTTCAAAAAAGTCAACTTTACATTTTATTTAAAGAAATTTTCTAAAGGGCCCTAAATTAATATTTGTGGAAAGTTTTAGAAATGTCCTAATTTGGGAGTGGTCCACTTATTTTTATTTATTTTTGGAAAACTCGAGTTTTCCTAAGTATTAAAAACAATTTATATTCACTAACCTAACTATTTATTTTTATTTTTATTATATTATCTTATTTATTTATTACTTATTCTATTTTATCTATTTCTAAAATAGATAAATAAAATACATTACTTTTTTATCTTTTTTCTTCTTCTTTTTTTTTTTGTTTTCCTTCTCTCTTTTCTTTTCTTTTTCTTCTATTTTCTCTCTCCTTTTTTTTATTTCTATAATTACAAATTACCATAATAAACAACGACAAGAAAAATAAAATAACGTAAGACACTATAAAAGAAAATGGGTCGAAATAAGCAAGGTCGGACCAGGGGCTTGCAAGCATATGGTTCAAATTGGGGGGCTCTAGATTGGGTTTGAGTCAATTGAGTCGGGTCGAATTTAGGTCAAGTCTAGCAACTAGAATGACGTATCGAAGGCTATATTGGGGTGTATTTTGAGCGAGTGAAGGTAGTTTTGTGAGTTTCTTATTGGACTTAGGGAGTCTAATAGTGGTCCCGCGATTAACAAAAGCCGTTTGGACGGTGATTGGAGCTTTGAGGCTAGCAGTAGCTAAGGCATGTCGTAGTGATGGTGTTTCAATTGGAAGGGGCTACATATAGGGGTTTTACTTAAGTGAGGAGGCATCGGTTTTAGTGTTTAATGGTGTGTTCAAATGCTTAAGATGTTAAATTAGTTGGGTGGCCATGAGACAATGGTGCGGTAGTGTGAGATCCGTAGATCATAGTAGTTATTGATAGTAGCTTGGGGTTATGTGTGGTTTAAGAGACTGAGCTGGGTGCAAAAGAGAGAGAGTTAGGGTGAGAGAGAGAGTCCATGTGTGTTTGTGTCTTTAGAGTGAGTTAGTGTAAGGGAGGGAGATTAAAGCCAATGAGAGTGAGAGAGAGAATTATTATTGAATGTGTTACTATGTTTGTAGACAGTAGACCCCCTTTGCGTACGTATGTGTTTGGCTAGTGAGGGTTCTAAATTTCTTTTTTTTTTCCTATTTTCCTATTTTTTGATATTTTCCCTAGATTTCATATTTTTTTGCACTTTTTCCTATTTTTTATTTTTTGTATTTTTCTAAATTTCTTATCTTTTTGGATTTTCTTTTCTTTTTCTATTTTTTTCCTAATTTATGATCCCTTATCCTATAAAATAAATAAATAAATAAATAAAATTGGGTGTATACAGGGAAAAGAAATGGTGGTCTTCGAGAGAATTAATAGAGCCTCTAGATCTTTAAAGTTGATTCACAAGTACCCTAAAATAGTAGTTTTACATAGTAAGATGATTAGGTCAGACCATGTTACTTGGTTATGGTTACATGACATGATAGTTAGAAGAGTCTTCAAGTTTGAGTCCATATGGTTATGTTTGAGGAGTACAGTAGGGTAATCAATGATGCTAGGAAGGAGATTCCACCAAATGGCCATCCATATCCCATTTACTTCAAAGCGATACAGAGCAAGATTAAGAGATTTGAGTCATAAATTTATCTCAAATAATAAGATTGAAATTAGAAAGATTCAAGTAAAAATCTCAAAAAAAAAAAAAACTAGCAAATAGGAGGTTACATGGACAAGTTAAAGGCTAATTTGATTGAAAATTTGGAGATGTTTTGGAAGAGAGAAGAATTACACTAGTAGCAAAGGTTTGGGATCACATGGCAAAGGAAGGAGATAGAAATACTAAGCTTTTCCATCAATCAACCTTAATGCACATGCATAGGAACAAAATTGCTGAGATAGAAAAATGAGGATGATTTGTGGATTGAGGAAGAAGATGATATTATGAGGTATTTTGGAAGCTTCTATGATAACTTGTTTAGAGTAAGTAGCCTAAGATATTGGGAAACAATAATGTAATTAGTTCCTACAATTGTTAAAGATGAAATGAATATAGACTTAGTTAATTAGTAAAAGAAATAAAATATGCAGTTTTCCAGCTTATTGTACTAAAAGCCCTGAGCCTAGATAGATATTTTGGACTCTTCTTTCATCGTTACTAGTATGTTATTGGTGATAGTAAAGTAAGCTTTCCAAACTTTCTTTTCATCAAGTATTCTTCCTCCTTTCTTAATAATACCTAACATTGTTCCCATTCCTAAGTTAGTTAGTCCTCAAGAGTTAGGTCATTTTTAACCCATTAAATTTTTTTATTTTTTGTGGCCAGCTTTCACCCCATTAGTTGATGTAACTTCAATTTCAAAATTATTAACTAGAGTTTTGATAAATTGGCTAAAGTCTTACCTTTCATAACTTGGTGTCTGAGCCCTAAAGTGCTTTTTATGAAGGGGGTTTATTCATGATAATACTATCATAGCACATGAAACTTTTCACTTTCTGAAAACCAAATAGATGAAAATAAGAACCTATTGTGCTATCAAATCAAACATGAACAAGGCTTATGATATGGTAGAGTAGGATTTTCTTATGGCTATTTTAGATAAACTCTGATTCTATGAGGTTTAGGTTAGATGGGTAATGGAATGAGTGCCCTTAGTTTTTTTTTTTTTTTTTTAAATACAGTATGTAGATTAATGGGAAAGAGGCATGTAAAATTAAGCCTTTTAAGGGTACTAGATTGGTGATCCTTCATAGGTATTTGATTATATATATTTATTGATGAGCTTTCATAGTACTTGTGATTTTGGTTCATTTTTGAAGAAATTAATTCTTAAATGAGTAAATATATGATCTTAGAGTTTTGAAGAGTTATTTGATTGAAAAGGATAAATTTAGATCAATTTTTACTCGATTTGGAGTAAATTGAAGAACTTATGGGCTTTAGAAGTCAGATACAATCATTAGACATGACCATGTTAAAAATGAGTTCACTTTTGGAGGATTTGAAGAATTATTGCCAAAGGGAACATTGGGTCTAAATATATCCATGTCTAAGGGTTATGTTAATTTCAAAAATTTTGAAAGAAAAGGTAGACAGGCCAAACATAGGCATTAAACATGACCATTGCTGAGGGTCGAGTTGTCACTAATCCCTCTTCTGTTTTAGTTGTGATTTGAAGCTTGATAGACATGACTCAAAACACAAGCATGTTTAGAGGTCATATCATCATTAAAACTAAGGTTTTAGCTAAATATTATATATATATATATAAAAGAGAGGATCTTAGATCACAACTTTTTCAACCAAAAAGGAGGATTATAGGGCTTGAGAAGACCAAGAAAAGAAATGTTTCTACTTTAGATTAGGAGATCAAAGATTCATCAAAGGGGTTCATCATGTTTTCATACACTTTGTTGTAAGATTTTGTATTATCATAACTAAAACTTAAGTTTTTAGTGTCCAGACTTATAAAATCCAGAATTCTCATGTGACCTGCTCTTTATTACATTGTTTCAAAGAAATTTTTAATTTCTTGATTCGATTATGCATGCTTGAATTGTTTTATTCATATTTTTAGAATGTCAAATTTAATATTATACATGAAGATTGAAAAATATGATATGTAATTAGACATAGCATAGTTGAAGAGATTTTTATGCATAGGTAGAGATAAAGTATATGATTCTTTTAGAAACTTATCAACTTTTTGTGAGAATTCATCGTTCTTTAATGCAATCTTAAAATATGCTATTCTAAGAAGAGATTCCAATAAGTATTTGAGAGTTAAGGTTGGTACACTTAATATTAACATTATTTGAGAATTCTCTTGGTCAATGAAATTAAAGATGGACTCAAATGATTTTTGTTTATGTCATATGATGTATTCTAGGGGAAGTAATGTCTACATTCGTATTTTGCCTACTTAAAGTTAGTGCTTTAATCAACTTGCTTTCTTAATTTTGCTTGAGTCTCTTAATTAGCTTTAATTAATTAGTTTTAGGATTTTAATTCAATTTCACTCTTTGAATTTTTCACTTAGATTTTAGGGTCAAAGTTTGTATTAGAGCTCATAATCTCTAAGGGACACTTATTGGACTCAATTCTACTTAACTATAATTTGGTAGGCGCACTTTTCTAATATCAATCCTTTATCACCTTATATTTTCATCTTAGTAGTGAATGCTCTTTCAAGGAGCATTAAGAAGCAAGAAAAGGAAAATAAGCTAAAGGGTATGAAAATGAGACAATCTTACTCTACCTTGTCATGCTTATTATTTAGTGATGACTCATTATTTTTTTAGAAGAAAATGTATAGTTGTTGAATGAGATTATCCAAGACTATTGTAGAGCTTTATGCCATATAGAAAATTATTAAAAATCCTCACTCTTTTTTATCAAAATACATCTCATGAGTTGGTTATGGAGATTAATGAAGCTTTATAAGTATTGGTTGCAACTAATTAAGGTTAGTATCTTGGCTTACCTACTTTATAAAGTAGGAATAAATTAGAAGTTTTGATATTTGTTAAAGACAAAATAAAAACAAAACTAAAGAGTTGGAAGAGATGTCTTTTATTAATGATAGGAAAGGATATATTGATAAAGGCAATAGCAAGCTCAATTCCAAACTATTCTAAAAGTTGTTTTAAGTTCTTAGAAAAATAATGTAGAGAAGTAAATTTATTGATTGCTTAATGTTGGTAAAGGAAAGTGAACAAGGAAAGGAAGGTGCATTGGCGAAGCTAGGATAAAATGACTCTTTTAAAGAACTTAAGTGGTTTGTGTTTTAAAGACCTAAGGACCTTTATTCTACTCTCTTAACCAATCTTATGTAGAGAGTGCATTCAAATGAAAATGTCTTTTAGGTTCTTATCCTAAAGGGTCTTTATTTCCATAACTCTCCTTTTCTATAGGCATCTAGGGAATTTAAGGATTCTTAGGGTTAGGTGGGCATTCTTCATGGTAAAAAGCAATCATTGAAAGGTTCTATATGGTAGGTAGGAAATGGAGCCTCCATCAGGGTAGGTTTAGATTGTTAGATACTAGGGTTGTAAGGTTGTTGTCATGCCCTAAAAGCTGTTAAGTCATAATAGTTCACTGTATATATCAATTTTATGCTAGAAACTGTCCCCTCAATCATTGGCATAACCTTGATATACATAAGGTTCATAAGATAAATTGCTTTGAAGTATTTATGGTTCCATAAATATGCTAATATTTATATAAATAACAAACTTATATTTATAATAAGACTAGGTAGAAAATATATAGTATGTGTCATAACTTAAAAGTAGGAATCCTGCTGATAGATTAGGAGATATAACCAATCCTAAGAAACCAAAAATTTCCAAAATACAGTTCAACATCAGTTTCTTCTCACTCAAACCGTAGTTATACCCTTCACATTGGTAATGATTATCGCGTAGCATGTTTAATCAAAACTTGTAAGCAAATTTATAGGAAAGTGAGCAACCATAGCTTAATAAGGGGCATAAGGCAAAAAACATATACAAGTTAAGTAAAATAACCAAGTTATTAATCAATTATTACTTATAATGCATGAACAAGCAATGTACCATCCGTACAATGTTATCCAATTCGTCATGAAGTTAGAGAAATTGCATTCGCTCTAACCCAAGTTGAAGAGTTGCAATATGATGGCCTCAATGCTAATTATAAAGGCCATGATGCTTTCTCACAACCAATTATGAGCTTGTACGATGGAGACCCTTGCCCATCTTGCGGAAACCTTTGAACTAACATCTCTAGCCTTGTTTCAACTGCCTCTCCTATCACTTAATTTGATTAAGGTTAAAGAAAGGTTAGCACACTACACCTTGTTAAAGGGGTGAGAATTTAGCTAGAGAAAAACCTAATTATTCTCTAGTGTGATGCACTACATGTCCTTTTAAAGTTTTAATTTGTATTTATATTAGTTCGGTTTAAGGTAATCAATCAATCCTTAACATGCCAAACAAAGTTAAGCAACACAACAGAACATGTAGCTTAACTTCCACCCAGCACTTTAGCGACCAAGCATAGGCATAGCATGCATACGAACAACTACTTACAACCACAAGCGAGTGTATACTTTAGTCTTTACAAATCCTACTAGTATAGATACTCACTTGAGTAAGTCGATAGCATCAAACTCTCAATTATGTAGAAATCCCATGTACATCAAAACCTAAATTTAGTTTTCGTAAGATTCACAAAAACATTAGGGTTCTATCTAGTTTTCAAATTATTGTACAATAGTAGAAATATTATTATATAGTTATTTTAATAAAGATATATATGTATATACATATATATAAACTTGCATTTATTATACACTTTAGGTTATATATTTTATTCTTTATATCCTTACCCCGTTATAACTTATCTAACATAGATACATACATACATACATACATACATACATACATATAATTATATACCTAAAGTATATTATATATATTATGAGCTTTATATACTTACCTTATATTGTTTAGTATATTTACATACATTATTATATTTCACTATGTGGTTTATATTAAATTGCATAGTATTAATAGATATACATAGTTATATTATTACCTATAATATATCATTTTGATTGTATGCATAGAAGTTATTGGTTAAATTATGTTTCGATTATGGAAAGGTAGTCATAGGATGATAATTTGAAAATATCATAGAAAATACCTATTTTATTACCTAAAGTTATCCATTCTTAATAAAATTAGTCTTGTGGAGTTCGTATAAACTCAACAATACGTATTATGAGTTTCGTTTAAAAAGATAATTTTTAAAGGATACTTTTAATTCCATATTCATATAAATCCATATAGTAAGTAACATTACATTTATATAATATTATTTACATAAAATATATTTTTACATAATTTCCTAATAAAATATGATAAAAAAAACATATATTACTCATCCTTAGCAAGTTTATATCATGATATAAGTTCATAAGATCATCAAATTTATTGAAACACACTGCACATCAAATTTGATCAAATGATAATAACTCCAAAACAATGATTATTTGACATATCTTTAATCTAGTATCAATATAAATAGGTCTTGAATAATAATTTAGGCTTTCTAGGAAAATTCACAATAAATAGAAAAGATGGTCAAATAATTATATGAAAATTCTTATAAACTTAAAAAATATATGGAATTAAATCAACAATTTTTTTTATGTAGTCGAGATTATCACCTAAATATGTGAAATTACATTTTTACCCTTAAATTAATATTAATTAATTAAATAATTTCATTTACATATATAATAATTTCTAGAATGTCCAGATCTTATCATAAGTGTCTTGAAATCATTAAAGACCATTTTCATCAATTATTTTTATAAAAATAAATTTCTTTCAAAAAATTCCAATTTTAACATTTTTTTAGTTCAAAAATATAATAAATATTAAGCATGTATATAATTGAAAACATGCTATATATGATTAAACTATACCTAATAAGCATCTTGTAGTAAATTTTTTGGCTTAAAACAATAAAAAATCATTTTTTAATTAAAAATTCATTTGAACTGAGCAAGTTCTTAAGGGCATATATGAAATATTTCAAATTTTACTAAAATAAACTTACTACGTGAAAGTATACTGAAAATGACTTAGAATAATTTTTCTTATGATTTTTCTCGTAGGTTTAATATTTTTAGAAAATAATAGAATAACTAGGTAGAAAATTGGACCTACTATTCACTAGGGCTCTAGTAGTCCTTAGTCTGTGAGGGGTCATCAGTAGAGATGGGCAATGGCTACTCTACTAAGGGCCAAGCAGTTGCAAACAACAAGTGGTGGTTTGGTACTAGAACTCGCTTAGGTCAATGCCTTGCTCTATTTTCCTAATTATTTTTCCTAATTCCTATAAATTTTGGTAAAGTCTCCTAAGTTCTTTTATTGTCCAAAGTTAAATTATGATGCCCTTAAGGGTTTTCATAGCAAGCATAGGTCGGCTCTTCCTTAGATGATTAACCTTACTTTATTATTTATGTTTATATTGTCATTATTAATTTCATTTATTAATATGATAATTTATATATTTGATATCATATAGTGACTAATTTATCCATTGGTTATATTTTACCCATGTTATTAATTTATAGAATATATTTTCCATTTAGTTTTTAGGATTTATCATTTAACTTTCACATTTTTAAGGGTTTCAAGTTAATTTCAAGGTATATTTTTAAGTATAAACATATATTATTTATATTATATTATTCACTTTATAACTTAAATAATTGATCTATATGTCTCATTGTATAGCAAGGCTTAAATTTAAGAGTTTTGACAAGTTTTATACAATATTGGATAATTATATTTTTAAGGCTAAAATTAAGATTTATTAAATTATTTTCAAAATCTAACTTTATTCTGTTACTTTTACTAAGTTTTGCGGCCTTATCGTAAAGTTTGGACTTAATAAGAGAAATTTTCTTAAAAGCCTTAAATTTAGTTGCGATCGCCTTCAATGCAATTTTAGGAGATTATAGTTGTGTAAACCAAGGTTTTGAACCCAACAATACAATCAAACTCTTAAAGTGGAAGATTTAATTAAGGAGAGGTCAAGATTATGAGATATGCAGAAACTCAACTTGCTTTTTGGTCAACAAACAATCCAACAATTGAAGAGATTCCACTATCTCAAAATTGATGAGCGTTAGGCTTATATGGCTTAGAGTGGGATAATGCATGGTAAAATGTTATTATAATTATATTAGATGCAATTCAATTTTAGTACATTTGAGTGTTTACTCCTTCCATCTAGTTGAGAAATCGCTATGGAAACAGGTAAGGCACTATCCTTGTCTCCCCAAAATTAGACATTTTATTTAGTGAGCCTTAAGCAATGTTGTAGGTATACATTTAATCTGTTTAGGAAACATATAGGGGCTCTATTAAAGTGCAATTTTTTGTATTGAAGATGAATCTATTGAACACTTTGTTCCTATGTTACTTATGGACAAAACTAGTTTGGTATACAATCTTGGGCATAAAAATTGAAATTAGGAAGGTAACATCACTAGATAGATGGCTAAAATTGTCTAAAGGGAGTATGTAGTAGAAAGGAAGAGTTGAGCCTTTTCTTTTTAATCCAAGTTGTGTACTGTTTTATAGTGCATTTAGAAAGTGAGATATGGTTGGGTTTTTGGTTTAAAGCAAATTGACGTATGGTAGACGCTAAACGATTACATCATGTGAAAAAGTTTTAGAGGAGATTGATAAATTGGTGAATGGAAAAGATTTGGTGGATGAATAGAAACTTGAATTGGTGGAAAGGAGGAGCATGGAAGGAGTAAGCATTTTAGATAAGAGCGGACTATTAGGTAGGATGGAATAGGTAAAAGTGTGCCAATGCTTTACTATGAATTCATGTTTGTCAATCTGTAGATGGTTTTTCAAGCATGCTAAAACAGATTATTTAGGATGAAGCAATGTTAAGCCAAAGTGGATTTCCCCATTAGCCTTCTATATCAAAATAAACTTTGATGGTGTATTTGATTCTTGTTCTAAGTCTATTACTATGGGTGTTATCGTTAGGAATGTTTTGGGAGAAGTAGAGGAGTGATCAATAAATGTATAGCAAGGTCACCCATTGAAGCTGAAGCAATCACTTGTCTTGATGCTATTAGACTGACAAAAGAGAAAGGATAAATAGATGTTTTCTTTGAAATAGATAGCTCATTTCTTCATTGCCATCATAAATTAAGAGGATCTACCATGGTATAATTTTACTTATGAGTTAGATATTAAAGTTTCATTAGATTTTTCTTATTTTTAGGAGAATTACAATGGAATGGATCAATATTTAAGGATAAATTTAACTAAGGGATTAATGTCTTGAAAAGTTCAAATAAGAGATCAATATTTCTAAAAGTGATTAGAACAAGGGATTTATGATAGTCAATTTATAAAATTGTTTGAACTACTATGTGAAACGGTGATCTTTTATGTAAAAGATTAGTACATTTGAATTTGATCAATCACCAAGCAAATCAAATAGTACATTAGATTGCAAAACATACAAGAAAGGAGAGGTGTCCATTAGATTAGGTTTAAAATCCACCATCTCCACTAAAATTTATACTTGCAAATGATTCTCGTTTTGGCCGTAGTTTATCTTATGAATGTATTAATCTTATTAATATACTTAAGAAGCTTCATTTATGAATGAATTATTTTTCTAGCCAAAATAAAAGAAATCTTCAGTTTTTTTTTTGGGGTAAAGAAAAATAAATTCATATGTTATTTTTCTTTCTTACTACTTAAAACCTTGAGCATAGGGTTTAATAGTGGGGTTTTTTTATGATTTAAGAGGGGATCATAAAAATAAGGTTATAGTAGCTTATTGGTATAAATATTGGTTTTTAATGGGATAGATCGGGCTCACTTCTCCTTTCTCTTAATAGTCATAATATAATAGTTGGCAAACAAGGGAAAAAAAATGGATAAGAGAAAGCATTACCATATTATATTAGTTAGATAGTTAGTAAATTATTAATCAATATTATGAAAAATCTCTTATTGTAAATTTAAGAAATCAAAATTCAAAGAAAGTTCTCTCTCCCTCTAATCTCTTTTGGAGATTGCCTTACCTAGTATAGAGGTTTTTCAACAATTTTCGAATACCTAATTTCAAAATCTTAACAAATGAGAGGGAAAAAAAAAACAAGGAACTATTGCATATTTGTCCTGAAAGTTTATACCCATAACTATTGGATTTTGGGTTCGGGTTCATTTAGATATCAATATCCAGCCCATGACGTCGAAGCGACATATCCGGGAGGCCCTTTTTCTTAATATTTTCCTTCTTGTATCGTGACAGTCATCTTTATTATTCAGCGTACATAGATCAATTTAATAGGGCTATGACAGGGTCACTTATTCAAATCTCAATCTAATGTGAAATCCAATCTTGTCGAGAGATGCTTTGTTCGGATCTGCGTCATGAATGATGATGCTTCCAAAGTAGTCTAATCTATTAGCTATTCGCTTTATATACATAAAATAAATATAAATGTATACTATATTATATTATATCATATATATTATATTACTATCATTCTTAATGTTATTAAATACGACACCTAATCGAGGTGTAATTTATTAATTTTATCACCCCATCTCTAACTTGTAATTTTTTATCACTTATAAAGGTAGTAAATTTGGTATGTAGAAATTTAATAGACATAATATTTAACAAATTCAAATTTTATGTATAAAATTTGATAAATAAAAGTTTAGCTGGATATAATATTTAGCAATTTCATATTTCATATATCATATTGAGAAAATGCAATATTTAGATGGCGATTGTGATATTTTTTTTTCTTTTATCTTAATTAATTCACTTCTTTAGTGTAGTAGGTATCTTTCTTATCATTTAAATTTTATAATTTACAAAATAGTTCACAGCAATCATGATTATTTCCATAAGCCCGACGTTAAGATGACATGTTTCTAACTTAAGAAAATTAAAGCTGATTTTATGACATTGCCAAGAGAAAAATGGTTTCATCATTTTAAATTCTAAAAATTAAAAACTTAACTATATCTTAACATTGGCCAATTGATACTTTTACATAAATACGAGCTAATTGCTTCAGCTCAATTGCTTATTTCTACGTGTATTATCTTTAATTGTACATTAAATACAAAATAATGTACTTCTAGTTATGTATATTACATATTCTAATTTTCTAAGTGCATAGATTTTTTATAGGAAGAAATCTTCCATAAATCATATTTACTATATGAATAACTACTAAAAATCACATTTCTCATTCTCTATCCATTCTGCAAAATAGCAGAACAATAAATCGTGAAATCTAAGACAAATTTTGTTTTAAATGGTATACAAATGCATCATAGGACATTTGGACTTTCCAAGGGTGGTAAATATTAATATGAATTGTATAAGTTAGACAAAAAATGAAAGAAAGGAATCATTTATATGTGTATATTCTTATAGTTTTGTAGGGAGAAAAGCTATTTTTTCCTTTAAATGTAATGCCCTGGAACTTCGAACATTATAACCTGCTATATATACCTAATCTCTACTGATATATTAGGCGTTTGCAAACTTGCAACTTGTTTAAGATACACAAAATAATTACATAAAGTCTACCAACTTAAAATTTAATATCCTCAAATCTAAATAAGAGTGGAATATCGACCATCCAATCTCTACATACAATAATAGTAAATGAAACCAATTGTCATGAGTAATGAACCTAAACATGATATAACCTAAAGTCTCATAACTCTAATAAGTGATAGCTTAATGAACATCAATTATAGGAATCATAGATGGCTATAAACAATTAACATAATCTCCAAATATTTATAAAACAGAACAATAACATATAATCTTTAGTAGTTCACTCCTAGTATTTAAACTACACTGTCTTTGCCCATCACTATAATAATAAAGGTCACTCTCCTTATCATAGTATAGATAATCAAAACTTGTACTATAGAATAACTACCATAAACCTCATACCTAGAACTTGCAACTAAAAGACAACAATTCTGCCGAAGGGTAAGCTAATGCCCAGTACATAATACCATACACATGCACGTGAACAGACAAGTAACAGCCAAGCACACATGCGTAATCATAATAAATGCATCAAATAACCATTTTTAGTCTTTGTTATTTAAGTCTACAAGCAGTAAAGTCTCAATGTCTTGAGACTTAAGATTATTCATAACCCTTATACACATAAATTAGATAATACATAGGTATTAGTGTTAGGTCTTTCCCAAACACCCAAGTGTCTGATAACCATTTTAGATCTACTTGTATCCTTTCAGTACGAGACTCTACTCAAAACAACTTCGTGCAAAGATCACTAAGTGCCTCATTAATATTGTTAGACTCGACCAATGGGTGGTCAAAGCTAAGCATAAGCAACACATTCAATTTAAGTCCAAGTTCAGTTTAAATTTCTATTTGGTGGTCCTGTATAAGATATCAAGAGGGATGAGGGGGGGCGGGGAATTTTGAATTGATATCTTTAACTTTTTGAAACTGTTTTGATATAAAATAAAATTTATCCCTCTTAATAACTTATAATGGTGAAGGGTAATAATTTAATAATCCAACACACAACAATTAATAAAGTAAATTAAAAGAGTAGGGAAGGAGAATATCAGGTAGAGATTTTATAAAGTTTTGGCTTTCGAGTTACTGCTCTTTTCTAACTCTACTGTTGGGGACCCGATCTACTTCATCAGTGTCGTTCCACTTAATCCACTAAAATAAATCACAAACAGATTACAAGCATTTATCACAATGAATTTACAACACTCTACTTTGCCTATCTAGCCTCTCAACAATTTAGGTTAATACAAATCTATAGAGTATAAATGTACTTGTCTCAATACTCAAACAATAAATAATAATTACAAATTACAAGTGAGAACAAAAGTATAAATTTCAATTAGTTTTGTACAAGAGAAAAATGATGAATGCTGAATAATTTACTTTGGTGGAACATTCTAAAGAAGTATTTAAAAACTTTTTGTAACTTTTCAAAAGGTATAATCTAATCACGATTTTTTTTTTTGTGCAACGAAATTTTTTTTTTCCAGAGTTATTTCTCTTGATGCTTTGAATCCTTTCTCTTTTTATATTGAGATTTTCTAATGACTAAAAACTGAAGATTATCTTTCACTTTCGTAATTATCTAACCATTAGTTATTTAAGATAAATCCTTAGATATTTTGAGAAGATCTTGGTAATTTGAAATTCAAAAACAACTTTCCTTGTCTTGTATAAATTAGATATATATCAATCCATAACCACCAGATAAGCTTCTACCTTGAATTTAAAAGGAACTACTCCACTTCCAGATAAGCCTCATGTTCAAGAATTTGAAACTCTGTAAAATCCGAATCAACTTTATCTTTATCCATTCTTGTGCATATCTTAATTTATTCAAGTATATTTTCTCTTGAATAAAATTCCCATGGATCTTAATTCCATCTTGAGTGAAATTAAATGTATTTTCCTAATACGCTCAATCTAATAGAGCTAAGCCTTGAATAATTCAAATTTGATTTAAAGCTATTTTCAACATTGTACTTCTAGACTTACTTTCTGAACAACCTTCTAGAAAATATCAGCCTTTTGTTTTTGAAGTTTCTAAATAAACTTCAGAAATGTTGTACCAATTATTTTTATAAAAGCTTCTGAAATACTTTGTAAAGATTTTCTAAACTGGTCTATTTTCAATCAATTCAAAGCTTTTAAATGCAACTTAATTTTGTGAAATTTCTAAAAATCCTTCTATAAGCCTGCACTTTTAAAGATTCATTAGCTTTTAATCATTTTGTTATCATTAAAATGTATGAGAGATATTTAACACTAACCTAGCACACATACACACAACCAATAATCATGTATCCTATACCTAACTTTATAGTGGTGCTTAATACGTACCTGCTATTTGACAACCTAGTCTAACATAAAATAAGTAACTCAGCCTCTATACTCGAACAAAAAGCTACTACTCAAACCTTATACCCTAACCCTTCAATTAGGCCACAAGTTTCTACTAATAGTCTCGAATCATTCCTTAGGAAAATAGAGCCGATCATTGTTTTAATTCAAAAAACTTGTTTAGCAACATGTTTGGAAGGTTTTAGAACAAGTTAAAAAAAAAAAAAGAGAGAGAAAGGCTTTAAGGAGCGAAATTGAAACATATTGTACACTGTTGTAGACAAAGCATCCAGATGCTAGAGGGTCAGGTATCTAGATGCCATGCAAAGAACCCAAGATTTGGCCTTAGCATCCAAACGTTAGCCACAAAGATGTTCGGACACCAACTACAGTCTGTAGTTTTCTATAAACTATGGTTTGTGACTCCTCCCCTTTCTTAAACCCTCTTTAAACCCAATTGCTTAAATTTGATTCCTAGGTCTTTTCCCACTCTCATATACACCTCTAAACACTACTCAACACCCTTCAAATGCCTACAATAGAAATCACAACCTAAATCTCAAGTAACCCTCATAATCTATTCAACACAATAGGAACGAAACTTTGAACGAATTAAGGATTCCAAGATGACTTATCCACTATTTCTTAATGCAATAACACTCCAACTAGTGATTTTTACACTTCACCTTTGTAAATACATGATTTTCTTAAGTTTCCTTTTCTTTATCAAGAGAAAAACAAATTTCTACAAGGGATAAGTGGTAACTTACTTAGTTTTGTTGATCTCCTTACAAAAACTTAAGTTTTGATTCAATTTGCACTCCCTAACTCCTTGAATTCAATCCCAAAAGGCTTTCTTGAGAGTTCTCTTTTGAGTTTTCTAATGTGACACATAAAAGAATTGTATCCTTAGTTATGGAATAGTAAGGAAGCAAAAAACATAGAGGCAAAGATATAGGTTTGAACTTTTGCTTGGACAAGTTTGTTTTTTATACTTAAAGTCTATTTATATGTCATATTGATGTTTGTAAATTAACAAACCCATTATTTCCTTTAATTCCATTAATTACTTTATTTACTTGACTTGGGTCTTCCAGCTTTTCCCCTTTCAACAAAACTTTTGTCCTCGAAAGTTTACAAACCTAAATCCTAAAACAACTTTGAATACTTTCTCTTGATTTATTCCCCAAGCCCCCATTTAATTTTAGTTCCCTTACACTCTAAGTGCACCAACTTCACTTTACTTTACATCTTTCATCATGGTTGGCTACCTCTCTAATCATTATTAACCCTTTCTCAACATTCATTGTCATGTCACACTAACTTTTTGGTCACAACAGTTCTTTGTGCAACTCTATGATTCTAAGGTAAGAGTGTTGACTTCTCAAATTTACTTCACTCCTAATAGTTCTCATATTGTCCCACATTTATTGCTACCACACCTTGCTCAACAACTCCTCATTTCTTTCACTTATCCCCAGCTCATTATTAGATTGTAAGAGAAAGTCTTACCATCACCATTAATATTATTTTTATTCTTTCTGATTGGTTGAGCCATATTAATTAACTATTTCCTTTATAAATCTTAGCGTAGTTGGCTCATCTATTATCAACGCTTTTGGTCCTTTATGATTAATCTCACTTTTTATTCATTCTATTAAGCTTTAGTAGGTTTGCTAAATTTTGTATAGTTTGTTATTCCCTTTAATCTCTTTAGTTACTATTCTTTATTATTACTACTCTAATAATTCAAGTTATATGTATTCATAATTTACTTTCCTCGAGACTTGCTAAATATTGTTAATGTGTTTATTATTTATTATTAGGATACTTTATTATCTACTTTACTCTTTAGTTCTTTGATTATCACTCTACCTATTTTCTCACTTTAGTCTTTAAGTATTGAAGAATTTTTCCATATTCTACATTTTGTCACAGATACACATAAATATGGGGTTGACAAGTAACATAGACAACTGACTTGAAGAGATAAGACTAATAACTCGACTTCACTCACATGATATGACTCAATACGACCCATTAATACAGCTAATATATCAACACATTAGATATGACCCTAACTCAATACGAGGGATAAAGGACTCGATAACCCCATTTTACATGTACATGTGGCAATATATATAGGAAAACCAATTCATGTTTTAACCTTTTACTCGATTTGTCACTATTACTAATTATTAGTCTTTCATTTGATAACTTTTATTGATTGTTGTTGCGTTAATACCCACTATAGGTAATTTAGCGAAGTGGATACCTATTTTGCCTTGGTGTTGACACTAGTATTTATAGTTTTCCAGTTTCTATTATATCGTGTATTTTCCTAAATGTGTCTTATTTGTCCTATGAGCCGTTATGGTCTATTACTTAAATTTACTGAATCTTTTGAATTCATCAGTTGGTTATTTTCGCTTATTCAATGCTAAGGGTTTTTAACTTTCTCTTTATGTATTGAAGTTTTATGTTATCGTCCTATTATTCATAGAATTACACTATCATATATGGTATTACTGGGTTTTGGTTATGAATGTACATATGGGTACCTTATTCATTAATTGTTTATGTATCCTTATTATAAATTAAGCTTATATTCCGTTTCTTAATGAGTATTTTTCTTGTTTTACATTACTGAGTATATCAAGGGGATTAGCTCTAAATATTCTAAATCTAGTATTACCTCCACTACTCCAATCTAACTCTTCCTCTACTATACCTAGGTAAACTATAGAAGGATAAGGAAGCTTTGGGAGAGAAGCAGAAAAGAGAGATTAGTATTGAAAATATATATACATATACATAAAGAAGATACCAAATATATGAGCAAAAAATTATGGAAATGAAGCCAAAAGCAAGGTAAAAGTAATATAGAAAAGATGACAACTAAAATAGGAAAGTAAAAATAATAACTAGCAACAAATGGTAGTATAATAGGGAAGAAAAAGATATTTATGAACCCTCAACAAGAAGCAATACTCAGATTTAAGTTTAGCCCCTCAACTATCTATGCTCCTCATATCTTACCATCCTAAAAATTCAATACCTAATACTCTAAGGATCCTTTAGCCTAATCTTTGATACTACTAAAATTATAATGCTCCAGAACCCGAAATGCTATAACCTGTCACGTGTCCCTAGTCTCTACTAATATGTCAGACATTTAGGAGCCTATAACTTGTTTAAGATCTACAAAATGACTACATAAAGTTTACTAACTCAAAATTTAATAACCTCAAATCTGAATAAGAGTGGAATGTCAACCACTCAATCTTTACATACAATAATAGTAAATGAAACAAACTAGAACCTAAACACGACATAACTCTAAGATAAACAACCTAAAGTCTCATAACTCCAACAAGTGACAACTTAATAAACATTAACTATAGGAGTCATAAGCGACTCTAGATAATCAACGTAGTCTCTAAATATGTACAAAATAGAAACATATAGTCTCTAACAATTCACACCTAGTATCTAAACTATACTATTCCTGCTCCATCACCATAATAATAAAGGTCCCCTTTTTATTATAGTACAGATAATCATAACTAGCATCCCTCATAGAATAACCACCATAAACCTCATACCCTGAACTTATAGTTGAAAAACAACAATTCTACCAAGGAATGAGTTAACGCCTAATACAGGATACCATACACATGTGGATGAACAGACAAGTAACAAGCCAAGCACATATGAATAACCATAATAATTGCATCAAAAAACCATTTTTAATCTTTGCTATTTAAGTGTAAGTAATACATTCTTAACATTCTGAGACTTGAGGTTACTCCTGACCCTTATACACATAATATAGATAATACATAGGTATTGGTGTTGGGTCCTTCCCAAACACTTAAGTGTTTGATAACTATCCTAGATCTACCTACGTTCTTTCACCACGGGACTTTACTCGAAACAACGTCACACAAAGATTGACAGGTGCCTTACAACACTATTGACCTAACCAGTGGGTGATCTAAGCTAAGTACAAGCAACACATTCAATTTAAGTTCGAGTACAATTAAGTCCAGTTTAAACTGCTAACCTAGCATACATACTATCAACAATCATGTATCCTATACGCAACTCCATGGTAGTGTTCAACATATATCTTGGTATCTAACAACCCGGTTTAACACAAAACAAGTAACTCAGCCTCTAGACTCAAACACAAAAGCTACTACCCAAACCTTATACCCTAACCCCTCAACTAGGCCACAAGTTTCTACAAATATTCTCGAATCATTCCTTAGGAAAACAGAGTTAATCTTTGTCTTAATTTAGAAAACTTGTTTAAAAACATGTTTGGAAGGTTTTAAAATAGGTTAAAAGAAGAGAAAGGCTTTAAGGAACAAAATTGAAACATACTGTACAATGTTGTAAACATAGCATCTGAACGCTAGAGGGTTCAGTGTCTGGATGCCATTTAAAGAACCTAGGATCTTACCCTAGCATTCGAACGTTAGCCATAAAGGCATCCGGACACCAATTGTAGTCTGCAATTTTCTATAAACTACATTTTGTGACTCCTCTCCTTTCTCAAACCCTCTCCAAACCCAAAGGCCTAAATCCGATTCCTAAGTCTTTTCCCACTTCCATACGTACCTTCAAACACTACTCAACACCATTCAAACACTTACAGCAAAAATCACCACCCAAATCTTAGCTAACCTTCATAATCCACACAAGACAATAGGAATGAAACTTTGAACGAATTAGGGCTTCCAAGATGACTGACCCGCTATTTCTTGATGTAATAACACTCCAACCAGCGATTCTTACTCTTTACCATTGTAAAGACATAATTTTCTCAATTTTCCTTCACCTAATGAAGGGACAAATGAATTTCTACATGGGACAAGTAGTAACTTACCCAGTTTTAATGATCTCCTTGCAAAAACTTAAGTTTTGATTCAATTTATACTCCTTAATTCCTTAAATTAGAACTTAAAAGGCTTTCTTGAGAGTTCTTCCTTGAGTCTTCTAATGTAGTACATAAAAGAAATATATCCTTAATTATGAAATAGTAGGGAAAGAAAATAATGCATGGGGAAAGATATGGGTTTAAACTTTTCCTTAGACAAGTTTGCCCTTGATACTTAAAACCTATTTACATACCATATCGATATCTATAAATTAATAAATTCATTATTTCCTTTAATTCCATTAATTACTTTATTTACTTGACTTAGGTTTTACATCAAATTATGGACATGAAATTTGTTGATATATTTCCATACAATCAAGCTAATGGCTCTTAATTAAGTGCTTAGTTCTATATATATAATGTGATATCCCTTATATAAAAGGTGATAAAACTCTAACAACTAAGGTGTCTTCTAGTACAGTAACCTGGAATTAATTGAAACTCTAAGGTTAAGTGTACTTAGAAGAGAGTAATTGGTAATCTCTATAAGCCTTTAAAATTATGTCTAGGACAACCAAGTCTAGATTTAGGGCTTTAAGGGAAAGTTATGTAATTGAGCCCAAATTTTATGACTAATATATAAAAGTTAGTCGAAGTGACTTAGTAAAGTTAAATTTTAAAAAGAACGATCCAAAACTCTAATTTTACCCAAGAAGTATGATTAATTGATATAGTACCAAATTGTACCAGAACCTCCAAAATCGAGCTAGGAATGTGACAAAAACTTAAAGATAAGTTAATTAAGCTATAAAATGAGATACTATAGTATAATTTTCTATATGAATATACTCGTATTTTTATAAGTATACCTAGTATAAATAATAATTATACCCGTAAATTAACTCTAATTACCTAATTATATATATATATATATTGTGTTAAATTCTTGAAAATAAGTAAGAAAAACATATCTTAAAAAAATAAAAGATATATTAGAAACTTAATTATATGAGTATAGTTGTATATTACGTGTGATATATACACTTGATATACATATGCTCATATATTACTAAATAACTAAATATTAATAAAATATACTTAAAATGCTAAAATAATGACAAATCCTATCCTATAAATTCAATTTGAAGCAG
Organism: Lumnitzera racemosa; assembly: GCA_024138005.1. Lineage (NCBI taxonomy): Eukaryota > Viridiplantae > Streptophyta > Magnoliopsida > Myrtales > Combretaceae > Lumnitzera > Lumnitzera racemosa. The sequence goes on along the minus strand of JAMXBC010000004.1, from coordinate 69,232,379 downwards.
GAAAATTTCTAGAATTCATCACAGCACAACTCCAAAGTAGAATTATCATGAGTTAAAAGCAATTACCCAACAAGATGACACCTCTTACTTGATTTAATGAGGGATAAAATGGAGAAATTTTTTTATAACCACCAATTGCACCCTATAAATACCAGAAGACCTCATTTAGACTAGGTTTGGTACTTTGCATTTAGATGCAAAGAAAAAGAAATGAAAAAATCGTAGGAAAATAAAAAAAAAAAAGAAAAAGAAAAACAACTACACACCGAGTTGAGCTAGTTCCTAGGGCAATCGTTGATTTGCTATGGAACCCAACCATTACCAAGCGACCCACCTACTGCATAGGCTATCCAACAACCACCCAACTGTCGCCGGCCATTGTAGTATCCAAGAATAGTTAGTCAATTTCCTATCTTGTCTTTCAATAATTTGTAAAAAAAATCAAATCCATCCAAAAAATTATGAAAAAAAATTGTAGTTTGGTTATTTCAAACATGTTTTCGTGTGATAATTTTATTTTTGAAAATTTTGTAATATTTAGTATATTTGCTTAAAAAAAACAACTATTCATCCAAAATTTGAATTGCAAAATAAATCTACTGCATGATGTTGTTTCTAGCTCTAAATTTTTGTGTAGGATATGTATGATATATAGATAATTTCTATATAGCCCAAATTTCGATTTGAATATTTTTAATATTTATTTTATTTTTTAGCCTAAAAATAGGTTGAAATTGTGAAACAAATAGGAAATTATGAAATAAAATAATGAAATGGGCATGTATTGATCTCTAGTGAATAATAAAAATGTGGGGTTAGATTGAAACTAATTTGGTGAAAAAAGGATCTTAATTAAGTAATTTAGGATAATTTAAGATTAAAATTATAAATACGAATATATAGGCAATAAATAAAAAACTTGAAACCAAGTAACAGTTGAGTTTCTCATATTTTTAGAAGTTTATAGAAATTTTCGAGGAATTATTTAGTGACTCGAACTATTTAATATGAATTTACATTGTAAAATAGCTTAAATTACAAATCGGGACATATTTTTAGTAGTAATAGGTTAAAATGAAGTATATAGTTAAATCAAAACTATGTATGGGTGTATTGATTAGTTTAGATAAAAAGTTTACTTTTAATATAATTAATGATATTTTACTAATCATGATACGTTAAATGTGTATTAGGTTATATAATACTTATATTATAGCATTATAATGACATATCAAGTAAAATATAATTTAACAACATAAATTATGTATAATATGATAAAATTTATATAGATACACATAGTTATATTAAAAGCTCTAACTATCAATTAAAAGTTATCTCTAAAAAATATAACCCATAACACGTATCGTTAGGTCTATACGAACCCAATGACACTAATTTTACTAAAATCATACAATCTTAGGTGATATAATCTATAACTCCATAATATTCTAGAATGTGCATATTATGGTAACCAAGCCAGAATTAAAACTTGATTTAATCAATTAAAAGTACGTTTTGATATGTTCGAATCGATATATAATATGCAGTGTTATAAATTAAGTATATTATCAATAATTAATAACTTAACTCGATATATATATAATAAAACTATATATTATTTTGTTAATATATTCATATATATATATAACCGTTTTAAATAAAACTCTATTATTATCATAATTATTATGAAAACTAAATTTGGGTTTTGTGTATGTGTATAGGATCTCTTAATGGTCAGACTATTAATAGCTCAAGTCTTCTATAGTAAGCGTTTGAATAAGTAAGTAGGAATTATAGCTTCACTGCTTGTTGGGATACTGTATAAAAGTATCTAGAGACCCAAGAATGCTTTTGTTTATGTGCATACCAAGTGTGTGTGTGATATTCAGTTGTGATAGGAGTTAAACTCCTTGGTGTGTTGTTTTGCATGTTCACATAATTTTTGTATTGTATTAACTTATTTAGTCACCCCTGATTACAACTAATGATTATTTGACTATAACAAAATCGAACATGCATAACACCCATTAGGGGAAATGATTAGGAGTATCAGGCCAAATATCGACTTCCTTTGATGAAGATAGCTGAAATGGTCCTTTTTCCATCTTTAGTCGAACTAAGTGACAGGTGAGGGAGTCGTAGAAAGGATAGGAGCCGTGGTTTAAAGGCATTCACGAGTGGAGGGTATTTTCCATTGTACAAGCTCGGGTTTGGTTTGATTTGAGTCGCGATAAAACTCCTCAATCTAAGTTGGAGCAGATATAATTTCTTTAATCTCATAATGGACTAGATAACATTGTGTGATGTTTTATTTGATTGATTACATTACATTGCATTTTATCATAATTCATAACCTTGCCAGTGATTATTTAGTACTCTTCTGATTTCGTCCCACTTATTGAGCTAGTTGTGTTCACACCCCTATAGACTTTATTACAACAATTGAGTGAAGACAAGATGTTCTGATATTGCCAACTCTAGGTTAGTGTGTTGTTGACTAGGAAAGTGAGGAATGAAGAATCAATTCAACCTAGGCTTTAGATCTTTCTTTTGAATTTTCTTTTAGATTTTGAGGAAACTAACTAGGAATTCCCAATAACACCCATTAGTTTCCTAACTTATTGTAAATAGTTTGTAAAACCTGTAGCTTTTTGGTAAACTCTAATTGTAAATTATAACTTTGGATGTGTGACGTTTAAATTAGTACTGTTATATATGAGACAACAGATTATATAGAACAAGTATTTTGTAAAGTTATACTATAGGTTTGATTACTTATAGGTATCAAAACAGATGCTTCAAGCTGATTGAGTTATGCATGCCTTATGTAAACTATATCTACGATAGCAACTGTAAGCTTAACTTATATCTTAGGTTGATTTACATAGTGAGACTATTATGACTCCTCATATTTTAGGGGTTACAATCTCCTAGAAAACTGTTGCACCAAAAGACAAAACTGTGCAATGTATTAAATCAAAGAAAACAATAACTTGGTGATAGGAGTTTCAATTGGATCGTTACATGTGGTATTAAAGCAATTCACCAACCAAAAGACGAAGTCCCTTCCTAGTATAGTCTTCAACCCATGTAACATAACCAATGAAGAGATCAGTTTTGTAAATGGGTTAGATTGTCATATTATTAAATAAAAGGTGATGTAAATTTAATAATTGGTGCACCTTATACTATAATGGTCTGGAGTATATTGAAACTTCAAATTTAAGCATGCTTAAGGGGAAGTGATGGATGACCTTCTAAAAAATTACTACACTAAGAGATAATAGCATGTAGTGCACCAATGCTACACTGAGTGGCAATACCTTAGTAGAAGGAGTTTTAACTGGATTGTTACATATTATATCTTCAATTTTCTATGGAACAATTTCTTTCGTCAAGACATGGTATTGATCTATCAAATATCGTATAATATACTCATTGTAAAATATTCTATGCATTGTAAATTGCATTCAATATGCGTAAATTAAAACTTGTTACACCCATAGAAAATAAAGGTTCTATTAAATTGTGTTTAGTCCATCGATAGGAACAATGAAACCATATCTCTCTATCTTTCTCAATTATGCAAATGACATTATAATTGGAATAAGTGAACTTCTCGGCATTAATATCATAATCTAACAATATAAATATTAGCTTCATAATGCAAAGAATTAGGTTCAATCCTTTTTTCCCCAACAGTTATATTATATAGCACTTGGCTAAAAAAATAGTAAATTATGTTGTCTACATAAAATCAAAATTACAAACTAACTGTTGTTTTAAGAAAATTTCCATTTCAGATCTAGAAATAGAAAAATTTTTATTGTACAATTAACTCTAAATAAGATTATAATTGTGTTCATTCCTTGGTAAATGACCTCAAAATAAGGCGTCTTAGTTTCCATAATGTATGATTTTCTTTAGATTAATCATGATCATACAAATACAGGATATATATATTTTAAATCTTCTAAGATCTTATAGATGTACTAATCTATTTTCATCAATGACTCTTTGTTAATTGATCTAGAACCCAAAGATACCCAGCTATACATTTTGGAAATATTTATAGTCAATCCTGGTAGGTTTAAACTTTTTATTTTTCCTTTCATTTTGGTTCTCACATATCTATCTTACTCATGGAGAAACATAATATTTTACTATTTCTTTCATTGACGTTCTATCTAAGCTTTTGTTGATGATATTTTATTAGTCATTCATTAAAATAATTAAACATAAGATTAAGAAAATGAAGTATGAAGACTACCTTTTTTCAACATGATAACTTCAATAAAAATAACATTACTTTATGTAGATAATTACGGTGCTATATTGGAAGAAAGGTTATCAACTTGATGAGTAAAAGTTCGATTATTTATAACATTCAGTAATTTCAAATTTTATGTAAAATTGAAGAAACACCCAAAATTTAGGTAGCGATTTTAACATTATTCCAAACTTTAAATCAATATTGTTAAATCCAAATGGAAAAGTTAACCTAAGAGTAATAAGGGATTGGAGATTGAGAGAATAAGTCAAGGTTGAATCGGAATTGAACCAAGTTCAATAAAATTATTAAAATATAATTTATATTTATTTATAAAGTAATATAAATTGCTTATATCCTTGAGAAATAAAAATAGAGAGTTTTTTACAGTTTACCTTTTGTTTTCTTTGATTTATATATAGTTTTTTTTAATGAATTGGTGTATCTTTTAGAAAATATAAGAAATAGTAATATATTTAATCTGAAAAAACCTACTGGATTCTTATAAAAACTAAATTAGACCAATCAAATTAATTGGATCAAATTATAGTGTCCTGCCTTTTAGGTGTCTGCTTAAAAATTTACTTAACTTTGGATACTTGAAGACAATTCGTTACTACTATCTTTGAGTTAAGAACAAGATAGAATTTATAATCCACATATCACTCACTTCATATCATATTTAATTTTCAATTCATTTCTATCCACACAATAGTACCACAACAGAAGTTTTTACATGTGTGAGCTAAATTCCAAATATCACAAATATACATCTCTTATAAAATACATGATTTCATTTAGATATCTTGATATTATACAATTTCATTAGCAGTTTTACACATCATTTTTATAATCTCTTATTGAGGCCTTTTCAACATAACTCAATAGTCTTTTTATAGAGTTCCTTTCTAGTACTTGAATCTAAGTTTTTGACTATTTGTCTCTTAAGAAAAGTCATACCTCCTTATGTGTACTAAAGTTTTCTTAATTCCATGATATGAGATTCTATCTAACTTCTTTTAGAACCTGAGGATAAGAAAACTTATTCCCTCAACTTACTGTAAGTTAAGTGAGAGTGGATACATAGATAACAATACAAGAAGAATCAGATCACAAACATATGAGCAATTCATGAATTCAATTACGGTACTTTTAAATTAGCCAAGAAATGCAAACACTACAAACGCGTGCCATATGAATGCATGTGACATACATTGGTACTGACATCCTAGCTTAGCCCTAGCCTTAACCTTAGACATTCAAGTAATCGACATTGCTGGGCATCTGAATTACTTTATTTAGGAACCTAGAAAAGGGTCTAACAAATTTAACCTAACTAAAGTTATGCAATTTTATATGCTTGAAAACCAATCTTTAAACCAAAATGTTTGCATTGCAAAACTAAGCTTCTAAAAACTAAATTATTTGCTTAACAAAACCCTAGTTCTTTAAAATAAAACTTAGTTAGGTAAAATCCTAGTTTTAGAAAACTTAACTTGTAGATCATTTTCGTGCCATGCATGATTGCATCAATTGCATATCAAGAAAGACTAAGCAACTATCAAACAATATAAAAAAGCTTACTCATCTATTTAGCAGCCAAGCTTTTACTTTATTTCATTTATGTTTCCATCTTTTAAACCTTTGTATTGGTTTCACTTAAGTGAACACCTTAGGAGGTGGGGTTAATACTTAGTACCTAGTTTCTTGTCCCAATTAAATATAGATCTACTTCATCAATTATATCAAGCAATAACACAACTGAAGTCATTACAGTCAATATCTAAACATGACTCACAATACAGTATACAGAAGAGTTCAAAAGGCATTTCATAACTCATCAATCAACATATCATATCCATACATACAAGATCAGTGACATTTACTACAATAAAATAAGTTAAAGTAGACAAAATCTACTTTTAAACACAAGCAATCCACTTAGGCCACTTCGTAAATTCTTAAGGCTTACTTTTATATTTGAAGTTATTTCTAAGCCCCCTCCAACTAAACAAAATGCATATGACACTTTAGTCAATATAGGTTAAGTGCAAGTAAGATTATTAACTTACTTAAACTTGAGGTCTAGGTCTTAAAGTTATTCTTTTATAATGAAACTTTAGTCTAAGATACTTTTTGACCTAGTTTGTGACTTACCTTTTGTATATAAGGTTCTTCTAGTGGACCTCTTAACATAGTTTCTAACCTCCTCAAACACTATATAAATATTATTATATCCCATTTCCTTACCACACCATTCTAATTCTAAGGCAAGAAATTTTAATAAAAACACTCGTTGAATGTCCAATTGCTATAATATCATTAATATATCACTTAGGTTAACCTTATGTCTAAATGCATATGGACATAATGAATTATTTTGAAAAAGCATATACATATATATATATATATATATATCCAAAATCAGCTAATCCCCTGCATCAATTTTTGACCTAAGTTCTATATATCAGGTTATTCCATATTTTCACCTACCCGACGTACCCGGCGTTCTAACCTATATTCTGCCTCACATTTTAACTTGCACAAAATACTTCTTAAATCATTAAATTGTTCGATTTCAACACCAACTCCCTTGTTTCGACACCCACCAAATTAATTAAGTATTTCCAAACTCAATTACAATTAGGCTGTAGCATATGCAAATCAAATTACCTTAAGAAATATTACTTTCCTACACTTTTAGCTTATTATTCCATGTTAAACTTAAATTACCCAAAATTCAACTTCATATTTTTTCAAAAATCTTTACATAACATTAAAATAAACCCTTTTAAGAATTTGTATACAAAAATTGGGATTGAAATAGCATCATTTACTATTTCTATATTTTAGTATAAATTGAGTTTTTAAGCCCAATTTCTTAAGGAACCCATAATTCTGCTTTGAATCTTAAAAATCTGATTTGATTTTTGGATTCTACATGCAAAAATATTAAGGAAAATCAAGTTTCACATTTTTTAAGTAACATTTTTTACTTTTAGAAAGTAACAAAAAAATCAGATGAATTTGAGGCACTTATCATCGCATAGGCTTCTGGTTGTCGTCCAGTTGAGAGGGCCTGTCAAAAGGGCTAGACAAGTGGTGCTTCTTCTAGGTATAGTGGTAATTACATATTAGGTTACTTAATGGCTCATGTACTCCTACAACCCTTGTAACTTCAGGGTATAGGGCTAGACAAGTGGAGCTTCTTCCAGCTATCGTCCAGTTAAGACTCCTCTCTCACTTTCTAGGTTCCTTCAATTTCTTTCTAAGCTTCACCAACCGATCAAAATAAAGTTTAGAAGTACTTTAAGGCTTTTATAACAAGAGTGAGGCGGTGGAAATTTGCTGTTACCAGCTTACAAGTATCTTAGTCTTGATTTCCTTAAAATTCACTAATATTTATGTGAGCTAAAGTTTCAACCACTAGGTTTAGCTATTGCCACATCCAATTATTCCATAAGAAGTTATCTATAACTTAGTCTATTAATTTTCCTTACCAATTATTACTAAACCATATTAATATATTATATGTGATATAATTCATAATTAATTACAGGTATGTATATCATATACTAGTTATAATTAACTATATTTAGCATGTCCATGTATTTCCTAATCATTATTTAATGTCTTTTGATTTACTTCCTTATTTAAATAATTTTTTTCTAAAGGCTTATTAATTATTGATACTCAATTCTCATATTTCCGATAAAAATAAATAATACCGATAAAATTCCGCTTTTGTTGAATTAAGTATTTTATATACATTATTTTACCAAATAAACTTTTCTAAGGCTTTTTTTTTTTTACTTTCGCAGCTCTATATTAAAAATTTATTTGATTTCAAAAATATTTTTCAGAACTTTAAATTTATTGATTATGAGCAACTATAATTACTTTACATAATACTACTTGTTACTTGTATTTCTCATGAGTGTTTTATTTCTTCACTTCTTAAGTAATTTTTTCTAATTTACATGTTTATTAGAACTGTGTCGTTATTCCAAATTTTAATAGTTGATAAAAAATTGAGATCTCAAGTAAACCTTTGTAACTATAAGTTAAAAGAGATGATTTACTGGAAAATTAAATCAAACCGGATTGATAAACATGAGTCTAACAACACATCAGAATACCATTCTAGTTCCTTTTTCCCCTAATATATGTTCGGAAGTTTCCTGTCTAATTGAGATCTGGGTTATTTAACGTATATGCTGATGTTAGTCAAAGCACCGGTTGGGACTTTTGTATATTAGCAAAACGCGTAGATGGGTCAAAGTTACATATGAGTCCGAATAACTAAGCTGATGTACTTATCCTTGTTGTGCGATTAACTACTAATTAGTACGACTCGTGTCCCATTTTAAAAGACAAATTTAGACGACTTCTTAAAGGTAACAATCTAGAAACTCGTGATGGCGGTCCGAGTCAAAATTATAATTTTATGAATGTTTTGACCATTATAAATTGCACAACTGGGGTAATGGCAAAAGACCAAACCCATTGTGGTTGATCTTTCTGGAAGTCCCCTGAGGACTGAAAAAACAAAGCTTATACTTGATGGTAGCGTTGAACATGGTGACGGCTTGTAATCCATGACGGGTTGAAAATGACCTTAATCTTTGGATGCTTAGACTTGTGTGGTAGGTAAGATCAGAAAATGAAGACAACCGTTAACAACATATATCAAGTTCTGTTATTAAGCTGAAATCATATTAAAATTATCGGAAAGTGTTTGTATAAATCCCGCTCTCGATAGATTATATATTTTGAACCATTAAATTTGTAAAAATCAACGAGCTGTTGAGGTGAATTTTATAGATTTTAGGATTCAAAATATATGGTTATAAGATATGTCTTTACCGAAAGTATATTGAGAGATGAATTTGATTCGAATTCTTTTCTTTCCTTGTAATAAAAAAGGAAAAAAAAAAAAAAAAGGTATGTCTTTTAGAATCAAGAAACGCCCATTTACAGAACATTCTTTCACATAGCCGGAAAAACAGATTAAATTTATGGGTAAACAATAGGTAATCCCCTTGCTGTGGACCCATAGATTCATCTATTTTATAAATTTATTGGGTAATGGAATCGCCATACTAATTCTTTAATTTTCCCCTCTAATATTTTGTCAAACTCAAACTGATACATCTTATAGAACTATTTTTTTCAGCCTGAAAAGGCCATAAAAAGAACAATAATTTACTCTGCCACCTGTCATTGTCGGATATGTAAAGAAATGATTAATATGGTGGAATTGTACGATATAGTTGATACAGTAGTACTACAACACGGGTAGTGTTTTTTTTTTTTCTTAAATAATCAAAATACAACATAAAAATATTTTTATTTAATATCTTAAGTAGACGCATTCAAATATACACCAACAACAACTTTCCCATCAGGTAACCGTAACACTTTGGCTGTTATATCATACATGTAGAGAGAGAAATCGCCAACTGTTAACACTTTTTTTTATTTGGGCAGGTCCATCTAAAGAAAGAGAAGCAATAATATCATGTCCTCCGTAGTTCATCTACCCCGAAAACTTAGTTGGTATAATAATTACAACTTTTCGGCTTTTAAGTCTTTGCAGGAGGTTGGTTTGGGTCATGACCTGGGTTGGGTCCGGTTCCCGGGTAATCGTTACTTTCTATGTCCATCCTTCGCTCTATGGAGCCTGCTCCTGTCTCAAACAATTCTTCACCATACTTGGTATCCTGTATGTAGAATTAATTGCAAAAGGTTTCCATATTAGAATTGAGCACATATTTAATTGCAATATAGGCAAAATTGAAAACAAATAATTCAAAATTGACGACATGAAGCGATAAACATTTCCTGGAGGATTCCTGTGCCTATTATATTAGCCAAAAATTTCAATTATAAAATCAACAAAATCCTCAGATAAGTTTGAATATATATATATATATATATATATTTAAAAAAAAAACCTGATATTCTATATAAACCGAGCGTTGATCTTATGGTATTGCTGATATGCCTAACTCGATTGATCCCATCGAGGAACTTTTTGTTTGTTAACTGGCAGGGTGCTTAGATGAGCTAAGTTTCTCGGAACAATTTCTACGCAGTATATCACTCTTGATGAATTTGTTAAATATCTGTCAGATCTAATTTCACTTATAGAAAGAAAAGAAAAAAAAAAACGAAATTCAGATATAATTAGAGAAAAGAGAGATATGAAATGACCTGGGCAAGAGAATCCATTGCTAGTGAATCTTCTTTCTCGATTGCTAAACTCCCTACAGGAACAGCAGAACTTGTGTGAATTTCAAATCAATAAAATCGATCACTCAAATAACACAAGAAATCCAGATAAATAATGGGTTTTACTTCTATTTTTCATTGAAAGTCATAAGAAAGCTTACTCGTTGAAGGAACAGCCAAAGATGAGAGAACACAAGAAAGACCTAGGAACAACACCAACAATTTAAGTAAACCTTGGTGTTCCATGATCATGGAAGTTTAAGGATGAACCTGAAAGAAGAATAGGGAAGAAGAAAATGATTGTTTGTGTAGATTAGATAGAATGCTAGCGGGGTGGTCTTTATATAGACCACAGAATATAAATTGAACATGCGAACGAAAGGGAAGTGACGTTTTGCTCCTTAAAGTCAACCTCAACGTGTATAATATTTTGGGTACGGTGGTGATGACTCGTGAGTTGAGTTCCCACCTCCCACTTGCCCGACTCCTTTATCGGCATGTCCTTTTCGTGTCATCGACATATATTTTGGTGCTACAAGTTAAGTTTGATTCGCGTTGTTACGTAATGCTAGTCCATACGATTTGGTGTTATTGATGAATGCTGCCTAGTCCGACACATTAAGGGCAGGAGCATCTACACTTAAGAAGAAGTTGTAAATAGTCTTTAAATTAATCATTTAGGACGCTAAATAGAATAAGGTAGAAAATCATATACGAAATGTTGTCGGTTGTCACGGGAAAAGAAAGACTATCTGCATGGATAGGATAATAATAAAACCATTCATTGTGTTTCTTTTAATTTTATACTTACAAGTTTAAAATTATTAAATATAATATAAAAAAATATATCAAAGAACTTATGACTATTCATAAAATGAAATCAAACCTGATGGGATATTAAACTGAATCGCAATATAGAATTCTTTTATCTTTTGGTTTGGTTTACAGTTTAGTTTAAAGATGATTATAATGGTTTGTTGTTCGTTCAAATCAAATAGGAATACTCAATCCAAATTGAATAGATCACTTCCTACAATGCTTTAGAACTTAAAATGTTATATCCTATCGTATATTCCTAGGTTCTACTGACATGTGGGGTATCTAAATTTAATCTACTAATTTTTTCACATACATTAGAATCATCAAAACCTATAATATTTCTACAAAATACCTTGGACGTCTCTAACGTCCTTAGTCCACACATAGTATTAAAGGATTAACTTCTCAACTTCTTTTACTCAATGAAAATAAGTTCAAATATATTTCATTAACTTTTGTCTCAATGAACCAAAATATCAAGACTCAACATCTCATCTAGCCAAACACAATGACTAACAAACTTCTAACAACACTAACAAGAAAAGTCTTAAATGACTTCTCATGACCCAAGATACAAAATAAAAATAACTAGATAAAAGCCTAATATCATTTTCAATCGATTTCACACTCCTACTCAAACTACATAGAGCCATTGCCACCCTCAAAAAAATATTCATAATACTCTACTGCATTATCTTAATAATTAAGTCATTGTACTAACCTTAAGATCGCCATAACTTGTACTTATACTTGTACCGAAAAATTTTAAGAAGGAATGAGTAGAAACTTAGTACAGAATACATTAAGCACATGTGCTTAAATATACAATTTACACGAGTACAAAATACAACAATGAAACAACCATTCATTTAATTATTTTTGTTTAAGCCCGTCAAGCAACATAGGGGTACTTACGCCCTGACATGCATAATATACATATCATATAATATCGATGTTGGGTCTTCCTCAATACTCTAAGAACCAAAGAACAACCTAAATCTACTATTTGTTTATTTATTTATTTAGTGAGGTCTTTATAGTTGCAAAGATTTTCATGTTCTATTTTTTTGCTTCTTGATTCAATGTTTTGCCTTATTCACTTTAGATTTCCAACATCCTTATATTTTTCTCATCAATAAGTTTATTAATGTTAACATAATTAATGTTTTGGTCAACTAAAAAGGTGCTTGATTTACCTGGTGAGTGTTTTAATCCATTTTTGAGTCTATTCAGTCTTAATCGTTACTATGGGTTATGAATCATATATATTATTCTTAGTATGTAAATTGCTATACATATATTTGACTATATCATGTGTGTACCTAGTTATAAATTTTCTAGTGGCTTCTCAAATCTTTTTCTCTATAACTACTACAAATTACTATTTTTATTTGAAGTTATTTTGTGTCTACGCTTAACTTGTTAATTATTATATTGAGCTTATCAGGGACAAACCATATTGTACCATCATCTTCTATCTTACAAACTCCTCTAACTCTACACATTTAAAACTTGACAACCTAGGAAGACAAAAGAAAAAAAAAAGGAAAGAAAAGTAACCCAAAAAGAAGGTATAATCAAACTAAGTAAATAGATAGATATTTAAATACATATTCGAAATATAGCAAATAAAATAGGAAAGAAAGATATAGAAATCAAATTGGTATATAAGGTAGAATAGTTAAGATAATAGTTTACTTTGACTCTAAACAAAACCCCTATTTTACCCATTCTTGCCATCTTATTGTTCAACAAAATATTTCAAAAAAATTCATAACCCACACTCTTTTATGATTTATCATCCAAAGTAGTTTTATGATTCACCAAACCTAACTTTTCTATGATCTAGAATCTATACTTTGATATCACTTTAATTATAATGCCTTAAAACTTGGAACATTATAGCCTACTACATATCCCTAGGTTCTAATGACATGTTAGGTATCTAGATTCAATTTGCTAACCTCTCCACATACATAAGAATTATTAAAACTTGTAGTATTTCTAGAAAATATCTTAGATGTCTATAATGTCCTTAGTCTACAAATCGTACTAAATGATCAACTTTTCAACTTCTTTTATTCAATGAAAATAAGTTTAAACATATTTCATTGACTTTTGTCTCAATAAACCAAAATATCAATATTCAACATTTCAGCTAGCTAAACACGATTACTAACAAACTTCTAACAATATTGATAAGAGAAGTCTCAAATGACTTTCATGATTCAAGATACAAAATAGAATTAACTAAATAAAAGCCTAATATCATTTTCAGCTAATTTTGTACTCTTACTTAAACTATAGAGTCGTTTCTTACGACCTAAGATATTCTACTATATCACCTTAATAATCAAGTCTCCATATTAACCTTAAGATTGCCATAGCCTATATCTACACCTAAAAATTTTAACAAGGGATAAGCTAAAACTCAGTACAAAATACATCAAGTACATACGTGTGAACATACAATTCCAATCTCTCTCTCACACACACATACACACACGAGTATAGAGTACAATAATACAACAACCATTCATTTAATTATCATTATTTAAGCTCATCAAGTAACATAGGGGTACTCACTACATTGGCACACATAATATATATACCATATAGTATCGATGTTAGGTCATCCCTAGCACCCTAAAAATCAAGGAATAACTTAAATTTACCTAGATTATTTCTAAGCAAGACTTTAATTAGGACACCATAGCAAAAGGATCATTGGGATACTACCCCAAGGTTTGGTCCTCTCAGTCCCTTAAGCTCAACTAAGCATACACAACACATATTCATTTAATGTCTAATAATTATTTAATCTAGTTATACCTCCCATACCTGGTTTCATTGACTAACTAGAAATTGACATGATATGACACTATCTTCTACTCCTGATGGATTGCTTGGATTTAGACATGATCACCTTACAACCTATTTACATGAAAATAAAACACTTTACTTACTCCATAAACTTATATAACATTACCCTTAAACTTAACTACTTAACCTGTACCCCCTAGCACTCTTGTCACTCAAGAAACTTAGGATTAGGGTTAGGTACGGATTGGTTCAATATGATTCGGCCCCCTTACCAAACCAAACCTAAAATTAATGATTTTTTTTTCTCTAAACCGAAGCTAATTATATAGTTTGGTTTGTAAATTTTTCAAACCTTAAATTAAATTGTTAATTCACAGTTTAAACTTTTTTTTTTAATATTAAATCATGATAATTAAAAGTTAAAACTTAAAAGTATTGGAAAGGGAGAAGTAATAAACTGTTGTAGGAAAATTGATAGTCCATTCAGTACTAGGAAATCTCTTGGCAAGCTTTGGCTTCTATAATCCACTTTGGGTCTTGATATTGTAAATGCTGCCATAGTGATCTATCTTGTTGAAGCATATCAAGTATTCTACCAGCCAATCATCACCTTTGTTGAGAAATGGGAAATACAAAGATGGCTTGATAGTGAGTTTATCACCAAGGAGATTAAAATACTAGTCCTTAGTTTGTGCACATACAATCTAAACCTCTTGAAGATGGTTTGGAGGACAATTTTTGTGGTTCTAACTACAGTTATCTCCATGTTGCTTCCATTCTTTAATGGTGTAGTTAGGATCCTTAGAGCATTAAGATTCTAGCCTCTAACCATGTATTTCCTTATCAAGATGTACATTAAACAAAAGAAGATACCAAAGTGGAGCATTAGATGGTTATGCCTCTAAATGCTAAGCATTGTTGAAGTCATAAAGTTACGGTTTTTCTTTCTTTTTATTATAATTATAAAGTAGGTACAGTTTGATTCAAACCAAATGGTTTGGTTATATAAAAAATTGAATTTTCGGTTCAGTTTGGCTCACCTCACAGTTTGGTTAATGGTTCATAGGTTTTTCATTGAACCCTACCTAGGATAACTAAGAGGATAAGTTAGTTTATAGTGTGTTTCGGGTGAAAAATTATGTTTAAAAAACTCTAAAAAGGATTTAAGACATGAAAGCATGCTTAGAAAACAATGAAAGCTCAAAAGAAATATCACTACATAAAACATGATACATGGCTTCTAGATGATACTTCAAGTGGTGTCCGGATGCTATTCAAAGGGGTACAGAAATGCCACTAGCATCCAAACGCTATGGGGGATGGCATTTGGATGCTAGCAGCAATTTGCAAAATTCCACTGATTGTAGCAATGTTTCATCCCCTAGCAATAACACCATGTTCTACAATTTTTGAAAACCCTCTTTCCCAAAACGAAACCCATCAACGACATACTTCTACTCCACTCTAAACAACCCTTAAACACACTTTCACTACTAAAACTCAGATCAACCAATACAAATCATCTCAACAATTTTAAAAAACAAAGGTTCTTTGTGTAATAAACATATCTTACCTTTAAAGATCCATAGGCTTCACTTTTACTTCCCAAGATTTATTGTAGGAATCCTTAGAAGTCTCCTTAAATTCATTTTTCTTATTGCCTTAGCTACAAAAACGAATTTTTAATAGAATTCTATCAAAATTCTTTGATAAAAGGTACTTTAATCACGTACCTTGATTCTCCTTAGCTTAATCTCATTAGAACTTGATGTTTTCCCTTCCTTACTTCACAATTGTGAAAAACCCTAGGCTACAGAGTTGCACATGAAGAAAAGGGAGCAAAAAAAGGGTTTTAGTGAGTGTATAATGGCCTTATATACTTAGGTTTTGTGGACAACTCCTATACCTAAAATGTCTTCGCATGTTTTTACAAATACCAACCAAGTCCTTAACTTAAAATACCATTTATTACTCTTTTTCTTTTATTTTTATGCTTTATTTTTTATTTATTTCGGGTTTTACAATTCCTCTTTACATTCAATTAGCTTTTACATGATCTTTCATATGTGTTATATATTTATATGTTGTAATATTTTATGTATTGAATTGTGTGTTTTCTTAACTCTATTCTAGTTTGCATAAAATGTAATATATTTGAAATAGAGTAGTGAGCATAATTGAAAGTTAAGCACTTAAAGTTAAATGAGGAGCTTAAAAGTTCAATGAAGTATGAGATTTTTTTTTCCTAAATCATTTCATAAATGATGATGGAAATTTCTAAATAGGCAAATTAATTGGACAAGTAGTGATGAACTAGATTTGATTAGAAACCAATTGAACTAAATAAATATCTTAAGACCCAGAGCCTAAATAAATCTTAACTAACTTTAAAATGTTGTATATAAAGTACTTGAATATAAGATGGTCAAATATAACAAAGTTAATTATGACTTGATGAATAATATTGTAACTTTCAATTATTGGTTAATTAGTCGTTAAGTCTAATTCTGAGACTTATTCCACTCTACAGATTGAGCTTTATGACTTAGGTTTGTAGTGACCTTCTTATATGTTAGTATAAATATTGGTTGTCTAGACTAATATGTAAACATAGCCTAAATAATTAATTATTACTTATGTTTGATTATCTCGGATTCAGTTAGTGACACCTTGTGATTAAGGTTGTATCTTCAGGTTGTAGATTAGTTTGCAGGATGACATAGTAGTTAAGTACTTAGATACCAACAATGGCTCAGATGGTAGTTGATCAAAGGGAAATATAATGTCATTTATGTTCGCTAAGAGTGATTTATGATGCATATATAAAAGGTGGTGGCCTCTATATGGGACTAATTTCCAATTTGCTTTTGGTATATAGAGACTGGATGCTCCAATAACCCGATAGCTCTTAAAGATCAAACCTTAGGTTCCCTATTGTGTTGTTAGATGACATGAGTACTTTTGTATAGGTTACCTTAAGGTTTTCTTACTTAACAATATAGCTCAAGGAAATTATCTATTGCATCAAATATAGACCTAATGTGACATGTGATGTATTATTGGTTGTTTTGCCTTTGTACTGAGTTCCATTGAGCTCACTTTTAAACTTTTTGGTTGCAAACCTTTATGTGGATTCTATGTATGATTCATTTGGTTATGGCGTTTACAATACATTAGGGCTTAATGGTGATGGTGATGGTGCTAATGATTGTGCTTGCAATTGCATTTTCCTTCTATATTATGAGGACTATTTTCCGATGTTTTTTAAATCTCTACTATCGTTAGACTCATGGACTTTCTTTAAAGGATGGTACACATAGACTTTTGAGGGCATATATTGCTAAGCCCTTTGCTAATAAGCTGGGACTGTTAACCTTTTGGTAAGCCTATCGCTCTATTTCTTCCATAGAGCTCAATGACTCTTCCTTATGATATGTGGCATATTTACTTTGATGCATTTTGGAAAACGTTTTGAGAAGGTTCCTCTTTTACTTATATGCAATTAAATTCCTGTAGATCGGTTTTCTTGAAACTTGATAAGGATTTGGTAAAGTTTAAAATGGTTATACATTCCATTTAATTAATAGAGAAACCTTAAGTTAGACTATATAAGTAGGACATATGGCAAATGGTCATGCTTTCCCAAATTAAAGGTGTCACATATGATTAGAAGAAGATTGATTAAATTCAAAATTGATTATAGATAACCCAAAATGAACTCAATATCATATGATATGCAATAAAGAAGTATTTGTTGAGTGTAAAAACATAAGACATATCAATTCAATTTCCCTATTGAAAGAAAAGAATTACCTTTGGAAGAATGTAAAGCTTAAAAGAGTTACTAACTGGCTAACTTAAATGAAAAAAAAAATGGATAGAAAGAAAATCTTCTTGATGAAAATGAGTTATTGGAAACACATATAAAGTGAGAATTTCAAAAATGAAAATAGGTGTTGAAAAAGCTGTATAATGTCAATAGGAAAAAATTGTAGTGGCTTCTATAGAAGCTATAATGTGTTAAATAACATATTTTCAAAACTAACATTCTTCACTGTTGAACCTAGCTTATGATTCGAATGAAATAAAAATAAAAACTATTGAAAAAGAGTAAGGGCATGCCCTTTAGTACCTTTTTTGTGAAAAGTTTTAATGAATCGAGCACCTTAGAGATAAAAGTAGAAGAAGTTTGTCTATTAAAGAAATTTTCTACCAGTGAATAGCCCTCGTAATCATAGAATCTGCTATTTTTATAAAAAAAAAAAGGAGACAATGTTAGATTATCCTGTCTTTAAGAAATTAAGTACAAATAAGTTTTCTTGTGGTACTAAACATCTTTTACTTACATTTGTTTTCGTAACACAAAATCAATGGAGATAATTTAGCTTATAGGGTCTTCAAGTATGAGTAAATAGAAAGGATATTTAGTATCCAAATAATGGCTATTCAAGATACATGAAAAGTGATGCTTCAGCATTTTAAACCCTTAAGGAATGTCCTTATGGAGATGTAACTAATAGGCCCAAGCTATTTAAAAATTCAAATTAAAATATTTTTTTATAAAACTCCTTTTCATAATTGGTGATATACTCATGGTGCCAAAGTCAATTTAGACCTTTCCTCTATTTAAACTTCTTAACCCCTCCACTATACATCATGTTTAATCTTATCTCCCCATTCTTTTCTCCTACTATTTTTCATGATTTTTTTTTCTCTCACCTCCTTAGTACCTTTTTCTTCCTTCCTCCCAACAACAATAGATCAATTCCTCAAGGTAAGTGTAAGAAAAACCTAGTTTCGTTGAAGCTTTCTAATCTTAGAATGTCCTCAACTTGGTTTTAGGGTGTAATGAGGGCATTATTGAAAATTTCAAAGAAGAGTAGGAGTAAGGTTTGAGGCACTCAATCAAGAGAGGTTATCATCTCCCTTTGTGTTTTTGTTTAAAGTTTGTTGCTTATATAAACAAAAGGCTTAGTTGCATTAGAAAAGAAAGAGTTGTTGTTTTAGGATTGTGATTATGAAGAAAGGGGTGTAGCTTTCATCTTAATGGATGGGTGGTGTTTTAGAGTGAAGCAAAGGGAGTCTTGATGTGTAAAAATTAGTTTAAAGTGGATATTTGTGAATAAGGTTTAGAGTTGGGATCAACGAAGGGAGGAGTTGTTAATTGCAATTTGCAAGCAATTGGCATCTAAATACCATGAAGACTATGTTTAGACACTAAGGGGCTCAAAACTCATAAATTATGAGTTTTTCTTGGCATCCAGATGCCTATCATGTTAACATCTGAACACCATGCTTGTAGTAACCCATAGAAGATTTGCAGTTCATTTTTCCCGATTTTCTAAAACTTATTTTCAATTCTTGATTTATTATTACTTATTTCTAAACAAGTTTTAATCAAAAAAAAAAAAAACAATTTCGAACATATTTTCTTAAAGATCGATTCTTGCTTTCCTTAAGGGCTTAGGTTGGTAATGAAGGCATAAGAGTGTATAGAGAGAATGAGGTAATTGTATGAAGAAGATACGATTTGGGTTTAATGTTTGTTTTATTGTTAGGTTGTAGAGAGTTTAAATCAATGTCAAGTAATCTAGTTAGATACATGGGATACTTGTTTGTTTAGCATGTTAGGCTAATAGACTAAATGGACTTCATTACAAATATAATTTTGCTAATTGATGTGTTGCTTGTGTTTTGCTTTAGCCAGCACTTTAGAAGGGCCAACATTTTATAAGGCACCTATTGATCTATATGTGATTTTGTCTCTAGTAGAGTCTCACATAAACATGATATAGGTAGATCTAAGTTAGTTACTTGGATATTGGGGTGTTAGGGAGGACCTAACACAAGTACTATATAGTACTTACAAATTGCTTATTATTAAGGTAATGGGTTACTTCAAATCTTAGGATGCCAAGAATGTATTGGTTGCTATACATAACAAAGATAATAAACTCACACGTAATGCGTTTATTATCACTTATGATGCATGAGAAATTGTTTATGCTTGCTCATGTGCTTGTAGTTGTGTATTTCATCCTAGGCCTAGCTTACCCCTTTGGGTTTCCTTGTTTTAAAGCTATAAATATAAGTACTTATGATGGACTTGAGGGTTATGAGGATTTTAATTGTGATTGCTATTATTATAATGAGGAGGCATATTACTATTATTTCGCTAATGGGAGTAGTAACACATAATTTGAGAGGTTTGGATAGTTCAAGAGATGAGACTCCTTTTCATGATTTAGTTGTTACTTGTTGGTACTTGGATATTATTGATGTGGTTACTTGTTTATAGTTGTTAGGGAGTCAAATGAGACTCCAATTGGCTTGTTCTATGTTTAGTAATTATGGAGTATTGAGAGTCTTATAGTTGTTTAGTTATTTTAGTTACTACTTGTGTTTGAACTGTGAACTCTAACATTGATATTATGTAGAGATTGACATTAAATTTTTCATGTATTTAGTAGACCATTTGACATTTAGTGTACCACTCTTTTATTATATATTTATGAAGATTATTTATTGAGAGTTGGTAGATCTATGTGTTAAAATTGTAGATTTTAGATAGGTTATAGGTTAATAGATACCTTAATGTGTCAACATCTATGGTTAACACATGGCATGGCTATGACAACCTACCTTTTGAGGCATTATTGACACAAAATTCTATGAATATGGCTATTTATGTTTAGTACAATTAAGGAGTCTAATCTTATAGAATCTTGAAATGTTACTTTTAGCATATAAAATGAAATAATCAAAGCATAATTTTAATGTGAATTATGCAAACAAAATTAACCATCACATTTTTAAAGTAAAATATAATCATGTTATTGATTATTTCCTTAATGAGAAGATTTTTTTTATTACTCTAATTGAGTTTAGATAAGTTATTTCTTTGATCATTGTTCCTCTCATTTCGTTCGTGCTTCTTTTAAAGCCTCTCTTTTAGTTAGAGTCTAGTAGTTGTCCTCTATGGTAAGGGAAATACCAAAACTAGCTCCCACTTCGTCAATTGCAACGTTAGGCCTCTTTTGATGTCCTTATAAGGCACTAAGAGTACTCTCACTATTCCTTATTGCAAAAAATCTCAATCCTCCTCTTTTCTTTCCAAGGAGGTCAAATTCAGATTAATGCTCAATTATTTGATATCTAAGTGTAATTTTTTATTTAACCTAACCAAGACTTGAATTGTGCTTTATAGGGTTTGAACCTATGATATTGGGTTTTGGAGATCCATGTCCAACTACAAATAAATCACTTTCCAAAGTGAAACTAATATTTGTTTACAAATTTCTTCTTTAAAAAGGAAGCAGTCAAATTACAAGTTTAAAAGGAAACCCCTTCAAACTCACTTTAAAAACAATCTCATATATGTTTTACTATTTGATTCGTACCTTGTAGTTGATTTTAGCCATTAACGCCATATATGTAATTAAGAAAAGAATTAAAAGGGAAAGAAAACCTAAAGTAAAGTATGAATTTCATCAAAATTTCCCTTATTTAGAGAAGGCTGGAAAAATACCATAGGATGGATTTTGGAGAGAAATTTTCCTCTTTGCCCCATAATTTTTTCCCTTTCAAATTGGAGAAAATTATTGAAATTCTAATTATACCTCTACTTTTTAAATTCTTGCTGCCTTTTTAGGATTATATAGTAACTAAATTGTTCAAAGTAATTTTAAATATTATTTTGAAAATTATTTCCCCCCTATTCATTCCTTCCTTTTCCCCTTAATAGAAATAAGAAAATACACTAATTCTTTTTCTTTTTTTATTTCCATTTCTCTAAATTTCTTCTCCCTTTCCGTCCTAATCTATTCCCTGTTCTAAAAAATAGTGTAAAGGATGCTTGTATACGACACCTTCAAGACTTGTTTAAGAAACAAAATAACAATAAGCAACACGAATTCCAGACTAACGTTTGAGATAAACATATACATGTTAGGCATTTTTTGGAAACACACAAAATTATAAAACTTGCACAATGTGCGAGGATTTTACTTATTGAAGTCTTACGCATTGAAAAGAAGAGATTATATTCTATTTCGAGATCAACTTCGAGAGTTATTTAACAGATACTAAAGAGAGAATAGATTCTAAAGAGAGAATTTTGTGTGTGTGTGTGTGTTTTTTCTAACATTTAAGTTTGAAGATTGCCCTTAACAGTAATGCAGAAAAGGAATTGACCACGCTTGAATGCAATATTCCCTAAATAAAGGGCTCTGTCCATATACTCATTAATTAAAACTTCCACGTATAAAACCTTCCCAGATTGTGTCCCTCAGCGAGTCGGCATGACACTTAGCGAAACTCATGCCTATATTTCCTCTATTTCCTCTAAGCACTTGCGTGATTATCGGTGTTTCAAATAATAACAAAATATCAACAACTTGCACAGGACCCTTACCTGAAATTAGGGATGCAATCGAGGTAGATTCGAAACGGATTTTGTAAAATCCTAACTTGCTCTTATAGAGTTTAATAGTTTTCAAAACCCTATAAAAACCCTATAGGGTTTTACCCCCAATTTCCAAAACTTGACTTTAGGGTTCTTGATCTTATAGGAGCGGGTTTTTATAAGATTTAAAAAATTCTATAGGGACGGCTTATTATAAAGTTTATATGAAATTAAATAGAGAATAGAATGGAAGAAGTTAAGTAGGATTAAAACTATATTTACTAACTTACAAAATAATAAAAATTAAGAACTAAATGTGTTATAGAATATAAAACTTATATAAGATATATATGTTATATAAGTTAAGAGTAAATATTTTTATTAATATATGCATTTTTTTTATTGAATCGAGTTTCACATTAGGTTTTATGGTAATCCTAAAACCTGACCCTAAACCCTATAAAATTTTAAATCATGTTCCAAAACTTGATCCTAAACCCTATAAGGTTTTCATCAGATTTAATGGGTCAGATACCTTTAATAACCCGCTTGGTTGTATCCCTACTTGATGTCACACCTCGTACAAGAAGAATCATAACGGTCCTACCGTATAAACTAATCTAAGATAGAAGCTGACCTCACAGTTGTTATTATAAATATAGTTCACATAAGACGTACACAACTCAACCAGCTTGAAATGTCTGTTCTGACACCCGTTAATAACCAAACCTGTGGTAGAGTTTTACAAAATACCCATTCTATATAACCTGCTATCTAGTACCACAATAGAATTTACACAAACGTTTTACGTCCAAAGGTAAAGTTTACAATCAGATTTTATTAAAAACCATAGTTTTTACAGTTTATATATAACAAGTTAGGAAACTAGTAGGCTTATAGGGAATTCCCAATTAGTTTCCTCAAAAACTCAAAAACAAAGTCAAAGCCTAGGTTCAATTGATTCCTCGATCCTCACTTTTCCAAACAGCAGCACACTAACCTAGAAACGGTAGTATCTGAACATCCTGACCTCACTCAACACCTGTAAAAGAGTCTATAAAGATGTGAGCACAACTATCTTAGTAAGTAGGTCAGAAGAGTACTATACAAACACAAATAAGGTTAATAATTATAATGAAATGCAATGCGATCAATCAAATGAAATATCGTACAATGTTATCCTGTCCAATGTGAGGTTATAAAAATTACATCCGCTCCAATCCGGATTGAGGAATTTCATCACAACTCAAGTCAGACCAAACCCGAGCTTGTGTAATGGAGAACACCCTCCTCCCATGATTGCCTTCAAACTATGGCCCCCAACCTTACCACGATTTCCTTGCTTATCACTTAGTTTGATTAAGGATGGGGAAATGACCATTTCAGCTATCCTTATCAAAGGAAGTTGGTATTTAGCTTGATACTCTTAATTGTTTCCCCTAATGAGTCCTATGCATATCTAATTTCATTTTAGTCGAACAAACATTAGTTTTAATTAGGGGTAGCTAATGAGTTCATACAATACAAAATTAATGCAAACATGTAGAATAGCACACTAAGGAGTTAAACTCCTGTCACAACTAAGTATCATCCATACACACAGTATGTGGACAATCAACAAACTACAAACACAATTAGAAGTACTTTTGGGTCTCCAATCCCAACTTATATGTTTAAACGTTTGCTACTGCTGACTCGAATCGTCAACTGTCTTTGTATTGGAAGATCCTATTTATACAAAAGACTCAAATTTAGTTTTCATAATAATTATGAAAACATTAAGGTTTAATCTATAACAGTTATATGTATATATATATATATTATTTCCATAATATATAGTCATATTATCACTATATATCGAATTAAGTTATTAATTGTTGATACTGTACATCATATATACTATTACATATTATATATTGTTTCGATCGTATCAAAATATACTTTTAATTTATTAATTCACATTTTAATTCTGGTAAGGTTACTGAAATATGTACATTCTTAAATATGATAAAGTTATAGGTTAAATTAATCAAGATTGTCCAATTTTAACAAAGTTAGTATCGTTGGGTTTGTATAGATCTAACGACACATTTTACGAGTCCTGTTCTTAAAGACGACATTTAACGGGTAGTTCAAATTTTCAATATAGTTATACGTAATTATATAAATATGACTATATTATACGTAATTTTCGTTATTAAATTGTATTTTACCTAATTTGTCCATATATTATCACAATATTAGTATTATCCAACTCTAATATACCTAAAGTGTGTCTCGATTAGAAAATATAAATAAATATAATAAAAATATTAATTTAATCAAATCTGATTAGCAATCACATATATAGTTTTTATTTAACTATTTAATTCATTTTAGCTTATTAATATTAAAAATACACCCCAATTTGTAATTTAAGCCATTTTATTAGGTAAATTTGATATAAATTGTTTGGGTTTCCAAATAATTCCTCAAAAATTTCTATAGACTCCTAAAAATATAGGGAATTCAATTATTACTTGGTTTTAAGTTTTCGACTTATCGTCCATATACTTATATTTATAATTTTGCCCCTAAATTACTCAACTATGATTATTTTTACTCTAAATAAATTTCAATTTGACTCAATATTGTTATTATTGACTATAGATTAGTACATGTCCATCTCATCAATTAATTTCATGATTTCCTATTTAATTCATAATTTCAACCTATTTTCGAGCTATTTTTAGGCAAAAATATGCAATAAATATTAAAAATATTCAAATCTAAATTCAAGCTACATATAAATTATCTATATATCATACACATCCTACACAAAATTTATCAGCTGGAAACAACATAATTTAGTACATTTATTTTACAATTCTAAATTCGGATGAACTATAAATTTCTTAAGGAAGTATATTGCATATTACGAATTTTTCAAAAATAAAAATATCATGTAAAATCATGTTCAAAATAACCTAAGTATAATTTTTTTTCATAATTTTCTGGGTGGATTTACTATTTTCTATAAATTATTGAAAAATAGAGCAAGAATTTGACCTTGCTATTCTTGGTGTCTCTGGTGGCCCGTGGCAGTTGGGTGGTAATCGGATGACCTACGCGGTAGGTAAACCTTTTGGGGTTGGCTGGGTTTCACAGCAAATTCAGGTTAGGCTTAGGTTCTAGCTTAATACGAAAATTACTCTGTTTTCTTATTTTCTTTTCTATTTTCTACGATTTTTTTTCTAATTTTTTTTTCTGTTGTTTTTTGTTTGTAAAGTTAGGAATTGATGTAATGAAGCCTATTTATGCATGTTGGAGTCTATTGTTGCTTTTCTTTATTTTCTTTTTAATTTTTTCCTTGTTTTCTTCTTATAAATGCAAGTAAGAGGTGTCATTTGATTGTAGAATTTGCTTTTTGACTTAACAATTATCCAGTTTTAGTGATTCCTAGTAGTTTCTAGACTTGAATTAGCAATTTTGAAGGCTTTTTGGATAAGATTTGCAATTATTTAAGTATTTTAAGTATATTTTATTAATACTTAGTTATTTATTAATATATGAGTATATATCTCTTGTATATATCACGTATAATATATAACTATGCTCATATAATTAAGTGTCTAACATATCTTATATTTTTAGGATATGTTCTAAAATTAATTTCATGAATTCAATACAATATACATATAATTATATAATTTAGGATTAATTTACGAGTATAATTATTATTTATACCAGGTATACTCATAAAATTACATTTATATTTATATAGTAAATTGTATTATATTATCTCATTTTATAACTCAATTAACTTATCTCTAAGTTCTCGTCGCAATCTAAGCTCGATTTTAAGAGTTTCAAGCATTTTAGTGCTATATTGAATATTTCTACTTCTAAGAGCAAAATTAGAATTTTGGGTCATTATTTCTAAAATCTAACTTTACTTTATCACCTTAATTAACTTTTCTATCTTAGTTGTAAAGTTTGGGCTCAATTGAATAAGTTTCACTAAAAATCCTAGATCTAGGCTCGGTTGTCCTAAACATAATTTTTGAGAGCTTACACCTGAAATTTGATATCTCATTAATTTCATCAAACTTGGTCATTAGGTTTGTCAATGGAAATGTAATAATAAATAAAAATGTTCATAAAAGCGTTGCAATGTCTATACTTTCATTTTGGCAATTTAGCGATTGAACTTTCTTTCTTTGATATTTTAATATTTATGCTTTAGCTTAGATTATATTTTGATGTCTAATTTAGTGGAGAAGTTAACAATCATTACATGTTTTTGTATTTAATTTCTATTAGTTTGTGAAAATTTAATTTGTTGATTGTCTTATGGTGTCTTTATTATTCTCAATTATTTAAATAATATTTGGTAATAATATACACATCCACCTCTTGTTTCTCTTTCTTATTATCTATATCTATATATCTATAATATTAAAATGAATAAACTCACTTTGGTGTTTTTAGAGTTCTATGATTTTTTTTTATTTTTATCCGTGCTAATCATCAACGTATCAAGGTTATTAAAATAAAGATTTCTATATGCTAAAATGATATATTTTCAAGATTAAACTCTGCTAACCTAAAAATCATCTACCAAGATAAGAGACAACTTCCATAGTTTCGAATAATTATTAAATCAAATTGTTTGCTTATGTTTTCTTAATTTGAAAAATTATATACTTGTCTCATAAATGGTCATTATAAAAAGTAATTGAAAATTAAATTATTTTTTATTCATTTTTAAAATACCATGTCTAAAGTTTTAGAGGAAAAATCACATCTTATTCATTATTGATTATTGGCAATATGTTTAATTGCACTTCATTTGTCATCAATATGTTAAATATTAGGTAAAATTCACTAAATGTCATTATACTTTTAAAAAATACCATACTAACCATTATGTCGCACCCCAAATTAGGGAGTCGTAACTGCTCCATTTTGTAAACCAACATAAGCTAAAATCTAGCCACTTTAGCCACTAATATAAGTATAGCTTACACTAGGCCTTTACTACTTCACAATTTTTAGTCATCTAATTCAATACCTATTTGATATCAACCTATGATGCAACATTGTAAAATAACTTTTGAAAGAGATTTTATGGTATAAAATCTTAAGAAGAAAACACGTTTTATAAATAACTTCAAAAAAACGACATAATAAGAATTTGTAAAAGTCCACAGTTTTATAGAACATAATACCGGTAACAGTAGTTGAAAACTAGAGGGTCACCCGAAGAAACCCTATTAGTTTTCCTAAAGGTTAATAAAGTCAATAAACAATATAGGAATTCAACTAATTGGTCTTGAATCTCACTCCCTAACCCCATTCTTTACACTTTTAGAACTTGGAGTAATATTAGTATATCTATTGAGAAACTTGAAAAACAACTATAGGGAAATGAGCGACAACTTACTTAGTAAGTGAAACGGAGACAATAGTAAATATATAACATTAAGTAACTCGATTTTTAAGTAAGGTTAATTAGATGCATTGCATATTCAAGCAAATGCCATTATATGACATTGATTGGTCTATTGTGAAATTAAAGAAATTATGTCCACTCTAATACGGGTTTTAAGGGGTTTAATGCCGTACACTTCACAAATCAAAACCAAACCGAGGCTTATGTAATAAAAAAAAAAAACTCTCCGCCTAAGACTAACTTCGAACCACAGTCCCTAACCTTGATGTAATCTCCTTTATTGTTACTTAGTTTGACTAAGGATAAGAAAAGAACCATTTCTGCTATCTTCATCGAAGGATCTATGTTTAGCCCGAGAAACTTAGTCATTTTCCCTAGTTGGTTGCGATGTAAGTCCGATTAGTAGTTAAGTTGAGTTGAGTTAGTTTGCTTTTTAGGGTGATCAAGCAATTTCAGACATTTCAATTAAGCAACATCATAAGGAAACTAATACAAAGTTTAGCACTTCAAATCGCATAACCATATTCAAGCATATACGTTGCATACACATAAGGAACTAATATACACTTGCAAACAAGACATATACTAAAGCCTCCAAATATCCTTAAGTAATACTCCAAACTACGGTGAAGCACTGATCCCACTTACCTGGTCATGTAATGCTCAAGAGTCCCAATAGTTGGTTTCATCTGCTTTAATTGTTCTCTCTAAAATATATAATATAATTGCTTTAGCTTTATTAAATAAAGTGAATAAGTTTATTTTCATAATTTAGGTGTCATTTGTGACTTATCTTTAACAGGTTTATATTGAGTTCCAACTTGTTATTGAAGTCTCTAAACATGGTTCTAAAAGCTCACTTAGTACTAAGTTTTGGTCTTAGAACCTTTGGATAAAGTCTCTAGATGTATGTCTGTAGACTGGTAACCCTACACTTAAGTCTTTGATGTTATTCTAGTTATACTACTTGCTTCACATAACTCTTTGAACAAGTTTCTAAAGTCATTTCCTTTAAGTGTTCCATGCTATTCAATCCTTGAGGAAGTCTTTGTAGCCATTTCAATTGTATTTACCAAACACTTCCCAAACAAGTTTATGATGGGGGTATAGTTGAGTTTCTTTTTACTATCTAACCTTCCCATCAACTTTCTGAACTAAAGATTAAGTCCCTTTTTTATGGACCAACCTTCCAAAGATGTTTCTGAAGTGATTTCATTTAAGCTTTTTTTAAAAAAAAAAAAAATCAACCAACATTCTAGTTTAGTCACTGAAATCATTACAATCTCAGTTCTTTTACCGAATAACTTCTTAGACAATGCTTTAACATATTTAGAGTTTAAGAATCCTTTCATTTGCCAACCTTCCAAACATGTCTCTAAAGTTACTACAACTACACTTCTTTTATCAAATAACATCCTAACCAAAATTATAACTTGTTATAATCAAGATCTTAGCATCAACGAACCTTCTAGTCAAATATCTAAACAAAAAATTTAAGTCATTATTTTACTAAATTAACTATTTGAAGAACTCTCTAAATAGGTTCGATTCACTTGTTTACACAAAGCGACTCACTTCAGCATCTAATTACAATTTACAAACATGATAGGTCATGATTATACAATAGGTTCTTTATACCTATAATTAGCATATCATCCAAATTTCCAAATCCTCCTATCTTCAACTTAATGCATATATGCCATAACTAGTGGTTTGTACATGTCACAACTTCAACTCAAACCACATAACTCCAGATGATTCCTCACCATAAAATACAATCCAAATAAACTTCAGAATCTGATACCAAGGGTTTGGTAAAGTTCCATACACAAAATATTTAAAATAATGGCATTTTTTATCTAATTTAAAGGGTTAAAAAATCCTTAAAAATTATAGAAACCATTTTTTTCCCAAAACTCTTCATGCAATATTCACGTGTGATATAAGGACTCTCCAAAAAAAGTTTGGTATTGAAACTATGTCAATAGGGTCATTTAAACAAACTTTGAAAATCTATTGATTTCGCTCCCTTTCTTAAAGAAGTACTATATTCACTTAAAAATTTCACAATATGATATTTTTTTATAAAAGAATATATACAAATATGCCAAAATAAAAATTTCTATAATTTTTGCAATTAATTTAGTATTTTTACAATTTTAAGGAAATTCATGTAACAAAATTGACTCACAGGTAAATTAGGCTTCCAGCTACTAACACTGACCACCACCCTATTGGCCCTTCTAAATGTTGCCACTAAGGTGGAGTAGTGGTGGTGGTTTACTCCCAATTGCACTTTGGACACTTGTAC
This sequence comes from Lumnitzera racemosa, assembly GCA_024138005.1. Taxonomy (NCBI): domain Eukaryota; kingdom Viridiplantae; phylum Streptophyta; class Magnoliopsida; order Myrtales; family Combretaceae; genus Lumnitzera; species Lumnitzera racemosa. The sequence goes on along the minus strand of JAMXBC010000004.1, from coordinate 69,202,084 downwards.
TTCAAATCTATTTTGGTTATATAATTTTAATTCTTATTTTTTTCCCTTAAATTTCCTTCACTAATCTTTAGCTTCTTATAATTTTTACCGATTTCTCAAGACCTAATTGAAGTTCTAGAGAGGTCTTGGGTGATAATCCCAAATTTGGTTGGGCAAGAATAATTTTCTTCAATTTTAGCTTAAGTACTCTTGATACAATGTATACTAAGTATCCTTATGTGACTCAATCTAACCAATAGTTTTCTACAGGTGTTCCATGTCCACTTTTCTTGATAATTTTAGTTGTTGGGAAATTTTCATAATTTTTTTTTATCATTTTTCTTATTAATTTTTGGTTAATTATATGGATTTTCGAGTATTTTAAGCATTTTTTGGTATATAATTATATATATATATCATAATTATACTCAGGATACAAATACTAAATCTATATATTATCTTATGTCATTTTATAATTTTAGTACCCAAATAATTTCTCTCTAAAATTTGACTAATTTTTATTACCTAAATTATGTGTTTTCAATAGATAAACTATAATATAATATAATTTATTAAAATTATCTATTTTTTGGCTATAATAATATTATTTTATTATATTTATATATTCCAGTGTGTCATTGTCCAACTTTTAAGATTTATATGTGAAATATCGTCTTAATTGACTTATTTTTGCATACGCTTTAAATTACTATCTCGGAATAATCATGTGAAACAACAAGACTTACACATTGAACTTTTATTTTGATCACTAAAACCATCAAACTTATCAAAAAAGTGCAATTACACCACCCTAATGATTTTACAGTTAAATGGCAATCTAAAATCCTATATGGCATTTATCATGTGTCATCCTACTTATAAAAAAATTAAAATATATATTCATTTCCCTCAAAAAACACAAACTATTATAGAAAGAAGATACTTTTATCTATTAAAACAAATATCTATTGTCTTCCAAAAATACAAACTATTCATTTCCCTCTAAAGACCAAATTATTAAGGAAAAAAAAAAAACTTTTTTCTTTCAATCCATTAGGTAACATAATGCATTCGACATGATTCAAGATAGAAGAGAAAATGTGGAAAACATGAGAGAGAAGCTTTATTGATGAGAATGGATAATTAGCTGCAAGAGATTCCATGAGAGTTGATAAAAAGAAATGTTTCACACCCACTATTTATGTATTGTGATTATACTCAATAATGGTTGGTATTCCATGATGTTACGAATGCTTTTATTAATTTGCAATAAACGATCTAAAGAATATTGGTATATTGATATTAGGCATAGAGAAATGTTGGAAGAGAGAATTAAAAGGAAAAACAAAAAAAAATTATGGACAACTGAAAGAAAAAAGGTTCTTTATTTTTCTTAATAATTTGGCTTTAGGAGGGAAATGAATAGTTTGTGTTTTTGGAGGAAAGTTTTTTTTTTTAATAGATAAAAGTATTTCCAAGAGTTTTTAGAGGGAAATGAACATATATTTTAATATTTTTAAATGTAAGATAATACGTCATAAATACCATGTAAGATTTTCCATTGCCATTTGACTGAAAAACTATTGGAGTGGTCTGACTACACATTTTTTTAAAAGACAAGTGGTTTTGGAAATCAAAATAAAAGTTCAATAGTTAGTATGATATTTTTTGAAAGTATAGTAGTATTTGGTGGATTTTATCCATTAAATATTAGAGTATTTAGACTCATGTTAATGTTATATGTATAATGTTTTTCATTGTATTTTCAACTTATCAATCAAATTCCACAACTTTTGTACTTCATTTAATGAATATTATTAAATTGAAAGACTAGGACAAAATACAAAATGAATCTTTTTTTATAAAAGTTTTTTTAATTGTGTAATAATTATTGGGTTTCATTAAACTAAACATTGGATAAGAGTAATAATATATAAATGTGAACGAAAATCACAACACCTAAAATATAAAGGCTTCAAAATATGAAAGGTGAAGTCTACTAAATTAACAATTTTATTAATTGATTTTTATATGATTTTAGTTTCATTTTAGATTTTACACATATTTTCCCTAAATTAATAAACTTATTAATTGATTTTATAACGTGGTTATGCCATTGTATATTTTACACTTGAACAAATTATCATTACCTCTCCAAATGCAGTCTAACATGACATCCAGTGTCCCTTTTATTAGGAGCGGAATTGAATTTTACGTATTAACTTTCATTGTTTTTGTAATTTAATATCTAACTTTTTGAATGATACATTTACTATGCAATCATCAATCAAGAGTAGTTACATTATCAAAAATTAGAGGAAGCAAATCCATTTTCTTAATTAAGTTTTTTTTTTTTATTGAATATTGCTGTAATTTATTTTGCTTGACAAGAAAGCTTCATTCCATGGCTATGGCAATGCTTGTTTTTTCACCAATACCTTTTGTGACATCCTAAAACCTAAGGGCGCTATAACCTACCATATGTCCCTACCAATCAAAAATATGTTAAGACTCTAAAACTAACTACATTTTCCAAAATCACTTATAATAATCACTTATCAAGTATAAAACAATAATTTTCTAAACACATCAATTTATGTTACTCATTGGTGAGTCATTCTAGTTACAAACATACTAAATGACTAGATCTTAATCTTTTATAACACATAGAACTAATCGTCTCTCTTTCCTAACCCGATGATAGCAATTTCCATACTTCTTGTAAATTTATCGAATTGATCTGTAATTGTAAAAATAAAGAAATGAAACAAAGCTTAATACGAGTACATAAATATACACAGATGCTAAGTCCAAAACATACACATACATATAATGCAACTGCAACAATATATAAGTATACAACAGTTTAATTATCTTTAATTTAGGCCAGCAAATAACACAGGGGTTTTCACGACCTTGCCACACTATGATATTTATCCACGTACATAGGTAAATATAATATAAGTTTTCCTTTAAGTCTTTTATGCTTAGAGTTCAAAGTCTAGAGACCATAAAAACTAGAATCCTAACTATATTATCCCATATGAAAGTCTACTATAGAAACATCGTATATGATTAGTAGTTACTCCTCTAAGGATCTGCTATTGTGGGCTCCTAGAGCAAGCAAGTCAAACACAACCAGCAACCAAAAGTAATAGATCAAATATAACTTAGTCTAATTTACTTACTAAGTCTTAATAGGCATAGATATAGGCATAAGTAACAAGCAAGCATAAGTACTTAGGATGGCTTCTCAATAGTTAATTGAAACTCCATAACTTTAAGTCCCGTATTGACTACTTCTAAGCACCCATCAAAAGAGGAACTTGAAACTTGATATTAAAGGTGTGCAAGGCTCATTTGGCTTACTTTTAAATAAGCCAAAAAACTTCAACCCTAACTTGTTTAAAAAACAAGTTAAATAGGCCAACCCAAACTAGCCTACTTTTACCTATGGGTTAAATGGGTCAAGCTCATTTAATTTACTTTTAAACGAGCCAAAAAACCTTAACCTAAACTCATTTAAAAAACAGGTTAAATAGGCCGATTCGCGGGCCAAAGCCCACTTTCACACCTTTACTTAATATCCAATATGAATCTATTTGAGATTAAGAATAAACAAGGGTATATTAACTATTGAATGATTAACCCCTATCCTTAATAGCTAGAATCAATCCCTAAGGTCCATTTTCCTCCTTTTTGATTGATTTATTATCTCTTTTTTTTTCCCTTAATTTGCTAATAATTTTTACTAAAATGTTATTTTGTAAATTTATGACACATACACACTCACTAAATGTGATAGATATAAAAATAAGGTAAAATATGAACAACAAAATTATAGATATATAAAGTGTTTTTAATGCTCTAAAACCTGAAACGTTAAAGCCATCATATATCCCCAACCTCTACTGACATGTCAGGTGTCTCAAATAACTTACTAACTTCTCTATATATATATATCAACCATCAATAAACTGTGATAACTCCAATAAATTTTCATGGACGTTCTCAATATCCATAATCCACTTGAATTTTCACTATAAGATCAACCTTTGAATAGCCTTATTTAATGTAAAATAGTAATAATTTCTCATTTGACAAATCTGTTGCAAGGAAACTAAATAATAAAGTACTAAATTCTTTTACTCATGATAGCCAACTAGTATCAATAACCAATATACTCTAATAAGAGAAGTCTCAAGTGACTTCTCATGACTCGAAATACAAAATACAAATAAATAACTAAAAGTTTCTTAACAAATTCAGCCAATTTGACAATCCTATTCAAACTATACGGAGCTATTCCCAACATCATAATAATATTTACAGTAATCTATTGCATTATCACAATAATCAATGTTAGGTTAATAAGCCTCATAATCTCCATAACTTGTACTTATACCTAAAAATTAAAGATGAGATGAGCCAAAACCCAATATGGAATACAACAAGTACATACGTATAGACATACAATTCCTAATCACACACGAATACGAAATACAGAATGCAAAATGCAACAACCAACTATTTAATTATCTTTATTTTAATCTAACAAGCAACATAGGAGTACTCATGACCTCGACACATATAATATATTTATACTATATAGTATTGGTGTTGGGCTTTTCCCAACAATTTAGGAACTAAGGAGCAACCTAAAATTTACCTGAATTATTTCCAAGAAAGACTTTACTTAGGACAATGTCGTGTAAGAATCATCGGGGTACTACCTCAAGGTCTAATCTTCCTAATTCCTTAAGCCTAGCTAGGCATAAGCAACACAATACAATTAAGGCATAATTATTTAATCCTATTTTATTATTTAGCCTAGCAATCACAATAACCAAGTAAGTAGCCCTTACCTGGTTTCGTTGACTCGCTAGAAAGTGATTCATTAACCTCTCTCAAGCCTGTCATAATATAAATATGAAAACTCAATTTATGACTTATACTCATACCGGAACAACACCTTCTTAGTCTTTAGATTTGTTTAACAACACTCTTTAACTTAACAACTCATCTATCTCACTTGCAACTCGACTCCCTTGAGGAACCTGGGATCACTAAGGGGATAAATTGGTTTCTAAAGTGTTTTGAATGATGATCTAGATTTAGAAAAACATTTAAAAAGGTTTAGGAATGAAAAGACACATCTAGAAAACATTAAGGAGCCAGGGAAAACGTCGTTGTACATAACAGGGGACTTAGTGTCCAAATGGTACTTCATGTGGCATCCAAATGTAAGGACTCTGGGAAAAATCCTATCACCACCCCTACCCCCCTTACCCAGACACTAGAAGGGGTGGCGTTCGGATACTGGCTGGCAATTTGCAGTTTTCTATAGGCTGCAGTAGCATATACCCCTTGTAAAACCACCCTACCTTTGGCACTTTCGAAAACTACCACTTCCACAATGTTATCTTATCAATAACTCAACCTTACACTTCTTAAAATATCCCTCCAAACATCACTCTATGATCAAATCTTAACCCAACTCTCTTGAATTCAAGCTATACAATCTATGAAACAACACATGTAGAGTCTATGCAAGAATTCTTATCGTTGTAATCTTAAGTCCTTACTTCTACTACTAAGAATCCATTGTAGGACTCCCAAACAACCACCTTAAATTCATTTTGGTTGCTATACTATAAGGAAAAATGGATTTCTTATTAAAATTTGGTAAAATCCTTAAGAAAAAGGGTAATTTCATAACTCACCTTAATTTCTTCTATCCTAATCTTGCTAAACCGCATTCTATACTCTTCCTTGCTTGAAGAATCATGTGAAACCCTAGGTTATAGTGTTGCATGCGCAGAGGAAAGTGAAAAAGGGTTTATGAACTAATTAACCTGTATTTATACTAGGGTTTGTAGAACTTTTCCATGCTCCAAAATACCCTTAAATTTTACAATATCACTCTTACCTTTAATGTAAAATACCATTTATTTACTTATTTTCTTTTATTCTTTTTCCATTTTGTTGGGGCCTTACATAATTAAAGGTTGAAAACTCATACTCTTATTATTACATTTTACATACATACTATTAAGTACTATACTTTTGGTTTTTAAGGATGTAGAGGAGGATCATCATAACGTAGATGGGATCCAAGTTTTGAATGGTCTTGGTTTCTATACCCATGATTCCCTTTATGAAGGTTGCTTAAACTTTTTGACCATTTTTGGCTTCCTTTATGCATGTTATTCACAAAATTTTACCGCAACTAAATTAAAATTTATTGTAATAAGCATTTCAAAGAATCAATTTGATTGAATTGCAATCATGCACACAAACAAAGTTTCAATAGAGCATTTACTAGTATAGTATGAAAATTGTCTTAGAAAATTTGTAAAATAAAATAAAGGATGAAAATGAATATATGTGATCATATTTTTTCTAAAGTAAACACTAATTTTCTAAATTTCTAATTAAAAGAAATCAAAATAAATGTGTGATTAGATTTTGATTAACTTGCCTATTTAAATTAAAGAATGATTTCTAAAAATGATGACTTGAGGAAGAAAATTTATAGCCGATGGATTTTCTCTCTTGATTGGCTTAAGGTCCCCTATAGAAGATGCAAATATGTAATATATAACAAAAAGAAATCAATAAAAAAAATAAATATATAAATAAATGTTGATTACCATGTGATTGAGAAATGGAGATTGATATTGATGATCATACAATTGAGAAATGAAAGTTATTAAAGGAAGCAGTTCTGCCAATTGGAAGAGAATTGCAACAAAATGAACCAATGTATTGTATTGTTGTTAAATTATTGTTATATGCAACTTGCTTAACCAACATAACTAACTCTATATAGTTGGAATAATAAACACGTATAACAAATGCTAACAAACTACAAACTAAGCCTAGTTTACCAACATCCTCCCCTCCTCTCAAGTTGGAGCCAGTTAAAGGCTCAACTTGGAAAGAAAGTAAGGTAAATGAATAGTAGTGAGGAGTTTGGTGAAAATGTCAGCCACTTGATCAGAAGAAGAAACATGTTGTAAGGTAATGAAACGTTTGGAAACCAAATCACAAACAAAATTGATATCCACATCAATGTGCTTAGTGCGATCGTACAAGCAAGGGTTATCAGCAATAAGAATAGTAGACTTATTATCGTAAGATACTGAAAGTGGTAAAGAAGATGGAACTTATAAGTCCCTAAGAATGTATGAAACCTACATAAGCTCCTTAGAGACAGTAGCCAAACTACAATATTTTGTTTCAGTTATAGAAGTGCTAACGGTTGGTTGCTTCTTGGACTTCTAAGAAATCAATGCATGTCCAAGAAAAACATAATAACCTATTAAAGACTTTCGATCAAAAGAAATAGATCCCTAATCAGCATCACAAAAGGCTTGCAACTACGAAGAATTATTAGAAGGGTAAAATAATCCTAAATGAGTTGTTCCTTTCAAGAACTTCTAAAGATGAATAGCAGCATCATAGTATAAGATGCATAAGTTGGAAAGATACTGATTGAGCTTTTGCACTATAAAAGAAATATCAGGCCATGTGAGTGAAAGATAAAGAAAGTGACCAACAATGCATCTATAAGACTAAGGATCCTCAAGAATAAGACTAGTATCTTTGCACAGATCAACTATTGGCAAAGGCAAAGAAATCATTTATACACAAGCAACCTAGTATCACACAAAATGTCAAAGATGAACTTCCTCTAATGAACAAGAAGACCAAAACTGGTACGACATATTTCCATTCCCAAAAGAAATGAGCTTCACCTAAGTCTTTGATGGTGAAAATGTTATGCAAGTCTTAATAAAAGCATATCATCTACTTACAATAACACTACAAGAAAACTAGTAAAAGAAAAGAATGTAAATAAGGAATGATCATTAGGGGATTAAATAAAACCTTTCCCAATCAAAAAATGAGAAATCTCCTTATTCTACTGTCTAAAAGCCTGTTTGAGCCCATAAAGTGACTTCTTCAACCGATAAACTTAGTTAGGACCTACTTTAGTACACCCTTAAGGAGGCAATATATAAATTTCCTCATCTAAGGTTCCATGTAAAAAAGCATTATTTATATCTATTTGATTAATTGGCTAATGATATGCTCTAGTTACAACCAAAGGGACCTTAATTGTACCCAACTTGGCTACTGGAGAGATTGTATCATGGTAATCTACTCCTTTAACTTGTGTATAACCTTTAGCTACTAACCTAGCCCTATACCTTTGAATAGAGCCATTTGGATGATATTTTATGTTGTACAAATAAAAACACATTGAGTAGCCTTATAATCAAACTTGTCTCTATGAACAGTTGGTTTGGAAGTAAAACATAAACAGCCCTTGACCCTCAAGTGATCATAAGATGGTTTTTCACCAAATAATAATTCATGAGGGGACTTCCAACCCAATCTAGCAATTAGCATGATGTTAAGGAGATAGGTAGCAATCAAAACACATTCTCACCAAAATTGCTTAGGTAAAGAAGCTTATATTTGTAATGCTTTAGCTATCTCAATAATATGTCGATGTTTTCTTTCTATGCGGCCGTTTTGTTAGGGATTATATGGGGTTGTCTTTTGGTGTATGATACCAAGATTAGTAAATAAGGTTTGACAAGTGTAAGAAACAAATTCAGTACCATTATTAGTACGATTAATATATGGATCAAGGTTAAAATGATTTTTGACAAGTTTAAAGAACTTGTTAAGAGTATGAGCCACCTATGCATTATTGTTGAGGAGAAAAATCTAAACAATATGGCTATAATCATCAAGCACAAACAAAAAAATACCTAATACCCGAACGAGAAGGCATGGCATAAAGCCCCCAAACATCTACATGAAACAAATGAATCATTTAATTGGAATGATGCACTAAGGTAGGAAAAGGTAATCTGTGTATTTTTTACATGAGAACAAACCAACTGTTGCTTAGTAACAATACAATGAAATAGGTGTATAAGTTTAGCCATAGAAATATGACCTAATCTCTGATGTAATAACTGAACTAAATTTGGTTTCTTATGAAAATGTGAATTAAAAGAAGTACTTGGAGCAACCAAAGAAGATGAACTACTAAAGCAACCCACAACTTAAGACCCCATAACATAAAGCCTATTTATTGCTTTTACTATAGCAACAATGTATTTAGTTGTGTTGTCCTAAAATTCAAAGGAAGAAGCATTAACTTTAGCAATTAAGAGGCTGTGTTTGAGTAGTTGATGTACTGACAATAAATTGTGTGAAATGTCAAGCACATAAAGGACTTTGGTAATAGCAAGACAGGAATTAATGTGACTAAAACTTATCAGTTGAACAAATTTGGTGGTACCATCTAGTAATTGTACCATAACATGTTGTGGGAGTTTGTATGTATCGAAGAGAATGGAATGAAAGGGAGTAATATGGTTAGTGGCGCCTTAGTCAACAATCTATGAACTACACTTATTACTCTTAGCACTAAAACAAAAAGGAAATTAAGTATTACCAACAATTTGAATAGCATAAACATTTGTAGGGTAACCTTGTTGTTATTGAAGTAACTTCATCATCTCTTGACACATTGCAAAGATTGTATGAGAATCCACAATGGATGCCACATTTGAAGCAGAATTGCCAGATCCTTATCTCATGAAAGTATTATTTAAACAAGGACCAATGTAATTAGTACTGCATATAGAATTGGATTTATTAACAGCATGAAAGTCTTCTATCAGTTCATCAAAAGGAGTTGCTATTGCATTAGTAACACGATTCACAGTAGCTTCACTATTGATTTTGTGAACACTAACTTGTTTGCCTTTATACCACTTTAGATAGCCGACAAGCTAAAAATAATTTTCAACAACATGCCCTTCTATATTGCAATGTCAACAAAACAACTTCTTTCCCTTTCTCCTTCCTACCATACTTTTGTTTTGAATACTCTTATCAAGTCTCAAGGCATGATAAGTTGATGCATCTAGCTCACCATTGCACATAGAAGTAATAAATTTCTATTCTCGACTTGTTGCATAAGGTAAAAGGCCTTATTCATAATAGTTAAAGACTCCATAGCAAGAATGTGATTCCTTACTATCTCAAATCCCCTATTCAAACCCATAAGAAATTGTATTAACTTTGTTTCATTTTCAAAATCCACCACTCTCTCTTTCAATTGACAAGTGCAACCCTCTACAACACCACACAAACAAATAGGATGTGCTTGTAAAACTTGCAACTCATCTTAACATTTCCGCAATTTATTATAATATGCACCAATTGTTTGATTATATTGCTTCAAGTTACTAAGCTCATGATGAATCTGGAATATCAGAGGTGCATTACTTTAGCCATACCTCTAATAGACATCGGACCAAAGCTTGAATGCAAAAGAAGCATAGAGGAAATTCTAAGCAATTTCATTAATCATAGAATTAACTAGCCAACAACGAACCATACAATTGCTTCTTTCCTAATGAATCAAATTAGATGAATCAGATCTAGGTTTTTTAATAGATCCATCAATAAATCTGATTTTTAGTTTAGCTCCTAGTCCTATGAAAACAAATTTACTCCATTATAGGAAATTCAGACCATTAAAAATGATATTACTTGTTACCATAGTTAGATTATTCGATGGAGACAAATACAAAGGATCTTTAGTAACATTTTCTACTACTTTAGATTTGATTTCATCCTTCAATTCATTGTCTTTTGTTTCGATGATGTTCTAAAGGATCTACATAAATGAGAGACAGATTAGATCTTACTGTGTTCCTTAGATACCATGTTGATTGCCACATGATTGAGAAATGGAGATTAATGTTGATGATCATACGATTGAGAAATGAAAGTTACTGAAGGAAGAAGTTTTGCAGTTAGAAGAGAATTGCAAGAAAATGAATTGATGTATTGTATTGATGTTAAATCACTTTTATATACAACTTGCTTAACCAACATAACTAACTCTATATAGTTGGGATAAATAACCACTTGTAATAAATGCTAACAAACTACAAACTGAACAAACAAATTAAGCTTAATGTACTAACAATAAACGAAACACCTAAGTATGGTCTTTGTGTTAATATAAAAGGAATTAGTTCTTCCTTATTGAAGGAATAGCTACAGATAAGAGGATATATAAGAAACCTAAAAATATTACCAGTAATGTTATTAACCTCCTATGTTCAATGTTCATGAAAGTATCAAGGACCAATGAAATAACAATTGGAACAAGATACAATTATTTTGTTACTAGCATAGAGAAACATGTGGGGACAACCTTTATATAGAACATAAAATTATTAGATATGGAAAGATAAGGCACCTACAATCCCAATATAAGTGTTGCGACAATAGTAGATTTAAATCATAAGTTATAGACATGACAAAAATTATGATAGGAAGAGAAATAACTAAGTAAATAGATATGAAAATATAAGATATCGATTTACATGGGCAATCCCCTAAAAATAGGCTAAAAACCCATGGACAAAACTAAACATATTTATTGGTATAAATGACAAACGTATAATCTGGTGCATTCACAATCATAAAGTACTAAATTCATCTAAACGAATCTTTGGATTTTCTACTCTCTTTCTATCAATATGCTTAATGTCTAAGTGTTTATAAAAGCACAAAACCAAATGCAAAAAGTAGGAAAAAAATTAAATAAAAAAAAATAAAATGAATCATCTAAATTTTGATTTTCTAAATTTACCATATTTAAAATGTTGCCACTTGAAACTAATAGTTAAAATTAAAAGAAAGAAGATGACATTATAATAATTTCATAAGACATTTTAGGTATTTATGCAATTTGAACCATCAATTGCTAAAATTTAGGAAATTCAAAAGAAAAATTTAGAGATAAAAAAACAAATGGAAACTTAGAAGCACATAAAAATTTGTCTACAAGTTTATTGCTTGTTTCTTCCCTAAAATACTATGCTAAATTGAGTTTCATGTCTAATTAATAAGGTAAGGAATCATATCATTTATGTAACTTTGGATCGTCCTTGAGATTTTCCATTATTTTATTGTTTTGGATGTTTCGCCTCTATGGATGGATTTGCAAAATTCTCAATATCAAGAAGCATATCTCAAATCTATAGGTGTACTAAGTATATTGATTATATCTCAAATGTAACTTAGATTACTTAAAGAATTGGAATCAAACTTGCTAACCTCTATCAAAGCTCCTCATTACATTTGAAATTCCCAAGCTCCACTTGATTTCCTTCAATTCTTTTAAATTCCATCAAACCACAAGATTGATCTTACTTTAATTATTAATTAAACTCACAATTGAACCTAAATAAACTAAAATAATTGCTTACCAATCTAGCTAGGGATTTGGATTTGATAGCTTCTTTAGGTCTTAAATCTGCCAAATTTTAATCAAAATGATCAAAGCGAGATGAAATGGGAGCTCCTATAAACCCCTATAAATGGCATCCCACATGGAGAGGAAAAGAGGTGGATACTTTAGATAATTCTAAATTTGGATGGTATGTCTTAAACTAACTAACACTCCATCCATATTTTAATTTAACAAAAAATTAGTTAAACATCCCAATGATAACATTAAGGCTAAGGGTAACTTTGGTAATGAACAATTAATCTCCTTAAAATATCTTTACCCCTACATAAAGTAATTACAGCCAAGGTAATTCTAGTAATTGATGAATTACTTAAATAAAATCAAGTATTTTTGGAATTTTGTAATTCTCATTTCACATTCTCCCCTTTGGACATAAATTGCTTAAAACTCCCTCTTAATTACTTTGTTTACTTCCTTGACTTAGGGTATAACAAGTGTAGGAGTCTACTAAAACCACCTATTCCTTCTCTTTAAGCCATCCTTATGTCATCTTACTCGAAGCTGTCATCTAAGTTTATCATCATGTCAATGCATAACACATGTCGTATAAATGTGATACACTTTTGACAAATTCCCACATTTACTATTGGATTACAAAACACAATTAGGGATTAATAAATTATAAAAGTTTAAATGACTAAAATCCTAAGATCTTTAAAACATTCATCACAAACGCTATCCACCATTCCTAACCTAACCTTAGCTAGTAGCCACAAGTCTAAACCAAAACTTGACACCATCTACTAACTTATTACCCTAATTGTAGCAACAAAGCCACTAACTAACCTTATCAAGCAACTACCTTAGAAATCCTTATGAAAGCATTGGCTTTGCCATTGTAAGCTATAAGTAAATTATTGAATGGGTTTGCTAATGATGTAAGTATACAAATAAAGTGGTTCGGGGTCTATGGAATCAAGTGCAAATGATTTTGTAGCCTTTAGGTCTAATTATTTTACTTCCATGAATTCCCTAATGTCAATTGTTGCAATAAGTTTGTAGATCTTATGACTCTATATCAATGGTTCACCATTATAAAATTGTGTAATTATTATGTAGGTCTAATGACTTTGAGTTCTTGGTTTGTATACATAAACCATTGTAACAAGTCCATGGTTGTGATTCTTAGCAAAAGGTTTGAGGTAGTGCTATATTGTGTAAATGGCTATGAACCATGATGGATGTAATGGTGACTTTGTTATGGTGAGTCTATGGTGAGTGTTGCAATTTAGGGTATGAATGAACCAAATTTACTTATAAGTTGCTCAAGTTTAAGCTCAATATTTACTTAAGTATAAGTCAAGAATAATCGAGTCAAACTTAAGCTTGAGCTTCATAATGTTCAGCTCAGCTGAATAGCATTGATTCGATTTTAAATATTAGTAGAGTCCAAGTAAAATTTGAGTATTGTTAATATTATATAAATATATATAATAAGAAAAAAAATTGAGCCCAAACAGTCTTAATCTAGTGAAGCTTAAAGACATTACCTTATCTAAGCTTGAGCATTGAAATTTGAGTCAAGTTTAAACTTATGCCAAGCACCATAATCATAGTTATCAAAATTACAATTCTACTTATAAGATTTTATGAGTTTATAATTTTAAGAGATTTTTCTGAGTTAACTTATGTATAAAATTATTTTCGTATAAAAAGTTATGTTTTTTAATCAAGTTTACATATAAACTCAATAGAAATTTAGTTTTTGATCGAGTATACTGATTTTATTTATTTTAGTTAAATGGGCTAAAAATTTAAAAAATACAACTAAGCTTTAACAAGCTATCAAAGGGCATTACATCATCTTCTCTATCTTATTTTAATTTTTTTCCTCTTTCTCGCCCTCTTAGTTCCTTATTTTATGTTTGTAACTTTCATCTAGGTTTCAGCTCTAGTAATATAGATTAAAAGGAAAACTCATTATTAATTTAAAAAGAATTGAAATATTTTGATTCCTTTTAATTCATTACTTAAAAAAATAATGGAAAAAGTATAGTTTTAATTTTATTTGTCCTTCTTCTGTACATGTTAAATTATATATTATTGAGAATTTTTTATGAGAAAAAAACTTAACTTCTTTGTTTCTTTATTTCCATAATACATTTTAGATTTTGAATAATTATTGTAAGCATATCTAATTATAGAAACTTACGCTTTTACATTTCGATTTCATGTTTTAATTCTATTGATTTTTTAGTGATTTTAGGTAGAATCACAAGTTTGATAATTTTGACTACAATATCTTAATTTGACTCTTTCATGGCTCTAAATGTGACAAATTTAGCTATAGCAACATGTTTAGTAGTTATCATTTATCACAACTCAAGCGGTACTGATAGTGGCTTGGTGGGAGGTGGCAAATTTAACATTGGTGCTAAGTACTAGCTTATGCTTGTAAATAAGGCCTTTTCTGACATTTAGAAAGGACCAGAGTAAACGAATAATTAAGGAATGATTGTTCATTGAGTCTTCACAATAGATGACTATGCCTTCTATTATAAGATCAAAATTTAGGGGAGCTAGAAGGGATCTTGACCTCTTGAAGCTTAAAAAAGAAAATCAACCTTAGAAATTTAATGAAAAAAGAGAAAGAATGCATTGTCTTTTTATTTAACTAGTAGGTTATTTAGTGATGTTAGGCCCAACTAAATGGCAAAGATGAACTTATGCATACATGAAGGCAAGGGTTTAATTTTCATTATAGGCATTTTACCTTTTTTTAAGTTGCATTTATTGTTAGTAGGCATCACAGTTATATTCTATTGAAATATATTTTATAATCTATTTATATTTTTTTTGAGCCAATTATGTTATGATTTAACGAAAAGGGTATTAGAACTTTAATCCATTCCAATAAAAAATCAATAGTGATACTATTAGATTATAATAACTTTAACTATAATCTATTTATATTGGCAACAAAATTTATGTAAGTTTTACTTATTAATTTTGATTCTTTCCTTAAGTTGATGGTTAAATTTGATTAACATATTTTTTTCTAATGAGAAGGTAAAAGGATTGTTTTAAACATCCATGAAGTGACTCGGTCACCTATAATAAATTTCTAACAAATTTTGCGTGTGATAGTAAATGAATATTTTTCCATGAGCACTTAAATATTGACTCAAATAATGCTTGGATGTACATCCTAAGTGACAGCATCTCTGCATCCAAGAAATATCTATACTAATGAAGTGAATAAAATATATAAGAAATGGAGGGAGACATGAAGACTTCAACAACAATCCAACAATTTAAGCAAGTGAATAGATTGTACATAAACTTAAGGGTTTTAAGAAGGAAAACATATATATGTATCGCTTAATAAGATCAGAGACCACCATAGTTTCCAAGATAGCATATGTAAAAATATGTGGCCATCTGGTTTAAGAAAAGATACATAGATTTAATTCTTTGGACGGGAGTAACGTGTTTTGTCGACAACCCGTGGGCTACTTTTTTTACTTCTATCAACCATTGTGTGAAATATGACGTGATGTGGTGCGCACATTTAATACTGGATCGAACATATATAGAAGGGGATGCATCATGCACAAATATACGTTGAGAAGGAAAAGAAGACTGAGGACAACAAGCCTTTGTCGTGACTGATTAAAATAAAATGAACAAAATAAGGTTGGTGTATATATATATATAATTAACTAGACCACGCAATGATGATGTATCTACTAGAAAATATATAATATATAGTATATCAAGATATGAAAGAAAAATAGGAGGGTGGGATATGGGATTAAGATAATTTTTTAGTTTTAAAAGAATTCTTGTCTATTTCAAATATTTAATAAAAAATATATTTAATATGATATACAATCGTATACCATTTTAGAAGTCAGACAAATCAGTTATTATAATTAAAACAACCAATATTAAAAGATTAGAATATATTGATTAAGATTTCGGATTTTACAGTGGTAGGAAATAAGACACCTTCAACAAATTCATTGATTAAAAAGGAAATGTACATTTCGTCTGCCGATAGTGAACTTAAGGATTTAATTTTGCTAACATAAATTTCGTCAACTTTTGACAGTGACACAAATTAGAATTAATCAGTTGCCGTACATATAGAATTTAGGAAGGGACAACAATATAAGAGCAAGGAAAATTACGTAAACACTTGATTACTTAGAACCCGACCACCGGCAAATCTTCTTTTATTATATTTTTATTCATTGGAATAGAATATGTTACTTTTTTCTTTTTATTTTATTTCCAATCATCTAAATGTGCTAAGAAAATTGAAAAAAAAATAAATAAAAAAAGAAAACAAGTCAATGATGATCTATCATAATATACACCGTGTAAGTAAGTGAGAATTTTCTATTTCATGTGTTTCATACATTAAAAGTGGAGGGCCCATGAGAAAAAATAATAATAATAAATAAATTTTTCTCCAATATTGATTTTGTATTTTAAGGGCAAAAAGAATTTCAAGAGTACTGGTTTATCTTGACTAGTTAACGACAGGGTAACGTAATATGTTGAGATGAACTTCCCAAAAAATTTTCAATAGCTACTCGATGTTATTTATCTATTTCAGCCACGTTATTAATTTTTGTAACTTTCATTGCCCAATTTGAAGTTAAATTACTACTATATGCATCATTACAATATATGTTAAATAACAAAAATTAACAATTTAGTAATACATGTTATTAGTATCAATTAAGATAAATGAAGGCGATTTTGTTGATAAACCATTTTAGTTCATTCCCTAACCATTGAGATTGCTTTTGGAAAGTTAAAACGATGGATGTTTTAGCGATTAGAGGATTGATTGTA
Organism: Lumnitzera racemosa; assembly: GCA_024138005.1. NCBI lineage: Eukaryota > Viridiplantae > Streptophyta > Magnoliopsida > Myrtales > Combretaceae > Lumnitzera > Lumnitzera racemosa. Next base: position 69,184,935 of record JAMXBC010000004.1, on the reverse strand, counting down.
TGGTCGTGTTTCCGGGAGCGCACAACATCTTAAGAATCAAGAAGTGTATATCCACGAAAGCGTTCGGTTTTGCTGACGGAAGGGAGGTGGTACACTGAGAATCATGAATCAGGAAGCATGCAGATGATAAGTTGAAACTTGATAGAGAAAGTCATGACACGACATGAAATTTGGGCGGTGAGAGAAGTGACCCGAAGCAGTCTTTTTTCAAAGAGGTGACAATTAATGATTTTGTCTTTTGGGATATAAAGAACTAACAGATTTAGCTCATTCAGTGTTTGGCTTGGCCAATGGACTGAATAATGTAGATTGCGATATGAGGTTTTCAATTTATATATTTAAACCAAACTTTACTCATTGATTATTTGAGAGGACATATCCGTGTGTCTCCCATGATTAATTTATTGTGCAAGTGGCCGCGGCAGTCGGATTCAGAATGATATTTTTTGGCACTCTGATTAATGAAAATTTGGTGCCATGGACGTGCCACAGCAAGCCAAATTTAACAGTAAATCGACTAGAAGAAGGCTTCTTAACATTCATGTCTAGACCCGTTGAGACATAGGTCAAGCTTGATTTGGGTATTGGAAAGTATTTCAATTACTTGAATAGATTATCAAACTATTTTAGTTGTTAATAATATGGTCGAAGTCTTAATTTAAGCTTGAATTTGGTTTGTCTTTCACCAAATTCTAACTTCATATGAATTGTTGGAATGGTTTAGGCTAAGTAAATCATAGCCTATCGTATATTCTTAATATTTATTGATATGTTAAGCATAAACAATGTTTTAAAATCTCCAAATATTCCTATAAAGTTTCCAAATAATCCCACAAAATTAATTCTTCAAAAAAAAAAAACTAAAATAACATCTAAATGAAAATAATTAATTCTTTAACAATAACTAGTAGCTAAAAGACTAAAATTATAACTATTTAAACCCATATAACAGTCTTCTAGTAATATACATAGTTGCCGCTCTTCCCTTCCTAATGATAGTATCAAGGGTTTTCAGAATCATTATAATCGATCAATTCAACTAAGATTTCTATATCTAAAAAATAATAAAGAGTAAGCCAAAGCTCAATACATAATACCAATCACAAGTACAAGCAAAAAAAAAAAAAAGAAGAAGAAGAAGCACATACATTTAATATAATAAATATAGCTAACAACCAATTTAGTTATCTTTTAGTTTAATCCTGTAACAAACATGGAGTGCTCATGACACCATTCAAAGCATAGAAGAATAACCCTAAGTTTGGGAACTACCACTTTGACCCCCATCTAACTCAAACACTTGGAAACTGCCACCTTAGGCTGTACAATTTTCTAATCTACCTTAGATTGTTTCCAATGGAAACTCTACTAGGGATATCATCGCTTAAGAATCAATGAGATGCCTCTTGAAATTCTATCACCATTGGCTCCTAAGTAGAGCCATGCACAAACAACACATCTAATATTGATTTAGTCCATTTTCAATTAACAATCCTAATAATCACAACTAATAAGCATGTGTCACATACTTGGATCGATGGTGAAGAATTCTACAAACTGGTAAACTCTTTTACCAAAAGTGTTACCTAAAAAGTAAGGATTTTTTTAGTAAACTATTCCCAATTCCTAAACCTCTAGCCCTTTATCCTTGATTTGTCTTTCTAACTTAATCTTATTCAGTAAATAATTATCTAAGTTAATATTCCTTAAGTGATTTTTATAATGTATTATTATTACTTAAGACTTACAAATTAATAACTAAATAAATTAGGAGAAAGTATCAAGACTGGTCATGTTAGGAAGCACGACCGTGCTCTTGGCTATATTGATTAGCATGCTTGGAGAAGAAAGTGACATGGTTGAGTTTTGACCTTGTAAGCACCTGCTACAGACAAAGAACGAACTTCAACACCAAAAAACTATAATTCATCCCATCCTCCACTTACCAAAACTAATCTAACACCCATATTCAAAATTTTCTCAATTTGTTCCTTTACTTTCCAATAGTTATTAACAATTAATACAAAATAATCATTGAGTTTTGGATACTTGATTCTTTCACAAGGTCTTGCATGAATCCTGAAGTTACTCCATTGAAATGCCTTAAAAACTAACCTTCAAATTGATTAGAACATCGTCAAGGATTGTAATTCTTTTAAATCTTAATATTTGCTAACCGTAAAATCCTTTCCCTTACCCTTAAGGTTGCATTTTCTCACCCATCCATCCACATACTATGACACTAATTCCAAAATCGGTTTTAGAATCTCTTAGTCAATCAGAAACCACAATGAAACACACGATTGGCTCTTCTTTCATTTGGACTCTACATTAGTTTGCATAGCTTGGTAAGAGAAAGGAATTACTTGATGAGGGTTTGTATCTAATGTGAAGCATAACAGGATGAGAGTTTATAAAGCTTGGTTAACCCTAGGGCTAAATTCTTAGAATTCCCAAAATACTCTCTCTTTATTTTACTCTCTTACTAAATTGTCCTTATAAAAACTACTATGATTTCCTTATTATTTTTCTATTTTTCTAAGGTATTACCAATATAGTTCAGGATTACTTCAAAATTTTTAATAGAAATAAGCACATTAAAAGTCATTTATGTGTAAGTAAGAATTTAACTAAGTTGTTTATTTTTTTAAGTGAGATAATTTAATCTTTTTATATTTGTGTTGTAATTCAATTAAGTTGTATATGTTTTCTCGGAGTCATTATAAGTCCTCTAAGTTTGTGTTTTTACATAGTATAAGTATTGATTATATTTTTACATATCAAAATTTTATTAGTATTTACATACTACTTATCAATTTACATAGTATATTAGTATTATGAAAACCTTTCTATAACGCCCTAAGACCTAAGAGAGCCATAACTCACCACATGTCCCTAATTTTTTAATGACATGTTAAGGCTCTAAAACACCATAATTGTCTCCAAATCTCCTATAGAAATTGCTAACAATACTATGGGAACAATTCTCTAAAAAAAAACTAGGTAGATGATTCACAAGTGAGTTACACTAGCAACAATTATAACTATTAATAAAGTTTCCAATTTTACAACATCAAATCATATTAAAAATTCTACTTAGCATCAATACTTAGTCTCCACAAGTCGTTTACATCCCTGATGCAATGTACCCATTTATCTCTCTTCACCCGCCTGAAGATAGCAAACCCTAACTCATGACAAGCAACTATCTTATGAAGAATACTTACAACTGTAAAAATAAAAGAATGAGCCAAAGTCCAGTACATAGTACACACGTACACACATACACACGAATGTTAAACTAATGCTTCACATGCGTTTAATGCAAGAATATAAAAAATAATAAGTTAATTATCTTGAATTTAAGGCCATATATAACAAAAGGGTACTCACAACCCCACCACATTGTGATATCTTATATAAATAGATAGATAAAATAAAATATAACCTTTTAATTTATTACTGCATACTATGGTAAAAGTTATATGACCAACACCCAAGAACCAAAAAGTAGTAGATCTAGTTGCGTCCTTCAATATGAAAGTCCACTAAGGAAACCTTGCATATGATTAGTAGTTACTCCTCCTTAATACTAAAAGATGGCCTATGACAAGCATAATTAGCAAGCAACACTTTAAGTCGAACATGGATTAGTTTGATTTATTTCTCACTACATTAACAAGCACAAGTAACAAGCATATACTGCATTCTTAGAAGGTGAACAAAAATCAAACTATACCTAATAAGAGAGAAGAGGAGAATTCGAGTGAAAGAAACCATATACAAGAATGAATACATCCATCTTAGATGCCAAACAAAGCTAAGGCTAGAATACGACTATCCTTATAACTATCTCCTCTATTATCCTCATAAGTCTCCATCCCAATTTCAAGTCAACACCTCATTAATGCTCCATTTGGCTCTCCTCATAATCAATCCATATTCAAATAGGTTAAAACCTCTCAAACAAGCTCAAAACAACTCCTCGACATACTTACTTAACATTAACTATGTTTTTAAGTCTATCTAAGCTTCTATAGGTTCTTATACTAAGAAAAGATTGAGTTTTGGTAAGATTAGGATAGTAAAGCGCTTATACGAGAAAGATTTGGAAAGAGTCTAACTTGAAAAACAGTAAATATTATACTAGTCGGCTAAAAGGGGGGTAATAGTTCATTAAAGTTAGTTAAAATGCCACTTGGAAGTCAAAAGTGTTTAAAATTAGTCAAAATGCTAAATTAAGCTTAAAGAAAATGAAAATTCTAAATAAAGGTTGGAACTTTTATAAAAGAAAGTTGTGTGGAACTCAACATTAACGTTAAGAAAATGTTTAATTGAGTTTAATTAAGAGGAACAACAAGAAAAGGCATCACAAAAAGTTCTTAGCTCAACATGGTTAGCGATATGACCATGTTGCTTAGTTATGACAAAATCGGATTATTTTACACAAAGAGTTAGTTGGGACCAAATATTAAAGGTACAAAAGGTTTTATTAAATTTGGTTAAGAAGGATAGTAAAAGAAAGGTTTCACATAAAGTTGTAGCTTGACATGGTCGACAACATGACCATGTCACTTAGTTATGTCAAAATCTAACCATTTTGCAAAAGGTAGAAATTTTTTTATTTATTATTTTTGTAAAAGAAAGTTAGTTAGAACTATATATTAAGGTAGGAAAAGGTTTGGTTAAGAAAATTATAAGAAAAGAACACTTGGAATTCACTACATGACATGATCAACAATATAATCATATCATTTAGTTATGTAACTTTTTGGTCAAGTTTTTCCCATTGCTAGACATGGTTGGCAACATGATTATATCACTAGTCATGTCCCTTTCGACAACAATTAGGTGACTTTTCCTCCTTCAAAAAGCCCTTAAATCCTATTTTTTTTCTTTTCTAAACTTCAACCCAACCTCAAGTATACTTCAACCATAAATTATCCATCACCTAAACACTCTTTTTATTCCAAAAAAAACCATAAATTTTTAACTTAACAACCACTCAAATACTCCAATAACGAAAATCTATTTCAAGAATTCAAAAGTAAGAGTAAAAGCTTAAGAAACTTGAAATATCTCAAACACTTGATGGGCGATGTCTCAAACAATTGGTGATGTAGGAAAATGAAATTAGATACCACTTACAATCCATAAAACACTTAGTTTTAAATTAAACATTTGGTAATATTCCAAGTTTAGTTTCTCCAAAATAACACCCTAAAGGCGAATTAATCTTAACATTAGGAAATTTTCAATTTAACTCACCTTACACACTTAAATGAGTTGTCTCTTAGTGAAAACCAATAAAACCCACTTCAAACACTTAGTAAAAAGCTACAATCAATAAAGGACAAGAGAGTTTAGGATGCTAAGATGCTTATCAAGAATTTTATTAAGCTTAACCTACAAGAGGCTTACCTTAATCACCCCTTGCTTACCTCTTATGGTTAGGTTTAGAGAAGAAATCTCAATTTTCTACACAAAGAGAGGGAATATGTCTTATTTGGTAGCTATTAGGGTTTAGTTAAAGCAAAAGATAGGTTTTAGTAAGTAAGGTTTTAGTAAATTCTTGTAACATGTAAACTACCCCTTGTTTTTGAAAAACTTTTCTTGATATATTATACTTTCTCTCTCTATTAATATCTACCATGACTTATGATATCAACATGGAGTATTTATTTGATGAAAGGGTATACTAATATAGAGAATTTATATAAGTTACATAAAATATGTGGGACATAAGTAAATTTTGGGATAAATATAAAAGAATTTTAGTAGACACATCCCAATAGGAATCATTAAGATTTTGTAAGAAAATTAGTAGATGTGCATTGTATGAATCTAGTGCACTTAATTTTTGTCAAGGAGGGAAGAACTGATCCCCAATCACGATAGGACCTTAAGCGATAGGTTAATCATGAACGCATTTAAGAGGAGTCGAAATCTTAAAAATTAAATGATGTATTGATCATGAATACATTTAAGATAATGATAGTGGTTGCATTATTGATGATTAACAATTACAAATATATATATATATATAATGTTTTCCCTTTTTCAAAAATAAAAATTATTTTCCTCCTTTTCATTATACGTTTTTTGTTGTGAATAACAATTGCTATATAACATTAGCTATAGGTGTGATTGAGTATAAAATAGAGGCAATATCCAATGCTACTTATGCCTTACCTCCATAGGTACCGGTTACTAAATTATAGATAAAAACTTATATTGTATCATATTAAACATAAATCTATATCTTACAAAATCTACAAAATATAACATATGTTGAAGGTTGATTTTCATCTCGATGTGTGAACATCTGCAAAACATAAAAACGGGTTTGAAGGGCGTCAAAGGATACTCTAATGCGGTTATTCTGATGCTTAAGTCAACCCTCTTATCATGTGGTGAGAAATGTTTAAGTGATTAAGAAAAAATAAGAGAATATTATACCTAATATTTATAATGAGACAATGAAAATTGTACCTCAAAAATGCCTATCACTAAGATATATCCCACGAAACCTGTAAAAAGTTTTTATTATATTTTTGCTACTCGACCACAGTGCGTGGTGATGAATTGGCATTTCGAGTTGCTCGACCCACTTAGAGTTACTCGGTACATTTGGAGGCCGATAGAAGGGCTTGGCATCAGTTTCTTAAGTAGCAACTTGGTGACTCAGCATGGAGTTTGGAGTTCACATTTGAGGAACTGTTCGACCAAAAAATTCTCCGCCAAAAGCGCTCGGCCTTGAGTAACTTAGCGTGGTAGACATAAGCTTGGACATTAACATGTTCGATAAGTTCAGCAAGCTTTAGTTCTCGGAATAAAGCTTTGGCTAGTGATAGAAACAAAGATCAAATGTAGTTCAGAATTATTTCAACTTAGCATAAAGACAAGTTGTTACTCGGTGTGAACTTAGGTAGCAACAACTCGGCCTCAGCAAAATACACCCAACCTAGTTTGTTAGTAATCTCATCAGTATAGTATGCCCCTTCCACGCAGTCATGCTGAGGATCCTGTATAAAAGGACAATGAACTGAGGCATGCACTTGCTTTATCGGTTGGAAATTCATCTGAGGCCATCAAATTCGAAACTATTGATATATGTTGGTTACTCTTTGCAATTGGAACAAAGGAGAAGACAAATTGAAAGTGGTTTTCTTTCCTGTGGAGCAATTAAAGCTTCACAAACTGAACTTTTAGAGGGATGAAAAATGCATCAAGTGTGATATCTCGTGTAATAATGTTGGTATTTGCTGAAGATGCTGCTACCTCGAAACCTGTTAGTGCATTTTTACTTATTAAGGGCTCACATCTAGTTGATCCGCCAAACTCCAGTTGCCTATCAAGAATGGTTTTCGCTTTTCATAAGTAGTTACATGTAAACTCAAATGGAAGTGGCGGTTATATAGTAGTTTTCAACTTTCATGCAAGAGGAAAGTCTTCGAAAAAATCAAAAAGGAAAAGAAATCCATCCACTGAATTTAGGAAGAATAACAACACATCTTACGGCAACCAAAAAGGAATATCCGAAGGAGAAAACTCTAATATCAAATTTCAACACCAAAGGAGAAAGAAAAATTCAAATTTTCCAAACAAATTAATAAACCATGAATAAGCCCACTTCAATTGCATAATCTCAAGGAAGGAATTGTTATATATTTCATAATGAATTGAATTTTTTTTCGATTTCTATGATATTATTTGTTAATGGTTAATTTTTATCTCAGTATGCAAATACCTACAAAACATAAAAACGGCTTTGAGAAACACCGGAGGATACTTTGGTATGATTACTCCGATACTTTGGTATGGAAAGAAATATCAAGTGGCTAAGAAAAATAAGAGAATGAAATAAGTTTCCCTTACTTGGTATTTATAGTAAAATAATGAAGATTGTACCTAAATTAGATAATTGGATTGGACTAAAATATTGAGTTGATTAATATAAGCCCACTTAATTATCCAAAAAAGTCTATCAATAACATATATCTCACGAAACTTGTAAAAATTTTTATTATATTTTACTCCAAAAGATTTACTTCGAAGATGATCATTTATAGGACATTAAAATAACCGTTCCCACCAAGTTAATGAATATAAATGTTAGATCTCTAAGACGATTTACTTAGGACATTTCGAATACTATTGTGGCAAAGCAACTAATTATAAACTATTTGAAAATTACAACAAAACCTTCAAAAAAATTACTCATTTGCCTACCATGTATCGCTGTCAGATTAAACAAATAATCGGCCTTGCAAATTCACATTGACCCAATAATCAATAGTTCGATAAAACCGAAACATTAAAATTAGGAAAATATTTGGATATTTTAATCACTTTGGAAAAGAAAACAATTTGCCCATGGTGATTTCTGTTAAACAAAATCTAGTGTGAACTTACTTAGCAGTAAATTAATTTAATCCAACAATAAATGAGTGATGGATGTTTGATATTGTCAAAAAGAAAAGATGGAACCCTAATTAATGTTGAATGGATATAGAAAAAAAAAATCAAAATTATCTTAGAGTCAGGAGAAATTGAGTAGTAACAAAAAGAAAATGAGAGAAGATAAAGGGAATAGGAATTGAGAGAGTGGGGTTAGTAATAGTTTTATAAGGTAAGAAAAAAAAAATGAGAAGTAGCAAAAGAACGGTGCAACTGCAATATGCTTTGAGGTACCCATTTTCTGCAACAGGCTAGGCTAAGCCTTTAAGCATATGTTAAATTAAAAATATTATATTTTAGTTTTTCAATATTATCCAATTGATAATCATTTTATATTATTGGTATAGGCTACCCCTACAGTACAGATTTAAGTGGCTTATGACCGAAACTATATGGTAAAGCAACTTCCATGTCGTAACAGTGTATCCACGAGTGATAATTAACGTTACATACTTTTATACGAAATCACTAACGAAAAATTAAAAATAAATAAAAATAAACACTAGATGGAAAGCAAGCAAGCACTGAAAGATTGCACACATGGCAAGCTTGGAAACGTAGCAAACCTATTTCGTCATTTTTTTTTGGTACCTATCTTCCGTAACTTCAAACATTTTCCAGCTGTACTATAATCAATTGTTGGCCTCTTACTTCTTGTTAAATGCTACTAATAACATTAACATTGAAATTACGACAATAAATTTGAAAATATTAAAAAAAAAAGAATCATTATAACAAATATATTAAAAAAAAGTGAAAATGGGTTTCTTCGGAAAAAACAAATCCTTTATTCCTAATTTTAATATTCTATTCCTCAATAGTACCACAAGATGTTTGAAAGTGGAAATTGAATATTTAAAATTGCCTATTAATTTGTCCATTTGTGGGGTATCTTTTATTATGATCGATGGAGAAAAAACCAGTGATATCGAAAAAACATAAATAAATAAATAAATAAATAAAAAGCAGTGCACCGTGATCCCATTTTAGTGGTCTCGAATGTGAACACTTTGCATAGGCGAACAAAACATACCCAAAAGTCGTATCCAAAATCATCTGTCCTCGATAGAGCCGAATACATTCTAAATGCTATTGCTTGCGCAATCACATCCATGACCTTATCCCGACCCACGTAGTGGACTCTGACATGATGCTCCGTGTTCATTGAACACGTTGATTAGCGTGTAGACTTAATATATTCTCCAATTTATTAATCCATGGCCATTATTTTAAGGAAAACATTAGCAGAAACCGAGGTAACGCCACGCCCCCCTCATTAATATATTAGCAAAAAAATTGCATAAGTTCAACATAGATGTCTGCATTATATCTATATACGAATAGCTATAATGATGGCAAATTATAAACACTCTCTTGACCAGATATAGATAAACTTCTAATCTCCTTAATCGTGACTTGAACTTTTACACTATGGTAAGATTTACTTTTACAAATCAAACCACCACAAAAATCTCAACATTGTCAATATTTATGACCTTTCTTGAAATGAATTTCAGCAACAAATTTAACTTTTTTTTAGATATTTTTCAAAGTAAAAAATGGAAAGAAAAAAATTAAATAGAACATCAACATTTGAAAAAATTTAAATAAAAAATTAACATTATGTAAATTGATACATATAAAAAAATGTTATTAGTATGCTATTATAATACTATTAATTTGTGCTTACGTCCCACATTATCTGACATATAGCATTAACATGTTAGATATATGGCATTGATAAAGCTTATTAATTAAAAATAATAAAGAAATATGGTAAAAAAAGTAAATAAAATTTAACTAAATCTAAAAAAAAAAGAAAAATCCCAAAAAGAAAAATGAAACAAGTTGAAAAATGATAAGATTATACACAAGAAATGATAAAAAGATAGAAGTACAAATAACAAAATTTCAGAAAAATTTTTAAAAAAAATTGAAAATTAAAGAGAAAAAATGTGGAAATAGAATTTGATCATCAATTGCTTGAGACCAATCGGCTATTACTTTTTAGTAAGAGGTGCTCTCTGAATAAAAGGAGAGAAATTAGGAGAGTGCTATCTCCTTGTTAGAAGCATTTCCATGACCAAATGAGTAAATATTAGCGAGTTTGTCCTCTGATTGACTTGTCTTCTTTAGATTTATGCAGGATTGTTTAGCTAAGTTAATTTTTTGCCTTTTCTAGTCTTGATGTCATTTGTTCCCCCAAGCAATGAGAGAAAATTGCTGAGTATTTGAACTCTTTGTGCTCCATAATTGCTTAGGGATCGAAGATTTGCAAGTGGTATAAAAAAAATTTGTAGATCCATTTCTACCTAAACGGGGAATGGGAAAGAATTATAAATTGACAATCTATTATAAGCAATCGATGCTTCTTTTTTTTCATTCATCTACACTTTTTCTTTTTTCAATTGTCCAGTTTTTTTTTTTTTCTAAAATTTTGTTTATTTGTACTTTTACTTTTCGGTCATTTCTTTTGTGTAATTTTGTTGAGTTTCAGCTTGTTTCATTTTCTCTTTTTGAGATTGTTTTAGATTTATTAGTAATTTTCTTTACTCTTTTAGCATTTTTCTTTATTATTTTTAATTAATAAGCTTTTGTCAATGGCAGATGTTTAACAAATCAGTACCAAATATCAGATAATGTGGCATGTAAGCACAATTTCATCGCATTATAAGACCATATTTATAAGCAACATACGTAAGGAGGTACAAAGAATGCCACATTAGCACTCTAAATAACTTATTTTTCTATACAACTCTCTCTTTTATAAAGGAGTACTTCATAAACATTACTTATCATTTTTTTTTAATCTTTTGTGGGTCTCATATTATCGTTACTTTCCAAACAATATATAAAATATTAATTAGATATTTTTAAACAGGAAAAAATTTATTTCACTAATATTACATATTATCATAATAATTTATTTTTTATTATGGAAAAAATAAAAAGGAACATCAATAATAAAAAAAAAAACCATCAATAATATGAAGGAAATCATCTACATTGAGCATTAGATAATGCTAATTAATAAAGGCTTCTCAATGGCTATGTAACATTTAAGAAAAAAAAATTAAGAGCACACATGTTTGTAGATAAAAAAGATAATACTAATTAATTTTTTAAAATTAAAATTAAATAAAACTAATAAAAAAATATTTTCCATTAATATTAATTAAATTTAAAGCCACACAAGGTGAAAAACATTTGATATAGTAACTACATTTAAAACCATACTAGATGAATAACATAAGTAACACATGGAAAAAAAAAAGGACAAGCAAGAAAGCCGAAAAGCCAATACATAATTTAAAACCATCATTTTTTTTCATATTCATTATGGTGCAGTAGGTTCAAATCGCTATCATCCTTGCTTAATGAAATCGGCCCGTAACTAAAGGTGTTTGACTCAGAGCCGGCCCTGAATCATCGGTTCACAAGCTAGTAGTTAATTAAATCGGGCTTGACCTTTAAGGCTATAAGCCCTAGCTGGTTCATGTGAACTAGCAGTTTAAGGGTCGATTCGAAAACCCTTGAATTGTGTCCTTTTTATTTTAATTTTTTTTAAATTTAATTTTTCATATTTTCGTCAATTACAATTAATAATTTGTTGTCTACTCTCGTATTTCTATTTTTTTCACAAATAATTTTAATACTTTATGTAAACATGTAATGACGTGTAAATTGTTCACTTTTACTTTTTATTGAAACTTTTTTCTATTCTAAAATAATTTATTTGGATTGCATGAGCATGATGGTTTATTTTGTTTTGTTTTGTTTTGTTTTATCTTTTTTTTTTTTAAATTGAAGTTTGGGCGGACCCAATGAAGGGCTAAATCGCCAGTTCAAGAGTTTGTAGGGTTAGTGATTCTCTAAGGCCAAACTACTAAGACTCTTAGGGAGCAGCAATTCATCGGGCGAATCAGACCTCTCCTTATCCCCATCGAGTTGATTCTAAGCCAGTTCACAGTTTGAAACCAACTCTTTCACAGGTTAACCTATAACTGGTAGTGTTTAACCTTATCACAAAGCTGAATATTATTTTGAATATAAGTTGCATACTCTGTAGCATGATTGTAAGAGACATGTGGTGTAGGCTTAATACCATCTCCCAACTCATAATCTGGAATATGAAAACTGAAATTATAGTTATCTTGTTCATCCTCAATAATCATATTATGTAAAATTATGCATGCTCTCATAATTTGTCCTATAACCTCTTAATCCCATATGCGTGAGGAGTCACGTACTATAGCAAAACAAGCTTGTAAAATTCTAAAAGCTCATTTAACATATTTGCTATTTGCTATAAACTTCTTGTTGCCTAGCAAATAATTACTCCTTTCAATCTCGTGAATAAGAAATAGATTTAACAAATGTTAACCATTCCAAGTATATACCATTGGTAAGATAGTATCCAGTATCATAATTTCTACCATTAATAGTATAGTGAGCCAAAACTCATCAAATAAAGGTAAGCAATCCAACACATTAATGTCATTATTAGAGCTAGAGACACCAAGAAGTGCATGCCATATCTAAGTATCGAATGAAGCAATTGCTTCAAGCATGATTGACGAAGAACTATGACCTCCCCGAGTATACATGCCTTACCATGCAGTTGGATAATTTTTCCACTTCCAATGCATACAATCTATACTTCCTAACATACCAGGAAATCCACATTTCTTAACTACATGAGTAAGCGTTCGATATCAACCAAATTGGGCCTATGTAAATACTCATCATCAAAGCATGCAATTACAACTTCAATGAACTTCTTAACACATTGTAATATCATGCCTGCAGCCATCTGCAAGTAATCATCTAAAGTATCACCTGCTACTCCATAAGCTAACATCCAAATAGCTGTAATGCACTTTTGTAGAGGTAATAAGCTTGAAAGACTGGCAGCAGTCCTCTTTAGTTTGAAATAGGGAGAGAAATCTTGAAGTGCTCAAACAATGCGGAAGAACACAACTTTCTTCATTTGGAACCTTCACTAAAATTGCTCATTAATGTAAATTGGGTTTTCTAAGAAGTAGTCATTATACAAACGACTATGTCCTTCAACATGACCTCTATCTAGTTACATAACTCTCACATATTTATAGGAGAATTTCATATATAAGCCTAATTACATCACTCCATGAAATGCTTAGCTCCAATAAAATAAATTCTTCAATGACTTTCTTACTCATATTTGCTCAAAATTGAAGCTACCAGAACTACTTGAGTTATTTGTTAACATAACGTATGTAGAGAGTAAACAATAATATAGATTTGAATGGAAATGAGAAATGTGGGAGTGCATGTTGCAGATGTGCCCTATTGGTTACATAAAGAAATGCTACAACGGCTAGTTCGTAGCTTGTTTAGAACAACTAGCATATGACAGCTAGTTTTTAATATTTCCAATTACTTTGGCAAAATAAATAGATATCTAAACTAAAATAAGATCCAAGAAATCAGAGGAGAATATAACTAATTTGGTATCATATTATTTTTTAATACCTATATGAACAGAGTACTTTATATAAACATTATATGAAAAGATGAAGTGATAAAGCATAAAGAGAACCATGCTTTTTCTTTTCTTTTCTTTTCTTTTCTTTTTTTTTTTTTTTTTTTTTTTTTTTTTTTGCTTGGTAAACTCTTTAAGAAGTAAAAAGGATAAAGAGTGGTATCATAGAAGACGGATACATTAAAACTCATACATTACATTAAAATCCCTTACATTGAATTAAAGAAATTGAAATCTCCAACTACATAAACTAGAAACTCATACATTGAATTGAAGAAATTAAATTTATGAAGTCCTTCTTTTGTTAAGAATCTCCAGACGCATTTCCTCAAACCATTTTTGTATTGGATCCATTTATAATGTATCTGTAGTCATTATTGATCTTTCCCATTCGACACGCTTTCGGTGTTCCTTCTTTATCTTGTGGCTTTCCTTTTCCTTATATGCTTGAAGTCTTTCCTCCTTTTGATGGATCGTCTTACGTAATAGCTCAACTCTATCATGGTCTATACTATTTAACTATTGTAGCTCATGTGCCAATTCATCAACTATCTCATTCAATCCAACCTTCATCTTTCCTTTTCTCCTTATTGTCAATTTACTAGATAGATGAGTGACTTACTTAACTTCCTCAACGTCATTAGCTAAATTAGGAATCGAAGATGAGCTAGTATATGCATTGAATTCATTGACCATAGTTCGTTTACTTTAAATCTTCTCTATATTATGATTTTGAGACATCTACTTCTGTTCATAGCATAATATCACCCAACAATGTTCAATTGTATATGGTCTTTTCTCATTTTCTCTAAAATGATCATGAGCATCTATTTACATAATCGTGTTTGTTCTTTCTGCTTTGGGCTTACCCTTTTATTTGATCATAGTATACTGTGAATTTCATCATGTTCCTTAATATTTTAGACTATTGAACTTTTTATTATTGCCATGTTCATTTATGTGGATTCCTCATACCCAACCCCCCTCCCACCCTCTCCTGAGGCTTGTCCCTCTTCAAAACTTTCATGGATTTGTCGTTAAAAAGTCTGTAATTGTTGATTGTTTCCAATAAGAGCGTATTTACTAACATGCAACCATAAGTGAGTGAGAAGTTTATCATCATTGTAGTCCCTTTTTTTCCTACTCCCATCATTTCCTTCATTGGTCATCTTCTTCACTATTTTTTTTTAAGGGAGAAATTGTAAGTAATGGGAGCTTATACTATTTGGTGTTTGATTGAGGGACAAATATAAAGAAACATAGGGTACTTAGCATAGGAATTTGTATGAAGTACCTTTTATAAATTTGCCTTTGCGGCACACTAATGGCACTTCTTATTTAAACCAGTTTATGTGATGTTAATCCTTTATTTGATTTTTTTTAAAGGTTGATCTCCTATTTGTAATTTTATTTATAGTATTTTTCTTTATTATTTTTAATTAATAAGCTTTGCCAATGCTATATGTTTGATATGTCAGTGCTATTTGTTAGATAATATGACTTGCAAGCATAGGTTAAGTACATTATAATGGCACATTAATGGCATCCCATGTTTGAACCAATTTATATAATGGTGATCCTTTGTTTAAACTTTTCCAAACGTTGATCTTCTAGTTAACCTTATCCAAGTAGTTAAACTCGCGATTCTGCCTAGAATTACTAAAGGATTTGTAAAATCGAAACATAAAAATATAAATTTCTATAACTTATATAAATTAGTTTTAAAAGATTATGGATATACTTATAATAATTATTCAAAATTTGAAATAAATGATGAAAATAAAAAAATTTAAAGAAATTAAGTTTTTTTTTTCATAAAAATTCTTAATATATAATCTAACGTATATATAAGAAAGATAAATAAAGCTAAAATTAATCATTTTCCCATTTTTTTAAAAAAAAGTTGTAAATTAAAGAGAACCAAACATTTCAACTTATTTTAAATTATTGATGGCATAAAATAAAATGTATACTTTTTTTTGTAAACTTGGTTATTAGAGCTAGAACCAAGATAAAGGTTATGAACATAAAATAAGAGATTGGGAGAGAAAGAAAGAGAAAAAAAAGTTGAAATATGATAGGATAGATGTTGTAATATTTTAATAGTTGATGGCTTATAAAAGGCTAATTATATATTTTTTAAATTTTTTGTTCCATTTAATTTAGATATGTATAATCGATAAACTCAATTAAAAAATCAATTTCTACTGAGTTTATATATATAAACTCAGTTAAAAACGTAAATTTCTATAAAAAATATTTTAAACATGTGTTAATTTAGAAAAGTTATCTAAAATCATAAACCCATAGAATTATATAAGTAAAATTACGATTTTGATAACTATAAATTTATCCTCAAATGTTGATGCCTTCTAATGTAATTTTCCCATTTTTTATAGTTACGAAGAGTTAATCATATTTTTAAAATTTAGGGGATTTATCTATACCTACATACTAATTTCAGAGGCACATTTTTAATAGTTTAATAATTTAACTTCCTTAACAAGGAAATGTAAAACACGATCTTAACTCTCATAATTTCTCTAGAGCTACCATGATATGTTCAAAAATTAAATTTACTTTTAAAATGCCTTAACATAGTTAAATTAACTGGAGGGGCAATTAGGTAATCATATTACCTTCTTATAATCTACAATTAGTAAAGTGATTATTTGTTCTATGTAATTATAGATTTAGACTAATAAATACTGGCATATCATATACTCCCCCAATCCCCTAACTTGCCCCCTTCTCAAATTACTTATCTTAGTCCCTTCTTTTTTTGTTTTTTGCCATAAACATTGTGAATCATGGTAAGAGATCTCTCTTTCTTTTGCTTCTTTAAATTTGTTCAATTTAGAAAAAGTTTCTAATTCCATCTATCTCTTATGAATTAGGAGATTTCAAACAAGAAACTACAATGCCCTAAAACTTCAAGTACTACAGCTTATTATGTGTTCCTATCATCTACTAACATATTAGTGTAACTATATACTAAAATCTCTAAATACCTATTTTAATCTCTAAATAGTCATAATAAAATTTAATTTTCAAATAAATCAAAATAACTACTAGATAAATTTCAAAACAAGAATTTATTAATCATAAAATGAAATTCTAACTATCTTAACTGAAAGATCATCCTCATAATTAAAGTTCTAACTGCCATTCCCAATCTTGATAATCTTAATGATCTTATCCAAAATCGACAATTCTACAATTTCTACTCAAATACTTGCACCTAAATAAATTAATTTAAGATGAGCTGAAACCCAATACGAAATACAACATACATATGCACATGATCATACAAACCCATTCACATATGAATATAAAATGCAATAAATGCAACAACCATACATTTAATTATCTTTGATTTAATTCATTAAGCAATATTAGAGTATTCAAGTCCTCGGCACACATATACAAATAATACTATATAGTATGATGCTAGATCCTTCCCAACATCTTAAGAATTAAGGAATACTCTAAATCTACCTAAATCATTTCTATATAGAACTCCATTCGAAACAATATCACACGTAGATTATTAGATGCTACCTCAAGATCACGGTTCTCCTAGTCCCCTAAGCCTAGATAAGGATGTGCAACATACAAAATTTAATTTCAAATAATTAACTGTATCTAGTTAAATTCTTTAGCTTAGTAATCACAAACAACAAACAAATATCTCGTACTTAGATCATTTGGCTTAAAGCAACTTGATAACTGAGAACTCATCATACTAGACCACAAATACAAATATTAACTCAGAACTTCACTTTAACATACCACTGCTTATTCTCCTATACCACTCTTCATCTCCTTCCCTAAACACAAGCACTAAATACACTCTTTATCTTCTAGGCCAATTTTCCACTCATACAATATACATATACATACGACACACTCCACAACATACCTGGATACACAACGTTCACAAACACAATGTATATAATACATGCATATAACACTCACATCTACTCTTTGTACACAAATGCATGCATACGTGCACACACAAACACATCAACTCAAATACGCACAATGTATACATGCCTTTCACACACGTACACTAGTACATGGCGTATACTACACACTACCTACACATTGGCACATAACATACACACACCCATGTATACGCATACACACACATGGTGTACAAACATGCCTCATGTTTACGTATACCAATACATAGACACATACACATCACACATACTAATGCATTCCCTCAACATAAGGCGATTCGATAACAATACTCCATAGCCTTACACATATTGCACCCTAAAGTTTTCTTTAATATCATCATCAATCGTTAACAAATATCAAATTCTACATTCTATTGCCACTCACTTTATCATTGTCAAAGGAAAAACCTAATGCTTAAACCTTAGAAAGAAATCTCAATAACAAAAATGAAATGAAGAGGAAATAGAAATCTTACTTTGAAAAGAATCGTTTGTGTATGAGCACCCTATAATCGCTTCACGGATCTGTAGTAACAGCAGAAACATTTTTAACAAGAGAATTCTACCAATAATTCTCTAACAATCCTCACCAACATACTTATATTATGATCCTCGTTAAATCAATGTCTACTGCAATTTCCCTTGTTGATGTAGCAAGAGATCTTTAGTTTATAGAGGTAGTTGGTGAACGAGAACAAGAGAACATATTGTAAGATAGGTTTATAAAGCACGGAGGGATATTGTTTTCTTCTTAAAAGTTAGGAAAAAGTCTAAAGTACCCTTGGAACTTAAAGGAATTTCTAAGGTTATTAGTGATAATAATAAAAATTTCTCCTTACAATCACTATAAAAAGAGTTTTATTAAAATATTTTTATAGATAAGGATTTTATTTAAATTAGTTTATCAAAGGTTCTTGTTAAAGTATGTTTTTTCCTCTTCAAAAACATCTAAACATTACCATATTTACTAAAATAAGATAGAATTAGGTTGTAAATCTTTTGAGAGAGCTTTTGTTATTTGAATAATTTATAAATTTTTAAACAAAGAAGGCTATGATATAAAATAAATAAAAGGAATATTTGGGACATTTGAGAAACATTAAGGAGTTCTCAATAAATTAGGAATTGAAAGGAGATCTAGTAAAAGGGTAATAAATTAAACCCTAAAACTTAGGATCCATTATTGGAATCACATTCTATTTTGATACTTCTTACAAGGATCTTAAGTGATGGATGTTATTGGGCAAAAGATTACTACTATAGAAGAGAAATATTACTAGGGTTTCTTAAACTATATTCAGGTAATGAGTTAGTTTTGTGTATTGAGTGTACGACAATCATAGTAAACCTAAATTTGATGTTTTATGAAAGAAATTGAAGGATAGTAAAGTGGTATTTAAGTTTAGTGTTAGCACATGAGTTTGTTAGTGAGTGCGACATTTCTATGATAAATGTATTTTGCTCCATTGATTAGAAATTATAGAAAATGGGAAATTTAGGAATAAAAAAAAAGACTTTGACATTGGTAATGGTATCAAGGAATTAATTTATGTAATGTCAAATTAGAATTGTGATCAATTGCTAAATTAGAGTGAAATAGAACCACATTGATCCTATAAGTTATGGATGCTTAACTCATTATTAATATAAAATGAAGATTATGGATTTTTAAGAATTATGGATACTTCTTATTTTAAAAGTTGAAAGTTTGGAGATTATTCAACGAATAGTGGTTGAAAATCAAGTAAATGAAATATTATTGACTTGGGTTAAAGGATATAAAAGAAGTACGGTAAAATTGGTGTTAGATGTTACAAAAATATTTATTAGTGAATTAATTTGATTTGTTGAAAGATGAAATCAATATTAAAAAAAAAAAAATTGGGTTTGGTTTTTCGAAACTTCGAAAGCAATAAGAATAATTTGATTATGGTAATCAATTGACCTAATAAAGATTGGTCTACTAGCCATGAGATTGATTACTAGCTAGTAATCAAAATTAACTTACCTAAAAGTGATGACCTTAAGATAGTGTTAGATTTACCTATATTGTCCATTAAGTTAATCTTTAGGCATTTGATAAGAAACTATAAACTCTAATTATAATTATAGCTTTATTTAAGAATGGATATGTGATATATATAGATATTTTATGATTACATCATGATTCAATTTCATTTAAGATTCAAGGAACTCAATCACTCATGATTCGACTATGGAGTTACTTGATTGCTATGTGTGCTTATTAGCATTAGAAATCAATCAACATAATAAAAAAGTGAAACCATAATATTGGTTATTGCTTATGCTTTAGCATAGGACTCAATTGATATAAGAATGCTACTGATTTATGAAAATCCACCAAATAATTACTATATGATTAGGAATGAAGCAGCTTAGTATCTAAGAGGTTTTATTAGTTAGGCATTGACTTTCATATCATTATTTGCTAATTTAGGTGAGGTTATTAATCAGGTTAATGTATTGGGAGGAAATAACATGCGCATCATATTGGAGCTATGGGGTGCTATGGATATTTGTGTGTCATTGATATGTTAACAACTTATTAACATTGTTATGAGAATGATGCAACTTTTGGTTATTTTGGGTTCCAAATACACACACACACATTTTACAAGAATCATGAGATACTTCAAATATGAGGTTAGTTCCAAATGATTTTGGACTATTTTATTTGAACAATTAATCTAAAAAAATAATTGGTCGATGCTACATTAAAATAGGTTATATGTATGTGTTATGCAATTGTCTATTCATGTGCATGTCTATTTGCAACTATGTGTTGAGTGTTAGCTCATCCCCCTTATGAGAAAGAGCAAGAAGATGTAGTATTAATATGATATAATTAATTTCTTCTAAAATATATATCACACAAATAAAAATATGAACCTTGCCTAGGAGTATCTATATTAAAAGGTAAATATGAAATATTTATGAAATATATAAGATAAGTAGAAAGATACAGTATTAATATGATATAATTAATTTCTTCTAAATTATATATCACACAAATAAGAAGATTCTTTGAGCAAATTATATACCTAGACTATATAAAATAAAAATTCTATTGCGTCTTCTAAATAATGAAAAAAATTAATTAGATTATTACTATCATTATCTTTAGTTTTTTTAGACATTAATTATTATATTAGTTTTAGGTACGTGGCATTGTCTTACTAGATCGATCAAGGATTAGTTACTTGGCTTTGGATTAGTAGACGTACGTTTGGGTTTGCAGCTTATATACCTTAAAACTTTAAACCACCATAGCCTGATATTATTATCAATACCTAATGGGGTTTTATAAGCATAATAAGATTTATTAATACCAATCACTAGTATATAATAAGGAATAATACCATTCAAGATATTCTAAAGCATTATCTAAATAACCAAAAGCATAAATATAAACAGCTAATTGTGACGTATAAATAAAAACCACCATAGGTAGTAGGGCTAATACTACTAAGGCTTTATGTTTAAATATTAAAAGACATAAACATTAAATATATAAGATAAATATTAACACAAAACTACCATAAGCAGTAATACCGGCTGGTTATGGGATCTTATAAATACTCAAAGAATTAAATTAATCTTATTGAGTTAGACTCAATTGGATTGAAGACTCCCCACATAACATATAATATAAGAAGAAAGATAATAAAAGAACAATTTTATTTCTTCAAAGAGTTTATGTTACGCCCCGAAGTTGTAGAGCGCAATAGTCCTACCATGTGAACCAACCTATAACAAGAATCGACCTCACAGTACCTATCATAGATACGATCTACACAAGACATCGACGACTCCTTATTTTTAAGTAAACAATTCAATTAAGATTTTTAGCTAAAATTTATAGTAGAATTCTGAAGAGATTCCACATCATAACTTAATAGCTAGTTAATTTACGTAACACTTATTAGTTCTTCATCCTAAAGATACTAACAGGACCTTAAACAAAAACTTAATCATTGGGCTAATCGATCTTTACTCCCTATAGCTTCAAAAGAAATCTAACCTTTGGGAAATTGTATCGCAGCATCACAAATCAGAAGTTAAGACTTGCAAAAGAATCTATGCAGGTATGAGCAACTATAGCTCAGTTAGTTAAATCGGAGGCTCATGAATATATACAAGCACAATCAGGGTTATCAAGCAATTGTTTTCATGAAATGCAATAAACAAGTGTCATCACACGACATAGTTCAGTCCGTTGTAAAATTAGAGTAATTTCACCTATTCTAATTCAGGTTGAATAGTTTTCATGTTATGCAATAACTCATAACCAAACCTAGGTTTGTTCAATAGAGACTTTGCTCCTCTTAAGACTATCCTTCGAACCAATGCCCTCATCCTCACTATAACCTCTTCTCTTGTTACTTAGTTTAGTTAAGGATGAGGAAAAGACCAATTTGCTATCCAACATTATCTTTTTCGAAGGTATCGATATTTGGATAGAAAATCCTAATAATTCCCTAAAGAGTTGCAATGCATGACAATTTAAGGCATTAGGGTCAATTAAGATTAGGTTCAATTTAGGGTGTTAAGATAATTTCACACTACTCCAGTCTTAACAATCATCAATCACAATACAGATTTCATCATGAAGTCAGATACGCAAGCACATATATAAAAGTACTTATAATTACAATCATATACAATCTTAAGTCTCCAAGTATTGTAAAATAGTACTCTAAACACAATGAAGTAATAACCCAACTTACTTGGAATCTTGAGTCACTCAACCACTTATCGTAGGTTAACTCGTTTTCGTGTATCGTATAATATAAATACGCTTTTTAGTATTTATACTTTGATGATACATATTCTAAGTTATGATTTAACTTAATTCTCCTTAGCTACCTATTATTTACTAACGATCCATTCTACGTTAACTCGAGGTTCGGTTTTTTGAATCCGATTTCAATTTAAGCTTTAATTCGATTTCAACTACAAGTAATCTTAAAATACATTTTGAATCCAAATGTGAAATTAATCATATCAAGCTCAAGTATCCTAATTTTATGCTTAGTCTTAATTTAGTATTTTAACTCACTCGATACACTTTAATCCTGATTAATGTATCGAATTTACTCCCAATATGAGAAAATTTTACGTTTTGCATATAATTACCTAAAATTAATTTTTGTACCAAATTTAATATGTGTTGGTATTATTATTATATTATCTAATTTAACCTATTATTTTATATTTATTAAAATTCTAACTTCACATATTACTAAATTACTCACATTTACTATATAATTCTCATATTAATTGCAATTAACACTCTAAATGCTAGGATTACATTTCCACATCCAACATTAACATCCTTAAACATCTAATTAACCTCTAAACCAGTAATTAATCATTTAATTACTTAATAAATCTAAAATTACTCATTTTCTCATCATTTTAGGACTAAAAATTTACTTCAAATTTTTGACAATTAATTTTAGAAAAATGGCTTTATAGCACTATTCCATATCATTTAAGTATTTTGCAAAAAAATTTTGAGCTCCAAACTACACTCCTAAGCCTATTTATTTCTAATTCTAAAAATGTTCAATTTTATTCAATTTCTTAATAACACTATATTTACAAACGTGATTAAACTTAATCACTATTTTTTCCTAAATCTATATACAATAAAACATCATAATAATAAATTTCATAATTTTTTGGGCATCATTAATAATTTTAAGAAATTTTACAAAATCGGATAAGATTTGAGACTCACCTGGTTTTTAAGCTTTCAGCCACCAACACCGATTCAAGGTATGTTAGCCAGTTTAGGAGGTCGGTTTGGGGTAGTAGTGGTGGTCATGTGTAAGTTTAGCCTACTTGCTCTAATTGTATAGATTTGAGAAAAATTTTTCTAAAATGCTAATTTCTTTCAATTTTTATTGCTCTTCAATTTTCCTAATCTTCTAACTATCCAAATGGTCTTTTGAATTTTTTTGGCTATTTATAGGGCTATTAAGGAAGCTTTATACATTAATTTAGATAGGACATGGCCTATATCTCTTCCACTTTGCCTTTTTTGTTGCTTGATTTTAATTAGTTCATATTTTTTCTTACTTCCCTCAGTTGTTAGGACTTGATCTAGAGCATTCCCTATTTCCTTGATTTTTTTTTTTCTGGTTTTTCCTTGATTTTTTTATAATTTTCTTTAATTATTTAGCAATTTTCTAGCAAATTTCGAACAATTTAAATAATTTCACGTATTTCTATCTATATGTAAATACTTGTGGGGTACAAGTAAACATTCCTAAGTATTATTCAGGTTATTCCATAATTTTTAGTATATATATAATTTATTTCTAGCGATTCGTTAGTTATCGGAATACATTTTACGTATTTTCGATAAATAACAAATAACATACTTAAAATTTAAAAATTTTATATTATCTTATTTTATTACTTATTTTCTTAAATTCAAACTTATGGAATCACTTTTACTAATATTTATAGCTTTAATTTATAATTTACATCTGATCAGATCATTTAACCGATCGCTTTAAACCTTACTTACTAAGCTTAATCCTATAATTATAAAGCTTACATTTAGGGTTTATAGTCTATACAAAACATAAGAGCATTGTATTCAGATCATTGTTTAAAATAAGTAAACTAAAAACATTGAAAGGTATTTATGTATACCTTAAGATAGAAGCATAAGAACGCTTCAAGAAAGAAAGATTTTGTTATATGTGAGAAGAAGAAAGAAGATCGATCGAATTAAGAAAAGAAAGGAAAGATTAAGAAGATGTGTAGCTGAGGAGGTTTGGAAAGAGATGAGAGAAAAAGTGTATATGAAGAGTTCCAAGGGATAGAAGGAGAGAGTGTGTATGTGAAAATTTCGATACCTATGAATGAAAGAGGGCTTCTACTTATAAATGGGAAAGCTGATTAGGTACTGTAGTGAATAGTGTCATTGTAGCCGATAAGGTACTATTTGAACAGTAAAAAACTATGAGTGGACATTATTATGTCAGAAATAGAATCTAATGTCATGGTGTACTGTGATACATGTGTAAATCTAGTCCTATGAGTATTTTTACAGTGCAAAATTACATTGAAAAATACATGAAAATGAAAAATACATCCATTAAGGATCACCTAAATCTATCCCATAGTAGTCATTTTCATTTGTATCACCACTATGATGAGAACTAAATGTTGAATCTAAAATTGATTCTTTGGTTGATTTATTGAGACTTACAAGTGCTTTTTTCAAAGCTTGCTTTATTTGATTTAGAGGACTGACAAAAACTAAGGAAGACATTAGAAATCCCTTATCATTGAGAAATGGAGATGGAACATCTGTTGGAATAATTGAGGAATTATCATTGTAGGTTTTAATCCATGTCAAGATTGATTTTTCTTTAATCTTATTCCACATTTTAAAACTATCCCACCACTTAAATTTATATGTTTTGATTAAATTAATGGTGTCTGTAGTTTTATCAGTTTTATAATCATAAAACCATGTCATAACCCAAGAAACACTAATGTGTATAAAATAAAACATTTTTCATGGGTTGTTGGGTAATAATTTTTTATAAAAGCATTAAAACCATTTTGGGCTCGGTCATGAGTAATTCTTGGACTAATGCAAATTCTTCCTACCGATATGCAAACCAATAAGGGAGGTTTTTTTATGAACAGTTGTTAAAAAATATTAACCATGTGTGTGAGTGTTTTGGATTCATTTAGTAAAAAGCATTCCACTAAGCCTGTTTATAATCATAATAATTATAACTGGCTCAATAATTGGGTTGTGAAGACATTAGGTTCATTTGGAATTTGATTGGAATTATTGGATGATTACGCTGTTTATTAAGGTTGATGACGTTATGAATTCTAGCAATTGAATCACTAATCATCCCATCATTTTCAAAATGTTTGAATGAAATTGATATAGTTTCACTCAAAATCTTTTCATAAAATTGGATTAGTTTATAATAATCAAATGGAACATAAAAGAAATCTTTTGTACAGATTTTTCTTGCAAATTCAAAAGGATCTTTTTCAATTATGTGCTCTTCAATAGAGAAGACATATTTGAAAATGAATTTTTGGAAAAATTTTGACCTTTGTATGGCAGGTTTTTGTGCTGAGGATGCTACCTTAGTAGTTTTTATATTTTGATTCAATCTTTGGATGTCTACTTGATGTGGAATTGTTTCTTTCAATAGTCAAATTCCTAGGATCATTCAAGGAACATTCTTTGGTTGTAGAGCAATTGAGAGTGCCATAAGAAAATCAGGTGTTGTTGCAACATTGGGCATTTCAGAAGTGTTTTCATTGAATTATGTTTAGACATTGGAAGACATTGGTCTAGAGGTCATAAAAGAGGATTCCTCTTTGATTACTAGAAGGCATTAGATGATTTTCATACATTCTATAAACATTGGTTAATCCTTTCTTATGAACTAACAGCTTTTTTCCTTTTCCTTTTTCTTTGTCTTTTTTAGGAGGCATCTCCTAGTAAAAATTCACGAGTAAAAAAATTAGGAAGGGAGTTAGATGATCCATTGATATGTTCTATTTTGAAATCAAAGATAGATAAAATCGATTGCCATCTTTCAAAAATTTGTTTTGATGCAATATTTTGAATATCTTTTAATAAAACATTTTTAGCAACTTTACAATCAATACGTAAAAACAAATTTTGGTTTAATAAATCTCCTTGAAATTTAGAAACTGTTAGAACAATAGCTAAAATTTCTTTTTTGATTGTAGAATAATTTTATTGAGATTCATTCCAATATTTAGATATGAATTGTACTACACATTCTTTATTATTTTGAGCTTGCTTTAGAATTCCACCAAATCCTACATCAATAGCTAATATACTTAAAATGTTGATCTATATTAGATAAAAATATTAAAACATTATCAATATAAACAATTATGAAATCATTAAAAATTTCATTCGTTATTCTCTAAAATTCAACGGGAGCATTTTTTAATCCAAAAGTATAACGTTTTAGTCAAATTGACCAAATGGAATTGTGAAGGCAGTTTTGTACTTATCACTTTCCTTAATTTGAATTTACTAAAATTTAGACTTCATGTCAAAATTTAAGAATATTTTAATATTATATAACCTATTAAGTAAATCTCTTTCTTTTGGTATTTGATACCTAATCTATTTAAGAGCATTATTAAAAGATTTATAATTAATAACTAACCTAGGTACACCTCTTTCAATTTTAGCATTTTTATTAACATAAAAAACTGAATAGCCCTATAGAGACTTACTCTTATGTATTATTTTTTTATTAAGCAAATAATTAATTTCATTTTTTTAATGATTTATGACTTCATTATTCATTTGTGAAGGTCTTGCCTTAATTGGAATATTCTTTTTATTAAAATCATTTTCATAAGATAAATTTACAATATGAGATTTACGATAAAAAAAAAGCATTAGGTAATGTTGAACATACTGGATTTTTAATTTCCAATTCCAAATCAGAAATTTTCTTTTTTTAAATTTTCATTAGAAAGTTGACTTTCAATTCGTTTAAATTCAAGATCATTTTTTAAGTACATTAAATGTTTTTCTTTACATTCAATTAAACAATTTAATTCAAAAATTGAGTTGTCTTTTAATTCATTTAAATATCTGATTTATGGTTTTGAGACAAAATTGAAAACAATTTTTCTTTTGAAATAACATGTCTCAATACCTGAATTATTGATGGAAAAAGGTTGAATTAAATTAATAAAAAATATTCCTAAAATAACATTTTGCTTTAAGTTCTTAACAAGGATAAAAACAGTCTTATAAGAGACTTTTTTTTTATTATTTTAGCATTGGATAGCTTATATTTAATTTACAATTTGTTACCGAATGTAGATTTTAAGGATAATACACCTCAAATCAGCACTAATATGAAATAATGCATTGATTTTCAAAATAAATTCATTATTGATTTTAATTGTGACATTAATTAACTATTTTTTGTTTGTTATCTCAACAAGTTGCATGAGATAATCGAAATTTTCAGAAATCTTCTAAATATTATTATTGTTTGAAAATCTGGTTCATTAATTGAATTATTATCAGAATATTCTTGAATTATCATTTTTTATTTAATTCAAGAAAATCCTTTTGAAGCTTTTGTTTTATTAACTTCAAGTTTTTTATTTCTTGTTTTTGATCGTTAATTTCATTATAAAGATCATTATTAGAAATAAATTTTTTCTGTTGTTTTTTACCTCTTTCAAGAATTGCATTAAGATTATAAGGTAACTTACTTGTAAGTGAAAGAGTGTTATTGTTAATATTTTTTAAACAATTAGGCTTTTCATTATCATTACTCATAAGATCAATTTTACATAGATTTTCTTCTTTTTCATTTGTTAAAACATTAATTTTATTATTTTCTTTAGATAATGTGCATTCAATATCATTGATTTGAATTCTATCATCACAATCATTTTTTTGATGAAGAGAGTTTATTATCTATAACAATTTGTAGAATATTTTCCATTATTTTATCATCAAGATTTAATTTGTTTAATTTATTATTAATCTTACAGAAGTTTGTTGTATGGCCAATTTTACGACATTTATAACATCTTAATTGTTTATATGATTTTCTCTTTTGTTTTTTATTTATTGGTTTTTCTTCACTTTCAAATTTTTAAGAGATTTTTTTTTAAATTTCTTCAAGGTTTTTTATGTAAACATTGTGGGTGTAAGTGTTTTATATTCTTTTTTTTTCTTTTTATCAACAAAAGAGGAATCATATTGAGTACAAAAATCATTAAGACTTTGGCGTTTTATTCGTTATTTATTTTTTAATTGTTTTTGGAGCCTAATTATTGAATATATATTGGTTCCAATTTTGTAAAAATATAATGTTAGTTCCCCATATGATAAATTATCATAAGGAATTTCGCCATTATTTTCTTCCCAAATTTTATTTCTAACTTGTTTTCCTATTAACTTAGATAAACTAGTGAAGAATTTTTCTTTCCAAAAAGGTTGGTTACAATCATTACAGAGTAAGACTCTTTGAAAGAAGATGTCTTTATATTAGTAGAATTCTCTTAAAAATTTACATTTCATATTGAACGACATATTTAAGGTTTTATCTCTAATATATGAAAGGTCTGTCACGACCTAAGAAGGTTAGTCATGGTAGTCGCCATATATCGTACAAAAGACTGTAGATTGATTTTACCTCTCAATTGACAACCCCTCATGCGACATATAAGGTTATAACTATAACTAATTATCTAGAATTGTGCTTGTGTAAGTAATATCATTCTACAATAATAATAACAAACTTTGGAAACATAAGATACATATATAGAGAGAGATTTGTAGATAAGAAGATGATAAGAGTTCATATTATAAACCATCCACATATAATATTACATAATAAGGCTTTAAGACTAAATATGATATTATAAGTGTACTCATAACACCTTACTTTTATATCAACCCCCTAATGTACAACTAACTTCGGGCATGTAACTGTCCAACTCCACAAACAGATCAGTATGCAAAAGAAGATTACAGGGGTATAACCTAACTAGCTTAGTGAGATAATTCCATCAACTATACAATAAGCAAGTTATATAACAATTAATTCACTCAAATGAATGTATGAACAATCAGTATGCTATACAAATATATGCAGGTGACCAAGTATTATATGTAACTCAGATTTAACGCTTTCTAAAAGTTAAGGTTGGAGATATATCGGCACAGTTAGATTTGGGTATCGTACTAGAACTTATATCATAACAAAACTTTATGTTTCGTATTCAAAACATAATGGTATATCCATTTTCAATTTTTATCAAAAACAAGTTCTACGTATGATTATGAGTAGGTTTACACAACCCTTACTCACCCCTAAATGAAGGCTTCTAAACTTAACCCCTAACTAGGTGGTAAACACCTCCAATGCTTAGTGATCCCATAGGCTAGGGTAAGGTCATATTACAAATGTGCACTGTACGGAATCTATAACAATAAATAATCAACCTAAATATGGCCTTTCACTATCTTCGTATGATATGACGGTCGGAATTAATTATACAATGCAGGATTATGCGTGTTTAGAGTTAGTTCTTTCAAATTAAATAATATTAGGTCTTATTATTTAGTGATCAATAAAGTCACAGACAATCGGTTTCTATCAAATTTACTATGCAACAACCAATATGTTATCATATTTTAAAGTAAATTCACTACTAACAAACAGTATCATACATAAGCATTACCCAGCCTCACACAATAATCAATTATTAATCATGATTTATATTCACTAACTATATACACAAATAAGTATGGAATCATTAGGAAAAACTCACTGAGCCATTATCAACTCAAGGGTCATAGTAATTTGACGGCAACTCAAGGTCAATGTTAAGATCACTTGAGAATAAAGAATATAGAAAGCAGTAAGTTTAGAAATTAAAAACTAAACTAGTACTGTAATTCGTATTACTTACTTAACTTAGTTATTGATTTATGTGGAATCTTCGATTTGAGCTTTTTATCGAATCGCATATAACTTTTTCGATTTAGCTCGACTCTTTATGAACTTATAGTTCATTTTAATTGTTTTCGAGTATACTTTTTCTTGATAAGGTTTGTTTTGGACGTTATAACTCGCAATTTTAACTGTGATATAAAAATATTACAAAATTCATTATTTTAACTTAAAAAGTTATAAAATATCAATTTAAACTTTTTTTTAGTACATCTTCGATTTAATAATTACTTAGATCATATAATTGGAAATTTTCTCATTTTAAGCCTATTTTACTATAATTACCTATTTTTTTCTTATTTTTTAGATTTTATAGTTATTAACTTAAATTTTTCTGCTTTATTATTTTTTTAATTACTTAATTAATTAATTATTATTATTAATAAAAAAAATTAATTAATTGATAATAAATGGTGACGTAGTAACATATGAAAGTGCTACGTGTCACCTTTGTAAATTTTTCTGAATTTTCTATTATTTCTATTTTATGATATAATTATATATATATAAATACTTATGATTATATTTTATTAAATTTTCTAATTTACTTAATTATTAATTCTTTCTCCAAACTTATGGTATTCTTACATATATATATATTTATTAACTTACTTTAGTTATTAAATTAATATTATAGTATATTAGTATATACTATTTAATTATACTCGTATTTTTACTTATATGTCACTATTCATGTACATATGTTTATACTATACTATATATTATATATTAAATTATTCTAACTTTACTTTTACATTATGTACAATTATATTATACACTTATTTATACTTATATATATATACGGTTGTATTATATATATACATATGTATAAAAATACAAAATACAATTAATAATATACATATATTCACACATATTCAACACGGTTTGATATATGTATATATATGAATATACTAAAATTCTTATACTTTGAAAATACTAAGTATATATATATATACATATATTTACTATTTACTTATAGACGCATATACCTCATATATTAAAATTGATAAGTACATATATATACATAATCACACATAAATATATAATTAATTAAATAAAATACTAAATACATATACATGTATATAAAAGAAATACCTAGTACATATACACATATTATTCGTGTATACATACATATACTATAAAAATACTAAATATACATATATACATAATACACACGCATACATATATACAAACATACATGTATAGGAAAATATATATTATATGTATTGCTATTTATACCTATATACATGTATTGAATATTAGATATAATAATATATATATATATGCCTATATACATATGTATATATACAAATAAGGAAAATACCTAATATATATGTATATATCTATTCATGTATACATATATGTACATATAAATAAATAAATAAATGAAATACTTAGTATATACATAGTATAGGATATATATATGTACAAAATAAATAATTAACCTACCTAAATTCCTTAGCAATTGAATCACTTGAATCCTTTTTATTGTTCCTCTTCTTCTTCTTCTTCTTCTTAGTTTTTGTTTTCCTTTTTGTTCTTCTTAGTTTTGTGTGTGCATATAATTGGCTTTGGTTTTTCTCTTTTTGTTTCTAGCTCTTTTTTTCTTCTAGATGTGAGCAAGCAAAAGACAAAGGATTAAATATAAACAATAAATTAAAAAAAAAACAAATCTTATTAAATAATAGCATTTATGAGGACAAGACAAGGTATTGATCTCTCTTGATTCAATTTTAAGAATTCAACATCTGGAAAAAGAATTTGCTTACATAAGCTGTTGGAGTTGTAATGTGGCAACAAGAAAAAAATTAGAAGGAAGAAAAGAAAAAAAAAAGAAAAGAAAAGAAAAGAAAGAAAAAAGGAAGAAAAATAAAAATAAAAATAATTATATGTAATTTTTTCAAGCATAAAAATAATAAAAATAACATTTATAAATTAATTTTGGAATTTTATGAAAATTTATCAATTTAATTGGTACTCATTATGATTATAATTTTTACGAGTTATTTTAACGTTTTCGTTAAAAGTTTTAAGTTATTATGCAATTTAGTCAATAATTATAATCTACTATGATTATATCACTATTAAGTGATATTTATTTATTTTATAAGCTTAAAGTTATTGTTTTAGGGTTTCAATCAAATTCGGGTTTGACTTTGAGTATTTATGTGTATATCGGATTTAGGGTTTTTATATGCGATTTAGGTTTCGATCAATTTCTAAGATTTTTACGATTGATATCATGTTTGTTTTTCAAATTTTATAAAAAAAAATTATCATTTCTACCTTTATTGACTCATAATACCGTCTTAGACATTCGAGCTTAATTTAGGGTTTAGATTAATAACTAGATAGGGTTTACAGGGCCTCCTATGAAATATTGGCTTATTGAGAATATTAGAGTATTAACCATATTTTGAATTAGTTCATCATTTTTATCAAGTATTTTAATCCCATTATCATCAGTTTTATAAGAAGTTAAAATATTAAATCGTTGTTTCTTAGTGAGATAGTTATCCTACCAACCTTTTAATTGTTCAGTAAAATCAGAAAATCAAAAGGAGTGTTACTTAGTAATCAGTAACATTTGGAATAGTTTAATTAGTGTTAGAAAACATAATCATTTGGTTGAGGACATTAAGAATTTTTTGTTTTGAGTATTCATCCATGTTCTACTCATAAGTGGATCACAAAGAATATTTATTTTGGTAGTTATCGGTTCTTTCTTCAAAAATTATATTAGGAGGAGTTTCTTTTTGATAATATAAATTTTTAGGTTTTTTCCAATTGATTTTATTAATTTCAACATCAGATTCATTAATTTTTAAGT
Organism: Lumnitzera racemosa; assembly: GCA_024138005.1. Classification (NCBI taxonomy): domain Eukaryota; kingdom Viridiplantae; phylum Streptophyta; class Magnoliopsida; order Myrtales; family Combretaceae; genus Lumnitzera; species Lumnitzera racemosa. Next base: position 69,151,605 of record JAMXBC010000004.1, on the reverse strand, counting down.
CTTCTAAAGAAATATTGGATATTGAACCATTTTTCGAATGATTATCGATTTTATTAAGGATATTAATTTTTTTATGGTGTATCATCTATGGTAATACCTCTCAATTTTGAAGTGTTAATTGGTGTGCCCATTTCTAAAATATCAATTGGTTTTACTTCTTCTTTCATTTTTTCTTTTAGCATTTTTCTTTTATCTTTTAAAACTTTTAAAAGTTCATTACTTGGATTTTTTGATATTTTGAAAGGTTTAAATAAAGGTAAATTTTTATTTGTTCTATTAATTATGGATTTTTCTCAAGTTTTATTTATTTCATTGTTAATTACATTTTCCAATTTGGCTAATAGTTTTCCTATTATGTGCAAATGTTGATTTTTGAAATTATTTTAGTGTATTACTTTTTTATTTCTTGAACCTTCTTCTTATGTTGCATTTTTAAAAACTGTAAGTGTTATTTCAATGTTTTTATGTATGGATTTTATATTACTAAGTGGTGGATGGTTTGATTCTATTATCTGACCATCACTTAATTTTCATCTAAAATATTCATTTACAATATTGATTTCTTTAGGTTTTAAATAATATTCTTTAAACCATTTGAAGAAATATATTTGAGTATTAATTTCATTTATAAAGTTATAATATTTATTTTTTATTTGTTTCTTAATATTATTGAAAATATTAAAATACCATTTTCTAATTTTTTTTTCATTTTTTAGTGAATTAAATTCTTTGTTTAAGAAAACTCTATCTAGTTTGAAGGTTTTTTTCTAAAACATTGAGTTTTAGATCTCCTAATCCTAAAATTGAAGTTGATGGTTCATCATACTCCAATTCATTTTTGGGTTGGTGAACTGCCCTAGTTATATCTAATTTATTATTAACTATGCTAGAAATTGAAGGTTTTTCTTAGACATTAAAATGGACGTTTGGTTGGACGTTAGATTAGATGTTAAATGGTGAATAAATTGTAGGTGGAGGTAGACGTAGATTTACAGATCTTGTAAAAGAGGATGATATTGACCTTATTTCTAAGGGTCTTCTTGGTTGATCAAAAGATTGCCTAGCAAATTGGATGGTGACCTTTCCATTCGAGTGTTAAACTATGTTTGATGGTTCAGTATTGTAAACAGATTGTTTTAAACGTAGGTTTTCTACTTCCCAATGTTTAAGTAGGTTAATCTGAGACCATTGAATCATTCTGGGTATAGACACATTGGCTTTGGTTAGGTCAGTTTGAATAAAAAGGGTTTGACCTCTCTTATCAATTTTATAAGCTTTAAAACCAAAAGCAGTTTTCATTAATTTGAAATAAATCTTATAAATGATAACCATTGGTTTAGCTCCTTCTACTATTCTATAATTATGAGTTTTAATTTGAAAAATTAAGAAACTTATTATGATTTTATCTCTAAAACCAAGGGTAATATTTGGATGACATTTAAATTGGATTAGTTTACTATTAAGAATGGTTTCCATGGTAACATGAATTGACCTTTCATAAATCAGTTCTCTAGCATCTCTATGAATCTCGAAAATAAAAGTATTTAATCCTAATTTAGTAAGAGATTTGTCTCCTATTTAGACTATATTTATATATATATATATAATTCCATTCTTTTGCATATATTTTAATTGAATTAGCAATTAATAATTTTATTGTGGTTAAGCTATCAGAGACAAGGATGTGTTTCTCCTCTGTGGTTATGACATAATCATTTTTGCCAAAAAATTTTCATTTAGTCATTTGATAAATTTAATCATAAGAAATTTTAGGTATTTTCTAGTCATTTATTGCTTTATAAAAAATTTTCATATGTAGTTCATCTTTATTATTTAACATAGATTTTTCTGTTTATTTCGAAGTAGTAAAACTAAACGAGGATATAGTTTTCTAAGTAAATTCACATTTTCAAGAAAGACTAATTAATCTAATTTTATAAATCTATTTTAAATCTTATGTTATGATTTTCAATTTATGATCCTTTACTACCCTTAACTCGAAATGAGATTTATACTAGACCTCAGTAGGCTTATCATAATACAAGGAAATTTCACAAAAAAATCATCATAAGTGAATAATAAATATAAGATGTAGATAATCGCAAAGAAAATCGTCTCAAAAGAAAATAAGAACTTACTTACAAGCCTATATACTCTTCCTTTAGCCCTAACACTATAAATCTTGCCTTGGTGTATTTATATTAAAAGGTAGATATGAAATATTTATAAAATATATAAGATAAGTAAGAAGATGCATTATTAATATGATATAATTAATTTCTTCTAAAATATATATTACACAAATAAAAAGATTCCCCAAACAAATTATATGCCCTAATTATATAAAATAAAAATTCTATTACATCTTTTAAATAAGAAAGAAAATAAATTAGATCATTACCATAATTATCTTTAAATTTTTGAGATATTAATTATTATATTAGTTCTAGATACGTGGCGTTATCTTACTAGATCAATCAGAGATTGGTTACCCTGCTTTGGACTAGTAGTCTGTAATAAAAATTTTATTACATCTTTTAAATAAGGAAGAAAATCACTCTCCCCTAGCTATATATATATATGTTTTACATCATATATGATTTTAGAATGTGATGGAGCTCAATGCTAGAGTACCAAGGTGAAGTATCTCATAAAATGGGTTATTATGGTTATGTTTAATGACATTGTACGGGTCTCAATTTACTTGAACGCAGTGGGGTTGTGAAACATTGCAAGTGGATAAATATAGTTGTGAGACATTACAGAATCAGTGACTTTTATATTTTATGAAATATTTAATGGTTTTGATATATTAATGCTACAACAAATACGTGAAAAACTATTCACGTCTTTTAGTTTCAGGATGTGGCAACTGCTTTTTTAGGAATTACTGGATGGTCAGAACTCAGACCACAATTTCCCTCACAACTAAATGCAAAAGCGTGTAATGAAGCGGTGGAGTGTTGTCAGAACGTCTAGAAATGGCATATTCCATTAGGTCTGCAAGTGCTTTTATAGCGGGACCATTCACTATTTATTAATTAGTCTAATGGCAACTATCATTATTGTAGACTAGATGGATAAGGCTAACTGGGTCTAGGGCGTCCTTCGGATAAGGTGTAGATGTTAAGATATCCATAGCCCTTTTGCATAGCAAATCTTAAACCTTCATCTGCTTTGATACTCTTCTTTAACGTCAATAAAAGAACATTGAAAGGCTATATAAAAATATAACAAGGCACCCTTTCCACGTTTTCTAATTGTAAGTTGCAATAGATACGTAGACTCTCGAATTTAATTTTCAAAAACATTTTTCTATATCATTAGACAGGCAATAAAAAGATCGCAAATAGTAATTTGAGAAATTTGTAGAGCTAAATGCATTTTATTGACGCGGTCTCCAAAAATTCCACAAGTAGAGATTCGACTTTTGGGCCTTAGTTTAAAGACCTATTATATGCAAAAAAAAAAAAAACGTAAAGAATGCCGTAGATTTATCTGATATATCTATTTTGATATTTAAATTAGTAAGATTATAATGGAGAAGAACGTCATGATTAGAGAATAAATATAAATACTTTACCCAGGATAAACTCCTATCTATAGTAGTAGGATTGAAGACATATCTAAAAAATAGATATAGATGAATCTCGCCTAAATAAAAGGGTATATCTTCCCAAAATTAGGTAAATTCCAAGATTTTTAAGGATAATTCGGTAACTAATAGGTAAGTGATTCCCCGTTGGTTGGAATCTCCATAGTATGCTCATAAATGCCCATTGTCCTAGCTTCCTAATCGGGGACCTTAACATTCATAGTTCTACGATGGAATACAATAGATAGGACTCAACTCCTCGGAACTAAGCATCAACCTTTAGTAAGGTTAGGTACCAGTACAAGAGCCAAACCTAGATTGTATTCTTTGGAGGAAGAGGTGGGTTTAGGTTTGTATAGCTTGACAATAAGCTAGAATGTTAGCCCATGGTCAACTAAGGTTAGAATGGGTCTAGGGAGGCTTAAGCCTAAATTCACCAATCAATACATGAGTTATAGAAAATTGATCCGCATTTTTATGTTAAAGTGCATAAACATGGTGGCTAGTGGTCAAAATGCAATTAATGTTTTGTTAAATAAAGCCTTTGCTTTGTCCCCTACATTTGTTGATCATATATATACCACATCAATATATCATCAATTAATATGTTGATGGAAAATATAAAAACTATAAATAATATTGCAAACGAGGAGTATAGGCAGTTATGATTTTAAAAATAATATTGTTTAGATTTTTGAAATATCATATGATATTATTATAATGCCATTGAAAAAATAGATAATAATAATTATTGCTTTATAACTTTATGAATTTTAGAGGAAAAAAAAAAAACTTTAGAGGATCTAAATCCTAAAAAGATGTTGATCCAAATCTTTTTTTCTTAGTCAATTCTATATTCTAGACTTTGTCCCGTAGAAGAATAATCTTTATCAATTGAACTATAAGGTTTTGACATTAGTCAAGACCTTCATCAATGAAGGTAACTATCACACTCGACATCATACTAATGCTAAGAACTCAACTTGTTTGTTCAACTTGGTACAATGAAGTGGTCAAATGAAGTGGTTAGCTTGTAGATTTTTCCTTTGATTCATGTAAATTTTCTAAAATTTTTACCATTTTACATATGAAGTACGTGAATTTTAATAATTATATATACGATTGTTGATGGTAAAATTTCTATAAGGAGTTTGAGATTAAAGATAACCTATGCATGTAATAAATATGTGAAAATGGCTTCAAGGCAATCACTCTGGTATTTAAGTCATTTAGAGATTATAAGGAACGTGAGGGAGTATAGGTTTCAAGGTGTCAAACTTATGGCCTTTACTTAATATTTATAAGTATGTGAAGTGTGCTACATAAGGAATGAATCTCAACTTAAGATACACTTTAAATTTTCCCAAAGATTTGTTGAAAAGATTTTTGAGAACTTTCTTTAACTACTTAAGGAGCTCATATGAGCTCTTGAAGAGTTTAGCTAAGCTTTAGGAGCTCGACCAAAGTCTAACACAATTGTTTATTATAAAAAAGATACAATGGGAAGTAATTAGGGCTAAGATAATCTAAAAAAATCTTGTCCTCAGCTTATGGGTGCGCGGCTTATGTATGAGAAGCTCAACTATGGTTCAAGAAGATCAGCTTGAACTTAGGAGATCCACATCCATTAACCTATCAATCAAAGTCTAGTGATACATATCAAATTGGCAAGATCTTTGCCTTATGTCTATTAGAATTGGGAACTATTCTTCGCTTCTTTTTTGACAACTTAACTACACCAAGAGAAAAGAAAGTAGAGATAGAGAGAGACGTTTTCTTTTTGGTTAAGAAGGATAAAGACTTGATAAAGAGGAATAGCTAGATGACACTTCAATTTTTCTCCCATGCTTAGGTCCACCAATATCATACTCTAACTCTTACTTTATGATTCTTGTCTAACAAACAACTCACAACCAATCAGCAAGAAAGTAATCATAAAATACAAATAAAAAGGTGTCCAAAATTCTAAAGTTTAATGAGATACGTATGAGCATAATGTAATCTTAGAGAATTGAGATGAAACTTGGCTTGAACGTTTAAAATTTGAGCTCAATCGAATATAAATTTCTATACTTGAGCTCGGCTTTAAAAAGTTATTCAACAAAGTCAATCTCAACTCAAAACATCTCTATTTAAGCTAGATTATATAGAATTAATTCTAATCCCTCTAACTAAATTTATATTAAACCTTGAGCTTACCTCAATTTGATAAAGCTTCGTATCTATACTTAAATCTAATCTAAATTTAATTAAGCTCATAAGCTCATAGAGTTGAAGGAATTGAAGCTTCAGCTGGATTTTAGTAACTTATTCAGCTAACTTGAGCTTAACTTGACAATTATTAAATCAAACACAAATTAATATCCAAAATGAGTCAATTTGATTAATCAACAAATTATTACTGTAAGTATATAAGCTACGTAGGCCACAAAAAAGGATGAGGGGGCCAAAAGTGAGTATCAGCTTAGTTTTACGTTTAGGATTCTTCTCATTTTCATTTGCATGGCTCATCCAAAAATAACTTGTGAAGTTTCATTGGACTTATGTCATGGAAAATGATTAGTGGTAACTAATAAAAAATAAGAATTCTGACATACATGCCGGTTTTAAAAATTATTTCCATGAAAGATTGATTAAAAAGAAAAAGGAAAATAAAAAACGATTGTCATGCTCATTTACTCGTGCTAATACACGTCATTTTAGGTAGTGGAGTGCCGGCAATGACACTTTCACCCCAACCGTTCAGGACCATGTGAATTCACTACCGAGCTTGGGCCGAAAAAATAGCATTACTGTAGGAAGGCCCAAGGTTTAGTGCTTTTTTTCTTTTTCTTTTTTTTTTTTTGGTGGTCTCTCCTTTGAGGTTTCAACTTTCAAGCAGCATATACCCTACAGATTAATTAATGGTTGGTGGACATGGATGAAAGAACTTCCATGTATAATAGTATTATGTTGTGAATTTGTACATATGAGTTAGAAAACGAACCAATATTTTTTTGCAAATGAGGTAGATATCGCAAATATCGTTTATTTATTTATCTATTTATTTATTGGTGATATCGGGAAATATGAAGAATGAATTTTAGCTGAACTGCCCAACACTGTACATGGTCCAGCTTCTCAATAAACCTCGGCGAGTTTAACACAAACCCTAATATGTCAAAGTCCCCACCATCTAAAGTCCTCTTAGGATCAATCAAATTAATAAGCATCATTGCTAGTTGATATGGATGAGCTTTCAGAGCATAATAAATGCAAATAAGTATAATGAATCGTATATATAGTATTAAAAAGAATTAATGAATCCAGATCTTTCTTACTTAGCTTTACTTTTCGCTAGACAATTGAATTATAGCATTTAGCGAAATAATTAGACTACTATAATGAAAACTAACGATATCAACAATCCACAAGGCACAAAATTGATGAACAAAACATGTGGGACATTAATTAGGCTATCATTGGAGAAATTTACGTATGGATCTAGTATATGATTCACAAGGATCCACTTTCCTTCTTAGTCTTAATAATCTTATTTATGACTTTAACTTTCCTCTTAGTTGTTTGATTCATATTTATCAGTTAGTAACTAGATTCCTCTCAAAAATTCAAGTACCATGACTAAATATCAATTGCATTGCATAGCCCAATGTCAAGCAGCTAATTTTAATTACATTAAGTTAGGGAATCCTGGATACAATTTAATGTACGTGCGTTGGTATCATAGTTAAATTAAATGTATTTCAATTTTTACACAAATCAAATATTCCCTTCCGGATCTTTCAAATTTTAATTTATAAATAAATCACAAGTCTCATGACATATTCATAAACCATGAATATTGAATAAGAACATTCAAATAATCAAAAGTTAAATAATAACATATAAAAGGTTTATAATAAAATTAATCAATCAAATGATGACTTAATCCCATAAAATTATTAAGTTCATAATTAGATTAAAGTGTGCCACGTAAAATAAAATGAAAGAAGCTATGGATGTTGAGATTGAAGTAATGGGCTGCGGTTGGACTTGCATGGGCTGTTATTTTAATTTCTGGAAGTCAATTGGAGATATAGACTGACGCTGGTTGCGTTCGGCTTGACTTTAATTCAGCTCGGCTGGTCTGGTGCTTGAATCAAATTGCTGTTGCTTCTGGTGCATGGATGAGCCGCCGTATCTGGACGTGGGATCATGCAGGCGTGCGGGGCTGCTTCATGTCCAGACGTGTGTATGAATGATTTCGATTGGACGGGGGCTTCAAGCTGACGTCGGCTGCAGCTTCTCTCATATCCACATGGCTCTGTGTGCTGCTTTAGGGAAATGGACCATGGACTTTGCTTCATATATTTCTTTATACTCTTGGTCCTTTTTAATGTAACTTTTGCACTGCAATCAATATATTCTTCCTATTAAAAATATAAAAAAGGCATCTAATTGCAATATAAAGTTAGAATAAAGTACGTAATTTTTACACCTATCATCAACTCTCAACCATTGATTCAGTGCCCCAATAGAACTCAATCCCTAAACATAATTAGGAACTTTAGGTGGCTAATTATTCATATAAAGCTTCAAAATGTGTCACTTTAGGACTAATGTAAGAATTAGTGTTAAAACAACAATGTCATGACCTAAAGGCAATTCTAATTATGGTAGGTTGCTGTATACTATATAAAAATCAAAGTTTAGCATATTTATCACTCAATAACCATTTATATGATATATAAGACTTCAACATCTGGTGCTCGAGAGTTAAGCAGGATAAAATAAGACTAAAATGTACATCATAATTAAGCAATTTTCACTTACATTAGTAAGTCTAATATTAACTTAGGACTTTTACGGTCTCATGTAATATTAGAAAAGTTTCACATAGTCAACAAAATGTATAAATACATTCATCCAAAATATAATTAATCAAGAGCCTAACTAAAAGAACAAAGTAGTTCCCTCAGGCTCTCAAGCTCCCATAAGCCTCCTAAAGTTTATGGTACTAGCCTCGAGCATGCTTTGCCCAAAACAACAAAGAGATGCTATTGTTACAAAAGAAATCTATATGAATATAAGCTACACAGCTTAGTAAGTACCTCAGCCATATGGACAAAAATGTCAACAATAATTTAAATACAAATATATGAATGCTTGTACAAACAACATGCTAAGGTGTGAGATTCTTTAGCACTAATCAGATCCAAGTATTACACATGTACTCAAATTTTTTTAGTATGGAGCCCTATATTCCATAACAAAAATAAATAAGGTTCCTTTTTGATAATTTATGAAAAATCGAGTTTCAACAGTAGTTACGAGTAAGCCCCTGTGATTCATACTCGCCTTAAAATAAAGGCCTCAAGACTCGACCTTTAGTTAGGTGGTTGGCGTCTCCAATACCTAGTAAACGTACAAGCCAAGATGAGTTCATGTTATACAAATGCATTATTCTAAAATACTTTACTTTTTAATATATATATATATATGTATATGTATATATATATAAACAACATTTGCATAGTATTTCTTTACCTTCGTATGATGTGATAATTGGAATAAAAATAAAGCAATGCATGATTCGATTTAATTTCATCAAACCTTCCATAATTAAGTCTATTTATTAGGTGATCAATTAATATCACAAACAGTCATGATCCTATTGTTATTTATTATGCAACAAAACAATTCGCTATACTAACTTGAGATATTTTCACACAACAAACAACTAATATGAGCTACATGCATAATCTCAAATGTCTTAGGTATAATCCAATTTTACAATATAGATTAAGTGCAGCTAACTTTAGTCACAAATAAATATAAAATCATTAAGAGTACTCATCTAGCCATAGCTGATGTCAAGGATCAAAATAATCTACAAGCAAGTTGGTGTCCTAGTTAGAATTACTTAGTAGAAAGGAATAATGATAGAGTAAGAATCTAGCAGTAAGCTTCACTGCCTAGCTAGTTATTTTATTTGCTTCCTAAGTTGCTTCAATTATCTGGTTTTGATTAATTATTTAATCGTGTATAACATTTTCATTTTAAATCCAATTTTTATAATATTATAAGTTAATCTTCATCGTTTTTGAACTTTCTTGTAGTGAAGTTCGTTTTAGGAGTTAGGACCCATATATTTTCCATAATGGCATGACATTTACAAATTCTTGATACTTTATTTGCCAATTTGTTCCATTTGAAGCAATTATGTGCTTTTCTAAGGGATTTTCTTAGTTGAGCTCTTAAGAAATTTATTATTGGGTCTCAAATTTGTATAGGTTCAATCTTTTATGCATTTTACTCTTGTTGGGCCTAACTTTTATTTAAGACCTTCTATTTGGCCTTTTTATGTTCAATTTGTACTTAAGCTCAAATTAGGTTTACTTTTAGTGATTAGTGGGCCTCGTAAATTCTTATTTGGGCTTAAATAATTTATTCAAAATTTGAAAATTTACCGTTCTCTTACTCTTTTGGGTTAAAGCCACATTCAATAACCTTAAGTGAGCTTTTTCTTCAATTCTTCCCATTTAACAATTTAGGGCCTACATCTATTTGTTCATTTTTATTCACGTTTTAATTAGACCAAATTTTTAAATAGGTTTACTCTTTAGTAAAGGTCTGATTATAAGCTTCCATGCAGGTTTCCAAGTCCATTTTTAATTTATTTCTACAATATAGTGAGTTTAAGTCTTATTTTGTTGTGTATTCTAATTATTCTTCAAGTAATCAACCTAAATCTATTCTATATATTAGGTCACATAGAAAAAAACATTATACTCCTACGTTTTCTTTTTGTGTCATGGATGTCATAATGAAATTTGTTAGTAAATTTTTCTACAATTTGTTAAAATCCATGCATTTCCTAATTTTTTAAGGTAAGATATCAACTATCATGTAAAGATTTTTTGTATAAGGCACTAAATAAAAGATGAATACTCAAGAGCACATACTTCATGTTTTGGTTCACAATAAATGTATATACATATTTGTATTTTATTGTTGGACTTTTAAAAGAAAATATATGCATATATGTTTACATGTGCCATTTTGAAAATAAATAAATGTATATACGTGTGTCTATGTGTATATATATATACATATATGTGTACACTCTACATATCCTTAATGAATACAACCAAAGTTCCTCCCTAGTAGACTTTAATACTTATTTCACCCTACATGGTTGTGCAAGTGCATTGTGCAATTCTTGTCACCCTTCTAAAACTGAAATATACAATGTCGCATGTATTAGTTTTAAAGATTATCTTGTCTAAGTAAGTTGGTGCACTTATACATGATTTGTGCATTTGTATGATAATACCCAAAAGTGTTATATCATGTGGTAGTGTCAAGAAAACAGATGACGAAAATCAAATGATCTCATTATTATATGATAACCTATAGGAAATGTAATCAAATGGTAAAGGAAAAAGACATAAGAAAGTTATTCTTGAACTTAAAATGAGATCTAAGTGGATGTCCTCCTATCTTTTGATTTGCACCCCCTTGAAGTGAAATTTAGTGATGAAATATGTGCGCTAGAAGAGTGAAAATAAAGGTACAAGATAGTATTTAGTATGGTTGAAAGTTTTGAAGAAGATGAAGGAAGATATAGGGAAGTTAGCATTGAACACATAAGGAGGGAAAGAGTGGAGGTGTTTTGAAGTGTTTTGGAGTAAAAAGTGAAGTGAAGTGTTTATGAGGGGATATTGCAACCAACGTGGAGGGTAGTAAGATAGGGGAGTGGTTTTTGAATTATGTTAAAAGAAACAATGATTACACTTTTGGAGGATGAATGACATGAGAGTGTACTTATGAGATAATTAGTCATATGTGTGAGTGTCTTATTTTCTTGTGCAATTGAAACAAGTAGGAAAAGAGAGGTTTTGTTGACTTCTTTAGTCATTTGATGCAAGATCATGATGGTTTTTGGCATGACCTCTTTACTTAGGCTAATAATGTTCTTTTAGTTACAATTGGAAGCTTTTAGTTGGAGTAAGTTTCATTAGCTTAAGGTGGAGTTGGGATTGGATGACTTAGTTAGATCGAATTTGTTTATTATATTTTTAGAGAATTGGATGCATGAACACAAAGATAGAGGAAGTTTTGTTTCTATGGCATCATCCATTAAGACGACACCATCTATATGTGACAATGGTTTGAATTTTTTCTACATCAATTATACTTTCAAATTTTTATTGCTTTACTTAGTTTATCTTTACTAATTATCATCATTTATAATTATCTTTAATTATTCGTTAACGATTTCTATGCGATCTCTAATATTTCTAGCTAGTTTATCGAATTTTGAATTTTATTAGTGCGGGTGCTATTATTAGGGTTTTTTGACCCTAAAGTTTAGGGTTTAAAGCTCTTATTAAGTGTGGGTTTCATTTATATACTTTCGAGTATTTAAGGTCTAAATTTTTTCCAACGCGACTAAGGTTTTTCTTGTGTTCGTCTTTAGTTTAGTTTAAGGTTTTATTTGGTTTTAATTTCATTTTCCTTGGTTGATTTTAAGATATATCCACAACATTTGGAGTTGGTCTGGGATCCTATTAGTAAAATTTTTGGAGCTTACATCCTTTTACCTTTCAATTAAGTATTGTTTTCAAAACCTAAAATGCATACCTAATTCCTTGAATAAATGTGTGTATCGACGTCTCACTTAGTCCTCTGGTTCTTAGATAGCCTCTTCCAATTCATGATTTCTCCATAACACCTTAACGTACTTAATTTCCTTGTTTCTCAATTTTTGTACTTTACAATCTATGATCTTAACTAGATGTTCTTGATACATCAAGTTTTCTTTTAATCTTACAGGCTCTAGCTCGACTATGCAATTTGAGTCAGTGATGTGTTTTCTCAGCTTGCCTTGGCCTTTCACATGGTATATACCCTTGATGAGACTCACCTTCAAGTACACATAATCCTTACTTGGAACTGTAGCTCTTACCTTTCCAAATTAGTCTAGCGCTTTGTCTATCTTGTGCCTCCTTCATTTTTCTTTTAATAAAGGCAATATTGTTAGTTGTTTCTTGTATTAAGTTTAGTCCTATTGCCACTTTTTCCACATTATCCCTAAACAACGGGGATAAACACTTCCATCGGCAGAAGGCTTCGTATGGCAACATCTAGATTATAGAGTAATAGCTATCATTGTAGGCAAACTTGACTAATGGAAGGTAAGCATCCTAACTCCCTTTGAATTCAATTGCACATGCCTTCAGCATATCCTCCAAGATCTGTATAGTCCTTTTCGATTGTCCTTCATTATGTGGATGGTAGGCAATGCTGAATTATAACTTAGTTCCAATAACTCTCTATAAGCTTTTCCAAAACCTTAGTACAAATCGTGGGTCTCTAATCGATACAATTCCTAATGGTACCTCATGTAATCTTACTATTTCCATCATGTAGATCTAAGCCAACTTTTCCAAAGAGAAAGTCATATTTATCAAGAGAAAGGAAGCTGATTTGGTAAGTTGATCAATAATAACCTAAATCACTAAAAACTAGCAATTGTCCTTAGTAACCCACACATGAAATCTATGAAAATTTAGTCTAACTTCCATTAAGGAATAGGCAGTGACTATATCAATCCTCCCATTAGTTGGTGTTTAGCTTTAACCCTTTGACAACTTTCACACCTCAACACAAAATCAGCAACATCTTGTCTCATACTATTCTACTAAAAGTTCCTCTTAAGATCTTGATACATTTTTATCCCTTTGGGACAGATGGTATACCTAAAATAGTGGGCTTAATTGAAAATCTCCTTCCGGAGTTCTAGATTACTAAGTACACATAACATACTATTCATGCAAAGGGCCTCATGTTCATATATCTTGAAGTCAGAGTATTTCCTTCTTGCCATTTCTTCTCTTACCCATATTAAGGTGAGATCATCTTGCTATGTTACATTGATTCTTTCTATCAAACTTGGTTCAATCACCAAATTTGATAGTTCTACATCTACTTCATGCCATGAGAATTCCAGACTTAGTTTTACAAATTCTTTAGTTAGCTCTTTTTTATAAGGAGAGAAGCAACTTCGGGATGATTCTTTTTGCTTAAAGTATTAGCAACTATATTTACCTTGCCAAGATAGTAATTTATTCCCAAGTTGTACTGTTTGATCAACTTAAGTCATCTTCTTTGCCTCATATTCATTTCCTTCCAAGTAAATAGATACTTAAGGCTTTTATGATTAGTAAGATCTTACATCATTGTCCATATAAGTAATGTCTCCACAACTTCAATGCAAACACTATAACTGCAAGTTCATGATCATGTGTCAGTTAATTATGCTTATATGATCTAATTTGTTTAGATGCATAAGCTATCATTTTTCTGCCTTGCATCAACACATAACCCAGTCCGTTCTTAGAAGCATCACTATATATGGTGAACAACTCATCATTATTTGGCAACACAAGAATCGAGGCGGATACCAACTTATCTTTCACTCTTGGAAGCTTTTTTCTCACTTCTTATTTTACTCAAACTTTACATCCTTTTATGTATGGCCTTGCTATTCTTGAAAAACACTTCACAAATTTCCTATAATATCCAATCAAACTAAGAAAGCTTTGGATTTCCATTGTCCTTAGTCTTCTCTAGATCAATTGAAATTCCATTTTTCATCGCTACATGTATGAGAAAGGATATCCCCCTCAACTAGAAGTCACATAGACAATTTGGCATGTTGCTTATGGTCTCGTAATGTTTCCAACACCATCCTTAAGTTTTCTTTATGTTGCTTAGGCATAGCAAAATGAACTAAAACATCATCAATAAATATAATGACACACTTGTCTAATAATGGTTTGGAAACACAATTCATTAAGTACATGAATGTTGCAGATGCATTTATTAGACTAGAAGACATCATAACGAACTCATAGTGACCATATTAGGTTCAAAAAGTCATCTTCAAAACATCTTCCAGCTTAATACTTAATTAATGGTAACTTAATCTTAAAGCAATTCTAGAAAACACATTGGCACCTTGTAATTGATCAAACAAGTCATTGATCCAAGGATAGGGGTACTAGTTCTTAATAGTCAGTTTATTTAAATCTCAATAGTCAATGCAAGATCTAAGTGAACTATCTTTCTTCTTGACAAATAGTATTGTAGTACCCCATGGTGATATGCTTGGTCTTATGAAGCCTTGCTCCAACAACTCTTGTAATTGTTTCTTCAATTCCTTTAACTTAACCGGGGCTATTCGATGTGGATCTTCCTAAATCGGCTTTGTTCTAATCACCAAGTCAATGACAAAATTAATTTCTCTCTCAGGTGGTAACCTTGACAAGACATTAGGACATACGTCAAGGAACTTATTACTACCCAAATCTCTTCAATATTTGGTTTTTTAGAATCCACTTCAAATGCATTCAACTAACTCACATCTTTCAACAACTCTAGGGAACTTAATTCATGTAATCTTACTATTTTTGGGTCCCTTTTGAATTTAGCTTTCATGGCATCAAAGGCTTCAAAGATTACTTTCTTTTCCTTGCAATCAACCATAGCTTTAGCACTTATCGTCCAATCCATTCCTAAAATAGCCTCATATTTATTCATCCCAAGGAGAACCATATCAGTAGCACCACTATAATCCTATATCTTTAGTGAACATTTTTCTATCATTTCCTTTATCGTTACTACACTTCCTATAGGGGTCTTTACTTTAAAGCTAGTCTCGGTATTGACAATGGGTAAACTCACCATCTTAGCTACTTTAAGACTGATAAAAGAACGTATGGCTTTAGTGTCAAATAAAGCATACATTAGGTGATATGTCATGCTAAGGACAAATGAGGATGGCTGTATATAGGGGATGTGCCTAGGCTTGCAAAAGGCTTGAAATGAAGGATGGAATGTGTGAAAAGCAAGCAAAAACCTACAATTACCTCTAAAGATATGACACACCAAGGAACTATGGAGGACTTTCAAACTAGCTCGATATGATGCATGATTAGTTCAAGAGGGTACTTACTACTTACCTTACTTAAGGGTTAAGATAAGAGTAAAGAAGTTAAGTAAGCAATGGAATGCTCATGAAAAAGGAAAACTCATTATATTCAATAATGTTAAGATAATGATATTGTGGCTACAAATTATAAGTGTATTTATACCCATAAATCTAGGTAACCTACTAAATATGGAAATGACAAAAGGGTATTATCCAAATGAGTGAAGTATAAGGAATGTAAAGATTATAAAAGAGAAATCAAGAAAACATATGATTTGTACAGTAGATTCCAAGCTAGGACATGTAGCTGGTAGTTATGGGTAGGTTTCGAGCAAAAATAGACAAAGGAGTACGGTTAATCCAGTTGAGGTTAAGCTAAGTTGTAGATTCTTTTAAGTTAGATTCAGTTTAGATGTGTTCTAGGTAGCTCGAAATAGGGTCGGCTGGGTAGGTAGGTGACCCAGTTGAGCTATCAACTTAGTACTACTCAAGTTGACATTCAAAGACAATTAACAGGCATGAGATAACTTACCTCAGAAGTGGCAACATAATGATTGATAGAAGCAGCTCAGATTCTTTAAGCATAAGTTAAGAAAGGAAAATGCACCTTATTAAGCTCTTGAGTCCTTGTGCTCAAGCTTAGGTCAAGGGTCCTATAGCTCGATTCTTATCATTCCCTCTTGGTTGATTTGGATTTGGGATCAAATCTAGCTAGTCTTCATGTCATTCTTCGTTTGATCGGTATGGGCTGAGGTTAGCAATGTTGAATACATCAAATACTCTAAAGTCTTAAGGCATTTCTACTTGATAGGCATTATTGTTGATCTTTTAGAGTATCTTAAATGGTCCTTTAGCTCAAGCAAACGATTTTTTATTCTTCCTACTATGAAATCTCTCTTTGCTTAAGTGCAACCGAGCCAAATTGTCGGGTTGAAATTGCTTCACCTTTCTTCCTTTTCCCTTTTCCTCCATTTTCTTAGTAATTCGGCTGATCTACTAAGTAACTTTTTGGTAGATCTATTAGAAGGACTGAGTTTTGGCTCTTACTTCTTGGTCTTCTTAGTCAGATGATGGCATTAGGGTATGATCAAAAGGAAGCTTAGGATTGAAACCATAGACCACCTTAAATGGTGCATACCTAATGGTGGCGTGTGTTATTCTTTTGTAAACAAATTCTACCACAAAGAGGCATACATCCCAGTTAGTTAAGTTCTTCCTTGCTGCAGTATAAAGTAGCAAACCCAAAGTATGATTGATGACCTCTGATTGGCCTTCAATTTAAGGGTGACAGGAAGTTTTGTTTGGTTCCCATCCAATGCTAAAGAGTTCTCTAAAAATAGCTCAAGAACTTTGAGTCTTAATCTAACACCACACTCCTTGGCACTCTATACAAGTGGATCACCTCCTGTAAAATGAGAAAAGCAATAGCCGAAGCATCGATTATCTTAGTACAAGGTATAAAGTGTGCTATCTTGCTGAATCTATCTACGACAACTATCATAGAATCTTTGCCTTAAGCAATTTGGGTAAACCGAGGACAAAGTCCATACTCAAATCTGCATATGGTTTAGTTAAGACAAGTAGAGGCATAGCTCTCCTTTAGTTAGCTTAACATTTTGCATTCTTGCTAATCATGCAACTTTTAACCACATGATGCACATCATGCCTCATCTTAGGCTAAAAGAACCTTGTATTCAATAGCTCGTAGGTCCTTCTTTATCCAAAGTATTCAAAAAGTCTACCAAAATGAGCTTCCTTCACTAGTAGTTCTCTTAAGGAACAAGTTGACACATAGCTTGCCTCCTCAAAATTTGTCCTCCACATGATAATCATCTATTATTATTCCTTCTCTACAGCATCCAAATATGGGACCAAAATGAGGATCTTGAGGATATTGCTCCATGATGGTTGCGAACCCTAACAGTCTAGTTTGCAGCTTGATAAGAAGAATATGTCTTCTTGATAAGGTGTCGGCAACCACATTGGTTTTGCCTTATTTATACTTATTCACAAAATTGAATCCTTCTAAAAATTCAACTCATCAAGCTTGCTTCTTAGAAAGTGTAGTCTAACTCTTGAAGTATCTTAAGGGCTCATAATTAGTATAAATGAAAAATCGTCTTAGCACAAGATAATGTTGCTACATTTAAAGAGGTCAAATTAACGCAAGGAGTTCTTTGATATATATATAGAGTAGTTTAACTATAGTTCTCTTAATTTCTCACTATGGTATGCAACTAGTTAGCCTTCTTACATCAGCACAACTCCTATACCAACACCTAATGCATCATACTTAAGTTCAAATACCTTCTAGAAGTTAAGCAAAGCCAACACGGGTGTGGAGGTTAACCTCTCCTTCACATCGACAATACTCCTTTCTTTTCTATCTCCCCACTTAAACTTAATATTCTTCTTTGTCAATTCAATGAGGGATGCAACAATGGTATTGAAACCTTTTATAAAGCGGTAGTAAAAGGAAGCTAGTTTTTGGAATCTTCTCACCTCAACACTTGTGGTTGGGGTTGGCCATTCAATAATAGCTTGAATCTTCTCAGTATCAACACGTAAGCCCCTTCTACTGACAACATATCTAAGGAAGACCACTTTTGATATGAATCAGAGTATATAGCAAACTCAAAACCTTAATAGGTATTCAAACTCAAGGGTCATTAGTAGGGAAATTTAGTAAATGAGGGTTTTGAATATGAATGTGAAAGGATATTACACACCAATACACAAACAAAATTAGGGTTTTAGCCTAATATGGCTCTTGATATGACTCATGAGAACCAAATCAATGCTTAGGGTTTCAAATGAAGGGTTAGATATAACGTACTAACTCACTCAAACGAAAGGTTTGCCACAATCTTAAAGAAGATTAATAAGAACTTAAGAAGATTAATGAGTAATAACACACTCAATAATCATTCAAAAAGAAATAAGCTTGAGACAACTTCACGAGAGGAAATTCTCCAAAAATATTCTTGACACATTGATGATAAAATTCTCGTTGCTACTTACAAAAGTTATTAGATCCTTAAACCCTAAAGATTAGATGATGGGAATCAACTTATCGGACATTTGACCCATAATTAAGCCCAAGGACTAGAAGGGCTGGTACGGCGACCCTTTTGTTCCAACTAACCCCTGTTGAGGTCAAATACTCTTTTGCCGAGTCACCTTTAATGCCATATTGTAATGCCGCCCATTTTTCTATGGTATGCTAAGTTGATGATTACTCTTTAGTGTTGAGCCAATCAATTGCTCGACATCTTCCTTACTAAGAAGTTGAGAGAAAGAGTTCAGACTAACTAAGCCATCCCTGCTCGGACAAGCGTATTTATTCGTACTTTTTGTCCACATCTCCTAACAACCTCGCCAATGCAGCATCACCATATATATAGTATCATATGTTGAATCTGTAGCACCGATGATTGTTTTCCTTACGTATTCATTTTTACCGTTTTGTATCGTGTAGATTGCTTCTTTAGGAAATGTTCTTTTTGTTTTTTCCCTTTCGGGCAAGTTACCCTAACTTATGGGTATAAATACCCTTATACTTGTAGCTGTAATTGATGAGATTATCTTCAATACACTTTTGAATACTTTCTTGCTTACATAAACATTATTGTTTACTCTCGACATCACTCTTATCCTTTTCCTTAAGCAAGGTTAGGTAGAGACTAGCTGATATGAGGCAAGCGCACCTATCAGTTTTAATATAGCGGATGTGAGTCCGAGTCGATCCCTCAGAGATTTTGAGTACTAATATTAACTTTAGCTTTATTATCTAACCGAAAAATTGTGTCGAGTTGAATGAATTAAAAATACTAAAATTAATAAACTAAACTAATTATGAGACTTAACTAAGCAAATTAGAAAGCAATAAACTACAAACGACTTCAAATATGCAATAATGTATTTAGGAATTATTTCCCCTCGTGTTTAACACGTAACCTTTTTAAAATATATCCAATTCAATTTCTATTATTCTTGACCGGAAGGATTCACAATTAAAGCTAATATCTTTCTCAAGCATATTAACCCTAATCCTAAATTATTTACCGGAATCTCTTCACTTAGTAATATAATTTAGAATTGCATTAGTGTGTAATGAATTCCCATGCAAACAATCAACTTTCCGGAAGAAACATGTATCTTATCTCTAAGTATACATGTAATTCTCTTCAATTATGCCTAGATCTAATTACACATGCAATTTCTCAATTAACATGCATAATATCATATATTGACACTCTAGAATTATCAATCCATAATTAACGACATCATTGAATCAAGAAAAGGTAGAAACTTTATTGAAATTATAATTCAATCGAATGGTTACATGAAACCCTAGGTTCCATAATCCTAAATACTCTAATTCTAAGCTATCATAACGAATCTAAAAACGAGTTTCATCAAAAACGTAAAATAAAGCATAAAACCCCTCTTGATTTGATGAACAATCTCTCTAATCTTGAAATCGATGTCGTTCTTGCTTCTTGATTAATGTTCTTCTCTAATCTCCTCTCGTCTCTTGTGTCTCTTGTTTCTGTAATGTCTCCTTTTTTTGAAACCCTAAGATGTCTTTTTATAGTATATCTCAAAGATTCTGTTTTCGTCACCCGACACGGCCTAGGACATGACCGTATCCCAGGTTGTGTAACTTTCTGCACTTAGGTAAATTTTCTGCACAACTTAAAAAATTCATAACTTCTTCATTTGAACTCGGAATTGAGTGAAACTTGATTCATTTTCTTTGTTTTCGAGCCTAGAACGCGTTTAAACCCTGAAATAAACATTTTACTCAATTAAGTATCGATTTTTTTAAAGAAAACAAAAAATGTGTGGAAAATACTATAAAATCACCCTATGAAATATGTTTAAAATTAAAGTTATCAAATTTCCCCACACTTAAGCATTTGCTTGTCCTCAAGCAAATAAATCAAAACAAAACTTTCGGGACAAGAAACGCTAAAGAAAATTTATCACTATTTAGGAAACCGGTGAATGAATATACTTGACCTTTAGAAAAGTAAGAAAATTATTCTCAATCAACTTGCAATAATAAAGTCAACCAATTTCATCTGATCATATTCGAATGCTCCAACAATACTTAATACTAGAGTTCACTAGTTAATTTATGAAAATCAAAGTTTACCCAAGACATTTAACTAAAGATTCTTAAACTAAAAATTAGATTTAATATCTCGCCAATCGAGAAAGAGTCATAAAAATTTTGTCCATTTGACTAAAGTGTATACAATTCTCTCTTCCATCTCACCAAGCACCATAATCTAAAACAAACACATTTTACATCCACTCTTCCTCTGATCATCCCCCTAGTTCATGCTTTTGCTGAGAGGTCTATTTAAATTTACCTTATTTAAGCACAATTGTGTTGGTAGCGGGAAAGAATTTCGCTCTTCTAACGGACCAAGACCGATCCATACCAACTTATTCCTTATATTGATAGCGGGAAAGAACCTTGCTCTTCTGACGGACCAAGGCCGATCCATATCAATTTTTTCATTCATTTTTTTTTTCATTTGAATTGGCATTAGGACTCAATCTCGCTCTTCTGACGGACCAAGATGAATCCTTACCAATTTTTCTATTCATACACTTGATATTACTTTTGACCTCCAATCATTGTGATTTTTCAGGGGTTTCTCAAAAGAAGAATTTCATTTGTTTGTTTGCTAAAAATTATAGGACTCTTAAAAATTTCTAAGAGAAAAGTATACACAAAAGTAAATTTAAAAATAACCATGACTAACTCTCAACTAGTGATGTTGCTCCAATCTCAAGTCTTAAAATCCTAAGTTAAATAACTCGTAACATTGCCTTCCAAAAATTTGACAAATCAATTCTAGTAAAGTGTAATAAGATCAATAACAATCAAGATGACACAATTGATTTGGCTTAATACCAATTAATCACCTATTGCAAGTTAACTTAAAAAGTAATTGGGTCAAATGTGAATAATTGGTTTCCTAAACAGTAACAAATTCATATATATCCCTTCCCCACACTTAGTAATGTACATTGTCCTCAATGTACGACAAAAAATCATAACAGCACGAAAAAGCAGCATAGGGAAAAAGAAAACATATGTACTGAAAAGAAAACTAATACTTCCCTGCCAGTCGAACAGAAGCGCAAAAGGAAGAAGCATCATCATTATATAGCAGAGTTCACAAGTCTTGAACAACAAAAGTCAACACAAAAAATGAAGAACTAAGAAGAGGGATCGGAATCCATCTCTTCATGTGCCTCATCAGACGATGCCTCAGCCATCATAGCATCGTCATCGTCATCACTGGCCTCGACATCCTCATCACATTCGCCAGCCTAATCATGAGGAAGAGAGAGCAAAATTAAGTAGGAAACTTATGGGGATCAAAATGTGGAATGCAAGAATTGTGGAGAGAAGAGGGAGAATAAGAGAGAATATGAGGGAGAAATGTTTGATTGGGAGTATGTGAGAGGGTGTATTTAATTTAAATAAAATCGGTCGTGTGCAAAAATCATGTGAGTTTGGGTCGACACGGGCTGGGACACAACAGTGTCCCTTGCCCGTGTAAAATTCTGTGTGTGTCGTGTAGAGTCTGGTCGGACACGGGCTGGGGACACAACCGTGTCCCACACCCGTGTAACTTACTGTGCCCGTGCGTGAAAACTGGATGGATACGGGCTGGGACACAACCGTGTCCCATGCCCGTGTAACTCTCTGTATGCTGGTGGTGTTTCTGGGCGCATATGGGCTGGGGACACGACCGTGTCCCTCGCCCGTGTAACTCTCTGTGGGCGGGTGATTTTACTGGGCGCATACGGGCTGGGGACACGACCGTGTCCTACGCCCGTGTAACTCTCTGTACCGGGTGGGATTGCTGTCTAGGCGCACACGAGCTGGGGACAAGACCGTGTCCTACGCCTATGTAGATAATTTTTTTTTTCTTTTTTAATTAAAAAGATAAAGGAAACTTAGAAATTATAAAATTAAAGAGAAAAGGAAAAATTAAAGCTAAGAGAGGAAAGAATTATGACGAAAAAGATGAAAGCAAAAGAAAAGAAGGAAAGCAAAGTTAGATTGAACGAAAAATAAAATGAAGAAAACTTAAAGAACTAAAGCATAAATAGAGTTAGACATGGGTTGCCTCCCAAGAAGCGCTTTAGTTAACGTCGATAGCTCGACGGGATACGTCTTGTAATTCATGATTCTTCATCCAGGTGGAAATAGAACTCCTCCTGTATCTCGCTTTCAAACTCTCCATACGAGTGTAGATTTACCCTTCGGCCATCGACCTTGCCAATTCCATTTCATTGGTGCATACTTCCATAGTTTCTCTTCTTATCATGCCACTCATCAAATTCATGTAACTTAAACTTCTTCATTTTGTCCGCTTTTAGCTTAGATCTGGTTGTCATTGGAAGTTTTGAACTTTTCACCACAAAAACATGTTCCAAATGATTTCTTGACAGTTTTGGTTCCAAAATTGATGGCTTCTCTTTGAAAAATTTTAACGTACGATCCTTTGGCTTGTGGAGTAGATCAATTCCTCTCTTGTCCATACTGGATTTATGAACTTCTGTTTGAGCTACCACTTCTGCACAATTGGGCTTAATCACCAAATTTTCATCTCCTTTTTGTAAGCAATAGCTTGAGGAATCTTTGGCAAGCGTTTCCTGCATACATGTAGATGTAATGACATTAGTGGCATTAACATTGTGACTTATGTCCTCTGAGTCAAGAAATTTTTTCGTTGCCTCTGGAGTTTTAAAAGCTATTTCATCATCCCCGACCCGTAATATTAACTTATGCTCACCAACATCAAAAACAGCCTTAGCGGTAGCTAGGAAGGGTCGACCTAAAATGATTGGCACCTCAATATCTTCATCTATATCAAGTATAACAAAGTCCACGGGAAAGATGAATTTGTCTACTTGCACTAAAACATCCTCTATGATGCCTCTAGGGTATGTGATAGACCTATCGGCTAATTGAAGGCTCATGCACGTTAATTTAGGTTCTCCTAACCCTAGCTTTTTGAACAATTTATACGGCATCAAATTTATACTAGCTCCTAAGTCTGTCAAGGCATTATCTACTAACAAATTTCCAAGCATACAAGGAATAGTAAAACTCCCTGGATCATTTAATTTTTGTGGCAGCTTTTTCTGGAGAAGTGCCGAGCATTCCTCGTTCAATGTGACGGTTGTAAGCTCCTCCAACTTCCTCTTGTTTAATAGAAGATCTTTTAAAAATTTTGCATACTTTGGCATCTGCAAGATGACATCAACAAGAGGTAAGTTAATGTGTAATTGTTTGAAAACATCAAGCAATTTACCGAATTCCTTATTCTGATCAATGTAACTTTGCTTAAGGCGCTACGGGTAAGGGATGGGAGGCTGGTACTCCTTCACTTTTGGTGATTCCATATTTTCTTTTGATTTTAGTGGGTTTGCATCTTCCTTACGGTTGACTTCTACTTCTTTCTCAACGACTTCCTCACCATTCTTCTTCTTCACTTGCAGTTTTCTATCACTTCTCAAGGTCACTGCATTAACATGTTCCCTGGGATTGACCTCGGTATTCCTTGGGAGTGTCCCTTGTTGCCTCTCAGAGATCATTTTTGCAAGTTGACCAATTTGATTCTCAAGATTACGATTTGAAGCCTCTTGATTCCTCAATGATGATTCAATGTTGGATAAGCGAGCCTCATTGCCTTGAATATATTTTGTGAGAAGTTCTTCTACACTGGGCTTCTTTTCTTGAGGAGGAGGAGGTGGGAATGGTCTTTGAAACCCAGGTGGGCCAAAGTTGGTCTTCTGCTGGCCTTGGTTTTGGTTTCCCCAGGAGAAATTGGGATGATTCCTTCATCCTGGATTGTAAGTGTTGCTGTAGGGGTTATTTTGTTGCTTAGGTGGATTTCCTAGATAATCCACCTGTTCCAGTTGTTCTTGTGCTCCATACCCCTGCATACCAAAATCACTTACATCCGATTGCACTTGTTGAGGGCCAATAGAGAGTGCATCAATCTTCTTACTCAATAGGTCCACCTTGGCTGCCAAAGCAGTGGTCATGTCCACATCATAAATTCCCATAGCCTTTTGCTTGGCTCTGGTGCTTTCCCACTGATAATTGTTCATTGCTATTCCTTCAATCAGGTTTTGTGCTTGCTCAAGTGTCTTTGTGTTCAAAGTACCTCCTGCGGATGCGTCAATCATCTGTCTAGTGGATAAATTGAGACCATTGTAGAAGGTCTGAATCTGCATCCATAGTGGGAGGCCATGATGTGGGCACCTCCTGAGCAAGTCCTTAAACCGCTCCCAAGTATCATAAAGCGTCTCCGCTTCCAATTGAGCAAAACAAGAAATATCGTTCCGAAGCTTAGCGGTCTTTGCAGGTGGGAAATACTTTACCAATTCATTCCAAGTTTTGATTGAATTTTATGGTAGAGAGTTCAACCATTGTTTTGCTCTACCCCTCAAGGAGAAAAGGAATAGCCGCAGTCGGATGGCATCATCCGTAGCTCCGTTGATTTTAAAAGTATCACAAATCTCTAGAAAGCTAGAGATGTGGGCATTGGGATCTTCATCTTGGAGACCATCAAACTGAACATATTGTTGCACCATTTGTATGATGTTAGGTGCGATCTGGAAGTTGGTAGCTGCGACGGTTGGCGTTGCGATGCTAGAGTCAGCTCCAATAAGTGTAGGCCTTGAATAATCGGACATGGTCTGATTTGCTTCATTCCGTTGTTAGCCATGTGTGGTGGATCTTCCTGCTCGATGAATTGAGTGTTGGTCTCTTCACCTTCTTTCTTGATTTCAACGATTGACTTGTCCTCAATGGTCGTGACACTTTGTCTAGGTCATGATTTCAAATTTTGAAGGGCAGTTCTCTCAATTTCAGGATCAAGTTCTACCAAATCTTCCAGGTTGCTGCGGGTCATGCACTACAAGGACAATAAATATAAAATCAATTGCAGCTCTAGATAATAAAAATAAACAATGAAAACAAAAGAAAATAAAGAAAAAAATGGTTAAAGTAATAAAGCAACTAGCGTTCTTAATATCGAAAATCCCCGGCAGCGGCGCCAAAAACTTGATATGAGGCAAGGCACCTATTAGTTTTAATATAGCAGATGTGAGTCCGAGTCGATCCCTCAGAGATTTTGAGTACTAATATTAACTTTAGCTTTATTATCTAACCGAAAAATTGTGTCGAGTTGAATGAATTAAAAATACTAAAATTAATAAACTAAACTAATTATGAGACTTAACTAAGCAAATTAGAAAGCAATAAACTACAAACGACTTCAAATATGCAATAATGTATTTAGGAATTATTTCCCCTAGTGTTTAACATGTAACCTTTTTAAAATATATCCAATTCAATTTCTATTATTCTTGACCGGAGGGATTCACAATTAAAGCTAATATCTTTCTCAAGCATATTAACCCTAATCCTAAATTATTTACCGGAATCTCTTCACTTAGTAATATAATTTAGAATTGCATTAGTGTGTAATGAATTCCCATGCAAACAATCAACTTTCCGGAAGAAACATGTATCTTATCTCTAAGTATACATGTAATTCTCTTCAATTATGCCTAGATCTAATTACACATGCAATTTCTCAATTAACATGCATAATATCATATATTGACACTCTAGAATTATCAATCCATAATTAACGACATCATTGAATCAAGAAAAGGTAGAAACTTTATTGAAATTATAATTCAATCGAATGGTTACATGAAACCCTAGGTTCCATAATCCTAAATACTCTAATTCTAAGCTATCATAACGAATCTAAAAACGAGTTTCATCAAAAACGTAAAATAAAGCATAAAACCCCTCTTGATTTGATGAACAATCTCTCTAATCTTGAAATCGATGTTCTTCTCTAATCTCCTCTCGTCTCTTGTGTCTCTTGTTTTTGTAATGTCTCCTTTTTTTAAAACCCTAAGATGTCTTTTTATAGTATATCTCAAAGATTCTGTTTTCGTCACCCAACACGGCCTGGGACATGACCGTGTCCCCAGGTCGTGTAACTTTCTACACTTAGATAAATTTTCTGCACAACTTAAAAAATTCATAACTTCTTCATTTGAACTCGGAATTGAGTGAAACTTAATTCCTTTTCTTCGTTTTCAAGCCTAGAACGTGTTTAAACCCTGAAATCAACATTTTAATCAATTAAGTATCGATTTCTTTAAAGAAAACCAAAAATGTGCGGACAATACTATAAAATCACCCTATGAAATATGTTTAAAATTAGAGTTATCACTAGCCTTATTGGATTAATTTATGCATCATATCGAATTATGCCATAAGTCTTCAGAAGTTCCATTGGTGCATCATATCCTCTAGAGCTGTTCATGGGTTTTTGTTTACTATTTTATTTATCGTTTTTACCCCCTTTCATATCTTTCCCCATTATTTCTTTTCAAACTTTTTGCAAGCTTAGACCCATCCAATGACCGGCCTTTTCTGTTCTTGGTCATGGTCGCAACATTAAACCTACAATTAAAGTAAAGAAAATATTTACAAATGCGCAAAATTTTATGTTTTAGCAAGAAGGTTAGCATGTGGGTCATTTAAGTTGTCTTAGAATGAGTAGGATCTAAACTTGTTGAGTTCGGTAGTTGGATGTCCTAGTTTAGGTCCAAGTCATTGGAGTCCTATAATACTTAGCTAAGCTACTTGTGAGGTTGACCTATAGTTTCCGATCTCTAAGATTAGTTGGCACTTAATCCTTTATGCCATGCTAAGCTAGTCTTTAGGATTGGGACTTTGATTGTTTAGTCCTTAGTCTTCTTGTTAGCTGGCAGAGCTATTGCTGAGCTATCTCTCTTTCACTTCTTGAGGCCTCGACTTAAAGTAAGTTAGTCATGGCTTTAAGATGGTCATAGGCCAATTCTTAGAATCACCGCAAGGCTAAAAAGAAGTCGTCCTCGACTTTAAGCAATAAGCACAAGCTTGGATGCTGAATAGACTCCTCTTCCCTTTTCTTTTCACCATAGGTGCTGGGTTACTTAAAATCTCCTCAACACTCATAGGGGTCAAGTAGTAGCTCTTCGCATCTTTCCGAATTGTATAACTGTTGAAGAAGCCATCATGGATCACTCTTCGATTGTACTCTTAAGGTTGGCCAAGAATTAGGCTAGTGACATTCATAGGCACTATGTTGAAGTCAATCATCCTCATACTATCTAGCCATGAATGCTATCCAAGCTCTCTTATGCACATGGACCATACCTTTATCATTAAAATACTTCAGTCCATAAGGTCAAGGATGCAGGTAGGTTGGTAGTTTCATCCTTGCGATTAACTCAGTAGAAATGATGTTGGTGCAACTACCTCCATCAGCAACTAGGGAATAGGTCTTCCCATTTACTAGACAATAGATTTGAAATAAGTTCTCCTTTTAACTTGGGTCTTCTTTCAAGTCAGCTTGTCAACTTATCATAGCTAAGAGCTTGTCCATATCTAGCTAAACATTCACATCTTCAATCTCACTTCTTGAGCTCTTATCACTTTAACTCTCTACTTGAGCATTGGGTCCTTCACCCTTCATGATCGAGACCCTCTTATTCAAACATTGGAAGGCAATATGTTCATATCCTGAACACTTAAAGCACTTAACTTCTTGAGCCTTGGTGTTAGGCACTATTTCCTTCTCTATTTTCTTTGTTTCAACTCGGTCAAGTCAATTGGACTCTCCTTTCTCCATCTTCTTCTCTGAAAGTTTCTTCTTGCCATACCTCTTAGGCTCAAGGTTACCTTATTGAGGTTAGCTAGTTAGTCTTTGGTGCCTCCTTCTCCTCTAACATTTTACTCTTAATGCTAAATTGATTAGCTCGTCCAATGAATTAAACGCCTGGAGATTTACTACATTAGTAATGTCATCTCTCAAGTTGCTCAGGAACCTAGCAATAATACGGTCTTATGGCTCGGTAATCTCACATTTGGTTATCAAGATCTCAAACTCTTACAAGTATTACTCAACTGTGTTTTGACCTTACCTCAAGTGTTGGAGAGTATAGAGCATCTCTTGTTTGAAGTAAGTCGACACAAAGCATTAGTTCATTGACCTCTTCGTAAGTCTCCAAGTTTTGATTAGTTCTTCTCCTTCAGCATCTTGTTGAGCAATCAACTTATTCCATTACAGACTAGCATACTCAATAAGGGATAAAAAAGCTAGCTTAACCTTGTAACTATCATCATACTCGTAGCATTTGAACAACTTCTCAACTTGGGAAACCTAGTCAAGGAATTCTTTAGGTCGGTTACTTACATTGAAGGTTGGTAGCTTAAGCTTGAGGTTTTCAAGTCCTTAGCTATGTGTTTAGGATCCATCCCTTCCATTCCAAGTTGGTCGGTTCATCTCGGATCTACCACTTCTATTAGAGATCTTCTTAGCCAAGTCTCTTCGACTCTTGCTATCTTTTTCTAGCTCCTTGGTTCACCTTGGAATCAATACTCTTGTCATTGTTTCTCCTAAGATTAGAAACTTGTGTTCACCTCAAGTTCATCACTATGGATTATTGTAACAAGGCACCTTTAAGTACTCCTCTACACTTGCAAAACAATTTATCGGGATGTGAGCTCAACTAGCTCAGTAAGAGGGGATGGAGTCATAAGCATACATTAATAAACATGATTGTTAAATCATTATTTAAATGCAAATGCATTGAAGAGTTTCAACGTAACATTATCAAACTAAATCCGAGCTTATGTAATGGACAACACTCTCTTCCCTAGATAACATTTGAAACTACGATTCTCAACCTTGCTATGACTCCCTCTCCTAGTTTGATTAAGGATGGGAAAATAACTATTTCTGTTATCCTTATCGAAGTGTCGTTATTTAGTCTAACTAATTAATTGTTACCCTATTAGGTTGTCGTAAATGTTAGGTTAGATCTTAGTCAACTTAAGATTAGTCCAGATTATAAGGTTAGCAACCAAGTTCATATATGCTGGATGTGATATATTCAAGTAGAAAATAGTATACAGAGTTCAACTCTTAATCATCAATCAATATCATAAGCACATACATAGTACACGTCAATGCGAGTTAATCTTACTTCTCATACTCAATCCCTTATTAAGTCCCTAACAATCAACGTAAATATTTTAGTTTTTACTAAATAGAAAGTATATGATTGCATTTTATTGTTTTATGTATAGTTTAGATAGGTTTCTTATGTCTTTGTATAAGCTTTAACTTGTCATTAAGGTCTCTAAGCAAGGTTTTGTAACACTAAACTTAATGTAGTTTTTTTCCTTTGAATCTTCTAAACAATTATCTGATCAATAGTGTTAACGTAATTTTTTTTACTCTATAACCATCTATGAAAGTATATGAAAATAGTTTCATTAATTAAGAACTCTCTAAAAAAAGTATTTGAATATAGCCTTATTAACTAGGAATTCTCTAGTTAACCTACGTGTTGTTAGTAGGTTTTGGATTTAAGCTTTATCCTACAAAGAAAGGAAAAAACTTATGGTATCGGGGCTAGTCTGGTGCGATTACTCTGGCGTCTAAGTCAGTGAATGAATATAGGAAAAGTTGAGCGAGTAGTGTAGAGTTCTCAAATTCCTCTTACAGTATTTTTTTCATATATTTATAAGAGAATGTCATATTTGAAGTAGCAGTTATCAAGAATGATTATCGAGACACATGAAGGCCTCTTAATTAAGCACTTTCTTGAAATGTAGGGACAGTGGGCAATTATGTAATATAACCATACCAAGTCATAACTGCTCATGCTACTCCCTTTGAATTTAAATTGGATACTGATATATGTTACTTAGTGTTAGTTGAGAATAAATTACAAGGCTTAAAGGTAGCCAAGTGGATAAAATTCGACTATTAATATTTGCTCCCTAACTCTCATATTCGAAGATTTGACTAAGGGAGTAGACATTTAATGCTCTTAAGTCTAAGTAAGTAGGAAGACAGATCACATCCTATCCAAAAGGTTATAATTTTCAATTTTCCTACTTGTTAAAAGACCATAGTGGAAAGTATGATAGTTGTTACCTTAATCATCATTACGCTATAGGCCTAATAACTGTTAGAGACTTGATAACCGTTGGATTCCTATCTCAAAACATATGTCAACAATCGATGCCATCTTCTAAGCAGCAAATCATTTTTTTCAAAGACTCATTTGTAGTTATGAGGGTAAATAATCCGTATTTAAAGGACTTTTCAAAAATGAAAACAAATTTTATCAATTACATCCATAAGTTTTCGTCGGTTGCTTGACATCTTGTCTCACCTTGAAATTCTTCAATTTTTGTGACATTCACTATAGTCAATTAGGTATGGTTTGCAACGTAATTTGTCAACTTATCCTTTCAGATTCTGAAGCAATTAAGTCTGAGGCTACTTCTGCCCCTTAGAAGAAGAGTGAGACAGCATGTTCCTTAGGTAACTCAACCAACAGTGTACTGGAGCTGTAGGATAAACTTGCTTGATTTAACTCTCTTGCAACAGATAATTATCCAAAATTCAAGGAAGGAAAATCTGTAGCTAAGTATCTGTACAATAATAAAGTTTACTTCCATGATTTACCGAATGGAGCAGCCAGTACTGTCGACAGGGTCCTTATTTCAAAATATAATAAGTACTGTCAAGACCTTCTTGGAGTGTAGAATCTTAGGAGGTTGAGAGAAGAGAAAAAGGCATGTTTTCCAAGGCAGTGTGAGTTCCAAATCTATTGGAAATATCTCGACTTTAGGCTGCACTTCCCTTTCTCGACATTTGTCAAGCAATTATTCAATTACTTCCAAGTTGCATCGAGATTGTTCTTACCAAACACATATTGGCTTCTAACGATATTCAAGATAATCTACAAAGAAGTTGAAATTAGGGCTACACTTTAACTGTATTGGTACTTCTTTACAATTAGGAGGCAACTTGATGGCTGGTACTTTACAGCGGTTAAGGATAGGCAGAAGTTCATGGACGGGTTAGAGTCGAAGATCCATAAATGGCATGACAAATTCGTATTTATCGTTTTAGACGAAGAGTTGAATTTCTAGACCCAATGAATTGAACTAATCCGTACCAAGGACATTGATTGATGCTAAATGAAGCCGCTATAGCAAAGAAGATCCAAGAAAGGAGGAAAAACAAAATTTTCTTCTACGATGCTGAGAGAATAATAACACGTTATGAGAGCGAAGAGCCAATTTTTTCTAAGAAGGAAGGTATGCTAATGAGTAATCATTGTGTCAAGTATAGCTACAAGAGGAAAGCCATTTTCGTGACTTGGGGGAGGAATTGTTGCCCTTGAGCCTTGCTTAGCACAGAGAATATGAGCTCTTTCTTATTCCTCACATTAATATTGATATGTCTACTTTATATTATAGATATGCGTGTTGGTGAGGTTAACCCCACTAAGCTATTGCCCCAAGCGAAGGTCAATAAATGTGCAACTTTCACTATTGTAGCTATTCGGCTAATTGCCGTTAAAAAGGTAGCTAAAGAGGGCATGTCAAAACAAGCGATAACCAAAAAGATCTTTCGTCTTGTAAAGAAATGACAAGGGACTAAGAAGCTAAAGTTGGCTGAGGACACGCAAATAGAAACTAGTCTAGCAGAAGATATTACCCATGCTACAGAGCTGAAAGATGGTAGTCAAGAAATCTAACCCTATAGTGAAGCTAAAACTACCACTGTCACTAAAGGGTCATTACTCATGATGGAGGTTGTACTGAGTACCAATAAGAGAAGTAGGAAGGAACTTATTGGTTAACCACTACCTAAGAGGTCTAAGGAATTGGATGAAAGGACGAAGGAGGCCATGTAGAACAAAGCTCTTGACAGCAACAGTTCCAAGTTCATCCCTAATATAGAGGGCGGTGAGTACTTTGTCCCATGTTAGAGCAACAATGTCTTACATATTGACTTAGCCTTAGGCAATAGGATGAAATCATTAGCCTTGATGAAAGGCATTGTTCTTCCGAAGGATAAAGTGATTGCAAAGAAAGACATCGATAGGATAAACGGTTATAATAAGGCTCATATTGCAGCTAAGCTATATGATGTAGGTGTATTGAATCCTTTGAACTATTAAGCATGTTTAGTTACTAATACTCCCGTTTGTTTTCAAATCAACAGCCATGTTTTGATAGCCTTAGACAAAGCTAATAAATAAATGAAGAAGGTAATAACAATGATAATCTTTTTCGTATTTTGCCAAGTGATCTGTAAAATTCATCATTCTATAACAACTTGTTGTAGAAAATTGAGGATGTATATAACTCCTCAAAAGCACAAACTACGGCTACCAAAAATGCAAGAATAAGGGGTTAAGATGGAGGCTAGAAAGCATCAAGATGAATTAGCTACTGAGAAACTAGCATACTCTTTAATTGCCAATGAAGTCTCAAGCCTTAAGGCCATGGTTAATGAACAGTACAAGGAAGCTGAGGACTTAAAAGAGGAGCTACGCAAAAAAGAAAGAGGAGTGCTGGGGTCTAGGTCAAATACTTTGCTCAATGAGTGATAAGGAGGATAAGCTTAGGATGCAAATCAAGGAACTAGAGACCAATAGTGCTAAGTTGCAAAGCTATGTTGTTGAGTTAGAGGAGATTGTGAAGAAAGGGCTCTCTATTGAAGAGGTACTCGAAATCATCACTCTCAATTGGCAATATGAGAGATTATTGTAGAAGAAGTTATTGGAGGGGTTCTAGGTGGCAAGAGAAGAAATCCTCAAATTTCACCTTGACTATGATCTCTTGTGCTTAGATTTTTCCAAAGTTGATGACAAAGTTAGCAATTGTGATGAGAAAGATAGTGAGAATTCAAGTATCAAGATCAATGCACCGGATGAAGATGAAACTCATGTCAAGGATCTTGCAGATGACAAGGAACATCTATTTAAGGAAATCCCTTATGAGTGTAAAGAAAAATCCACTTGTTCCCAGACCCTAAGCACCGAAAAGGAAATATGCTCTAAGAAGGCCCCAACTTCTGACCAACAAAATGCTTCTACTCAATTTGAAAATAAGTGATAGGATTGCCTAGTAGTTTTATCTTTGGTACAAATTATTTTAGGCTGAATGGCCAAACATTATAATTGTAACTGTAATTGTATTGTGATGAATGAGAATCATTTCTTCACACAACTTAAGTATTTCCAGCACGTTTTATTTCACGCACTTTATCATTTCCAAGCATGATTTATTTCCCATGCCATATTTTCGTAGAATGTATTATTTTGTTCCTATTTCTCTACATGGTCTATTATATACATTTTCCTTAGCATGTTTTATTTCACATACTAAGTTTCCTTAGCATGTTTTATTTCATATGCTTAATTTGAGTGTCATATAGACATTATCCGTTAGTCATTGAGACATGGACTAGTTGTTTTACTCGAGTGCTCATTATTCAGCTTTAAAATTGATTTATGAAGTTTGTTAACCATGATAAGCTTGAAGTAATACTAGTTCGTTCACAGTACAGTTTAACCTTATTAATTTATCAATCATAAAAATATCGAGAAACAAATTGAAGCTTCAAATATAATTGCAAAACAAGTAGGTTGTTGCCTTAGAAAACTAATAAAAAAGCATAACATTGAGGGAATCAATTGAAATAAAGTTTCAAGTTCTCGGCATTCAATGCATAAGGGATAACAGTACCATCTAACATTTCTAGTCGATAGTCCCCTTCGCTAACGACTTCCTGGACCCTAACAGGATCTTCCCAATTCGCACCGAGCTTCCCACGTTTTTCTTGCTCGCTAATCGCTTCTAACTTTCAACAAACTAGATCCCTAAGATGAAAAACCTTATGCTTCACTTTTGAATTATAATACATAGCTACCTTATGCTGATATGTTGCAACCCTCACTCTTGCAACATCTCCTATTTCTTCAATTATATCCAAATTTACCATCAATCCAGTGTAATTAACCATTACATCAAAATTTTTTGTTCATAGATTAAGCAGATCTAACTTAATCAGCAAAACTACTTCTGTACCATACGTTAACCTAAAGGAGGTTTCCCCTGTTATAGTTTTGTAGGTGGTTCGGTATCCCTATAAGACATTTGGCAATTCATTAATCCATTTCCCCTTAACTTAGTTAACCTTCCTCCTTAAGCCATGTAAGATGATCTTGTTGATAGCTTCGACTTGCCTGTCCGTCTGAGGGTAAGCAATAGATGTGTAGTTCAGGTGAATGCCATATTTCTCACAAAATGCTCATAACTTGTTATTGTCAAACTGTGGTCCATTGTCCATGATTATCATGAATGGGACTCTAAACCCCAAAATTATGGAGTTGAAAACAAACGCCTCTACTTTTTGTTCAATGATCCTTGTTAATGCCTCGGCCTCTACCTCCTTTGTGAAATAATCCATAGTAACAATGACAAATTGTTGTTAGGCTATAGACTTCGGGAAGGGTCC
Source organism: Lumnitzera racemosa (assembly GCA_024138005.1). Taxonomy (NCBI): domain Eukaryota; kingdom Viridiplantae; phylum Streptophyta; class Magnoliopsida; order Myrtales; family Combretaceae; genus Lumnitzera; species Lumnitzera racemosa. The sequence goes on along the minus strand of JAMXBC010000004.1, from coordinate 69,116,579 downwards.
GAGAATGTCTAAACCCTACTAGGCAAAGAGCTAAAGATTAGATAGGCATTATAGTTCAGTAGAAGGCACATGACTTGACGCCTCATGCTTTTGGCATTGTGGACATTGCCAAATATCTATCTTTGTATCTTCTTTCATGGTTGATTAATAATAGCCGAGTCGTAATGCGTAAATATACAATGTTTGTGCTTTAATCTAGTTGTTACATCCATCACCATGTAATTCAGATAACACCCATTGGGCATCTCTCGAAGGAAGGCATCAAAGATAAAGTTAGGATATGCTATGTTTGTACAACTAATCATCTATTAGTGTGTAGTTCATAGCTTGATAAACCATCTTCTTGCTTCTTTCTTGCCATTAGGGAGGATATCATCTCTTAAATAATCTATGATGGGATCCATCCAAGACTTCTCTTTCAAGTAAAGAGCCAATTCATAACTCTATATGATAATGGATAAACTTTTTGTGGGAAGAATTCGACAAAAAGTTTGTCACTTAAGTTAGGAAATGCCATACTGGCTAGCTTAGACAACTTATTAGCAGTAATATTCTTACTTCTCAGAACCTTGTAGATTGAAAAAGCCTAAAATTCTTCCATGAGTGTTTGTACCATCAATAGGTACTTGCTTGTTTCTTCTTCCCTTATTGTATAACTTCTAGTGACTTGATTCACCACTAGCTGTGAATCAGAAAAAACTTCAATTTTCTTGGCACCAATATCTTTAGTCAATTAAAATCCGACTATCAAAGCTTCATATTCCGCTTCGGCATTACTAACTAGTAATCTAAATTTTAAGGCATAATTAACCTTGATGTTATGAGGTCCTTCTAAAACAAGGCCTACACCACTTCCTTTTCTAGTGGAAGAACCATCTACATAAAGGTACCATACGGGTTTTTCAGTAATCTTCATGCTGTCTTCCTCAGTAGTGAACTTGGAAAAAAAATCTACTAACGCTTGAGCTTTTAATGTCATTCTAGGTTTGTATTGTACACCATAGGTACTCAACTCTAAGGTATATTTCATCATCTTCCTAGAAGAGTCTAACCATTGCAATGGCTATCGCAATGGTTTATTAGTAAGGACTATGATTTGGTGAGCCTCAAAATACGATTTCAATTTTCTTGTTGAGAGAACCACTGCCAATATAAACTTTTCAATTTTTGTGTATTGATGCTTTGGTCTTTTTAGGATATGATTTACGTAATAAACGGGTCGATGCTCCTTGCCATCAATGAAGACTAATACAGAAGAAAGAGCTTAGCAACTAACTGATAAGTATAAATATAAATTCTCTCCAGAATGAGGTGCTGAGAGTATCGAGGGTGATGCAAGGAATTCTTTGAGTTCATTGAAAGCCCTTTCGCAATCATCAATCTATTTGAACTCTTTAGGATTCTTCAAAATTTTAAAGAATTTTACGTACCTATCTACGCTTCTTAACATAAACTAATTAAGGGTGGCTATTTACCCAGTGAGTTCCTGTATTTCCTTGACCGTACGAGGAGATTTCATATTTATTATCACTTTAATCTTTCTTGAGTTGGCTTCAATGTCACACAAAGTGACCATATACCCTAAAAAATTTCCCTAAGTTACACTAAAGACGCACTTTTATGGATTGAGCTTTATGTTGTATCTCCTAAAAGTAGCAAATATTTCCTCAAGATCAGTAGGATGCCAATTCTCTGTTACGCTTTTCACAATCATGTCATTAACATATACTTCAACATTTCAATGGATTAGGGTTTGAACATCTTAGTAACAAGTCTCTAGTAAGTTGCATCAGCATTTTTTAACCTAAAGGGGATTACTGTATAACAATATGTTATGAAATTGGTGATAAATGACGTGTAAACATTATATTCCTTATCCATTTTAATTTGGTTATATCCTAAGAAAGCATCCATAAATCCATAAAAGAAAGCAACACATGTCTAGTGATTGAACCTACTATCTGATCGATTTTCAGTAGCAAAAAGCAATCTTTAGGATAGGCCTTGTTAAGACCCATGAAGTCTATGCACATGCACTACTTGCCGTTAGACTTCTTGACTATTATGCAGTTGGCTAACCAAGTCGGATAAGGCCCTTCTTAAATAAATCCCACCTTCAATAGTTTCTAAACTTCTTCTTCTATGGCCGCTTGTTTCTCGAGGGCAAAATACCTTTTCTTTTGTTGAATGACTTTCATGCTTAGATCAATCTGGAGCTTATGTACCATAACGTCTCTAAGGATACCTAACATGTCTAAAAGGGACCATGCAAACACATTGGCATTGTCTTACAAGAAGTTGGTCAAACTTTGACGAATATCTACAGGTAAGAGTTTCCCTATGTTGGTTGTTATTATAGGGTCATCTCCTAAAGAGATTTCCTTCATTTTATTCTTGACATTATCTATGTCAATTGACTTTCCTCTCATACAAGTTTCTACTTGAAAAACCTCTTTTTGCCTCAAGGCCCTCATGTACAAGGACCTTGCTAACTATCGATCCCCTTTGCATACACCAACTCTTGTAGGAGTAAGGAATTTAGTTTTAAGGTGAGCGATGGAAGGGATAATGTTGAATAAGTGTTGATAGAGCTGTCCCATGATCATGTTGTATAGGGACCAACATTTGACAACAAGAAAGTCTACTTTATCTTCTACGACATGCTTGTCATCTCCAATCTAGCTTGGTAAAGAAATTACTCTAATGACCTGAATGGGTTGATTGTTGAAGGTGTACAAATTATAATTGTAAGATCTCAGCTATGCTTTAATCTTTGGTCTCATCTGATTGAAAACAAGTTGGAAAATAATGTCTACCAAACTTCTAGTGTCAACGAGAATTTTCTTAGCCTCAAAGTTAGCGATTCTCACACTAATCACTAAGGCATCATCATACGGCCTTTAGATGCCTTCAAAATCTTCCTTTGTGAAAGAAATCGTATTGTCAATCTTAACCTTTTTGCCTTAGATATTTCAAACATAATTTATGGTGTTAGTTAGACTTAAAGAGCTTAACCAACCTATAGCAGGTTTGCTTATAATTGTATTTATTATCCCATTAGGTGCTCTACTAGTACTCTTGTCCCTTGCATCTCTCCTGGCAACAGCTAGTCGAGTATCATTATCATGCTCTTTATGTCTCCTCTAAGATAGTTGCTCGATATTCTCGGCATCTTGTGCTAGAAACTTATGCAAATGCCCTCATTGTATGGCATCCTCAATCGTAATTTTAAGATAGATGCATTCGTTTGTGCTGTGACCTTTGTCGTGATGAAAATCGCAGTATTCATTAGAATTTCTCCTAGAGGGGTTTCCTCTCATCCTCTTTGGCTACTGCAACACTCTTCTTTGCCTATGCACCTCCATTAATATGTCCAAAATTGGATTATTAACTAGTATGTGGGATGAATATGTTGGAATTCGAGGTTTCTTTCTCTCAGCATTTGGACTTTGATCATTGTCCATCCTCAGTCGATCTTTTGCACTTCTCTTCCTATTATTTTTCCTGTCTCCTCTATTTTGATTAGCCTCTCGCCGAACCTTTATATTGTCCCCCTATTTGATGTAGGATGTAGCTTTAGCTTTGAACTTGGCAAAAGTTCTCGGCTTATTCATGGTAAGAGACTTGAAGAAGTCTCCATAAGGCTTGAGTCCATCAATAACAACGTTAACAGTCACACTCATATCCAACTTTGTAATTTAAACCATCTCAGCCATAAATTTGGCTAGATATTCGCTAATAGATTCATCTAATCTTTATTTTATTGTGTTAAGGACTGAAGAGTCCTTAACAGGAAGCTTACTAGCAAGGAAGTATTGAAGAAACACTTCTGCTAGTTCTTTGAAACATGAAATACTATTCAGCTTTAAGTGTTTGAACCATATACTTGCTGCATTCCTTAATGTCGAAGGAAAAGCTTGGTAAGCTACGGTATCACTTAAGCCATGCAACTTGGCTAAGGTGAGATAGTACTTCAATTGATATTTAGGATCTTTTGTTCCATCATAGGTTTCAAATTGTGATAACTTAATGTGCCATGGTATGACCTCCTTAAAAATCTCAAGAATGAAGGGGCTCTTCTTAATTTAGAATTACTTACTTGTTGCAACAAGGGTGTTAACATGCGAAAGTCCAGCATGGTGCACCTGTTGCATTGCTTGCCTTTGTCAATCTTCTTGAGAGCAGGAGTTAAAGGTCCTATTATAACCTTGACTTGCTTTTTTGGTAATTTGGGTGAATAGATTATGTCATCACTATTCTCAACATTGTAATAGTCGTGCTCTTTGTTTTGATTTGAGTGAACATTATTATAGAGGAGATTAAGGATCTCTTTTAGCTTTTTGTTTGTTTCTTGATTTTCTTTGGCTAAGTCAACACAAAGTTACTCCAGCTTAGCCAAACATTACTCATTAGTATGCTTACTCCCCCCTTTAAGGTAATGGGAGGAAGTACTAGCACCTATACTTTTAGTCATTCTAGTTTTCACCATATGAGTGTGTTTGAGAAAAAACAGATAGCATAGAATGTTGTTAGTGGGTTTTGGATTTAAGCTTTATCCTACAAAGAAAGGAAAAAACTTACGGTACCAAGGCCAGTCTAGTGCAGTTACTCTAATGCCTAAGTTAATAAATGAATGTAGGAAAAGTTGAGTAAGTAGTAAAGAGTTCTCAAATCCTTCTTACAACATTTCTTTCTTGTATTTATAAGCGAATGTCGTATCTAAAGCAACGGTTATTAGGAATGATTATTGGGATGTGGAGGCCTCTTGATCAGGCCCCTTTCTAAAATGTAAACTTAGTGGGTAGTTATGTAATATAACCGTGCCAGGTAATAACTATTCGTGCCACTCTCTTTGAATTTATATTGGACACTAATCTATGTTACTCGGTGTTAATTGAGAATAAATTACTCGACCTGACAGTAGACAAGTGGACAAAATTTGATTATCAACACTACAGATGCTATGTTAACCAAATATTTCTTATCAAACAACTCCCTGATCTTAAGATTAGCTTATTTTCCTATCAAACCAACCTTTTGAAAAACTTTCTAAACAAGGTCATCTTATAAGTTACTTAACGTAACTAATTCCAATAGTATATTTCAGATTATAGTCATACTAAAACATGTTCATTCATGAAATTTATCATACCAAACAACACCATACTACTCAAATTTCCAAAAGCTCATACTTAAGTCATTAATGCACTAAGCCCATTTTCAAAAACTTGTACATATCTTAACCCCAACTCAATCCATGGAACTTTAGGTCATTCTTCATAGTATAATATGATCCAAATAAACTCTAGAGCCTAGTATCAAAGGGTTTCATCAAGCCAATTAGATAGAATCCTCACAAAAATCATGTCTTTCATCGAATTTTAAGGCTAAAAAATCCCTATAAATTATAGAAATCCTTTTTGTTTGAAAACTATTCATACAATACTTGCATAACATATAAGATCATCCCAAAAAAATTTTGGTTTAGAAACTATGTCGATAAGGTCATTCAAATCAGCTTCTAAAATTGATTAATTTCACTCAGTTTATTAAGGAAGTCCTATACCTAATAAAAACATTATAATTTTATCTTTTTCTTTAAAAATACATGTAGAAATATGTTAGAATAAATTTTTTTGTAATTTTTGGAATTGAATTAATATTTTTACAAATTAAGGGAAAATTGAATAGACATTTCCACTCACCAAAATGGTAGACGTCTGGCCACCAACAACCTCCCTCAGTTGTCGACCACTCTAGGAATTGCCACCACTTTAGGGTGGTGGTGGTAGTTTGCCTTCAAGTAGCCTTTGCACTTATGTTTCATCGATTTGTTCGGTTTGCACAATGTAGTACTAAGTTTCTCTAGATTTTTTCCTACTTTCTTCCCTGTTCTTATAATTTTCCTAGAATCCTAAGGAGCTAAATGATAATCTGGAGAGAGTTGGTGACAATTCCTAAATTGTAGAATAAAAAAAGGCATTTTCTCTCTCCAATTGCCTTGTATACCTATCTCCTTTGCATGTATATGTGTCCTAAAATTGTTGCAATTCACTAAGCTCATACCATAATCTAAGCAAATTTAGTAGTATAGCATTTGTTTGTCATTTTTTATTATTTTTCTCCTTATTTTTTTTTTTGTAATTATTCAAATTTTAAGGTATTTTATTATTTTTAGGTATGTAATTATATATAACTATTATACCTAAAGTACATGTACCATATTTATATATTATTTTATGTCACTTTACAATCTTTGTGTCTAAATAATTTATCTCTAAAGTTTAGTTATTTTTTGTTACTTAATTTATGTGTTTATACGGAGTAAATTTCAAGACAAGATAATTTAGCAAAATTAGCTATTTTTTAGCTATGATACTTTTATTTTATTATATTTTTATATTTTAGACTCATGACATGCCATTGTCTAATTCTTAGGGCTTACTTGTGAAGTATTATTCTAATTAATTAACTTTCATGTACTTTCTAAATTATTTACTTGAAATCCAACACATAAGACTATAGGCTTTTGATATCTGACGTGTAAGTTTACAAGGCTCAAATTTCCACCCTATTTTAAAATAGTTTTATTTTTTCTCAAAACTTTGATTATTTACCCTATTGATACAACATCTATTATTCTAACATTTATCTAGTTATCATTAACTACAATAGAAAGATTTACTAACTTAATTTCTAGAACAACCATTGATATTCCTTCTGCATCACCATTTTTGGTTCTCAAGCCAATTCTACTTGAGGGCCACTTCCCTAGCAAACCTTTATGTATTTTACATCTCAGTTTTGTAGTCTTTGAACTCACCTATCAAGTATCTGAATAGGTTGCTCTTCTACTGTATAATCCTTTTGTTAGTTTACTGGCTTTATCTCTACTACCATTTATGGATTCTTTACAACTTCCACAACATAGATACATGGAACACATCATGATATCTTGATAAACTTAGGGGTAAAGAGAGTCTATACACTACATTTTCAACTCTTTCTAATATCTCAAAGGTTCCAATATAACATAGACTTAGCTTTCTAGCTGTACTAAATCACTTAAATCCTTGAAATGGACTTATCTTTACATAAGCATGGTCTCTAACTTGAAATTTCAAAGGTCTTCACTTCATACCACCCAACTCTTGTAACAATCTTAGGTAGCTTTCATCCTTTGTCAAATAAGTTTTGCTTTATCATTAATTTGTTGAATCAATTCAGGTCTTATCATTGCATATTCCTCATAACGCTAATATAGTAGCGATCGGCATTTCCTTTGATATAACGCTTCGAATGGTGCTATCTATATGGTTCCTTGGTAATTGTTGTTATAAGTAAACTCTACTAATGGCAAATATTGATCCTAATCTCCTTTAAGGTTCAATATATAGCCTTTAAGCATGTCTTTTAGTATTTGAATCATTCTCTCTAATTAACCATCCATTTGTAGATGATAGCGTGTACTAAAGTGTAACTTCATTCCCAAAGATCGATTTAAGCTTTCCCATAATTTTGATACAAAATGACTATCTCTATAGAAAATGATACTCTTTAGTACATCATGCAATCAAACAATTTCCTACACATATAATTCAGTCAATTTCTCTACTGTGTCAATAGTTTGATAAGCTAAGAAGTGTGTACTTTTCGTTAATCTATCAACTACCAAATAGAATCATGTCTAACCCTAATTGTGGGAAGTCCTATCATAAACTCATTATGATATTATCCCATTTCTACTGGGGTACTTCTAATGGTTGCAACATTCCACTAAGTCTTTAGTGCTCAACTTTTACCTACTGATACGTAGTACAACCTACAACATATTGAATCACATCCTTTTTTTTATTCCCTTCCACTAGTACATGGTTTTCAAATCTTTACACGTCTTATTTTCTCTAAGGTACAATGTATATTTAGTAACATATAATTCATCCATGAGTTCTCACTTTAGTTCTGCATCATTAGGTATATAAACTCGACTTTTAAATCTTAGTAACCCTTTTTCATCAGTATGGAAATCCAGTACTTCCTCTAAATTCAACTTTTCTTTCACCAATTTTAAATTTGGATCTTGCTCTTGTAGCCTCTTAATTTTCTCCAATAAGGTTTGTTGAACAATTAAGTTCATCAATTGCACATCATCATCACACTAGTTAACTCAATCCTTAATTTCTCGAATTCCTGAATCAAATCTTTTTTAGTGGTTAACAAAGAAGCTACTTGCTCATGATTTTTACAACTTAAAGCATCTACCACTACATTTGCTTTGCTCGAGTGATAACTAATAGTCATATCAGAGTCCTTAATTAATTCTAACCATCGACTCTATCTCAGATTTAATTATTTCTAAGTGAAGAAATATTTCAAACTCTTGTAATCAATATAAGTCTCATAATTTTGACCATACAGATAATGTCTCCATATCTCCAAAGCAAATACAACAAATGCTAATTCCAAATCATGTGTTGGGTTATTTTTCTCATGAGACCTTAACTATTCAGAAACATGAGCAATCACTTTGCCATCCTACATCAAAACACATCCTAACCCGTTTTGAGAGGCATCACTATAAACACAATAGGACTTACTCAGATCAACCAGGGTAAGTATTAGTGCTGAGATCAAACAATCTTTTAACTCTTAGAAACTTCACCCACATTCATAATTCTATTTATACTTAACATCGTTATGAGTTAATCGAGTTAAAGGTCATGTTATCTTTAAGAAATCCATGATGAATCTTCTATAATATCTTACCATCCTTAGAAAACTTCTTACATCAATAACTGTAATAAGTTATTTCTAGTCAACTACAACCTCAACTTTTTTTAGATTTATTAAAATCCATTCACCAAATATCATATGACCTAAGAATGCTATCTTCTTTAACTAGAAATCACATTTTCCTAGCTTTGCATATAACTTACTATCCCTCAACTTCTATAATGCTAGTCTCAAATGATCAGCATGTTCCTTTTCATCTTCAAATAGATTAAAATATCATCAATACACATTACTAAAAATTTATCCAAGTAAGACTAATAAAGTTGATTCATTAAGTCCATGAATACAACGGGTGCATTCATCAATTCAAACAGCATTACTACAAATTCATAATGTCCATATCATGTATAGAACACTGCCTTATATATATCTTCCAACTTAATTTGCAGTTGAGGATATCTTGACCTTAAGTCAATTCTTGAGAATACCGTAGCTCCATGTAATTGATCAAACAAATTGTCAATTCTTAATAATGGGTATTTATTCTCAATGGTCACCTTATTAAGGTCTTTATAGTTGAGACACAACTGCATTGTTCCATCCTTCTTCTTTACAAATAGCACAGGGGCTCCCCATGGTGATACACTTTGCTTGATAAATCCTTTATCCAAAAGGTCTTATAATTGTTTCTTTAATTCCCATAACTCTATTGGTGACATCTAATAAGGAGCTTTAGATATCGGCTCTGTTCCAAGAACTAACTCAATAGTAAAGTCCAATTCCCTGTATGGTGCTAAGCTAAGCAAATTATCTAGAAATATGTTAAGAAATTCACAAACTATAGATATTTTTGGCACACTTTCAATTTCCTTCTTCCCTTCTAAAGCAAATACTAAGCAATACTGCAAGTTTCCATTCATCTATTTTCCTTTCCTCAATGACTTTGATGAAAACCAACCTCACACCACGACTCTTAGTCTTACCAGTGAATAAAATGTTTTGATTATCTAGTATTATCACCTTATTCTAACAATCCACTTTAGCTCTATGTCTAGATAACCAATCAACCCCTAAACTAACATCATAACCACTTATAGGTAACACTATCAATTTAATTGGAAATTCCCTTCTCTAAATTGTCACTCGCCCTTCATTTACTACTTTTCGAGTTGATACATGCTATTCCGTAGGGATCCTTATTCCATAGGTGGCTTTCATTTCAATTAATTCAATTCCATAGCTTATCAGAAATGCTTAGTTGATTAATGAATGAGAAGCTTCTGTATTAAACAATGCATACACAACTTGTCCGTTTATGTTCACATGACCAATACTATTATTGCAGTTACTTACAAGTTTCAAGAACCTATTACGATACTATTAACTACCATACTACTTAACACATATGGTTATCTCATTAAGCATAATTTATGCTATAACTCTTAATTAGTAGTCAATGGTAGTGCACATACCTATTACTAAGCTTGGTTCACCTCTATTCGTACCGTCATTGTCATTATTTGAACCTTCATAGAAATATTCCTCCATCCATTTGTCAAATTCTTTAGTGTTCTCATCCATACTTTCTAATGCAAAGACAAGTGCAGGGACCATTGTAGTATCTGCTTCTCTAACATTCTTAGTCTAAAGTGCATACAATATCTTGAAAAGTGTCTAACTTATCCACAACAATAACATTTCACATTCTTCAGCCTTGAGCAGTCTCTAGATATATGATTTTGATTTCCATACAGATAACATTTTCCTTTCAATTGTATACACTAGCTAGGATAGTGTTGGTCTCCACATTTGCAACATTTGATATTCTGATCCTTATAATAGAAATTGAATCCTTTGTCTAATTGTATTACTTTGCTAGTCATTGTAGCTAACTTCTTTCCTTTTTGACTCGAGCTGCTACTTCCAACACCAAAAAAGGATCTCTTAAAAGTAGTTCAAAATCAATTCACCTTCCTTAACTTCTTGCTCTACTCTAACTACATCATTATTTGGTTGCTTTCAAGCTAATGTGCCTTATCTACTACTTCATTATGGGTTTTAAAACCATAGTCCACAAGCTTATACTTCATCATATACTCAAATCCCTTCAGAAAAAGATCTTTCTTAAGCTCCGGGTTGTCTCGATACAATTGTTGTGCATACTGAATTAACCGGTTAAACGCCATCTCATACTATGCCATATTCGTCGTATCCTTTTTCAAACTCAATAACTCTTCAGTCATTTGGTTTTGGACACTCACAAGAAAATACTCCTTCTTAAGCTCTTCTATAAATGTTTGCCATGTAAGTGGTCCTAACAAAGTCTGTGTTTTCGAGTACCACCATATTTAGGCTCCTGACTTCAATAAGAAAGTTCCATATGAGAGCTTTTTGTCTTTTAGTAAATGAAAAGCTTCAAAACTTCACTTTATCTAGGTTAGCCAATCATCAACCATGGCTAGTTTTCCAATATCTCCTTCGAAATACCAATTGGCTTTGATAAACTCAATGAGCTTACCAACTTCTAGTGGTTAGTGTTCCCCTAGCTCCACTTCGAGTTGCCTTCAACCTGCAACATTTCCACCCACTAGGAGATGCTAAATTAAAACTCCTTATTGTTGGATCATAGTATGCATATTCGCCATCATTTGTCCAAATTGAGCAAGGTCTAATATATTAAGGAGAGGTGGAGGTGGTGGTAAATCATTCCTTGGTGAATCTTATTGTGCAGGTGGAACTACAAGTGGTTTTCCATTTCCTAGTTGTCTATTCACATTCACATATCCTTCCTTTGCCATGTTTCCTTATTTATCACAATATTTCACTTAACCTATGCTCAAAATCCATTTACTTATTGGTTAGCAAGAGTTTTTGGAGTCTCTATACAACCCTTTGAATGCATATTTTCTATTCATTTTAACACCAAAGAATTCTAACTACACATCATTCAGTAACCATTCACATTCACAATCTTGTTAAATTAAACATATCTTGTATATATGTAATGATAGACATAATTCCCTGTAACATCTAAGTCTTAGTTCAACAAAGAATGGCATTGAATTAACACCTGTAAATACAATATTGCCTATATACCTTTATACATTATTGCATCCCCTGTAATCTCTTGTGGACATAATAATAATGTGTGATAACCTGTTACATACTACATTTACATACTAGTTTTTCCAGTTATTGACCTGCTCATTCCAATCTCCATATTTTTATTCAACCTAGAGTACATTCAATATTATACAAAACTTTTACACATAATATATCACTAGCTTTCATGATACACTTTACAACTCAAGGTTATACATCATATCTTAAACATTTACATAAGAAATAAACCACATCATAACTTAGCTTTATATTAAGATAATTACATTAAATGGAACTTCTTTTACATCACTAGTTACATATAAACATAGTTGTATAGGCAAAAATTACATAGGAACTTCTTAGTACATAAGTTCTAAATATACCATACTTACCTTAAGTACAAAGTATATTTATACTTCCAAAATACTATTTATATCAAAAAGAGGCCAAGACATTCAGATAACAAAGTATATAACATAAACTACATGATTTGAAAGTAATCAAACTTATATTCACTCCATCCATCTAATTCATCCAATACTACAACACCTTCTAAAGGAAACCAACTTTCATAAACATTCAAATCTACATTATCATTTCCTATTTCTAAGTTAGAACTTATCGCTCTTTACTTAGGTGTCTCAAGAATATCTACAACTTCCTGTACATCCTTATTATCCTCATTCATCAACTAAGGTCCTCTAACTTGGTTCACTTCTCGTCCTTCATTAACTTCTACTTGAATTCCTATTTTATCTCTAAAATTAGCTATTGCCTTAGTTTTAACTTCCTCCTCAATGTCATTTTCTCCTATCGCCATGTTCAAATTCCCATTTTTTTTCTTTTTCTTAAGCTATTGTTACTTCTAAATTACAATCTGGATCTTCCTCAAGATCTTCTTTAGGATTCTCTTCTTCTACATTCTCACCTACATTTTCCTATTAAACTGGAAGTGGACTTTCAAGAGGTTCTACAAGTGGTTCAAGCTCATGTGATTGCAAGGGTACTTTAATACTGACATTCCTAGTCGATAGAAATCTTAGAAACCAATCTATGATTCAAGGAGGATAGTTTTTAAGTATATGGAGAATTCTTATAGGTGCCTAATCAAAACTAGGTGGATAATTTTTATTAGGTTCCACCACAATAGGAAAGTACATCACCAGAACTATCATGGATACAATTCCCTTACCATGCATATATTTCTTCTTAAAAGTTGCAATTGTAGTGTATTTATTATACAAAGAAACTAACTTATCCTCCATAGTTTTCTAATCATCCTTTATATTCTAAGATAATCCTCTCTTTATAAGTAGTTATAATCTCATCTATAATGTAAAATATCATCCAATTACCTAACTCTACTAACAAATTTTGAAACCAAACTAGGTAATGAATAGGGGATTCCTCTCCTTCCTAACCAAAATGTAACTAAGCATAATAAGCCCATGTTTCTGAATTTGAAAGTAAGCACAATACAATGCAAGTTAAATTAGTATTATCTTTTACTTATCTTTGTTTTATATCATATATAGTCTTATACATATGTAGCTTATATATATACGCCTATAAGTCTAAATTTTTTACGTCCCACTTAGTTTCCTTAACTTTCGGTATTCTTGACATCTAGTTTATTTTAATTAGATGCTTCAAAGCTTAGATCTTTACAAACTATGCTCTAATACCACCTAGAATTGTCATGCCTTAAACTTAAGAAGTCGTAACAACCCTATCGTGTAAATCAATCTAAGCTAGAAGTTATCTTCTTTAGCTGCTAATGTAGGTATAGTTTACATAAGACAAACGACGACTCAACCAGTTTTGAAGCATTCTAATAGGCACCTATAATACATAATACATATGGAGTAACACTTATAAAATATAGGTTCCCATATTATAGATAGTCCAGGTCCTTTACATAGTTTTATATACATCATAAGTTTAAGAGTTTTCAAAAGATCTGTACAACTCTATAAGAAGACTCCATTACATATAATAGATATATCAGTGAGCCAGTGAAAATTATAAGGCCTTGTAGGAATACCTTATAGTCTTCCTACAAAAGAAAAACAAAAACAACATGTACATTGATCTATTCAATAGTCTTTAACTCTTCACTCTCCAATTCGTTGGAACTAACTTGTGAATTATTGTAACGAGGCATCTTTGAGTACTACTCTACACTTACAAAACAATCTATCTGGATGTGAGCTCAACTAGTTTAGTAAGAAGGGACAGAGTTATAAGCGTACATTAGCAAACATGATTATTTAATCATTATTTAAATGCAAATGAAACAAGCAAATGATAGATCATTCCTTAATGTTTAACCAATCATTATGAAGTTAGAGAAATTTTGTCCACTCTAAATTAGATTTTGAGGGGATTCAATGTGGCATTATCAAATCAAATCTGAGCTTGTACGATAGAGAACACCCTTTTCCTAAGATAATATTCGAACTACAGTTCCTAACCTTGCTGTGACCCCGTCCCTCATAACTTAATTCGACTAAGGGTGAGAAAAGGACCATTTCTACGATTCTCATTGAAGTGTAGGTATTTAATTTAACAACCTAATTATTACCTCATTGGGTTATTATGAATGTTAGGTTAGATCTTAACTAACTTAAGATTAGTCCAAATTATAAGGTTAGCAACCAAGTTCATACATGCTAAACGTGATATATTCAAGCAAAAAATAGCACTCGAGTTTAACTCCCAACCATCAATCAATATCATAAGCACATACATAGTATATGCACAAACAATCTAGCTACAACCATAGATAAGCACTCTTAATGCTCCAAATATCTTGATATGATACTTCAACATGCCATGAAGCATCGATCCTAACTTATCTAATGTCAACATAAGTTAATCTTACTTCTCGTACTCAATTGCTTCATAAGTCCTTAAACAATCAACATAAATATTTTAGTTTATACTAAATAGAAAGTATATGATTGCTTTTTAATGTTTTACATATAGTTTAGATAAGTATCTTAAGTCTTTGTATAAGCTTAGGTCTTTGAACAAGGTTTTAAACGCTAAACTTAATGTAGTGTTTGCCCTGGAACCTTCTGAACAAGTATTTAATCAATAGTGTTAACACAATTTTTTTTTTTTAATTTTAGAACCCTCTATAAAAGTATCTGAAAATAGTTTCGTTAATGTAGACACCTAATTTTTTCCCCCCTTTTTATTTTTCAAATTAGGTTATAAGGTCCTAAATTAGGAAAAGTTCAAAAAAAAAATAGAAAATTAAAGAAAGCCCTAAAAATGAAGAAATTTAGAATAAAAAAAAAGAATTCTAGAAAATATAAAAAATAGGGAAATAGGAAAAAGAACAAAAAAAAAAAGAAATTTAGAAAAAATACAAAGAAAAAAAGAAATTTGAAAAGTCATAAAATAAAATAGGGTATTTAGAAAATAATCAATTTTTAGGTTATTTAAATAGAACATAATTTTAATTTCAATTTCAATAGTTTTGAATAAAAGGCTATTGAGTATAGGCTTAGATTTAAATCTAGCTCAAGTTAACTTGGTCTATATGTGCAATTAATTACACATATGAATAAGAAAAAACCAATAGCTCAGTTAGATAAGCATCTGGACTTGATATTGCATATGACTTGGAGATCTTGGGTTCAATCTATAGAAGGTGTAAAATGTATCTTTTATTTTCTTTTCTCACTTTATTGCCATGTCATCGCTACGTCATGGGTTACGTCATCGCCACGTCATCGCCACGTCATCGCCACGTCATTTGCTAACTCACTTCTAAGTATGGTAAACACATTTCGACACACTCCAGTACATTCATACACGTGCAACTATGTATTTGGCACCACATATTATCTAAGTTTGTCTAATCCAAAATTGGAAGAAAATTATATTGCATTTAATTTTTTCCATCCTTAACACGACCATGATACCTATAAATAGGGATCTACTCTTCATTTTCAAAATACAACAAAAACTTCGAAATAATTTAGAGAAACAAAAAATCGAAGTTTCCTCCCTCTAGTACGATTCTTCTCTCTTTAAGATAACATTCCTTACGGTATTTTTACGAAAAACCACCACCATTAGATTTCTCGAGCTGACTAAGCCAACTCCAAGCTGAAGTGAGTTGACTGAACTGATCTAAGCCGAAATGAGCTGACTGAGCCGATCCAAGCTGAAGTGAGCTGACTTAAGCCAATCAAGCCGATCCAAGCTGAAGTGAGCCGACTCAAGCCAGCCAACTCCGAGCCGAAGTGAGTTGACTGAACTGATCTAAGCCGAAATGAGTTGACTGAGCCGATCCAAGCTGAAGTGAGCTGACTTAAGCCAATCAAGCCGATCCAAGCCGAAGTGAGTCGACTCAAGCCAAAGTGAGCCGATTGAGCCAGCCCAAGTCGAAGTGAGCCAATCGAGCCAATCTAAGCCAAAGTGAGCTGATCTAAGCCTAATTGAGCCGACCGAGTCGATCCAAGCTGAATTAAGCTGATGTGAGTCGTTCGAGCCAATCCGAGTTGACCTAGTTTTTCTTTTTTATCTATTTATTCATTTGTTTATTTGTAAATGTTATAAATGAGAAAAAGAAAAAAAAATAAAAAAGAATGAAAAAAGAAAAGAAAGAGAAGGAAAAAGAAAAAGAGAAAAAAAGTAGTTTATTTATTTATAGAAATAGATAGAATAAGTATAAAAAAATAATAAAAATAAATAAATAGGTTTGTAAAAAAAATCATTTTGACACTTAGAAAAAATGAGTTTTTTAAAAATAAATGAAAATAAATTAATTAATTTTCAAATTAGAATCATTTAGAATTTTTAAAAATAAAATCCAACTTAGAACCCCTTATAATGTTTTCTCAAATCAACTCAAAATAGATAAAAACATAAACCCGGCAATTTTTCCAAAGTTAAAATCAATCAACTCACTATATTTTTATAAAAGAACTAGATGCGTTTAATCCTAAATAGCGAGTACGTAAGCACCCGATGTAAGTATGGGGCGACTTAAAATATGGAAAGTTTTATTTTTTTCATTTTTAGATATTTATGTAAATTAATCAATTTAATCGCATGCATCATAATTAGATGCTTTTTAGAAATTAAAAAGGGTATATTTCAAAAGCGAAGTTAAATTTGGAAAGTTAAAAGTGGTACCCGTTTAGGGTTTAATAAATTAGCTCCCGGATCCAGATCTCTAGTTTTTAAAAAATCGTATTTATAACTGAGTTTTTTAATCGATAGACTGGTAGCTAAGTTATAACCAATCCACTCAATTTATAACTTAACCCTTTTTCTCGACTTCAGTTGGGTGGCGACTCCAAATTTTTTCAAGTTGGAAAAAATGATCTTCTTTAAACCCTAGTCGAGGGTCAATATTAAACGGGTAGGGCTTAGTATTAATCGGTTTAGAAAAGACCTAATTTTATAAAAAAAAACCGAGAGGGTGAAAAATCAGGCTCAATAGTTAACTAAGAACTTTATAAAGAACTATTTGAAAACAGCCTTACTGACTAAGAATTCTTTAGTTAACCTGCAGATGCTATGTCAACCACGTATTTTATATTAGATAACTCTTTGATCAAGTCTTTGATCTTGGGATTTGCTTATTTTCCTAGTAGACCAAACTTTTAAAAAACTCTCTAAACAAAGTCATCTTATAAGTTACTTAAAGCAACTAATTCCAATAGCATATTTCAAATTATAGTCATACTATGTTCATAAATGAAATTTATCATACCAAATAAAATTATACTACTCAAATCTCTAAGCATTCATACTTACCTCATTAATGCACTAAGCCCATATTCAAAAGCTTGTACATATCTCAACCCTAACTCAATCTATGTAATTCCAGATAACTCTTCACAGTATATATGATCCAAATAAACTCCAAAAGTTGGTATAAAAGAGTTTCACGAAGCCAATTAGATAGGATCCTTACAAAAATCATGTTTTTCATTGAATTTTAAGGCTAAAAAGTCCTTATAAATTCTTTTCCCCCTTTGTTCTTCTTATTCTTATAATTTTCCTAGGATCCTAAGGTGCTAAATGATAATCTAGAGAGGGTTAGTGACAATTCCTCAATTGTAGAATGAAAAATGGCATTTTTTCTCTCCAATTGCCTTATATACCTATCTCTATTACATGTGTATGTGTCCTAAAATTATTGCAATTCACTAACAACTGTCCCCATGCTGCTTATGCCCTAATCTAAGCTAATTCTAGTAGCTTAGCATTTGTTTTTCATTTTTTAGTTATTTTTCTCCTTTTGGGGGGTATTATTCACATTTTAGGGTATATTAGGTACTTTTGGGTACGTAATTATATATAACTATTATAATCGCGGTATACATACCATATTTATATATTAATTTATGTCACTATAATTTTTGTTTCCAAAAAATTTATCTAAAAAGTTCAGTTATTTTTTATTACTTAATTTAAGCGTTTACGTAGAGTAAATTTCAAGATAATATAATTTAGTAAAATTATCTATTTTTATAGCTATAATACTTTTATTTAATTATATTTCTATATTCCAAAGTCATAATGTACCATCATCAACTCTTAGGACTTATATGTGAAGTAGTACTACAAGTTTACTTTCTACAATTGCCTATGACTTCCAAACACTACTTCAATTACTATAAGACTACTAAAGATAAATTACAACAAGAAAAAGTAACTAAAATCACTACCACTGGCTAAAATACAATTGATATTAACTCAAAAAACTATCACTATTCAACAGACTATACTTCAAGAACTCAAGGACAACTACCATTGTTACGTACATTACAGTAAACCAAAACTTAAATAGCAGTTCATAGAAGAATAAGAACTCATGAATCAAACTTTAAAGAACGCTAACACGTATGTCTCTCCAAAGCTTTGATATCAAGATGATATGGAATGAAGTATGCAACAAACTTGAACCTTCAATAGGTATTCAGACTCAAGGGTTGTTAATAAAGATATTTAGTAAATGAGGGTTTTAAATGTGAATGTGAATGTGAAAGGATATCAAACACTAATATACAAACACAATTAAGGTTTGAGCTTAAAATGAGTTTTAATATGACTCATGAGAAACAAATCAATGCTTGAGTTTCAAATGAGGGGATAGATATAACTTACTCAAATGAGAGGTTTGCAACAATCTCAAAAGAAGATCAATAAGAACTCAAGAAGATTAAAGAGTAATAACACACTCAATAATCATTCAAAAGGAAACAAGCTTAAGACAGCTTCACGAGAGGAAATTCTCTAAGAATACTATTGGTAATTGATGATAAAAATCTCATTACTACTTACAAAAGTTACTGATTATAGTATATCCTAAAACCCTAATGGAATAAATGTAAATAGTGTATAAGGCCTTAAACCTTAAAGATTAGACCCACCATTAAAATAAAGAAAATATTTACAAATGCACAAAACTATGCATTTTAGTAGGAAGGTCAGCATATAGGTTATTTGAGCTGTGTTATAATGAGAAGGATGGAAACTAGTTGAGGTCGGCAGTTAGATGTCCTAGTTTAGGTTAGGGTCACTGAAGTCTAGTGGTGCTTAGTTGAGTTGCTTGGAAGTCAACCTAAAGTTGTCAAACTTTAAGATTAGTCGGCACTAAATCTTTTGTGCTATGTTGAGCTGGTCTTTAGTATTAGGACTTAGTTGTTTGGTCCCTAATCTTCTCAACGGCTAGTAATATTATTGCTAAACTGTCTTTCTTTCCCTTTTGGGCCTTCTAGTATTAGCTCGACCTTGAGTAGGGCATGTCGACCTCGACTTAAAATAAGTCGGCCATGGCTTGGAGATAGTCATAGGTGGATTCCTATCAACTTCTTCATGATAGAAACAATACTTCTTCAAATTCCTAAAGAGCCTTTTAGGTTGAAGTACATCAAACATAGCTAGGAGATGGTTAGCATAGCTCAACAGGTTAGCACTATATATAAAGATGTCATTAAAGTAGACTACAACACACCTTCTGATCATATCTCTCAACACATGATCCATTAACCTCATGAAAGTGCTCGAGGTGTTTGATAAACAAAAGGGCATCACCATCCATTCATATAGACCATGTCGGGTCTTAAAGTTAGTCTTTCATTCATCTCCTTGACTCATGTGAATCTAATGACAACCAAACTTTAGGTCGATCTTGCTGAAGATTCTAGCTTCATTCAATTCGTCAAGCATATCATCTAAACTTAGGATAGGGTATTTATACTTAATGCTTATCTTGTTCACAGCTTTGCTATCCACACACATACGCTAAGTACCATCCTTCTTTAGAACAAATAGTGCAGATACAATACAAGGCTTGAGACTTTCTCTCACATATCCCTTCTCTAGTAGTTCTATGACTTGCCTTTAGAGCTTAACAGCTTGCTCAAGATTTATCAAATAAGCAGGCTTATTTGGTAGGATAGCACCAGGTAATAAGTCAATACAGTACTTAATTCCTTGAAAAGGGGACAGTTCTTTAGGCAACTGCTCAAGGAATAGGTTAGTATACTCATTTAACAATTCTTAGACCTCTTTAGGCAGTACAACTTGCTCTTTTAGCTCTAATAGTCTTCTAATTAGCAGAAAGGTCAATACATCAGACAAAATGGCCTTTCAAAGCTCAAATCAGCTTAGTGCTAATGTCTTCTTAGATCCTTGAGCTAACTTGGCTTGTGACTTACTTACTTGGCTCAAGGTCATAGGGTTTAAGGTAATTTTCTTCTCATCCTTCTTGAATGTGTATGTATTCTTAAACTCATCATGAATGAACCTTTGATCAAATAGTATTGTTGACCCAATAATACATGAGATGCACACATGGGCAATACATCATAGAGAATTTCATCAGAGTAGTTTCCAATGGAGATCAGCAATAGAACTTATTGAGTGACATGTAGTGCTCCCTTCTCATTTAGCTAATGTAGTTTATATGGCCTTAAATGTGACAAAGTTGGTAATTTAAGCTTTCAAACCAAGTCGACAGATGCTAAATTAGTATACTCCCACTATCGATTATGAGCATGTACATTTTCTTGTTCACCATGTAGGTGATGTAAAACAAGTCCTCTCATTATTCTTCCATAATAGATGGTTCAATGCTCATGGCTCGCCAAATAACCAAAGTTAGCATGTTCAGGTAATCAACATACACGTTTTCTTCTATAAGCTCTTTACCCCATACCTCAACTTCTTCCTTTGATTCAACTTCTCTTTAGGTTCCTCATTAGTACTATATACTTCAATGGTAGGGACTTCTCCTTTGATACCTATGGTACGTCAGTTAGAGTACTAAGCAGCTATGTGACCAAAACTCTAGTACTTAAAGCACTTAATCTAGCTTGTCTTCCATCCTAATCCTTGACCCTTCTCATAAGTCTTCTTTAACACTTCCTAGTTGGCGGTGCAGTTTTGCTACTCAGACATGACTTTAGTTCTCCTACTAGGCTTAGTATTATGTTGAGCTCGGTTACCAACATGGGTAAGTTAACTCAGTTGTGGTCGGGTTGGCTTAGTTCTTCTTTATCTCTATATACGCTGAGCAATCTTTATAGCCTCGTTTAGAGTGAAAAATTGTTGTAGCTCCACTACAACTCTAATATCTATCCTCAATCCAATTAAGAGCCTCGATATTGTTTGGGTTGAAGGCTCATTAACCTCACATTTGATCATAAGTACTTGAA
This sequence comes from Lumnitzera racemosa, assembly GCA_024138005.1. Taxonomy (NCBI): domain Eukaryota; kingdom Viridiplantae; phylum Streptophyta; class Magnoliopsida; order Myrtales; family Combretaceae; genus Lumnitzera; species Lumnitzera racemosa. Next base: position 69,095,052 of record JAMXBC010000004.1, on the reverse strand, counting down.
ATTCTTGCACATACTCATCAATAGTATGGCTTCCTTACCATAGTTCTTAGATTAGAGTAAAAGCATCTTGTAAAAACTAATTATTTTTCACTACAAATCAAATGAGTTAACTAAATTAACTAATTTAACTTAAGGACCTACTTAGTTGAGTTTGAATTTAAAGGAAAAAAAGCATGAAGTTTAAATAAACTACTCAAAACACCCTTTAAAAGATTACGTAGTACGATTGGATTCAATAAACCCTTATGGAATAAATATTCTAACTATCTAAGACTAATTATTTTGGAAATTTCTTCCTAATTATTGTAATAATAATTATTCTAGAGAAAATAATAATTCAAATTAAATGAATTCAAAAGATGTTACTGCTTGGATTAGGATTATAAGTCGCCCCATTTTCATCCATTAAATAAATTTAATTATTTGAAAAGTTTATTTTAAATTTTCAAGTTGCAAATATTTAGTTATCAAGATCAAATTTTGAGTTATTAAATAGTAAAATGAATAAAAATTCAAAATTAGAAGGCTTGTTCTTAAAGGGCCAATCAAATTCTTAATTTTAATTACTCTTTGTTTATACAGTAGTGATATTTTTGTTTCTCTCTTCATCTTTGGATTCCTATCTAATGATCTAGGATGTAATCTTAGGTGTGAAGAATAAAAAAAGAGAAAAAATTGTCACATCTTGCTATGATTCTGTATACGTGTCAAGCACAAATCTATCTCTAAGGACTTACTTCATTGTGGGCTAAGTGCTAACCTATCTATATCCATCTTGCCTTCTCATGGCCTAAAAGCTCCTCCGCCATATTACAGCATACTCCAAGAACTCTATATTAGTAGTTTTGACCTTATCTTAGTCTTTATATTAATAATACTCAAAAACTCACCTTACCTTCTTCTCCTAGTCAAGATAATTGTTAGTGTCTCCAAAGCAATAGAAGCTTAGAACTTGAAGTTTTACATGGTCGGTGACTCATGGTGTACGAGCTTAATCCTCTATGTCATCATATTTATCTTTTCCTTCCTTATCTACTTCACTCAAATTTATCCATCTTCACAAATGTCCTCCTACTCCTCTACCTCAATCTTATTGAGTTGGGTACTGCTTATACATAGGTCGAGCATCTTGTGGAACACCTACAACTTAAGGAGTAGCTTGGGGAGTATTTTGAATGAGCTCACCAAGTCAGGAGGCCAATGTATGTACAACTCAATTAAAATTTGCTATTAAGTTAGCCATTTCATTGAATCGTTCATTGAAGCTTCTAGGGGTGTTTTGTCGACTGCAGTGAACAACGTTACTAGTCATCTCTAATACTAGCATTAACACTTAAGTTAGTCATTCTTCACTCGGTCTCATGTTCTCAACAATAAGTAGTACTTGTATCACCCGGAAATAGTACACAATCACTTCCAATCTATCAAACCATTAACTATACAAAAGCCAAACCCACAATTCAACTAAGTATTACTGTAGAAATCCAACACCATTGCTAACTTTGTTAGACTTAACATAGAAATATTTAGCTACTATTTGCTTTGTTATGTACAATTCAAAACAAAGTATTGCCCAGCAATCACCACAGAAAGCAAAACCACCACCACTACTACTCACTCAAACATTAACATTTCAACTCATACCTAACCTCAATAGCTACTTCATTACTCAGCACACTCGAACACAAATGGCAACCACAACAATAGAACAATAACACAATACAACAGTAACTTACCTAATGAGAACCTACACTCAGATACTAAGATGATATACTACGCTAAGGACAAACGAGGAAAATAATATTTAGAGGGTGGGTCCCAGCTCACAAAAAGCTCACAATGGAGGATGGAATGTGCAAAAAGCAAGCAAAAATCCATGATTACCTTTAAGGATATGATGTACCAAGCAATCATCGAGGACTCTTGAACTAGCTTGGTAAGATAGACAGGTAGTTTAGAAAGGTACTTATTGCCTAGTCTTGCTTAAAGATTCGGATAAGAGTGAAGAAGTTAAGCAAGTAAGGGAATGCTCACAAAGAAGGAAAACTCGGTATATTTGATAATGTTAAGATGATGATGTTATGGCTACAAAATACAAGGGTATTTATACTAATAAATCTAGAGCAACCTACTAAATATAGAAAAGACAAAAAGGTTATTATCCAAAATGAGTAAAATACAAGGAATGTAAAAGGTATAAAAGAGATTTCAAGAAAACATATGATTCATGCAGTACATTCCATTTGCAAGAGGCTAGGACATGTGGCTAGTAGCTATGGGCAAACTTTTGGCATAAACGGACAAAGGAGTATGGTTAAGCTAGTTGAGGTAGATTCAATCAGACGTTTTTTTTGCTAACTCGAAATAGGTTTAGCCAAGCAGGTAGGTGAATGAGTCGAGCTGTCAACTAAGTATTCTTTATGTTAGCTTTTAAAGACAATTAATAGGCATGGGAGAGCTCGATTTGGAAGTAGCCACTGATTGGCGGATAAAAGTAGCTCAGATTCTTTAGGCGTAGGTTGGGAAAGGAAAATACGCTATGCTTAAGCTTGGGTTAGGGATCCTGTAGCTCAATTCCTATCGTGGGTGTCCACTTTGATATTCCTTGGGTAGGAATTAAAATTTCATTTTAATTTCTAAAGTTTATTACAACTTTTATACATCCAAACTTGCCCTCTTTAACATCATTTATTATTTATTGCCAAATTTTATTACCCATCTTTCCTTTAGTAACTTAATCTAAATGAAGTAGGGTTAGGGTACTTACTTGTAATCACCTAATGTTAATGTAGTCTTTAGTCTCTTCAAAAACATTTGTGTAATCTTCTAAGTAGTCATTATAGTCCCAATCACTGTGTAAGTTATAAGCCCTTACTATATTCACTACTCCTAAACAAGTATTTCTTGAACTTGATCCTCCAGTATTCTTGTCAATAAGCAGGGGCCTAATATCTAATGGGGGTGGTAGTAGTCTAGCACTGGGGTAAGTGGTGGAGAAGTGTCTTACCTTATGGAAAATGAAATAGGAGGTGGTGTTCCTTTTGGAGCCACTAGTGATATGATGTAAGTCTTCACCATAAAAGAAGGAGTTACCTATAATTGGGGGAACTCTTGAGGGTAGTGGTTACTTTTTCATTTCTAACACTTGGTTGCACTATTGACTTGCTTTTTCTAGATTACTTTTTGTGGTCTTAAAACACTTCTAAATTTGTTGGGACTATGTGCTTCTTCCTTATCCATCAAATGGCCTCTTTCTAAACAAACTTACTTTATGTTTTCAAGTCTCCTCACTTTGTCTTTTGGCATTTTCCAATACCTTAGCCTTTTCAACCATATCAGCAAAAGTCCTTAGCTCAAATTTTAAGAACCTCCTCTTTGCATAAACATCAAATCCTCGAGAAACTATAGCAGTCTATTGAACTCAACTTAGTATTGTTTAATATTAAATTTCCTTTTACAATGTCCAACAAATCTTTACTATACTTTACTCTCTAGCTCTCTAGAAAATAATTTGCTAAGAACTTGTGTATGAATACTTCCCAAGTAATCAAGCACCTCAAAGTCCTCTGCTTGGATCCCTACTAGGTACGTACCTGCATTTTTAACAAATAAATGCCATAAGGGAGGTGAATATGTGGCGGCACCTTGAATGCTTCAAATGATCTCTCTACCTGATTGAACTAATCATCAACCTCATTAAGCCTACTAGTAATACATCTAAAGTATTTATTTAGTGAATAAATTCTGGTAGTATGCTACATTATTGCTTAAATTTAGGGTGTACTAGAGATGTAGCTTTTACTAAGCTAACAGGTGGTGGTAGAGGTTGTACAGAGCTTATACTGGGGGATTACTTTCCCTCTGCAAATAAGCCCACAATAATTCATTTGATGCATAGATAGTCATAAGAATCTCATTAGTGTTGTTAGGAGGTACAACTTGCCCCTCTACTTAAGTAAGTGGAGCCTTATTCTTTAGGGGCTTCCCTCTACATTTGTTATGTCTAAGAAACATGTTTACCCCCATTAGAAATAACAATGGTAAACCGAATTACTTGAGGTACACCACTTTCATGCAAATATATAAATAAACATGGGATATACAATCATACACCAATCAATTATATACTAAAACTACAAGTACATTCATAACTTAAAGAAAGATTACATCAAAATGGAGGTCACTTCGAGAAAGTGAATCATCCTAAAAGTCTCCCAAATACATGTTATAAAAGGCTAACTACAATACATTCTACCTTATAGTAAGTTGATTAAACAAAAATCCTTCTTAAAAACATAGAGCTTCTTAAAGTACATCACATCCTCACTATAAAAAGCTCTCAAAATACATCAAAATTCAAATGCATAAAAATTCCTCTAAAGAAAAGACATCGGTCTTCCTACAACATTACATACTTTAGTAGATAAAAAGAATAAATAGAGCATAACATGGTAACAAGGTCTAAAGAGGACAAGAAGAATGTCTTACTCCAGAACTATTTCCTTATTGGAAAACTTAAAGTGTTTACCTCAAATAAAAATAAAAAGAAGCAACACTAGAGTTGGATGAGGAAGGGGATGGACGGTCCTAATTAAGTGTCTAGAGAATCCATTCCTTAGCCAACTAAAAGTCTAAGGGGTTATGTTCAATATCAAGCTTAATAGTAAGATCACCGCCAATCAGTACGATAGGTCTAAGTCAAGGATTTACATAGGAGCGCTTAAACTCTCCCTCCTCAAGTTGTGCTAACTCGTCTTAGTCAACCTCCTCAATTAGGGTATCCTTTAAGATATCTATAACATTGGGCTTAACCCTTATAGTAAGCCTGTGAACCTCTTCATTAGGGTGATGAGGGGTTAGAAGCTACTACTCGAGGTGGTCTTAATGGTCAACCATCGCTTGCCTACTATCACAACAAATAATCCTCTAGTGGTTGGCCTAATGATAAGGGTAAATTACTTTATACTTTGAAGATCTATTTAGGCATAATGTGACCTTAATTGTGTTCGTTTCTTAAGTTTTTTGTGTAATGTATTGATTTTAGATAAATCAAGAGTAAGGAAATGAAGTTTGCACAAAGAACAATTAATTTCAAGGCAATCATGGCCATAAGGAGAAGAAAACCTTAAAGTAAAACCAAGATATACTCCATTACAGGCATGATAATGAAACATTTGAATGGCCAGCACTAATCATACCCTCCATCATGGGCATGATTGAGAAAGTTCTATTGATCCCCTTGTCAATCATGGCTATGATTGGTTATTAAGAGAATGATCACTCCTTTGATCTCGAGCATGATTAGAGGTGATGAAGCAGTAAGGGGTTCACGTTAGTAGTTACGGCCATGATTAGTGTAGAATCTTGTTTTTCGAGACTATCGCTCCCCGAGTCACGGGTGTGATAGGAGTGGACATGACTGTTCCTTTTTAACTTTTTCACACGAACCAGTATGTGGAACATGTCTTAACATCAAACGGTTTCTTGAAGTGATATATTTCGAGTCCTTTGACAAGTCAAGTATAAATATATCACGACTTTTAAACAAAAGAAAGAGAATTACATCAGAACCAATATCATCAAGAAACACAACATATCATCAAAATCCATTAAGTGACTTATTCATGTTCTTAGTGTAATGAAAATATAACGTGAGTTTGTGTATTATTCTTTACTAAATATGAGAGAATTTTGAAGAATTTAGTATTTGTGCATTGTTGTATCCAGATTCTTTAAGTTAATAAAAAGAGGTTTCCTTCTTATCTCTTTTTCTATGTATTTTATATTTTACTTTGTTTTTCCTATTTCTTTGTGTTCGGTCTTTGTCTATCATGTGTGAGTAATAATTTAGGGTTTACGAAGTCATTTTAACATGAATGTGCTTTGATTTGTCGTTATTCCTAATAACTATGAATTTCTGATGATTAGAACTTCATATAAGTTGAGATAATGTAGTGTATGACACAATCCTGCAGTATATCTCAATGGAATACATTGAGAAACGATTCCATTGAGGAGATCTTAGTCACTAGAATGAAGTACTCCTACTAATAGAGAGATTTCAAGGAAGTTCACTACTTGTTTTATGGAATTGAAGGATTTAGTAAACTTTTCATACAATCTTGACTTATCCATTCTTTTAGAAGAGATTCTAAGGAACGTAATCGGGATTAGAATTAAGTAGTTCTAAGAAGAGTACTTATGAATAGAGAATTCCTACAGATGAGTAATTATTAGGATATATAGTTTATAATTCATGTCAATATGATGAAGTCAACCTATTTTGTAATTTGTTATTTTCGTGTTATAATCTTGTTTGTTGTGTTTTCTTGGTATAATAGTAGAATTAGTATAGTTTAGTTGTAGAATTTAGTTTAATTACTTTAGTTGATCATTTAATTCCCTAGTTAATAAGAAGAATAATCAATACCCGTATTTGAATTTGTTCTCAATAGAAACAACCTTATACTAATCCATACTAAAAAAATGATAGGTACACTTACCTAATTAAACGAGTAAAAGATAAATTGTAGGATTTTAAATTATAAGACTTGGAAGCTCCAGTTAGAGGCAACCAAGCAACTCATTTGAAGATATGGCCAATAACCATTATTAATGGTTAACTATAAGAAGAAGAGAAAGAAGGCCAGTAGGACAACATGAGTTGGATGCCATGTTTGCTTTAGCATATAAGATGGAGGTATTGGCAAGGAAGCTTGATAGTCTCACAATGGATCAAAATAAAGCTTTGGCAATTTTAGATTTTGAGTTAGTAAGTTCATTAGAGATTGATCAAGTGGAACAAGTTGACTAAATAGGGAACTTGATCAAACTAAGGAATGATTTTCAGTAATACATACAATCTAGGATAAAGGAATCATCCCAATTTCAGATGGGAAACAATATTCGTCAACGCTCCAACATACAACCTCTTGGATTTTAAAGACAAGTATCCATTGAGGAGATGTTCTCCCAGTACATCACCAGGCTGCTGAAATCGCTTGTAGAAATTAAGGGCCATTGATCCATAACTTGGAAAACCAAGTTGGGCAGATTGTACAAAACTTTCAAATTGAAGCAAACCCAAAAGATCAAGTCCAAGTTATAACTTTAAGGCACGGAGGAGTTGACACTTCTCTAGTTAAGGAATGAAGCTAAAAGCCTTTGAAGATGTCAAGCTTGAGACGTTAAATAAGCATGTATTCTTTGATTAGACAAGCAATTTGGTTTATTTGTTTGGAGAACTTTGAAGTTTATTGAGTTTAAATGACTTAATTATTGTTCTTGTTATTTGCTTGGTTTGTTTTAAGTATAATTGTTTATAGTTTGATGCAAAAAGAAAGAAAACATCGAGTGAAAGTAATGGAAATTAAAGGAGAAGAGAAGAATTTCACTAAGTGTTGGAATGTAAATGGAGGATGGAAGGCCAATACACATCACAGCTGAGATAAAAGGTAAGTATTAATTTTTCAAGCACCACATCTATCATGAAATCAATCATGGCCATGATAAATTAACAGGGCTAATCAACTTATCGATCATGGTTGTGATCACCTCCTTAGGAAATTTCACATTTCAATCACATCTGTGATAAAAAGAGTTACACATGAAATTTTTTACCACAGCATTAGTCATGGCTTTGTTCACACTCATGACTAATGAAGAGTGTAGGCCATAATAGTTCAAAAATTTTAGGAACAATGCTAATCACTAAAGTCATCACAACCATGATCAAGCTCGAAAGAGGCATCATGTCCCATGCCATAGCCATGATCTTTTCCTTGACACCTACTATATAAGGAATTTCCCCCTCTCTCTCCTCATTCCTTACATATTTTAAAACTTTACCCCAGGATAACACTCTCTACATTGATTTCTTACGAACCTCTACCCCCATTTTCTCAACAGCAACCCCTATTCCATCCACTTTTAACAGTTGCACTCTCATTTTCATCTCCACTACACTCTTTTAAGGTATGATCTTTCTCTTTTTCTTTAGTTTTTCTACATTTACATAGATTTGATTCATATAACTTTAGGGTTTGTATATGTATGTTTACTATGATTTGTACATGTATTGTGATTGTACTCGTAGTTGTGTTTATGTAGGAATTAGAATTGATTTGCATGATTTTGTGCTAAAATTTAGAATACCAAGCTTAAACCCTAGTTTTTATTGATAATTATCAAGTTGGGGATTTTTGCAAATTGAGCCTAATTTTATGATTTGGTCTTGTTGTTAGTAATTAAGTGTTACGTAAGATTATGTTACTAGTCATTTTTCTATGTATTGAAGTGTTGTATCGCAATAGGGAATTGGAGCGTGTTTATGTGTTGATGTTGTGAATTAAAGCGTTGTCTAGTTAAGGAGAGATACTAATCCTTAGTTGAAGTTCGAGTTACAAGTTGAGTTCATTATGAATTCACTTGTATAATTTGTGTGTGGCAATAGGTAAAGGTTGATCATGTTTAGTCGATAGATGCTTTATATTTTTAAGATGGAGGAAGTTGGAATGGCTATGCTTAGTTTGAACTGTACTTAAATTGTACATGAATTTTGCTTCTCTTGAACTAATGTTGATGTTTGCAGATGGTACCTAAGAAATCATCGACAACTTCCTAGTATAAGAGACCTAAGGCTAATCGTTCTCCTTCTTGTCCTCTTAGGCGATTGGATACAACAAGTTCAATTAGGGCAATCACTCTACTAGCTAGTATGATTGCAAGCTAAAAAGAGAAATTTAAGGAATTTGTTGCTAAGAAGATAATTAAGAGACATTATGTTATAGATTGGGACATATTAGGAGAATATGGGTTAAAGATAGCCATGCAAAGGTTATTGGGAAATGGGCTACAGCTAAAGTTTTTCACCATTCAGGAGAAAACTTATAAACAAATAACATTAGCTTTCCTCTCTTCATTTAAGATCAAGTACGAGTATATTGGCTCAAAAATGGACAATGAGGTGGAGTTCTTTGCCTTTGGAAGAACTTATACCTTTGATATGTTAACTTTTGTCCATGTTATGGGATTGTATACCTGGGCTGAGCTGGAGGATAATGAGTTTGTAGATTTGCTAGTGAGTCTTCCTAAGGGAACTTCTGTGAATGAATTTTGGAGAGAAATATCCAATGAAAGTAGTTTCAAAGTGAGCAAGTCCAAAGCTTCCACTTTGAAGAAAACTAATGCTTAAGCCTTCCGCTATATCTTGATTAGGACAATCTATAGGAAGCATGAAAGTCTTGAGGTAATGGGGGAGCATGACTTACTACCCTTGTACAGTATAATTAAGGGGTTTTCGGTGAATGTGGGAATCTTTGCCACATTTCGCATTCACCGACAAACATTTGATAAGAGTAAGGGTATTTTTGTTAGACGACTGATTATGAGAATCCTCAGGAATTTGAGATTGTGGCTTACTGGTGACAAGCCAAGATACTCTTGCACTGATCTAAAACCACTTTTAAGAACCCCTTTCAATCAATAGGGTATTGCAAGAGTCTCAAATCCTAACTTAGACTTTGAGGACCCCGATGCTCTAGATTTTGTGCCAACCACATCAAGCTTCTTCATTGGTAATTTGAAGAGATTGAAAACTAAAGTGGCTGAGATCAAAGAGACTTAGAAGGGAATTGTTAAACTCCTAAAAAACATTGCCACAAAAGTAGGAGCGATCATTCCCTCTTACTTTTCTCATCCTTAAACCCAAGAGGATGCGGGTCTTAATCAACCTCCAGTTCCATTGCTAGCAGTTGCTCAGTAAGAATAAGAAGAAGATGGTGATGGATCAAAAGAAGAAGACTTGAGTGCCAAGGAGGAAGGTTCTAAAGAAGAAGAAAGTGATGATGAGGAGGAAACTTAAGTAACCCAAAAATAAAAAATAGGACAAGGGGCTAGGAATGAAAGTGGGAAAGAGTTGTCTAGGGAGGATGATGACGGCTCAGATGAAGAGACGGAAGTTAAGGATGACTCATTTGTTTGCTTTCTTTTGTTTTATTTTGTTGTTTTTAGACTTATTCACCAATTGAGAGCTTAACCTCAATGATGTACTTTTAATGGAGACTTTCATATCATGTGTTCATTGTATTTTGTTTTTGTTTGGTCTTGATGGTTAGGTTTCTTTTGTTGTTCACTTCTTCGTAGTTTTGGAAGTTATACTATCTGATGGTTTAAAACACAATGCATTAGTTAAACTTAATATATCAAGGAAGTCCTATTTTCATTGTCTATTGTTTTCATCTTTCTAGTTGTTCTTTTTCTATACTTAACCTATGTTTGCTTTCCTCAGACATTAAGGACAATGTCTCTCTCTAAGTGTGGGGAAGAACTAGACTCATTTATCAAAAGTCTCCCATTTAAGCAGTTTGTTTATTTTCAAGTTATGAGTTAACTGAATAAATTGTATTTTTAGCAAAATAACAGATAATTTTGTGCCTTACTCACTTCTTGTGGACTTAATGTACATGATCAAAACTATAGGATCAAATCTAAGTGAAGCATACTTACTTACCATTTAATGAATGAATTTAAGGGTTAGAAGTGAATCGTTGTCTTTAGTACAAGGTTAAATGGTTATGCTTCTAAACTTACTAAGTAGTATATCTACTTTTGAATTACTTTTAGAACTCATTTAATCTTGAATGAAAGAGCAAAGTTTGAATAAATTGAAATGTGTAAGGGTGGAATTAGTAAGGGCAGGCTTTAGTCTTTTAGAAGAGCGAAGTCTGATCTCACTACTAATTTTTTTCTTTATAACTTTGCAATAAGGATATATAAGGATCGAGTTAGTAAGGGTGGGCTTTCGTCCCTCAAAAGAGCGAAGTTTGACTCTATTAGTAATCTTTAGTCTTTATCCTTCTTAAAAGAAAAAAAAAAGAATGAAGAAGAAAAAGAAAGAAAAAGAAAAAGAGAATAGAAAAGAAAAATTGAAAATATAATGTGTAAGTTATTTTTGGGAGAGATTCAATTAAAGCAGTAAAAATACAAGGATGCAATGTACTTTTCTTCTAAATTATTGTGTTTAAGAAGTAATTGAAAGGTTTTTATATATTTACGGAAGTGGATGAAGTATAACCGATTTTCTTTTGTTTTATGTGACTTTGTACCTTTTCAAGCTATCATTAAATAGTAAGGGTGAAGTGTGTTTTACTTTGATTTAATCTTAGAATATTGGTTTGTGTATTCTAAGAACACAATGTGGTAGGCACAAAGTTAATGCATTGAGAATACTTTCTCAAATATACAATTGATTGTTTTTTAGTGTTTACTTGAGGATAAGCAAGGCTTAAGTATGGAGAAGTTTAATAAGGGTAAATTACTCTACACTTTTAAGACATATTTAGGCATAAATTAACCTTAATTGCATTTATTTCTTAAGTTTTTTGTACTTAATTGTATAATGTATTAATTTCAGATGAATTAAGAGCAAGGAAATGAAGTTTACGCAAAGAACAATGAATTTCAAGGCAATTACAACCGTGAAGAGAAGAAAACCTTAAAGTAAAATCAAGATATGCTCCATCACGGGTATGATAATGAAAAATTGGAATGGCCAACACTGATCACGCCCTCCATCATAGGCGTAATTGAGAAAGTTCTGTTAATCCCCCTGTCAATCACGGCTATGATTGGTTATCAAGAGGATGATCACTCCCTTGATCATGGGCATGATTAGAAGTAATGAAGCAATAAGGAGTTTATGTTCATAGTCACAGTCGTGATTGGTGTAAAATCTTGTTTTCCGAGACTACCACTTCCCAAGTTACGAGTATGATAGAAGTAGACGTGATTGTTCCTCTTTAACTTTTTCTCATGAACCAGTACATGGAATATGTCTTAACATCAGGCAGTCTCTTGAAGTGATATATTTTGAGTCCTTTGACGAGTCAAGTATAAATATACCACAACTTTTAGACAAAAGAGAGAGAATTACATTAGAATCACCATCATTAAGAAACACAACAGATCATCAAAATCCATAAAGTGTCTAATTTGTGTTCTTAGTGTAGTGAAAATGTAACATGAGTTTGTGTATTATTCTTTACTAAATTTGAGAGAATTGTGAAGAATTCAGTGTCCATGTATTGTTGTATCCAAATTCTTTAAGTTAATAAAAAGAGGTTTCCTTCTTATCTCTTCTTCTATTTATGTTATATTTTACTTTGTTTTTCCTATTTCTCTATGTTCGGTCTTTATCTATTATGTGTGAGTAATAATTTAGGGTTTACAAAGTCATTTTAACATGACTATACTTTGATTTGTTGTTATTCCTAATAATTATGAATTTTTAGTGAATAGAAATTCATATAAGTTAAGATAGTATAGTATCTTCAATCGATGCTTATACTAAACCTAAGTCTCTCTAGGCTATAAGGTGAATAAAACCCACTCTCCACTATCCATGAGTACTAGATCTCTAAATCATTAGGCATTTACTCATTTTTAGAAAAGTATTATTTAAGAAGTGTTTACTCTAAGTATTAAACGTTAAGATATTTACCGCGGATTTATCCCTTTCAATCTTCATTAAGTAGGTCATCCAAACATTTGAGTCAAATTTTATTTACTCTATTTTAAACCATGCTTTGTCAACATCTTTACTCATTACGACCTAAAGGTAACCTTAATTGTGATAAGTCATCATGTACCATATAAAACCGAAGTTTGATACCCTTCCCACTCAATGACCTTTTATACGATATATAAGGCTTCCTTAACGTCCAATACATGAGGGTTAAACAAGATAAAATAACATTAAAGCATATGTCATAATTAAGTAGTTTTCTCTTACATTAGTACATCTAATATAAACTTGGGACTTCAATCATCCAAAATACATGAAGACTTAGAGTAAAGACATAGGAGATTTAAGTCTATTTTCTCTCTTTCAATATATGTATAAGTCTATTAAATCTTTATTTTCTCTATTCCGGCCTTTTACGATTCATCCACTCGATCATTATTTTCAATATCTCATCTCTATCTTTCTAAAAGCATTTTATTTCTTCATCACAAACCCATAGCAATAGCACCTAAGAGATCTAAAAGATTAACAACAAATCCTCCAAGGGATACAAAATGTCCTAAGTCTAATCAGTCATCTTCACCTATTCTAGTAGATGAAGGATTACATTAAAAAAAGATTGGATCTTTACCAAACTCTAATGCATCTCATGCCTCTTAACGTGGAAAATCAATAAGAAGAAACTTCTATCAAAGAAAATCTTATTGATGAAAATATTTGTGAGAAAAGTAGTATAAGCAATGGATCTACTGAGGGTGAACCCGAGAATGCTTCACATGACATATTTGAAAATGATGAAGTTAAGGAGAATGATGAGAGTAAGGACATCGAATTGGAACAAGAAACCGAGAGTGTTTACTCACCTATCATTAGTGAAAGACTTGGAAAATTTTATTCCATAAAGGTTAGAATGTAGGTAAAGAAAAATTTCTACTAGTTTTAGGAAAAAGAAATTAGAACATTAGGAAAACCTTTCTTTTTTACTTTTTTTTTTCACATCATGGATTCTACTAAGAAGAGTATTTAGATGCAATTGGTTACAAAAATCAATGAAATATTCAAGTTCTTGTATTGGAGAATTAATTGCTGAATTTTATCACGATTTGAATACTAGTAGAAGAGAAGTATTGAGTTCAAGAGTAAATGAAAAGAACATTGAAATAACTAGAAATTATATTATTAGATGTTTTGATCTACTAAACATGAATGACAATCAAGATTCATTTAATTGGCATAAGAATAAGGTTTTTTGTATGTTAAATGAAGGGCATATAATAACACCACAAAAGGAAGTAATTGTTTTTTATTTCAAGTTGCTAATTTGTAAGGATGCCTTAATAATTTTAGCTATGTTGTAGAGGAATAAATTGGATTTAGCAAATAAGATTATTAGGAATGTGTGGAGGATTAAAAAGAGGATGTCATACGAGAATGTTCTGATAAAGTTATTTGAATAAAAGAAAGTAAAAATACCTGAAGTTTTCAAAAGACAATTTCCTTTGAAGATAATGGGGAGATGGACGTATTCATTACATGGAAACTAATGAAAGAAACAAGATTTGGTATATAGATGATTACGCTTACTTTGTTCATGAGAAAAAAAAAAGATAAATTATCTAGATCATTATTTGAGGGGGAAGATACAGATCATAATTTGGAGAGAAGTTCAAATGATGGAAATGAAAGAGTAGGATAAAAGAGAAAAAGGGAGGAAATTGATAAGGGAAAGAAAAAGAAGTCTAAGAAGGACTATGTGATAAGAATTAAAGGAAAACTGAAAATAGGTGAAGTAAGAACTATTGTTTCTAGTGATTCCGAATCTAATGATTAGTTAAACGAAATTGAAAGAAGAGATGGAGCATCAACAAGTATTAGTTTGGATAATAAAGAATTGGAGGATATGATTGATCAGAAATTGGATTTGTTCATGTCCAAGTTAGAAACAAAACTTAAAATATCTAGTGCAAGTGTATCTTCACTTGTCTCTCCTAAGTTGACTTCACCTATGTCTCCTTCACCACATGATAAGGAAGAACCTAAACTTACATTACACGAAGACCATTCTGCTCCACATTCTCAATGTGTTGAGGAATTACCATTATATGCATATTTTCAATCTATCCTAACCCTTGAAGATCCTACTTCTTCACATGTTCAACTATCTCATATCCTCTTTTTTACATGGCATGATCATGAAATTTCCACGAGACAAATGTACCAGTAACTTCAAGAAGGATAAAAAAAAAAAACTTGTCCAAAGTTTGGTTAAATTAAAAGGAAGAAGAATTGGTTTTATTGTGTCAAGTGTCTTTAGTTTTTATGTCTAGGTTGATTCTAGTCAAATATGATTAGCATAATTAGCAATGTTATGAATTCAAAAATTCCAATGATTTAAGGGAATCCTTAGAGTTATAATAGATACGAATAAAGATTATATCTTCTCCTTTAATTCCTTGTCATTAGTCCTTTATCGAAGTAGCATCTATTTTAGGGCTTTTGGTTTTATCCGCTAAAGGGTAGCATACAATTGATGTACATTACACACACACATATAGATGCATGTGTATACTTTACACATTATCATTGAATAAAATCAAAGTTCCTCCCTAGGAGACTCTACACTTATTTCACCCTACATGGTTGTGCAAGTATAGTGTACAATTCTTGTAACACTTTTAAAAATAAAATATAAAATGTTGCATGTATTAATTTTAAGGATTATCTTGTTTAAGTGAGTTGGTGCACTTCTTACGTGAATTGTGCATTTATACGACAATACCCTAAAGTGTTATATCATGTGATAGTGTCAAGAAAATAGATGAGGAAAATAAAATGATCTTATTAGTATATGATAACCTATAGGAAATGCAATTAAATGGTGAAGAAAATAGATAGGAAAATTACTCTTGAACTTAAGATGTGCTCTAAGTATATGTGTTCCTATCCTTTGATTTGCATCCTCTTAAATTGAATTTAGTAGTGATATATGTGCATTAGAAGGGTGGAGATAAATGTATAGGATAGTATTTTGTGTGATTGAAAGTTTGAAAGAAAATGAAGGAGGAGATAGGGAAACAAATGTCAATCACACTAGGAGGGAAAGAGTGGAAGTGTTTTGAAGTGAAAAGTAAAGTTTTTCTGAGAGGGTGTTGTAGTAGATGTAGGGAATAGTAAGATTGGGGAGTGATTTTTGAATTGTATAAAAATAAACAAGGATTACACTTTTAGAGAATAAATGACCTAAAAGTGTATTTGTGGGATAATTTAGTCACATGTGTGAGTGTCTTATTTTTCTTGTGTAGTTGAATCAAGTAGGAAAAGAGAGCTTTTGTTAGCTTCTCTAGTCATTTCATATAAGATCATGATGGGCTAGGATATGACCTCTTTACTTCAACTAATAATATTGTTTTAATTACAATTGGAAGCTTTAAGTAAGAGTAAGTTTCATTAGCTTAAGGTAGAGTTAGAATTGGATGACTTAGTTAGATGGAATTTGTTTACTATACTTTTAGAGAGTTGCATGCATGAATACGAATAGAGAGGGAGTTATATTTTCAAAGCAACATGCACTAAGGTGGTACCATCTATCTGTAAGCATGGGGTAAAATTTTTACACAACAATTATATTTCCAAAGTTTTATTACTTAGTTTATCTTTGCTAATTATCATTATTTATAATTAATTTTAATTATTCGTTAGGGATTTCTATGCAATCTCTAGTATTTCAAGCTAGTTTATTAGATTTTGAATTTTATTGGTATGGGTGCTATTATTAGGGTTTTTCAACCTTGGAGTTTAGGGTTAAAGCTCTTATTAAATTTAGGTTTCATTTATATTCTTACGTGTACTTAAGGTCTAGGGTTTTTCTTACGTGTACTTAAAGACTAAGGTTTTTCTCACTTTCATCTATAGTTTGGTTTAAGGTTTTATTCGATTTTAATTTCATTTGCCTTAGTTGATTCTAAGATATACCATGGCATTTAGATTTGGTCCTGGATCCTATTAGTAAAATTTTTGCAGCTTACAAACAATCTATCTATGGTAAATACTTTGGTGGTTCCAATGGATAGTCTATTGTAATGATCTTAAATACTATTCTAAGCTTATATTAAATACCACATGTTGGCTATTCATTTATAGGTGGTATGCAGCACTCATCTTTAAAGTTGTCTCCTTGAGTTGAAATAAATACTTCTAAAATCTACTTACAAAGACCCCATCTTGTTTTGAAATGATTAACGTGGGAATTTTGTGTAGTTTTATAACAATTTTTACAAAATGATAGTATTTAGTTGATCTACAACCACCATTTAAAATGCCCTTAATAAATAGGTGGTAGCAATAAAATCCTTCAAAATATTTACAAAAGCACTTTAAGATATAAGTAATGTCTAAAGTAAGCATAGTGGAGTTATGGTAAAATATTTAATATATAAACACATGTATACAACCTGGATGTAAGAAGACTCAAGCATAATCAGTTTTATGTAGCAAATCCTTGAATTTGGAAAAAAGGTGTAATTTTAGGTATTTTAAGGATTTTAGAATTGAAATTAGATTTGATATGGACGATTACTAAGTAAGTTCAATAACTGAACTAGTTTTATTTTTAATCCTAGACCAACATTACCCATTATCTTCGGATCACAATAAATTTAAAATGAATATCCCGATTAAACCTATAATATATACAAGTTAGGAATTGCCATAACCAATTATAAAATGTAATAGATTGATAAGATTCAATAAAAGAAACTTTAACAAAGGAAATTAGCTAAGGTTTGTCAATATCTTTCAAAGAGACGAAATTGCAATATTACAAAGGAAATATCAAAATGACATAAGTTATTTTATATATGGAACAACATCTTTTTATACCTTATAAACAATAGCTAAGGTAAAAAAATGTAATCCAAAGAAGTTTCTAAATAAAGTAAAATAGAAGAAAAATATCATACGCACATTTCTACAACTCAAAAGAAAACAGATATGCCTGTGTATGTGTTCTTTATGCTATATATGTGCTATTCACACCCTTAATATGTTGCTCACACTGTATATCTATGTAACATGGTTTTACCATGTGTTATTTTATATGGCTTGATGTATAAGTATGCGCTAGGTCATGTATCTCTCTAAGGCCATTCTAGCTTTCATTTCTCTAATGTTTAACACTCCGACCCCCTCATTTGCTTAGACCATGATGCAAGGGACTTTAGGCTACATCATCATCATGGGTTTAGTGAAGATTCACGCTCTAATCTTATGTCTTTCTAAATCTACCAAACAAAGTAAAAGGATTGCATATAAATAAACTCTATTATCCTTCCTTTATCTTACCTCTTGCAATCTAGTCTCTCTCAATTTCACCAAGACTTAGAGAAGTTAAAATAATCTTTTACCTACCCTTAAAAAAGGTGAAAGCATTTCTAAACCCATCATAGAACACCTTGCTATCATATATCCATGTTCTCCCTATTAATATGTGCTACTTCCATAACTACAACATTACACATCAACTCATCCTCTTACTGTACAATTTTCAGTAGCACTTTGACCTACTTATTAACATGAAGTTTTCCTTTTCTCAAAAACTAATGCAACATTTATAGATGTAAATATGGTGTCATCGGATAAAAGATGTAGAAGCTATGTTGGTGCAACTCCTCGCTATTAATCACTAAAGTTATAGCATCTTCCTCTTCACTATTAAGATTTCTTTTCCCAATATCTTAAGTCTCCTCAACTTCCTTCTCAACAATTTGTATGTCCCCATCACTCTAAACATGGCTATTTATCATAATCATTAAACAACGATTGGGACACTATGCAGCCAAGTTTCCATAACCCAAACATTTGAAACATTTAAATTGACTGCTTTTTCTTAGTCAACTGCTAGTCAACTCCCTATGCATCAAGATTAATAGAAGTTTTATTTCAATGATCATCCCGTCGCTTCACCTTTTTCTTTCTACCTCCTCTCACTACAACTTATTCCATCAATTTCTCTTCTCCCCTAAACATATTAATGGATCCCTTTGGCTTGCAACTGTATGATGGTGGGTAATTCCAACCTCTTTATCACTACCATTCTACTTTTGGAGCCAAATGTGTTGCATCATTCAATGACTCAACATTTTAGAATTCCACCACCTTGCTTATCTCATATTTTAGAGATTATATGTTCCCTTGATTCCATAACCTCATAATGAATCAGAAATATCTAAAATTCACACATGAAGTTGTCCATGCAGAAATTACCTTGTATCAGGTCTATAATTTATCAAATAATTCTTATCTATAATACTCAAGAATAAGGCACCTATATATGACATGTTTCATTCATACCCATGTAGTCACTTTCTCTTCACCTTATCGCCTCCTGTTTGTTAGTACATTGCTCCACCTCAAAGAAGCATATCCATCAAAGGCCATTGTAGCTAGATAAACCTTGGTGCACTCATCATAATTAGAACAATCAAACTTTTAACTTTTAACACCCAATCAAAATATACATCTACTAATCAAGCTTGCAAATAGTGGTATTTTCAATTTAATTATTGCCAACCTTAAGATATTATTACAAACACCTAAGAATTCCATTTACTATAAGATTATCACCTACATGCTCTCAATTTTCTCCACAACTGACATTACATTTTGTCTCTCTTTCACAAGTTCTTCAATTGTAACAACTTGCCTATCCACTTCCCTACTATAGTTAAAAAGTTATCTAATAGCATCCTCAATACCTTATAAGTGATTAATATTATCTCAATCACTCGATTGACTAAGATCTCCTAACATATTAAAATAATTTTCTCCAATATAACCTTAACCATACAATAACCCTTTTAACAATCAACCTACTATCCTACCAAAAAATCCTAGTCCCCTAATCAATTAGTGAAATTATCAAAATCAAGAATTTAACTTACTGATATCTCACTTTACAACCTGACTCTAATACTAAAAATTATGATACAACCCAAACCTATAAAACATTTGAGTAAAATTAGTCGATCTTAGTGGCATATTATTGAATATAGAAAAAAAGGTGCATTTTTTGGTATTTTGAGGATATTTAGAGTTGAAATTAAATTGGACATAGATGATTACTAAGTAAGTTCAATGATTGAACTAGTTTTATTGTTAATCCTAAACTAATATTGCTTACAATCTTCAGATCACCACGGTTTAACATGAACATCTCGATATGGCTTACAAGATATATGAGTTAGAAATTGCTACAACCAATCATAGAATGTAATAGATTGATATGATTCAATAAAGGAAACTCTAGTAAAGGAAATTAACTAGAGTTTGGCAATATCTCTTAAAAAGATGAAATTGTAATATTGCAAAGGAAATATCAAAGTGACATAAGTTGTTGTACATATAGAATAACATTTATATATACTTACTAACCTTAAGGTGAAATTGTAATTAAAAAGGTTTATAAATAAAATAAAATATAAGAAAAATATCATGCTTACATGTAAATAGAATAAATTATCAAGCCGTGCACTAGGCTATGTGTTTTTGGGGTTGTTATACCTCTCATTTCTCTAATATTGGCACTCCACCCCTTTCTTTTGCTCAAACTACAATGTAAGGGACCACAAGTGATGTTATTTTAACATTTTCATTTAGGAAGCTCCACTTAAACAAGTAAAAGTCTTTGTTACTCTGACATACCCCCAATTGGAGGACAATAAACTTTATAATCAAATTGAGAAGAATAGTACAATGAGAGGGAAGTAAAGCCCAATCTCTAAGCAGTCAATAGATTTTAAAGGCTAATGTTAGCCAATTTTACGTTCATAATCATCTATCAACCTCTTTCACTTAATACTAGTTTACTCTATTTTTTCATAGAAAACGAAAGAGGGCATAAAGATAACTTGAAATTGTAACTTCTTTACAAATTGCTTAGACAATACATCATGTTAAGTCTCTTAGTTTTATTTTGATGATAAAAAGGCATATAATTAAGAGTTTATTAGCATGTTTTAGTGTTAGCAATTAGTAAAACCTAATATAGATTGTATCAAAATGTTTAAAACAAAGGTGAGAGTTTGAGTAAGGGCAATTTGCAAAAGTATGGATAATGGAGAAGCATATTTAGATGGTATACAATGATTGCAGATATAGAAAGTATCTTAACTCATTGATTTTAGCACAAAACATAGATACTAATGTAGAAAGCATTCTTATTTGATAATTTTAAACAACAAATAAAGAAGTAGAAGCTACTTTAATAGTAAGGTTAGCTACATAAAAGAAAATAAAATTTAATGTGAAAGGTGATTCCTGTTATAACTTAAGAATTGCAAACTTAACATTTTGGTTAAATCAGGTAGTTCAATGATCTCTTAAACATGTAGCTCCACCAATTGGATATATGTAGGTTATATATTTAATTATGTTCCACTTTGTAAGTTTGTTTAATTTTTTTTTAGGGATTATATTTTGTCAAACATGAAATAAAATTTAGAAAATTCTTTTAAATAAATCTTAGAAAGTAATATAGATAAAATCTGTATATCAATTATACACAATAAAGCCTAGAATTATCAATTGAATTTAAAGGTTTTGATATTTGTTGTGTTTTATAGTTTTATGTTTTTAAGGTTTTTAAATGAATAAGTTACTAAAAGAAGAAAGATATGAATAATTTAATAAATAGATATTATGTATCAGTAATTAAATTGAATTATGTCTAGATATAATTGATTAGATGTATAATTAAATTTAAATGGAGTTTTAATTTAAGCAATTAATATGACATACAATTGTTTGGACCAAAAGGTTCTTGTTTGCCATAACTTGATTAGGAATTGACAAGAATAGTCTATAGAAAGCTCTTTTAAAATTTCTATAATATTGATGTCAAACTATTATTAACGCTTGATTAATATAAAACCTTAATGCCTAATGTTAATTAAGGATATAAAAAACAAAAATACCAAATAAAATAAGTACACAACTAGAAAACTATAAATCTAAATTAACTTTAATAGCTAATAAAATAAAATAACAATAAGTCTTCATGAAATGTTGAATTAAATGAAATTACCAGTCTTCATGCAAGGCTTCATAATCACTTCCATATGATCCATACGATAGAAAAGTTGGCATCACATCTATATAGAGGTGGTATTTATGCCATATGCAAAAAACTTTTAATAATTTGCAAAATAAAATAAGTCTTCTAGGCTCTAGAAATTGTTCCCATTAAAAAGTAAGTTTTATGCTTTTATTAATATTTCTTTGAGATTTTTTAAATGTTTTTTCGGATACAAATTAAATATATAATGAAGATTATAGGCATGATCTAACGAGTTAGTCACAAGATGAATTTTCATTTGAATGGGATTAATAAGGATTGGATTTTCTAAGATTTCAACAAAGATACTTTTAGATTTGGATTTTAAGTTTAATATTTTTTAATCCCATCGATTATTTATGGATAAGGATTTTAAATCAAATGGGAGCCTTAAGATAAGGTCTTAATAAATATGTTTAAAAATTTGGTGAAAAATGCTAAGAGAAAAGGATCTTAGTTTTAGATGAAGTTCAAAATCAAAGGGTAAGCTTACTCTAAGATTTGTTCCTTGTTTTATGGAATTTTGTTTTGAGTTCAAAAATATAAGTTATCAATTATAACTCTTGCTTATTATTTGAAGATATTATTACATGGATAATTATTCCAAATTTTATAAGATTTAAAATATTTAAATTTCAAATTAAACAATGAATTTAAGCTTTCCTTAAAAACACAATTTATTCTAAACTTTTCATAAGCCATTAGTTGATGAAATATTAAGGGTAAAATAAAAACAACATTTATCTTTAAAGACGATAAATATTATAAGCACTCAAATAGAGGAAATCTATTTAGAGATAACAATCTTCTTCATCAAGCATATAAACTAGTCTTGATTCATTTTTATTGATTTTTCTTTTTTTTTTTATGTCACTATACATTATGCAACTAGAGAAGAGAGAATTAAAATTTGTTTCATCTTTAAGGAAGAATAGTGTTCATGTCAACTAGGTTATAAGGCCTTATCTATTCTTATTATTATAATTTATTTTGAACAAATTATTGAAAGGATTATATACGTTGTATTCTTTATCTTTCTTCGAGCTAAGTTTGATGGAAATTAAGATTTTAAATCATTATAATTTTGTGAAAGTTTATTTTGCTAAGTGATAAACCAGTAAGCAATTGAAGCTAGTTTGAAAAACTTTGTACTCTTAATTATTTGATTTGGTATAGTGAAACAATAAGTGTTGAATGACCAAATCTCTCATAATAAAGCTAGAAGAATAGAATGACACATAAGGTAAAACTACTATAATATTGTTATTTGATTATTTGATCCATTATCTTTTACTTATTTCACTTTATATTGTATTCTTAATTTATTTTTACTATATGATTTAATAAGTAACCATTAAGGAGTTTTTCAAAAATGTTGTTAAGTCTTAATAAACAATTAATTCAATCCCTTTCTTGATTACTTAATGGAATCAACACATCAAACACCTTGTTTTCAACCCCCTTCGTATAAGCAATCTCATAACCATACTCTACAGATTTTAGAAAATATTGTTGTCATTATGGGGTTTATATAATTAAACAATAATTTCATTTAAACTCTTTTGATCAATGTGAATTAGAAAATGTCTATCGAAGAGATAATATCACTATTTTTTAACTGTATCTACTATTGTTACCATTTTCTTAAAACACATACTTCTTTTTTCAAACAAAAACTATTTTTCTTGAAAAAGGAAATAATTCATAAATCTCCTAGTGTAAAACAACATTTGCGCCAACACAAAAAATATTGATGTCCTTATAAAAATTCTTAGTAAATTCTAGTAGTACTAGCATTAATGAATGCATTCGAGCATTATTCACTTTTAAGAAAGAAGCTTTTACTTTTATTGACAATTAAAAAGCATCTTTCTTTAAGAGATTTGTTGACAATGTAGGCAAAATTCTTGTCTAAATCTTATAATAGCCTATTAAGCCCAAATATCCTCTTAACTACTTCATATGTAAGATCTTGAATATTCTCAAATTATCTCAACTTTATCTAAGTAGCTTACTCTATTTGATGAAACTACACCAACCATATGCTTGGTTCCACATTATGTAAATGGGCACTAACTCATCTTTACAAAGAAGTGATTATCCTTTAGATACTTAATAGCATCTCTAAGTAATGCATATGCTCTTATACTTTCTTGCTATATATAAGAATTTCATCAAAAACCACAATGATGAACTTCTGCAAGTAAAGTCTAAACATTTGATTTAAGATATCTTGAAATAGTGGAAGGTGCATTAGATAATCCAAAAGGCATTTCTAAAAATTCATAGTAGCCTTCATGAGTTTAAAAATTAATTTCATACATGTTATGAAGCTTAATTCTAGTTTAATTTTACCTTACCCTTAAATCTAACTAAGGGAAAATTATGGCTTGAAACAACTCATCTACAATTATAATGGGAAATTTGTTTAGAATATTAGCTTGATTTAGGTTATATGTTCTACGAAATCTCTATAAACTATCTTGCTATTTCACTAGAAAAATTTAAAAAGAAAAATAACTAATTCTAGGCCTTATTTTACCTAAATTATTTTTTGCACATAATTATTAATCTCATATTTCTAAAAGTGTAGGTATCTATAAGGTTAAACATTAATAGATATGACCCATTTTTAAGATGAATATGATGTTAAATATCACTTAAGGCAATAATGATGATGGGAGTCACAAACATATCTTGAGAACTGCTAACTACAAAATATTGCATTTGTTGCATTATTGTTAGTAATATCAATAGTTGAATATGAATTCTAAGTCACTAAACTAAAGAAATAGACCATATTGTTTGATTTTATCAACTTTTGAAGTTAATGATGTGTAATTGACCTATGTTTGTAAGTATAATCTCCCATAAGGTGAACTTCTATTTCATTCATCTGAAATGCTTTAATTAATAGATGGTAGCCAATTGTAATTAGGCCTAAAGTCTTAAACCACTATACTTTAAGAATAATATCAATACATTGGATGGATAATAAATAAAAGTCAATGAAATGTTTGGTTTTGTAACATAAGTTAGCACATCTCTTCTAACTCCATCATATATTAAGTTCTCTCAATTTTTAATTATGACATAGAAAGTAAAAGTAGTAAAAAGCATAGTTTAACTTAATGGTTTCGCTATATTTTTTTTTAATGAAATTACATGTACTCCTTAAGCCAACTAGAACAAAAATAAGTCTATCTGCATTTAACCACTAGTCTCAAACTTTTCTAAGCTGAAATACTAAAGCATGATAATTTATTTTGTTTAAGATAAAGTCAATATAAATACCTGAACTTTCATATTTTTTGGTTTTAATATTTAAACTTTAAACTCATTTATTTTAGTAGCATAATTTTTTAAATGAGATAAATTCATATCTTTGTTATAATGGCCGTTATTATAAAATAATAGAATAATAATATGAGTATATCAACTTTCATTTTATTTTCATTTTAGTGCTAAAACTTTATCTTTTATTTCATTTTGGTACTTTAACTTTTTAAAATGCAATAAATGAATTTTTTTTTTATAATGATCATTATGACAGCATTACTAATTTATCTCATTTAAAAAGTTAGAGTATTGAAAGGAGCAACTTTAAAGTTTAAGTATTAAAATGAAAAAATATAAAAATTCAGGTAATTTAAGTAGCTTTATCCTGATTTTCATTCAATCATTCTTAAGAACTACGCTACCTTATAAACATGATCTATGATACTTTCATCACAATTAAAATAATGTAAGGTTATTATATTTGCATTCTACCTAGAATTGGGACATACGGAATTAGTAGAATAATATATTACTTATAAAATTGTATATATTAACTCATAAATCTACCAAGATCCTATATTTAAAATGATTTTACATCTATCAGAACTTGAAAAAGCATGATAAAATTGTAAACTCGTGAAATTTTGCGAGTTAATTTGTGATTTCAATAACTAAGTAACAAGGGCCCTTCTCCCTCTTAGCAATAATTGGCAACCCAACAAGTATTTAGTTGATATTGTTTTATGAGATGAATTTGAAGAACACTAAATAGATGAGTATGACATAATGGCAAAATAGTAGAAAGCGTGTTTTATTTAAACCAACAAAATGAATTGGATTAGGATAGAGTCTAAGATATATTACTAAATTTAGAAGAAATTGAATAAGAATAAGTATAGAAAAAAATAAAAGAAGAAAGTTACCCATATTTTAAATATATTAAGCTTTAGCCTTTTACAATTTAGCCAAATGGTTGGCTTATGCTAGAATGGTAGGTTGAAAAGCTCAAATTTCCTATTGAATTATTAGCTTTGTTCTCACTATAAAATATCTAAATAAAAAACCTATTATAAGACTATGATGTGGTCAATTAGAAATATTTTTAAGTTCATGTTGATATTGTGTGACGGATCTTATTTGCATCCATTTGATTACTTTCTCTTGATAAACTCCATCTTATGATGGTCTAAACGAATTTCTAGTGCTTTTAAGAAATGTTGCCATAAATGTGGCAAATTGATCTTAAACGTTTATTAAAATGAACTTAATCTTCTTGACTCCATAGCGAAAGAAGACATTTAAATCCATCCATACTTAACTGCATTGTGAAAATCAAATAATTGGATTATTTTGAATATCTAACCTATGGGATCAAGGCTAGAAAATTTGGGTAATTTGAGTTTTGTGTTTTTAATGTATGGTAGTGTGTACATAGTATCAAAGTAAGCTACTAATTTAGAAGAAGACTCCATGTGTTAATATTAGGAGTTAGAAGTGTGATCAAATGCTAAAAAGAAGATGACCAAAAAGGATAAATAAGCATTTATGTGAGAAAACAATCCATAATTGTTTCTAGACTATATTGATTAATAATGAATAGAATCAACATAAGTGAAAAGAAGCCATATCATTAAGAAATAAGTTAGGAATTCAATAACTATACATAAGAAAACTTAAATAAATACTTAAGTATATTAAGAAGGGTTATGACTAGATTACCTGTTCTTAACAAATCCCACTTTGAATTTATCAAATCAAAACTCTCTAAATTATCCCAAATTGCATATAATTATTGATCTCATTATTAATCTAAATAATTAACTTTTACCAACTCTAAGCTTTGCTCATTAACATATTGTGTAAGTTTTGCCTGTATACACAAGCTAATTTAATTACATAGGACATTTTGAAAGGTTATCAACTCAATTGTAGGCATCTTGTTTTCAAGACCAATATTTTCTCATATCTAAGTTTAACCAATGTGGTTTACACATAAATCCTATGTAAAACCATTGAACAAACATGGAAAAAATTAAGCAAATTGGATACATTAACAATTCTACCAAATAAACTTCAGAAATGGAACGGGGAGGTGTTTGGTATCATACATCAACAAAATCACAAATAATAGAGTAGATTAGATGGGATAGCTCACAAATTAGCTTTATATCCTTCTAGTTTTTTAATAGATTTGAAAAAAAACACTTAAGGAGGAACTAAATTTGGTTTTAGACAAGGAAGAATGGTTGTAGAAAGCAAAAGCTAGAATAAAATGGATCTAAGATGGAGAACATAATACCTCTTATCATTATGTGAAAGTTCAAGCTCGTAGAGTAAAAAATAGGATACTTGGGTTATAGGATGATGAGGGGAATTGGTGATATGGTGAAAAAGAGATATGTCATCATATAATGGAATTTTTTGAAATTTGTTTCAAACATACAAACTTTATGCAAGAAATTAGAATATGATTGAAGATAAATTCATATATAGTTTCTTATAGGAAATTGAATTAGCTTTGGGGAAGCCTTTAGAAGATTAAGAGATAGTAAGGACTTTGAATTCCATAGGATCTTGGAAATCACCAAGGATTGATAGATTTTATGCTCAATTTTCAAAAAAGTGTTAACATTTTTTAGAGGATTCAATAACATAAGAGTGTGTCTATAATGCTTTTCCAAGCTAGAAATATTCCTTCTATTCTAAACATACTCAAATATGCCTAATTCCTAAATAGATGGGGGCAGGTAAGATTAAAATATTTAAACCTATAAGTTTATGTACAACCATGTAGATCATCACAAAAATTTTGGTTATGAGATTGAGGCCTTTTTTAGATAAACTAATAAACCTAATGCAAGCAAGTTTAATTCTAGATAAAAAAGCAAGTGACAACATCATCCTTGTAAATGAGATGTTGCACAATTTCAAAAGAATAAATAAAAATAAACGATGGATGATGATAAAAATTAATCTGGAAAAAGCATATTATTTTGTAGAATGGGTTAGGACGTATTGGGTTAGGACATATGTTGTGAACTACAACCAAGAACAAAGAAAACCAATCGCTGAGGTCTAAGCTTGTAGAAAACTTGAAAGAGGATTAATAGGAGAAGTGTGAAAGGATAAAATGAAGAATAAAACAATAAGAAAAACCCACAAACAACTCTAGAGGATATGACACACCAATAGAACTTTTGAAGACTCACAGCACAATTTGATATGACGTACAAATTGGTCCGGTAAGGTTACTCGCTACCTAACCTTACTTAAGGGAAAAGATAAGAGTGTTGTTGAGAGTAAACAAACAGTGTTTACATAAGAAAATAAAGTATTCAAGAGTGTATTAAGAATGATCTGTCGATCCTTTATAGCTATAAGTATAAGAGTATTCATACCTATAAGTTAAGGCAACTTACTTAAAAAGGAAAAGACCAAAAGGGCATTCCCTAAGGAAGTAAAGATCAAGATACAAAAGGATAAAAATACGTATACAAGAAAAACAATCATTAGTGTAATGGATTCTATACATGATACTGCACATATGGTGATGCTACATTGGCGAGGTTGTTAAAAGATGCGGGAAAAAAGTACGGACAGCTAAGTTGTCCGAACAAGGATGCTTTGTTAGTTCGGAGTCTCTCTTTCTCAGCTTCTTAGCAAGGAAGATACCAAGTAATTGGTCAGCCTAGGCGCGAGACAGTAATCTTCTATTTAGCACACTATAGAAAGATGGATGGTCATATGGCTCGGCATAAAGGGTAACTCGATAAGAAGGTACTCGGCCTCAGTAAGGGTCAGCTAGAACAGAAAGATTTGTTGGGCCAATCCCTCTAGTTCTTGGGTTCGGTTGCGAGTAAGAGGTCTGGCAGCGTAATTCCTATCATTCCCTCTAGGTTGTTTTGGATTTGAGATCAAATCCGAATGGTCATCGCTCAGTTCTCCATCAATGTGATATGGATGAGGTCGATAATGTTAAAGGCGTCAAAAACCCCACAGCCCCCGGGAAATTCTAATTTGTAGGCATTATCATTGATCTTTTAAAGAATTCTTAAAAGCCCTTCTGCTCTTGCAAACAATTTGTTCCTCCTCTTATTCGAGAATCATTTCTTGCTGAAGTGCAGCCACATTAAGTCTTTCGGTTGAAATTGTTTGGCCGTCCTACCCTTAGTCTTTTCTCACATTCTTCTAGCAACTTAGTTGATGTGCCGAATGACCTTATCATAAATGTGCTAAAGGGATTATGCTCTAGACAATGTGTCAGGGTCCTCTTGCATGGATACTAGTATATAGGCGTGGTTGAGGGGTAACTCAGGATTGAACCCATAAACTACCTCAAAGGGAGTTAGCTTAGTGGTATTATGTATTGTTTAGTTATAGGCGAACTCAACCACTGGTAGGTAGACATCCTAATTAGTCAAGTTCTTACTTATTGTAGCTCGAAGCAGTGACCCCAAAGTACAATTAGCCATCTCTGTTTTGCCATTAGTTTAAGGGTGACATGAGGTCCTAAAGAGTAATTTGGTCTCTAACCGACACTATAACGTTCTCCAAAAATGGCTTCAGAACTTTAGGTCTCTATTGGAGACTAAATTTCTCGACATATCGTGTATCCGCACAATCTCTTGCAAGAAAAGAGAAGTAATAGTAGAAGCATCGTTTGTTTTGGTGCAAGGCACGAAGTGTACCATCTTACAGAACCTATTCACAATGACCATTATAGAATCTTTGCCTTGGGTAGTTTGCAGTAGTCCGAGGACAAAGTCCATGCATAATTTAGTCTATGGCTTCGTTGGAATAGGTAGGGCTATTATATTCCCTTGCTCAGCTCGGCATTTGGCCTTCTTGCATATAGCACAACTTTCAACAACTTAGTACATATCTCTCTTCATTCTTGGCCAAAAGAATCGGCCATTCAACAATTTACAGGTTTTTCTTTCCCTAAAATGTTTAGAGAGTCCTCCACTATGAGCTTCTCTGGTTAGTAACTTCTTGAATGAATAATTTGGTACATATAATTTTCTACCTTGAAACAAATGGCCATCATTTACATGATACTCATCCATTGTCCTCCCATCTATGCATCATGAAATTATGAGTCTGAAGTGTGGATCATCGAAGTACTGTTCTCTGATACTTACAAACCCAAATAGTCAGGTCTATAGCTCTAATAAAAGTGCATGTCTACTCGAAAGAACATTTGCAACTACAATGCTCTTTTTTTTGCTTGTACTTTATCATAAAATTGAATCCTTTAAGGAATTTATCCTATCTCGTCTACCGCTTCGACAACTTAGTCTGACTTTAGAGGTACCTTAGTGATTCATGGTCAGTATATATGAAAAATTCTCTCAGCAGTAAATAATGCTACTATACTTATAGTGCTCGGATTAATGCCAACAGTTCTTTGTCATATATGAAGTAATTCAATTGGAGTCCTCAAAACTTCTCACTATGGAAGGCAATTGGTCAGGCTTCCTGTATTAGGATAACGCCTATTTTAATGCCTGACGCGTTGCATTCCAGCTAAAAAATTTTGTCGAAGTCAGGTAGTACTAACACCGAGGCGGAGGTTAATCCTTCTTTTATCTCAGCAAAACTCCTCTCATTCTTTTCTCCCCATCAAAAGTCAGTGTTTTTCTTTGTTAACTTGGTAAGTGGTATGGCGAGGGTGCTAAAATTCGTGATGAACCTCCTATAAAATGAAGCCAGTCTATATAAACTTCTCACATTGGCATAAGTCATAGGAGTTGGCTACTCGACAATTGCTCGAATCTTTTCATCATCGACTCATAAGCCTCTTCCACTAGTTACATAGCTCAAAAATACCACTTCCTCCTAGCAAAAGCAACATTTCTTTAGATTGCCGAATAGTCTCTCCGCACGAAGGATATTTAGGACTGTTTTAATATGTTCACAGTGACTTGGTATATCAGCATTGTAGATAAGGATATGATCAAAGTACACCATGATACACTTCCCTATGAGACATCTCAATACATGGTTCATTAGTCTCATGAAAGTGCTCAGAGCATTCGATAAGTCGAAGGGCACAACCAACCATTCGTAACGTCCATGTCGAGTCTTAAATGCCGTCTTCCACTTGTCTCCTAACTTTATGCAAATTTGATGGTAGCTAAATTTAAGATCAATCTTACTGAAAATCTTGGCTCTATTGAGTTCATTCAACATGTCTTCTAGTCTTAGGATCAGATACCTATATTTGATTGTGATCTTGTTCATAACTAAGTTATCTACACACATTCGCTAGGTTCTATCCTTCTTCGACACTAGAGTACAGGTACATCACAAAGGCTAAGACTCTCTCTCACATAACCTCTCTCTAACAACTCATTGACATGACGTTAGAGCTTAAAAGCTTGCTCGAGATTCATTTGATAAGCTAGCTTATTCGGTAATATAGCGCCAAGTACTAAGTCAATGAAATGCTCTATGCCTCGAGTTTAGGGAAAACCTTTAGGTAATTATTTTAGGAACGGGTCGGCATATTCATCTATCAACTCTTTGATCTCATAGGGTAACTCACTCTGCTCCTTTATTTCCAATAGTCGCCTGACTAACAAAAGGGTTGGTTCATTAGCATTGACGGCATCTCGGAGCTCTGCTCTATTCATCACTAGAGCCTTCTTCGATCTACAAGCAATTTTTGTTTGCAACTTATTGACTTTTCTCGACAGCATCAGATTTAATGTAATCTTTCGATCATCCTTTTAAAACATATACATATTCCTAGAGCTGTCATATATAACTTTCCTATCAAACAACGATGGCCTACCCAACAACATGCGGGAAGCGTACATAAGCAGTATGTCACAGAGAATCTGGTTAGAATAATTCTCTATAGTGATCGGCAATAGTATTTACCAAATAACATGTAATGCTCCGTTCTCACTCAACTAGTGTAACTTGTATGGCCTTGGATGTGTAATAGTCAGCAACTTCAGTTTTGAAATAAGATCTACTGATGTTACATTAGCATAGCTTCTACTATCCATAATGGGAGCTCACACCTAATCATTCACCTTATAGGTGGTATGGAACTAATTCTCTCTCTGTTCCCCATCTCGTAAGGGTTCCATGCTTATAGTGCATTAGACAACCATGAGTAATTTATCCAAGTCTTTGGCAAACACATCCTCCTCAATCAGTTATTTCTCAGCATTTTCTTTCTTGGTAGGAACCTCCTCCTCCTCAGGTTCCTTATTAGTACTTTCTACTTCTAGCTTCGGGACGTCTTCTTTGATGACCATTTCCCTATGGTTCAGGCTCTGAGCAACCATATGTCAAAACCCTTGACACTTGAAGCACTTGATATGGCTGGTCTTCTTGCCAAACCCTTACCCCTTCTCATAAGTTTGAGTTGGTACATCACCATCAAGTCGGCCTTTCCACTCAACTCTTACATCAACCTTTCTGCTTAGCTCTATACTCGATTGAGCTCGGTGACTTACCTGTCTAAGTCAACTTATCGGCATCCTCACTGGTACTTGGCTCCTTCTTTGCTTCTCCACTTGTTGGGCAATCCTAATAGCTTTATCTATTGTATCAAATCATTAGAGCTCCACAAAGTTTCGAATGTTTTCTTTTAATCCAGTAACAAACCTTGAGACTATTCGAGCTGATAGTTTCTCCACTTCATAACGGATCATGAGCATTTGAAACTCTTGAACATACTCACCAATAGTTCAACCTCTTTATCTCAACTTCTGAAGCTAAGTGAAGGTGTCTTAGAGATAAGTTTCTAGCATTAATTTGTTTTTAAGTACACTCTTCATCTCGGGCCAAGTGTTAATCTCTTGGTATCCCTCTCATCTTCTCATTGCCTGAAAATTCTTTCATCACATGGTGGCATATCTAGAGAACTCAACCGCAACAACTCGCCTTCTCATAATCCTCATATTGATAGTAATCAAACATACACTATATGTTCTCTTCCCAATCCAGATACTCATTAACATTCATAGATCCATTAAAAATCAAAATCCGAAGCTTTACATGGTTGAATGCTCTAAGGATTCATACACGTTCTTCTTCAAAATACTCTTCTTCTTCTTCATTAAACTCCCTCAAGTCTATTCTTCGCCTTACTTGTCCACCAACTCTTCCACCTCGAACGGGTTGAATTAGGTTTCGACCTTTAACAAGTTAAGCAACTTATAGAGTGTTTTGCGTAGCCTCAATGAGTCAGTAAGACAGCCATTGAACAACTCAAGTCAGATTTACTAAGAGATTAGCTACCTCATCAAGCCTCTTGTTAGTGCTTATATGAGTTCCTTGAGACTATCGTCCATACTGGATAATTCCATTATCATCACTAGTATTAACATTCATACTTAGGTCTGTTATTTTTCCTCACAAATTTAAAACTTAAACAAACACTTCAGGAGATTAATAGTTAACAACACAACAATCAATTGAACATAATAACTTACTCTGTTTCATACACGCAAAACAAAGTATAACGAG
This sequence comes from Lumnitzera racemosa, assembly GCA_024138005.1. NCBI lineage: Eukaryota > Viridiplantae > Streptophyta > Magnoliopsida > Myrtales > Combretaceae > Lumnitzera > Lumnitzera racemosa. Next base: position 69,061,654 of record JAMXBC010000004.1, on the reverse strand, counting down.
ACTTCAAGAAGAACAAATTATAGTAAAAACCAAAAGGGCATTTCCTAAGGAAGTAAAGATTAGGATACAAAAAGGTAAAAGTAGATATACAAGAAAAATAATCATTGGTGCAATGAATTATATGTATGATACTATACACGTGGTGATGCTATATTAGCGAGGTTATTAGAAGATGCAAACAAAAAGTAAGGATAGCTGGCTTGTCCGAGTAGGGATGACTTTGTCAGTCCAGAATCTCTCTTTCTTGGCTTCTTGCCAAGGAAGATACCGAGTAATTGGTCGGCTCGGGCGTAAGAGTGTAATCTTCTATTCGGTACACTACAAAAAGATGGGCGGTCATACAACTTGGCATAAAGGGTGACTCAGCAAGGGAGTACTTGGCCTTGGTAGGGGTTAACTAGATTAGAAGGATTCATTGAGCCAGTCTTTCTAGTCCTTAGGCTTAGCTATGGGTAAAGGGTCCAATACCTAAATTCCCATCAACTACCATAGCAAAAATTCTAGTAAATGGAACACTATCCTCCTCATTCACACTAAGTAAGGAAATATGTCAAGGAGACACCTTATATTTTCATTTTAGTGATGGAAATACTAAGTAAAATGAGAAAGGATAAAGTAAATGAAGGTAGATAGAAACGTTTTAAGCTAAGAGGATCTCCCGTAAGGATTTCACATGCTTTATTTGCAGATGATATAATATTGGTAGCAATGGTAACTATTGAAAACATTTCAACAATTATGCAAACTTTGCACAAATTTATTAAATCATCGAGGTTAAGAATTATCCATATTTTTCTCTAGATCAACTGCTACTATAATGAAAGAGGAAATCATTAGCTATACTAGATTTATAAGAGTTGAATCTTTTGACCAATATTCAAGTTTCCCTTTAAATAATGGGAGGAAACCTACTAGTGAGCAGCTATATTTCATTATTGACAAAATACAATAGAATTTAGATAGGTGGAAAGCAAGCACGATTAGGACATTAGCTTAGCTAAGTTAGTACTTGAAACTTTACCAAATTATTATATGTAAGCTATAAAACTATCGGTTAAAGTATTAAATAAGCCCATGCAAATTGTTATGAATTTTTCATAGAATAGAAATAGGGAGGAAAAGCACATCCATTGGATTCTAGGAAGGATAATTAAACCAAAAAGAAGTAAAATATTAGGTTTAGTGGATTTTAGGTTTTGAAACAAAGCTTAGACTATTAAACGCTTATTAGTATTTAATCATAGAAAAGTTCTATGGGTAGAATTGATGAAAGCCAAATATAGAAGCTTAAAATAGATTAAAGAAGGAGAGAAAAATTTAGTTGGATCGTACCAAGTGAAGGAATTGATAAGTAGTCTAAATTGGATTAAAAGCTAATGATTCTTTGTTCTTGGAAATAGCAAGGAGGCACATTTCTAGATAGATAAATGGAGAGGAACTAAAACACTCAGAGAACTAGTAGCTAGTCTTATTTATGTAGGGACAAAAAACTTAAAAGTAGCAAATTGTTCTACAGATAAGTGTAGCTAGGATGAGTAAAAAATTGGTTTTCTAAGTTCAAACATAATCTTTAAACACTTAGGACCAATATTCCTAAGTGAAAAAGAAGATAGTAAGAGTCTAATTAAGGAAGCAAGAGTTAAACCAACTCTTAATCAAACATATTAGCAACTTATAGTGAGAGATTAATAAGAGTCAAACAACTACAAATGGATTTGGGCTTCAAACTAATCTGTAAAAATCAAATTATTTCCTTAAAGAGTTATTTAAAACAACCTTCCTACAGGTGAAAACTTGAAATAGAGAAGGATCCATGAAGATATTAAATGTCCCTATTGCAAGAATGTAAATGAAGATTTAATTCATATTTCTAGAAATTGTGAAGCAACATAGAATGTATACAAAATTTAGGAAACAAAGGTTGTTGTAGATATATTAAACCATGATGAATCATGTAAATGGATAAAGATAAATAGCACTATAAATAGGAAGAACATGATAGAGAAATACCCCTTGAAACCGTTATGTTTTGTTACATGCTTTAGTATCTATAGATGGAAAGAAATTGGAAGGCCTTTGATCAAAATATCAACTTTAAAAGGGAACAAAATGTAATTTGAAGGCTTTCTTCTAAGTCCTAGGTCCAACATAGATGAATGGCCTAAATAATAAGATGTGAAACACTTAACTTAAGATGATAACCACCAGAAGAAGGGTAGTTTAAATTAAATACAGATGCCTTTATTGATTTAGTTTGAGAACAAGTTTCAATAGCATGAATGATATGAAACTATAAAGAAAAATGGGTATATGGATTCAAAAGAAAGATTGCAAACGTCTATGTGATAGCAGTAGATTATTAGGCTATATAATATGGAATTTAACTATGCTTACAAAGAGGCTATCTATATGTTGAGATGTGTACAGATTCTCAATTAGCTAGACATTTTATTATACATCCTGTAAATATCAAATTGAAGTATTACAATGTTTTGGTGGCATGTAGGGAAATTCTCTCCAAGCTCATAGCTTGGTGTGTTGAAGCAAGACTAAGGGAATGCAACAAAATGGTAAATTAGATGGCTACTTTCATGTAGAATATTAGGGATAGTGTTATCTTTCTTGAAAATCCTCTAGCTGATGCATTTTGATGGAGTGCAACACAGGTTATGGTATTAAAAAAGTTAGCAAGACTTTTGTACGCGTGAACTTTATGTTAAAGCCAAATTGGTTGATTGTATCGATAGCAATAGTTACGCTTAGCTTTATACATATCTTTTTTTTTTTCTTTTTTTGAAAAGATCTTAGTTATTTACCAAAAAAAAAAATTCTCATATCAACAAAGAAAAAGATTATTGGGGCATTATAGAAACATAGTATTGTATCAAAAGAAGGAGGGATACTTTCATAATGAAAGTAGTATTCATAGACATTTTATATGATGGTCATAACTTTAGACCACATAATCTAATATGTTAGTTCAATTAAATTTGTGATTTATGTGGCATGAAAAATTCTTTTCCTTTCATTTTTTCTATTAATGTGTAATCATATTAACAAAATAAAAATAAAAATAAAGTTGTCTAAACTTCTAACAATTGTTAATGGGTGATGATAGCTACAAGTTAAATTAGCACCTAGTAGTTGCTTCTAACTATAAATAGAGGTAGGAAAAAATTCTTGTCTATAATGAAGCATTTTGGCATGGAATTTGAATTTGTGAAAAGAAAACTCTATTTTTAAATGCATTATACACTGGTAAGGATCTAATAGAATCTAACCTATGTTTGATAGATTGTTTATATAGGTTAAATTGGATTATATTCTATGTAATGTTAGTATGACTTTTGTTAGACTGATGTGTTTGGTAAAATGTAAGGTGATATTATAAAACCCAATATAAGGAAAAAATAAAGGTATAAAATAAGAGAAAATAATAATATAAAGTATAAAATAAAGTGTTTTATGAAAAGGACCTAAACGGTATTATAGAAGTTAAGTAAGGGCAGTTAGGGCATGAGATTTGTCTACGAACCTTAGGTATTTAAGCCCCTTTGCTCTTCTTGAAACACTTTTTTCACTCTTTTCCAATATGTACAGCAGCTAGTCCCTACTGTTTTGGCACAAATCTTGGTAGCAGGAAGCAAAAATGACAAGTTTAAGCAAGATTAAGTCGGGAGAATCAAAGGTAAGGCTAGATAATGTTTTTTTTATCGTATTGTTTTGGCATTTTCCATAAAAGAACTCTCATTTCTCATATAGGATAGCCCCAAAACGAATTTTGGAGGCCTTCTTGGGTGTCCAGCAGTGGATCTCATGCAGTGAAAGCGAATCAAAGGGCGTAAAACTATAAGGTAAGATTACATGTTGTGTTTTCTTTGAGTTTTATTAAGTTTTTCTTAAGGAAGTTCATTTTTCCTCGTAGGGCTGCGGGTAAAATGACTTTAAGTTATTCCTGCATGCGTCCTACAATGTATTTACAATGGTGGACCTGCTAAAACTGTTTTGCAATAGGTATAATCTAACTTTGCCCCTTATTCTTATTATTTCATTGGTTTATGTTTTAAACAATGATAGAGTTAGATTGAGATTTGGGTTACGAGGATGTTTTGGTTTATGTTTTGAGTGGGATGGAGTTGCCTTAATGTCGAGTAGTTGTTTTAGGAATAGTATATGAATTGATGGATAATGGTGGATTTTTGGGAGATGATTGCATTGCTATATTGTACAAAATTATGTAGATTGTAGTAAGTATCTAGACACCATTGCCATAGCATTCAGACACCAGGGCCCTTCCTGCTCTTTCTAAGCATAGTTGATTTAGCATCCTGAAGATAGTTGATCTAATATTTGGATGCCCTAACCTAGGTTTCTTGTAGTGGCGTCCCTTTGAGTTCTTTAGGGTTTTTTGAAATTGTTTTTCTATCCTAAACCCTTTTCCAAACATTTCTAATCAACAATTTTTATTCGAAATAGTTTACAAATCCATATAACTTCTTAGTGATCCTAAATTACTTATGTGATTCCTAAGTAATCTCGAGTTAGTTGACTTGTTGTGTTAGAAAACATCATTAGTTTAGTTTAGAAAATAAGCGAGTGTGTTATTTCTCATATGAGCGGGTTATAAGGCTTTTGATTTAATTTCTGAGCAAAAGCTACGATCAAGTATGGGGTTTGTTTGTTACTTGTGTATATGTAAAACTATACATGTTAAAATGGACACTAATGAATATTTTGTTTAAATAACTATACTACGTATGTTTGATTGAGCCTAAGGGACTAGGAGGACCAAACCATAGGATGGCACCTCAATGATCTTAGTATAATGGTGTCCTAATTAAAGTCTCATTTTGAAGTGATCTAGGTAGATTAAGGTTCCTTAGTTACTTGGTTATTAGAGTATTGTGGAGGATCCAATACCATTAGTTATATGCATTATATATTGTGCACCAAAGTTATGAGTTACTTTAAGTTTTGGGATGCCAAAATAAGATAATAAACTTATAGTTGTTACATATAGATATTTGAGTTAGCTAATGTATATGTTTTTGCATATAATGTATGTTCATGCGCTTATGGTTGCACGTTGTATTAAGCTTTTGCTTATCTCTTAAGGTTTTATTGTTTTTAGATGTAGGCATAGGTCTTAGTAATTATGAAGAGTACTACAATGAGTATGGATATTATAGTGATGAAGTTGATTTTTATGATTATTGCTACAATTTTGGAGATGATTTGATGTAGTTAATTGTGGTTATGAAACCTGTTAAAAGGAATTGTTGGACTTGTTTTTATTTTTATTGTTGTTACTTAGGTCTAGAGAAGTCACTGGAGACTTCTTAAGTCTATATTAGTTGGTATATTGAGTTGTCAAGTTTTGAAGTCAAAAGATGTTGAGAATTGCTATTTGGTATTTTGAGACAAATATTGATGAATTATGTTAAATCTCTTTTACTTTGAGTGAAAGAAAGTGAGAATTTGATCTTTATATTATTATTGGTGAGTTAAGGATGTATTTAAGACATCCTTGAAATATTATATGGAGTTAATACATGTGACAAGAGATTAATGAGGTATGAGGTGATTATAACAGGTGATTTTATATGCCAAATGTATCAGTAGATTATAGGAATACGTGGCAAGCTGTAATTTGTCAAATTCTGAGGCATATAAATTATAGATGTAATTAAAGATAGAAGTGGATTGAATTTTTCCTTACTAATCAAGTTTCAATTATCATATCCAAACATCTTCGATTGGATTTTCGTCATATATAAATTGATCATATCTTATACTATTCGATATCAGCTTTTATTATAGAAACTTACTTGTAATTTCTCAAATTCTAAGACATAAAAAAATAGATCGTAATTTCTTAAATTTTGAGGCATTAAAAATATAGATGTAACTAAAGATAAAAGTGGATCGAATTTTTCCTTGCTAATCAATTTTCAATTATAATGTCCAAACATCTTCGATTTGATTTTTATCATATATAAACTGACCCTATTTTATACCATTCGTGATCAAACTTTTACTATAGACACTTACTTGTAACCAAAAGGTTTAGAATGGCGGTGGAAATTTCGCGGAGTAAGGAGGTGCATAGCATTAACAATCAAATTACGTTTCATCTATCACTTATAAAGATTGAATCGGGCACACGAGACTCCAACCGAGCAAATACAAGAACTTATCGAAAACTATGAGCACGAGTCTTGTAATCTCTAGAAAAGATACTCTGTCATTCTGGTGGTCTCGTCCAGTATCTTTGCACATATGCTGCTCTTAATCCATTACATATATTGTATTACCACGACCGTTCATCCAACCAGAGTACATGAAAGCCCGTTAGCTTTCCACAACCAAAAGAGAGTTATTATTATTATTATTAATCAAAACACTTGTCAGTGCCGTACGTGCGCCTTAAAATTTTATATTTGCAATGGGGTTGTAAGTACACACAATGGTGGCAACCGTACGTATCACATGTTGGGTGTGTCGAACAGTCGCTTTCTTTAAACATCATAACCTGCAGGGAAGCCCATCTATGAAACACAAACACCAAAAACCAACGTTCACATTTGCAGAACCATCGTCAATAGGCGAGTGATCTGAAGGTTAGGAGGAGTACAAGAAATAAGGCCAAATTAACTGAAATCTATGAGCATCTTGATCTACCTTCTCTCTCCTCTGTCTCATGTCGACGTAACTTTGTTAGGAATCTTTACGAGAATATATCAAGGCCTACAATTGCACCATATTATTACATAGCATACAAAATATGGATAATTTATCATATAAAATTGAAACTACATGAGCGGAGATAAGATAGTTCATAGTAACATACATACACACATATATATATATATAATTTTTTAACCATCTATCTCATTCTTAATTTATATTATTTTATATTTAAATCATTAAATAAAATATAAATTTAACTATTTATATTATTTATAAAAGGAATGAATAATATGAAATAAAACAGAATCAATCCCATTAAAATAAAAAATGAAACTATAAAATCTCATATATATATATATATATATATATATCTTCCCCATGTCGTTCCTTTAGTGTCCCATATGATACAACAAACCGAAACTTTAATTTACAGAAGTTATTTCTTATCATTGCAAACATTTTAAGACGCTGAGAAATGAGAAATAATATAAGCGTTAATTATATTTTAGATAACATTTGTATCTGACAACTTTTTCTCATTTGTATGAAAATAATAAATGATTATATTATTATATTATTATAAATTATGTGCAAAGATATGATTTGTAATTTGTCGCAGTTTTTTGTGTCATTTCGGACACTGAAGGGATGACGTGGTGAATAATATAAAAGGTTCTTTCTTTTTGGACATTCATTTTTATCTTACTATTAATTATCTCTTTTTTTTTTTATTCCATCAACCTTGATAAATTGTTTTTGGCAAAAGAAAAAAAAAATGATAAATTGTTTCCCTTCTCTTATGCTTTTGATTTCAAGTTCAAAATGTTCTTCTGCGTCGATTATATGTTTGAGCATCCGTTGGAGTTACTTAAATATGATTAAATATTAACTACAATAGTTTTTCTAACTTTTTCAATGATATTATATTATGATATATATATATATATATGATCGTTTGTTTAGAAGAATAGGAAGAATATAAGCTTATCTACGACGTTTCCTTATAATTAATTATCATGATTTAACCAGATTCAATATAAGTTTAATAAATATTCCAAATTAGGGATGAAACAAAATAAAACAAAGAGTTAAATAAATATATATATACTTTTATTTTTTTACATTATATATTTTATTTTATTTTTAGTTTGTATGCCTATGTCTTCCTCCACTTAGAATATGTTTATTAAATGCTACCGATAAGTACGTGAGAGAAAAAAGGGATCTGGAAACATTTATCTCCCACTCACTTTTTGAACTTTTTCACCTTTTTATTTTATATTTTTGCCCCATACATGTTGTAAATGCTAATTTTTACTGGTAAACACAATTATTTCGTGTAGAAAATATTTTTTAAAAAGTTAAAAGTTAGATGTTTATATTATCTATATTAATCTTGAAATAAAACACATACATACATATATATATATATATTGTTTTAAGCAATACTGGTATGTAACAAGAAAGAAAAACAAAGCAATTCATAGGTTATCATGATTTTAATTCTTCGGTACTATCTACTTGTCGGCTTAATTTCTTTGCTATTAACGACGGTCAAGCTAAAAACTAAATAAATCAAAAGAAAAATCGAGAAATGGCATTCTTTATACCCATCGTAATCGTAATAAAGACTCGGCACAATTTCCAATCTAATAATAAAACGTCCATTTTCACAAACACCAGTTTCACGAATTTCCATATCCAATTTCAATTGTCAGTCACACTTTTGTAACGACTCTTTACCAAAAAAAAAAAAAAAACGCATTTTTGTTTTTCAATTCCGAATGACACTTTCTTTAAACTCTTCCCCAAATCCAGCAGAATTAATATTCTCAATCGAACTCATTAGAGCGGCTAATTGCCTTTTTCTTTTCTCCCTTTTACTATTAAATCTTTTTCCCAACGGCTAACTTGCTTCCTTCACACTTCCCAAGAACATGCCACGTTTAATGTTTGTCTTACGTGTCATTACTGACGTGTTCTTGCTCCTCTCTTCTTCCTTTTCTACCCTGGCCCCAAAGTCTCAAAACTCCACTTTTCATTTCTCGTCTTCAAAATATAAACCTCATCTCAACAAATCATTACTCTCTCTCTCTCTCTCTCTACATTTTCTCGCTAAAGTTTCTCCTTACATTCACTCTCCAATTCTTTCTGTACAGTTATGGCGACTCGAAAACTCATAGTGGAAGTCTGCAATGCCAAAAATCTAATGCCGAAAGACGGCCAAGGCACCGCGAGTGCCTATGCCATTGTCGACTTCGACGGCCAACGACGCCGGACCAAGACTAAGAGTCGAGATCTCAATCCGCAATGGGATGAGAAAATGGAATTCCTCGTGCACGATATCGATTCAATGCCTGGAGAGATATTGGAGATTAATCTTTACAACGATAAGACTACCGGCCGGAGGAGTACGTTTTTAGGTAAAGTGAAGATCACCGGGAGTTCGTTTGCGAAGGCTGGATTGGAGACTTTGGTATATTATCCCTTGGAGAAAAGGAGTGTTTTCTCACAGATTAAAGGCGAGATCGGACTTAAGGTGTTTTATGTGGATGAGGATCCGCCGGCGCCGTCGGCGGAGACATCGGAGGAAAGTAAGAAACCGGATGAAGCTCCGACGGCGGAAGAGAAAAAACCGCCGGAAGAAGAGAGGAAGGCGGAAGAGAGTAAGGCCGGTGAAACAGAGAAAAAAGAAGAAAAGCTGAAGGAGGAGGAGAAAAAGGAAGAGGAAAAGCCAAAACCGGTGGAGGAGAGTAAGAAACCGGAGGAAGCCCCGTCAGTGGAAGTGGCGGCGGCAGCAGCAACAAAAGCTCCAGCAGAGATAGCGAATCCACCAATTGCGCAGGCAGAGAAACCGAAGGAGCAAAGCGAGGGAAAAAGCGCTGTGGAGGATATCGAGCTCCGGTCATTGAGTGGAGGCGGTGGGGATCGGAGCAGGATCTCATACGATTTAGTCGACCGAATGCCGTTTTTATACGTCCGTGTGGTGAAGTCAAAACGTGGGGAAGCCGAATCGAAGTTACCAGCTTTCGCTAAGCTTGTGATCGGCACTCACAGCGTCAAGACTAAATCCCAAAGCGATAACAGAGAATGGGATCAAGTCTTTGCTTTTGATAAAGAAGGGTTGAACTCCACACAGTTGGAAGTCTCAGTATGGACTGAGGAGAAGAAGGAGAATGATCAAACGGTGGAGAATTGTTTGGGTACGGTGTCCTTTGATCTACAAGAAGTGCCTAAAAGAGTGCCTCCAGATAGTTCCCTAGCTCCTCAATGGTATACGCTTGAATCGGAGAAGTCAACAGGCAATGACGTCATGTTAGCTGTTTGGTTCGGTACTCAGGCAGATGAGACTTTTCAAGAGGCTTGGCAGTCGGATTCCGGCGGATTACTGCCGGAGACAAGAGCCAAAGTGTATTTGTCGCCCAAGCTTTGGTATTTGAGGCTAACGGTCATACAAACCCAGGATTTGCAGCTAGGTTCGGTATCCGAGCCTAAGGTTGGGAAAAACTCAGAGTTTTACGTGAAAGGTCAACTTGGCGGACAGGTTTTTAAAACGGGTCGGATCTCCATCGGGCCTTTACCGTCCTGCTCAGCAAACCCGAGTTGGAATGAGGATCTTTTGTTTGTTGCTGCCGAGCCGTTTGAGCCGTTTCTGGTTGTAACAGTCGAGGACGTTACTCACGGGAAGACCGTGGGTCAAGCAAAAATACATGTGGCAAGTGTTGAGAGGCGAACCGACGACCGGGCTGAACCGAAGTCCAGGTGGTTTAATTTAATTGGAGATGGGGAGAAACAACCGTATGCTGGGAGAATACACGTGAGGGTATGTTTGGAGGGTGGGTATCACGTGCTGGATGAGGGAGCTCACGTGACTAGTGATGTACGAGCTTCGGCAAAACAGTTGGCTAAACCGCCTATCGGGTTGCTTGAAGTAGGGATTAGAGGTGCCGCTAATTTGCTACCCGTGAAGACTAAGGATGGCACTAGAGGTACCACGGATGCCTATGTGGTGGCAAAATACGGGCCAAAGTGGGTCCGAACAAGAACCATTCTGGATCGGTTCAATCCACGGTGGAATGAGCAATACACTTGGGACGTACATGATCCATGTACCGTCCTCACCATCGGGGCATTCGACAATGGGAGATATAAGCGTGACGGGGCAGGGAAACCCGGGAGGGACGTTCGCATTGGGAAAATTCGGGTCAGGCTATCCACACTTGACACCAATCGCATATACGTGAATTCTTATTCCTTGACGGTTATTCATCCCGGTGGGGCTATGAGGCTCGGGGACATCGAGATTGCAATAAGATTCTCATGTGCATCATGGCTAAGTCTAATTCAAGCATATGGTAGCCCAATGTTGCCTAGGCAGCATTATGTTCGCCCATTAGGCCCAGCTCAACAGGATATGCTCCGCCACACCGCTATGCGGATCGTGACAGCACGCTTGGCACGGTCTGAGCCGCCGTTGGGGCAAGAAGTCGTCCAATATTTGCTAGACTCAGATACGCATGTTTGGAGTATAAGGAGAAGTAAAGCCAATTGGTTTCGAGTAGTGAGTTGTTTATCACGCGCTGCCACTTTGGCGCGCTGGATGGATGGAATCCGCATGTGGGTTCGCCCACCTACATCCATTTTCGTCCACGCGCTGTTAGTAGCGGTTGTGCTCTGTCCTCACTTAGTCCTCCCGACAGTTTTCTTGTATGCACTCTTGATCTTAATTCTACGGTTCCGATACCGTGCCAGGATATCTAACAACATGGACCCGAGGCTTTCGTACGTTGATCTAGTGAGCTCCGATGAGATCGACGAAGAATTTGATGGATTCCCCACCTCACGATCTTCAGACACGATCCGCATCAGATACGATAGGTTGCGAGCCCTGGCAGGTCGGGCCCAGACTTTACTCGGTGACGTGGCAGCTCAAGGGGAGCGCTTGGAGGCTCTGTTTAGCTGGCGGGACCCACGCGCCACGGGGATTTTTGCGGTGTTCTGCTTATTCGCATCGTTGATGTTCTACGTCGTCCCATTTAGGTTATTTATGTTGGGTTTTGGGTTTTATTACTTTCGGCATCCGAGGTTCCGCGACGACATGCCCTCTGTCCCGGTGAATTTTTTCCGGCGACTACCGTCTCTCTCCGATCAGATTTTGTAGTTAGTAATTCGATTGTGTAATGTCCGCCTGGATCATTTTTTAATTTATTATTAATGGCAATATTGAAATGCCCGACCCGGATATCATATCAAGTTTGAATATGGATCTTCTCTTTTGATATGTTTCTTTTCTTCCGTACAAGATCAAGCATCCATTACTTTAATCGAAAGATTTTACAATTTTGCATTGGGCTGGTGAGAAGGAAAGAACAAATGTTGAAGTTAAAATGGCAAAATATTATCTATCACCGTGTGATTAATCTTTTGTGGTGATGTGAGTGACTGACTAACCACTATGGACGGTGGTAATGGAACCTGTTTTAATGAAAAAGACGAAGTGAAATTTGCACCTCTCCATTAACTTTTTTTTTTTTTTTCTTTGCATCGAATGTCGTGCGAAGTGGCCGTTGCCAGTCCAACGTAATTACTGTGTTTTTTTTTTTTTTTTTCTTTTAAATGCCTTTTCCCTTCACTCTTCAAGTCCAAGTGCAAAGTTTTCTTTTACCTTGTTTTTTTTTTTTGTTTCATTTTTCTCTGATTTTCATTCCCTCTAGTTAATTTCTCATTTCCAAACATAGTGTTAGAGACACTTTTTCTCATAATAGCAATAACCAAATAATTAATATCACAGTGATTTTTTTTCAAACAAAATATCATAGTGATAAAAAGTGTTATGGATAACAAATATTGTGTGTTTATAACATGAACCTAAAAAAGTATCCAAATTTCAATAAGAGAAGCCGATTTGACGTGATCGATTAAAAGCTGATAAAATGAAAAAAAGATTTCCATTTTTATCTGGCAATTTCTGTCACTCCTCTGCGTGTTAGTTTTTCTTGAATCAAATAGTAGCCCATTTTTTTTTTTTTTTCCATCAATCAAACAACATGAGTTTTATTTATGGAAACACATTAAAACATAAGTATATATTAGTATTGATAAGTAAATCAAAGGAAGTGGATATCTAAAGTAGGGATGTAATTGATGCGTCATAATAGAGTAATCGATTTATTCGATTAGTTAAAAACTTTATAAGCTATTACTCGATTGAATTTTAAGATAGATTTTAAGATATGATTAAAAACTCTTAAGAATTATGAAACGGGTTTTGGAATTTAAAAAAAAAAAACAATTGAAAAACTTATTACCTAATAAAAATAATATGTTAATAATATAATATTAACTAAATAATAAGCTAATGAAAAGTAAAATATACTTTGCATTTCTAACCTTAGTTTCTTTTCTAGTCTCTATTTGCTCCTTTTATCTCCACATCTTTACTCTCTTCTCCTTCGTGTTTTAGTGTTACATAAATATATTATAAATAAAGTACGGCACGTTTTGTGACTTCTTTAAAATGTCTTTATTGTGTTACCCATGTTTTAGAAATATAAATAATACAAATTAATTCTCCATGTAATGAATAATAAAGTAAAAAATAGTTCTTTAAAAAAAATAATTAACGAGTCTCGTGAGTTGAAAAATGAGTACTTCATTAAGGTATAAGATACGTTTTGAGTATACGGTTAAAAGCTCTATAGGATTTTTGGATGGATATTATAAACCTTGCTCTTAAACGGGTCTATGATTCAATTAAGAGTACTTCCTGATGTTTCCAAGGATAAATTAAAGAAAAAATTCAAGTTTACATTTAAAAATAAACTTACTTTTCCAATTCAAAAGCCTATTATAGATAAAATCTAAACATGAAAAATTGTGGATTCTAAAATCATCTAAAACCCTAAACCTTAAAACAAGTAAGGACTTTTAACCCTAAGCAACTAATTGATAATTTAATTTGAATAATTTCATTCAATTTTGGAAAATTTTATAATTTTATAAGAATTGAATCATAATTTACAAAACAATTTCTTATAAGATAATTTCCTTATCTTTATGCTTAAGCCTTACATGTGAATAAGTAAATCAACTAATCATTTTAAATGATTAATCAATTGAGAGTTAGAGTAATTTATCAATTGAAAACTTATAAAAAACTAATAATAAAATACTTTCCTTATCACTTATTAACTTACACTACATATGGACAAATTATCACAAGATTTCACATGCTTAACTTTAATGAATAAGATAAGACAATCTCATGCCATAAAGAGACTTCAATAGTCGGTTCTTGTATACTTTCTCTTACATCCATTAATCACTTTATCTTATACTTTACTATTCACCTCTTAATACTTACATCATCTAGAGTTGCAATTGTTAACTTTTGTGCATACTACAAGACAATACAAACAAATTTCTTAAATATACTTCTACGCTCATTTCCAACTAGCTACTCTTTCTCCAATCACTCTTACTTTAAACTTCATTTTCACTACTTTTTCTCTTACTTTGAAAACAACTCAGAAGAGGAGACACAAAACCTCACAAAATCTTACACTTGCCACCACTTTCCAAGCTTTCACACTCACGGGATTTCAACTTCACTTTATGTCTTACATTTGTTAACTTTCAGAGCTCCTTTTAAGATCCTTATAACACTCTTTAAACCTCACTTCAAAAGACCACAACTTAGGTTTTCAAAAAAAGTGCAAGAAGAAAGGAGTAAGATAAAGAGCTTAAGTGAAAATTTAGTGCACAACCACCATATTCTTGCTTTATAGACAAGTAAGTGTATCTTCCATTAATAGTTTAGTATTTATATTAAGAGACCACAATTTCTTGAAGATATGAGTATGATCATTAGTTGATAAAATATATAAGACCACTCTAAAAATCAAACTCATGAAACCTTTACATGAATGTTGAAATAGGAGTATGTAAAGTTGGTGTTTTATAGAGATACTTGTTTAACACTTTGAATGGAAGATTTTAAATTGAGAAAATCTTGAAATGAGAATTTGAGTGAAGGGGAAGCATGCTGGATGTGAGGTTTTTGAAGTCACTTAGATGTTGTTTCCACTTCTATTAATTTAAACATGCTCAAATTTAGACTTAGGTAAAGGAAAAATCCATTACATGAAGTTTTATGAGGAAACCAACTTTGTAAGACATGAACTATGATATAAGAGTTATGATAAGTATAAGATCTTCTACTTTTATGTAAAGTATGAGATAAATAATCATCTAATGGAAAAGAAGTCAAGTTAAGATTTAAATACAAGTAGCTTAAGTTCATGATTTAACACTTAAATTTAAGGAAATATTGAAACAAATTAGAATTCCAAGTTGGAAGCCTACACACCAAACTAACCAAATTTGGAACTTAGCTAAAAAATACTTCAAAATATGATAGAAGTAAGTAAACAAAGTAAAAAGGCCAATCGAGGCAAGTATGATAAGTATATTAAGCTTAAAACTCAAAACTTTCAAAACGAGCCTCAAACACTAAATTAAACCCACCTTAAGTTTCTAACCAGCAACTTAGTATAACAATAAAAATTATTTTAAGACTCTCAAGAATCCTACAAGACACCCCCTTAAGCCTAAGAAAGTGATATCTTTGATTTTAATAAAAAATAAGCCCATTTAACAAATTAAGCCTATTTAAGAGTCGAAGAAATAGTTGTTAGCCTTAGGAGTATAAATCAAAGTTATGAATTTGATCTTAAGGAGTATTTTAAGCCTAGAATGAGATCTTAAGCCCAAACCAAAAAGATTTTCCAAGTTACTAAAAAGCCTATTAACCAAACAAAGCCTAAAAGCATTCTAAATCGTTAAGATCACTACTGTTTTGACCTATAGGTAGATTTTCATGCCTCATCTCGAAAATCTAACCTCACTACGTTAAAATATACTCAAAAACGATGAAGATTGACTATAAGATCATAAAAATCGGATTTAAAACGAGAAAGTTATACGCAATTAAACTTTAAGTAAGAAACTGAGAAAAATACGAAAACTAGTTAAAAGTATAACTTAAGGGGTTTTAGCTTAGTTTTCTAAGTATATTTCAAATCTTTATAGTATTATGATTGCGATGTTTAGGGGACCTAACGTTAGGAGATGACCTACCCCAAATTACTTCGATTGACTTGCATAGTTGAGTAAGTGAATTCCTAATGACTCTTTACTTGATTTTGCTTATAAAATAGATGCATCTAAACTTACATATATAAATTGGATGCTTGTAGGATATGAGAAATGCATGTGTGTGAATTTTTGGTTGAATACTATGACTTATTAATGACGCAATAATGGAAATTGTTGGTGATAACTCATATATGCAATTGTATGGAATGAAATTATTTGATCACCATTAAAAACTAGATTAATTACTTATATGATTGAGAAATTCAATAAATCATGCATTCTTTATAATTGCATTTGGATGACACCGACTGTCACTTTATGTAGAAGATGGGAAGGGACTCATAAGAAGAGGGTCTCCTATAGGATTAGGCACTAGATACGTCATCATTTATATTGAGTCTCTATTTTAAGCTGACAGGCTTACTAAGTGCTAGGAGACGCCAACCATTAGTGAAGAGCCATGTCTTATAGCTTTTGTTTAGGACATGTGTTTGTAGATTGCAGGAGCCATTACACTGCTAGACTTAGGATTTTGAAAACATAATTTGTTGTTCAGGAAAAAATGTATATTCTATATGGTTTTGTTTTGATTTAAGTACAATAGTGTAAATGATATAAAACCCAGGGGTTAGAATTTGGATTTTGGTTTAAGTTGATTAATTATCTCCAACCTTGACTACAAGAGGCATAATTCTAAGTCATATACAGTCCATAAGCTACTACATGCGTTGTTTAGAATATTGATTATTCATGTATTCATATGTTTATACATCTAATAAATTTCTGCCATGCGGTATTAATGAGGGTATTTATTTCACTAAGCTTAAACTTATACCTTGATAGATTTATTTTATTGCAAGGAAACCTCTTCGTTCATTTGGACCGAGGAATACTCGAGGTGAGTCTCATTTGGAGATAGAATGAAGCGATCAGGGAGTGGAGAAGAGATTTTTTTGTAATAGCTTTTCGTAGATAGCCATTTATCTTTACTTTTGGTTATATTATAGATTGAAGTTTCTAATGCAGTTTCCTTTACAAACTGTATTTATTTGTAATATTATTTTGGTGTAGAACTTAATGAGTCTGCACGTTTACTTGATTGATTTACATTTTAGAAGTTAATTTTAGTAAATTATTTTATATTACTTATCTATGAGCCTAGTGGTAGTGTATAGTGGAAGTAATCTTATATGTCATATGAAAGTCTTGTAATCAAACCTTTATGCAGTACATGGCGATCTAGTACGATAATAATACTATTAGGTCGTGATAAATATAAGAATCTTATTAAAGTAGCGAGTCAGGTTGTTGGTTCCAATGACCTATCTCAGACTTGTCATATTTATATCACTAATCTAAAGGTTTAATAAAAACAGCTACATTTTCTTGATAAAAACAAGTGTCGCCAACTTGGAAAAAGAAAAAAAAAAAAACCTCTTGCAAAATCATGGAATGAGACTTTGAGTCCTAATCGGAAAAGATCCCACATTGGGATGGCAAACAAAAATGAAAATAAAATAACACTTGAAAAAAGGAAGTTAGATCAAAGAATAGAAAATAGCACAAATTTTATTTGTCGAAGGAGGAATGGTTGTAAATCTTTTTAGAGCTAAAATAAGACTTTCACTTATTGTACCAATATCATGGGAAAATATGGGTTGTATTAGTTGAGTTGGGGTTTTAATAGTTGCTGCCAGAGTAAGTAAAACTTAGAGTAGTTTCAAAAAAAAAAAAAAAAAACACTTAGAGGAGAGAGTAGGGACAGGGAGGTAGAGAGATAGAGAGAAAAGTGAATTATTTAAGTTATAAGTTAAAGCATTGAAAATATCTCTCATGATTCAATTCACTCTTTAAAGCTGTCTGATTTAGTATCCCCGACAGAACTACACTATTAAAGAGAAAATTTCTCCAAACTCGTACAGGGTAGTGTCCTTTCCACATAATATTTCATTGATTTTATCAAGATTGATATATATCAATTTATCCCCATTAAATCTAAGTTATTCATACACTAATAATTTCTATGATTTTAATTCTTTGTATAGTCTTTTTCTATAAGAATAAAATAGTTCTTGTGTCTATTAAGATTAAGGGTGATTGACATGTAAAATTTCAATTTAAATGCAAATAAAAATTAAACATATTGAAACAAAACCATGAAAAAAATAAATGATATCGAACCATTTTAAAGTGGTTAAATAAAATGTTACAAACCATTCAAACCAAACCAAAATGCATTTTGCTTACTCCAAGAAGGATGCATAGAAATGATTTAGATGTGTCTAATATATCATTGAATTACATATGCATTTCTTATATAGAAACAAACCACTAAAATTGGAAATATCCCCTTGATGAGCCTGAATTTATGGCACAATCACTAGAAAATTTACATTTTATAAACTTGCTTTAGGTCTCGTTTTTGGAAAACGAATATATAAGCTCTTCATCATTTAACTACAATGTAACGTTGTCAGTAAAATCATGAAGGGCTAGTTTTTTTATAACAATGATCCTGCTTTTTTGTTTCATTTTCTTTTAGTCTATTTAATGTTCATTTTGTTTGTATTAGACAAAGTGTTCCGCCGATAGATGTGGAAGGCACATGATCTTGTTATATTTAAATTTTTTTTTTTTTTGGGATTAATGCAGTTTTATTCAACGAAAAGGAAAAAGGAAAGGCTAAAATTTGGGGGATATGAATTGTGCGAGTTACATCTTTTTGTAATGTGTCTATGTGCATGTAATTTGGACAAAAAAAGAAATGCTTCTAATAACCACCTTCATATTAGCATCATCGACATTTGATTTGTTACTCTACATTATTAACCATTTGTTTACGTTCCTTAGAAAAACGTTTTAATTAACATTACAATTATCAATGTCAAATTACATAAAAAAATTCACAAGTTCCTGTCCCTGTTTTCTTCTAAGAATTATACAATTTACATCTAAATTATATTTTTTTTTTTAAAAAAAAAAGATAATAAAAAAGGAGCTGTTAATTATGAAACTCATTCTAGACCAAATCCTCATTTTATTCTTAATATAGGATGCAAGTAACGGTTTAAATTTTGGGGCTTGGCTTTATTTCTTGTGAATCCTCAAGTAATTTTTGAGTTTAGACTCTAATTATACCATTCTTATCCATTTTGTAACACAAACCTGCCATACCCAAAATTCCATAAAGCATGTAATCATGGATTCATCGTATACTAAGGTAAACTTTGGATACTTTAAGAATTTATATGGTTTAGAAAAAACCTTGAAAGAACTGTAACAACATAGGATTGGCAAACATTGAATTTCTTAAACACTGATGTGGGAAGGGGAAAAGTAAGAAAGAAAACATAAGCGAGTTCAAGGAAGGAACTCAAAAGGAAAAACATAACATACTGTTACAACTTCACTTGAAGAGTTCAAGAAGAGTGAAGAACTCAACGCACTTCCATTGTAAATATTCTGACAGCTTCTTCATGTGTAAATATGGATGGTAGTTCCATGTTCCCATGCTGAACGATGATGAATTGATTTATTCAGCTTCATTTTACCTCCCATTAATAGCAATATTCTCGAACATGTTGGTTCCAGAATGCTCAATGGTTTGAACTTCAGCCGGCTCATTGGTGTGTTCAGGAACCGAAACCGGGCGATTATCAGATATGGAAGCAGTTGGGGCTACGACTGCAGGGGAGGCAGCAATGGCAGCTGATGATTCATCTTCAGTTTTTCCTTGTGTGAAAGCCTCTTGCAGCTGCAAAGCATATTCTAAGTTCCACAACACATCTCCCATACTGGGCCTATCGACACCATGTTCAGCTAAGCATTTTTCTGCAGCCTCAGCAAATTTCTTCATTGATTCAGGATTGATAGTGCCGGATAGATGTGGATCGATGATCTTTTCGAGCAGGCCTTTTCTCTTCCATTGCATTGCCCATTCAGCCAAATTGACTTGTTCCCTAGGAAGTGCTGGGTTAAGGGCAGGCCTTGCACACAATGCTTCAAGCAACACAACCCCAAATGAGTACACATCTGATTTGTCTGTCAGTTGTTGCCTCCTAAAGTATTCTGGGTCTAAATATCCGAAACTTCCCTTCACGGCTGTACTAACATGACCCTGACCGATAGGCGCATCCTTGGAGAGACCGAAGTCTGCAACCTTGGCTATGAAGTTATCATCCAGCAAAATATTTGTTGTCTTGACGTCGCGATGAATGATTCCTTGTGCAGTACCGGTATGGAGGTAGTGAAGACCGCGGGCAGCTCCAATGCAGATCTCTAGCCTTTGTTTCCATGACATGGGTGGCAAGTTCTTTCCATACAAATGATCCCTCAGAGGTCCATTCGACATGTACTCATAGACAAGTATCATTTCTGAATTTTCGTCACAGTATCCAATGAGGGACACCAAGTGCCTGTGCCTAAGCTTAGACAGCATTTGAATTTCAGTTTGGAATTCTGTGAGGCCTTGCTCGGATTGTGGATTTCCTCGCTTGATAGCGACTTGGGTCCCATCATCAATCACTGCGAGGTATACATTACCAAATCCTCCAACACCAATAATCGAATTGGCATCGAAGTTTTTGGTTGCTTCCTTAATCTCTGCAAAGGTGAAGAACCGGCCTAGGCCAAATGTAGAGGAGTAAAACGCGCTCTTGTGAGACCCCATTGAAGTTTTGCTAGTCATGAAACTTGTATCACCAGCATGGAGAGGAAGTAACCATGACGAGAAGCTGTTCCTCTTCTGCCAGTCTTGCGGTCTCTTGTGCCATTTCATAACCATTGCTCCAAGGCCTACAAAAGCTCCAAACATCATTGCAAATCCGACTGCAGCAACTGTGTTACGGTTTGATGAGGATGCCTTCCTACCATCAACCCCGTATTCTCCATCTAAACTGTTGACAGAGTTGCTCATTTTCAAAATCTCTATACCATTTAAGATGGCATTTATTGCACCTCTATTCGGGGCCATCGGACCGATTTGAACACTAAGTCCATTAACCATCGTGGTTGAATTAACTACTAAATCCTCATAATATGCAGTCGCTAGGCCACCTGTTAGGCTAGACAAATCCAACCCAGATATAGCCATCTTCTCATTAATATAAACATTGAAATAGAGATCGTTAAGGGTTTTACTGACGATGTCACAAAAGTGCAACCGAATTATGTAATCAAAACTCATGTCGACTTGGAAGTTCCAAGTGATATTGAAATTTGGTACCTCGACTAGGGCATCAGCCATCATAGCTGCAGTTGCGTATACAGCCGGAGGAGCAACCAGAGTTGGGAAGTCGGCAGGATATTTAACGACTTTGTTAGGGACCGAAGCATTAGATGCCAGAGCTGGGTCCTTGAGATACTTCGTATCAACATCCCAAGACCTCCCTAACGTGTCATTCTGTGAAGTTAATATCGATCCGCCAACATTGAGACGGTACATATATTGGTAGTTGAATTTATCCAAACCATTAAACTCTCCCACAGGAAACAGGGTGGTGGCAGTGTCAGGAATCAGGACGTCGGGAGCGGAAACCACCTCAATGGCATTGATGAATGCAAATGAGTCCTTGGCAGGACCAAATCTTAGAGTAAATTGCGGGTCAATGATATTGAGGAGGTACTCCTTAACCATATAGGTTGTACCATTTACCGAGAATTTATTCAAAAGCATAACATCATTAGTAGTAACCGTAAACACGGCATTTTGAAGATTGTATTGTGTGTTATTCAATGGAAAGAAATGTAATCTCACCCAATGCCAACCTGCACTCTCCAGATGGAAAGAGTAAGTCGCCTCTTCGAGGAAGACCCTTGCACTAAGATATAATGGAGAGGGAACATCCGCGGAATGGACCGAGATTTGGATGTTATCTTTGGCTTGCAAGGAGCCTGCGGAATTCACATCTGTTTTGAAGATCCTACCATCGGGAAGGGTGGCTAAGGAATTAGCACCACAATCAATGAGGATGTTGTCTTTAGGAGAGAAAGGAGCTGTTGCTGAAAAAGCGGTGGCAAAGAAGATAGAGAAGAGAACCAAAAGGACCTTCATGGTGGCGGGAAAGAAAGGTAATGGTGATAAGGATAGGGAAATGTTAGAATGGAGCACTACGGATGGTTTTCTTTCTATCTCCATACCTCCTGGGTAAGGAGGATGAAACAGGATTAGAACGATCAGGAAAAGTCCTGAAAAAGAAAATAACTAAGAGCTAAGTTGTTTCTCTATAATGGGAATCAGTGAATTCTTGAGTTGGTCACATCTTCTTTGATTATCGACAGAGGATATGAGGTCTGTCTTACGTCCGAAACTACATGGCATTATTTGTGGAAGGGATGAACTTCTTCTGTTCCTGGTCTTTTTTTCTTTTATGCTTTTTATGGTAAATGCCAACATTGTCCATCGTCAAATGTGGTCTTCCTTGAATCTTGGTTAGACCTTCTCTTTCATTGTGTTGTCACCTTCTCTTTTAGAGCTGTCTACCTATCTTATTAAGAAAAAAACTGCTTAATACACTTCACATCTTAGTATTTCTTTTTTATTTTATCTTATATATATATATATATAAATATATACACACACACATACACAAAAACAATTTATTTGACCACTCATTCTTATAATATAATTTAAAATTTTATTTAACCAATAATAACGAAATATAAGTAATTATAGAATTTCTAAGTCATTTTTTCATTACCAACTTTTCCATTTAATAAGCATCATATATTAAGTAAGTGTAAGCTCTTTTAATTTTAAGCACAAATATTATGGATGTCAACTATCATGTAATCTATAAAACACATATATCCTATTAAACTATGATAAAATCCCCCCCACCACCCCCCCCTTTTTTTTTCTTTTTCTTTTTCTATTTTACTAATGAGGAAGCCTTGATTACGCCAAAAAAATTGCAGCTTTCATTCTAGATATCAACATTGTTAGCAATGTTAAATCGAAAATGTCATTTTGTCTTACAATTAGCCATCAAGTAACACCGTATTTTGATATATGACATGGAAACAATCCCAATTAAAATTCTTTATTGAATTAAACACATGGAGGGTCACATGCATTTTAGGGATTCTTATAAATAGATTTATGTGGGAATTTCTACAAATTTATGGTCTTTTGGTAGATAAAATTGATTATATCCTATTTGACACTCAACTATAAGAAATATATTTTCTAGATCCATTGTTAGTAATAATCGTGCTATTTTTTTTTTCAACTATAATGTCTTTTTTATACTTGTTATATATATAAATATTGTAATTCCTTTACTATCTCCACTAACATTACTAACTTTATTAATTTTATTTGATATCACTGTCTTTTGTCTTTATAAATTTATTTCCTCCTCTCAACTTAATCTAACTATGCATGCTTTATTATTAATGCTATTTTATTCATTTTGATCTTCAACTTATTTGTTTTTCTTTTTTCAATTATAATTATTTTTATTCTAAGCATTTTGTTTCCTTACTTTATGACACCTATCCTACCAAAATTACTAATTACTAACATCGATAATAAAGTAATATTAAGTCTATTATTAACTGTTCAATTTTTCGTTTAAAATCCAATAAAAAGGTGTTTGTAAACATCAGATAAATGTTGAAGGCAACCATACGCGCGTTACAAAATAGACAAATATGAAAACAACTTATGGGAACTCTAAATTCCCGAATATTTCCAACAACATCTAAGTTTTCAGTTAAAGTTTTAATAAAACACTTGGAGGAGGAGCAAAAAGAATTAATTCCCCTCCTCTACTTCACGAATTATTGCTGCAAGTGGGTCAGCTTCAGCATTGGCTTCCTTGGGCATAAATGAGAATCGTATTCGACAATTATATTTATAATTACTCTAGTAAATAGTAGTTTTGGAATCCATGTCGATCTAAGTTTTTCCATACCAACTTGCTGATGAAAGTGTAATCACTAATGCATACCCCATAATTCTGCACGTAAAATGTCAATAGGACCAATCTTTTTTTAAAAATCTCTGTTACCTCACATTACACCCTCAATCGTGGCTCGATCCAATGAATGAATAACTCAAGCATCATTGTTCAATTTTATCCATCCCTTAGGTGGGGGAGACAAAGAATTGGTGTGCTGATGAATAATAAATTAGGTTTTCTTCCCTTCTAGTCGTAACACAATATTCCTATTATCTCCACTAAATAGTTTGATGTAGCTGAAGCTTTCCGCATGTTGCATTGAATATTTTATAATTATACTCACTCCAACAGAATAAAGGATGGCTCCAAAAGAAATAGCCATTTTTTTCTTTTGAAGTTGCAGTTTTTTTAATCCTATCTACCAAAGATAACTATAAGTCTAGAATGGAATGTTGAGGCTACATAGACTGCCATAGAGATACACTGTTGGATATTGCATATGTGCATGATTTTGGTCTTCAATGGGTTCTGATTACAAACTATAATGATATAGGAAAGGAAGTTATCATATCAATAGTACGATAATCATTTTATCTAAAAATTTAAATTTGTAGATATAAGATGGACTATACCCCCACCTCTTCTCACTTGAGGTCTAAATTTTGCCTGAGTCCAAAGTAGACTACTTAACTAGATGAGGGCTAACTAATTATGTAGGGAATTGAATTTAGGTCCTCCTACTCTAATATCATGTTATTAATAGTATCATAATTATCTTATCTAAAAATTGAAGTTTGTAAATCTAATATGAACTATTATATTTAATATATGAGTAATGTTTGAGTTTCAACACAATTGATAATCCTACCTAGCCACCTTAGAACTTAATTTTTGGAATAAAAGGTGAAGACTATCTAATGCCAATCTTCCTTTTGAACATTGAATATACTATAAAAATTTGAAACATCAATCTCTTAGCTATAATTACTTCATGTTATTCATCAAGGATACATTCCTCTTGATGGGGAATCAAATGTATAGGACCTTTTTGAGATGAAAGCTATTAAGAAATAAGAAACCCAATTTTTTCTCACATATGCGCTAAAATTCAATAATGCAACAGTGTTAATCATTTAGGTCTATTAGACAAATGAGGTAACAAAACATGAGATTTTAAAGAGGATCAAATGTGTACAAAGCTTAGGTTTATAGATACGATGTAAACTATTATATTTATTATATAATAAAAGCATATATAATAGAAGTCTTCGAGCTTCACCACAATTGGTGGGCCTATCCAGCCTCGTAAATACTTAATTTTTTAGTTGAAAGGTCAAGACTATCTAATGCCATCTTCCATTTGAACATTGGTTATGATATTAATTCGAAACACCAATCTCTTAGTTGTAATTATTTGTTTTTATTCATCAAGGATATGTAGTCATGTCCTCTTGATAGTGAATCAAATGTATTGGACCTTTTCAAGATGAAAGCTAATGAGAAATAAGAAACCCATTTGCTTTACTTATGAACTAAAATTCAGTAACACAACATTAATCATCATTTTAATCAATTAGATAAATGAGATAGTAAACCATGAGATTTTTAAAGAGAATCAAATATATACAAAGTTACTATGGCAATTGTTGTAAGGAACTTCAAAGGAAAACTAATGGATGGACATATATTTTATGAGTATGTGCTTGATGCAAAGATAATGAAAGTTTCTGCAGTTTGTGAGCTTTAATTTAAGCTTTAAAGAAAGATTGGAGTAGAGTGGTTGTAGAGATGGATGCACAAAATGTGTGCAAAAGCTTATTGATGGAGGCTTGTATTGTATCGTGGAAGTCTCTTTTGATTATTCATCTAATTAGGAATTTGCTTAATAGTGATATAAATTTTTTGTTATCTCCAGTAAAAAGGCCTTTAAATAAAGTTGCAAATTGAGTAGTAGGTCTACTTAGGCTAGTCACATGTGTGTTGCATGAGCGAGACACTATATGTAGCTTTAGAGAAGTGAAGCAAGAATGATAGTAAAAGAGATGATTCGGTGAGAACAAGACAGAGAGGAGAAATAAGCAATCTCAATGCCTTAAATGCATAAGTAATAGACAATGTAACCTTAGGAGACCTCCGGTGTTTACTTTGTAGTTTGAGCTAATGAGATCAGTTGTTTGCTTAAATTGTTTGTTTGATTTTAGAGAGTGGAGTTCTTATAGAGTAGTATTGTTTTTTTATGCTCTTCAAGAGTTGCAAATGAGGAGGAAAGGATGGGTCTTTATAGGCTCTTGGGCATGATGGTATCTATTAAATCATCTAGATGATTAACGATAAGATGAAGTTTACTCAATTCATGATTATCCTGAATGAGCTACAAATGTGCCCAAGGCTAATAACCTTTCTTATAAGTAAATGAGCTTGCCTAAGAAATGTTAAAATTGGATAGACCTGTCCAATAATCCATATTTTAAATCTAATAAGCCAAATCTCCCTAAATCATTTTAATTATAAACTAATCTCTTTATGCCCTACGACGTAACTTAAGGAGTTAAGCTTAATATATTAACATAACAATTTTCAGCTGTATATATTTTGCCCCCCAACTAAAATTCTTGGATGGAATCTAAGTATTTTGGACATTATTTGCAAGCTATGAAAGCTAAGTAGGTACTCAATACACATATATCATAAAGAGTTGCACTACTATCATGTGCACTTATGTAGTTGAAGACTTCATTTATTTTATAAAACTAGGTACATAAACTTGCAACACCATTTAATTACACAAATCACTTTTTGGCATGGTGTTTCCTTTCATGAGAATAATACTAATAACATCTTTATCAATTATCAATGATCTAGATTTGAGTTGATCGACTTTCTCCATTTGACTTATAACTAAGTCGAGCTAATTCCACTTTAGTGGTTATAACTAATCTCCTAGCTCTAGCTATTCACATGAGCTAGGTAAATTTGCTTAAAATACATAAGAATATTTATATTGAAGAAAATTCTTAAATGGTCACGATCAAACCTCCATATTCAACCATTATGTCAAATTAACCCATCATGATTGCCAATAGAAGCTCCAAACCCCTGGTATAGGAAAATGAAAAAAGGTTCTTGACATAAAATTATTAGATTGCATTTTTCTTTGGCTAACTTCATTGATGGGGGATCTTCAAATAATAATCTCAGCGCAACAGATATTAAAAATCAAATTATCCATTGTATCATTACATAGTTTTCACTCCAAAATCCTACATATATATATATATATAATATATACTTGATAACTTCTCATTCATGATTATCAATATGCCTATATATAAATCTATACAGGAAGATAATTGCTGACATATTAAAGCTTCACATTCTAATTATTGATTGTGATTGAACCAACTGGGATAAGTGGGCTCACGTGGAGTTTAGATGAAATCAGCTTGGGTTTCACCTCCTACTCCTTAATTCCTACAAAAAAGCCCCATGTGGGTATAGCCACAAGGACCCTTCAACACTCAAGTTAGTAAGGAGGATTAAGAGGAAAAAAGAGAGAACACTAAGGTCCTAAGGGGTAGTACTCGTCCTAGATATGTGCTATGAAAGGTGTAGGTAATATTTCAAATTTGGGTATAGAAAGTAAAAGTGGTATTGGAGATGAAAGTGGATTTTAGAGAAAAATGGGGAAGGAGAGATCCACCTTAAATTCATGGTGCTTAGTGCCTTTTATGTGAATGACCTGGATATGTAGTGATTTAAGGTTTGTTCGTACTGGTTGTCAATAGGTAGTGTATACTGCAGTAGAGATTAAGCTACTTTACAAGCGGTTGATTGTGAGCAGCTAGGCAACTAAATCTACACCCTAGAGGTCTAACACTTATAAAGGCTATCGGGTATGCTAGCCGTATTATGAATGTTAGATACCTATTAATGAGTTATAGTAGAGAGTAGGTGCTAAGGAAAAATGTTGAGTTAAAATGTCGAGGAAAGGGTCAATTGGTGCTCGATTGAGGGCGAGTTGAGCTTGAGTTAATGCTAGATGGTTAGCATATGTAGTCTCAATGGTTGGGTAGATTTGCTCGAGTTATATGGCTCGTCGAGGAGTCCCCAATAGAGAAAGTGAGCCTACTGTCAACTCATGCCTACTTCAATGTACTCTCATGGCTCCACCAACATATTGTGGTGTAAAGGGCGAGCTCACTATTCACTCATACACACTTTGTTCTCCTACATGATGGGCTTCACATGTTTGGTCTTGGTTCAAACGAGAATCAGGTATCAATACTAGTCCCCCCCCCCCTCTCTTTCAAGACATGAGGATAGTAATTTGTATAAGGTAAACAGGCCAAGGCTGGCTGCTCCCTCCTCTAAGTAGAGGGGCTCATCCCATAGTTTGGCATCATAATGAACAATGTATCTGGTCAAGTTTGTTTTCCCATATATTGGCCTCTTACGTAATTGATGTCACTATTGGGTTATTCAATGTGTCATGATGGCCATCTTAAGGAGGCATAGCATACATTGATGATCTTTGAAGAGTAGTTGTACGTGTAAGGTAACCTATTGTCAAGCCATGTCAACACTTCATGTACGTTAATCAATTGGAACCTTTAGCTCACATGGTGGGACACGTAAATGGCTAAGGTTTAGTGCATGTCCTTTTATGGGTTCATGCTTCGAGAGTAAGAGAAACCATTTGCCTTTCTCCTTGGTTGTCTATATAAGGAGGTATGCAGGTCCTCATCCCTCTCTTTGATTTGTCAAGTTAGAGGAAATTATGCCAAAATTTCCACTTATGAGTTAGTTCACTTCCGTTGTGTGTTTTCCTTCTTCATCAATTACTTATGATGGTCAATTAGAGCACAACTAATCGATAAAGTGAGTCTTCCCATCCATCTATTTTAATGGAGGTAGATGAAGGTTGTGAAGGCTCCACTCGAGAAGGAGGTGATAGTCCTATTATAAACATCCTATTTTTTCCCTCCTTTATTTCATTTCATTTTATTGTATTTTTTCAAAATTTTTAGAATAGGATAAAAGGTCCTAAATTAGGAAAAAAGAAAGAAAATTAAGAAAGCTAAAAAAATAAGAAATAAAAAATAAGAAATCTAAAATATATATATAGAAAATTAAAAAATTCATAAAAAATAAAAAAATAGAGAATTTAGGAAATATAAATAAATTATAATTTTAGATAGTATAATAAAATAGTTTTTCCTTTTTTTTTTAAATAAGGAAAGGACCGTTGGGCTTAGACTTAAGCTTAGACTTGAATCTAACCCAGACTAACCAATATTGCACATATAGATAAAGCATAGGTCAATGACCCAATAGATAAGCACTAGAATGTTACCATAGGGGTTAGCTTAAGATATTAGGTTCAAACCTCACTAAAGGCATAAGAATGCCTTTTGCTATTTTTTTTTTCTCAAACATACGCATACACACACTGTACTGCCATCTGTTAGGATCTCATTATGTCACTTATCCTGACACGTAGCATTCAACAAGTGGATTGAGCTAACATAGAGCTCTACGTGTCAAGCTACATGGTGAACACGTATCTCACATGCCACATTAGTTGCTACTTGTTACAATAGGACATGTAGCATGCTTTGAATGGATGATGTGTCTAACATGGTGCTACGTCAACACCACATCAATCCCTTTTCTCTCCCTATCCTTTCTCTTTCTCCCCCTTTTCTTCATTTTACCTAGATTTCTTACCTACAAACTAGACTACTTGACCTTCTTCAACAACAAAAACGACCCTCTTTTATTGCTATCTTAGCTAAATTAATGGTAGATTTATAGACCAGGCATTGCGTAGTTTCAATATTGATCGAATTCTTATCTAGATTAAGTCAAATGTGTATTCAAATCGGCGTTGCAAAATAAAAAAAAATGGAATTTAACAAATTAGCGTTCATTCGATTTTTGAAATTTCTAAGTCGAATTAGCATTGCACTAGTATAAATAGTAGTCCTCTGTTCTTTCACCATAAACACAATCACTCACGAACCCTCTCTCTCTCTTCTTCAATCTTTCTCTCTCTCTCTCTTTGCGTGTGAACTCTCTCTCCCTCTCTTCGATCTTCTCTCTATAACCACTCTTACTTAAAACCACCACTACAATTAGCTACGTAGTGGCTAAAGACCTAAGACCTAAGTCCCCATTTATCCCCAACAACCAATATACAACCGAGCTACTACTACCTTCGTTGGCCCTTCATCCAACCACCTCCAACCGACTACTATAGATCATGGCGTTCACTATATCCCTTCGAAACCTAATAGGAAACCCATGAAAACACCCTTCCCCACTTAATTTGGTGGACGAAGTAACCTAAATCGCCTTTTACTGCTACTGCTATTGAGGATACTAAGGCTCAACTTGGATCCAAGATCCAACCCATGCTTTAGCCGTAACTCGCTTCTACCTGACCCATGCACCTCTCCCCTTGTCTAACCTTCATTTGTTGTTTGGTTCTTTTGTTTTGCTGTTCAGTTTGATTTTCATTTTTAATTATTTATTTATTTTTAGTTGTTCATTTCAATTTGAATGTAAATGTAAAAAAAAAAAAAAAGAAAGGGAAAAAAAGAGGAAAGAGAAAAAGAAAGAAAGAGAAAAAAAGGGGTATAATAGCTTAGTTTTTTTTTTTTTTTTAATTTTGGCTAAGGCTTAAATAGGAAAAAATAAAAGGAAAAATAACAATGAATAATAAAAAAAAAATGAAAATAGAAAATAAGTTAAATTAAATAAGTCAAATAATAAAAAGGATTTTGCCACTCAGAAAATTAAATTTTCTAAATAAAAAAAATCATCATTTTCAAAATTAGGACCTTTCTTTTAAAATTTCCAAAAACCCTAATTAGAATCCTTTTTTTAGAAATTTCCTTGAGTAAACACAAACCAGTTTAAAAATGTAAACTTAGCTACTTTTTTAGATTAAAAGTAATCAACCCGCTAAAGTTTCACAAAGAAACTACGGAAGTCTGATCTCGAATAATGAATATGTAAGCATACGTATGTATAGGGCGAGTTAAAATATGGAAAAAAATTATTTTCCCCCTTTAGGAAATAATTTGGTGAATTCTTATTTTTTGTAAATAGGCATAATTTCAATTATAACTTGTAGATAAACATTATTAGAAGGGTATTTGAAAAGAAAAATTAAATTAGGAAAGTTAGAAGTGTTATTTATTTAGGGTATAATAGGATAGCCCTTCGGATGCAAATCTGTCATTTTAGAAAACTGTTTTAAAAATCGATTTTACCAATAGACCAGTAGTTAAGTTATAATTAATCTACCCAATTGGTAACAATTTAACTCTTTTTCTTGATTCTAGTCAGGTGATGACTCCAAAATATATTCAAAGTTAAAAGAATTGGTTTTCTTTAAACTCTAGTTGATGGTTAGTATTAAACTGGTTAGGTTTAATATTGATTAATTTAAAGAAGACTAATTTATATATAAAAAAAAATGAGAGAAAAATCAAGCTTAACAGCTTAGTGACTCCACTGGGGACATCAAGAGGGCTCAGCACTCAAAATGTTTTCCAAAATTAAATTTACCTTTTAAAATACTTATGTTATTTATTTGTTTGTTTATTTTGTTATTCCATGTATATACTTTGTTTTGATTATCATTTTTATTTTACATATAACATACATTGGGACATTAGGAGGCGGGCATGTCAACTGTTGCATCAAAGATGCAGGGTAATGCGGTTAGGCCCAAGCCGTCTTAGGACCCTAGGAGGGGAGCCATTGTATAAGCTCTAGGTGTTGTGGTGTAACCACCACTAAGGGTTGATTAAGCTACCCAACTTAAACTTAATGTGACCAATGAAAATGTTTTTTAAAAATAAGTGAGGTCACAAAGCTTAAGGACTGTTTAGAACCTACCCCAATTGTATATACTCTCCTTTAAGCTTAAGTTCATACACTACTCTTAAGATTTGCAACCCTACTAATCGTTTAAGAGTTTTAATGTAATTAAGTTTTTTGAAAGGTAACAGTAGGGTTGCAACTTAAAGAATAATGTATTAACTCAAACGATCCTAACATCTGCATATTTGCATGTACTTTCTTTTGTTGCATTGATGACTTATTCTTGTCCATAAAATGTATAGACTTAAGAATGGCAGATAACCAAGCAAACAATCAAGGGAATGATAGGCAATAGGATATCTCTAGGATTTACAAACAGTTGCTAAAAGATGAGATTGCCTACCTAAAGGAAAAGCTCAAGTGTTCTAAAGCTCACAATCGGGCCTTAGGGGCCCTCTTAGCATAAGTCATTGGGAAAACCTATGAAATGATAGAGGACCTTAAGGCTTGTCTACAAGACTTAATTCAAAGTTTTTTCCTACTCATATCTAGAGAGTTTAGAATAAATTTCAAGTTACAGAATAAATGATAGGTTCTCTGCCTTTGTTTTTTATATTCTAATCTTTTACAATGATGAAAGTTCTCTTTAGTTCATTGTTCTTCATTCTTGAGCATTCTCTTCTTTGTAAATAGTCCTTCAATAAGAATTTATCTAATCACTGTTTTCTTCCCATTTAAGGAAATAAACTTGTAAATAGAACCTTCAAAATCATCATCTTATTTTTTGTAAAATAAAATTTTATCTTTCTCTCTGTCTTAAAAAAAAAAGAGAAACAAAAATAGAAAAAATGAAAATGAAAAGAAAAGTTGTTGACGTCCTTATGGGCTCAAGGAGCCAACCTAAGCTTAGGCCTTTGGCCTACTCAAGCAACCAACCCCAACACTTGGCTTCCAACCCACATGAGACCCTTCGACCTAGTAAGGAAACCAATACGAACCCCTTAGCCTATTCAACCCAAACACTAGTCCCTTGGCCCATTCAATCTAAACACTAACCTTGGGCCCATTTAGGTAACTTACCTAAACAATTGGCCTCTAACCCACACGAAGCCCTTCGATCTATTATAGAAGCCAACATTAGCCCCTCAGCCCATTCAACCCAAACACTAACCCCATGGCCTATTCAATCTAAACACCAATCTTGGGCCCATTTAAGCAACCTACCCAAACCAAGATACTTTGCCCATTAAGGCAGCCAGTATGAACATAAACCATGGTCCATCTAAGCAGTTGACCCAAATATTATCCTTAGCCTATAAAGGTAACCAAGCCAAGCCAAAATCCCTGGTCCAAGCCAATCATAAACAAAGTCAAAACACAACCCAGAGTCTTGAACTCAAACCAAGTCAAAAGTGTTAAAACTGGGGCATATTTTGAGAAACCAAGGGGCAAAGCCAATCTTCATCTTGGGTAAATTTAAAAAATGAACTCCTCTTCAAGGAATTGGTAACTCACCTTTTAAAAAAGGCTTAGGATGAAAAGAGGCAAACTATATCATATATACTAACTTTTGAAACACTTTGAGAGTTTAGTGACATAATAGTGAGGATACTTTAGACTCATTCCTAAAGGAGGTCCATTTTGAATGTGATACGTAGATTAAAATGAAGTTAGGTGTTTATTGTCAAATCTCAAGCACCATTATATCTTGTTAACCCCATTAGACCTATTTAGAGAATTTTTAAATTTAAACCTTATCAAGAACCACCCCCACAATGGGGCAATTCAAAGGTTAAGGTCATTGATTAAAAGAGAAGGGTAAAATTGGTTTATGTTTGCCTTTGTAATGCTAATTCAAAGATGATTTTTTTTATAAGTTATCTTTCTCTAAAATGGAAAAGAAACCAACTCCTTTACAAACTCTTAAAAATCCTATACACACCTCACCTAAGCCCATACACTTGGAATCCATAGACTTAAGGTTTTGAATCTCGAAAAGACAAAAACTCGGCAATGGAGATGGTTACTTTTTTAAGCTAAAGGAAAATAGGGCAATGTAATAAATTTGGAAAGAATGGGGTAACGATTAAAAATAAAGAGAAAAAGAACAAGAAAAAAAAAAGAGGAAAAGGAGGGCTTAAAAGTTATGCCCAAGTATAAGACGAAAGCCCTAAAGATATATCACCTCCCAATAGAGGTAGCAAAGTCGAATCAAGAGGCTAGAAGGAAAACCTATGTAGTCCCAACTAAAGAAGCCCTAAAAGGCCCTAAATCTCATAAGCCTTACATATCCATCTCAACTCACAAAACTCAAAGCCATTTACATAAACATGAGGCTTTCTCACCTATACTACTACCCTTAATAATGCTCTTTTGATCTTAAAGGATAATTTATCTTTAATAAATTTTTTTTTTTGAAACTGGGGCAAGCATACTTCTAATTTTTCCATAAGGTTCTTGACTTGTACACCCAGGATAAATAAAAGTATTTCTTTTCAAAATAGACTTTCTCATTAGTCATTTTTGAAACCCTTTAACCAAAAGCCTAAATTTATGACGTTGAACAGAAAAAGACCAAATAGATTGATTAAAGCTTGTCACTTACAAAATGGACTATAATTTTTAGAATTGTAGTCGAGAGCAAAATCTAGATAGAGAGCTAGCAAGGAAGCCCTCTTCTACTAAACTAATAATGGGTTACCTTTTTCCTTAGGGAATAAATGTTTAAAATCACAAAGCTCCATGAGAAAGCCCTAAGGTCTTGGGCATTAAGAAACATTACATGATTACTAAGGATAGGGGTAGTTATAAACTTGTTCCTTAAATAAGAATTTATAACCTTTAGAAAACTTTCAAAAAAAAAAAAAAAAGACAAGAGAAAAAAAAAAAGAGAAAGAGAGAAAGTAAAAGCTTGTCACAAGATTTTTGTTCAATCCATGTCGGCTCGAGTAGCCAAGCTTTCATTTCATGTCATCCGTTTCCTTTTCAAGGTAGTTACATTTTTTAAAATTAACCATAGCAGTCTAGATCATTCTTCCCTAATTGCAGTTTTAATATCCTTTCACTCTTTTTCAAATCAAGGGGCCTATCCCTAATGCCTTTTTCATAAATGGTTTTTTCAACAATTTCCTTATAAATATTTTTCTAAGTTAAGAAGTTTTTTAAAACTGGTTGCTTTCCTTACTTTACTTCTTTAATGATGTGCCTAAGAGCTTTGTTATCACTAGGGCCTACTACAGGAGGTTAAAAACTAATGCATTCTTTGAAATATCGAAGAAAAGAGGGTGAGTAGGTTGACAAATGAAATGTAGTAGCTAACATAAAGCTGTTCGGAGGATGTAACCCACAGCGAACATAACACGACTTGATAATTTACTTGATATGATATATAAGCTGATGTCAAGGTTCACCCGCTATTAATCTTAAGCTACTCCACAAGATTAGATAAGAGTGTAAGAAAAATGGACTTGGAGAAGGCCGCCTCACTAGAACAAGTATAGTTAATATTAGGAATCAATGTAATCTTTTCGACTACAAAGAGAAGGGATTATTTATAGTAAATCCCTAAGGTAACATTATAGTTAAGGAAAATTACAAAAAGGATTCCTTGTACAAACAAAAAAGGATAAATAGGACAAATGACAAAAAGAGAAAAGTAGTACAGTATCAAATGAGATGGATAAGTGGTACACAACATTGTTTCTGTACAAAGATTCTCTTATTACAGTAGGCAAGTAGAATCAAGATGTTGTGACAATAAGGAGATTGAGATGAGAAACGGATGCTGTGAGAATTGGAAGGAAGCCGAGAGAGAAGTACTCAACTTATAGGAGGCTAGCTCTCATTACTCGATAAGAAACTCTCGGCTACTAAAGGTCAGATCACTCAATACAAAGCCCTTAGCTAAAGAATAGTCAGTATTGGCGCAAGAGAGAATATAACAACCTGGAGGTCTTAGGGAATTTAGCAATCCACCTTCTATGTATAGTTTCTCATCATCGGTAGGTTGATAAGAGAGAGTTCTTCGAGTAAGGGACTAGAGCCCTTTAAGGCATGTATGAGTAAGTGGGCCAATGGTCAGTATCCCATTAGCTCCTAGGGGTTATTTGAGATTTTCCCTCAAATCATGATCTTCATCATCATTTAGCACATAGGGAGTTAGGTAAATGATGTTAAATGTGGTAAATATGCTGCATCCTTTGGGTAGCTTAACCTTATAGGCATTATCATTAATATGCCTAAGGATCTTATAAGGTCCATCTACTTTAGAAGATAGTTTCTTCGTTCCCTTACTAAGGAAGCGTTCCTTGCTAAGATGAACCCAAACAAGTTCTCCAAGGATATAAATGCCTTGTCTCCTTCCTTAGCTTATTTACTCCTTTTGTCAAGCCATAGTCTTAGTCAATTGTTTGACAAAGCTCCGATGCAACTTCTGGAATTCCTTGGCTCGTTGTAGGCTAAGTTAGCTTTTGCTTATGTAGTCGGAATAATAATTAAATCCAAAGGTAAGTTTGGGTTAAGTCTATAAACAACCTCAAATGGTGATTTTCTTATTGAGCTATGAGCTGAGTAGTTGCAAGCAAATTCAATGACAGGCAAGCATAAATCCTAGTCATGCAAATTCTTCGCAATAGCTGTTCGTAAGAGGTTGTTGATTGCCTTGTTCACAACTTTAGTTTGGCCATCTGTTTACGGGTAGTAAGAAGTACTGAACATGAGCTTAATGTTTAGCTTCTTCCATAGGGTCCTCCAGAAGAAGCTTATGAACTTTGAGTCACGGTTAGATACAATACTTCTCAACACTCCATGCAGTCACACAATTTCTTACAAAAGAGGTTAACGGCGAATAAAGCATCATTAGTTTTGTTGCAGGGAATGAAGTGGCTTATCTTGTTAAACCGATCAACCACTACCATGATTGAGTCATGTCTTCTCGGCATTCAAGGAATGCCAAGTATGAAATCTATGCTTAGGTTAGTCCATGGCTGCTTTGGTATAGGCAAGGGTGTGTACTCTCCATATGGCTCTCTCTTTCCTTTTGCAAGTTTACATACCTTGCACCTCTCAAGAATTTGGCACACATCCTTGATTATCCTAGGCTAGTAGAAATGTTCTTTCAATATCTTAACCATCCTCTTTTCTCTGAAATGGTCAACCAAACTCTTAGCATGATCTTCTTGGATGAGTAGTTCTCTTGTGGAACCACTCAGCACACAAACTTGTTTGCCCTTCATTGGGAACCCCTGATTCAAGTAAAACCCATTTACAGCACCTCTAACATTGCACTTGGCCACTAGGGGCCCAAAATGTGGATCATACTCATATTGATCAGGTAAAGTGCCAAACCCAAGTACCTTAGCTTGCAATGTCATGATGAGGGAATGCAATGAGAAAGAGCGTCACCCACAGTGTTTGTGCTCCCCTTCTTATACCTAATGACACAGCAAAAGGTCTATAAGTACTCGACCCATTTGGCATAACGTCGAGAAAGTTTATGTTATCCTCGAAGGTACTTGAGAGATTCATGATTTGAGTAGATGATGAATTCTCTTGGTAATAGACAATGCTACCAGTTCTATAGTGTCAAATAAAGGCATAGAACTCCTTGTCATAGGTCGAGTGATTTAAGGTAGCTCCTTTGAATTTCTCACTGAAGTAGGCAGTAGGTTAGTGCTCCTCCATAAGGACAGCACCAATGTTAAGTCCAAACGTGTCATATGTAACCTCAAAAACTTTCTTGAAGTTAGTTAGGGTGAGTATTGGGGCCAATGTCAATTTAGATTTATATCTTTAAAACTCTTTTGAGCCTTCTCCAACCACTTAAACTTTAAGTGCTTCTTAGATAGCTCAGTCAATGGTGTCATTATGGAATTGAAGTTCTGAAAATCTCCAATAGAAAGAGGTAAGGCTATGGAAGATCCTCACTTCAGTAGTGTTAGTCAGTGTAGGCTATTTAAGAATAGCTCTGACTTTCTCGTCATCAACACAGACTCCTTCTTTTGAAACAACATACTTAAGGAATACAACCTCGCTTTGGCAGAATACACATTTCTTCAGATTATTGAATAATCTTTATGTATAGAGGATATCAAATACCAATCTTAAATGCTCTATGTAGGCAATGAGGTTGGTTCTATAAACCAAAATGTCATCGAAATAAATTACAATACATTTGCTAATCAATGCCCTCAAGACCTGATTCATGAGTTGTATAAAAGTACTCAACGCATTTGTCAAACCAAACGACATCACCGTCCATGTAAATAGACCATCCTTTGTTTTGAAGGCCATCTTCCATTCATCTCCGTGTCTCATTCATATTTGGTGGTAGCCACTCTTCGGATCAATCTTTGAAAAGATGTAGGCACCATGCAACTCATTGAGCATATCATCTAGCTATAGGCTCGAATATCGATACCTAACAGTAATTTTGTTAATGGCATTGTTGTCAATGCACATTCTCCATGACCTATCTTTTTTTGATACTAGCATGGTTAGGACGACACATGGGCTCATACTCTGTTGAACATATCCGTGATCTACCAACTCATCTATTTGTTTCTTTAGCTCGGCTACCTATACAAGGTTGGGTCTATAAGTAGGTCAATTCGATAGGGCTACTCTAAGCTAAAGGTTAATGCAATGTTTAATGCCTCTTAAGAGAGGTAAACCTTTCGGCATCTAGATAGGAAATAGGTTGGCATACTCTTCTAGTAGAGCTCTCACCTCGACAGGTAAGTTCTTGGCTTCTCTTAACTCTAGTAGTTTCCTAACTAATAGGAGCAGATACACTTCCTCTTCGGTTTCTTGGTAAAATTGAGCATGGGAAAAAACTAGGGATTTTCGCTGCATAGATTGAGCAACCTTCTCTTGAGACTCCTGGACTTCCTTGGGGCTCATAAGAGTTAAAATTACCCTCCTTCCATCTTTTTGGAACATGTAAGTGTTCTTATACCCATTATGTAATACCCTCAAGTCAAATAACTAAGGTCAGCTGAGTAAGATGTGTAAAGCACACACGGGTAGGACGTCATACAACACCTCATCCTTGTACATATTGCTAATGGCAATTGGTACTGTAACCTACTCTACAACGAGTAAACCTCCTTTCTCATTGAGCCAGTGAATCTTATACACCTTAGGGTATGGAAAGGCTGGCAACTTCATGGCCTTCATGATACCTTGTAGTATAACATTGGTACAGTTGCCTCCATCAATGATCAAGGCACATAGTTTGCCATTCACTCAACAATTCATATAGAAGAGATTCTCCCTTTGTGCATTCTCGTCGGCTACAAAAGTGCTAAGAGATTGATGCATAACAAAACAGTATTTAGCTCTTGCTTTAGGAGGTGTATTGGCATCGGGGTCTTCTTCAAACTCTTCGAGCTTTGGGTCAACATCAACCTCTTCCTCTCCTTCACTATCACTCTCCACTTCAAATTAAGACTTATCCTCCTTGATCATCATGACATGTTGGTTCAGGCATTAACTAGCCACATGTCCATAGCTGAGACATTTAAAGCATTTGATCTCTTGGGTCTTCCTTCCAAAGCTTTGACCTTGGTCTCTTTAAACCACGGCTTCCTCAACCTTACCTTTACCTTTACCTTCTTCAGGATGGCCTAGCACTTGTCATCAGCAATTTTCCTTAGCATTGTTCCGTACACAGCCATAGTTGGCTAGTCTGGCCCCATCTCTGCCTCTCAACCCTTTACGCTACTCAGATGATCTCATTTAGACTTCCCAGTCTCTGTAATTCTACAATATGACCAATCTCAGTTCTCAGCCCAGAAATGAACCTTGCTATAGTTCGTATCTCAGGTTTGTTAACATCATAACAAATCATAAGTAACTAAAACTCCCAGAAATAGTAGTCCACTGACCTGTTACCCTATCTTATGTCTTAAAGACATCAAAAACTGTCTTGTTCATAATGTTTGGGAATGAACCTACTTCTCAGAACTCTCTTCATCTCATTCCATGTTCGGATTTCACATCGGGCCCTTAAGCAAACATTTTGCAACTTCTTCCACCACATTGCTACATATCCAGTATATTTAAATGCGGCCACTCGAATATGGACAGTATCTTCATAATCATAGAAGTTGAATATCTTTCCGATCTTCTCTTCCCAATCTAAGTAGTCGTCAATACTTCCAATCCCATTAAAGCTCGGAATCTGTACTTTGAAGTGTTCAGCTCCCTTAGGAGCTTTAAACCTAAGCTCGTCAATTCCAACATACTACTCCTCTTCTTCTTCATACTCATCCACTTCATCCAGCTCCAACCTCCTTCTCGTAACTCTGTTGGTACGACAGGGTGGTGCTTAGTTCACAGGAAGGGGCTTTGGTGCTCGCTGTTTATTCATTTGCCTTCTCAATCTATCCTTCATTTCTTGACCCTATTTAGTGGTAATCTTATCTCGTGGCCTCATCTCTAAGAGTCTTTACACTAAGGCAGCTAGATTGGCCACAATAGTATTGAGGTCTTGTATTTGCTCATCGGTAATACATAGTGTCTTTTGGGTTACGCGATTGCATCCTTGAGCATCACTCTCAGCATCGTTAATTTCTCCTTGAACGCTAGGATTTGATATTCTCAAAAAGAATAAGCTTTAGAATATGCTCTTTACATAGGAAATTACTACACATAGAAAATACCAATCGAATAGTGAACTATGGAGTTACTGTATTCTTCTAAATGAAAGTAGAGTATAACAAACAATAGACTAGTAGGAACTATTGCAACATAACTCTTGGTCATAACCTAAAACTTTGATACTAGGAAATTATATGATGTACCTAAGAGCTTTGTTATTATTAGGGCTTATTGTAGGAGGTGAACAACCAATAAGTCCTTCAAAATTTCAAAGAAAAGAGGGTAAGTAAGTTAACAAATGAAATATAGTAGCTGATGTGAAGCTTCTTGGAGGATGTGACCCACCAG
The DNA here is from genome assembly GCA_024138005.1 of Lumnitzera racemosa. NCBI lineage: Eukaryota > Viridiplantae > Streptophyta > Magnoliopsida > Myrtales > Combretaceae > Lumnitzera > Lumnitzera racemosa. Next base: position 69,021,122 of record JAMXBC010000004.1, on the reverse strand, counting down.
CAAACATAATACAACTTGATACTTTACTTGATATGATACACAAGTTGAAGTCAAGGTCCACCTACTATTAATTTTGAGTTACTGAGCAAGATTAGATAAGAGTGTAAGAAAAATGGACATGGAGAAGGTCGTCTCATAAGAACAAGTATATTCAATGTCAGGAATCAATGTAATCTTTTCGGCTACAAAGAGAAGAGACTATTTATAGTAAGTCCCTAAGGCAACATTATAATAAGGAAAATTACAAAAAGACATACATAAAAAGGGTTCTTAGTACATACAAGAAAAGGTAAATATGACAAATAACAAAAAGAGAAAAATAGTACAGTATCAGATGAGAGGGATAGGTGGTAGAACAACATTAGTTCTGTACAAAGATTCTTTTATTATAGTAAGCCAGTGGAATTAAGATGTTGCAACAATAAGGAGACCGAGATGAGAAAGGGATGCTATGAGAATTAGAAGAGGACGAGAGAGAAGTACTCTGTTAGTAGGAGGCTAGCTCTCGTTACTTGGTAGGAAATTCTTGGCCACTGAAGATCAGATCACTTGGTATAGAGACCTTAGCTAGAGAATAGTCAACATCGGTACAAGAGAGAGAACATAACATAGTGTAACAACCCAGACGTCTTTGGGAGTTTAGCCATCCACCTTTTGTGTATAGTTTCTCATCATCAATAGGTTAATGAGAGAAAATTTTTCGGGTGAAGCATTAGAAACCTTTGAGGCGTGTGCGAGTGAGTGAGCCAATGGTTGGTATCCCATCCTTGGCTAAACTAAACTAGTAAAAGTTCTCATTCAATATTTTAGCAGTCTTAGTCTCTTTAAAGTAACTTAATAATCCATCGTATGAGCTTCCTGATCAATAGCTCAGACATGAAATAGTAGGGTATGTACAACCTTTGATCCTTGAACAAATAGCCTTCCTTAAGATAATACCCATTAACAGCAATTCTATCCCTACCCTACTCCATGATAGGGCCAAAATGAGGTTCATGAGCGTATTGCTAAGTAATGAGTGAGAATCCCAATAGTTTTGTCTACAAAGTGGTCAGTAAGGTTTACTGCTATGATAAAGCGTCGGCGACTACATTTACGCTTCCCTTCTTGTGCCGAATGACATACAAGAACCCTTCCATAAACTCCAACCACTTAGCTTGCCTTTTTAAAAACTTGTTTTGACTCCCTAGATGCTTTAGGGACTCATGGTCCGTACAAATAACAAACTTTCATGGCAGTAAATAGCGTTGCCAAATAGTAAGGGCTTGATAAAGAGAGTACAACTCTTTCTCATACACAAAATAGTTTAAGGTAGGGCCACTAGGCTTCTCGCTATGGTAGGCAATGGGTCGTTGCTCTTGTATTAAGATGGCGCCAATTCTTACCTCCGATGCATCACATTCCAATTTAAAGGGTTTGTCAAAATTTGGTAGTGAAAGGACAGGTGCTGAGGTGAGCTTCTCCCTAATCTCCCTAAAACTTTGCTCAGCTCAATCGCTCCACCTGAATTCTTCATTCTTCATTCTTCATTCTTCTTTATTAGCTCAATCAAGGCGGTAGTTATGGTATTGAAATTTTCAATAAATCTCCTATAGAAAGAAGCTAGGCTATGAAAGCTTCGAACCTTAGTGACATTCTTTAATATCGGCTACTCAAGAACAACTTGGATCTTTTCTTCATCTACTCGGAGTCCTTTGCCTGATACTACAAACCTTAGGAAAATCATCTCTTTTCAGCAGATCATACACATCTTCACATTCCCACACAACTTCACAGTTCACAAAATGTCAAATACTTCGCAAAGATGTTGAACATGGTCATTCAGGTCGGCATTATATACCAATATATCATCAAAGTACATGACTACACATCTTCTAATTACAGGGCACATTACATGGTTCATCAACCTCATGAATGTACTCGGTGCATTAGTAAGTCTAAATAGCATAACCAACCATTCATAGAGTCTATGCCTACTCTTGAAGATAGCTTTCCACTCATTGCCCAGCCTCATGCGAATTTAGTGGTAGCTACTTCGTAGATCAATTTCGAAAATATCTTGGCACTATGAAGCTCATTTAACATGTCATCGAGCCTTGGTATCGAGTATTTGTATTTGATAATAATTTGGTTGATTATTCAGTTGTTAATGCACATGCACCATGTTCCATCCTTTTTAGGGAAGAATAGAGTTAGTGTAATACAAGCGCTCATGCTCTCCATTACATATCCTCACTTTACAAGTTCGTCCACCCATCTTTTCAGCTCGATAGCCTACTCAAGGTTCATTCTGTATGCAGGTTAGTTTGGTAGGGTGGTACCCAATTGCAAATCACTATAGTGCTTAATGCCTCAAATTAAAGGCAATTCTTTAAGGAACAGATCAGAAAACTCATTTAGAAAGCTTCGGATTTCATCAGGGATATCCTCTAAATCTTTCATTTCCAACAATCTTTTGATTAACAGAAACATAGGTTCTTCAACCTTTTCAGTAGCTCGGAGCTCTCTTTAACTCATCACTAAGGCATTATTCTTACTAGCTCGAGTAAGCTAATTAAAGGTTTCATTTACTTAAGACAGGGTCATGGGTTATAACACAATCTTCCTTCCATCCTTAATAGAGGCATAGGTGTTCTTATACTTATGGTCAGTAACACGTCGGTCGAACAGCTAAGGTCACCCAAGCAACAGATGTGAAGCTTTCATGAGGATGACATCATACACTACTTCATCCTTATAGACACTCCCAACACTGAACAATATGGTCACTTGTTTAATTATGTATAAAGAACCCTAATCATGAAGCCAATATAGTATGTAAGGTTAGGAATGCTTTGAGGTCAGTAGACCCAACCTCTACACAAAGGACTGTACAACGACATTAGTATAACTTCCTCCATCCACAATGATCGTCCACGATTGGCCTTTGATGGTACACTTGGTATAGAACAAATTCTCCCCTTAGTCCTCCTTAAAGTTCGGTAAGGAACTTAGTACTCATCTCAGGATTAAGTTCATCATTTCTCCTTGGTCGGCCTAGACACAAGTTTGCTCTTCCTCTTTAGCATCAAGTTTTCTAACATCCTCTTCTTTTTCAGGTTCACTCTCATCGATGATGTGCACTACATCTCCTCGGAGCACCATGACATGTCAATTTGGACACTCAGCAGTCATATGTCTAAAGCCTAAGCATTTAAAGCATTTCATCTCGCTGGTCTTCCATCTAGAGGTCTACATCCTCAAGGTCGACCTAACCTTAGCTCAACTTATCTAACCAGTTCAACCCTACTGACTTGCTTAACTATCATCAGATTGATCATTTCTATCATCGGCCTTGTACGTCTAGGTTGGCTCGGAGCACTTCTCCTATGCTTTTCAAACCTCTGCACTATCTTTATTACCTCTTCTAAGGTATAAAACCTTTGCACCTCCACAATGTAGTGAATGTCATATTAGAGTCCAGAGATGAACCTCAATATGGTACGAGCCTCGAGTTCTCCCATGTCAACCCGAATCATAAGCATTTGGAACTCTCTAACATTCAATAGATTGGCTTCCTTAGCGAAGCACCTACAACTTTACAAACATATCTTGTAGGTAGCTCTCAGGTACAAATCTATCTCTTAACAATCTTTTTATCTCATCCCAAGTTCTAACACCTCGCCTTCCATCTCTTATTCTACCTGCATTCAAATTTTTCCATTACATAGTAGCATTCCTAGTAAACTCCAGCGCAGCAAGTCGAACTTTGATAGCATTGGTATACTCATAACATTCAAATACCTTCTCGACCTTTTCTTCCCACTTTAAGTGTTCATCTATATCTCTACTTCCTCTTAAGGGTAGGATTTGAACCTTGACATTATCTATCCCTCGAGGGACTCAACATCCTCGTCCCTACACTTGGTAATAGTTAACTTCTTCTTCTTCCTCCCCAAACTCTTCAACATATCTTCATCAATCTCCTTCAACTCCAATCTTTGTCTAGAAGCTTAGTTTGCTACTCTTCTAGCTTGTTTCGGTTGAACTGGGTGACTGGTTTGATTGCCTTAGCCATGGTATCTCTCAAAGGCATTTTCTTGTGGGTTATGGTGCTGTACACCATGGGGTTATTGTCTGTTAACTTGTGTTGCTGTAACTAGACTCTTAACAAGGTTGGTCAGTCTGTCAAGTTTATCATTAATCGACCCTAAGGTGTTACTATGATTATGATGATGACCAAGTTGAACACCACCACTTCGATCACCAATATCATCTTGAACACTCGAATCTGACATGGTGCAATACTTCTCAGACAGATAATAACTCACTAACAACTTCAATACCCAGTAGCGAACTTGCTCTATTTTTGTAATGAAAAACTGAGTAATAATGAAACTACACTTACATACATATACTGCAGTAGCTACGGAAGAAACGTAATAGCCATTAATAGTAAGGTAAACCCAAACTTCATTGTAACTTCGTATACTCCTTCGTGGAATTGTACTCTGATACCAATGAAGTTGATGCATCTCTGAGGTCGGAGAAGCACCACAACAAAGCAAACAAAAAATAAATAAGGAAAAAGCTAGCAAAGTTTGAGCGGCTATTGAATGGATATAACGTACCATTTGATCTTACTCAGCCTACAATCTACCGGATATGACACACCGGTCCGAACTAAAGGGTCACTTGCCACTACTCTTTGCTAAAGGGAATAAATAAGAGTTGAATAATAATAAGAATACTAAGGTTACTTAACGTGAATAATTCTGTATTCATTAGCCGATTGTCTGCATACAAAAAAGTAAGGGTTTATATACCCATCTACTAAGGTTGCTTTACATGTATGAAAAGATAAAAGGGTATTCTACAATTAGGATACATAAAACATACTAAAAGAGGTAAAAAAGACAAAGAATATTCAGTGTAAAAAGAAAGAACATTTTAAAGGGTTGTGTTCAGGAGACATGTGTTGCTTGGTGGTAGGACATTGGAAATATGATACAAAGTAAGAGAAAGTAGAAAAGCGTTGTAGTCAGGGGGCTGACCTGATTTAGATAAGGTTGGGAGCCAATTCGTCCAGTAAAGAAGTTAGCTGAATTGGAGTTAGAAGCCTATGATCGATTAGGGAGTTCGATTTGGTTAGTCTTAAGCTGTCTTTTGGAATAAGACTTCGCTACTGGGCAAGAGCATGTCTAACACATGTGAGGATTTGACAGATAAGTTGGTAGGAGATTAGTTCATAATAGGGATCCTTGTTTTGGCTTTAGTTTTGAGCTAATATTCTCTATACGAATCCTTGGAGTCCCTTAGTTTACTACGAGTGATTAGTCTAAGGGTAGATTCCTATTATAAGGGCACAATCAAGTTTTCAACATCTTTTAGGGTCTTAGCCAGCTCAAAGAGTGCCTTACTCATTTCATCTTAGTCAATCAACTTATAGGAGGACAACTAAGTTTTCAATATCTCTTAAGGTCTTAGCTAACACAAGGAGCACTTTACCGATCTCAACTTGGTTAGTTAGCTCATTACGACAAAATCAAGTTCTCAATATCTTTTTAGGGTCTTAACTAGCTCAAGGAGTGCTTACCCATCTCATCTTGGTTAGTCAACTCATTAAGTCACTACCAAGTTTTCAACATCTCTTTAGGGTCTTAACAAACTCAAGGAGCACTTCGCTTATTTCGCCTTGGTTAGTCAGCTCATTAGGGCGCGACCAAGTTTTCAACATCTTTTAAGGTCTTAGCCAACTTAAGAAGCACTTACCCATCTCATTCAATTTAAGGTCTTAGCCAACTCAAGGAACGCTTACCCATCTCATTTAATTTAGGGCCTTAGCCAACTTAAGGAGCACTTCACCCCATTTCATCTTGGTTAGTCAACTCATTGGGGCATGACTAAGTTTTCAACATCTTTTAGGGTTTTAGCTAGCTCAAGGAGTGCTTCAACCATTAGCTAACTCAAGGAGTGCTTCAACCATTAGCTAACTCAAGGAGTGCTTCAACCATTTCACTATGGTCAGTCAGGTCATTGGGGTATGACTAAGTCCTTAATAACTTTTTAGGGTCTTAGTCAGCTCAAGGAATACTTACTTGTCTCATCTTAGTTAGTCAACTCATTGGGGCATAACCAAGTTTTCAACATCTTTTTAGGATCTTAGCTAGCTCAACGAACGCTTTGCCCATCCTATCTTGGTTAGTCATCTTATAGGAGCATGACCAAGTTTTCAACATCACTTTACGGTCTTAGTAAGCTTAAGGAGCACTTCACCTATTTCATCTTAATTAGTGAGCTCATAAGGCTACAACTAAGTCCTTAATATCTTTTTAGGGTCTTAGGTAACTCAAAAAACACTTACCCATCTCATCTTGGTTAGTCAACTCATTAGGGTACGACCAAGTTTTCAACATCTCTTTAAAGTCTTAGCCAACTTAAGGAGTACTTTACTCGTATCATCTTGGTTAGTCAGCTCATAAGAGCATGATCAAGTTTTCAACGTCTTTTAGGGTCTTAGCTAGCTTAAGGAGCACTTCACTTGTTTTACCATGGTTTGTCAGCTCATTAGGGCACGACCAAGTTTTCAACATCTTCTAAGGTCTTAGCCAACTTAAGGAGTACTTTGCCCGTGTTACCTTGGTTAGTCAACTCATTAGGGTATAACCCAGTTTCCAATATCTTTTAGGTTCTTAACTAGCTTAAGGAGCGTTTTACCCGTCTCATCTTAGTTAGTCAGCTCAGAAGAGTACAATGAAAATTTCAACATCTCTTTAAGGTCTTAGTCAACTCAAGGAGCACTTCACTCATTACTTCACTCATTTCATCTTAGTTAGTTAGCTCATAGGAACACGACTAAGTTTTCAACATCTTTTAGGGTTTTAGCCAGCTTAAGGAGCGATTCGCCTGTTTCATCTTGGTTAGTCAACTCATTGAGGTACGACTAAGTTTTCAACATCTTTTAAGGTCTTAGCCAGCTCAATGAGCGCTTCACCCGTTTCACCTTAGTTAGTTAGCTCATTGGGGTACAACTAAGTTTTTAACATCTTTTAAGGTCTTAGTCAGCTTAAGGTGCACTTTGCCCGTGTCACCTTAGTTAGTTAGCTCATTGGGGTATGAAAAAGTTTTCAACATCTTTTAGGTTCTTAACCAGCTCAAGGAGCGCTTCACCCGCCTCATCTTAGTTAGTCAACTCCAAAGGGTACGACCAAGTTTTCAACATCTTTTAAGGTTTTAGCCAACTTAAGGAGCATTTTGCCTATCTTATCTTGCTTCGTCAACTTATAAGGGTAAGACCAGGCTTCAATTCCTCTTTTGATCTTTTGGCTAGCTCTTAGAGCGCCACCTCTCTCTCTACCTAATCCATAGTAGACCGGGCTTAGGATAACTAATTAACTGTAGCGCTTCTTAGGACAAAATCCACTCTTGGGGCAAAAATAGTGTATTTTTTTGTTTTTGTGGCAAAATTTTACTCAAACTTTGCCACAAAAAAAAGCAGCTATAGACATCTAATTTTTATGCCACCCACCCCCCCTCCCCTCCCCCATCTTTTATTTTATTTTATTTTTTCAAAATTTTTAAAATAAGATAAAGGGTCGTAAATTAGGAAAAATATAAAAAAATAGAAAATTAAGAAAGCCCAAGAAAATAAGAAATTTAGAAAAATAAAAAATATATAAAATAAGAAATACAAAAATATATATGGAAAATTGAAAAAGTTACAAAAAATAAATAAATAATAGAGAATTTAGGAAATATAAATAAATAATAATTTTAGATAGTGTAATAGAATAGTTTTTTTTTTCTTAAATAAGGAAAGGACCATTGGGTCTGAGCTTAGACTTGAATCTAGCCTAAGCTAACCTTGTCACTCCTCGAAGTAGCAAAGTTATAGCAGTCTCGCTGTGTAAACCATTCCAGGATAGAAGCTAACCTTACAACTATTATCTTAAACTCGATTTACACAAAGTGTCCACGAGAAACCCATTTTAAAGTAAATAGTTTATAAATTAAATAAGTTATTTACCTAAAAAAGTATGGAAATATATACATACACTAAGATTTAAGTATTGTAAATAATGTTTATAGGGTTTTATTGTCCTATACTTCATAAGTAATACATTATTTGAAAATAAAAGATTCTAAATAAAAGCTAAGACCTTAAAGATATATCTATGCTTCAGATGTATTTCCTCACTCCCTAAGATCCAGCAGTTGCTAGTTTCAAGGTAATTGTAAGTCGCTTCCTAGTTAGCACTTGCAACAAGTCTATAGGGATGTGAACAACTATAGTTTAATAAGTTGGGCAGAGACTTAAAATCATACAGCAAGCACAAATAAGATTATAAAAAAAATTGTTAAGTGCAATGCATGCTCAAGCAAATGTCATCGCACGATGTTGTCTAGCTTGTCATGAGATTAGAGAAATCACACCCACTCTAATCCAGGTTAATGAGTTTCCATTAATGCAACAGCTTATGACTAAACCTAGACTTGCACAATAAAAACACCGCTCCTCCCGCGACTATCTTTGAACCATTGACTTTATCCTTGTCCTGACCTTCTCACCTGTTAATTTGACTAAGGATGAAAAAGTAACCAATTATGATATCCAACACTATCCCTTTTAAAGGGGTCAATATTTGATCGAAAAATTCTAATGTTTCCCTAATAGGTTGCTATATAGGTTCGATTTATATTTACAAGTCATATATTTGATTAAATCTAGTTTAGGGTGCTCAATCATTTCATACAAGTCATGCAATACAAGGTAGAGCAGTAAATCAAATCACATCATTAACTCTAAAACAAACATATGTACACGGTCAACTATCTAACAAACACAATCAAGTATAATTTTGAGCCTCCGAGTACTATAAACTAGTACTTCAAAATACAATGATGTATTAATCCCAACTTATCTAGACTCCTCATTTGCTCACTCGAGGTGTAACTCATACTAGCCATCGCAAAAAATCTTTATAATATAAATATTATTTCAGTTTTCTATATAACTGCTAAAGATTGGTTTTATCCTATAGCGCTTATTATTATCTTTTGTATAGGGTTTAATATACCCATTTATTTAGATTTTTAGGCCTTTTACAACGATTCTTAATTTTGAGCTAGGTTCTAATTTAGTTTCCCAATCGGTTTCTAAATTAGATTTTCAACTTGGTGTTCGATTATGGATTTTATGTGTAAACCCTAAGAAATCATTCCGACCCATAATGTGAAATTAATCACATTATTTTCAGGTATCTTAAATATCATAATTACCATTAGTCAGTATTTTATTCTACTCGGTACACTTAAATCCTTATTAATGTACTGAATTTATTTCCAATGTAAGAAAATTTTACATATTTTATATAAATACCTAAATTTAAATTTCCTACCAAATTTGTTATATAATTTTATTATTATCATATTATGAATTTTTATTTTAACATTTTCTATTTATTATATTTCCAATTTTGCATATTATGTATTATTGCATATTATGTACATAATATATATATATATATCTAATAGTCCTATCACTTCAAATATTATCTCCCAACATCAATTAACATCTCATAGTATCCAAATTTATCCTAAATTATATTTTACTCCTAATTACTCTAATTTACAAAATTAACTTAAAATATACCATTTTTACCAATTACATATATACTACATAATACCATAATAATTACATCTAACACTTTAAATACTACGAGTATCGTACTTAATCAGATTTGTACATCCTAAAACATATAATTACTCACTAAATTAGTAATTACTCCTTTAATTACTTAATTAACCTCAAATTACCCATTTTATGCATCATTTTAAGGCCTAAAAATTATCTAAAAATTTTGAAAATTAATTTTTGGAAAAGGGCTTCATAGCAATGTTTTATAACTCTTAAGTAGTCTATAAGAAAATTTTACGCTAAAAAATACACTTCTAAGGCCATTTATTTCTAAACCAAACAAAGTTCAGGCTTGTGAGATTTCTCAAGGACCATATATCACGGGACATATTTTTATCAAAATAATATTTATCCTAAAACTACATACAATAAATATTCCAGAATATCAAATTTTAGAATTTCCTAAGTATATTTAATATTTTTAACAAAATATGTAAAATCGAGAAGAAGATTGAATTCATTGGAATTGGTGGCTTCAACCACCGTTTACCACCAACACCTTGTCAACCAACTTGGGCACTGCCACCACCATATGGTGGTGGTGGCCATCCAATCCCAGATGGTCGTTTAGTCAGGGATCTCCTCTAAGGCTCTAACTGTATAGATTTTTACTAATTTTTTTTAAAACTATAATTTTCTCTCAAATTTTTTACCTTCTCAATTTTTATACCCTTATAATTATCCAAATGATTTTCTGTAATTTTTTGGCTATTTATAGAGGTATTAGGGAATTACTATGCATTAATTTGATTAGCCAATTGTCTTATCTTATCGTTTTTCACTTTCTATTTATTGCATTTTACTTTATTGATTTTGTTTCTTTTATTTTCAAGCTGTCATGACCCCTTTTTAGAGTTTTCTTCATTTTTCTTGGTTTTTCCTTAATTATTTATGAATTTTCTTTAATTATTTAACATTATTTTAGTATATTTAACATATTTTAAGTAATTACGTGTAATTTTATCTATATATAAATACATATATTGTATAAATAAATACTCATAAATATTATTTAAGTTATTTTATGATTTATAGTGTCAATATAATTTAACTCTAGAAATCCGCTAGTTATTGGAATGCATTTTATGCATTCCCAATAAATAATGAGTAATATACTTAAAACTTAGAAATTTTATATTCTCTTATTTTATTACTTATTTTTTTTTAAATTCAAACTTACAGGATCACTTTTACTATTATTCATAGCTTCATTGTAAAATTTGGTTTGGATTAAACGATTTGCTTTATCGCCCTAAATTCTACGAACCGAACCCTGAATACCTTATTGTGGATCTTACAAACCTAGTCCTTATGTACAATTTGATTGCACATGTAAACAAAGCATAAGCCAACGGTCTAATAGATAAGCACTTAAATGTTAACATAGGGATTTGCTTAAGGTCTTAGGTTCGAACCTCACTAAAGGCATACGAATGCCTTTTATTATTTTTTTTTCTCAAATAAACACACACTACACTACCACATGTCAAAATCTCATTATACCACATATCCTAATACGTAGCATTCAGCAAGTGGATCGAGCTGACGTGGCGCTCCATATGTCAAGCCACAAGGTGAATATGTAGCGTACACGTTTCTCACCATGCTACGTATTATACTAGAACATGTGGCATGCTTTGAATGGATGATACGGTTGACATGGTGCCACATCAGCCCCTTTTCTCTCCCTTTCCCTTCTCTTTCTCCTCTTTTCCCTCATTTTACCTAGATTTCTTGCTCATGAGCTAGGCTACTTGACCTTCTTTAATAGCAAAAAATACCCTCTTTTATTGCTATTTCGACTAAGTCAATGGTAGTTTTACAAACTAGGCATAACCTAATTTCAATATTGACTGAATTCTTGTCCAAATTTAGTCAAATGTGTATTCAAATCGGCATTGCAGAATTGGAATAAAAAACTAGAATTTAGCAAATTAGCATTCATTTGATTTCTAAAATTTCCAAGTTAAATTAGCATTGCATTAGTATAAATAGGAGTCTTTTGTTCTTTCACCACAAACACAATCACTCATGAACCCTCTCTCTCTTTCTCTCTATGTGCGAACCTCCTCTCTATCTCTTTGATCCTCTCTTTACAGCTACTCTTGCTCAAAACCACCACTACGATTAGCTTCATGGTAGCTAAAGACCCAAAACCCAAGTGCCCATTCGTCCCCAACAAATAATATACAGCCAAGCCACCATCACCTCAATTGGCCCTTCATCTAACCACCTTTAACCAATCGCCATAGACCACAACGTTTACTCTACTGCCCCCCCCCCCCTTTCCCATAAACCTAATAAGAAAACCATGAAAACACCCTTCCTCGCTTAATTTGGTGGACAGATCGGCTTGAATCGCCTTTTGTTACTACTGCTATTGATGATAATAAGGCTCGACTCGAATCCGAGATCCAACCCATGCTTTGATCCGTGACCCGCTCTTACCCAACTTACGCACCTCTCTCCTATCTCGGCCTTCATTTATTGTTTAGTTCTTTTGTTTTCTTGTTCGGTTCAATTTTCATTTTTTTAATTTATTTATTTTTAGTTATTTATTTCATTTTGAATGTAAATGTAAACAAAATACAAAAAGGGAAAAAAAGAAGAAAAAGAAAAAGAAACAAAGAGAAAAAAAAAGGGTAGGAGGTTGTAGGGTAGGGTGGTGTAGAATAGCTTAGTTTTGTTTTTTCTTTTTTATTTACTCATTTTCAACTAAGGCTTAAATAGGAAAAAATAAAAGGAAAAATAATAATGAATAATAAAATATAAAATAAAAATGAAAATGAAAATAGAAAATAAAATAAATTAAAAAGATTAAATAATAAAAAGGATTTTGCCACTCAAAAAATTAAATTTTCTAAATAAAATAAATAAATCATCCTTTTCAAAACTAGGTCCTTTCTTTTAGAATTTCCAAAAGCCCTAATTAGAATCCTTTTTTAGAAAATTTCCTCTAGGAAACTCAAACTAGTTTAAAAACATAAACTTGGCTACTTTTTTAGATTAAAAGCAACCAATCTACTAAAGTTTTACAAAACGAACTACAGAAGTTTAATCCTAAATAGTAGATATATAGGCATCCATACGTATAGGGCAACTTAAAATATGAAAAAATTTTATTTTCCCCCTTTAGTAAATAATTTTTTGAATTTTTATTTTTTGTAAATAGGCATAATTTCAATTATAATTTGTAAATAAACATTATTGGAAGGGTATTTGAAAAGAAAAATTAAATTTGGAAAGTTAAAAGTGATACCTGTTTAAGGTATAATAAGATAGCTTCTAGATCCAAATCTCTTGTTTTAGAAAACCATTTTAAAAATTGGTTTTACTCAGAGATCAATAGCTAAGTTATAACCAATCTACCCAATTGGTTATAACTTAAATTTTTTTTTTCCTAATTTTGATCAGGTGGTGACTCTAAAATATATTCAAAGTTAAAAGAATTGGTTTTCTTTAAACCCTAGTCGAGGGTCAGTATTAAACAGGTCAGGTTTAATATTGATCAATTTAAAGAAGACTAATTTATAAAAAACCGGGAGAAAAACAAGGCTTGACACCTATTCCCTTCAAAACAATAACAATTGCAAGAGAAGAGGAGGGAGTGATTTGTCTTAGGAGGAGAGGTGAGAGTACATATAGCAATGGTGTTGTGATGTATAACTTACGGACAATGAGTAAGATAATGTAGGGGAATTGATACGTACAACCAATACCAATAAGCATGCATGTACGTATGTTGCGTATGTGGCAAGTAATGAGAAACTGAGGCTTATGAGCCAAATAGTAGTGGAAGTTCCCAGGTGGCAAGTACAGGTTCTTATGGGTAGACAATGGGCATACAATATAGGGGACAACTAATCATTCAATATACATGTAAAACTATTTAAACTTGGTCTTCGCCTCCCCTTTTCAGAGTTCTGAGTAAAGTTCTTTAGATACTTTAAGGTTGAAAATTTTAATGCCAATTCCTAGATACAGTTGCTTGCATTTGAGGCAAGTGCTTTTAGGAGTTAGGAAGGCCAACCATACAATTGCTTTAGCACTTCTTCCATGTGAAGAGGTTTCCCGATGGTTGGGTATATGTTACCAACTGAGGTATGGCGCTACTTATCTTTGATAAACTACCAAACAAGTAAAGGGCCAGAAGGAGTTCTTTTATTGTGTCCACACTCCTAAGCTTTTGGATTTCTCATATGAATGGAGGTGTCTTATTCGAGGTAAGAAGTTGAACGACTTAGGAGATGAGGATAGCATAACTTATATTAAGCTGTTGAATTTAGCGAGTTAGAAGAAGCTCACTCCTCTATCAATTTGTTAGAAGTATAAGAGTAGGAAGCCGTTGTTTAGGATGGGAACAGGTACTAGCTGCATTTTGTTGAGGAGGGGTGGTTAGTTGTCTATTGTACTGCATTGCCTCATCGTTAGGGTTGGGGGCTTTGGGTTGCTCATCCTCAACATAGTAAGTATGTTGTCTTTGTTTAATTTTCTTACTTGATAAGTTTGTTGGTTTTCTTGCAGCTTTGGAGACGGTTACCAAGGGGATATAGACAAAGCTTCTTGCTATACAGAATAGGCGGTTTGAAAGTGCTTCGAGGCTTTCTAAGAAGAGGAAACAACTCGCTTTAGAGAGGGAAGGGGAAACCTCACAACACTCCCCAAAGAAGTCCAAGAAGAAATGTAGGAGGTAGCAAACGCTTCCCGAGGTTATGCAGCAAGGTACTAGTGATATTTCGATGGGTATGCCATTAGTTAGTTTGAGGCCAGAACAAGTGGCGACTTATGGTGGGTTAGTTCGGGGGTGCTAACCTAGGTTGTGGTTATCATGCATGGGGCCCGAGTAATGGGTGATGGAGCGGACATAGAACGGGAGAGTTTGGAGCAAACTCTTCAAAATGTTGAGGTCTTTACTCTTGAAGTCCTTGATGAAGAAGATGTTCTACTGTTGGTCTGTCACGAGAGGTGAGCAGCTCTTCCTCAGTCTATAGAAAGGCCTATGTAGAGGTTTGAGCAACTGTAGGCAAGATTTTGGGTGGTTGTTTGCGGACAAGAGTGACATAGAGGCGTTAGTGAAATTGTTGAAGAGACATATTAAGGTGAGGTGCTCATATTTTTTTTTTATTTTAAAGTACTTGGTCTTGCATTATTTACTAACTGTGTATTATGCTTGCAATTGTATGATCTCTTGGATTTTTTCCTCATCCATAACTGGGCATACTAACAATTGATAAGGAGTCAAGCAAAAGCCGAGGTGGAGAGGCTTTAGAAGGCATTGGAGGAGGAGAAAAAGGTGCATAGTGACTTAGCCGTCGTATGTAGTAGTTTGGAATGTCAAAATTGGGAGTATGTTGGGTAAGTGGACAAGTTGAAGGACAACCTGAAAAAATACCAAGGAGTGTAGCAAGACCATTAGGAGAGGCAGCCTATCGAGCTGAAGGCTAGGGAAGAAGAGTTAGATAGGGTAGAAGTTGAATTTGCGAGAAGAGAGTCTAAGCTCTTAAAGGCAAAAGGCTTGGCATTTGAGGTCAATTAGGATATTTTCATGGAGACCTTAAATAACGCCTTAATTGAGGAGGCCATCACCATAGCCAGTTATGCGATGACAAAGGAGGTTCAAAAGCAAGTTCGTTGAAATATGCCTAAGGTGGACTTATCTTTCTTACATTAGTTGGATGAGCCTGAAGGTGCTATTAGAGGTAGGCTAGGGTGTGAGTCATCTGGTGGCTTATAGAGAGCTTTTAATAGCGATTCCAATACGAGCCTTGGGGAGGAAGGGGGTGATGAAGAAGGTTGATAGTAGGCTAAGCAGCAATAGGTTGTCTCCAATGAAGAGGCTTAAGAGTAGCTTGAATTTTTCTTTGTTGTCAATTGATAGGTTGGGTGATATGCACCCCTTTCTAACTTTGTTCTCTTGCATATTTTTCTCTTAGTGGGGTTAGATGTCGACTTGCTCTTCGCAAGTGTAATCATTATTCACTTCAATAGAATGGAGTCGCTTTTATGACCAAATTATGTATGCATTGTTTCTTTTTTCCCTTAAGTGCTTTCCTTCACCCTTGTGTTGTTCCTTTACGTTTAAACTTCATTTTTATTTAATGACAATGATGCTTTCTAGCAAATCAAACATATCCTAACCCTTAAGTAGATTGTTCCTTCTTATGATCTTATAAGGGCCTATCATCTAAGGGTGATGTGCATGCTAGAGCAAATCTTATGATGATGTCATGAGATCTCTTTGACAGGGTAATCTTGATAAGGTAGATCTTTTCTAACAATAAGCAATCTCCTTAACAGGATTCATTTCAAGTAGTGTGTATGCTTTGCAAATGTATCATCTCAAGTAGCGTGCTTTCTAAAAGGCATTTAGTGGGTATATGATAGACTGCTGACCACTGGTCCTTTGGTCTTCTCACCTGTATTTAATACCAAGGTCGAAGACCTTATTGATATGGCACTACACCTATCACCTAGACCTCTTTTATGTCGAGGCCGAGGTGTTGAGTATCGAGGCCTACTTGTTGAGTGATGAGATCCCCTTTATGTTGACCTCTACCCATTAGCCTACTATCTTTGTTACTTCTATACGGCAATGCTTACATTTGTTGCCAGTATAGAACCAATATCTCATTACCACCTATCCTTTTCACCTGACGGTGTACTATTTTTCCCCTTTTATCTTTTGTCCTATTTACCTCTTTTTGTATGTATTGGGAATCTCTTTCATGAATACCATTTTGTAATTTTCTTTATTTATAATGTTGCCATAGGGACTTATTATAAATAGTCCATTCTTTTTATAACTGAAATCATCTTACATTCCTTATAGACATTTTTAATATACTTGGTCCTTGGGAGACATTCCTCTCTAAGTCCATTTCTACACTCTTATCTAGTCTTGTCGAGTAGCTTAAGATTAGTGGTTAGCGGACCTTAGCATTAACTTGTGCATTACATCAAGTGAAGCGCTAAGTCGTGTTGTGTTTGTAGGTAAGTCATATTCTCTGAGCAACTTCACATCGGCTATTGCATTTAGTTTACCAACCTTACTATTCTATTTTCTTAAATACTTTGAAAGACCCATTTGGTTTTCATCTCCTATGATAAGTCCTAGTGATAACTAAGCTACTAAGTACATTAGCGTACAATATATCATTATTTTCCTAGGAATCACTTGGGTTCCTAAGGTATGTGGGTCATCAAATGGTTGCCATATGTATGGCTGGAGGTGCTCTATGGCCCTTATATAAAGGGTGAGTAGGTATTTGCTTAGCCATGTTAAACATCTAAATATCTTAATTAGGTATAGTTGAGAGCTAGCATGAGCATATCTAGGGCGATCATGCTAAAGGATAGAGTACTTGAGTTAGGAAGGAGGTCCCCTTAGCCCTTTCCTTCGAGTTGTGATCATGAGGCATAGATTATTGCTTAATGGTGGAGGGTAACTCCTGAGTTATGACTAGGAGGCATATGCTGGCCTTTGGGTCCTCCTCTCTTTCTACCCTAATAATAGCAAGCGAAAAGGGGTAGGGGGTGGTAGGGGCTTAGGCTCCATCCACTGCTTATCTATAGCAACCTTATCATAGAGGCACTTGTTTGCAGGAGGTTCTAAGCGTCTTTGCCACATCATATCCTAAATGACTTCAAATAAGAGAAGGTAGCTGCAGTGATTATGGCGATAGAGGAGGTCTTTTCTCTTCCTTAACCTACTAATTAAGGTATTTGCAAGGAGTCCTCTACTTCATGAGTACTCTAGTACATTTAGGGTAGAGCATTGACCTTATTTAACGCCAATAGGCCCCCTAAGGCTCAGTACTTCAAGTGGAGTGGTTGGATCAATTGTCCCCATTATTGCTTCTATGGAAGAGAATCTCTATAAGGTAGAGTAGGGACCTTCACTTGGAGATTGAGTGCCATTGGGACCCTTGCATCTTAGAGCTCAGCCCTACAAGAATTTAAGGATGTAGTCACAACTACCCCGTTAGCACTCGTAAGCCAAGTCAAAGTTGAGAGCAATTCCTCTTGGAGAAGAGTTTAGAGCAAGAAGCTAAGCTAGATTTAAGGGTAGTGGTTCAAGTCGAGCATATAGCTATAGAATAGGAAGTGGCGTTATGCCTTTATATTTTTATTTTTCCTTCTAGATGTAATTAAGGTTAGTATGTCAACCTGTTAAGCCTTGTACTTTGTTTCATTAATGGAATAACACTTTCTTTTTTCACTCATCACTTTTCTCTTGTTATTTTATTTTCCTTTAGCCTTTGCTTCTTGTTGTCTGACTGTAATGGGCTACGTAGGCTCACTCTATCTATATATCCTAAAATTATGTTAAGTCTAAGATGAGGGAAGATGCTAGTACTTGTTAGTGAAATGACTAACTTAGGCAAGTGTTTTAGGGATGGAAATCGACCTAAGAATGGGGGTTTGATGTCGATTGATGCAAAAGAGAGGGGCTTGTGGCATTAATATAAGAACTAACTTAGGCAAATGCTTGGGATGAAAATCAACCCAAGGTTTAGGCTTAGTGTAGACTGATGCCTTTATAGGTGCTTGCAACATTAGTGTAGAGATTAACTTAGGCAGTGCTTGGGGATGAAAATCAACCTAAGATTTGATTTCAGTGTGGACTAATGCCCTCATAGGTGCCTACGGCGTTAGTGTAGAAACTAACTTAGGTAGTGTTTAGGGGTGAAATAGACCCAAGGTTTGAGCTTAGTGTAGATCGATGCCTTCATAGGTGCCCGTAGTGTTAGTAGAGAGACTAACTTAGGTAGCTCTTAGGGATGAAAATCAACCTAAGGTTTAGGCTCGATATGGACCAATGCCCTCATAAGTGCTCGCGGCATTAGTGTAGAGACTAACTTAGGTCATACTTATGGATGAAAATTGACCCAAGGTTACGACATGGCATAAGTAAATACTATATAGGTATATGAGGGTAGGAAAGAAAAAGAGACAAGTGTAGGAAACTTCATTGGTTCATTACGTTCAACCACAGTTGCATGTACTTTCAATTATTATCACTATACTTAGAGGAAATAGGGTCTTAGATTTTGGGCATTCAATGCCCTGAGGATAGGTTTCGAGATTGTTAGCGCCTTTTCCTATATCTTTGACTACTCACGCAGGTTCCTCCCAATTGGGGGAAAGTCTGCCTTACCCTTTTTCTGAACCAATAGCCTTTAATTTTTTGCACACCAGATCCTTTGGGCAAAAAACCTTGTGTTAGATGTTGTGGTTATAATACCAAGCGGCTTGCTACTAATAGGTTGTTATGCATGCTCGTATGGTGTCGCGCACTTCGTTAATGGTATTAAGGCTTACTTGTAAGGCCATATGGTTAGCATTTACATTGAAGTGCTGGGTTTTGTTAATAGGTAACTCTAACTCAATAGGAGAATGACTATTGCTCCAAATGCAATATGGAATGGGGTTTCTCTCATAGAGGTCTTATGTGTCGTGCAGTATCCCTAAAGTATATTCAAGAGCTCATTGGCCTATCTACCCCTTATTCACTCCACCTTTTTCTTTAGGCTATTGAGGATTATCTTATTGATAGCTTCAACTTGGCTGTTGGTCTGAGGTTAGGTGATCGAGGTGTAGTATAGTCTAATGTTGTGCTTATCATATAATTCTCTAAACTAATCATTGTTGAATTACCTCCCATTGTCAGTGATCAACCTATATAATACCCCAAAGTAAGATTGTATGTAGGTGAGTACGAACCCCTTAGTAGCTCTGGCTGTGATGGTGACTACGGCTAGTACTTCTATCCATTTGGTGAAGTAATCCACCATTACTAGAATGAATTATGAACTTGATGAGGCTTTTAGGAAGGGGCCAAGTATGTCTAATCCCCATTGCACAAATGGCTAGGGTCTTGTCAAAGGATGCAATTCTGAATTGGGGGTATAAGTTCTCGGTGCATGCTTTTGGAAAGAATGGCACTTTTGGACCAAGGTCTTGGTATCTTCCTTCATTATCAACCAATAATAGTCTAACTTAAGCCATTGGACATATAGTGCTTGGGACTAAATGTGGTTGTTGCAAATCCTTGCATAGAACTCTTCGAGGACCTAAGTGCCTTCTTCTTTGTTGAGAAACCTAAGGAGCGAAGTACTCTATCCTTGTTGGTAAAGTACATCGTTATTCAAGATGTAGTTGGCCATAACTTATGCTAGCCTCTTAGCTTATGCTTGATCCTCGGGTAGTACTTTCATCTTGAGATTCTATGTTAAGGAGTCCATCCAGGAGGGCTTAGGGGTTGCTTCTATTACTTTAAAGACTTCCTGCTGTCATACCTTTATGCTTTGCTTGGGGAGGTATTATATGAAGAGTAGCTTGTTGTAGTCGTGTGATGTGGGGATAGCGAAGAGGCTATCGTAGATAGTATATCTACCTTTACATTTCCTATACTAAGGATCTTATTGACCAACCATGAGACAAATTTCGTGAGCAAGCCTTATACTATATATAGGTACTTAACCATTGTTTTGTCTTTGGTTTCATACTCTCCCTTAACTTGTTGTACTACTAGCATGGAGTCTAAGTATATGCTAAGTTTTTTTGCTCCAATATCTTTGGCAACTTTTAAGTTGGTGATGAGTGCCTCATACTTGGCTTCATTGTTACTCGGTAGGAAACCAAATTTCAGGGTACAAAGGATCTTCGTTCCATATGGCCCTTATAGTATAATATTGGCCCTACTCTCCCCCTTAGTAGAGAGTCATCAATGTGGAGTTTCTAAGTAGGTATGGTGAGCAATGTTGAGGCTCGTCTACTTTGGTGTATTCAGCTATGAAGTTGGTGAACACTTGTACTTTGATTGCCTATCTTAGACAAAACGGGACTCCATGGGTGCTAAGTTCAAGGTAGTACTTCATCATTTGGCCTGAAGTGTTGAGCCTTTGCAAGGCAGTTTTGAGTTATATATCTATCAGTATGATGATTAGATGTGATTGGAAATAAGGCCTAAGCTTTTGAGCTACGATGACCATTACAAGGGTGAACTTTTCCATTTTCATGTATTTAAGCTCTAGCCATTGTAGGATATGACTAATGTAATAGACTAGTTAACAGCATTGGTTGTTTGCTCGAACAAGTACTAAGGATAATGCCCTATCTCTAACTGCATGGTATAGTTATAACTCTTCTTTAAGTATTGGCTTGGAGATTATGGGTGGAGTTGCCAATAAATTCTTTATGTCTTCGAATGGTCACTGACATTCAGGTGTCTACTTGAATTTAGCTGGGTTTTTAAGTAGAGTGAAGAATTCTATGCATTTGTCGATGCTTCGAGATATAGAGATTGAAGGCAGCTATCATCCCTGTTAGTTGTTGCAACTCCTTAATTTTGGTTGGAGCATGCATGTCCTAGATGGCTTTGATTTTGTCAAGGTTGGCTTCTATCCCATACTCTATCACTATGTAACCAAGAAATTTCCCTAATGTGACTCCAAAGATGCATTTCTAGGTGTTAAGCTTCATTTAGAACTAGAAAAGGGTTTGGAATGTCTCAAGAAGGTCATCAATGTGGTGTTTTGTGGTTTTGCTTTTGGCAATCATGTTATTGATGTAAACCTCAATGTTCTTACCTATTTATAGCTTAAAGATGTTGGTGACCAGCCTTTGGTATGTAGCTCTGATGTTTTTAAGGTTGAAGAGCAGTACTTTGTTGCGGTAGGTTCTAAAGTCTATAATAAAGGATATGTAGACTTCGTCTTCAGGAGCCATACAAATCTAGTTGTATTTTAAGTAGGCATCCATGAAATTGAGAAGCACGTGACCAGACATCTAGTTGATGAGCTAGTCTATGCACGGTAGGAGGAAGCATTCCCTAGGGCATGCTTTGTTAAGGTCAGTGTAGTCGACACATATTCACCACTTTCCTACCTAATGAAGCTTACTTAGAGTAGCTTCTACACTTCCTCCTCAATCACGGCTTGGTGTTTTGGGGTGACATGTCATTTCTTTTGCTTGATAAGTTAGGTAAAAAGATTGACATTTAAGTGGTGAGTAGCGTTTGGGATTTTGATGATGTTTAGCATTTCTTTTGGTGTAAAATGAAGACGTCTAAGTTTTACTTAAGAAAATTTGTGAGTTTAACCTTGATGTCGTTTGGAAATTTTACCCTTATTTTGGTTATCATTCTAGGGATGTTAGATAACTTGACTTCCTTGATCTTTTCTATAAGCTTCGCCCATACTGCTGAGGTAGAGGAGATGATTGATTCGATATTCATGACTTATTTCTAGACTAAGCTTTGAGGTATAGTAACCTAGACAAAGTTCAATCACCTCTAGCCTTACCTACACTAGTAGGTGTAATGAACTTTACTTTAAGGCATTTTTAGCTGATGAGTACGTCAAATTTCGTAATGCTCAATTAGCTAATGTTGGTACTTTATGGTCACCATAGATCGATGATAATGAAGTTTATCGGCTATGTGGTGATGTACCCATCGTCACTTAGCCAGATGAGTAGGGTAATAATTTCCTTTGCGAGCACTTGTTTACTCCCTCTGATTCTTGTGAGGCTATGTTTATATGGCTGTAGAAGCTCTTCGAACTATTCCTTCATTTGCTCGTAAGCATTGTAGAAGAGTATGTCTGCTAAGCTTCTACTATCGACGAATGTTTTAGGGATGTCGAAGTACCTGATTTTAGCATTGATGAAGAATGAATTGTTATAGGGTATGTCAACTCCTTATTAGTTTACTTTAGTAAAACTAATAGTAGTTTCATTTTTTGGCTTCTTGGTTCTTACAAGACATACCTTATGTTTGGTTATTATGGTCGTGGTGTTTAGGAAGAGGCTAAGTCCCCCAAAGATGGTGTTGATTTGGCCTCGCCATCCTTGGCAATTCTATTCATCTACTAAGACATTGGCCTGCTCATCATGATGATGTTGTTGGTGCTCTACTTGGTGGCATCAAGTTAGCTATTAGATTTGATTTTTCTTGTCTATAATAAGGTGGTCAATATGGCCTACAAACAAGGCCTTCAACTACATTTCTAAGGTGGCGACACTCATCAATGTAGTGTTTATATACTCTATGGTAGTCACAATACTTTCTTGATTTTGCTGCCTCTAGGGTTTCACAAATGCTCAATGGTCGCAAGAGTTATTCTTAGACTTCATACATGGTTTCATCGAGCGGTCTACTATGGGGTGTATATGAAGTGTAATCTTGAAATTTTTGTCTTTGCTTATCATATCTATTACATGTTGAAGGTTATAGTCTAGGATCCCGAAGCCCTAATCGGTCCTTTACTTAGATGTACGTATTATTATAAACCTCGAAACAAGCTCTAATGGTGTCTTCTTAAGTTACATATTTCTCAACTATTAGCATGAACTCATCCAATGATTCAAGTTTGTTTAATGAGACTGTGTTAATTAACCTTTCGCTAGGGTCCATGCTCATTAGGAGCGCTTGTAAGGCCGTTCTAGTGTCTAGCTTAGAAAACTGTGGCTTTACTCAATTGAAACATTCAATATATGTTTGTAGGGTTTCATTGAGGCACTACCTAACATTGTAGAGGATGGAAGAGTCACTTTATAGGACTCAGGAACTGAGAAAGTGTTGTTAGAATTTGCTTTCTAGGTTCTCAAAAGATGTGATGGACGCATTGGGGAGGGTATTACCAGAGTAAAGCAGCATTTGCTAACATGCTGGGGATTACTTTACACATGATGGCATCTAAGAAGTTGTAGAGGCTCATCATCATTCAAAAGTGGATGAGGTGATCATTTGGGTCAATAATGTCATCATAAGTGTTCAAGTGTTGTGGCCTTATGCCTATAGGGAGCGTTTCTTCGAGGATGGAAGGGATGAATGACTCTTTGTCAATATGGAGCACAATGCCTATATGGATGATTCAACTTTCTTCTATTTACACACGTTAGAGGTATGGTGGATATGCTCATTTAGTTTTTCCATATTCATGTCTTCATAATCCTTTAGTAACTATTTTGGTGATAGGTCATTGACTGGTTTGCTTGTAGTTATATGTTCACCTTATGCCTACATTTTACGATAATTGCGATTTAGCCATTCGTATAGATCTTCATGGGGTTGTTGATTATGTTAAATCTGCTTGCATGAATGCATAAGGTGTATAATGCATAGATCATCATTTTTACTTCGCTATGAGGAGGAGCTAATGGTTACCTCCTTGTTTGGGCGCTTTTGGGATGCCTTTTTAAGTAATATAACATCTTTGTGCAAGGTTGCAGTAGATTCACAATATTTTTGGTTTTCCTTAAGCATTTATTAAACAAGCAACCTAAATTATTGAACTTCAGTATTTTTCATTTTGAGGTGGTAGAAGTGTTTGGTTACCTCCATCTTTGTAGGTTGCGTTAACATCCTTTGTATGCAAAGCTTATGGATTAGTGTTTTTGCTTTTAGACATCGTATACATGGTTGCTTGAAACAATAGGTATCAAAATATTGATTGTGATTGAACCATTTAGGATAAGTGGGTTTGTGTAGAGTTCGAGTGAAATGGGCTTAAGTCCTACCTCCTACTCCTTAATTCTTACAAAAAAAAAAATCCCCTGTGGGTGTGACTATAGGGAGCCTCTAAAACTTAAGTTAGTAATGAGGACTAAGAGAAAGAAGGAACAAGCACTAAGGGCTTAAGGGGTAGTGCTCATCCTAAATATGTACTATGAAAGGTGCGGGTAGTATGTTAAAATTGGGTAGAGAGAGTAAGAATGTTAACGGAGATGAAATTGGATTTCAAAGAAAAAGGGGAAAGAGAGATCTACCTTAACATCATGGCTTACGGTGCCTTTTATGTGAATTACCTAGATACATTGTGATCTAAGGTTCACTCATATCGGTCGTCGGTAGACAGCATGCACAGTGATAGAGACTAAGCTACTTTGCAAGTAATTAGCTATGATCAGCTAAGCAACTAAGTCTACAGCTTGGAGGTTTGACACCTGCAAAGGCTATCAGGCGTACTGGCCATACTATGGATGTCAAACACCAATTAATGAGTTGTAGTGGAAAGTAAGTACTAAAGACAAAGGTCGAGTTAGGACGTCGTGGAAGGGATTGGCTGGTGCTCAATTGATGGCAAGCTGAGGCTTGAGTTGATGTTGGATGGTTAACATGTGTAGCCTTGATGGTTGGGCCGATCTGGTTGGGTAGTGCATTGTATGGCTTGCTAAGTAGTTCCAATATAGAAGGTTAGCCTATTGTTAGCTTACACCTACTTTGACATACTTTCGTGGCTCCTCAAGTAGATCATGGTGTAAAGGGTGAGCTTGCTATTCGCTCGCTCGTACTTTGGTGCCCCATATAACTGGCTTCATATGTCGGACCTTAATCTAGGCAAGAATCAAGTATCAACACATATATTAAGGAAGTTACAAACTTTTCATAATGAAAGTTACACTATGCCTTATCACTATGTACAATCACTTAGCCTTTCTTTCTTTCTTTTTTTATTGGATTATGGACTTATTTCATGATAGCTAAAACATTTTTTTTCCCTAAATCTTTTTAACGATAATGAGCTTTAATATGGAACTGATGTAAGGTAACTTTTACAGGAGCTCTTGTCATACATACACAATAATTACATACATACAATCACAATAACATTCACATAGCAAGATTGTGAGAAAATATTTTTTGGGTTGTCTTTTCATTACTTATAAGAGTATTCAACTACTATATATATATAGGTGTATGGAGCCTCCCCCAAGCCAGTAACTAACTATAGAATATTCTAGCATTTAGCAAATATTCCGTCATGTGATTGTGCCACATCATCACTAATTAATGTTTTTGTATTTTTTCATATATTCATCCTTTTCTAGCCTATATAAAATAGGAATTGTGATACAGGTATTTTAATATCCATAATTGTAGCCCACTTAAGGCTTAAGCTTAAGCCTTTATAGATTGTTATTGGCTTCCAACTATAAATCACAAGACTAGAAGGCCATGTCTTGTCTGTCCACACTCGTTTGTCTTGTTCCTTCTTTATATTCCCTCCTTATAAATCGCATACATCAGTACCTTCCCCTTTAGAAGCCCTTATCCACAAGGATAGATTAGGGTAGCGGAATTGCAAGTCAAATAAAAACTCCCAACAAGCTTTAGCATCAATTAATCCCCCCCATTCAACTAAGACCTTCTTGTCTAATGTAGGTCCATGATGGCAGATCTTGTGTAAAAGGATGGCTGTAGGAACAAGATGGAAAGTGAAGACCTTATCTAGTAAAGGAATGTGCTACAGCGCATCCGAAGAAGAGCAAGGGCATAACCAAGAGACGTGGAATGTGGATGGATGAGGTAATTAGCAAGTAAATAAAAGGTATATGCAACCTTTCCCACTTTTTGAATTATCTTGTATGGCCTATAAGACCATGCTACAAACTTGTGAAACCAATCTAGTTGAGTTCTTCTCTATCGATAGGCCTATAGTTTCACCTACACCCAGTCACCAATATTGTAGTATTGATCTACCCTTGTTTGCTAGTTTCTTCATACAGTCTCTGGCTCTATGTAGATAAAATTTGAGTGTCTGTATCATATTTTCTAGATCCTTTAACAAAGAGTCTACTTCCATATTATCTAAGTCATTAGGAACATAGGGAATGCATAATGGAAGTGGATATCCATAAACAGCTTCAAATGGAGTCATTCTAAGTGAACTATGAAAGGTGGTATTGTACTACCATTCTGTAAGGGCAAGGAAATGTATCCATCTCTTAGGTTGATCCCCGGTCATGAAATGTAGATAAGTTTCCAAACAATAGTAAACCACTTTAGTTTACCCGTCCATTTGCATATGATAGGTAGTAGAGACCTTCAATTCAATGCCCTATAATTTAAAAAACTCATGCCAAAAAGAACTAAGAAATATGGTGTCAAGATCACAGACAAAAGAGTATGGGTAACTATAGAGTTTGTACACATGCTTTAAATAAAGATATGAGTAATAATAGAAGTTATGAATGGATGTGTCAACATAATGAAATGAGAATACTTACTAAACCAGTCTACCATTACCATAACAGTGTCTTTGCCCTGAGATTTAGGTAGTGCCTTGATGAAATCCATACTAACATCTTGCCATACCCCTTTTAGAATTGGTAAAGGTTGTAATAAGCCTGGAGATGCCGCATTTTCATATTTAAATTGTTGACAAATTGTATACTCCTTGACACATTGTCAAACTTCCTTATCTATCCCCTTCCTATAGAATATCCCTACTATACGTTTGTAAGTTCCAGTAACACCAGAATGACTACCCATGCTATTGTCATGTTACTAAAAGGTAGGGACATTACTAACTACTAAGTTCCCTTTTCTACGTAAATTGCCATTATCATAATGAAAGACTCCAACAGTTTCACCATTATTCAATCGAGTAATGATAGCTAAAAGAGTAGGATTAGTAGCCCAACTTTGTTGTATAGCAGTCATGAGCTCTTGAGAAAGAGCCAAAGTAACTAGCTACTATAACTTGACATTCGCACGCCTAAAAAGGGCACCAACCATTAAATTTACACTTCCTTTCTTGTATTGAATTTCAAAGTCTAGTCCCATTAATTTAGTAAGCCAATTATGTTGATAATGATTGGACATATGCTGCTCTAAAAGATATTTTAAATTGTATTGATTGGTTCAAACTCTAAAATGCCTCCCATTCAACTAACGTTTCCACTTCTCTACTGCTATGATGAGTGCTAACAATTCCTTTTCATATATAGAAAGCACTTGCTATTTTGGGGGAAGTGACTTACTAAGAAAAGCAATGGGATGGTAATTTTGAAGCAAAATAATACCCACTACCCTGCTGCTAGCATCCATCTCCACAACAAATAGCTTGCTATAATTAAGAAAGCTAAGCACAAGAGCATAAGTAAGTGCCATCTTCAACTTTTCAAAAGCTTCATATGCATTAGGATTCTATTGGAATTGATCTTTTTTCAGTTCATCTATTAAGGGTTTGCTTATAGCCCCATAACCATTAGTGAAGCCATGATAATATCCCATTAAGCCTAAGAAACCCCTTAGTTGTTGAGTATCTTAGGAACCAATAAAAAAAAAACAACTGCTTCAGTCTTCTTAGGATCAATTGACACCCCTTCCCTTGAAATTATGTTCCCTAAGTATTCCACATATAAACTTCCAAAGACACACTTGTTGCATTTTAAGTATAGTTGCTATTTCTATAGAACTTTAAACACTTTCTACAAGTAAGAAATATGAGTATCCATATCTTTACTATAGATTAGGATATCATAAAAAAAAAAAAGAAATAAAGAAAGAAAACAACACAAACCTCCTTAAATAGGGCCAAAAAACATCGTTCATCAAAATTTGAAAAGTAGATAGGGAATTAGTTAGCCAAAAAGGCAAACTAAAAATTCATAACACTCATCATGAGTCTTAAAGGCCATTTTAAATATATCAGCCTTATGCATTTGGATTTGGTGGTACCTGAATCACAAATTGAGCTTACTAAATATACTAGACCCTTGTAACTTATCTAAAAGATCTTTGACAATGGGAATTGAAAACCTTTCCTTAATTGTTTAACGTAGTATAACTTTTAATAATCCACATACATCTACTCAGAATTATCTTTCTTTTTTACCAACACCACTTAGGTCTTAAATTGATCGGTCTAGCTCTAAGTTCTAAGTTAATCTGTTGATCATGTAATCTTTTGGGTGGCATTCCTTATGGTTCTTCAAATAGCTTATAAAACTCCTCAAGCAAGTCTACTAAAGTTAGGTATAGTGCTGATTCTTTATTTTTGTCATAACTAGAGCATCTAGTGCATGCTGCAAGATTTTTACAAGTTGTTTCTCATCTAAACTTTACCACCGAATTCCTATTTATAAACCACACGATCAAATCTTTTGTATCTTTTTAGATATAGATTTAATCTCAACAAACTCTAGATATGAAAGATTCGATAATAAATCCTAAATATGATTTTGATTCTTTGAAGATTCAACCTAATTTCTAGAAATCGTATATTGATCTGAACGTTCTATTTTTCGGGCTCAACTTAGTCCAACTTGATTTAACTCAATAACGTACTTAATAAATCCTAAGTTTATCCTAACCCAATATAAATTAGATAAAAATCCATTTTTTTATCGAACTAGATCAAAAAATATTTTAACAAAGCTCGATCCTTTAACAACTTAAAATTTACTAAATTGAACGCATACCATTATTCGAATCGACCTTAAACGACTTGACTTGACTTGACTCAATACGATTGGGTACTTTATTATTTTTTCAATTTTAGTTTTCTTTATTTAATTATTTATTATTTTTTTTAACCTGTCTCAATAAGAATACTAAAATGAAATATAAAAAATGAGGTGTCTACAAGTGCCCTTCTTTGTAGTGAAGTTCGATTAGAACTTTGTTACAAAGACAAAAGATATACTTATTTTTGCCAAACCTTACTTCGAACTGATAGAATGAGGATTACTGACTTGAATGGTCAACTAAGCTATACGTTATCTTGACAGAGGATACCGACTTGAAAGGTCAATGTGATGAATAAATAGCTCGACTTGAAAGGATAGGGTAAAGGAATGGGAAATCTATCTTAAAAAGACTAGGCAAAAGAATAGGAAGTCTGTCTTAAAAGGACGGCACAAAGGAATAAGAAGCCTATCTTGAAAGGATGGGGTAAAAAAATAAGAGAGCCTATTTTGAAAGGATAGGGCTAAAGAATTAAGGGTCTATCTTGAAAGGATAGGGCAAATAGTTAGGAGGCCAATCTTAGAAGGACGGGGCAAAAAGAAACTTGTCTTGAAAGGACATGGCAAAAGGTTAAAGGGTCTATCTTAAAAGGATAGGGCTAAAAATTTAAACGGCTCGTCTTGAAAGAATAGGGCAAAAGGAAGCTTGTTTTGAAAGGGCAAGGCAAAAGATAAGGTGCCTATCTTGAAAGGATAGGACAAAACTATTGGGGATCAATTAAATAATTTTGGTTTGATGGATGATCCAAAAAGGATAGTTCTCTTCAAAATTTCAAAAAAACTTCTTAATTCTCCTAAATATCTCTTTTAAGGACTTGAGGATCATTTTACTTGGGAATGCAGAATTTCACAAATATTCACTCATTCAGATAGATGAATATTACCAAAGTACTTCCTCAAGATTGTGCTTTCTTTATTCTTTTTTTTTTCTTTCTTTTCCTTAGAACAAGGTCTTCTTCATGATTGAAACTTTACTGATGAGTCTTTTTGTTGTACTATGCTCATGTCTTAATTCTTCTTTTGTCATCACAGGGTCTCAATTTCCACATCTCCATGATTCTTGAAAAATAAATCTCTTTTTGAAAAACTATTAAATCATTAAGAACATTCTATTTCAATTTATTTGGTGATTTAAATTCATTGGTAAGTGTTTGGTGTTTAAGTATATGAGGCTAAGAAATGTAGTGTGTAAGAATTTATTGGTGAAGTGTTTGTTGGTCGATGACCATCTAAATTCGAGAACATTCATGAATTTCAACTTTGCTTGTAAACGATAAAACATTAACCATAAACAATTCTTAAGAAAAATTGGAATCTTTATTAAACTCAGTTTTCATAGATAATTTAATTTAACAACGTCTGAATTCACAAGTCCCCTTAATTACAAGCCATCCATTTCTGTCAACACTAATGCACCTCCTAATAATAATCTTTTTACCACATAAGGGCCTTCATAATTTGGAGCAAATTTTCCCCTAGGATCTTTTACATTTGGTAATACTTTCTTCAACACCAAATCTCCTTCTTTGAAGTACCTCGGGTGCACTTTCTTATTAAAGGCTCAAATCATTCGCTGTTGGTAACACTAACCATGAAATATAGCTGTAAGCCTCCTTTCATCTAAGAGGTTTAAATGCTCCATTCGTTTCTTCACCTACTTTGCTTCATCGAGTTGAATTTCCGCCAACACTCAGAACAAAGATATCTCTATTTCCACTAGTAGTACGCTTCAATGAATAAGGTATTGCACCTATAGAGGTTCTGACTGAGGTTCCATAAGTCATGAGAGAAAAAGGAAGCATCTCATGCCAGTCTCTATAAGTGACCATCATGTTCTCAATGATCCTCTTGCTACTCTTATTAGTAGCTTCAACTGCCCCATTCATCTAAAGTTGATACAGAGTCAAGTTTCTGTGATTGATCTTAAATTGGCTACATATTTCATCCTTTAGCTTATTGTTCAAATTTGACTCGTTGTTTGTAATAATAGATTTTAGTGTACTGTATCTAGCAATGATGTCTCTATTCAGAAATTTGACTACCACTCCTTTGGTCATCGTAGCCTATGATGCTGCTTCTACCCACTTAATAAAATAATCGATCACAACTAAAATGAATCTGTGCCCATTTGAAGCCACTGGTAAAATTAAACCAATCATATCTATTCCCTACATTAAGGAAGGCTAAGGAGCCAACAACACTTGTAATTCTTGGGAAGAGTGTTGATTCTATTAGCGTATATGTGACATAGATGACAATGCCTTACATACCTAATATAGTATGATTCCATCGTCATCCAAAAATAACCCATCCTTATGATTTTCCTGGCTAACATGTACCCATTCATATGAGGACCACAAACTCCTTCATGTACTTCTTTCATTAATTCTTGGCTTCCTCTTCATCTACATACCTTATCAATATCGTATTAGGTGATCTTTTATACAACGTAGCTCCACTTAATAGGAAATAAGCAGTCAATCTCCTTAAAGCTTTTCTATCGTTTCTATCAACTTCATTAGGGAACGCACCTGTTTAAAGTAACATTTGATACCATAATACCAGGGCTTCTTTGATTCCTTCTCTTCAATGATCAAACAAAAAGCTGGCCTTTCCTCTACCTTAATTTTTAGTAGTTGAATTTCTATCCTATCCGTGACTTTCACCATTGATACTAAGTAGCTAGTGTATCAGCAAATTGATTCTGTATTCTTGATATGTAAGTGAATGAAATTTCTCGGAATTTTTCAACCAGCCTTCCTAAATGCTCATGATAAGGTACCAACTTCTCATCTTTTGTCTTATATTCTCCTAGGATCTAGAGAATTATAAGAGAAGAATCTCCATATACTTCAAGCCTTTGTATTCTCATGTTTGACGCCATTTTGAGCCCCAAAATGCAGGCCTCATATTCTGCTATGTTGTTTGTATATGGAAATACTAACTTCATTGCCATAAGGAAATGGTTACCTTTAAGTGATATTAGTACTACTTCTATTCCACATTTGAATACATTGGCTGCTCCATTAAATACATTCGCCATTCCGATTTTTCACCACTCAATTCATTCGCTAAAATCACATTTTCATTAGGAAACTAAGCTTCCAAACCATCATCTTCATCTTTTAGTAGGTATTTTTCCAATTGATCGACCACTACTTACCCTTTGACTGAACTCTAACTTACATACTTGATATCAAACTCAAAGAGTTGCATCCGCCACTTCGATATTCTCTCAATCAGTCCCGGTTTTTCTACTAAATACCCTAATGGGTTATGTTTTGTCAACAACTCTACAAAGTAATAGAGAGTATATTACCTGAGCTTGTACATCACTCATACTAAGGCACAATACGTTTTTTCCACTTCGAAGTATTTATGTTTTCCTTCTGTGAACTTCTTGCTCAAGTAATATATAAGATGCTCTTTTCTGCCCATTTCATCTTTCTGTCCCAACATACATCCCACCAATTTAAAGAAGATCGTCAAGTAGAGAATCAATGGCAATCTTAGTGTAGATGATGTGAACTGTGACCAAGAACAGATAAGATCAGTCACTAGATAGGTCCATGCTTGTTGAAAGCTCGAAAGGAAGTGATAAGGAATGTGCGAAAGGACAAATGTGAATGAAGAGAAAGCAAAAACTCACAAATAGCTCTAGAGGATATGACGCACCAATGGAACTTTCGAGGACTCACATACGAATCAATCCGATGAGGTTACTAAC
The DNA here is from genome assembly GCA_024138005.1 of Lumnitzera racemosa. NCBI lineage: Eukaryota > Viridiplantae > Streptophyta > Magnoliopsida > Myrtales > Combretaceae > Lumnitzera > Lumnitzera racemosa. The sequence continues at coordinate 68,988,462 of JAMXBC010000004.1, read as the reverse complement.
TACCTAGCCTTGCTCAAGGGTTAGGATAAGAGTGATACCGAGAGTAAATAACCAGTTTTTATATAAGGAAGGAAATACTTAAAAGTGTATTAATGATGATCAATCTGGTTCTTACAGCCATAATCACAAGGGTATTTATACCCCATAAGTTAGGGCATCTTGCCCAAAAAGGAAAAAAACAAAAGGGCGTTTCCTAAAGAAGTAATGTATAAGATATAAAAGGGTAAAAATTAATATTCAAGAAAAATAATCATTGGTATAACGGATTTTACATGTGATTCTGTACATGTGGCGATGATGCATGGTGATGCCGTTGGAAGATGAGAACAAAAAGTACGATCAACGTTGCTTATCTGAGCAAGGGTGACTTAGTCAATCCAGACTATCTATCTTGGCATCTCAATAAAGGTGATGCCGAGTAAGTGATTCACTAGGCAAGAGTGGAAGGGAGGATTAGCTGTTGTCTTGGCATACGAGAGATAGGTAGTCGTTCGGCTCAACATGTAGAGTAGGTCAGCAAGGAGATACTTGGCCTTGGTAAGAGTCAATTAGAGTAGAAGAATCTACCTTACTAGGCCACCAGTCCTTGGGCTTCACTGTGGATCAAAAGCCTAGTACCCTAATTCCTATCATTCCCTTTAGGTTGATTTGGATTTGAGGTCAAATCCAATTGGTCTTTGACTAACTCTCCATCGGGTTGATATAAACTGAGGTTAGCAAAGTTAAAGGTGTCAAAGACCCCATAGTCCTCAGGTAACTCTAATATGTAGGTGTTATCATTGATCTTTTGGAGGATTTGAAAAGGTCCTTCAACCCTTAGGGATAGCTTATTCTTCTTCTTACTCAAGAACCTCTCCTTGCTTAAGTGCAGCCACAGCAAGTCTCCTTACTAGAATTGTTTAGCCGTCCTACCCTTGACCTTCTCTCGTATATGCCTAACGAATTGGTTGATGTGCTAAGTAAATTTATCGTAGATGTGTTAAAGGGATTATGCTCTAGCTCTTGCACCAAGGTCCTCTTATGCGAATACAAGTATAGGGGTGTGATCAAAGGGTAACTTGAGATTGAAACCATAGATAACCTTAAAGGAGGTCTACTTAGTGGTGTCATCTAATGTTCGATTGTAAGCGAATTCGATTACTAGTAAGCAGACGTCCTAATCAGCCAAGTTCTTACCCACTGCAGCTCGAAGCAATGATCCCAAAGTGCAATTAACCACCTCAGTTTAGCCATCAATCTAGGGCTGACAAGAATTATTGAATAGTAGTTTGGTACCATCCAATGCCATAAGGTCCTCTAGAAATGGCTCAAGTACTTTAGGTCTTTATTGGAGACTACACCTCTCGATATACCATGTAACCGTACAATCTCCTGCAAGACAAGAAAAGCAATAGTTGAACCATTGTTAGTTTTGGTACAAGGCACAAAGTGCACCATCTTGCTGATCCACCATAACCATTACAAAATCTTTGCTTCAGGCAGTTCATAGAAATTTGAGCACAAAGTCCATGCTCAACTCAGTCTATACTTTCATTAGAATAGGTAAAGGCATTGCCTTCCCCTTTTTGGCTCAACACTTAGCCCTTTTACATATGGCACAACTTTCAACAATTCGGTGCACATCTCGATACATTCTTAGCCAAAAGAATCGACTACCCATCAATTTATACATCTTTTTCTCCTCGAAATGTCTAGACAACCCTCCACTGTAGGCTTCCTTGATCAGTAGCTCCCATAATGAACAAGTCGGCATGCATAATTTTCTACCTTAGAACAAGTAGCCATCTTCTACATGATACTCATACACTAATCTTCCATTGACACATCACGTAACTATGTATCTAAAGTGTAGATCTTCATAATACTATTCTTTGATACTTGCAAACCCAAACAGTCTAGTCTGCAGTTTATTCAAAAGTGCATGTCTTATTGAAAGAGCATCTATAATTACGTTGCTCTTTCGCTGCTTGTATTTTATCATAAAATTGAATCACTCAAGAAATTTAACCTATCTCGCTTATCGCTTAGACAACTTTGCCTAGCTTTGGAGATACCTTAAAGACTCATGGTTAGTGTAGATGACAAACTCTCTCAACAATAGATAATGCTATCAAACTTGCAGTGCTTGGATTAGTGTTAAAAGTCTTTGTCATACATAAAGTAATTTAACTGAGATGCTCTAAGCTTCTCACTATAGAAGGCAATTGGTCAGCTTTCCCACATTAGGACAGTGCCTATTCCAATTATCATGACCCAACAGTATCATTGTCGTGGTAGATCTCCATGTACCATACTAAGGTTACTATCAAACCCCTTGCTAATTGCAGGCCTTCCATACGATACACAAGGCTCCTTCCACTATATGTTACTACTAGGCCCATAGATAAGTAATATAGAGCAATTTACTAAGATTAACTTTTTAAGACATACATTAATCAAGTAAATGTATGGACTCATTACATTCCACACCAAAAGAATATTACAAACAAATACAATTCATAATAGGAGCTGCATCATAAACTTTAAACTATGTTATGAATAAAATAAAAGTAAATAACTATCTACAAAAGCTTTTACAAAATCTCCTCTATGCACCTTAATCGCTCCAACCTGTCTTTACACGAGACTTACTAAGGGCATGTTGTGGCTCGAATTAGCTAAGGGGTTCTCTTGCAACAAAAGGAATCTATCAAGGTGTAAGCTTAAGCTTAGTGAGATAAATACCCTCATCAATATCGCATAGCAAAAATTTATTAGATGCACAATCATATGAATGCATTAACAATCAATATGCTAAACAATGCATACAGTGGCCTAGAAACTACATACGACTTAGAATTGCACCCCCTGTAGTTAGGGTTTGGAGATAATTAACCAACCTAAACCGAAATCCAGGTTATAAACCTTAGGTTTTATTTCATTTGCACTATTGTGCTTAAGCTAAAACAAAACTATATATGCTTTCTTTACTAAATAACGAATCATATTTTTAAAATCCCAAGTTTAACTGAGTGATGGCCTCCGCAATCTATAAACACATGCCCTAAGCAGAAGCCATAAGATACGACCCCTCATCGACGGTTGGCGTCTCCTGGTGCTTAATAAGCCCATCAACTTAGGACGAAGACTCAATAAAACAATGACATAGCTAGTGCCTAATCCTACAAGAGGCCCTCCTCTAGTGAGTCCCTTCCCATCTTCTACGTGAAGCGGCAATCAATGTTATCCGAATGCAATTATGGGAAATGCATGATCCATTTAATTTCTTAATCGTATAAGTGATTAACTCGATTTTTAAGGTGATTAGACAAATTTCATTCCATACAATTGCATGTATAAATTATCATAAACAATTCCCATTATTATATCATTAAAAAGCCATAGCATTCGTTCACAAATTCATACACGCGCATTTCCCATATCCTACAAGCAACTAAATTTATATATATATAAGTTTAAGTGCATCTATTCTACAAGCAAAATCAAGTAAAGAGTCATTGGAAATTTACTCACTCCACCATGCGGGTTAGTCAAAGTAGTTTGGAGGTAGATCTTCTCTGAACGCAGGGTCCCCTGCTCATTGAAATCATAATACTATAAGGGATTGAAATAAAACTTAGAAAACTAAGTTAAAACCCCTTAAGTTATACTCTTGACTAATTTTCGTATTTTTCCCGATTTTACTTAAAAGTTCAATCATGTATAACTTTTTCGCTTTATATCCGATTTTTATGATCATATAGTTAATCTTCATCATTTTTTAGTGTACTTTAATGTAGGAAGGTTGGCTTTTTGAGATAAGGATCATAAATCTATTCATAGTTTAGAACAATAGCGGTCCTCATGGTTTAGAGAGCTTTTGGGCTTTGTTTGGTTAATGGGCTTTTTGGTAACTTGGGAAATCCATTGGGCTTGGCCTTAAAATTTCTTTCTAAGCTCAAAATATTCCTTGAGGTCAAATTTACAACTTTGATTCACATTCCTAAGGCTAACAACCACTTCCTGGGCTCTTAAGTTGTCAAATGGGCTTGTTTTTTATCCGACTCAAATTTAACCAATTTCTTGGGCTTAGGGAATGACTTGTGGGTTTCTTAGGAGTCTTAAAACAACTCTTATTGATGCGTTGAGTTGCTGGTAAGAAGTTTTAGGGTGGTTCAACTTGGTGTATGAGGCTCGTTTTGGAAGTTTTAAGCTCGGTTTTGAGTTTTAAGCTTAATATACCTATCATACTTGCCTTAGTTGGTATTTTTACTTTGTTTACTTACTTTTATCATATTTTTAAGTATATTTTAAGGATGTTCTAGATCTGGTCGATTTGAATATGAGAGCTTCCAATTTGTTTCATCATTTTCTTAAGTTTAGGTATTAGATCATGAACCTAGGTTACTTGTATTCAAATCTTAACTTGACTTCTTTTCCATGAGAGGGTTATTTGACTCATACTTTTCATGAAAATAGTAGATCTCATACTTATTACAACTTCCATATCATAATTCATGTCTTATAGAGTTGGTTTTCTCATAAAACTTCATGTGATGGATTTTTCCTTAACCTAAGTCTAGATTTAAGCATGTTTAACTTAATAGAAGTAAAATCAACACTCTAAATGACCTTTGAATCTTCACATCCAACATGTTTCTTTTCCATTCAAGTTCTCATTTCAAGATTCTCTCAACTTAAAATCTTTCATTCAAAGTGTTAAATAAGTATCTCTACAAAACACCAACTTTACATACTCATACTGCAACTTCATGTAAGGGTTTCATGAGTTTGTTTCTTAAGATAGTCTTTGATGTTATACCAACTTATGATCATACTCATATCTTCAGGAGATCATACTCATATCTTCAAGAAATCATAGTCTCCTAACATGAATACTAACCTACTAACACAAAGAAACACTTACTCGTCTACAAAGAAAAAGTATGGAGATTATACACTAAGGTTCCACTTATGCTCTTTATCTTACTTCCTCCTTCTTGGACCCTCTTTGAAACCTGAGTTATGGTCCTTTGAAGTGGATTTTGGGGAGTGTTCTAGGGATCCTAAAGAAGCTTTGAATGTTGGAAAAGAAAGATACAAGAAAAAGTTGTAAGTGCCATGAGTGGAAGCTTGGAAGTAGTGGCAAGGTTGATTTTGTAAGATATGGTTGTTTCTTCTTTTGGGTTGGTTTCAAGTGAGAGAAAAAGGAAGCGAAAATAAAATTGAAAGTGAGAGAAAATGATGAAAGAGTGGCTGGTTAGGAATAGGGTGATTGTGTGTTTAAGAAGCTTGATTTTGTTGTCTTGTAGCATATACAAAAGTCAACAATTGGAACTGTTGATGATGTAAGTATTAAGGAGTGAATAGTGGAATGTAAGATAAAGTGATTGATGGATGAAAGATAAGAGAATGGCCCCCCTTTTCTAGCTTATCCAATCGGCCATATAGTGTTCTTTTGGGCATAGAATTGTCTTGTCTCATTTATTAAAGTTAAGCATGTGAAATCTTGTGATAATTTGTCCATATGTAGTATAAGTGAAGCGGTAATAAGGAAAGTATCTTATCACTAGATTTTGATAAGTTATCAATTGATAAATGATTCCAACTTTCAATTAATAAGTCATCTAAAGTGATTGGTTGGCTTACTTATTTATATATAAGGCTTAGGCATGAAGATAAAAGCATTATCTTATAGGGAATTGTTTTAGGATTTACTTCTTAAATTGTTTTGTAGATTATGATTCGATTCTTATAAAATTATGAAATTTTCTAGAGTTTAATGAAATTATTCAAATTAAATTATCAATTAGTCACTTAGGGTTAAAAGTCCTTAATTGTTTTAAGGCTTAGGGTTTTTAGTGACCTTAGAGTTTGCAGTTTTTCAAGTTCGAGTTTTATTGATAATAGGCTTTTGAATTGGAAAAATAAGTTCATTTCTAATTGTAAACTTGAGTTCTTAGTTTAGTTGATCCTTGGGAATGTTTGGAAGGTACTCTTAGTCAAATCATAGGCCCGCTAAAAGTAAGGTTTAGACTAATGCCTGACGCGTCACACTCTAGCTTAAATATTTTCTTAAAGTCAGGTAAAACTAATACTAGGGCGAAAGTCAATCTTTCTTTAATCTTGGCAAAGCTCCTCTCCTCCCTTTCTCCTAATTGGAAGTGGGTGTTCTTCTTTGTTAGCTTAGTAAGTAGTGCAACGAAGGTGCTGAAATTCCTGATGAATCTTCTGTAAAATGAAGCCAATCTATGGAAACTTCTCACGTCAGCACAATTAATGGAAGCTGGCCACTCGGCAATAGCTCAAATTTTCTTGTCATCCACTCATAAGCCTCCCCCACTAATTACATAGCCCAATAATACCACTTCTTTCTAGAAAAAACAACATTTCTTGAGATTGTTGAATAATCTCTCAGTACGGAGGATATCCAAAACTGATCAGAGATGTTCACAGTGACTCAGCATATCGACATTGTAGACCAAGATGTTGTCAAAGTACACCATCATACACTTCCCAATCAGATGTCTCAACACATGATTCATTAGTCTCATGAAAGTGTTCGGGGCATTCGATAAGCTAAAGGGTATGACCATCCATTCATATAATCCATGTCGAGTCTTAAATGTCGTTTTCCACTCGTCTCTTAGCCTCATGTAAATTTGATGGTAGCCAGACTTAAGATCAATCTTGTTGAAAATCTTAGCCCCACTTAATTCATCCAATATATCTTCTAACCTCGGGATATGATACCTGTACTTGATAGTAATCTTGTTCACGGCTTGGTTATCCCGTCAGGTTCTATCCTTTCTCAATACTAAAAGCATTGGCACAGCGTAAGGGTTGAGACTTTCTTTGATGTATCCTCTCTCCAACAACTCATTGACTTGACGTTGGAGCCCATAAAATTGTTTAGGATTTATCCAATAAGCTAGCTTATTTGGCAACGCGGTGTCGGGTAACAAGTCAATGTAGTGCTCTATGCTATGAGTTGGGGGTAACCCCTTAAGTAACTATTCTAATAACAGGTTAGCATATTCATCCAGCAACACTTTGATTTCTTGGGGTAGTTTACCCTGCTCCTTTATTTCTAATATTTACTTAACCAACATGAAGGTCGACTCGTCAGTATTGATGACCTCTTAGAGCTCGACTATGCTCATAACCAAAGCTTTCTTCGATCTGTAAGCAAGTTTTGTTTGCAATTTATTAACTTCTCTCGGTGAAATCAGATTCAGTGTAATCTTTCGACCATCCCATAGTTGTTAAAATCGTAAGTCAAAAATATGTTTCTATAAGTTTATGGTTTTATAATGTTTTTCTTAACAAAAAGGGATATAAAATCATTTATGTGTAGTCTTTTAGCGAAGTTATGAACTTTTATATATAATTCTACAAGTTTATAATTTTACTTATTTTTTTATGACTTTATGCGATTCTACTAATTTTGTGCATTAAAATGAATAGTAAAATCGCGATTTTGACAACCATGCCATTCTTTTCGAACATATATGTGTTCTTGTAGTTGTCATGGATAACTCTTTTATCAAACAACCATGGTCTACCTAGCAGCACATAGGAAGCATACATAGGTAATATATCGTAGAGAATCTAGTCAGAGTAATTCTCTATAGTGATTGGTAGTAGTATTTGCTGAATAACATGTAGTACCCCTTTCTCACTCAACCAATACAACTTATATGACTTTGGATGTGCAACAGTTGGTAACTTTAATTTTGAAATAGGATCAACTCCACATTGGTGCAACTTTTACTATCCACAATGAGGGTACACACCTAACTATTCACCTTATAGGTGATGTGAAACAAATCCTCTCTCTATTCCTCCTCTTGTAAGGGTTCCATGTTCATTGTGCGTCGGATAACCATGATTAGCTAGTCTGAGTCCTCAGCAAACACATCTTCCTCAATTAGCTCTTTCTCAATAGGGATCTCCTCCTCCTCAGGTTCCTCATCTATATTCTCTACCTCTAACTTCATGATGTCTCCCTTGATCACCATAACTCTTCAGTTCGGGCACTAGGCAGCCATATGTCTGAACCTTTGGCATTTAAAGGACTTAATTTGGCTCGTCTTCCTATCAAACCCTTACCCCTTCTCATAAGTTCGGGTCGGCACTTCACCGTCAAGTCAGCCTTTCTACACGACTCGAACATCAACCTTTCTAATCGGCTCGGTACTCGACTAAGCTCAGTGACTTGCCTATCCAGGTAGGCTATTCGGCACTCTAGCAAGTACTCGGCTTAGCTTCTTCTTTGCCTCTCCACTCATTGAGCTACTCTAATGGCTTCATCCATTGTGGTAATTCATTGGAGTTCTACAATGTCTCAAATGTCACCTCGTAACCCAATAATGAATCTAAGACTATTCAAGCTGGTGGTTTCTCCACTTCACAACAAATCATAAGCGTTTGAAATTCTTGAATACACTCATTAATAGTCCAACCTCCTTATCTCAGCTCCTAAAGCTGAGTGAAAGTATCTTAAAGATAAGTATCCGGTGCAAACTTGTTTTTGAGTATCCTTTTCATTTTAGGCCAAGTATTGATCTCTCAATAGCCCTCTTGCCTCCTCATCATCTAAAAATTCTTCCATCACATGGTGGCATATTCGGAGAACTCAACAGCAATAATTCTCACTTTCTCATAATCCTTATACTAATAATATTCAAAAACACTCTCCACTCCCTCTTCCTATTCCAAATATTCATCAGTATTCCCAAATCCATTAAAGCTTAGAATTCGAAGCTTCACATGTTCAAATGCTCTAGGGACTTTAGCTCGTTCTTCTTTAAAATTCTCTTCTTCTTCCCTATCTCCTATGTCCACCAAATTAATCCTTCTCCTTATTCGTCCACTTACTCTTGCACCTTAAACTAGTCAAACTGGGTTCTAACCTTTAATAAGTTGAGTAACTTGTGGGGTGTTTTGTATAGCCTTAGTAGGTTAGGAAGCCAATGCATGAATAGCTCCGGTCAAATCTACCAAGAGGTTGGCTACCTCATCAAGTCTCCCATCAATGCTTCTCAGGGTTCCTTAAGACTATCGTCCATAGTAGACAACTCTACTGTTGTTATCTCCAATGCCATTGTTTATATTAGGGTCAGTCATTTTCTCCACAAATTCAAAGCTCAAACTCTTCAAATAGGTGATAAAGCAAACACTTCCACAAACCAAAAAAAGGTGACAACTAATAAACACAGTAATCAAACGAATACAGTAACTTGCTCTATTTCACACATGTAAAATAGAGTATAAACAGAACTTCGAAAAACCAACTATAACTTAAACAGAACCTCTGCTCTAATACCAAGATTGTGTGAACCACGACCAAGAACAGACAAGGCCGATTGCTAGATAAGTCCAAGCTTATTGAAAGCTCAAAAGGAAGTGACGAGGAATGAATGAAGGACAAATGCGAATGAAGAGTAAGCAAAAACCCACGAACAGCTCCAGAAGATATGACGCACCAATGGAACTTTTGAGGACTCACGATATAATTTGATATGATGCATGAATCGGTTTGGTGAGGTTACTTGCCACCTAGCCTTGCTCAAAGGTTAGGATAAGAGTGATGCCGAGAGTAAACAAACAGTGTTTATACAAGGAAGGAAATACTCAAAAGTGTATTAATGATGATCAATCTAGTTCCTACAACTATAATCATAAAGGTATTTATACCCATAAGTTAGAGGGAAAAGACAAAAAGGGAATTTTCTAAGGAAATAATGTACAAGATACAAAAGGATAAAAATGAATATTCAAGAAAAACAATCATTACAGTAATGAATTATACACATGATTCTATACACATGGTGATGCTGTATTGGTGATGCCGTATTGGTGATGCTGTTGGAAGATGTGAACAAAAAGTACAATTAACGTTACTTCTTTGAGCAGGGGTAGCTTGGTCAATCTGGACTATTTATCTCGACGTCTCAACAAAGCTGATGCCGAGTAAGTGTTTAGCTAGGTAAGAGTGGGAGTGAGGATTGGCCGCTGTCTCAAAACACTATTCGCGAGAGATAGGCAATCATTCAGCTTGGCATGCAGAATAAGTCAATAAGGAGATACTCGGCCTTGGTAAGAGTTAGCTGTAGTAGAAGAATCTACCTTGCTAGGCCTTCTAGCCCTTGGGCTCAACTGCGGGTCAAAAGCCCAATAAGCCGATTCTTATCCATAAGAGTAACTAATATCGAAGGATTCATGAGATACTTCTTGATTTCAACAAATGCTTTCTCACATTCTTCATACCATTCTATTGCTACATTCTTCCTCAAAAGTTTAAATAACAACTTACATTTATTAGTTAGCTGTGATACAAACTGTACAACGTAATTTAGCCTCCCCAATAGTCCCTGAACTTCATTTATAGTCTTTAGTGCAGGCATGTTTACAATTACCTTGACTTTATCTAGGTTCACTTCAATTCCTTTTCTACTTACTACAAAACCTAACAATTTGCCCAAGGTTACTCCAAAGGTGCACTTCTCTAGATTTAGCTTCATTTAAAACTTTTGTTAACCGCTCGAATAGTTTACACAAAACATCAACATGATTCTCATCCTTCTTGGATTTAGCAATCATATTGTGTACATAAATTCAATTTCTTGATACATCATGTCATGAAACAAAGCTACCATAGCACACTAATAAATTGCCACAGCACTCTTTAACTCAAAAGGTATCATATGATAACAAAATGTTCCCCAAGTGATAATGAAGGTGGTTTTGATTTTATCTTCTTCGATCTTAATCTGATTATATCTCGAGAAACCATCTATAAATGAGAAAAGATAATTTCCAGTCGTATTGCCCACCAACACATTAATGTGTGGTAAAAGGAAGTTATCCTTAGGTGTCACTTGATTTAAATCACAAAAGTCCATACATACCTTAACTTTCTCATTTTTCTTCGATACTGAAACCACATTAGCTACCCATTCGAGGTAATCTAACACTTCTATGAACCTAACTTCCAATAATTTCTTTACTTCTTCTTTTATTTTAAGGAGGATATTTAGCATAAAATCGCCTAAGCTTTTTCCTTTTAGGTTCAATACTTCTCCTATCGGCAACTTATGAACTACGATTGACAAATCCAAACTAAGCATGTCCTCATAGGACCAAGCGAATATATCTAAGTATTCTGATAATAAATCTGATAACTCCTACTTCTAATCATCTACTAAATTAACCCCAATTTTCAAGTTTCATGAATTCTCTTCTATCCCCAAGTTAATCACAACTATCGGTTCATCAATAATCACTCTCCCCTATTCAAATCAATGCCAACTCTCTTGTATTTCGCTTAAGGTCTTAATATCATCTCCGACATTTGACCTAGCAGGGCCGAAGGTAATATTGGTACTTTCATTGTTTAAAGGCGCAAGATATCATTATATTCATCATTTTTATTAGATTTGAAGAGTAAAAGAAAAGGCTAAGGGACAACAAGTAAATAATAAAGAAGAATTGACAAAAAGAAAGGAACTAATTTTAGTAAATGAATTCAAATTGTTTGAAAGAAAAGTGTAACTAATTGGACTAATTATTGAATCGAATGCTCCTAATTGATCTAATATTGCTTTTCTAAAAAGACCTATTAATAAGAATGGAAAACTAGTTGCATAAGGAAACTAGGACACCAATATCTTTCTCCTCGTCTGGATTGATGCTGCATTGTTAGGCCAAAGCCTTAGATTAATTGGCTACTTTGGGTTCTTAAACACAACCTGGAACTAGGAATGTCTAACAAATATCTGGAAAATACATGAGCATGGTACAGCTAATTTACTCTCTTACCTCTAGTTTTGGCCTTCATTTCTTAGATCTCTTCTTCATTAGGCCCATATCCGAGCTCGAACGTTCCAATCTGCTGCTTAAGTTATTTTGAGTGACCTTATGCCCCCTATCTTAACACCTTAATCATGCTAACATCATAAAAAATCTATGATCTTAGTTCAAATACTTCAGCAATGATCATGTTGATTGAGCATCCATGATCCAATAGAGAATTATTACCTACATTAGTAGAAGGAGTCTGAATGAAGTCTAATTTAACCAACTTAGCATCAATAAAATCCTAGATCTTATGTCTGAGTCTCCAGCATTGGTCTATAGAATGCCCCACTTATCCTAAATGGTAATGGCAACAGAGCTCTAGGTTTTAATCCCTCGATCTTTGTCTCTCTTTCAATATTTCAAACATTAAGAGATTCTCCTCCCTAAGTCATATAAGAACCTAGCTTAGAAGAATGGGGATATGAGAAAACTGTCTCCTTCGTAGATGGTTATTTTAATTTAGATTCAGTAGGAGATTAGATCCTCTTGCCATGGCTACCAAGGTTGCAAGTTTAACAAGGTTATCAGTATTGACAACGCTTACAATAGCTTCGTTGGCCTTGTTGGAAAATCTTATAGGAGGAGTCTTCTTCTCAACTACTTTGGATTGAGAAGCCTTCTAGTAGCGATAGCTTCCTCTATTCGACATCCTGATTCTACAATCTCTGCAAAATTAGAGGTAGGGTGACCTACTAGATGTTGGTAGTACGAGCTTCCAAGAGTGTTGATAAAGGCAAAGGTCATATCCTTTTATGTTAAGGGTAGAGTTTCATCTCTAAGCATACTCCTTAAAGCTTTCGTAGGCCTTCTTTTGCAGAATATTCAAATCCCACATAGATGTAGCCACCTCGATATTGAACTTATATTGGTTATAGAAAGCTTGAGCTAACTTATCCCATGTATTAATCTCATTCAAGTCCAATTAGGCATACTAAGTTAAAATGGGCCCGATTAAGCTATCTTGAAAGTTTTGGACCATCACCTTGTCATACTTCATGTATTTTCCCATCTTTCTAATGTACAACCTAATGCAGAGTTTCGAGTTATCACATCCCGACATAGTACGGGATGTACCATCATACAGGAATACTTATTTATACTTAACAAAAGTTCTATTTATAACAATGGAGTTTAGCTTTATACCTATTTATACAAAAAGTACATTCGTCAAATTTATCTAAACCTAAAATACAGTATTTTTTTTATATGTACAGATCCTTTGTAGAAATAAGAACAAAATACTGCAAGACTCCTTCAAAAGCGGCTGACTCCATCTTAAGCGCTCTTAAAAGATTTTTCCCCCTAGCTGATGTTACCCTATCAATTGTATTCATAACCTGAGGATACACAAGTATCTCATCAACTCTCTATGAGAAAAGTGAGAGTCGATAAAACAAAATACAAAACAAGTACAATACATACTCACCTAGATCAATACCATAAGATATTCAATTTCATAATCTAAGTTACTAATACAAACTATTTATGTAAGAAGTTAATACCATGCTCATGTATGTAACATGCATCAGTACCAATATCCTATACTTTTCCAATTTTTCATCCAGTTAGTCGACATACCCAAGCATTTAGATACTATATCCAGGAACCTAGGGCAATAAGGAGCTGCCTTGGAGTAGGACCCCTAATAAAAACTATCTATTGTGGTTTAAAAATCCAATACTTAGTTGATCACACATTGTAGTTAAAATAAGTTAAGCAATGCAGTTCTATATGCTCAAAAGCTAACTCAACAATTTTGAAGCTTTCGCAAACTTGACCTATAGGTCCTTTTATGCCATGCCATGAATGTAGTGAATAGTACAATAGCTTAGTATCAAGTATGAATCTCAAGTTCCTGATTATAAACAATTCAGTTATCTCAACTTTAGATTCATTTCTCAGCTTTATATTACATTTCTTCACATAAGGTTCACTTAAGCTAATACCCTAAAGAACAATTCAGTTTCCATGTTTTTCAAACATAATTACATATCAATGAATCAATCATACACAAGGAAACATTTCACATTTTCAACACACATTTAACAGAATCAGGTATCCAATCAATCCAACACGTCATTACAATTAGTAATACAACTGACCCTAAGTCAAGTAGACATAGGTCTACTTGCACAAAAACAAAAATATCTACTTACCTAAGCTTGATAGTGGCGTGAAATCTTAAGCTTCATGATATGGTCATTCCTCACCTATTACACCTAGGAAAATATACATAGACCTTAAGTTAACTATAAGTTGATACTAAGTTCTTATGTGTTTTCACTATTGCATTTCCAAGCTTACTTCGATTGCATCTTAATCATTTCTTATCCGATTTTAATAAACATTATATCATCATAATCATTATTTTGAGTACTATCATGATTAATCGATTTTGTTAAATGTCCAAAAATACCCTTTCATTTTACCTATTCAATTATATGTTATTATAACTTTGTAATTAACCTAGATAAACCATAAATATAATTTTAAAATCCTAGAATTCCATATTTTCCAAACCAAACAGCACCTATTATGTTCCCAAAATATCATTCTTGTACAACTTCAACAAAAATCTCACTAAGACTAATTACTATATCATATATTAGGCTAATATATAGGCTTATATTACGAAAATACATAATAAATAGTATACAAGTCCAATTAATTCCACAAAAAAATTCTATAGACTCACAAAATATTTAGTTTAATTATTGACCATGAATTATACTAAACTAATTATTATATATTTTTACAAAAATAGCAATTTTAACTCGAAATTAGTAAAAATCAAACAAAGTAGTGAATTTATTCACAAGATAAAATTCAAGTGTCCCAAACATCATTATGAACTTTTAGAAATTATAATACATAAGGCTCATACTTTGATTTTGTTAAAAACTAATTAATTCCATAAAACGGCGAAATTGCCAATTTTATCTAAAATAATTACAATAAATAGTAAACATGATTATTTTCAATCATTCTTGTTACTAAAATTAAATACATCTATTAGGCATGTTACATAAAAATTTTCAACTTAAAAGGACATTATTAAATATTTGTAAAATTTAATTCAATTTTCGTCCAAACAAAGCCATTTCTCTAGGACCTTATATTTCCAATAATTATTTCACTAAAATAAGATTACTAAATTAATCTTCACATAAAATAACTTCATAAAACCAAGTTTCATAATTAAATAACATCATTTACTATTTTTACAAAATTTCCACCGGAAATTTAGTTTACCTGAATCGGCTCTCTCCAGCCACCCAACCTTGTCTGAACTCCACCACTAGTGGTGCTTTCCTTGACCCCAAATGGCTACCACAACCAGACACTAACAACCTATTGAACCAACTTAATCAGATTCCGTACTCTATTTTTTTACGCTAATTTTCTTTTTCTTTTTGTAATTTTTTTAAATTTTCTTGAGTTTTTTCCTTTTATTTTCAAACTTCCAAAATGTTGTTTTTAAAGTGTGCATGCCCTATTTATATTTTCCAATTGAATTAGGATTAATTAAAATTTGACATGTGAATTACATGTTATTTTCTTAATTTTTCAATGCATAAGGTGTCGTTTTCTTATTATTTGTCTTCTGACTCATCAATCCAAATTAATCCTTGGCTGCTACATTATGGGATGACTCATCCTTTCATTTTTTTTATTAATTTTCCATTTTTTATAATAATTTACCTTATTTAAATAATAATTTCTTATTATATATGTGTATTTAATACAAATAATGCATGTTCTATGTTAATACATGTATAATTCAACTTCATTTATCATTTTTATAAGTTAAATAACTTATCTCTAATATCTCGTTATATCAAAATGTTCAAATTTTACGTTTTCAATATTTATCAACTTTAGCAATAAATTGACATTTTCTTAAATTAATATTTTCATTTAGCTTATTTTGAGGTATTGACTTGAATTATTTCATCTAAGTTTTTAATCCTTATTGTGAAATTTGAAATTAAATGGATATTATAGCTTAGCATCCTAAATTTAGAAGCTTTGATTCTAGGATAATCGTATGTGATTGAAATCTTGAGGTATTACACAAGCAATTGATCTTATCATATTTCTCGAATTTCAAAATTTTAAACTTTTATGAGAAATCATCATCTTTGTGTTTTAGCAAATTGATTATTCCCATCTACTCAAGCCCATTAACCGTTTCAAGGGTTTTCATCTTCTCAGTCAACTTCTGTATAAACTTTCTTTTCATTTCTTGATGTTTTTCCTCAATCTCCTTCCTCTATGTCTCAGTATTAGGGACTAATTCTACATCTTCCAATTCGGGGGGAAGGTTCACTTCTACATTTTAATTCGAGTTAACTTGAGACGCTTACCTATCGTTGAGAATTCTAATTGCCTGAGTGAGAACCTAAATTTTTCCGTTCATCTTATTCATGTTTTCTTCTAAGCTTACGACTTTTGGGTTAGGCTCAGTTTGACTGACGTTTTCAGTACTGTGAGTTGACGTTCTTGTCTTAGAATGAGTGAATATCGGACTTTTAATTCAGTCTGCTCGCTTGGGCGCTATCTTCAAAATTCTAACAAAGACCTAAGTTTAAACTTTCTTTTAACTAAAACTTTGTTTTTTTTCCTTTTTCTTTATTTTTTTATTTTTTTTCATTCCCTATTTTATTTTTTACTTGCTTAATCAATAACTAAAAAACAAATCTTTCTAACTTATACAATGGACTAAAAGAAAAGAAAAAAAAAACTCCTAACTAATCTTCCTAAAAAAAAAAAACTCAAATCCTATATCTATAAGAGCTTACAAGTCTATCTAAGATAAGCTTTACGAGGTTGATATTGATCTAACTTTCTCTATCTATATTACATAAAATGTGAAATGATGTAATTATTTACAACGAGACCCTAAATTTACAATAAAGTCGTATATGATATTAATAAATTTGCAGTTTCTTCAAAATTTTTCAATTTTTTTAAATTACGTAGCATTTTACTCACTAAGAGACAATAAAATTAAAACACATATAACACAAGAAATAAAAAATAATCACATAGAAAGAAGCATTAATAAAAAAAAAATCAAACATAAAAAAAATGTAGTATACTACATACACATATAATGTAATAGGGGTTGGCAATTAATAAATTATATGAATTATTATGAACCTGCGGTCAAAGAGTACTCTTATATATAAGTAAATCCAAAATAAGATTTAAAAATAAATGAAGCTTGTGAATACTCATATATAAGGGTTATTGATTTTTTTATTTCCCTTTTTTTGAAAAAGAAAGTCAGATTGATTGCAAATTAATCAGGCTTTTCCTATAATATAAAAATGACTACCCCTTTTTCAAAAAGAATTATGCAAGAGGGTGAGGTCTATAGTTTTAAGCTCTATACCTTCAAGGATTTCAGGTGAAAAACCTAGTGGGCTATATCGAAGTCTAAGTAGGCTCGCCTATCACCATTAAATAGGAGTAAAGACCTTAGTGACTTGAGGGTTACACAATTGTGACCTGTCCTAAGTTCCTAAGGTAGCCTAGGTTTGACCATATCTAAACATGCAAATGGTTATTAATAAATAAGCTCTCCTCACCCTAAATCCCCAATAAGGGCCTATTGGGCTAGGTTTTTTCTTAAAGCGTGTATTACTAAAACCCAGTTAATATAACTACAATATAATAAAAGAAAAATAATACAAAAGCCCAACAATTAATTTTTAATTTTTACATAGCTAGCCCATAGCTAACCATATAAAAATGAAAAAAAAATACGGCTTTATTTTTTTTTCTAAAAATACTAGGATATATACATATATGCAAAATATAACTAAAATGAATTTTTTAATAGTTTTTCACAAAAAGAAAAAAAAAATTTATATGGTTGCCTCGAAGGTATTTACGTAACCATTAATTGGAATCAAACTAATATAATTATTTTTTAGAAAAGATTTAGTGAGTGGATTTTTTTTAGATTTCAAAATCAAGTTAAATTTACATTTACATAACAATTTATTATTATTTAAAAAAACCTAAAAAATCTAATTTCATGAATCTATTTTAAAAAAAAACCTAACTAACTAAATTTTTTTTAAAACTCTAATTAAGATTTTTTTTTAAATCACTACATTAAAAAATATATATATATCTTTTCTAAATTCTACATATAAGATATATTGAGATACATATCTTGGATCTGTATCTTCTTTGAAGACAGGATCTCGAAAAAAAGATACGGGATTTTTAAAAAAAATGGAATTTTTAGCTAAAAAATACAATTTAGCTAAATTAATTAAAAATTTTCAAATTATTTAAAAAAATAGCAAACAATATGACAATAAAAATATATAACAAAAAAACCTACACTAAAAAAATTAGTAAAATAATTAATTAACTAAATAAATAAAATAATAATAATTTTTACCTAAACAAGTGAGTCATGCATGATCAGCGTATACGTATTAACTGTAGTGCGATAATCTAGACTACGTTCGCGTGCTCAGTTGTAGAATTGATTGTACATGTGTAGCAGTGAAATCTAATTATGAAGTGGATGACGTACTGCACGTGTATTATTGAGTGACTATGTTCATGTATAAGCTGTGTAATGTGCAACGTATGTGAAATCAAGTGCCAAGTGTTGTATGTGCATGTTAAATTGTGTTAAGTGATATCGTATGTGTTGAATGGCCAAGTGAAGTCAGGTGGTCGGTGAATGCTATCGTATGTGTAAAGGAGTTAGTGATAGTATGTGGCAAGTGAGGTCAAGATCGTATGTAGGGGTGAGAGAGTATGGCGTATGCTAGTGTTAGTGAGGGCGTATGAGTATACCAATGCAGTATAGATATGTAGGCTAGTGTGTACTTGTATGAATTATCGTATGTGTAGGTATGGTAGGTGTAAGCCCCAAAACTAGCAATCCGAGGTTTCGATCGATTGAAAGACCCGATCAAGCCTAAATTATAAAGTAAAGCTAAAAATATTAGTAAACTGATCCTGTAAGTTTGAATTTAAGAAAATAAGTAATAAAATAGGAAACTATAAAATTTTCAAATTTTAAGTATATAACTCATTATTTATCGAAAATACGTAAAATACATTCCAATACTTAACGAATCGCTAGAAATAAATTATATGTATACTAAAAATTATAAAATAACCTAAATAATATTTATGAATACTTATTTGTACTATATATAAATTTACATGTAGGTAGAAATACGCATAATTACTTAAAATACACAAAATGTGCTAAAATAATACTAAATAAGTAAAGAAAATTCATAATTAATTAAGGACAAATCAAGAAAAATCAGGAAAAATAAGAAAAAAATCAGCCAATTAAATTAAGACCACAAAAGCCAAAAATTAAGGGATAAGGCAATTGTCTTGTCCAATTTAATGCATAATAATTACACTAAAGCTTTATAAATAGTAAGGAAAATTCAGAAGCTTATTTGGACAGTTAGAAATCAGAAAAAATTAGGGAGAGTCAAAAATTGAGAGAAAAACCAAAGAAAAAAAAAGGAAAACTGTGCATTTAGGGCCACAAAGGAAAACCCAGACCCGACGGGCACTTGGGAGTGGACAGCCACCACCACTACACGGTAGTGGCAACACCCAGGTAGGCCGACACACCCATGGCCACCGACGGTGGCCGAAGCCACCCAAATCGGTGAGTTGGATTTCCAACTCGATTTTGTGTAATTTTGAAAAAATAGTAAATATTCTTAGAAAATTATGAAACTTGTTATTCTAGAATATTTTTGTATGTAGTTTTTAGGAAAAATATTATTTTGATGAAAATATGTCTCATGATATAGGGTCCCTAAGAAATCGTGCAAAACCGAGCATGTTTCGGTTTAGAAATAAACGACCTTAGGAGTGTAGTTTCGAGCCCAAAATTTTTGTGTAGACCACTTAGATGATATAAAATAGTGGTGTGGAGCCCATTTTTAAAAATTAATTTTCTAAATTTTTAGATAATTTTTAGGCCTTAAAATAAGGCATAAAATGGGTAATTTAGGGTTAATAAAGTAATTAAATGGTTAATTACTGATTTAGTGAATAAGTACATGTTTTAGGATGTTGAAATCTGATGGAGTATGATACTCGTAGCATATAGGGTGTTAGATGTAATTATTAGGTTAATTATGTAGTAAATGAGTAATAGAGAAAAATAGTAAATTTTAAGTTAATTTTGGAAATTAGGGTAATTAGGAGTAAAATATGATTTAGGAAGAATTTAGATATTTTGAAATGATAATTGGTGTTTAGAGATGATAATTAGAGTGATAGAAATATTAGAAGTGCATTATATACATAAAAGGTAATAATACATAATATGTAATTATTAGAATATAATAAATAGAAAATATTATAATAAAAATTGATATTATGATAATAATAAAAATGTACAATAAATCTGATAGGAAACTTGAATTTATGCAATTACAGGAAAAAATGTAAACATTTCTCACATCAGGAGTAAACTTAGTATACTAATAAGGATTTAAGTGTACCGGGTGGAATAAAATACTAATTAGAGATAATGATGGTATTTAAGAGATCGGGACGTAATGTGATTAATTTCACATTATGAGTTAAAACGAATTTCCAGGATTCGAGTATAAAATAATACGTAGAAATGGAACTAAAACCTAATTTAGAAATTGATGCGGAAACTGAACCCGAACCTAACCCCAAGCCTAGAATAATTGTAAAAGAATTAAGACCTAGATAATTAGGTATATTAAACCCTAAACAACACATAACAATATGCGCTATAGGATAAAACAAACTTATAATAGTTACATGAAAAACTGAAACTACGTTTGTGTTATAGGGATGATCGGCGATGGCCTGAGCAAGCCAGACCTCGAGTGAGTGAGCGAAGAGTCGAGGTAAGTTGGGATTAATACAATGCTGTATTTTGGAGGCTGGAGATTATGCTTGGTTGTGCTTGTTAGATAGTTGGATGTGTACATATGCTTGATTATGGGTGATGCTATGATTCTGTTTGCTGCTCTGGCATGTATTGTATGATTTGTATGAAATGATTGATCACCCTAAATTGGACTTAATCAAATACACGACCAGTAATCATAATCGGACATGTATGGCAACCCGTTAGGGGAACTTAGGACTCTCTGGCCAAATACCGACCCCTTCGAAAGGGATAGTGCAGGATTGCAATTAATCCCTTCTTCATCCTCAGTCGAACTAAGTGATAAGAGACGAGATCGCGATGAGGGTGAAGACAATGGTTCTAAGGTAGTCGTGGGAGGAGCGAGGTCTCCATTACACAAGCCTGGGTTTGGTCGTGAGCTATTGCATTAACGGCAACTCCTCATCCCGGATTAGAGCGGGCATAATTTCTCTAATCTCATGACGGGCCGGACAACGTCATGCGATGGCATTTTCTTGCACATTCATTGCACCTAATAAGCTGATTGAAAACCTTATTGTGTTTATGGTATAGTTTCAAGTCCTCTATCCTAACTTACTGAGCTGTGGTCATGCATGTGCTGACTAAGAAGCAGCAAACAACTACTCTGAAGCTAGCAACTACTGGATCCTGGGGAGTGAGGAAAAACATTGAAGAATCAACACATATGTTATTACTTTTCATTTATGAATAATGTAATAACTGAATTATCGTGAATATACATAAATTTCCTCACCTTCTTAGGTAAATGATTTATTTAAATTACAAACTATTTAGTTCAAAGCGGGTTAATCGTAGACGCCTTGTGTAGATCGGGTCTAAGATAGCAGTTGTAAGACCAACTTTTATCTTAGGATGATTTACATGGCGGGGTTGTTACAACTCTACCGCTTCAGAGCGTAACAGTAGGGGAAGTGCGACTATGGCAATGTTCGATGAATGAGAAAAACATAGGCTATGCGTAATGTGTTGTTATCCGAGTGAAGTCAGATCGCGTGGATGAGCAGTATGGCTGGATGCAACAGTATGGCTTGTAACAAGTGTAGGCAGTGATCAGTTGTGTGGATGTGGACTGTGGGCTGATCGTGGGTATATAAGAGATGGTGTTTGTAGGATGCTATGGTATATGAACTAATGTTTTTGTGATTATGTGAGGTGTATAATTGTGAAAAATGTTTCAAACTTCACTATCAAATTCCTATTTATAAACAACTCAATCGAATTTTTTGTATCTTTTTAGATATAGATTTAATCTTAACAACCCAGATTTAGAAAGATTCGATAATAAATCCCAAATACGAAAGATTCGATAATAAATCTTATATACGATTCAGATTCTTTAAAGATTTAACCTAGTTTCTAAAAACCTTATATTGATTTGAGCTTTCTATTTTTCAGGGTTGACTCAATCCAACTTGATTTAACCCAATAACCTACTTAATAAATCCTAAGTCTATCTTAGTCTAATATAAATTAGATAAAAATCTACTTTATATCAGATTGGACCAAAAAATATTTTAATGAAGCTCGATCCTTTAACGACTTAAAATTAACTAAATTAAACGTACATCATTATCCGACTCGACCATAAATGACTCAACTTAACCCAATACAACTTGACACTTTATTATTTTTTTAATTTTCATTTTCTTTATTTATTTTTTTTAAACCTAGCTCGATAAGAATATTAAAATAAAACGGCAAAAGTCGGGTGTCTACAATTACTACCATCCTTAAATTAAGGATAAGATAGAATATGTAAATCACCTATCAATAAACTTCATAAACACTTAGTTCCAAAACACTTTTATATAACATAATAAACCACAGTGGAAATCTTCTATAACAATAGACAAAGCCTAGAATATCACAACTGTATAACTCTTAAACAATACTAGTTCCTACTATGACACTCGATATTACACAATTTCATTAAAAGATCTATCCATCACTGTTATAATATCTTGTTAAGGTCTTTGCAACATAACTTGACAATCTTCCAATAGAATTCCCCCATAGTGTTTGAATCTAAGTTTTTGACTATCTACTTCTTATAAAAAGTCATACCTTTTAAGCGCTCCAAAGTCTTCTTGTTCCTATGACATAAGATCCTATATAACTACTCTCAAAACCTAAGAATAAGAAAAGTTATCTCCTCAACTTACTATAAGCCAAGTAAGAGTTGATAGACAGATAATAATACCCGCAGAATCATATCACAAATATATTAGTAATTCACCACTTCAATTAAGATACTTTTAGAATAGCTAAGAAAATGCAAATGTAGTAAATATGTGCCATGCTAATTCATACTCTTAATCTTAGCCTTAGTCTTGGACATCCAGTAGTCGACATTGCCAGGCATCTGAATTACTTAATTCAAGAACCTAAAATAGAGCTTAACAAACACTAACCTAACCTAAGCTATGCAATTCTATATGCTCGAAAACCAATTTTGTAAACTAAGATATTTGTGTTACAAAAGCAATCTCCCAAAAACTAAATTGTTTGCTTAACAAGAACTTGGTTTTCAAGATAAAAGTTAACTAAGTAAATTTCTATTTTTTAGAAAACTTGACCTATAGATCCTTTTCGTGGCATGCCGTAAATGTATAATCTGCATGCTAAGGAGGATCAAGCAACTACCAAACATCACAAGTAAGCCTTTTTATTAATTTGTTAACCAAGCCTTTACTTTACTTTTTTTTACATTTCCCATCTCTAAATCCTCAAACATTAAGAGGTGGGGTTAGTAATTTATACCTAGGTTATTGTCTGAGTTACATATAGATTCACATCATCAACTACACCAGCAATAATACATTTTAACCCATTATAGTGAAAAGTCAAGCACGACTCATCTAACAAAATATACCAAAAGAGTTCAAAAGACATTTCATAACTCAACAATGAACATGTCACATTCATATGCATCAGATCAATCACAATCACTACAGTTACTTAGGCCTCTTAGCAAATTTCCCAACTTTCATTCCTAATATCGGGGCTCTTCCTTGCTCATATCTCCTAAGAAAAATGTGTATGATACCTTAGTTAATATATATATCAAGTATAAACAAAATGACTAGCTCACTTATACTTGGGGTCTAGGTCTTGATGTAGTTCTTTTATTAATAACTCTGGTCCAGGATACTTTTTTACTCAGTTTCTAACTTACCTTCTGTATAAAAGGTTTTTCCAACGTACTTTCTGACATAGTTTCTAACTACTTATCCACTATAAATATGCATGGTTATATCTCACTTCTTTACTACGCTATTTTAGTTCCAAAGTGAGACATTTCAATAGAACTCTATTCATGGTCCTAATTGCTACAATATTATTAATATATAGTTTAAGTTAACCACATGTCTAAACGTATATGGAGGTTATAAGGAATTATCTCAAAAACACATATAAAGATATGAGAGCTACTTACCCACTTATACAACTTTCTAAGCTATGTTCTATATGTTGAGTTATTTTATACTTTCACCTACTTAACATTCTAACCTACATTTTGACTCGCATTTTAACCTATACCAAAACACTTCTTAAATCATCAAATTATCTTATTTCAACCTTAAATCCCCTATTTCCACACTCCACAAAAATAATTCAATATTCCAATACTCATTTACATCTAGGATATAACACATGCAAATCACATTCCTTGGTAAATATTCCATTTTAAGCATTTCTAGCACGTTACTTTCATGTTAAACAAAAATTACTCAAAATTCAACTTAATAGTTTATCAAAAACCTTTACACAATATTAAAGTATACCCTTTTAAGAATTTATATACAAAAACTAGAGTAGAAACTACGTCATTTACTACTTTTAAATTTTATCACAAAATTCGCTTTTAAGCCCAATTTCTCAAGGAACCCATATTTTCGCTTCGAATCTTAAAAATCTAGTTTGATATTTGAATTATTCATGCAACAAATACTTGGGAAAACCAAGAATCATAATTTTTAGACTTTGTTTACTAGTTTTAGAATTTTATCGAAAATCAAACTAGAAAGTGACACTTACTATCAAGCAACTTTTTGATGAAGAATTTTAGGCATGGTAGTAAGCATGGAAAAGATGCCTAATTATAGAAAAGAAATCTAAATCATAGAAAAGATGCTTAATTATAGAAAAGCCTAAATTATAGAAAAAAAGCCTGAATTATAGAAAAGAAGTCTAAATCATGGAAAAAATGCTTAATTATGGAAAAGAAGCCTGAATTATAGAAAACAAGTCTAAATAATAGAAAACATGCCTAAAAGAAAAAAATTCTATAAGAAGCCCTAAATCTGAAAAGAGTTTATTCATTTTATCGGAAAAAGGATTTTTTTTTCTAAGTGATAAATTTTTTTGTTTTTATTATTTATTTATTTTTATTGTTCAATGTTTTAACTTAAAAAATAAGTAAATAAATAAATAAACTATGCCTCTATATCCTTTTTCTCTTTCTTTTCTTTTTTTTCCTTTTCTTTTTCTTTTTTTTTTATTTTTATAATTGCAAATAGAATACAATTATAACAATAATAACAAAAACAAAAAAAGTACAATATTCCAAAAATAAATAAAAAGAAATACAAAATACAGAGAATAAAATACATATCAAAACCAAAGTAGAGCTAGATCAAGATGAAGTTCGCATGGGTTGGAGTTAGGCGCTAAAGCAATCAGGTCGGGTTAGAAAGCTTTCATCATGGGGAGTTTCCAGCACAACTTGTCTTAGCTCAGAATGCCTTGAGCTTGCACAAATTCTAAAGAGAGAAAAAGGGACCGTATGGAGAGAGAGAGTAGCGTTGTGAATGGATTTAAGTGATTATGAAGGATGAGTTGATGGTTTACAGTAAAATGAAATCCCCTATTTATAGGTATCGTGATCAAGTTAAGGATGGAAAATATTAAATATAATCTGATTTTCTTCTATGTTTGGGTTGGGCAAACTTAGACAATATATGAAGCTAAATACAAAGCTGTGCATGGAAAACATAATTAATATGCACCAAAAGTGTGCCTATTTCGCGTAGGAGTGCGTTGAAGTATGTCCAACGCACGTAAGAGTGTGCTTACCACACTTATAAGTGAGTCGGTAAATGATGTAGTGATAATGTGGCCTGTAACATAGTAATGATGTAGCGATAACGTGACATGGCAAATGAGGTGGCATGATGTGGTGATAACGTAGCAAGGTGACGTAATGGATGCATATACCAATGAGGGATGGACAAGTGTCCAAGTGAGAGAAGAAAATAAAAGATGCATTTTATATCTTCCATAGATTGGACCCAAGATCTCCAAGTCATGTGCAATATCAAGTTAAAGTATATTACCATCAAGTTGTTAGCCTGTGCCTAGTCCATATGTACAATGGAGAAAGTTTGCTTAAGCCAAATTTAAATTTGAACCTAAGCTCAACATCCCTCTCCTAAAAAAAAAAAATTATTATTAAAACCTAAAGCTTATTATTTTAAAAACTTATTTAAATTTCCTAAATTTTCTACTTTTGTATTTTTTCTGAGTTTCTTTTTTTTTCTAATTTTTTTCCTATTTTCCCTAAATTATGACCATTTATCCTATCCTAAAAATTTTAAAAATAAAAGGGAGCAAAAATAAGATATCTATAGTTGACCCTATTTGTGGTGAAGTTTGAATAAAAATTTACAATAAAGACAAATGAATCACTATTTTTGCCTTAAATGTGAAATTTGCTCTAAGAAACACTATAGCTAGCTAATTAACCTAAGTTTGGTCCATTGAGGATTTAACAAAAAGGTGAAAAAGGAGGAAGGCACTCAAGAGCTTGCTAAAACATAAAGTGGGCATAATGCCCTAAGAGCTAAATATAACCTTAGAAGGTTTTTAAGGAAGAGAAGCACTTTTAAAGTCGATAAGATCATAAAAGTGACATTAACTAAAAGGTAACGCCCTAAGAGCTGGCAAGGGAAATCAATTTGGAAAACCTAGACGTGCTCTCCTTAGCTCACTAACCTAAGTGGGACTGTCTCTAAGAGACTAGCAACCCTTAAGATGCGGTCTTAGATGGAGGTACAATATGGTTGTTTTAGAGAAAATAAAGTAGACCTTAAATGACCATCTTGGATTGATAGGTATAACACTATCTTGGATTGATGGGCTTAGTACTTGAACACCATCTTGGATTTATGGGTTTTAACTTGAACACCATCTTGGATTGATGAGTATAACACTATCTTAGATAGATGGGTATAGCATTATCTTGGATTGATAGGCTTAGAAGCTTACCACCATCTTGGATTGATAGGCTTAGCACTTGAACACCATCTTGGATTGATGGGTATAGTACTATCTTGGATTGACAGGCTTAGAAGCTTATCACCATCTTGAAATGATGGGCTTAACACTTGAATGCCATCTTGGATTGATGGGTATAACTCTATCTTAGATAGATAAGCTTTGACTTGAACACCATCTTGGATTGATGAAGCATTATCTTAGATTGATAGGCTTAGAAGCTCATCACCATCTTGGATTATTAGGTATGGTACTATCTTAGATTGATAGGCTTTGACTAGACTACTATCTTGGATTGATAGGTTTTAACTTGAACACCATCTTGGATTGATGAGTATAGCACTATCTTAGATTGATACGCTTAGAAGCTTATCACCATGTTGGAATGATGGGCTTAGTACTTGAACGTCATCTTGGATTGATGGGTATAGTACTATCTTAGATTGATAGGCTTTGACTTGAATGCAATCTTAGATTGATGGGTTTTAACTTGAACACCATCTTAGATTGATGGGTATAGCTCTATCTTGGATTAATAGGCTTAGAAGCTTATCACCATATCAGATTGATAGGCTTAGTACTTGAACGCCATCTTGGATTAATGGGTATAGCACTATCTTAGATTAATAGGCTTTGACTTGAACACCATCTTAAATTGATGGGTTTTTACTTAAACACCATCTTAATAGGCTTGGAAGCTTATCACCATGTTGGAATGATGGGCTTAGCACTTGAACACCATCTTGGATTGATGGGTATAACACTATCTTAGATTAATAGGCTTTGACTTAAATGCCATCTTAGATTGATAGGTTTTAACTTGAACATCATCTTAGATTGATGGGTATAGCACTATCTTAGATTGATGGGCCTGGAAGCTTATCACCATCTTGGAATGATGGGCTTGGCACTTGAACGTCTTCTTGGATTGATGGGTATTTTGTTCACCATATTGATGGTTATTGAAAAATTGATCAAGTTCCTTACAAAAGTTTTCTCAACTATGTAATTTAATTAAAAGTGTTGGAATTGACTTCAAGGGTTGATTTAAGAAAGAAACTAAGCTACTAGGGTTGCCTAAACTAGTTACTAAGGGCTAGGTCCCCCCTTAAATTGACCCAAAAAAAAAAGATTTTGGATTGGAGACTTTATTTGAACTTGGGTAAAACTCCTAAAACTGATGAAAATGGTCCCTAGGATCGAGTGGAAAGAAGAAAATTTACAAACGAAGGTAAGACTCATATTGAGACAGAATGCAAAGCTAAGCACTTGGATCGGCTGGGCAGAAAATTGAGGTAGGACTCATGCTTAAAAGTGACAAAACTCAACACTAAGGCCAAACATAGCCGAAGTTAAATAAAAAGACTAGCTTAGAAATGACTTAAAGAAAACTTATCCTTTTCTCCTCTCTTTATAGATATATATATATATATATATATATAAATATAAGAATTGCTAATAGGTTTGGGCTCTTTATGTCCTAATACCACTAATATATTCATTCTTTTCTTAACTTTCTCAAATTAGTTGATAATCTTACCTTCAAGGGTACTAACTTTCAATCTTAAGGCGAGGATCATTTGATGTCACATAAGGTGATCACAAGGGTAGTAAGTCTTCTCGAAGACCTTTCAAATGTCTTTTCAACCACAGGAATGATATCTTATAATTGATCAGTTTAGTCTGAAAAGGCTTCCTTATCTTCTCTAAGTTTAAATTATCACTCTTGACTACAATTATAAGTGATACGACTTGATCAATCTATAAGGTTTTTTTCGAACTACAATGTAATATAGGCTTTTGGTCATCGGATATTAGTGAAATGGTTTTTTTATGAAATAATTACTCTTCAACTTAAATTTACGAGTCAAGAACCTTATAGGTAAAACTAAATTGCACTTCCCCAATTTGAAATGTAACTTTTACCAAAGATAATCAAAAAGGTTTTTAAGGAGGAGTGAAATTGTGGGTAGGCCTAAATTTACAAGATGAGTGGATTTTGAGAGTCTTGGTTTTTTACCTCTACTCTTTCAAATTTAAAAGTTTTTATTTTGAAAGATGGGCCTTACTTCAAAATAAGCCTTTTGAGGTACATGCCCTCAATCATTTTCAGGTTTCAGGTTTTTGGATTTAATCACCTTGTTTTTGTAAACATCTTTTTGGGTGGATTTTTTTTTTTTTTCAAATTCTCTCATCTTTCCTGTTACCCCTTTTCTTTTTCCTTTTTTTTTTTCAATTTGATCCAAGACAAAGATGATCATCCCCTCTTTTTGTATGTAGTATATAATACATGTGGTTTGTGTATAGTATTTAGAACGAAAGCCCTTCTTCATCTTAAAGGAGATAAGTATCCAAAAGTAATAATTATAGTTGAATTTAAGCGACTAAGGAAGCACAAATTAGTTTTAACATTTTCTCCTTAATGACCCTAACCTCCAAATTACCCTATTGTTGGGTAGTTCTTAACAAGGTTTAATTATTTGAAATACTTCATTGAAAGGTTCAATGGGGTTGACAAGGGATTTTGTGTTTAAGACATTGAAAATTAAATACCTAACATCACTTTGATTTGCATACCAATTTCAAGATGGACCTTCTTTAAGGAGTGAGCCTAATAGCCTCACATTGATGATACTCATCACTCAAGTGTTTAAGGTGAGTGTTTGGGGATTTGATTTGCCTCTTTTCATTCTGAACTTTCAAAACGAGATATCAAGAAACAAATAATTTTTATTTAGGAAATCTCTAACATTACAAATCAGGAAGTACTTGAACTTCCTTGATAATTACCCTTCATTCTCTGGTTTCTATCGACGTACCGTGGTTTCCCTCAACTTAAACTCCTACCCCTCTTCTATTTAGATGTTCCTATCATGTTGATGCGTGACCCAGTATACTATGAAGGAGCACTTACCCTAACCTTTGGTCCATTTGTATTGCTAAAGTCTATTTGAAGAAACCTAGTATCAATTAGGTCTTAGATCTTGTACTTCAGTTTCCAACAATCTTCTGTAAAATGACCCATTGGGCACATGTGGTATTCGCATGGTAGGCCAAGATCTAGCCTTTAGAGCTTGTGTTTGGGTAAAGGAAGCGCATGGCTTAGCATTCCAACCTCTCTCAATTGATGAAGGAAATGAGTTATTAAGATCGGGATTTACATAAGATGCCTTCTAAGCATCCTTTTTTTCAAAGTCTACTGAATCTATAGCCATTTTAGGACTTAGTGAGATAATTTGTTCTTCAACCAATTTACCTATCCTTATTGCCTCCTCTATGCAGGTGTTTGCTAAAACTACATTAGCAAAGCTAGAGGTTGATTACCCTAAGAGACAATTAAAATATGGCCTGTTCAATGTTTGGATAAATGATTCAGTCAGTTCCTTCTCTGATAAGAGGGAAGTAATCTTAGCAGCAATGCCCCTTTATCTTTGGGCGTATTCTCTAAAAGACTCATTGTCATCTTTCCTCATGTTGCTCAAGTCCCAAATAGATGGTGTTATCTCCACATTGAATTTGTAATGTTCAAAGAACGTTTGAGCTAACTTATCCCATATATAAAATCACTTCAAGTCTAATTAGGCGTACCAAGACAAAGTTGGCCTAGTGAGGTTGTCTTGAAATATCGAAACCAATAATTGCTCATTTTTAATGTAACGAGTCATCTTGCATAGATATAACTTAATGTAAAGTTTGGGGCATTCGATCCTATCGTATTTCTTAAATTTTAGTACTTTGAATTTTTTAAGATTAGCATCAATATCATATGCAGAAAAGTTGGTGATGCTAACCTATTCAAACCCGTCATGACTTTTAAATGCCTTCATCCTCTCATCAATTTGTTGGAGCAACTTCTATTCCTAGTTTTTAATGCTGTCTTGACTGGGCTCTAAGTTGATTGGACCTGAATTGACCAAAGGATCGGGATCTAACATTGGATGCTCTAATTTGCTAATGCCGTTGCTTTGAGCAAGGCTATGTTGTCAACCATGAAGTTCATCTATTTAGTCATTTTTGCCATAATTTGTTCTAATGAATGAAACTTCACTTCTGTAGGGTTGGTCTATTGGCCATTGCTTCAGATAGGAATCCTCACTTGTTAGCAACTTCCTGATTTTATTTTTTGAAAAAAAAAATTCTTTTTAAGAGAGAGAAAAGGACTTATCCAAAACAAAAGTAGAACACAAGGATAAGGCTTATTTACAAGTTGTGACAAAGGAGTAGAAAAACATTTCTAAAGGATCAGGAGCCTAAATATTTACAGTCAATCATTGATAACTTATAGGTATTTAAAAGGTAACCTACAAGAAATATAATCCTAAGGATGTATAAGAGAACACAAAGAAAAGAAATCAAATATTTAGAAGCCTAAGGACACGACTCTCATGATGTTACTGAAAAAAAAAACTTTCCTTGTTACTTTGTCTTTCAAAAAGTTATTCAAACAGAAACTAATGAATATTTACAAGCAAATAAAAAATACAATATGAGTGGAGCTAACAAACTGACTATGATGTAGCAAGAAAAAATATTTTTATTTACATCTTTGAAGTTTCTATTACATCGTTCAAAAATTTATTACAAATACTCTAAAATCTATATCTTCTTCTTCTCATGGTGTCTTGGCTCCTCTTTAATCTTCTTCCTTTTCTTCAACTTAGTTGTCTCAATCCATTTGGTAACTCGGGAGATATCTTCAATATGGAATTTCTGGAAAGCTTTGACCTAGTAATAGGTAGCAACATCTTTAGGGAGTTCAATGACAGCAACAAATGCATTAATAGGATTCATCTTGTAGATGTCTTTCCTATGAAGGAAGTTAAGTTTACGGCTCCGAGTATGGCTAACAAACCAAACCATGAGTAAGGTCATATTGGTTTTTAATTCTCCATTCTTCTCTTCTTAGAGACAATCAAGCAATCTAGCCTGTCCTGCTAATAGTGTTGGGACATAAGATTTCCCTTCTAAAAATTAGGTCATTAGCTCTGCAATCCTATGATGTATATGAAATATCCCATTAGGAAATAAAATAGTTCCAAATGCTGCCAAGATATAAGCACTAATTCTATATTGCTACTAATCTTCAAAACTACCGCAAAAGAGTTTTTGGTTGTAACTAGATGAGATCGCAAACCAAGTAAAAAGATCATATACCCTAATGATTCTCTTGTGGGGATCTGCTTATATTTTGCATACTTTGGATTCGCGGAGGCCCAAGAGCTTTTTTAAAACCTTTGTAAGGCTAGCTATGATATTTAGGACATGTCTTTCATTTCCGATAAGGAGAGTCCTAATTTATAGGAGTATTCTTCAACAGTTAGGCTCATTCGGTATGGGCCAAAACAAAAAGACTGACTTTAAGGGTCCTATAAGTATACTAGAGCCCGTACCATGGTGATACTAGTTTGGACTTTGAGCAGTGAGAGGATAGGCTTAATCTTATCTTCAATGAATTTCTGTTAGTTTGGATTGAAAAATCAAAACCATCTTTTAAGTATCCCCTTAAGCTCTAGTGGCTCATGAATATGGACTTTTTTGAAAAGGGCTAATGTGAGAAATGACCTAACCATTTTCTACAAAAAGGAATGAAAAGAAAATTACATCGACACTATCTTATTTACATAGGAAATACATTGACATTCTAAAGGAAAGAAAATATTTATAGGGAAAAGATTAGAAAACTTCATAGTTAATCTTTTTTTTTCTCTTTTTTTTTTCAAGTCTTACTACATCGTATCAATTTGCTAATTTTGGAAAAAGCGTTTATGAATGCAATTAGGGTAAGTCCTAAAGATCCTTAAGCTTTATGACCTCACTTGTTTTTAGAAGACACTTTCATCAGTCACATCAAGTGGGAATGGCCTAATCAACCTCAAGTGGGAGTGGCCTAATCAACCTCAAGCGATGGTTACACCATAGTACTTGGAGCCTACATAATAGTACCTTACCTCCTAGTCCAAGGGTCCTAATACGGTCCAAGTTTGACCATTTCTATCAAACATTTATGGTATAGATAGTAAATTTCCCTCCCCCAACAATTTAAATTAAAGCTAACCCTGCAAAACTGTCAGTACAACTATATACAAAACTAAGAACAAACAAACAAATAAATTACATTCAATAAGAAGATTTCAAACAAAAAAAAAAATTAATTCTTAATTTGGAAAGTTAGATGGCTTATACTCTTAACATCCCTAGTGAAGTCACCAAGCTGTCGAGCTTGATTTTTTTTCCCGATTTTACAAATCAGTTTTCTTTAAACCGATCAATATTGAACCATACCCATTTAATACTAACCCTCGACTAAGGTTTAAAGAAAACTGGATCTTTTATTTTTGAAAACATTTTGGATTTGTCACTCAATCAAAATCAGGAAAAAAAGTTAAATTATAATAAATTGAGTAGATCGATTATAATTTAGCTACTAGTCTTTTTAATAAAACCAATTTTATAAACATTTTTAAGAACAAGAAAATCAAGTTTGAGTCTGGGGGTTAGATTTTTTAAACCTTTACAGGGACCATCAACTTTCCAACTTTAGACTTAATTTCTTAAAATCACCTTTCAAAATATTATCTTAGAAAAATGAAATTTAATCATCGATTAACAAACTTGAACAATTTAAACTATAGTAGAAAAATGGGTTTTTCTTTTATTTTTTACCTTAACCTTGTAAATGTTTACATACTCACTATTCGAGATCAAATGTGCATAATTCTTTCATAAAACTTTAAACATGTTGATTTCTTTTAATTCTGAAACTGATCGGCTTTAAGTTTTTTAGCCATTTACTTTTATTTAAAAAAAAAAATACCTAAAAGGAAAGGGTTCTAATTTAGTAATTTTATTTTTGGGAAAATTCTAAAATATCCTAATTTTTTAAAAAGGTCCATTTATTTTTATTTATTTGGAGAAAAAAAATTTTCTAAGTAATAAAACTTTTTTAAAAAATCCTAAAATACCTAAACACAACTTTCCATGAAATATGCAATTACCATGGCTAACATATCTAACTGTAAAAAAGAAAACTAAATCATGGAAAAGAAGCTTAATTATAAGAAAGAAGCCTAAACCATAGGAAAAATACCTAATTATAGAAAATGAGCCCAAACCATAGAAAAGATATCTAATTAAAAAAGAAGCCTAAATTATAGAAAACATGCCTAAAAAAAATCTACAAGAAGCCCTAAATTTGAAAAAAAATTATTTATTTTATTGGAAAAAAGGACCTTTTCTAAGTGATAAACTTTTTAGTTTTTATTATTTATTTATATATTTTTTTTTTGTTGTTCTATGTTTTGACTTAAAAAATAAGTAAATAAATAAATAAACCATGCCTGTCTATCCTTTTTCACTTTCTTTTCTTTTTTTCTTTTTTTTACAGTTACAAATATAATACAATTACACTACAACAATAACAACAAAAACAAAAACAAAAAGTACAATATTAAAAAAATAAATTTAAAAAAATACAGAATATGGAGAATAAAACACATATAAAAACCAAAGTAAAGCTAAACCAAGCTGGAGTTGACACGAGTTGGAGCTGAGCGCTAGAGTTGTCAAGTCGGGTTGGAAAGCTCTCACTGTGGAGAGTTTCTAGCATAACTTGTCTTAGCTTAGAAAGCCCCAAGCTTGCGCAAATTCTAAAGAGAGAAAAAGGAGTCATGTAAAGAGAGAAAGTGGTATTGTGAATCAATTTAAGTGATTGTAAATGATGAGCTAATGGTTTGTAGTAAAATGGAATCCTTATTTATAGGTATCATGGTCGAGTTAAGAATAGAAAATATTAAAAGTAATATGATTTTCTTCCATGTTTGGGTTAGGCGAACTTAGACAATATGTGATGCTAAATACAAACTTGTGCATGGAAAACATAATTAACATGCACCAAGAATGTACCTATTTCGCATAGAAGTATGTCGAAATATGTCCAACACACGTAGGAGTGTGCCTCCCACACTTATACGTGAGTCGGTAAATAATGTGGTGATGATGTGGCATATAATATGGCGACGACATGGCGTGATGTGACAATGATGTGGTACAGTGATGTGATGGATGCATGTACCAATGAGGGTGTAAGGGATGGACAAGGCATGATGTGATAATGATGTGGTACAATGATGTGATGGATGTATGTACCAATGAAGGAGTAAGTGATGGATAAATGTCCAAATGAGAAAAGAAAATCGAAGATGCATTCCATGGATTGAACTCGAGATCTCCAAGTCATATGCAATATCAAGTTAAAGTATATTACCATCAGGCCATTAGCTTGTACTTTGTTCATATGTGTAATTGAATTGTATATATGGACAAAGTTTACCTGAGCTAGATTTATATCTAACTCTAAGCCCCACATCCCTCTTCTACAAAAAAAAAAACTTATTATTAAAACCTAAAGCTTATCATTTTAAAAACTTATTTGAATTTCCTAAATTTTCTACTTTTTTTTTTTCTAAATTTCTCATTTTCTTCTTATTTTTCCTAAATTAGGATCCTTTACTCTATCCTAAAAATTCTAAAAATAAAAGGGGATAAAAATAGGATACATACATTGGTAAAATTAAGTATTATTGATAAAATTATACCTTTATTAAATTACATACTTTATAGACTCTATTTTGGAAACTAAACTTCATTGTAATTCTTCTCGTAAATTTTATGATCCTATACTAAAAATTCATTCAATTCCAAGAATATTTCTTCGAAACCCTAAATTTACATATTTCGAGCATATACAATCACTTTACGTAATTATACTCATAAGTCATACTTCTTATGAGCATGTTATTTTCTCACTTCCTAAGTCATATTTTCTAACATACATGTTTATTAGAAATGTACTGTTATTCTGAATACTCGATAGTTAGTCGAAGATTGGAGTCTCATAAGTGATAGCATGTGTCTAGACAATTGAGGCTACATGAGCAAAATTATCCAACACACGATCTCAAGCTTGCAACTGTAGTGTTTGTATCAAAGTTATGGAGACATTACTTTTATGGATAATGATGCGAGATCTATATTGATTATAAAAGCCTCAAGTACTTGTTCACTCAAAGACATCTACAGTGCATTTGTTCCTATATTTATTATTTTCTCATTTTTGTGGGCATCCGATTTTTCAAATTGCCTTTACTTGGAGATAGACTTAGGAAATGAAAAGTTAATTCATGCTAAAATATATCGACAAGGTTTATTGTTGATTAGAATAGTCTGTTCATAATCTTCTTTATACTTACGTGTTCTTCTCATGCGTCTTGTGCGAGTCCCGCAAATCCATGTTGGTCCGCAAACCCTAAAGCATACCTACTTCTAGTTCTTGCCTTGCCACGTTTCCACTTGTGAGTAAAAATAAGCACTTACTATGTACCGTTTCCCATGTGAACCCGCATGCCTCACAAACCAAATCTTGGGTCACCGCTAACTCGCAAAGTGAACTAAAATTTAAACGTAAACAATCACTTCCAAATCACGTTATGTTCTTCTTAGGATATACCACGTTTCATGCCCTCAAATAGGTCTGAGTTTACTCTTCTAGTGACGGGCACCATCTTTTTCCTTCTTTTTTTTCCCCTACTTCGTGTAGCTTTCTTTGATGAAAACCATATGTGACAACAACTTTAGAAAAATAAAATAAAATTACTATAATAGGGTGTCCTTAAGGTCGGTGGCGGGTTTGAAGATTTGATGATTTAGAGAATGGTTCTCAAGGTGTTGATTGTTTACTTTTTAAAAGTTTAATGAAGAAATTTTTCATAATTTTCAGTATTGATTACATATTCTACCAAATAAAAATACAAATAGTGTATAGAAATATAAAATACTTTTTATCTTAGCACGTGTTCCCAAAATGCCTATTAAAATTTTCCTTAGAAAGAATTGCAAATAGAATACAATAAAATGGTCATTGTTTTGATTTTTCTAAATTTATGCTGATCATGTCCCTTGGCCACGAAATGATCTTATATTAGCTAATATTGGAACTAATTTATTCAACTTAGTATTCAGAGTGGAATTGAAATCACATGCCATTTCTAAATTCGTAACACAAACATAAAAGGCTCAAACACATGCCTACTCTCTTCGACACAACTTCAACACGAATCGACTGGAACTTAATCTATCAGGAAAGATGTCAGCTAATCATGATTATTCCCATTTAAAAGGAAAGTTTTCCATGTCCTCAATAAATGAGTTAAAAGTTTTGAGTAGTTTGAGAATTTTCAAATTTCGGTTGAAACACACCCTTAAAAATATTATATAGATACAGGTGAATTTTATTAATCCCTTTATATCTTTTGAATTGTTGTCTTTGGATATTGACCAGTAGAGGTTTAGGGAGGAATTGGCCTTTGTATAACTAAGTAAGCTTACAAATGGAAAAGAAAGAAAAGGCATCGGGGCATTATCCATTATAGCCATTCCGATACATAAGTTAGGCAGATATGTAAGGAGAGTAAGAGTAATCAAAGGCAGAATGTAGGCTCGAGTGTGCGAAGTGTAAAGTCGTTTACCATTGAGTGATAACCATATATTTATAAATAAGTAGAGCTAGCAGTTGGAGAGGAGTTAGAGGGCGAATGCCATAGCTGCAAGTATTAGGTAGTGAAGCCATGATGTCCAACATGGTCCATAAATATAAGAGATAGTTATTTGACTTAATCGTTGACCTTGTCAATAATCTTCTGGCCGTGGGTGATTATTGTAGTTAGGCAAGCCGCCTAATGAGCTTGGGCTAAGGTTGACCATGAAGGGGAAGGCTAAGTCTTCAAGGGGTACATCCTAGGCCATGAGTCTTATCAGGTTGGCACAGGCTTAAGAGGTCCATGTCTAAAAGACCTTAGGATAAAGCCATTAAAAGTACCTAAACTTTCATATTTTTTTTTATTTTAGTAACTAAACTTTAAACTTGTTTATTTTAGTACTCTAACTTTTTAATCGGGACAAATTAGTATTTGTATTATAACTGCCATTATAAAAAATACCTATCTGTTTTACTTTAAAAAGTTAAAGTACCAAAATGAAATAAAAATAAAGTTTGAATACTAAAATTGAAATAAAATGAAAGTTGATATATATATTATTATTCTACCATTTTATAACAATGGTTATTGTAATAGAGATATAAATTTGTCTCGTTTAAAAAGTTAAGGTACTAAAATGCATAGGTTTGAAGTTATGTATTAAAATGAAAAAAAAAATGAAAATTCAAGTACTCGTATGAGTTTTATCCCAAACCCACCCACCCCGGCAATCTCATTGGCATTGTGGAGGCAAAGAGGGGAAAGATGGGTCTCTTAGGCATGTGGTCAATCTGGTCTGAAGGCATCTGCAGTGATAATGCTAACATGCTGACATGGCAGTGAAGATGTCCGAGCAAAGTAACGTAAGGAATGAGCAGATGTCGTCTATCTAAGCAGGCTACCACTTGAACCAGGGTGGTGCTCTAGACCTAAGGCAGCATATAGGAGATCCAACCTCCATAACTGTCAAGGAGTACTGAGTGGTTGGTCCTCAATTAAGATAGATTTGGGGCAAATAGGCAATCCGAAGTGGATACTGAACAAGCTAAGCTAGCTACTTCCAAGCCGAAGCAATGATTCGGTAGGTTAAGTGCTTCAGATAGTAAGGTTAGAGAGCAAAGGTGTTGAGTAGATAAGACTAAGCCAAGTTGAGCTCACTACTGTCTAAGCAACTACCATTTTTCCATGCTGATGTGTAATGTTATTAAAGTGCTAAGCAAGTTCTTTTATGGAAGTCAAAGGGGCCTCGGGAAAACTTCCTACAAAAGTAAATTTTTGAATTCTTCCTTTGTCGTATGCTCTAATGGTGCAGTTAATGTGATGTAACATGTGTCCTATCTTTATAAACATGTATGTAATCGCATGCATTCTGTCATTCAAATGCAACCATCGGATTGAAACCATCTCCATGTGTCCACATTGCAACATTTTAGGGGATTTATGCTTATATAAATCCCTATAACCACTAATTTGCTTTCCAACGCATTTGTCTTATAAATGCTAGAATCACTTTGACAAATTACTTTTTTGTAACCTTTCTTACTTCTTTTTTGCGACGGGTGCAACCTTATTTTCTCCTTTCATCACCTTTTTTCAAAGCTTTCTTTCTTTCTTTCTCCCAAACTTTTCTTCAAAGTTCTTTACTTTTCTTTACTTCTTCAACATCAGAATGTCTATTACCATTAGAGCAAACATAGGTAACTCTAAAGCCATAAGGATTGACCTTCCCCATAAAGGAATGGGCAAAGTCACGTCGCTAGTACAATCGAATGATGCCTTGAGGATGGTGGTATAAGCATTGGATAGGACCAGGCTTATCAATGCCATCCCAAGGGATGCTTATGTATACGCCTCCTTACCAGAGGCCACAAATCTGTTCACTATAGCTAGGATAGGCAAGGGTTTGAGCAATTGGATTAGTAGGAGTAAGCTTTTCTCCATTAATTGGGTCTGAGGGAACTTCATAGTTGGACTAACTCTTGGTTGGATAGTACGATTGCCAGCAAGGGAGGAGAGGGTGCCCTTGCTGTAGAGCAAGCGCTTTACGGTATTTGAAAAGTGTTTAGAATATGGGCAGTACCTCCCCCTAAGTGAATTTGAGAAAAAGCTCTTCAACTTCCACCAATGCAATCTAACACAAGCCCTTCCCAATGGGTAAAGGGTATTAAAGGCATTCTAAGAGCTTTGTGAATACCTTGTGATAAGAGCTACTCTTGAACTCTTCAACCATTTCTATACCTAGAAGAGTTTGAGTAGATGGCCGTACCTCTAGCCTCATTTAGAGAGGAAACTATTTAGAGGCTTAGCGAATTCCGTTAAAGGTTAGCAGAATGATTTCTTGGTGGTAAAGTTGCCAAACCAAGTAGACTTCTAGATGGGATGGACCAATCTAGTCTAAAATGGAGCTCAAAAGGACCTTGGGCATAGTGATATCAAAGCCGCAAAGGAGATTAAAGCCTTTATAGCCCTGAGAAATGGCAACAACATAAACACCATAAAGAAAGTAGAGAGATACTTCAAGTATCCGATCTCCAAGCTCTTCCCTAGCATAAAGAAGGATGTAATGAAGAAATGGACTATAGGTTCATTTTTCAAGAACAGCTTCTTCCATCGTGCTAGAATGCATGTATAAGACTATGCTTCATCCAACGTCCTCTTAAAGAGAGTAAAGGGATCTTCCTTGGCTGAGTTGGTAAATGATCATATTGTACTCTCTCTTTATGCTAATAGTTTATTTGATTCTTTACAGGCAAGAGATTAGCCAAGAAGATACACCGTTTGTAGACATCCAAGCTACTAAAGTATCACCAGGCTAAGGTGAAGCTGATAACTAAAGCCTCTAACCCTAAGGGTAGGGCTGTAGGGCTGAAGTTTGGTGTGGAAGAAACTAGTAGGGTCAAGCCAGCTGCTTTGCCCTAGGGGATTCCTCTTATTGGTCTCCACATAGATCCATTAGCCATTGAACCTGTAAGTATGATTTTTCCCTCCACCAATTTTGTCCTTACCTCCATGCCTATAACTATGGGGGATAAACCTGCCAATGTTAAGGATTAGGAAGTGATGATGCTTGCCCCTTTTAATAGGGGTAAGGAGAGGGTAACTAAGACTAGTGCCTTGGTTGAGGCAATTAAGCAAAAGAGGAAGGCTCCCGAAACCTCCAAGGATACAGCCCCCAATGCAAAGAAGAAGAAGATAATGGGGAAGGTGCCCATTAG
This sequence comes from Lumnitzera racemosa, assembly GCA_024138005.1. NCBI lineage: Eukaryota > Viridiplantae > Streptophyta > Magnoliopsida > Myrtales > Combretaceae > Lumnitzera > Lumnitzera racemosa. Next base: position 68,947,651 of record JAMXBC010000004.1, on the reverse strand, counting down.
CTAAGTGAATCGGTACGAATGTCTCATAGCTCATTCATACTGGTATATTGATGAGCTTGAGGATGAGTTCTATGAAGTCTTGAACAAGTTCTGATGTATGGGGATAGCGCCAAACTCATTTAAGGACACATTATACATATCCCAAAATGAGGAGCTATGCCTTCAAAAGGTTGAGTTTGAGACTATGAAGATTAAGGGGAAGCTCCTAAGGCCAAAGTCGAAGGTTCGAGGTAACAACATTACATTTCACCACTAGACTCTTAGCCTCCAAGCCTTAGTGGGGTCATACACCCCTAATGATGGGCCATAGTCAAAGACATGTTGAGGGTAGGCGTTCCCATGAAGATGGCGAGTCATTTGAGCTTGCTCATCCGGCAAATAAGCCATCATCTCTTTGTATTGATGTCCTTCCTTATTAACATCAATTTAATCTTAATTTGTGTTTCTTTTCAATACCATGGCCAGGTGTTGCTCCAGTTCAGTAAATATGACAATCTAAAGAAGGGGGTAAAGGGATTTTGTACTGCAGTGTTAGGAAGGAGACATAATCTTCCTTTAATAAATATTAGGATAAGTTTAACAATGCTAATCATTACCTATACCTCTCTTATGTATAGATGACTGTACTTAAGGTAAAGCTGCAGCAAGTAGACCAAGGGAGAGCCAATGCTAAGAAGAACACTAAGCAAGCCAATGGACTGAGGACTCAGCTAGATGATAAGTATAGGACTAAGGCTCAACTTTCTTAGAAGTTAGACAAGGAGAGGAGAGCCAAGGAAGAGCTTGAAAGAGAAAATGCTAAGCTAAAGGTATCGAACTCCAAGTTGAGGATTGAGCTAGTAATGAAGGCATTTGAGTGTAATAGTACCAAAGCAACATCATTAGAGCTGGCTAGTCAAGAGGTTGGTTTGGAGCAAAATATCCAAGAACTCTAGAGAGAAGCCTTAAAGATGAAGGAGATTGTCTCCAAATTGTAGATTAGGGAAGTGCTGAATGAGACTGCTGCCAAAAAGGTTGTTAATGACTTCTAGAAGACGGATCTATAGTTATAAGAGCTAGAGGACATCTCTACAAAGTGTGCTCAATTCATGTAGAACAAGGTGCTCTCCTACGGGCCTGTTGGTTGTTTTGCCTAGTGCAAGCATCAAAAGCCTCAAGCAGATGAGTCTAAGTGCTATGCCTCTTGACTTCTCCAAGGCAAGCGCAAAGCAACCTATTTTGGGCAACAAATTCCTCAAATAGGCACTTCGAGCACTCTAGACACTGTTTAAGCGTCTCCCTAGGTAAGGGTTAGTTTTTAATAGTTTGGTTGTTTACCAACTGGTAGTTCTCTAGATTGTCAATGTGAGACATATTGTTGATCAAGCGTGGTGTTTGGGTAAGTGTTTAGTGTGTTTAAGTAAGAAATTGGATTAGCTTCCCACAAATGGCACCAAATGTGATCTCTGGATATTAGCTAATAAAGGTTTAAGGAGGAATTGTGCTCTACATAACTAAGTGAGCCTACAAAATAGAAAACCGCGAAGGAGTGCCGGGGTATTATCCAACAAGGCTACTCCAATGCTTAAGTTAGGTAGGTATGTGAGAAAAGTAAGAGTACTCAAGGACAGAATATAGGCTCAAGTATGTGAAGTGTAAAGTGGTTTACGATTGTGTGATGACCTTATATTTATAAATGAGTAGAACTAGCAATTGGAGAGGAGTTAGTAGGTGGAGGCCACATCTGTAAGTATTAGTTTGTGGAGCCATGATGTCCAACATGGTTCACAAATATAAGAGGTAATTATTTGACTTAGTTGTTGATCTTATCTGTATTTTTTTAGCTATTGGTGATTATTTGGGTTACGTATGCCACATGATAGGCCTGAGTTAAGGTCAACCATGAGGAGGAAGGCTAGATCTTCAAGGGGCACATCTTAGGCTGTAAACCTTATCTAATCGACACAAACTTGAGAGACCTATATCTAAAAGACCCTATCAAAAGTATGTGTATATATCAATCGCCTCCTTTCCTTCTGTTCCTCATTGCAAAAAAAAAGAAAAAAAAAGAAATGGTCGTATCAAAGCAATCAATAAAGGATCATAGATAATAATGATTTAGAGACTTCAACTAAGATTTGGAATGTATGTGTGTACTTCAAAAGTCTTAGAAAGATAAAAACATGCTTTGAAAGTTTTAGGACATCTTGTCGTACGTGTTAAACGGTATTTTGGGTGGCTAGCCAAGAAAAGGAAAAAAGTATCTAGGATATATGAAATACCTTAAGTTTTAAATAAATATTAAGTATTGAGGCAATTTTATCGTTTCAACTCCCACTTGTATTTTATCCTATTCAAATTTTTTACCATACTTGTTTCTCTCTCTCTCTCCTTTTAAGCCATCTTCACCGATTCTTGGAACATTTCTATTGTTTCACAGGAAAGTTGCTTCTTTTCTTTGTAGTAATATTTCAACTATGAGTCAATTTTTCTTGTGTTTTGTTTTCCAGTTGTATCCTCCTATTTGTGTTTTTACTCTATGGAGTTTATTGTTTTAGACAATTCTAGTGATTTTGTTAATTGTCCATTGTTTCTGTCTCTCGTTTCTATCACCCAATAAGGTAATGGTTGATTTTCTTTTCTATCCTTCTTAAACGATTGTTTTCCCAACTGTGTTTTCTAGGTTTTTCTATAGTATATGTTATTCATCATAGTTCTATTTCTATTTTCTAGTGTTTTTTGCTGTTTTGTGAATGGCGACGTCCAATTACTGGCCATGTCAAGAAGAACTTATACTGGACATTGTGGATTTGGAGTCAGGCTCTAATACAGAGACTGTCCATTTAGTTGGGGAAGTCATTGCCAAGAAACTTGTTCCTCGGATTGTGGTAGTCAATATTTTATCCCCAGCATGGGAGCATTTTGGTACTATTAAGGTTTCTCATCTGCACAATAATTTCTTCCATACTAAAGTTCCTAACATGCTTATGGTTGCCAAGATTCTGACTCTCAAATCGTGGTTAGTTTTGGGATTTTTTCGGCAATAGGGCCTTTCATAGAAAGTGGATGATTTAGACTTTGATGAACTCTGCATATGGATGCAAATTCACAATCTCCTACTGCATTTGAAAAGAATGCATGTATTTTTGGTGAAAAGATGGGGCGTGTAGTGGAGTATGAGGATACTTCTACTGTATTGAGAAATTTCCTCCAAGCCAAAGTTGCTTTTCATGTCATGAAGCCGATTCTGAATGGCGTGTGGCTAAAAAATCCTGATGGCGAGAAAGTATGGATTAGTTTTAAATATGAAAGGCTGTTAGAATTTAGCAAGGCATGTGGTATGACTGATCATGTAGAGGAAGATTGCTTTGAAAAGAAATCATCTACTTTTGTTCAGAAGCATCTCGATGCATCCCTTCGAGTGAAATCGATGGTCTCAATTTTCAAACAAGATGAAGTTTCATTGAGGATGATGTTGCAGAAACTGTTTGTGTTTGACATGGAGTCCCAGAAAGCCGCTCTTCCTAAAAGTTCAGATGTTGGTACTCAAATATTAACTGCAACTTTGCTTGATGTGGATTCTTTTTCGAAGAAGGCTAGGACGGCTGTGATGAATAAAGGTAAGGAAAAAGTTTCAGAATTTATTTCGGACTTACAGATTGGAGATGGGCTAGATATGTCTATGGCTCCCCCTAAATGACAGTAAACTTGCCATATCCTATTTTACTAATAAGAGATTGTTTACTTTCATGGGAAACACTATCATGCGTCCAAATTTAACATGCTCTACTTCCCTAACACATTAACTAAACCCTTCTAATTTTTTTATACCTTACCTTGCTGATGTTCTCCAACCTATCCAATATACCTCTACATCTCAACCACAAATTGTATCCTAGTATAATGTAAAAGAACCTTTGAGATTACTGAAACTTGCGACTAGCATTCTCCCTCTTCTACGCCTACTTCACCTATTGTTAGGCTTTTCAGTCACTTTCTATAAAGTGGCCCTGTATTCAACTAGACAAGGATTTGGAGAAAGTCTCAGCGATGAAAGAGGGTAAAAAGGCATCAAGGACTGCAAAAGCTAGTAGTCATAGTAGAGCTCAATGACATTTTCATCGAGTAGCTAGAAATGTCTGAAGATGTTCTATTAAGCTCGACGAAGGTCATTTTAAGGGAGAGCTTATGGAAGTGGAGGTTGTGCAAGCTTCGTTTGTATATGAGGAAGGTTGTCATGGCTGTCCTTCAATGGCCACGCAATCACCATGAGTCTATTGAGTTGGAACTATTAGGGCTTGGGGCAATCCTCAACAGTACGAGAGCTTCATCATCGTCTTATTAAGAAATTTCATCCCCAAGTAGTCTTTTCATGGAGACTCGCAATAAAGGTATGAAAATTGATTATTTAGGGAGGAGGTTCCGATTTGTATCTAAGCTATATGTTGATCCAATCAATCTCTCTAATGGTTTGGTTTTGTAGTGGCATGAAGAAATAGAGGTAGTTTGTGTAGACAAAAATCTTATTACTGTAAGATTTGAAGAAAAGGAGAGTGGACTGGCTATACGTGTATCCTTTTGTTATGTGAATCCGGCTCTTGAAAGTAGACCAAAGCTGTGGGGTCGTTTACGAGCAATGGTAGTAAGTATCCAGATACCTTGGTTAATTATAGTGTAATATTTATATAATCTATACATATTAGTAAATAGCACGTGTTATTATACATGTATAATAGGAAGTTAAGGAGTTAGGTACTTTCTGTTTTCTATTTTCTGTTTTCCTTCTTATATAAATACTTTGTTTCATTAAGCGGTAAGCATATACAAAAACTTCTTCACAAACATCTCTTTCTACCAAACTCTATGGACTCTATGGAGATCACGAAGCTGTTCATAGATCGCTTGCACTATATGATCAGTAAAGCACCTTGATTCACATCGTATCAAAGCACGATAAGATCCAAATTTTGATCGATGACTCTTCCTCTTCTTCAAACAGTAATATAAGTCATTCTCATACGACAATATTAAACATGCATACACAAACCAATCAGGTTGTTTTAAATCCTTTATATGTCTCTAATTTTGATAATCCTAACATGATGCTAGGAAATGTCATCTTTAATGGATCAAATTATCTAACTTGGAGTCGATTCATCAAATTAGGCCTAAGAGCAAAATTAAAACTAGGTTTTATTAATAGATCTGTGGTTAGACCTAATGAAGAGTCATCAAATTTAGTGAAGTGGAAAAAATCTAATTTTATGGTGAGATGCTGGCTTCTCAACTCTATGAATGTTGATCTATCGTAAAGTTATCTTTATATACAATCGGCTTATGAGCTGTGGAAGGAAATTGAAGAGTAGTATGGGAGGACTAATGGTCCATTAGTATACCAGATACAGCAGGAAATTAATAATACTAAGCAAGGAAATCTTTTTGTGAGTACGTATTGCAACAAAATCAAAAGATACTGGGATGAATTACAAATGCTAAATCAATACCCGAATTGTTCTTGTAGCTATACATGTGGTCTGAAAGAGAAACTTAATGAATTTGATTCAAGGAATAAACTAATGTAGTTTTTGATGGGCTCGTGTGATGCTTATGAAAACGTACATAGCCAAATATTAGGAATGGAACCATTGCCCCCTATTAGTCGCGCGTTTTCTCTTGTTCAACATATTGAACGACAAAGAAAAATCACAATGGGTCATGGCTTGAATTCTATTGCCTTTACTTTGGCTAGAGCAGCTAATATGGGAACAGATTACAACACTACTACTTATCAAACAACTAAATCATTTATGGATAAGAGAAGGCCTAAGAGTGTGGTGCCAAAACAAATTTGCAAACATTGGAAATCCAAGGGCCATACTTTAGATACATGTTTTCAAATCATAGGGTATCCAAATTGGTATAAAGGGGGGAGAACTAGTAAAGGGACAAAGGCTTCCTTTAGTACAACAAACAAGAAACAATATCTTGAAAGTCCTTTTAAACACTTCATAAAGTTTCTGATTTTGATGCAGTCGATTGTGCAAGTACATCAAACAATATAGATCCTTAGATGCTTCATCACATATACCAAGAAGTTCTTCAAGTGATGAAAGGCAAGTCAATAGAAACTACAATAGTAAGCATGGCACAAGTGGTAGGTACTTCATTCATCAGTTCTCACTTTAATGCTCCTTTGAATAATAATCTTGACTCGTGAATTGTGGACACAAGAGCCACAAATCATACGACCCCTTTTCCTTCACTACTTCACAACACTTTTCACCTTAAAAACCTAATACCAATAAAATTACCTTATAGAAATGTCAAATATGTTACCATGGTTGGTTCTTGTTACATTATACCTGATATTACTTTGAATCAAGTCTTACTGGTTCCTAGCCTCACCCATAACCTACTCTCAATTAGTAGGCTTTTAAATGACCAGAATATGATTGTGCAATTTTTTCCTACCTCTTGTCCTTTCAAGATGCAAGACTTAACAAAGTTGTTGTACAAGCTCAAGCTAAGTGTGGCTTATATGTTCTCCATGCAAAAGCTAAACACTCGTGTACTACTAGTAATGCTCTAGTTGATAAAAAGTTTGTTCTTTCTTGTATTAAGTCTACAAATACTTACTTGCTTCATGCTCAAATAAGTCATATATCAACTTCAAAATTTCAACATCTTGATATTTCTTCTAGCCTTGATTTCAATAGTTTTGTCTATGATGTTTGTCATTTAGCAAAGGTTCATAAACTTCCTTTTCCTAGAAGTATGAATAAGCCTCCATCTCCTTTCCATTTGTTACACTTGGATATATGGAGGCCATATCATGTTACTTCTATTTCTAGAGAAAATTATTTCCCTATAATTCTTAATGACTTCAATCACTGCACCTAGACATATATGCTTAACATCAAGGCTCAAGTGCCTTTTGTGCTTGCTACATTTTTCAATTATGTTAGCAATCATTTCCATGTTAGTCCTAAATTTGTTTAGTCTAATAATGGGACTAAATTTATATCCTTTTATTATAAGTCCTTGTTTAATGGCCTTAGAATTATATATTAACGCACCATGGTTTATACAACCCAGCAAAATGAAAGTGTAGAGAGAAAACATAGACATTTGCTTGATACTACACGTTATGTGATTTCAAGCAAACTTACCTAAAGAATATTGGAGTATAAGTTGCTTGAATTATATATCAACGCACCATGGTTGAGCAACCACATACATCATTAATAGGATGCCAATGGCTATTCTTGAGTGGAAAACCCCATGTGAAATGCTTTTTGGGCACAAATTAGATTATACACACTTACGGACTATAGGTTGTCTATGTTTTGCAGCCATAAACAAACCCCATCAAGATAAATTGGAACCTAAAAGTGCTAAATGTATCTTCTTAGGCTACATATAAGGACAAAAAGGATATAAGTTGCTTGATCTTTCCACTAATCATCTTTTTATTAGTCGTGATGTTACCTTTTATAAGGATATTTTTCCTTTTAAGGATGGTACATTACTTCATACACTAGTTTCAGACACCAATCACATTCCCAAATGTGACATTGTTTTGTTTGATGATTCCTTAGTTAAGTCAACCCCAACTACTTCTATTGATTCATCATAGTCCATACGTTCCACTAGTTCTATTATAGACAACATTGAGTCTAAATAAAATTTATCAATTAGGCATTTTAGTAGATACGACGTCCTCCTCAATGGTTACATGATTATGTGTATGCTATATAACATTTATCATCTAACCTTACTATTTCATCACTTGACATTCCATACTCTTTGTTTAACCCAAACACTTTTCATCATCTTCCATCAGATTATATTTCTTCTATGGCAAATGTATCAACGATCCCTGAACCATCTTATTATTCTTAAGCCATTAAACATAAGGAATGGGTTGATGCAATGAATGCTTAGATAGATGCCTTAGAAAGAAATGAAACTTGGGAGCTTGCAAATTTGCCTAAGGAAAAGAAAGCGATTGGGTTGAAATGGGTGTATAAAATCAAATATAAGCCTAATGGTCAAGTAGAACACTTTAAGGCAAGATTAGTTGCGAAAGGTTATACTTAAGTGAAAGGGGAGGACTATATTGATACTTTTTCTCCAGTTACCAAACTTAGCACAGTTCATATATTGTTGGTTGTTGCAATGACAAAGCAGTGGCCTATTCATCAAATCGGCATCAATAATGCCTTTCTTCATGGGCTTATTGATGAAGAGATTTATATGATGCCACCTTTAAAGTATACAAAAACTACACCAAGCTAAGTTTGTCATCTTAAGAAGTCATTAGATGGTTTAAAGCAAGCCTTACGTCAATCGAATATAGAAATTTCAAAGTTTCTTCTAGGGTAAGGGCTTGTGCAATCCAAAAGTGATTATTCACTGTTCACAAAGACTAATAGTTGTTATTTTCTTGTTATGCTATTATATGTTGATGATATTCTGATAGCAAATACTTATGAATCATCCATTTCAGCTCTTAAATCTGATTTTCATTCTCAGTTTACAGTTAACGACCTAGGCAACGCTAAGTTTTTCTTAAGCTTAGAGTTATGTCTGACATCTTCTAGTTTATTAATCAATCAACAAAAATTTGTTCTTACTTTGTAGCAAGATGTTAGTCTAACAGCTTCCAAACCAACTATTACTCCTCCTCCAGTGGGATCTAAACTTGATAATGGCTCTACCAATTTGCTTTCAAATCCTAGCTTCTATCGGCAACTGGGGGGCAAACTTTTGTATCTAACTCTAACATGTCCAAACATCTCATTTGCAGTTCATAGGCTCAGTTAGTTTTTATCTTCTCCTCAAAGCACTCATTTACAAGCAGTTTTCCATCTTTTATGCTACTTGAAGGGTACATTTTTCCTTGGTCTTTTCTATCCTGTCGACAACTCCTTTTTTCTGGTTGGTTATTCAAATTCGAATTGGGGGTCTTGCCCTACTGATAAGAAATCAATCGATAGGTTTTGTGTTTTATTGGGAAAGGCTCTCATCTCTTGGAAAACAAAGAAACAATGAACTATTTCCACATCTTCTGCCAAGGCAGAATATCAAAGCATGGAGTCTGCTACCATGGAGTTACTTTCAATTACTTACATCTTACATGATTTGGGAGTTGATGTTAAGTTACCTATTTCTTTGTGTTGTGATAATAGGGCGGCATAACTCATTGCTAATAATCCCTATCTACATGGTAGTACTAAGCACATTAGCATTGATATTCACTTTACTTGTGATCAAGTTGTAGCTCGTTTTCTATGGATTTTGCATGTTCCATCTTGACTACAACTTGCAAACTTACTTACTAAACCCATTTCTCAATATACTCTACAGTTTCCTTCAGCTAAGTTGGGTCTTTGGGAAGATCCAACTTGAGGGGTATTAATATTTATGTAATCTGTACATATCAATAATAGCACGTGTTATTATACATTTACAATAGGAAGTTAGGAAGTTAGTTACTTTCTATTTTCTATTTTCTGTTTTTCGTTTTCCTTCTTGTATAAATACTCTTTCATTCGGTGGTGAGCATATGCGAAAACTTCTTCATAAGCATCTCTTTCTTTCCCTCTTTCTGCCGAACTCTATGGAGATCACGAAGTTGTTCATAGATCGCCTGCACTGTATGATCAGTAAAGCACCTTGATTCACATATAGGGGATCTCAATGAGATTGCATGCACAGAAGAAAAAAGTGGGGTCCTCCGAAACCGAAGCGACAAATTCTGAGTTTTTCACAAATGATCTCTGACTGTCAGCTTATTGATGCAGGCTTCCAAGGGTAGATATTTTACTTGGTCAAATAGGCGTATCAATGGTACCTAGGTTAAAGAGAAACTTGACAGAGGACTTGTAATTTCAAATTGGCAGGAGAAATTCCCGAAATGCAAATTACCGATCTTCCCGCTCACTGGTCTGATCATTCTCCACTAGTTGCAAATTTTCACGTGTATGAGCCAAGGGGAAATAAAATCTTCTGTTTTGAGAATTCTTGGGTAAATGAAGAAGGCTATTCCAAAACTATTCAAGAGGCTTGGGAACGTCATCAATACCGGCCGGAGCTCAGTGGCCTTATGAGTAAATTGATTAAGTGTAAGTTTGCATTACTCGGGTGGCAAAAGCACTCACGTCAGAATAATGTTAAGGTCATAGAAGACTTGCATCAACAACTATCGGACTTGCAAAGTTCTCCCATTGTAGATCTACTCTCAGATGAAGAGACCTCTTTACACCAGCAGTTAGAATTTGCACAACAACAAGCGGAGATTTACAGGAACCAACCTTTCCGAGTACAGCGGCTGAAATATGGGGACCGGAACACTAAATTCTTCCACCGGACAACACTAATTAGAAGGGAAAAAACAAAGTGTTTAAAATTAAAGATGAGGATGGATGTTGGAAAGAGGATGAGGTATCTATCAATGAAGCTTTTTTACGCTATTTCTCTGGTCTATATAGCTCGGAGCAAAATCAGCCTGTGCCACAAGTACTGGACCAGATGTACCCTATACTGTTTGAGGATCAAAATGAATGGCTGACGCAACCTTTGGAGGAGGATGAAGTAGGTGAAGCTGTTTTTCAATTGGGGAGCCTAAAGTTTCCAAGTCCTGATGGCTTCAGTAGAGTATTCTGTCAAACACATTGGCCTCTGATTGGAAGTTTCATTTTCAAAGTGCTGAAAGATTACATGCAAACAGATATGTTCTCTCCTAATTTTAATGAGACTGATATTGTTCTTATTCCAAAAGTAGAGTATCGACAGGACATAACTTAATTTCGTCCAATTAATCTCTGTAATTTTTCTTACAAAATAATCTCAAAAGTTCTGTCTAGTCATCTTCAACCTATCCTTTATATTATTATATCTCCTTTCCAAAGTGCTTTCATACCAGGTTATTTAATATAAGATAACCTAATAATGGCTCATGAAATCTTTCATTATCTTAAGTTGAGTAAACAAAAGAAAAAACATTTCTGCACAGTAAAGAGTGATATGGTTAAAGTATATGATAGTGTTGAATGGCCTCTTCTAGAGGCAGTAACGACTAGGATGGGATTTTTTGCTACTTAGGTACTATGAGTTATGTCTTACGTGTTGTCTGTCAAATATAATATGTTGGATAATGGAAAAAAAGGGCAGTTTTTGTCCTTCTAAGGTATTAGACAAGGCGATAGTGTAAGGCCATCTACTATCGTCTTATCTTTTTATTTTAGTTGCAGATTGTTTGTTTTTAATGATCAATGAAACTAGCCAACAAGGATTGTTAAAAGGAATTAGGATTAAGGCAAATAGTCTCATGTTGACCCATCTATTTTTTGCAAACAATTCATTATTCTTTTTATAGGCTAGTAAGCAAAATCTACATATTGTAAAAAATCTTATTGAACTATATTGTAAGGCTTTAGGCAAAAAAGGCCCTGGAATGAATAGTTGTAATGAATTGCATATTGATATACATCATCATCCAGTAGATATTTGTGCTTGCTTACTATGTAAGGAAAGTCTTAAGTGTCAGGCTTTAGCTTTTACAAAGGAGCAAGTAGTTGAAAAGCTTTAAGGGTGGAAGAGGAATTTGTTGTCAATTGCTAAGAAGGAAGTAATGATTAAATTACTGGTACATGCCATCTCTATATATTTGATAAGCATTTTTGGTTTCCTAAACAAGTGGTGCATGGAGGTAAACGTAGGCAAAGGGCTAAATTGGCCTTGAATTGACCTTGAATCTCCGATTCACGAATTGATAATACGGTGAACTATGACAAGCCCGTGAGCTAATGGTTCGAGGCTAATTCGAGGCCCTTGAACCAATTTCTCTTTTTTTACCAAAATTTTTCTTCCTTTTCTCTTATTGAGCCTTCAACCCTTTTTTTTTTCCTTTCCTCCTTCCAAAAAGTATACATTACAAATAGATAAAAATTAAAATACAGAGACTAATCTGATTGAGTAGATTCAAATGATCGGAAGGAAAATATTATTTTACTGTAGTTTACGGTCGCTTGAAAGGTACCTACGTATCCGCTAATCAAAATTAAACCACCGTAGTTCAATTTGGATTTTTAAAAAACCTTTAATCTGTTGGTCAATTTTATGTTTTGTAAAAAGAATCCAAGTGTATGTAAGTATCCAATTTAAATTGATTGAAGGAAAATAATTTCACTCAGTCATAATTTGAAAAACCCCAATGCTAGATCACTACTTTTGGGAAAACCATGCCATTTAGTTTTTTTGAATAATTAGGAAAAATGATTTTTCTACGTAATAAAACTTTTTCCAATAAGATGAAAAGGGAACTTACTATATCTCTTCTTGAAGTAGTTATTCATGTTCGTAACTAGGAGTGAAACCCGTGATTAAGCTTGGGCTTCTATCATATCTATTCCAATTACTGAAGTAATCATCCTCTTCACTTGATGTCCCGCATGGTTCTTGGTGTCTGCAGGCCGCCTTATACCAATCTTCTATGCAAATACTTGCCTCAATGTTGACAACAAATAGGGAGTATCGGCGTTCATTCTCGATCACGCCTATTGTACTAAACACCTACTCAATGCGACTGTAGAAGCTAGAGTAATGAATACTTTACGAACGATGAGAGATAGGAGTTAATAGTCCCTTATATGCCTTTACCACCACTCTAAAATATTGAAGTTTTTGATAGAAATATTCTCAAAAAACTCAAAATTCGTATTGGTATAGTGCTGCATCTCAAACATTGAACCACTAAACCATTACCTCTTCAATTTTTGTACTAGTAACTACTTACCCATAAATGAATAATGTTGTTCCTTGATGGATGGCTAAGGAGAGACTGATAATTGACCACCATACTGACTTTGGTAGTGGTTAAGCATTTCCTCTATATCAACCATCACTGCCGACACTTCCTATTGTACTTCTAAGTTATACATGTCTTAGGAATCCATTAGATCTTGAATATAACCGTAATAAATTTTCAAATAAAATAAATAATAATTCTGCTTTACAACGAGGATCTAAAATAGTTGCTATAAGATAAATACGAGGAATGTCTTTATAATAAGTTAACTACTTCAACGTCATATCATATACACATATGTGTAGGTTTGGGTCCTCACAGGCCTAAAGTAGCACGCCATACTAACGACTGACATAACAAATAAGTGTATACTAGGCCTGTAAACTTGTGAGAAAGTATTAGTAATATCATAAAAAACTTTCAAAACTTTTAAAATTTTTAGCAACTAAATACATAAACTTGCGAGAAAGTATTAGTAACATCATAAAAAACTTTCAAAATACATAAACCTGCAAGAAAGTCTTAGTAATATCATAAAAAACTTTCAAAACCTTTAAAATTTGTAGCAACTAAATACATATATCCCAATCACTACGAAGAATGTCAACTTTTTACATGTTGTACATTACGAAGTCTTACAGCAATTAGATATAAGGAACTACACTATGCAACAACTCAAAAGTTGAGTTCTAGCGGTGTTGCACATCCATCTTAAACTTTCAAGGCCTCTTTCCGTACTCTACACAAAAGTTCCTCTACTTTTTATAAAAGGATAGTCTCCCTTTTATTATCTTGATGATGTTCTTAATTAGAACTATACGGTCCTGCAAAACTACAATGATATCCTTGATATACAAGTTAAGAATATGACATACACAATGTATATAGGGAAAAAAAAAAAACCCCATAACACTGGTTAACAGTAATTTTGCAAATTAGATATTGATGCAATATTGGCATTTATATTGTCAAAACCAATAGAAAAAAATTTTCCAACTAATCCATACTCATTTAAGATTTCTCTAATAATTTTATTGATGTTTTGCACCGTAGGTCACTTTTTACAAACCCGTAAAACCAATAGTCGTTTATTAAGTTACTAATTATTTTCTATTCAGTAAACAATAAAACCCATATAAGAATTATTACGAAAAGGATCTATCCATATATCTATATATATAAACACATGCATATCGAAAAAAGCAAACTTATCTACGAGTTCCCTCTTACCTTTCTAATAAAGCTCTTACGTGGCTTAAGTTAACATTCTACGACTAAGTTGTCCTAAGCTGAGGTTAAACATCTCTTGCTTGTATTGACTCTATCACTTAGATGCACCAATGTTGAATGCTAAATACAACCTAGGTACTGTGCTAGGTTGTACTTATACCGCTCTTCATTATACCTGATTAGCAATTGACGGAATGAACTACCGCCTCGGGCAATCTGTTACTGCGTACTATCTATTCTCATCTTCCCAAGATGCTTCGACCTCAAGTGCCTGTTAAAGGTACCATATTCCTCTCTCATTTTCCATGAGTAACTTGCATTGCGATAATTACAAAATACCATCGAGTTCTCCCTTTCATTCATACCTTTGCGAAAATGTGTAATAAAAATTTAGAATTACTAGCTTTAGGTCGCTTACCTAATCTTGAAGGTCTTGAACTGCTGGGCCCATATTGTCCCATATGTTACTCTTCTATTTCAAGAATAATTTCTATCTTGTCTTCCTCATCCTCGAACATAGTTGAGGGAAAACTCATCCATAGAGATTCAAATCTTACGGGTTATACAAAGATACTCATACGAAGAGGTTTGAATCTAGTAAGACATTCAGGGATACTTATGTATGGAGGTTCAAAACCGAGAGGTAACGTACCTCAATAACTCATGCAATGAGGTTCAACATCAAAGTTAGGAGGTAGTGTACCACAATTACTTGTGCGATGAGGTTCTAAATCGAATCGAAGAGGTAGTGTAACTTGTTCTTTCACGTTCTCAACCACATCGTATGCCCCTTGCTGATTTAGGTCATACTCATTATCCTAGTATGCATGAACATCGTCAAACTATTGTGGCTCAGATGACATACCAGTTCAAGTGCTCTTACCCTTATTCCTACTTTTCCCACTAGATGAGGAATCGTGCTTCTTACAAGAAAAGGTACGATGCAAAAATATTTCGGTGGATGCTAAACTTTTTTTTTTCTTATTTACTACAATAAAGATTTATGAATGAAAAATAGAAATAATATGCAAGACAAAACAAAGCGGATTTGTATATGTCAATATTATTTGCTAATGCAAATGGTTCAATGTAGTGGAATGTAGAACTATACTCAGATATTAGTGTTTAATAGAAGGAAATATTTATATGACAACATTTTACAATTGAAAAAATTTGAAGGCAAAATGATTGAAGTTGGAGCATTTTAATTAGTTGTAGAATAATAACTTATACATATCAATACCATTCAATTTATAAGAACCAAGAAATGTATGAATGCATCGATCGAATTTTGAAATATTTCAACGTTGCAATTTTTGAATTGAGCATGGGGTAAGGAGCGAGGAGCAGGGGTAAGAGAGAAGGGGGCTGTAGGGTGATTACCTAGTTAAACTAAGCGATTCCGTCTGAGCGAACCTCCCGGTTGAACCGGGTGGTTCCATTTGAGCGAACTGCCTAGACCCTTAAGGCCTGATAATTCCTTAAGGCAATTCGACTTAGTTTCTTTTTAGCTAAGCCGGTTTCGAACTAATTTATAATTCGGAACCGACCCTTACTCGGATCTACATGGAGATAAATGGCATGATTTCCAACTACTAGTGGGGTGAGAGTGAAATGGGTAGGAAAATACTTTGGAGAAGGTGGTCTAACTTATCACTTGCTGAGGAGAAGGGTGGTTTAGGATTTAGGGACTTATACACTTTTAATGATGCTTTGTTAGGCAAATTGGCATGGAAGATTTTAAGTAATCCATGGCCATTGTGGGTTAGACTCTTGAAGAGTATTTATTTTTCTAATTCTTATTTCATAGAAGCTATAAAGGAAGGAAGGGCCTCATGGGGATGGCAAAGTGTTTTGTTAGGAAGAGATGCAATTGCTAAACGTCTTATTTGGCAATTAGGAGATGGTAGGAATATTCGGTTTTGGAAAAACCCTTAGATACCCTCTTTACCTGACATTATCCTTCCACCTAGAGAAATAGAACCTAGCTTGGAAAATTTGAGGGTACATGAGGTGATGGATAGTGCCAATTGCTGCTGGAATTTGGATCAGGTGAAATATGCTATGACGGAGGATGAAAAACAAGTAATTCTGCGTATTCCAATATCCCAGTTTCCTTTGAGTGATAAGCTGGTGTTGTCTAGGGAGAGGAAAGGAAATTATTCAGTGAAAAGTTGCTATCATTGGCAATTTTCACAGATGAGAAGCACTGTTGATGGCATGCTTTCTTCCTCTTATGAAATAAGTAGCACGGTGTGGAAGTCAATTTGGCTCCTTCATTGCTAATCAAAATATAAACACCACTTATGGAGTATGTGTTCGAACGCTTTAGCTACTAACAAAAATCATTTTTTGCAGGAAATTGAAGACTTCACCATCGTTTTCTTTCTATCCATTGGATGAAACCCCCGAACATATTCATTTCACTGTCCTTGGACTCGTGCTGTTTGGTTTGGGGTCCTAAAGGTCAGATCAGAGGATTGGAATATTTCGACTATAACCGAGTGGATTGAAGACATTTTGCACTCTCTAGAACAATCCAAGACTAAGGTCAAAGAATTTCTTTCTACAGCTGCTGTGATTCTTTGGCATCTCTGGAAACATAGAAATCACTGTATTTTCAATGGAGAATTGCCAAATCTAACAACAGTTGTTAGAATGATCAACAAGTAATTAATGTTTTCAGCAACTAGAAGAGTTGCCAACTCATCGGAACAATCTATGAATGAAGCTGTAAATTTTCAACACATCGTACATGAAGGTAGTCCATTTTATCGGTCATTTAATTCTGAGGGACGAATGTCGTTTCAACCCAGCAGTGTCCACATCGTCTGCTGCTTGGCCGTCATCCTACGTCAGTTGAAACTACCGTGAATATTTCGGTTGCCCCCAATTCTGGTTACCAGATGTTGACTTGCCATCAGGCGAGATCCCCTACTATTAGAAGACATATTGCATTCAGTCCTCACGTGCAAATATATTCGCATGCAGTTGTCTAGAGATCGCCGCTTCGTAATTCCATAAAGGTCAATTGTGATGCTTCAATCAATTTACTTGCTGGTCATGGTGGGTTAGGAGTGGTCTACAGAAATTCAAATGGCACTTTTACTTCAAGCCCCTGCTCTAACAGTTCCTGCATTGGATATTCTCATTAATGAAGCAACCGCTACTAGAGCTGCTTTGTTAATTGATAGAGAGAGAGGATGGCAGCACTTACAAGTAGAATCTAACTCTTCAAAAATTGTCGAAGCTCTTCAGAGTGCTTCCATCGCTGCTTGGAAAATCGCTGGGATTGTTCAGGATATTTGATGTTTGAAGACATGTTTCCGTAGTCGTTCTTTTTCATTTATTCCTCATTAAGCTAATGCATGTATGCGTTGGGGGGCTACCCAAGTGAAGTTTGGGATATGCAGAAGTTTTTAGGCTTATAGACCCCATCCCAATGAGCTAGTCTGGTCTTTTATTTGTAGATTGTGCCTCTAAGCTACCAGACTTATGTTGTTTCCCTTCTTCCCATGAATGAATGAAATTTTGTTTGGCCAAAAAATAAATAAATAACCATTCATTTTGAAAATGATTTATAATCTTATTTGTTATCATAATGAATAAATGTTTAATATCAATAATAATGTAATTATACATTTATAAATGTAGAATAAAATAATAAACAAAATGTAGGAATTAATCGAATCGGACTCCCTATCAAGTATTAAACATAATCTGATAGTCAACCCAAAGTCCTATATGATTTTAATTTTTTCTCGAAACCCATTCCCAATTCTAGAGGATAGATTTTAGGCTGCAGCAGATCAGGACCTATAAGAATCCATCCACCTAATAATGGTTCTAGGAAAACAGTAAGTATGCGTCGATCGATTTGTAATGGACATAGTAGAAATTTTTTCATACATAGTTCGGTTGTTCTTTTGAAAACGATATATAATGTTTGACCGCTGTTTTTTTCACTTTTTGTATTTAAACCTACTATGAAAGGGCTGTTACGGATCTGAGATTCTAAAAGCAATCTGCAACAGGTTTGATGAAGTAAGCGGTAATTCAATTAAATAATGTAGTAGGGTGTAGTTCAAGAAGCTCCGTAGTTGGACTTACATTTTCCAAGTAAATTTTTTACACCGACCAACTGAGAAAGAGCATCATTATTTATATATATATATATATATATATATATATATAAAGAGGAAAAAAAGGAAAAGAAAGAGAAACGGTTCGATCATCAACACTGTCTACTTTTAGTTGTCATAAGCACCACATTTAAATCATGTGTTTTATATAATAAAATTATGAAATTACAAATCGTAAAAGGAGAAGACTTAGCCAATTCATGCCCTAAGATTGACATCATTTTGAGTCAAATTGTTAAAGAACTCTTTACAAGCTATATTTAAATACAGATGTATCTTCACAACTAAAATAAAAATATATAGAACCCAAAAGCTTTGAAGAAAGTATGTAGGTGGCTTCGTATTTATTTACTTACCAATTTTCCAATCTTTGGATTTAGACAAGCTAGGCAAATATGTCATCATCATAATAAGATGTGATACATATAGTGTTGTAGGCCATATTAGATGTAAGCCTTCAAACTTAGGCAAATCTTTAGAGTACGGCCAAGCCCTTGGGGCCTAGACCAATCTCCTTGCAGCCTAAACCACCCAACTTACTTAACCAAGATGCATGCCAAGTTTCCAACTTCAAGTTTTACCTCACCAATGGATCCAAACTCCTATCTCCATCTTACTCCTTAAAGCTTAAACCTTCAGCCCCCAAGTAATCAAGGGCCTTTTTCTTGCAGGATGCAAGGTCACCTTTCGTCAAGCCTAACTCCCAAATTTGAATAAAGTCTAGGTGGAAATAGTTCAACTGCATAAGGTAAGTCAACAACCTATTAAAGCCTATCCTCAATATCCTCTCCACAAAATCCAAAGACAAAGTGAGGAATCTAGGGATATTTATCACTCTCCTAAAATAGCTTAGCCTGTTCCTCTATGAATAGAAGATTAAGACTTCTGGTAATGGATTTTGAAACCCTATTATTTTTACTCACTATATACATCCTCTCTCTTATCTCTAACTTAAGTATTGGAATAACTGTACTAAAACTAACTTTAACACTCTTGGAAGATTACGTGGGCTACCTGTTATAGGTTCCTCACAACCTAACAAAGATCTAAAATTGACCCACAACACTTTGGATTGAACACATCATAGCAAGATCAAGTTACTCTAACTCAGCTAACTCCAAAATCAAGCTACTATAGCTCAAAGTTATGGAGCAAAGGGCTAATGCAATTCGAAAGCCACACTGCTTAGCATACGCTATGTTACACTAGCTTAACAAAGACCCTCCATGGTCTCCTCCACCTCATGAATGTCAAAGCTCTAGTTTAGTCTAGCTTAGTTAACATGCTTATCTAGCTACTCTTCTCCGATCAAAGCTCTAACCCATAACTTTAGAAGCAAGGTCACTAACATAAAAAGAAGAAAAAATATGAAACAATTCTTAATATTTACCTCATTTTCTATTTAAGTCCCCAACGTTTCAAAGCTTTTATTTAAATCTTTAACATTTACAAAAGTTTACAAATCAATCCTTTTAATTGATAGCATTAGATTTTAAATTAGAAAAGTACAAAAAGACCCTCAACTTTTGCTTCTTTTTCCAATTTAGTCATTAGCATTTCAAATTTTTTATTCAAATTCTTAATGTTTGCAAAAATTTGCAAATTATTTTTTTTAATTAATGACATTAAATCAACATTCCATTGATCCATGCATTTCTATTAAATAAATAACGTAATAAATATTAAAAATTAATTAAGGTATTAAAAAATTATAGAAAAAATATTTAAAATAATGAAAATTTATTAAAGAATTGGAAAATGGAAAAAAAGAAAAAATCTATAAAATTGAATAAAAAATTACTAAGAAATTATATTAAGTAATATATATACATATATATTAATATTCATTTTAAAATAAATTAATAAAAGTTAACATAAATTACCAAAAAAAAAGTTAATAAAAGTAAATCCAACCATTAAAGGGCAAGAGATGGCTAGTAATAGCAATTTTTTTTATTTTTTTCATTATTTTTAATATTTTTCTATAATTTTTAATACCTTAAATAATTTTTAATCTTTTATTATATTATTTATTTAATAAAAGCACGTAGACCAATAAAATGTTATTATCTATTAATATGTAAATGATAATTTAACGCTATCAATTAAAAAGATTAATTTATAAATTTTACAAATATTGAGGACTCTAATGAAAGATTTGAAACATCAAGAACTAAATTAGAAAAGAAGTAAATGTTGAGAACTTTTTTGTACTTTTCCAATTTAGAATCTAATGTCATCAGTTACAAGAACGTGTTTGAAAATTTTTGCAAATGTTAAGGACTTAAATAAAAATTTTAAAATATTAAAGATTGGAATAGAAAATATAAACATTAAGGACTTTTTTATACTTTATAATATATAGCAACATGGCTTAGGATCTTAGAAACACTACCAAAAGCTTACCTTCATTATGGGGGTATGGAAGTGTTGATAAGCTATTTTAGATGTAGGCCTCTAAACCTAGAATGACCTCTTTAAGGCATCTGTAAACCCTACTTTTAGCGGGCCAATGATTTGACTAAGAGTACTTTCCGAATGTTTCCAAGGATCAAGGAAACTAAAAACTTAAGTTTACATTTAGAAACGAATTAAATTTTTCCAATTCAAAAACCAATTATCGATAAAACCTGAACTTGAAGAACCACGAGCTCTAAAGGCACTTATGACCCTAAACCCATAAATTATTAAGAAATTTTAACCCTAAGAGACTAATTAATAATTTAATTTGAAGAATTTTATTCAACTCTAGAAAATTTTATAATTTTATAAAAATTGAATCATAATTTACAAAACAATGAAAGAAGTAAATTCTAACACAATTTCCTATAAAACAATACCTTGATCTTTATGTTAAGCCTTACATATAGATAAGTAGACCAATCAATCACCTTAAATGGCTTATCAATTGAAAGTTAGAATCATGTATTAATTGATAATCTATCTGATATCAAGCAAGTGTACCTATCAGTTTTAATATAGCGGATGTGAGTCCGAGTCGATCCCTCGGAGACTTCGAGTACTAATATTAACCTTAGCTTTATTATCTAACCGGAAAATTATGAAAGTTTGAATTAATTAAAAATACTAAAATTAACAAACTAACTTAATTATAAGACTTAATTAAGCAATTGAAAAAGCGATAAAATTAAGAACGACTTCGAGAAAGTAATAACGTATTTAGGAATTATTTCCCCTAGAGTTTAACATGTGATCGCTTAAAATATATTCAATTCGGTTTCTATTATTCTTGATCGGAGGGATTCACAACTAAAGTTAATACCTTTCTCAAGCATATTAACCCTAATCCTAAATTATTTACCAGAATCTCTTTACTTAGTAATATAATTTAGAATTGCATTAATATATAATGAATTCCCACACAAATAATTAACTTTCCGAAAGAAACATGTATCTTATCTCTAAATATAAATGTAATTCTCTCCAATTATGTAAAGATCTAATTATACATGTAATTTCTCAATCAACATGTATAATATCATATATTGATACTCTAGAATTATCAATCAATAATTATCAATCAATAATTAAACGACATAATTGAATCAAGCAAAGATAGAAACTTTATTGAAATTTATAAATCAACCCAAGAATCACATGAAACCTTAGGTTCCATAATCCTAAATACACGAATTCTAAGCTATCATAATGAAACTAAAAACGAATTCCATCAATAACATAAAATAAAATATGAGAAACTCCTTTAATTGATGAAAAATCTCTCTGATCTTGAAGTCGGTGTTGTTCCCACCTTCTCCTTTTCCTTCTCCTCAAGTCTCTTCTTTTCTCTTCTCTAATGTCTCTTATGTCTTGTGAAAACCTAATCTGTCCTTTTATAATGTATCAAAAGGTTTTCATTTTCTTTACCAGACACGACCTGGAACATGACCATATCCCCAGGTCGTGTAACTTTCTGCCCCTAGCCAATTTCCCTGCATGGACACAGCCTGGGATATGGTCATGTCCTAAACTATGTAACTTCAAAACTTCATAACTTCTTCGTTTGAACTTCGAATTGAGTAAAATTTGATTCATTTTCTTCGTTTTCAATCCTAGAATGCGTTCAAACCTAGAAATCAAAATTTTACTCAATTAAGTATCAATTTCTTTAAAAATAAAACCAAAAATGTGAGGAAAATACTATAAAATCACCATATGAAATATGTTTAAAATCAGAGTTATCACTATCCAAATCTAGTGATAAGATACATTCCTTATTACCTTTCCACTGATACTACATATTGACAAACTTTTACATGATTTAACATGTTTAACTTTATTAAATGAGATAAGACAATTCCAAGCATCAAAAGACACTCCATGGCTGATTTGAACAAGAAGGAGAAGAGGGCCATACTCTTGTCTTTCATCCATCAATCACTTTTTCTTACATACTACTATTCACTCCTTAATGCTTACATCTTTAATAGTTGCAATTATTGACTTTTGTGTATAATACAAAACAACTAAATCAAGCTTTTAAAACACTCATTCACTCCATCCCCCTGCAGGTTACTCTTTCCCTCATTTATCTCACTTTCAATTTCATTTTTACTTCCTTTTTTCTCTCATTTGAAACCAACCCAAAAAGTGGGAACACTTAAGCCCCACAAAATCAACTTTGCCGCCACTTTCTAAGCTTCACTCACCATACTTTCATTTTCTTTTCTTGTGTCTTTCCCCTCCAATATCTAAGCTCCTTTGAGACCCTTAGAACCTTCCACAAACCCCACTCCAAAGTATCAAATAACTCAGGTTTCCAAAAAGATGCAAAAGAAGGAAGTAAAGTTAAGAGCTTAAGTGGAACTTTTGTGCACAATCACCATACTTTGCTTTAAGGACAAATAAGTGTTTCTTGTGCTAATAGGTTAGTGTTCATGTTAAGAGATTTTGATTTCTTGAAGATATGAGTATGATTATAAGTTGTTATAACATCAAAAACCATCCTAAAACGTAAACTCAAGAAACCCTTGCATGAAGTTGAAATATGAGCATGTAAAGTTGATATTTTGTAAAGATACTTGTTTAACATTTTAAATGAAAGATTTTAAGTTGAAAAAATCTTGAAACAAGAACGTAAATGAAAGATGAACATACTGAACATGAGGATTCAAAGATCATTTGGATGTTGATTTTATTTCCATTAAGCTAAACATGCATAAATCTACACTTAGGTTAAGGAAAAATCCATCACATGAAGTTTTATAAGGAAACCAACTTTGTATGACATGAGTTATGATATGGAAGTTATAATAAGTATGAGATATTTTATTTTTCGTGGAAAGCATGAGCTAAAGAATCATCCTACGAAAGAAGAGTCAAGTTAAGATTTGAATATAAATAGTTTAAGTTCATGATCTAATACCTAAACTTAAGGAAATGATGAACTAAGTTAGAAAACCAAGTCGGAAGCTCTCATATACAAATCAACCAGATTTGGACCATCCTTAAAAGACACTTAAAAATATGATAAAAGTGAGTAAACAAAGTGAAAAGGCCAACCAAAGCAAGTATAATAAGTATATTAAACTTAAAACTTAAAATCGAGCTTAAAACTTCCAAAACGGGCCTCAAATGTCAAGTTGAACCACCCTTAAATTTCTAACTAGCAACTTGACACATCTATAAAACTTGTTTTAAGACTTTCAAGTAGCCTAGAAAACACTCTGTAAGCCCGAGAAAGTAACCATCTTTGAGTTGAACTAAAAATAAGTCCATTTGACAACTTAAGCCCACCAAAGAGCCCATTAAGTAATTGTTAGCCTTAGGAGTATAAATCAAAGTTGTAAATCTAACCTCAAGGAGTATTTTGAGCTTAGGATAAAATCTTAAGACCAAGCCTAAATGATTTCTCAAGTTACCAAAAAGCCTATTTATCAAAAGGGCCCAAAAACACTCCAAAACATGAGAATTGCTACTGTTCTAACTCATGGACAAATTTGCGTACCTCATTTGGAAAATCTAACCTCACTACGTTAAATTACACTAAAAACGATGAAGATTAACTATAAGATCATAAAAATTGGATTTAAAACGAAAAAGTTATATGTAATTAAATTTTGAAGTAAAAATCAGGAAACGATATGAAAACTAGTCAAAAGTATAACTTAAGAGATTTTAGCTTAGTATCCTAAGTTTATATCAATTCCTTATAGTATCATAATTTCGATGACCAGGGGACCCCATATACGGAGACAATTTGTCCCCAGATTACTTTGACTGACCGCATGACGGAGTAAGTAAATTCCCAATGACTCTTTACTTGATTTTGCTTGTAACATAAATATACCTAAACTTATATATATATATTTGGATGCTTGTAGGATATGGGAAATGCATATGTATGAATTTGTGGATGAATGCGATGGCTTGTTAATTATATAATAATAGGAATTGTTTGTAATAATTTATATGTGCATTTTTATAGAATGAAATTGTCTGATCACCTTGAAAGTTGAGTTAATCACTTATACGATTAAAAAATTAAAATGAATCATGCATTCCCTATATTGCAATCAAATAACACCGACTGTCACTTTACACTGAAGATGGGAAGGAACTCATAGGAGGACAAGCCTCCTACAGGATTAGGCACTAGTTATGTCATCATTTTTATTGAGTCTCTGTCCTAAGCTGATAGACTTACTAGTCGCTGGGAGACGCCAACCGTCGATGAGGGGCCATGTCTTGTGGCTTCTATTTAGGGCGTGCGTTTGTAGATTGCAGAGAGCACCACACCGCTAGACTTAGGATTTTAAAAGTATGATTTGTTATTCGGTAAAGAAAGTGTATACAAATATAAATATATATTTACAGTTTTGTTTTGGCTTAAGCACAATAGTGCAAATGAAATAAAACCCAAGGTTTAGAACTTGAATTTTGGTTTGGGTTGGTTAATTATCTTCAAACCCCAACTACAGAGGATGTAATTCTAAGTCATATACAGTTCCTAGGTCACCGCTTGCATTGTTTGGCATACTGATTGTTTATGCATTTATATGATTATGCATCTAATAAATTTCTGCTATGTGATACTGATATGGAGATTTATCTCATTAAGTTTAAGTTTACACCTCGATAGATTTCTTTTGATGCAAGAAAATCTCTTCGCTAACCCAAGCTGAAGCATACTTGTGGTAAGTCCCATATAGGGACGGGTTGGAGTGATCAAGGAGTAAAGAGAAAATTTTGTAATAGATTTGTAGACAACTAGTTACTTTTATATTTTTGTTTATAACATAGATTGAAATTTCTAATGTAGTTTCCTTATGAACTATATCTGTTTGTAATATTCTTTTGGTGTGGGTCTTACAAGTCCATACGTCTAGTTAATTTATACCATAGAAGTAATTTTAGTTAAATTGCACTATATTACTTATCAATGGGCCTAGTGGTAA
This sequence comes from Lumnitzera racemosa, assembly GCA_024138005.1. Lineage (NCBI taxonomy): Eukaryota > Viridiplantae > Streptophyta > Magnoliopsida > Myrtales > Combretaceae > Lumnitzera > Lumnitzera racemosa. Next base: position 68,922,071 of record JAMXBC010000004.1, on the reverse strand, counting down.
TATATAGTGGAAGGAGCCTTGTGTGTCATATGAAAGGCCTATGATCAACAAGGAAGCTGATAGTAGACCTTTGTACGACACACGGCGACCTACTACAACAACGATACTATTGGGTCATGATAGTATGGGTTGAGTCCTTAAGGTCTAATTCGACCTCCTTAAAGCTTAGGTTAAGCTTCATAAAGCTCAACTAACCTTATCAAGGTAAATGCCAAGTCCTAACTTTAATCTTAACCTCACCAAAGGATTCAAGCTTCCATCTCTTTAAGCTTAACATCACCTAAGGATTCAAGCTCCCATCTCTAACTTGCTCCTTGAAGCATAGTATTAGTCCCAAAACTAGCAATCCGAAGTTTCGATCAGTTAAAAAACCCGATCGAGCCTAAATTACAAAGTAAAGCTATAAATATTAGTAAATTGATCCCGTAAATTTGAATTTAAGAAAATAAGTAATAAAATAGGAGACTACAAAATTTTCAAATTTTAAGTATGTAACTCGTTATTTATCGAAAATGCGTAAAATGCATTCCGGTACTTAACGAATCGCTAGAGATAAATTATATATATACTAAAAATGATAAAATAACCTAAATAATATTTAGGAATATTTATTTTACTATATATGAATTTACATGTAGGTATAAATACGCGTAATTACTTAAAATATGCGAAATGTGTTAAAATAATACTAAATACTTAAAGAAAATTCATAATTAATTAATAAAAAATCAATAAAAATCAGGAATGATCCAAATTAGGTCGTGGCAGGTCAGGATCTGCAAAATAAAAATTAACCAATTAAAATTAGACAACACAAAAACCAAAAATCAAAGAAATTGGGTAAAGTCATATCTAATTAATGTATAATAATTACAAAAATCGTCTATAAATAGGGAAAAAATTTTGCAGAACTCATTTGGATAGTTTAGCATTAGAGAAAAATAGAGAGACTCGAAAATTTGAGAGAAAATTCAGAAAAAAAAAAAAAGGAAAACTGTGCAGTTAGGGCCATAAAGGAGAACTCAGACCCGACAGGCAGCTAGGAGTGGACGGCCACCACCACCACACAGTGGTGGCAACGCTCAGGTGGGCCAGCATACCCATGGTCACCGACGGTGGCCGGAGCCACCCAAATCGGTGAGTTCGATTTCCAACCCGATTTTGTGTAATTTTGAAAAAATAGTAAATATTCTTAGAAAATTATGAAAATTGTTATTATGAAATATTATTGTATTTATTTTTTATAAAAAATATTATTTTGATGAAAATATGTCTTGTGATATAGGGTCCTTAAGAAATCATGCAAAACCGAACATGTTTCGGTTTAGAAATAAATGACCTTAGGAGTATAGTTTCGAGCCCAAATTTTTTTTGTAGACCACTTAGATGATATAGAACAATGCTATGAAACCCGTTTTCAAAAATTAATTTTTGAAATTTTTAGATAATTTTTAGGCCTTAAAATAAGGTATAAAATGGGTAATTTAGGGTTAATAAAGTAATTAGATGGTTAATTACTGATTTAGTGAATAAGTACATGTTTTAGGATGTTGAAATTTGATGGAGTATGATACTTGTAGCATTTAGGGTGTTAGATATAATTATTAGGTTAATTATGTAGTAAATGAGTAATAGGGAAAAATAAGTTAATTTTGGAAATTAGGGTAATTAGGAGTAAAATATGATTTAGGATAAATTTAGACATTTTAAAATGATAATTGGTGTTTAGAGACGATAATTAGAGTGATAGAAATATTAGAAGTATATTATATACATAAAAGGTAATAATACATAATATCTAATTATTAGAATATAATAAATAGAAAATATTATAATAAAAATTGATATTTTGATAATAATAATAAAAATGTACAATAAATCTGATATGAAACTTGAATTTATGTAATTATATGAAAAATGTAAAAATTTCTCACATTAGGAGTGAATGTGGTACATTAATACGGATTTAAGTGCACCAGGTAAAATAAATACTGACTAGGGGTAATTATGGTATTTAGGAGATCCGGAAGTAATGTGATTAATTTCACATTATGGGTTGAAACAAATTTCTAAGGTTGGAGTATAAAACACTACTTAGAAATCGAACTAAAACCTAATTTAGAAATCGACACGAAAACCGAACCCAAACTTAACCCCGAACCTAAAATAATTGTAAAATACTTAAGACCTCGATAATTAGGCATATTAAACCCTAAACAAAACATAACAATAAGCGTTATATGATAAAATGAACCTATAATAGTTATATGAAAAACTAAAACCACGTTTGTGTTACAGGGATGATCGGTGATGGCCTGAGCAAATCGAACCTCGAGTAAGTGAGCGAGGAGTCGAGGTAAGTTGGGATTAATACGATGCTGTATTTTGGAGGCTTGAGATTATGCTTGATTATGTTTGTTGCACATGTGCACATGTGCTTGATTATGGGTGATGCTATGATTCTATTTGTTGCTTTGGCATGCATTGTATGATTTGTATGAAATGATTGATCACCCTAAACTAGACTTAATCAAATATACGACCAATAATCATAATCGGACATGCATGGCAACCCGTTAGGGGAACTTAGGACTCTCCGGCTAAATACCGACCCCTTCGAAAGGGATAGCGCAGGATTGTAATTGGTCCCTTCTTCATCCTTAGCTGAACTAAGTGACAGGAGAGGAGGTTACAATAAGGGTAAAGTCAGTGGTTCGAAGGTAGTCGCAGGAGGAACGAGGTCTCCATTGCATAAGCCTGGGTTTGGTCGTGAGCTATTACATTAATGGCAACTCCTCAACCCAGATTAGAAAGGGTGCAATTTCTCTAATCTCACGACGGGCTGGACAACATCGTGCGATGGTATTTGCTTGCACATGCATTGCACTTAATAAGTTGATTGAAAACCTTGTTGTGTTTGTGGTATAGTTTTAAGTCCTCCATCCTAACTTACTGAGCTGTGGTTGCTCACATCCCTATAGACGTCGTGCAGGTGCTGGCTAAGAAGCAGCAAACAACTACTCTGAAGCTAGCAACTGCTGGATCTTGGGGAGTGAGGAAAAACATTGAAAAATCAACACATATGTTATTACTTTTCATTTATGAATAATGTAATAACTGAATTATAGTGAATATATATAAATTTCCTCACCTTCTTAGGTAAATTATTTAAATTACAAACTGTTTATTTCAAAGCGGGTTAGTCGTGGACGCCTTGTATAGATCAAGTCTAAGATAGCGGTTGTAAGGCCAACTTCTATCTTAGGATGGTTTACACGGCGGGGTTGTTACAACTCTGCCACGGCTATTATAACTCTGCCGCTTCGGGGCATGACACATAGGCCTTCAGGTCCAGGTTAGTCAAGTCTAACAACACAAGTTTAAATAAAGGCCATGTAAACAGTTTAGCCAAAAGGAAAGTCAATAGCCTATTACGACTTATCCATAAGATCATCTCCAAAAAATTCAAAGTTAAAGGGAGGATCTTAAGACATTTATCACCTTTCTAAATTAGCTCAGCTAATTTTATATAAATGAAAAATGAAGCCTTCTGGTAAAGTATTCTAAATCCTTATCATTTTTACTAGCCATATACATACACACTCTCTCATCTCTAATTTAAGCATTAGAGTAGTCACACTGGAACTAACTTTGATACTCCTCTAAAGCTTACTTTTGCTACCTTTTTGCAAGTTCCCAAGACTTAACAAAGATCTACCATCACCATTTAGTATTACTAAAAATTCAATAATTCCTTAAATTTGATTTGTTCCCAAGATGTCCTTATGCTTTTAACATAAACAATTCAATTTCACTAGTCTCTTATTATAATAGTAAAAAGAAAAGGATAAGATAATTCTCACTTTATATATTTTTCTTATTAGCCCTTTATCTCATTTTTTTTTTCATTTTTTATAAGTTGCATACATATGCTTTAAATATAGTAGATGATATCACTCAAGGAAATTAATTATTACATACTGATATAAAGTTAAAACGTAAGCTCTAACTAATTGTTACTAGTGTTGATAAATGGAAGGTATCAATGGTAGAGACATAAGTAGGAATAAGTAGGTATAGGATTGGTAAGATACAAGGTCTTATTTATACCCTTTTTTGTGGGCATAAGTTTTTAAATCTTTGAAACTGAAACCTACTATATAGCACCCTTACAACCACCATAAAACCTATATGCTGCAAAACTTACAAGGCATATGTTATACTAAGGAACTTCTAAATTTTTCTCATCTTGTAATAAATTTCAACTTCACATCATTTTTTAATAACAAATTCTAGTTACAATTTTTTTTTATGCCAAAAGATTTCCATTCACACTTGAGTAATAGTTTTAAATGTATATTTACAAAAATCATCGTGGATCTTTACAACATTACTGTTATATTGTCACAATTTAAAAGCAATGTTCTTTTTAATTTACCATCAAGTAAAAGAGATTACATTTAGAAAAAGCTAAAGAAAAGGGAATACATTAATAGGATTGTCCATAGAACAAGTTCAAACGAAACCAAAATGCAAGAAACCATAAAATGTGATTATTGAGACCTAAAAGATACAAGAGAAAGCTTTAATTTAAGGTATCTATCTTATAAGCTTGATCCCTTTCCTTTTTATATTAGTAAAATATTTCTTAGGTGAAAAAATATAGCATTATCATTTATTTTTTTGTCTTTTAACATTATTTAATAATTTTTATAGGGTAGGTATATGATACCTTAGAACCTATATCCTATATTCCCCTTAAAGTATAGATTTTATGGTAGGTATGAGAGATAAAGACATTATACATGTATTATACTCTATAAAATTAGGTTTAGGAAATTGTTTGCCCTAAGTTTACCTTGTAATCCTGAATAATTATCAAAAACCTACCCAGTTAAGTAAGGTATAGATGATACTAGTGTAGTAATGTTACCAGCTCACTTATAGACACAAATATACTAAATGATAAAGGACCCAAAAAAAAAAAAGAGAGGAAAAACTAGGTGAGAGACATGGCTTTTCTCTTGATTAGCTTGTTTAATGTTTGTAGATTCAACCATTTTATTAAAGATGACTTCCACCTTATGTCGATAGTTAATTTCTAATCAAACATTTCAAATCACCTTCAATAAGCTAAAGGTTCAATATGCATTACAAAATTCATGAGCAACTTTTTGCCATATTAAGATGACTCATTTTCATTTTCCAAAAAAGAGAAGGAAAACATAAGAGTTACCTCTTAGGTAGTACATTATAAACTTGAACAACTAAATATGTTGAATAAATAAATCATAGTAACGCAAAAATATGTATAACACGATGACATTTGCGCAACAACTTAAGGATGTATTTGTTAATGGATAACATTTTTGGAATTTTTTTTCTGCTATATGCAATAATCAAAACTTTAACATTATCAAATGTTAGTGAATTTAAAAGATTTACAAATGCTAACATATTTTTAGAAATAAGTGGCCATTAAAGCCAAACACAATAGTCAAGTACAATTAGTAGCAGTTAACAAACATGAAAAATGACTTACATTTCTATAGTACTATTAAGGGAAAAAAAAACACTCTTATGTCTGAACGAGGATATGGTCCCCCTATTTTGAGAGCCTTACCCTCTTCTACCATTTTTGCTAAGCAAGAAGTGTAATGGTGCTTAGAAAATTAGAAAAGCAAAAGGAAAAAGTCAACTCCAAATATAGAGTAGGGAATTGAGTTGAATGCATCTCAATGGGGAAATGATCTATTTGTTTGTAATTTCTTTCATATCCTCCTGTGACTCCCCTTACAATATTTATAAAGTTTGTTATAACAAGCTTAACACATTACTATAGAGAATATTCCCTCACATGGCTAACACTACCTCATTAAGGAAACTTCTATAGAATATACAATAAACTAACTTAAAACTAATTACTAATTATAGGCCTATGAATCTAGACCCCAACAAAGCCCACTATTATGATTAATTTAGGCCATAATGTATTTGGCTGATAAACATAAGTCTTCAACTTCAGATTACTTCACCACTACATATTACACGTAACTTTTGTCATGTCAATCCTCATCTCTTCCCTTTACTTTTTTGTCTTCAACAAAAAAAAAAAAAAAGAAAAAACCCTAAAGCCATAACAATACCCCCCTCATCTAAAACCCTTGTCCCTAAGGGTACTTATGGAAAAAGAAGGAGAAGATCAAAAGCATGCTCCCATGTTACATCAAAAGCCAATCGTCCCTTCCATTGTACAAGAACCAAGGTGTCTACTCGTAGATCTCTTTTAACCAGCCATCATTCTAAAATGGCTTCTAGCTCCAAGTGACTAGTTTCTAAGGGTAGATTAATAGATGCAGAGGTAAAGGGGCCTACATATTTCTTAAGAAGCGAGACGTAGAAGGTTAAGTAGAGACTAGAACCCGAGGATAGATTAAGCCTGTATGTAATACCTTCGATGCAATTAGTAATGCAATAAGGGCCATGGTACTTTGGTTCCATTTTCTTCTTTTGATGTGATTTAATACTATGTTGCTTATATGGTTATAACTTTAACCAAACCAAATCGCCAATATCAAAAGACCTATCTATCCTCTTATGATTTGCAATCTAATGCATCTTGTCTGAGCCTTAATTAGATGAAACTTAGGTTATCTAACAGCTTCTTCTTTATCCCTTAGTAGTGTGTCCATAGCATCATTGCGACAATCCCCGAGAACATACGGAAGATGAATAGGTAAGGAGTAACCATATAGGGCTTCAAATGGAGTAGTATCTACAATAGAGTAATGGTTAGTATTATACTACCACTCTGCTAATGGTAGAAGTAAGCTCCATCCTTTAGGGTTTTTACTAGAAAAACACCTCAAGTATGTCTCTAAACATTTTTTTATAGCTTTTGATTGACCGCTTGTTTGTAGGTGATAGGCACTTGATAACTTCAATTAGACACCTAGTAATTTGAAGAGTTCTTGCCAAAAATTGCTAATGAAAATCGAATCCCTATCACTGACAATTCTATTAGGAACACCATGTAACTTATAGAAGTTATCTAAGAATGGTTATGCTACCTACCATGCATTGTAAGGTTAAGTAAAGCTCATAAAATGTCTATATTTACTCATCCGATCAATAACCATGAAAATAACGTCCTTCCCATGAGATTTTGATAGGGCCTCTATGAAATCCATAGAATGATCTATCCATAACCAATCTGGAACAAGTAAAGGTTGCAATAATCCAAGTGTGGCCATTATTTCTACCTTGTGTCGTTAGCAAACTCGGCATTCTCGAACATGTTGCTATGTACCCTTTTCTAACGCAGGCCAATAAAAAATGCTACTAATTCTTTTACAAGTAACATGCCCACTCAAATGACCCCAAGCACATTATCATGATACAACTATAAGAGCCTATTCTTGAACTCCACATTAGGTCTAATTACAACTTTACCCTTCCTCTTCAACACATTTTGAGCATAAGTGTAATGACAAGCACCCTTTTTTAAAACATCAATCACTTTGCTGTAATAATCAGACTCCATCCAACTATCTTGAACTTCTTAGGATATATCAAGAGTTAATGAAGCAATAATAGACATAGTGTGAAGTCTTAGTTACATGGCTCTAGAGAGAGCATCAACCACAATATTATCATTTCCTTGCTTATAACGGATCTCATAATCCAAACCAATGAATTTCATAAGCTACTTTTGCTAACAAGGTGTGAGAACCCTTTGTTCCAATAATTATTTGAGGCTTTGGTGGTTAGTATTAATAAAAAAATACCTACCCACCAAATAATGCCTCCATTTATCAACCGTATGAACCAAAGCTAACATTTCTTACTCATAAATAGATAGCCCCCTATGTTTAGGTGCCAAAGCCTTACTAATAAAGGCCATTAGATGTCAATCTTGCATTAAAACAACACCAATACCATCTCTACTTGCATCAGTTTCGATCACAAAAGGGCATGAAAAGTTAGGCATTTACAACACTAGAGCCCATATAAGTTCTGATTTAAGGGCATAGAAAGCCAAGTCAGTAGCATCATTCCATTTAAACTATCCTTTCTTTAGCAAATATGTTAAGGGCTTAGCTACCTTACATACTTCCTTATAAAGTGATGATAGTACCCCCATAAACCTTAGAAAACCTCTCAATTACTTCATACTTTTAGGAACCAACTAAGCTTCAATGGCAACCTCTGGATTGATAGTGATACCATTCCCAGTAATCACATGACTTAAATAGTCAATTTGTTAGGCTCTAAACGTATACTTACAGAGCTTGAGATAAAGTTTTTCTTTGTGTAACACCCAAAAAACTTGGTGTAAGTGTTGCTAATGTACCTGCAAAGAATCAAATATCATCAAAAAATACAAGTATGAACTTACGCAAATAAGGTTTAAACAATTCGTTCATCAAGCCTTGGAAAGTTGAGGGAGCATTTATGGGCCCAAAGGGCATCACAAGGAATTCGTAATGTCCCTCATGTGTTTTGAAAGCCGTCGATGTCTTGGGGGTGCATTCAAATTTGATGGTAGCCTGATCTTAAATCAAACTTGCCAAAGTAATTAAAGCCATGTAACTCATTGAACAAGTCCTCAATGAGTGGAATAAGATAGTTATTCTCGATTATGTGTTTGTTCAATGCTTTATAGTCAACATACATACACCAGCTCCCATCTTTTTTCTTTACCAGCACTACAAAAGATGAATAAGGATTATGACTAGGTTATATGATTCCTTGCTTCAACATTTCCCTAATCATACAGTTTAATACAATTTATTTATTTATTTTTTTTGCATATGAGATTGATTATACGGTTTCAAGTTGATCACCTTAACATCATCATACAAGTGGATTCTGTGATCATATGTGCACTTTAGAGGTAAGGACATTGGTTCTTCAAATAAATTATGAAATTCTTTTCGTAAATCAACTAAACTTGGATGTAGTAGCATCTTGTCAATATGTTCTCTACTTATTTCACTAAGTTCAACAACCCAACATTGTAAACAACTCACGTGTGCATTGGAGTTTAAATTTTTTTGCTAGTGATTTATCTGCAAGTTCTTTAATTTGCTCATTTTCTCCTCTTAATATGTAAGTACTACCTTTCCATTGGAATTCCATGCTCCATTCCTTGAAATTCCAACATGCCTCTCATAAAAGATATAGTTGGTCCTACATAAAATATCAAGAGGTGGGGAAGGATGTGAATTGATATCTTTAAATTTTTTAAAACTTTTTCAATATAAGAAAATACCCCTCTAAATAACTTATATTAGCGAATAGTGGTACTTTAATTATTTAACACACAAATAATCAACACAGTTAAATAACAAAAATAAATAAATATGAGGATGAGAATATTAGGCTAAAGATTTATAGAGTTTCGACTGTCACGTTCCGAAGCGGTAGAATCGTAATAGCCCCGCTATATAAACCATTCTAAGATAAAAGTTGGCCTTACAACCACTATCCTAGACTCAATCTATACAAGATATCCACGACTAACCCGCTTTGAAGTAAATAGTTTATAATTTAAATAAATCATTTATCTAAGAAAGTGAGAAAATATATATATATACTATAATTCAGTTATTACAATTAACATTTACAACATTTCACCGTAATATATCTCCTAGTTATTACATTATTCAAAAATGAAAAATTCTAAAATAAAAGCTTAGACCTTAAAAATATATGTTTATTCTTCAAATGTTTTTCCTCACTCCCCAAGATCCAGTAGTTGTTAGCTTCAGAGTAGTTGTAAGTTGCTTCTTAGCCAGAACCTACATAACGTTTATAGGGATGTGAGCAACCACAACTCAGTAAGTTAGGATAGAGGACTTAAAACTATACCATAAACATAATAAGGTTATCACCCAACTTATTAGGTGCAATGCATGTTCAAGCAAATTCTATCACACAATGTTATCTAGCCTATCATGAGATTAGAGAAATTGCACCCGCTCTAATCCGGGTTAAGGAGTTGCTGTTAATACAACAGCTTACGACCAAACCCAGGCTTGTGCAATGGAGACACCACTCCTCCCGTGACTGCCTTCGAACCATTGACTGAACCCTTACCGCGACATCCTCTCTTATCACTTAGTTCGACTAAGGATAAAGAAGGAACCATTATGCAATCCTGCGTTATCCCTTTCGAAGGGGTCAGTATTTGGCCGAAGAATCCTAGGTTTCCCCTAATGGGTTGCCATATAGGTCTGATTATGATTACAAGTCGTATATTTGATTAAGTCCAGTTTAGGGTGATCATTCATTTCATACAAATCTTAGAATACAAGTTAAAACAATAAGCAGAATCATAACATCACTCATAATCAAGCACATACACACAACCAACTATCTAATAAGTACAACCAAGTATAATCTCAAACCTTCAAAATACAAAAACGTATTAATCCCAATTTACTTGGACTCCTCGCTCACTCACTCAAGGTTCAACTCACTCAAATCATCACCGATCATCCCTATAACATAAACGTGATTTCAATTTTTCATATAACTATTATAGGTTGGTTTTATCTTATAATACTTATTGTTATGTTTTGTTTGGGGTTTAATATATTCAGTTATCTAGGTTCTCAAATCTTTTACAATTATTCTGGGTTTAGGGCTAAGTTTGGGTTCAATTTCCGCAACGATTTCTAAATTAAGTTCTAGTTCGATTTCTAAGTACTGTTTTATATCTGAACCCTAGAAATTCATTTCATCTCATAATGTAAAATTAATCACACTACTTCCAAATATCTTAAATACCATCATTACCACTAGTCAGTATTTTATTCTACTCGGTACACTTAAATCCTTATTAGTATGCCAAATTTACTCTTAATGTAAGAAATTTTTATATTTTTCATATCATTACATAAATTTAAGTTTTCTATCAGATTTATTATATATCCCTATTATTTATATAATATCAATTTTTATCCTAATATTTTCTATTTATTATATTTCCAATAATTACATATTATGTACTATCACCTATTATATACATAATACATATCTAATATTTCTATCACTCTAATTACCATCTCTCAACATCAATTATCATTTCAAAATTTATAAACTCATCCTAAATCAAATTTTACACCTAATTATCCTAATTTACATAATTAACTTAAAATTTACTATTTTTCCCTATTACTTATTTATAACATAATTAGCCTAATAATTACATCTAACACCCTAAATGCTACAAGTATCGTACTTCTTTAGATTTCAATATCCTAAAACATATAATTATTCACTAAATCAGTAATTAACTGTTTAATTACTTAATTAACCCTAAATTACCCATTTTATGCTTCATTTTAAGGTCTAAAAATTTTGAAAATTAATTTTTGAAAACAAGCTTTATATCATTATTCTATATCATTTAAGTAGTCTATACAAAAATTTTTGGCTCAAAACTATACTCCTAAGGTAATTTATTTATAAACCGAAATATACTCGGTTTTGTATAATTTCTTAAAGATCATATATCACAGGACATATTTTCATCAAAATAATATTTTTACTAAAAAATACATACAAAAATATTCTAGAATAACAAAATTCATAATTTTTTAAGAATATTTACTATTTTTACAAAATTACACAAAATCGGGTTGGAAATTGAATTCACCGATTTGGGTAGCTCCGGCCACCATCGATGGACATGGGCAGGTCAGCCGACCCGAGTGCTGCCACCATTGTGTGGTGGTAATGGCCGTCTACTCCTAGTTGCTCGTCAGGTCTAGGTTCTCTTTAGAAGCCCAATTGCATAGATTTTTTTGTGATTTTTCCTAAAACCCTAATTTACTCTCAATTTCATCTCTCTCTATTTTTCTTACTCTCCAAACTAACCAAATGAGCTTCTAAAATTTTCTTATTATTTATAGAGCATTAGGGAAATTATTATGCATTAAATTGATTTAACAACTACCTTATCTTCTTCTAATTTGCTTTTTGTGTTATTCTAATTTAATTGGCTAATTTTTTTCTTATTTTCCCCAGCTTCCATGACCCAAATCTGGACCATTCCTTATTTTTTCTAATTATTATTTATTTTTCCTTAACTAATTATGAATTTTATTTAATTATTTAGTATTATTTTAGTACATTTCACGTATTTTAAGTAATTACGCGTATTTCTTCCTACATGTAAATTCATATTAGTACAAATAAATATTATTAAATATTATTTAGGTCATTCTATGATTTTTAGTATACATATAATTTATCTCTAGTAATTCATTAATTATCAAAATATATTTTACGTATTTTTGATAAATAACGAGTTATATACTTAAAATTTAAATTTTTTATATTCTTTTATTTTATTGATTATTTTCTTAAATTTGAACTTAGGGATCATTTTAGTAATATTTTTAGCTTTACTTATAATTTATGCTCGATCGAATCATTTAGTCGATCGAAACCCTAAATGACTGGTTATAAGGCTTACATCGACCTTCTACCTAGTACTCTTTTCTAACTCCATTGCTAAGGACTCAGTCTACTTCACCGATACCATTCCGCTTGATCCACTAAATCAAAATCACGAGAAGTTTACAAGCACTTACCACACATAGGCTTATACAATACCATATTCTATCTATCTAGCATTTTCACAATCTAGGCTAATACAGATCTTACAGAGTATAATCTATCTCTACTCTTCTTCAAACAATAAACAAATTGTTATAGGGAAAACAAGTGAGAATAAAAATATAAATCTTAAGGAATTTCAAATAGAACACCAATATGATTGATGAAAAATCCACTTTAGTTCAACTTTCTAGAGAAGCATCTAAACTATGTTTTGTACTCTTTTAGATAGTAGAAAATAACTCTCGTTATTAAGTATATGTAATCTCTTTTCTTCAAGATTTGTGTTATGTTATTTTGAATCAATTTTTTCTTTTATACTTAAGTCTTCCAATGGCTAAAAGATGATGAGAATTATCTTCAACTCATGTTTATCATTTTTAAACAACTAGATCATTCAAGGATATCTTAGAGACGATCTCAGCAATTTTGAATTTTAAATCTAATTCTCTATACTTGATCAGCAACTTCTGGATAGACTTTAGATTTGAAAATTTATAGTAAGATACACTTATCCACAATTTCCAAATTAACTTCAATCTTGGAAAATGAAATCCCATAAAATTCAAACTCAACCTTATCCTTATTCAATACTAAATATTTACTTGTCATTTATCCAAAGATACATTCGTTTAAAAATAATCCCTATGGATCTTGATTTCATCTTAAGTGAAACGGGATTAAGTGCATTTCCATAATACACCCAATCTAATGGAGCTAAGCCTTATTTAATTCAAATCTAATATGAGTTAATTTTCCACATTATTCTTCCAACTAACTATCTAAATAACCTTCTGAAGAGTATCAGTTTTCTTTTCTCTGAAGTCTCTGAACAAGTCTTCTTATAAAAGCTTTTGAAACATTTTCTGAAGATTTTCAAACTAATCTCTTTTTCAAACGATTCAGACCTTCTAAATCAGTTTCTGAAAACAACTCGATTTATAATTTTTAACTTTTTGTGAACCCTTCCGAATAACTACATTCTTGATGATTCATTAACATTCATCTCTTTTTGTTATCATCAAAATATATAAGAGATATCTAACAGATATCAACCAAGGTACTCCAATGATAAGATCATATCTCATCAATGCAAGCAAATGGACATCAGCTATAAGTTCGATCCCCTGGGTAAGCCAGTTAAATTGAGAGATTTTTCCCTTTGATTCCATAACAGACCCATTTGTTAATTTCACCTTAATTGATGGTGTGATTTCCACTAAGCACTGCAAGCCCTTCACCATCCAAGAATCCACAAACTTGAGGGAGCTCCCTATGTCAATAAGGATGCTTAATCTTCTTTTTTTATGATAACCCACCATCCTCATACAATCATTCAACAAAGAGTCAATGCCATTAAAAGTATTCAAAGTCAAGTGTGTAAGTTGCTCCTCTAGCTCTTGTTCTTCTTTACAAACTTCTTCATTCACCATGTCATCCACATCATCCTTAATCAATAATAAATTGAGCCGACATTGTTTACACCGATGTCCCAAGCTAAAGGGCTCGTTGATAGGGATCAAGAACCGATTACACACTCCTGAGCCTAAGGGCTCTCTCAAGTAGTTCGCCAAGCTGTCTGAAGTGAGTTAAGCGCTAACTCCAGTCTAATCTACCAAGCTACTTTGCTCTCCATGCTATCCAAGATGTTACCGAAGTGATCAACCAGTATGCCAAGCCAAACCTTCCACTAAACCATAGTCCAAGCGCCAAATCTGAGTATAGCAATCTCCACTGTGTCGAGATCAACCAAGACTGCCAGGAGCTGACCCTCCTAAGCCAACCCAAGATAAGCAGTCCCTGAACCAACCACAATCGAGCCCCTTCTGATGCCGAACAACCTTAACAAAAGCCCATTCCTGCCCAAACCACAATACTGTCAGAATCACAGCAAAAACACGCGCGTACTGTCCTTCCAAACAACAATATTGTCCTTTCTAAAGAAAGACATCCGCTACGCATAATTTTATGTCTCCCTATATAGTAATTTCCTTTTCATTTAGTAAATAGGAATTCATTTTTGTAATTATCTATAACATAGAACTTTCCTTAACAGGATACTAGAAATAGTCACATAATGTAACAGCCGCAAGAAGATATACATAAGAATACACTAGACTTTTTACCTTCTCTTGAGGTAAGTATCATCTTGTTCTTGAGTTACTCTTATCTAGCCAATTCGAGCTTAAACTAGTAACAAGTGATCTCTGATCACACTTGTATGTCATATCAAGTGCGATCTTAGCTCATATGAGGCATTAGTACATCATATCCAACATCAGTGCACGAGAATTCCTACTCTCCTTCGATTATCATTTACTTTTCAAGTCATCTTGCAGCTTATACCTATTTCCTTTGGTTACACGTGATATTGGGTTCGTGTGTTCATCTACGAGTCCGTATCACTTGTCACACCAAAAACAATATTTCTTCTTTCTTCGCTTTCTTCAATTTCTTCAAGGGTTAGGCACTTATGGGGTTTAATTGTAGGTGTAATGGTTGGTTGTGGCTTGGTGGATGAATTAGGGTAGTTGGTTTTAGGAAAAAAAGGCAGTTTAGGGGGTGTAATACAATTGGATGGGTAATTGGGGTAGCTTAAGGTATAGTATTTGCTGAATTTTAGGGTTTGTTTAATAACTTAGAGATTAGCTTCTTGTAACTTGGCTAAGAGGTAAGCTTGGTGTAGTGTTGGTAGTTGAAACATACGAATCAATTATTGCATTTTAGGCTTAAATCTAGCTAGGAACATGCTAATTTGGTGGTGTTCAGGTAGTTGTACTAAAGAATTAAGGTGTTCCAATTAGTCAATGTAGTCTTGTAAAGGTCTTGCATCTTGGTGTAGTTCTTTTAGGTCATGCATAGGGTTATCAAATATTTGTGCATTATAGTAACCAACCATATTTTCTAACAATTCTTGCTAAGTTAAGTTAGCTTAATATGAATAGCCCTATTTCTGAGAAATTTTTGGTACCATTCCAATGCCTTACCTTCAAAAATGCATTACAGCCAAGTAAGGCTTGAGTGGGGATGGATTCTTGTCAATTTCAAAATAATGTCCTACTTTATAAATCCGAGTTTTAAAATCTTCACCTCCAAATGCAAGGAATTCCATTTTAATAGATTAGGTGGGAAGATGATATGTAGTAGTTTGATAAGGTAATTGGTGAGGTTTGGAGTGGATTTGATGCTTATGGTTAGTGTTCCCTTAGCTTTCTGCATCTGTACGATGGTAACCAAAGTTCCAGGTAAAATACTCATACCCTACATTTGATTTTTTAGCTTAGTGAATGATTGACTGTGTTGATCAATAATCAAATGAGTCTTCAATATTTATTCATTCACCAATTTCGTTAGCAAGTCAAGTTTCTCATTTTGTTCACATAGGAATGCCTTAAGCATAGCTTCATTTTTCTCATGTTGCTCCTTCAAGGCCCCTTGTAATGTATCTTCCAATTTAGTCATGGCTCACTCTACGAAGGCACTAATACCACTTGTGGTGGTGCTCAGAAAATTAGAAAAGCAAAAGGGAAAAGTCCATTCTGAATACAAAGCAGGGAATTGAGTTGAATGTAACTCATTTCCCGGAAATGATGTATTTTTTTGTATTTTCTTTCATATCCTTTTGTGATTCCCCTCTACAGTATTTATAAAGCTTTTTGTAACAAACTCCCTGCATTGCTATAGAGAATATTCCATTGCTATAGAGAATATTCCCTCACGTGGCTAATACTACCTCATTGAGGAAACTTTTAGAGAATATAAAATAAATTGACTTAAAACTAATTACTAATTATCGGCCATGGATCTAGCCCCAACAAGGCCCACTATTATGATTAATTTAGGCCATAATGTATTTGGCCACAAACGCAAGTCTTCAACTTCATATTACTTCACAACAACACATTACACATTACACGTAGCTTTTATCGTGTCGCTCCTTATCTCCTCCCTTTACTTTTTTTTTTTTCCTTCAACACCAAAAAATCCTAAAGCCATAACAGGAAGCTACTCTTGCTATTTTACATATCATTATCTTCAATATCAGCTCGTTACAAAAGAAACAAAAACGAAAAATTTTGAGGGAGAATATTTTCATTATTTTACATAAAAAAATTTTGTAATTGTTAAGCAACACTACTAAATATCCGCTATCGTCGTATTTATCTTCTGCCATAATTTGTCAGTAAAAACCACTAGTAATCATAAAATTTCTCTACAAAAATATTTGGTAATTCTAAAGTTTTGATTATATCAAATAATATTGAAAAGATGCGCTCTTATGCAAAATTTAGAGATACATCCCGAATAATATATAATTGAGATGAGTATTCACTGATTTAGCTAGTTATTTCCTACCTTTTCCGTAAAACTATCTAGTAGATACATTCAAGAACAGATTACAAAAACAGAAATTAGTTGGTAGTTAAACCGAAAACCTCATCTATTCCATTTCTTTATTTATTTTTTAAACACAATATATATATATATATATATATATATTAGAGATAAAAATACAACTCAAGCAACAAAAAGTTTACTATCTTTTCTAGCAAGCAAGTCAATTGCAAACCAAAATCTCCTCCGAAAAGAGAAAGAAATCATCTTTTATCACGCAAACAATGAGTAATGAAATAGAGGAACTTCCTCCATCGAGCTCATCTTCGGATTCACAAACAGGATCATCCTCGATGTCAATGGTACGTCAACATTTTAATAATAGTAACAATCTTCTTTTAACTTTTTTTGTCTATGAACTATACTTAGCTTTTCCGTAAAATGTATACACGTTAAAAGAAATCGTCTTGTACTTTTTTTTCTGCACAAAATGCCGAACTAAGTTCCCATCTTGACTTCTTTTATTTTATTAAGTGTTTGTTTCGTATATTCTATGTTTATTCTAAGCATTGAATTGTGAACCGTTAGTGTCAAGAAAGCTAAGCATGAAACCTAACTGTACAAGTAAGATAATTATTGGTTGTTAGTTAGATAAGCCTATGATGTCATCATCATCGTCATATTAAGAAGAAACAATGCATTCAGAAAGCAAGAAACTCCTATTTTCAGTCAAATCTCTTCCCTCTTTTATTAAAAAAGTCATGTTTCTTGCGACCTATTCCATCCACTCATTCACACTTCTGCTTAGTTCTGTTTTCCAAAACGATTTTGCAGAAGTGGGTGAGAGTCCAAGTCCTGACGGTCCCTCAAATTCTCGAAAATTAGACCTAAAATTTTGAAGAAGAATTGCCCTGGCCTTATTGCTCGTAATTGCAATTCAGTGGTGATCCGAGCGAGTTCCTGATTTTGCCACAGATTATAGTCGGCTTTCTCGACATAACACACTTGATTTGGTTATGGTGTTGCAGGTAGAACAAGATCCAATTCGGTCAGGCCGAGCCTTGTCGGCGGCCAGAACTTGCATCAGGAAGCTCTTTCTCATCGTTTTCTACCTACAACTTTTCTTGGTTGCAATCCTGACAATAGTTCTCATATTCCGTGGCTTTTTCTCGGCTCGCAAGCACCATTTCCATCCGGTTTATTGGTTCCCTCCAATCCTTACCTCCATAGGCTGTGCAGGACTCGTTTCTTTCTCCTGGAATTGGTCCATTCAACGGAACCAAGCAAGAACATTAAAGGCGGCCTTCTGGTTAGGACCTTCGTTGACATGTGGAGTAGGTGTGTTACTCGTATTGATTGAATTGCCGTGGACTCTGGCTATAGGAACAATCGCGATTTTCAGTTCTATTGCTCAAGCCCTTTACTACTGTTGGGTGATGCCTCGGTTTGAGTATGCTACTCGGTTAATATGGATTACCATTGATATCCAGCCAGATAACAGTACTGGTCTGTTCTGTTGGTCGATCATTGCCACCACACTCTATTCTGCGTTCCTGGTCTGCGGTATTGGAGGAGCTACGGCGGTTGGGACCATGTGGGACAAGTTATTCATAATCATAATCCTGATTAGCATGACATGGACAATGCATGTCATAAAGAATGTATTACTGACCACAATAGCCTGCATCAAGCACTCTGGCTTCTCGTCTGGTGCAATGGACGTGAGTGCATACACGACTTTGAGGGAGACACTTCGAAACCAGATGGGAAGTATTTGCATCGGTTCTGCTATTGTCCCAATATTTGGAGTAATCAGGGGCTCTGCTCGAGGTATGATCACAATGGCGGGGGATACCGATGAATGCATGTTCTCCTGTGCGAATTGTTACTCCAATGTTGCCGCAAAACTTAATGAATGCGGAAACCGGTGGGGTTTCGTACATGTAGCAACCTCTAATACGGGGTTTGTGCAGGCATCAAGGGATGTATGGAATCTTTTTAGGCAAAATGAATTGATGGATCTGATCGATTCCGATCTTACAGGGGTATTTTGCTTCCTTTGTGGCGTGTGCAGTGCAGGGGTATCTTCCCTGGTGGCTGGTTCTTGGGCATTTGCAACTCATAGAAACTACACTTTTGAAGTGATGCTATATGCTTTCCTTATTGGCTACTTCATGGTAAGATACTTCACTCCCTACTTTTAGACTTATAGAGTTCCATAATCAAATCCAGGAAGAGAGAAAATTCATTTGAATCATGATATGTTTTTTCCAGTGTCGGATCGCTATGGCATGGACACAAGCTTGTGTGGCTGCATACTACGTTGCTTATGCAGAGAACCCGGATAGCAATCAGTTCGACGAAACCATCCTGGTTCGCCTTGAGGAGATGAGGAGATATCGGGACTGACATGCTCCAGAGGCTAATTGGAGGGCACAAGTTGTACTATGAAGTTGCTCTTTGCAACAACCACAGACAGTATCTATGCCATTAGCATGTGAATACAATACACACCATGGGGATGTTTTCGGTGAACCGAATGCAGTCAGGATCCTATTTTTACTGTACATTCTAGAATTCTTTCCATGTCAATGCATATTCTGATAGAATTTAGAGAAAGAAACTGTTTAGACTAATTCATCTTTTGTGCTTATAAAAAAAGGAGAGACTCCTACTAGCAAATTCTTTTAATTCCGAGTTGTTGATGAATTTTGACAAGCTTATGAGTAAAAGCAGATATGAATATGATTGATCTTTCTGCGTATTCAATCATGTTTTCGGCATTTCCAGTTTCTAGTCATGAAGTTCAATTCCCGGAACCCGACTCCTAGGAATTTGATTGACCATCCATTGTTTATTAAAATGGAATGCTATCGTTTTGTTCATTGACTTGTAATGCATATTGGAAGTGTACTACAAGACTTATTAACAATCAATGACAGCATGAAATCATATTGCAGAACCACACAAGCAACAGGAGACGATTCACTTCCATCGAACATTAGTACCACGACGGCTACAATAAGCTGCCGAATTTCACTTTCTGTATTTAAGCTATGTGTATGAATTGATTGTTATGGATCCAAGGTTCCGCAAGCAATCTGTCTTACCAATAAATAAGCAGATATATTTGCCTAACATTTCATAGGCACTTCATTATCAAGTTACTAGTTTTGATTTCTTCAATCCCACTAATGTTAAATTGGGAGCAATTAATGATGTCTCAGTACATTAATTCATTTCATAAAATCCCAATCTTCATTTTACAATAATGATTCTAAAAGAAAGAAAAGCGGGCAAGTAGAAAAATTATACTTAAATAAACACTATATATAGTTTTAAAATATTCTATGGTAAAGTCACATTTGAATCACAATAGATTACTTGGTATACGGTAAATAAGACATATTAACGGTAAAAAAAAATATATCAATAATCTTATTTTTACTGTTAATACACCTTATTTATCGTAAATCAAAGTAATTTACGGAAGATATGGTGCTAGTATTAAATGATGGTGAATTGTTTGTTGTTGCTTTGTGAGGCTCTGCAATTACGCTGTCATTGATTTGTTATAAATCTTCTATGCACTTCCTACTGGAATACGTCTTTGTTAATCATCACAAATGTATTTTTCTTCAGAGTTTAATACTTGTGGTGGGTTTGCCACTTTCACTTTTTCATTTTTTTTTTTTAATATCCACTTTTATATCTTCCCAATAATTCCAATATTCCTAATAAGTTAACCAAACAAAATTATACTTTTCCATTCCATCTTACCAAAGAATGGATAATTAGTTAAAATTAAAAAGAATTAGATTCTTGAAATTGGATCCTAGGAATTGAATCCCATAACAAGAAGCCAAACAATGCCTAAATTAGAACACGAAAAGATCGACTATATGTATTTTTCATTTAACGCATAAGCTTGTCAAAATTATTCATGAACTCGTAAAAAGAATTTGCTACCTCCCTTTATACGCATAAAAGATGGGGAAATAAGATAAAGTTGCTTACTCCAGGCAACTGTTTTCTCTGATGCCATAATTAATACATATTAATTATTCGGAATGAAAGGAACAAAGTGAAACGAAATCTACAATGGAATGATGGTTCCAATCTTACTTTTGGTAACAGCTAGGGAATCATGATCTCATCATTCCAGTAATTTGTGTGATTGAGCATATTTGAAATGAAATCGAATAAGTATAAACTTATATTTCTTAAAATATTTGGATCTCTTGAAGATATATAAATGTAATATCTAAATGTATATTCTTGTATTTATTATAAAAAATGTTCTAGTATTGATGTATATGTTTAATATAATGCTACACAAATATCCAATGATAACCTTTATTATACGTACAACATCTACTATACAAGCATATGTGTATTATAAAATATGTCTTAATATATGATATAAAGATATAATATAAGATATATTTTGTTCTAATTATAACACATACATGCTTCATGCACTATATAAAAAACACATTCATGTTATATTTAAGCTAGTATATATCAAAATATATATTATAATTAATATTAATACATGCATAGTAGTACATAAAGACATGCATATATATATATATATATATATGTATAGAGAGAGATATCTATTCAAAGTTTAAACTACCCATTTGTCCAACCTCTGTCAATGGCGGCTCCTAAAATAAAATTTTTCAAAAACCATCTTAAATAGGAAAAAACCTTTAATTTTTAGTTTATCTTAGGTCGGTAAGGCCTCATTTGATTAAAAGGGAAATTTTCAAGCTTAATGTTAATTTTAAGGTAAGTGAATACAGAGTGATAGGCTATATAAGGCCCTATTAATACCTTACTCTATAAGGTATCTGATAGGAATCAGACTACTGGGTATAGAAGGGTCGACGAAGCAAATCCTCCTACTCTATTTGACTCTTGCTGAAGTTAAGTTACTCTTCGCTGTCACTCAACTTCCAACACCATGTCAAGTGACTATACATCTCTCAAAAATTATGTACCAACTGAAACAATTCCCTGAAAACACATAAACTCCATGATTGCTCAACTCCGTCTAACCCGATCAGTTACTTGGTAATACAGGTGCTGAGAGGTCGAGAGATCCCGTACAATTCCTTTACCACTCCTTCTCGAACGAACCCAAATTTTCTTAGCACCCCTATTCAGCTACCCATCCTAATCATATTGTTTTGTCTACATCATCATACAACGCTAACAATACATTGCTTCCATGTATCCAGGACCATTTGTAGAATTTGCTACTGTAATCACTACTTTTGTGTGAATATTGGTTTTCACCCTTTTATATTCCTTATACGTTACTTCTTTAAGACAATACTCTTTTTTTCCTTTCCATTTTCATGCAAGTTATCTTAATTTCTTGGTTATAAATACCCATTGTACATGTAACAACATCATCTTTGTATCAGAGTAAAGGTTCTGTTAGGTAAGTTATGTTTGTGATTTATGAAGTAGTGCTTCTTGTAGCAGTGTGTCTAAGTTGAATTAAAGTTCAGTAGAAGTAGCTACTTTTAGTGTTTACTCTATTTTGCCCTATTTTGAACATCCGAAAATAGAGTAAGTTCTAAGTTAGTGAATTATTCATTAATGTTGTTACTGTGTTGTGGCATAACTGGCTGTTAGTGTGAAGATTATGCTAAGTTGTTAAATTTTGGAGAAATAGTGTTAGTTGTAGCTTAGATCTAAAGATTGAATTCAGAATTACTGAGGAAAATGATAGACCCAAGTGTTAATGATGGTGTTAGGGATGATAGCACTAGTGTTGTCCACTATGGTCAACAATCCTAAGGCACCCCTAAAAATATAAATGAGAGATTTGATGAAATAACTAACCTCCTAGTTGATTTAACTAGAGCAGTTCATACATTAGCCTATCAACCTGCTGAGGCCGTACAAAATGCCTCATAAGCTGTTCGACTGACTAGGGGACAAAACCTAACTCAATAAGTTCGAGATAGAGGAGTAAGTGGATGGGTGGGAAGAAGGATTAACTTATGAGAAATGGATGACGTTGAGGAAGAAGAAGAAGAAAAGAGAGCTCAAGCACCCCAAGTCATTAACCATGTAAGGCTCTAAATTTCAAGCTTCAATAGTTCTAAAAGTACAGATGATTATTTCGATTAAGAGGAGAAAGTTAAGTGAGTTTTTTACTATTACCAGTATGAAGACCAAGAGAATATGAGAACTATTGTTATCGAGTTCACAGGATATACTACCATATAGTGGAAGAACTTTCAAGTCATGAGATGATAAGAGGGATATCAAGAGATTGATACTTAGCTTGAGATAAAGAGAATGATCAGAAATAGATTTATGCTAGAAACCTATTTACAGGACACTTTTGCTTAACTTCAAGAGCTGAGACAAGGAAGCTGAACTATTGACAAAAATGTCTAAGAGTTCCAAATGCTTATAATTTGCTGTAAAGTAACGGAACCATCAACGTGAACAGTCTCTAGGTTTCTTACTAAGTTAAGAGTGATATCCGAGACATTATGAAACTCCAACAATTTACTACAATAGATGATGTTATACGAATAACTCAATGAATAGAGAGATAGAAAAGAAACAGAATGCCAACTCGACCTCCATCAAGCTAAACTGGTCATCCAAGCTGACTTGGTCAAGGAAGGTATCGAACTCAACCAAGTGCTAAGCCAACTAAGAAGGTAGATTTCCTAGCTGAACAAAAGGGCTGACCAAATAGTAATGTGTCAACCAGAACATACGAGAAAGGATAGGGATTTTGAAGGAAGACAAGCCAAATTAAGTGCTTCAAATGTTAAGGGTTTAGACATATAGCTGTTTAGTGTCCAAATCGAAAAACTATGATTATCAAGGGAGATGCCCAAGAGGTCAAAGTAGATAGCATGGATGAAGAACCTGAGGAGAAAGAAGTGAAAGAAGAGGTTAACATAAATGCTAACCTGATTGAGGAAGATGTATTTGCTGAGGACTTAGATCAATTGATCCTAGTTGTCTGACGTACAATCTATTTAGAAACTTCATGTGAAGAGGAGTAGAGAGAGAATTTATTTCATATTACCTACAAGGTGAATAATTAGTTGTATGCACTTATTGTAAATAGTAGGAGTTATACCAATGTAGCATTTGCTAATCTGATCAAGAAGCTAAAGTTATCGACTATTACACTTCCGAAGCCATATATGTTACACTTAGTGAATAAGAAGGGAGCAATATACGTCACACGACAAGTATTGCTACCAATCTCAATCGAGAATTATTTCAACAGGATCCTCTATGACATATAACCCATGTGCACTTCACATATGCTACCTAGCCGACCATGGCTCTGTAATTGAAGGGTTATGCATGATGGATTTCAGAACACCTATATGTTAGAGAAGAATGGAAGGAAGATTACGCTAAATCCTATGCTATCGAGTCAAGTTAGCAAACTGCAAGCTAATCTTGCTTAAAGATCAAAGAAGACTCTAGTATTGAGTAGAGCCGAACTCCAAGAGGCTATTAAAGCCGATGCACCGACCTTCTTTTTAGTTCGACAATTATTAGAGTTGAAAGAATGGGGTGAACTACCCTTAAAGGTTAAGGAGTTGTTGAATGAATATGCCAACTTATGTCCTAAACAATTGCCAGAAGGTTTGCCATCGTTTAGAGGCATTGAACACTACATTGACTTAATACCCGGTACTACTTTGCTAAACAAACCAACTAATCAAATGAATCCCGAACAAGTTACTAAGCTTCAAAGACAAGTCGATAAATTACTAGAAAAGGGTTACGTAAGGAGAGTCTCAACCCTTTGTACTATATTGGCAATCCTAGTGTCGAAAAAGGATGGTAACTAGCGAATGTATGTTGATAGCCGAACCGTAAACAAGATCACGATTAAGCACAAGTATCATATCCCTTGGTTGGATGACATGCTAGATAAATTGAGTAGAGTTAGGATCTTCAACAAGATTGATCTGAAGTCCAGTTACCATCAAATTCCGATGAGGCCAGGAGACGAGTACAAACTACATTCAAAACTTGACATGGACTCTATGAGTAGATGGTAATGCCATTTGCCTTATCGAATACCCTGAGTAACCATGTGCTAAGAAACCTGATAAAAAAACATCTCTATAATAAGAGGTTGTTAGGCAATCTAAAGAAGTGTTATTTTTGTTAGAAGGAAGTGGTGTTTTTAGGCTATGTAGTTAGCAAAAGAGGCCTATGAATAAATGATGAGAAGATCTAGACAATCGTCGAGTGGCTAACTCCGACCACTTGTGTCAAAGTGAGAAGTTTCCATAAGCTAACATCCTTTTATAGAAGGTTTATCAGGAATTTTAGTATCGTAACTACACCCCTTACCAAGCTGACCAAGAAGAACATCAAATTTAAATGGGGAGGAAAAAAAAGAAAGAAGTTTTACTAAAGTGAAGGAAAGATTGACTTCCACACCAGTACTAGCTTTACCTAACTTCAAGAAGATATTTGAGCTAAAATGTGATGCGTCAAACATTAGTATAAGCATCTTCCTAAGGCAAGAAGGCCAACCAATTACCTACCATAGCGAAAAGCTCAAAAGACCAATCAAACTACTCTATATACTATAAATAACTCTTAACTCTTATCCGAGCGCTCCAAGTATGGCAGCATTATCTATTGCTGAGAGAGTTTGTTATCTACACTGATCGTGAGTCTTTAAGGTACCTTCAAAGTCAGACCAAACTATTGAAGCAACAAGCAAAGTAAATTGAATTCCTTAAGGGATTCAATTTTTTTATTAAGTATAAATAAGGGAAGAGCAACGTAGTTGCAAATACTCTTTCAAGGAGACATACGCTCTTAACCAAATTATAGGCTTGGTTGTTTAGATTTGCAAGTATCGAAAAACAATATTCCTAGGACCCACATTTCAAACCCATAGTTAGACGTTGTGTTGATGGAAGGGAAGTAGATGATTATCATGTAAGGGATGGTTACTTGTTCCATAGTAGAAAGTTGTGTGTACCAACCTATTCTACAAAGGAGTTACTCATTAGGAAAGCCTATTGTAGAAGGTTCTCCGAACATTTTAGGAAAAGAAGGACATATAAGTTGCTAAATGGATGCTTCTTTTAGTTGAGGATGAGGCGAGACGTACACCAAATTGTTGAAGGTTATGCCGTATGTAAGAGAGCTAAGTACCAAGCCAAACAAGGGAAAACAATGCCTTTGCCTATCCTAACAAGACCCTAAACTAAATTAAGCATAGACTTTATTCTTGGATTACCAAAAACTGCTCGAGGCAAAGATTCCATAATGGTTATCATGGATAAATTCAATAAGATGGCACACTTTGTGCCCTGCTCTAAGACTAATGATGCCTTGGCAATTATTTCTCTCTTTTTGCAGGAAATTGTTCGGTTATACAGCATACTAAGAAGTGTAGTCTTAGATAGAGATCCAAAGTTCCTGAGTCATTTCTAGGGAACTCTATGGCATCAGATAGGGACTAAACTACTATACAACACTTCCTATCACTCCCAAACTGATGGCCAAACAAAGGTGGTCAATTGTACTTTGAGATCATTGCTTCGAGCTACAGTGGGTAAGAACTTAGTTAATTGGGATGTTTGTTTACCCATGGTAGAATT
This sequence comes from Lumnitzera racemosa, assembly GCA_024138005.1. Taxonomy (NCBI): domain Eukaryota; kingdom Viridiplantae; phylum Streptophyta; class Magnoliopsida; order Myrtales; family Combretaceae; genus Lumnitzera; species Lumnitzera racemosa. Next base: position 68,895,471 of record JAMXBC010000004.1, on the reverse strand, counting down.
TGCTTACTACTGTATAGTACATGCACCATCAAGCTAACCCCTATCGAAGTTGTCTATGGCTTAAATCCTAAGTTACCCCTCGATCACACCCCTATACCCACCTCTAAGTAAGAAGACCCCGATATAAGAGCCCGAGCATAGTCCCTCCAACAAATCTACGATAAAGTTACTTGACAAATCGCCAAAAAGGACATTGAAGCAGTTTCAACCTAAAGATCCAGTATGGCTACACTTAAGTAAGGAAAGGTTTCAAAGCAAGAGGAGGAATAAGCTATCCATACAAGCTTAAGGTCCCTTTAGAATCCTACAGACTAGAACTACTTAAAGATTATGGGGTTTCTAAAACTTTTAATGTTTTTGACCTTAGTCCCTATCATCTTGAAGGAACACTGAATGAGGACCAATCAGATTTGATCATAAATCCAAATCAACCAGGAGGGAATGATAAGAATCAAACCGCTAAGCCTTTAACCTGCAATCGAGCCTAAGGACTAATTGATGAGGCAAATCCTCCTATTCTAGCTGACCCCTACCAAGGCCAGGTTACTCTTCGCTGCGAACCAACTACCAATGCCTTGCTAAGTAATTGTACATCTCCTATAAATTATGTGTTGACTGGAAGAGTTCCCTAATAATAGACAAACTCCATAACCGCTTAACTCTAACCTCCCCAATCACTTGCTCAATAATACAGGTGCCGAGAGGTTGAAAGATCCTGCATAAGTCTCTAGCCACTCCTTCTCGGACGAACCCAGATGTACCTAGCACCCCTACTTGACTACCTATCCTAATAGTATTATTTTGTCTACATCTTCTATCACGCCCCAAAAAGATGGAGTTGTAACAGTCCCACCATGTGAACCATCTTAAAATAGAAAGTATCCTTACAGCTGCTATCCTAGACCTAGTTTACACTAGGCATACTCAACTCTACTCTTTTGAAGCATCCAATTCAATACTTATTTGATATAAACCTGTTGAGTCATCCTTTGAAATAATTTGATAAAAATAAACTTATAATTTAACCTTATAAAAGAATAGTAATAAATCCTACAAGTATCTATCAATTCATATACAAACCAGAATATTGAAAACTACCAAGCCCCTTAAGGAATCCCATGTAGTTTTCCTTAAAAGATAAGAAAGCTATTATTAAGGGCCACAACCAACCATTTCTTATTACATCTCACTCCCCATCTTAATTTACTAATGTTTTGAAACCTGTAAAACCAACTATAAGTGAATAAGCGACAACATGCTTAGTAAGTGGCACGGAGATAAAAGTATGCATTCAATACATCACAAGCAAGATTTTTAATTACGTTAGTTATATGCAATAAATGTACAAGCAAATGCCAACATACAAGCAAATGCCAACGTACGACGTTATTCGGTTCATCGTAAGATTAGAGAAATTTCACCCGTTCTAATCTGGGTTAAAGAGATTAACATCATGTACTAGCGAATTGAGACCAAACTGGGGCTTATACAATGGAGAACACTCTTCTCTCATGACCACTTTCAAACCACGGCCCCTAACCTTGCCATGACCTCTTCCCCTGTTACTTAGTTTGGCTAAGGGTAAGAAAATGACCATTTCAGCTATTCTCATTGAAGGGAGTCCATATTTGGCTCAAGGATCCTAGTCATTACCCCTAGCAGGTTATAATGCATATCAAGTTAAAAATGAAGAGTTTAACTTAGTTCATTTTTTAGGGTAATCAACTAAGTTTAAACAATTCAAGCATAACGATATTCACAAAATAACCATAACATGAAGCTTAGCTCCCATCACAGCAAATCAAAACTCAATCACAAGCGCTACATATGCATAAACAGCTAACTACAATCATAAGCCAATACATATCAAAGTCCCCAGATATTCTGAAATAATATCTCAAAATCTTGTAAAGCATTAATCCCACTTACTTGCTCAAATGCTCACTATAGAAGACTCGGGTCGTCAAAGATCCAATCATTGGAGAATCCTAAATACATAAACCTTAAATTTAGTTTTTGTAATAGTTACGAAAGTATAAGATTTTATCTAAAACTATTATACAAATACATATGTATATATATAACGTATATTATCATTTTTCTTATATAATAATATATAGTTTAATTATAAAAGTCAAGTTAAATTATTAATTACTAATAATATATATAACTACACTATTACGTATAATGTATCGTTTCAATCATATCAAAATGTATTTTTTATCAGTTAAACTACATTTCGATTTCAGTAGAGTTATCATAGTATGTAAATTTGTAATATTATAGAGATATAGGTTATAGCAATTTACTTAATAATATCTAACATACATTGTTTTACTTCTACTTATATTATATCGTTTTGATTATATCAAAACGTATTTACTATTGTTTATATTACATTTTAATTACAGAAAGATTGCCATACAACGATATTTGCCATGATATTATAGAAAACATCTATTTTATTACCTAAAGTGATTTGATTTTAGTAAGGTCAGTATCATGGAGTTTGTATGAACTTGATTATACATGTTACGTGTTCATTTAAAAAATTATCTCTAAAGGGTATTTCTAATTCTAGTATATAGATAAAATTGTATAGCAACCAATATCACATTGATATTATCTTATGTAATTAAGAATATGTCTTCATACAATTTTGTAATAAAATATAATAAATCATTATACTCAAATTTTACAAAAGTAATTATGTTAAATTTATAGGAATATAAAGTTCAATTTTAATCGTTCTAGTAAATGATTATTACTAGAGATCTGCTTATTTTACAAATCAATATTAATAATATATAAGTCTTACAGCTATTAATATTTTAATTTTATAATTCGAAAAAGAATGAAATAATTCTTTTCTTTTTCTTTTTCTTCTTCTTCTTCTTATTCTTTTCCTTTTTTCCATCTTCATCTTCTTCCTTTTTTTTTCGTTTTTTCTTTTCTTTTCTTTTCTTTTCTTTTCTCTCTCTTCCCCTCTCCTCTCCTTGTCTCTTCCTTCCTTTTTTTCTCTCTCGCCTTATCCCACACCCTCCCCCTCTTATTCTAAATTATGCTCGGCAAAACTAGCTTCAAGCCATTTATATACAAACATTTCACCACCATATGTATGACAATTAACTTAATTCTTTTTCTTTTTTTTTCAATTAATTTATATTATATTTTATTTCATATTTATCCTAATTCCTAGAATATTCAAAGAATATTCTCTCTTTTCATCACTAGCATTATTAATAAAAAATAATTCATAAGCAAGATTTTCCTTTCCAACGTATCGTTCTTTCAGGTGAATTTTAACACAATTATAAATAAAAATATTAGTAAAATATAATATATAATTAAGTTATATTAATTATTTGGAACTTATTTGTATATATCTTATATGATATTGTACTCACCAATATTAATTATTAAGATTATGTAGTTAATTCTAAAAGATTAATCCTAAGCTATATCTAAAATTTTGAAACTCTACATTATAGTGATTAAATCTGATAAACATAATATTTCTAAGAAATTTTTCTATAAATAAGCTTAAATTGAAATATTAAAGTTATACAATTACTTCATTTAATTTTCTTCTAGTTATGACAGTTTAACTTAATTTCACAAATGCTATCCTAAATCATACTTTTTAGAGTATCTCTTAAGCATTAAATTTTTCAATTAATTTCTTATTAATTTATATGATTATATATCAATGTCTAAATGTGATTCAACCATTTCCACACCTATGAATACTTCCAATTAATCTAATGAAAAAGGGATATCTAGCCAATTAAGTTTATACTAATTCAAATACTTTTACATATTATCTCATGTCATTAGTAATATTATTATACTCATTATTCTATTGTTATAATCAATATTTTTCTAATTACAAGTAACATTAATATAAACTATTTTTCACCTATTAACCTAACTAATAAACATATTTTTGTATAAAAGATAAAAACTACTCAAAAGTTAACAAGTCAAAGTTATGTGACATTACATATTGTATATTTTTAGACTTTTGAGTTAATTTATGGATATAATTATTATTTATACCAGATATACTCATATAAATACATGTATACTCATATAATAAATTATACTATATTATCTCATTTTATAGTTTAATTAACTTATCTCTAAATTTTCGTCGTATTTCGAACTCGATTGTAGGAGTTACTCGCAATTTTATACTATATTAAGTAATCATAGTTCTAAGGGTAAAATTAGGATTTTGGATAATTATTTTCAAAGTCTAATTTTACCAAGTCACTTCAACTAACTTTTCTGTATTAGTTGTAAAATTTGGACTTAATTAGATAACTTTCTTGGAAGGCCCTAAATTTAGGCTCGATTATCCCAAATTCAACTTTAGGGTCTTATATAAAGTAAATTCTCATTATTTTAATTATACTCTTAATATTCTTATTATATGATAGAATCTTAAACATACAGAGTTTCTCAATTAGGGTTATCAAGTTTTTTGTAAGTTTCTAACCTAATCAGTTTACTTTTTCAAATGCCCTAGATTAACTATTGAGCCTAATCGAATAAAGACAAGGCGTTATACTAATATTCAGATATTCATATCTTAATTGCTGATTTATGAGATATTACATCTCCCAACGACACCACTAATACATTACTATCGTTTGTCTAAGACCACTTGTAGAATCTACTATTGTAATCATTACTTTTCCGTGAATATTTATTTTTACCCTTTTGTATTCCTTGCGTATTACTTTTTTAAGACTATACCATTTTTTTCTTTTCCATTTTTAAGCAAGCTGCCCCAATTTCTCAAGTATAAATATCCACTATACATGTAGCCGCATCAGTATTGGTTCTCAAATTTTAGAAATGAAACCTACTTAAAACCCATACCTTGTAAAATTTATATAATATAGAGTATCTTATAGAACCTGTATATTTTTCCTATATTTTCATAAACTTAAGTTTATATGATATTAAGAAAGCAATATGTAATATTATAAAATCTTCCATATACAATACCCATTGAACCTGTAACAAAACTTGTGGAACATGTAATAAAACCTATGATTTCCTAAAAGGAATTTTTTCTATATATGTTATTTTATTATGTGATATTAAACCATAGAACATGTAGCAACTTGGAATGAGAATTGTTATTTACAGGAAGTAAATATCACATTTAAGAGCTTTAGGTTTAGGTGGATCCTTTTCAACACAAATATTGGTTATTTTTTATTAATTACTAAATATATAGTAGGTATATATTGACTTAGGAATCTATACCTTATACACTATAAAGTATATGTCCTAGGGTAGATATAAGATATAAAGACATTATGCTCATACATATCCTATGGGAGTAGGTCTTAAAATATTATTACTTAAAATTTATCCAGCAATCCTTAATACCAATCTAGAACTTACTCGATCAAGTAAAGGATAGGTACGTTCCTTATGTGATGGGGTAACCCCCTCACCTCTAACTAGTATATATAATACTTACACATAAACATACTTACACTCATACATATATATATATATATTAAAATAATATAGCACATAAAATGTATAATAACTAATTTTAATATAGGCATATGTATCAAGACATGCATGTATTATATATATATATATACATATATTTTATATGTATAATAAAAAATATATAATATAATGCGCAATATATTATGATTATAACATAGTATTTAGTAAGTGGGTACAGGGTAAGTAAGGTATTGGGTCCTACCTATATCCTACCTATAGTTATAGGTTTCTAAATTTTTAGAACTAAAAATTATCTTGTAACACCTTAGAATTATCCTATATACTGTACGTTGTAAAATTTGCACAATACAAGGTATCCAATGGAACCTACAATTTTTTTTTTAATTTTCCTTATAAATTTCAACATGATAATTTTTATCTTTCTTATAAATTTCAACATTGGTTCCCATGAAGCTAGATAACATAAGTAATCAAGATGTGTTTTATAGTCTTCATTAGATTAGGATTATATAAACTCCTAAAAATTTCAACCTAATACCCAAAGTAGATCCTAGTGTGCTTAAAGACTCTAAGAGTTTATAAGCCTAATTAAAATGAAAACCCTAATATAACAATCAAAGATTTAATCGCATAGAAAACTTTTATACTCTAAATGTATATAAACACTAAAAATTACACTCTATAGTGATAAAACCCTAAAACTATGACTTTAAGGATATACAAGCATTAACTCACTATAATTTGCCCTAAAACTCTAATTGATAATATAATCTTAGTTTTATAATAAATCATTATTAAAAAATTAAAGATAACTTTCAATCACTCATAAATACATACAATACTAAAGTAATCAATTAGAAACTAAGATATTATATCATAGATTACATTCATCTTCTAAGTATATAATTAAGTTAATATTATATAGAGTTAAGGGTTTAATTGATACTTAGGTTACACATAGTAAACACTAATACCCTAAATGATACTTTTTATCTTAATTATACTAAGTAGCTTACCAAATAGTATATATAAGATATAAATATCTAATAGAAGATCTCATTATTTATTTTTACTAATCAATTCACTAAGCTTCTTATTTCCTTTCATTTCCTTAATCTTTCTCCTAATTTTCCCCAATTACTTTATTATGTACATAAAATGGCATTTATTTTTGGAAAGTTAACCAAGTCAACACATGCTGACCACAGTCAACATTTAGAAAAGTCACCAAAAGTCACTTTTACTTAAGAAAATATCTAAGTCTTCTAATGATTTATTTTCTTTTCCTTTCTTTTAGACTTTTCTTCCTTTTCTCTTCTTCTTTTTCCGTCCATTCCTTTTCTCCTTAGGACCCCACTTACTTTCACTTTTAAAAACATAAAACAACACAAAATCAAGTCCCTTCTTCTTCCTCCATTGCCGTGACCTTCCCTTTCCATTTCAATTTTCCAAATTTGCATCCATATTTCAAGAACAAATTAAGGTATGTTATTATGTATTGCTTTATTTTATTTACTAGTTAGGTGAACAAGTTGATTAGATGTGTAGTTTATGTGCTATGTATATCCATGTTGAAGAAGGTATAAAGTTTCAATCTTTAGGTGTAGAAGAGTAGAAATCATTATGAAGAGGAAGGAGATGCATATGTATATGTCTTTAAGTATATGTACATAAGGGTATACTAGAGAAATATAAGTATAGAGACCTTTGTACATAAATATTCATTATGTACATAACCTAAACTAAGACATATACTAACTATACATACCTATACCATGCTAAATACACTCTTAAAACACAAAAAGAATGAAATTAGAGAAGCCTTCTAAAAAGGAATTTTAGGCATACGAAATTTGTATAAAAATACGTATGTGACCATATATATATATGGGTATATGTATAAGTATAAATATGGTATAAGTATAAATATATTTATGAGTATACTAGTATACATACAAGTAGAGTAATGGTATAAGTATAAACTTAACATATGTATAAATGTACATAAGTGTACATAATACACTTAGGCATGAGGTAAGGCTTATATAAGTAAAGGATGAGGTAAGCAATGATACAATTAAGTAATGACAAAAGCATAAGTTTATAAAATAAGAAATAAGAAGAATACATAAGAATTAGGTATATGAATTGGTAAACCCTAATACACTTCCTAAATTGTATTAAACTTAATTAAGCACTTGAATCACCAACACCAAGGTAAAATTCTCTAAGTGTAAGAATCTAATGGCTAACTAAATCATTAAGTACAAACATAGGATATAAATATAAGCAATAAGAATAATTAAGCTTCAAGAGTTAAAATTTCCATAACTTTAGTCTATATCGTAAAGCATGGGTCTTAACATCTAAAATGGACATCACCGTATGAACGTGCATCCAAAAACGATGAAAAACGACTAAAATTCGTAAATATCAAAAATAGAATGAATAAGTTGCATATGATTAACAATTAGGTTTAATCGAATAAAATTGATAGTAATCTAAGTAGAATTAGGTAGATAGATATCTAGAACCATTAATTAATTCAATTATTTATTATCCCTGTTATATCGTAATAATCAGGTAATCTCGACAAGGGTGAAGATCTTCCGATCGATTATTACGACTAGAGCGAGTCATCAAAGTAGAGCGAGTCATCAGAGTCAACTGAGTGCTCTCGATAACTCTATACTTGTTTGTGCTTGTAGTTAGTGCACTTAAATTGAATATCAATAACTTAATGCATGGGGTTTCGGATATGTGTGTGCTTAATATTGATTGACTATTGTAAGAAATATTGTTAAATATGATAATTGATGATTAGATTATATGATTGATTTTTATATGATTTGGATGGTTTTTTGATATTGATTGATCGCCTCATAATTTGACCTAATTATATTTTGCTTATCTTAAATTAAAAGGGTCATGCATTAACCATGCATTACACTACTTATTCCGACCATCACTTCAAGTGGAGATAAAGAGAAGCCTTGCGGGGGTTGTTTATATATATTAAAGTGTTTTTGTACAATGCACTCATACAACATGACCTTACCCGAACCTACAAGCTTACTAGGCGATGGAGACGCCAACCGTATGGCTGAGAGTCGGGTCTAGAGATCTCTGCTGTAAGGTATGAATATGGACTGCAGGGGCCACCTCACCGCTAAGCTTGGGATTTTGTGTACTATGAGACGAATTAGAAATGGAAATATATTTTATGAAAAATGATATTCAAAGGTATGGGTAAAAACACAGATACAAGAGCTCAGTCGTGATTAGTGCCGATAAATCTTCAACCCTTATCTCAGAAGGCATTAAAATCCAATATTATATGCAGTACCAATCAACTGCATATATTGTTTAGCATACTGTGTGTACATGCATTCATATGATTGTAACAATTTGTTTGATAACTTGTTTGCTAGTATAGTATGAGGGATAGCTCACTAAACTCTTGTAGCTTATTCCCCAATAGCCTTTCTTTTGTAGGTTTACTTACGATAGGATTGAGATAAGTCTCGAGTGTTGAGTGCGAGATGAAGATATGTACATTAGTGTTAGAGTTAGTTGAGATCTATATAGGTGATACATAAACATTTTTTGGAGAAAATATTTATATGTTAGAATTTAATATAATTTAATTTTTCTTATAATTTTCTAATGTTGATATATCCTGTCTTATTATTTGTTAGGAGATACCGATTCTCTACGATTCTGAAGAACTATGGGATATCGAATATCTATAGTTATTTATATTTATATGTTATGTTATGTTACAATAAATTAATTACTTATAAATTAGTAATCTTAGTGATTTACTATTTAAAGTCTTGCAATTTTTGACTTGTAAAGCGATTTTCATATCATGGATGCACATATGTTATAAAAATTTTAGGTAATCCTACCAAGCTCCCTTTAGGGTCTTGACAAGTTAAACTTAGTATAAGAGAAAGAAAGAGATGAAAGAAGTTAGACTTAGTATAAGAGAAAGAAAGAGGGGAAAGAACGAATGATAGTAAAGAAGAGAGAGGGATTGACTTAAAAAACATAAAAGGTAGCGTTCAGTTTAAGGTATTATTATGAGCTTAGCTTTTCTTGTGTTTTTTTAAGATTGAAAAAAATGCATCAGAATTGTTTTTTTTTTAGTTATTAATATTATTTATTATTATTATTATTATAGGATGACATAAGGTACCTTAAAACTTGTATTTTATATATTTAAAAGTACAAGTCTTAGGGTAAGTATAGGGTACACTAACTTAATACTTATGCCCTAACAAATGAGAGTAGATTTTGAAAAATTATTACTTAGAACTTATTATATAACTCTCAACACCTACTCAAAACCTATCTAGTCAAATAGGGTCCAACTGGATACTTTATAAGACAAGGTTACTTACTCACCCCTATTTAATATATTTATATGTATATATACATACATATAACATACTATAATGAATACATTTTTTATTAAAACTATGTATATTTATATAAAAGTACTTATAAATTGAAATAATGTGAGTATATAATATATTATAATTTTGATATAAGTATACTGTATGTAGTATAAAGACATACGGATATTACATGTCACATAGATTATATATGATATACAACATATACATAATATATAATATATTATAACTATACCATAGTATTTAGTATGTCAATGTGTATAGTACATTATATTTAATGATGATACATAGATACTATCATTATATAGAGAACACTTCTTAATAAATTCATAATCCAAAAATCTTTTGCTTAAATACTTTAAATAATAAACTTATAATGTGTTTTGTCATATCATGATATATATGTGCTATTTATTTATATAAATAATGTGTAGCATATGATGTATTATTATTAATTTTAATATAGGCATATTATAAGCAATTTCAAGACATGCATATGTTTAACATATATGTATAAAATACACTATATAATGTACTACATATTGTTATAACTATACCATAGTATTTAATATGTACATTCATATATACACTATACAATACATTAATGATATATTTATGTCATGTTTAAACTAGTGTGTGTATAAATAAATGTATGTATTTATATATGAAAATATTGCATATTCTATAATTATTATGATTAATTTTAATATAGACATGCTGAATGTAGTACAAAGACATATATATTATATGTATGTTATATAAATTATGTATAATATACAATGTCTAATAAATTACATACTAAAACTATACCACCATATTTAATGTATACATATATATAGTATACAGTATATTATATATTCAATAGTGATACACACATATTATCCATATTATAGAAAGCAATATTTAATAAAGATATCTAGAAATCTATTGTATAAATACTTCAAATAAAAAAATTTATACAATATTTTAATGTATTCAATTATGTATATACGTATAAACATGTATGTATATATAAATAATGTATAGCATATAATGTATTATAATGAATTTTAATATAGGCATACTTTATGTGTATTAAGACATGTATATATATTATATAAAGTGCATATGTTATACAACATATAACACACTACATAATATAATGTACAGAAAACGATACTTAATAGATATATAGTCTAGTTTTTTTTTTTCTATAAATCTTTTAAGAGATAGATATATAATATGTTGTAGCATACATCATAATATATGTATAAATAATATGTAACAGATGTCACATATGTATAGCAGATTATATGAAATGTGTATATCATGTAAAATACGTAATAGAATATATATTTGTATATATACAATATATTACATGTATATAAATTATGTATGCAATTGTGTATATATGTGTATCTATATGGTTTTCTGTTTTACCACATATTTATTTATAAGGTTAAATACATGATTTTCTATTTAATAACTAAAATCGAATCATGATTCCCTTTCTAAAGTTAAGCAATCAAAATACAACTCCAAGATGGAAACATTGATTCCATGAAATCACAATGCTACCTTTTAAAGCCACATCTAAATGCAAGATAGGAGTAAAACTTAGAATCACAATTCCATTCCAAATCCAACCACGTGTATATGTGTCATCAATTCTAAAGAATTGCATTAACTCGTAAAAAGTTTTAAATTGCACAATAGAAAATGATCATAATCACACTCAAACTGTTGTAACGCCCTATATGTATACTAATCTACTAATGGTATTGATACTGTCTGTGATTATTGTATAAGAATTTTTCTAGATTCCATATATGAATTTAAAGCACAATACAACGATAATTATGTTATACGTACTTGTATTAATCATAACTATGACTAACTTCTAGAGTTGTGTTGATTCGTCTTACCGGGTTTTTCATATCCTTCTTTTCCTTAACCGATGGCTTTTAATTAGGAGTAGCCAACTAAGGTTTTTCTTTCCAAGGAATAAAAAGTGGAGAACAAATCTAGAATATTTATAATGATCCAATAAGGTGATCACATTAAAGGCTAACTATTAGGTTCAAATCTACACTAAGCTGTTGCCTTAACACATAAGTATATCAAATAAATTATTTAGCCTAACTAATATATCTCATCAAGCCATAAATATTTAAACTTAACTTTATGTATTTAATGAAAGCCTAATAAATTAGTGATTTTTCCAACATTCTCCCACAACAACATTAATTTCAATCTCAAATATCAATTTCAAATGTAGGGAAATTAACTCTACTATAGTTTAAGAGTACACCTTAAATTGAATTCAGTCTGACAAGAATCACAAGTATTAAGCCATAGTGATCCTTATACTTTTATCGTCATTAAACTTTCCAAGATTATGAATATTAGAACTAGTGTCAAGCTGGATTAAGATGCAACAGTATAGAAAATAATAACATCACAAATGATAAAAACTTATGCTATTTCTTATTAGTTGTCAAGCTAAAAATTCAATTTCTTTCTTTTTTTTTAACCCAATTTATATTAAACCTATCTTACTTAACATACCAAGAAAAGGTTTTAATTTATGAAAATGATTTTAAAAAGAGAGAGAGAGAGAGAGAGTTACCACCCAAGTGAAGTTAAGAAGAGAGTGAAATTAAGATTTTTTGGTGGATAAACCCTAATTTTAACTATTGGTTCACGAGTTCGAAGGATAATTTATAAAAAACTTAGCATATTTTCATAAAGAAGTCCATAGAGTAATTAAATATGCCTTTAATTTTACTAAAGGGAAATGTAAGTAAAATAGGCTTTTATTTATTTGGAATATTGAAAAGACTTAGGAAAAGAAGGAAATTGAATTTTTTATTAGTTTCAGTTGCACTAAATGCCTACATACTTTGAAGCGGACTAAGCCTAAATAGTTCTCAAATGAAAATTTTAGTATACAAATTTATTTTAATTTTTAAAAATCTTTCACTTTAAGTTATTACATTTTATTAATTTTGAAAATTGTATTTTGGTTCACTTTTGAAAAATTAACAAAACCAATAAATTTGAGGAAAGGTTAATTTAATTTTGATTTGTGAAAATTTGTTTAATATAAGAAAATCACTTTAGGGTAAAATTCCATTGTATTTGAAAATTCCTTTATTCAAGACATGGCAAAACACACTTTATTAACAAGTCATAACATAATCAATAAAATCCAACACATTAATATCAAGTAGAACATGCCATTATTCATCAAAACCAAGCATACCAATCTAGTAGTATAAATTAAACATGCTAATTTATTTATTAATGCCAAACCAATATGATAATTTATTCACAACTTCGACGAGATCAAAAATGCTACTAAAGCCAAATCAATTAAACACGCTAATCATCCAAAATTTCAAAGTCAAACATGTTAATTATTTGTACACTAATTATTTCAAAAGATCCAACATGATAAATCATTATTAAAATCAAATTAACATGCTAATTATTTCACAAGATCAATATTCATCCTAAACCATTTATTAAAATCGAAACAACATTCTAATTATTTCATAAGTACAACATTAAAATCAACTCAACCTATTATTTATTTATTAACATGTTAACACTTCAAATCAAGATGACTCAAGATAGATATTTATTCAACATATCTTATATAATTTTTTTATCTTTGTTTCTCTTTTTATTTTTCCATGAATCCAATTAAACAATTAAGGAAAAGAAGACTTAACTTCGCAGGTAGTGGACCGGCGATCGGTTCAAAGGCGGTTCGGTTGGTTCTTAGCATAAGGTCGATGACTTAGACTCCTTAAAGGTTGTTTTACAAAACTCTTGAGTTAATTTTTGAAAACCCAGCAATATGACTCTCGATTTTGTAAATTTCTCCAACTTGATGATGAACAATTCCTAAAAAGCACCCTTCCAACATCCAATTCAAATTGACCCAATCTAACGTAAAATTAAATGTAACCAAAACCTAAGCTTTACTTTAAGATGAGTATAAAGTGTTCTACTATTTTATCTCGCATTGATTTGCTCCATAGTAAGAGAAATCAAAGAGAGAGAATAGATGTTGCAAATTTAATTCTACAGTGAAAAAGTAAGCAATGCATACAATTACGATGTTTGCAACACTTAGCAATTTCAATAGGTAAAGGGAAGTCCTACTCATAGTATAGTGTCATGATTCCTCTCCAAGAAACCGTCACATCCCAACTTAACACGGAATGTACCATCATACAGCAATACCTATTAAAAACTTTACTTAACCTAACCTACTCATTTATCATAAGACAACTTTGTTTACATGATAGAGGGATTCTTACATCGGAGTTCAACTAGATATATAGTTACAATTTATGTATACAATATAATATTTACATTAAAACATGAACTACTTTTTTCTTTCGTCATCTTCACAATAGCAGAATTCCCAACTTAGTACAGGTTTTATATAAAAGTCACTAACTTTGATTCACACTCTTAGTATACATTCCCTTCTAGTGTTAGGCCCTTCTTGAAGGTATTAACCTAAGGATAAAATATTTTATTTCCTTAGTTGTTGAAGTTAAGTGAGAATGGATAATATCACATATCATTATTGAAACATTTCAATCATAATTCGTAAGTTCAACTTCACATATGCATTTGTCCAACCAGGCATTTATTGCTAGCAATGCAATATGTTATGCTCATATACATGGCATGCATAGGTATCGATATCTTATGCCCTCTAATTTTCTTCTAGTTAGTCGACATAGCTTGTCATAACCTGAAGGAACTAGTCGTGGCAGTAGCGGCAGTCGCCATATACCATACAAAGGACTGTAGATTGAATTTTCTTACAATCGACGACCCTTTATAAGATATACAAGGCTACAATTATAACTAACAACTAAGAGTTGTGCAAGCATGAGAAATATCATTTCATGATAATAATAATAACAACTCAAAGAAATATAAAACATAATATATTTATATAAAAATTTACAGATAAAAAGTTTATAATATTTCTTAACTCAAACTAATATTAGTTTATTACATAATTAAATCCATAATCTTAATAAACTATCACTAGTATACTCCAATCACGTCTTACTCCCACATCGACCCCTTGATGGACAACTAACCTCGATCATGCGATGGCCCGACTCCACGAATAACTTGCCCTACGAAAGAAGACTACAAGGATATAAGCTAACTAGCTTAGTGAGATAATCCCATCAACCATACAACAATTGAGTTATACATTAATTAAATTCAATCAAATAAATGCATGTCAATCAGTATGCCAAACAAATACATGTAAGTGACCAGGTACAACATGCAACTCAGATTTAATGCCCTTCGAAGTCAGGGTTGGAGATATATTGACACAGTTAGATCTAGGTATTATACTAGAACTTATCTCATAACGAAACTCTGCGTTTCATATTTAAAAATGTAATGATATATCTATTCTCAATTCTATCAAAAACGAGTTATACATATGATTATAAATAAGTTCACACAGCCCTCACCCATACCTAAACGAAGGCCTTTTAACTCAACCCTTAAGTAGGCAGTTGGCGCCTCCAATGCCTAGTAATCTCGCGGGCCAAGGAAAGTCATATTGCACGTGTGCACTGTACGAAATCTATAATAATCAAATAATCAACCCATGTATGACTTCTCGCTACCTTCATGTAATGTGGCAGCTAAAATTAATTATGCGATATATGATTATGCGTATTTCAAGTTAATTTTTTTCAAGTTGAATAAAATTAGATCTTATTATTTAGTGATCAACAAGGTCACAAACAATCAGTTCCTAGCGAATCTACTATGCAACAATCAATATGTTATCGTACTTTAAAGTAAATTCATCATTAACAAACAATTATCATACATAAGCATAATCCAGCCCCATACAATATTCACTTATTAATCATAATTTATATTTGCTAATTATAAATACAAATAAGTATGGGATTATTAGAAAAAACTTACTCAGCCATAATTGACTCAGGGATCGTAATAATCCAAGGGTAGCTCAAGGTGAAGGTCGAGATCACTTGAGAATAAGGAATATAGAAAATTATAAGTTTGGGAATTTAAAGTTAAACTAGTATTGTAATTTGTAATGTTTAGTTAAATGAAATTGTCGATTCGAGCTTTTTATTGAATCACGTATAACTTTTTCTTTTTAGTTTGGATCGTTATGAATTTATAGTTCATTTTGATCATTTTCGGACGTATTTTTCATAGCGAGATCCATTTTGGAGTTTATAACTTACAGTTTAACTATGATATAAAAATATTACAAAATTTATTATTTTAATTTAAATAGTTATAAAATATTAATTTCAGCTTTTTCTTAGTATATTTATGATTTAATAATTATTTAAATCATATAATTAATAATTTTATTATTTTACCTTAGTCACTTATCTTTACCTATTTTTAAGATTTTAGAATTTTTATTTTTTTTAATTTATTAATTTTATTATATTTTACAATATACATATATATATGAATACTTATTATTATACTTAATTAATTTTTCTAATTAACTTAATTATTAATTTTTTTCCTAATTTACAATACTCATATATATAGTTATTAATTTACTTTATTTATTAAATTAATATTATCATATATCATGTATACTATTTAATTATACGCGTATTTTACGTCATATATGTACTATTATACATGTACTATACGATATATACTAAATTATTCTAACTTCACTTATACATTTCGTACAAGTATATTATACACTTATTTATACTTTATATGCTTATGTACATATATGGTTATACTAAACATGTATATATATATACATTAAAACACAAATACTATTAATAATATGTATATACACATATATATATATATGAAAAATATGCAATTGAGCATATATAAACATATGTACACACATATATATACATATATATATAAAGAATTGTATATTACATGTATACACATATTACATACTAAAATAATTATTATATACATATGCCCCTATCTCTCTCTCTCTCTCTCTCTCTCTCTCTATATATATATATATATATATATATATATCCACGCATGTATATACAGTCAAGTAAATCATATGCTAAATACATATACATGTACATAAAAGAAATATTGGGTATATATACATATAATATATAAGTATTCCTACGTATATTATATACCAAATACTAATTATTCATACATATGTAATACATACATACATATGTTTATATACACATAAAAGTGATATACATATCTATTAATTTATCTACTCATACATAAATGCACATATAACAAAATAATTAGCATATACATGCACATACTATATAATATACATATATATAAGTAAATTAAATATACTTACCTAAATTTGTTGGTAGTATTCTTGATTTTCTTCTTCTTTTCCTCCTCCTCCTTCTTCTTCTTAATTTTCTTCTTGTTCTTGGTTTTCCTTTATTTTGCACTTTTGTTTTGTTTTTCTTAGCTTTTGTTTTATATTTTTTATTTGTTGTTTTTTTTTCTCCAGATTTTTTTGGACGTGAAGATCAACATATTTTGAGCAAATAAAATAAGAAAACTTATCCTCTTAATTTAGGCATTAATTACGATGAGACACATACTTTATCATCTTATCCCTTATCCTTTTATTTTGTGACACATATAACCAAAATTTAAACACATGTGCTACTGCATTTGTAGCTATAAATCAAGTGGGAAAAGGAGGAAAATAGAAGAGGAAAAGAAAAGAAGGAAAAAAGAAAGAAAGGAAAATAGAAAAAATGGAAGAAAAAGGAAATTAGAAATAATTATATGTAATTTTTCTAAACATAAAAATAATAATTATAAATTAATTTTGGAATTTTATGAAAATTTATCAATTTAATTGGTACCCATTACAATTATAATTTTTACAAGTTATTTTAACGGTTTCATTAAAAGTTTTATGCGATTACACGATTTAGTTAATAATTGCAACCAACTACAATTATATCACTATTGAGTGATATTTAATTATTTTATAAGCTTAAAGTTATAGTTTTAAGGTTACAGTTTTAAGGTTACGATCAAGTTCAGGTTTAATTTCAAGTAATTATGCATAAATCGGATTTAGGATTTCGATACACGATTTAGGATTTCGATCAATTTCTAGGATTTTTAGTATCGGTGTTATATTCGATTTATTAAATTTTATAAACTTTTATTGTTACTAGCTCTATCAATTCATGACACAGTTTAGAACACTCGAACTTAAATTAAAGTTCAAACTACCAATTTTCTAGGTTTTATATAACTAAGCATTTAGATACAATGTCTAAGAACTTATAGGAAACAAGGAGCTGCTTGGGGTAGGACCCCTACTAAATTAAACTATATATTATAGTCTAACAATATCAAAAAAAGTAACAAGAAACTACTTAACAGTAGGACCCCTAACTTTATTTTACAAAATTAAATTATATACTGTAGTTCACCAAATCAAAGAGGCAACAATGCCTAATTAAACCATACATTGTAGTCTACCAAATTCGACTATCAAAATAATCACAATATTTGAGCAATGTAATCTATATACTTCTAAAAACTAAGTTCATAAAGCCATGTTTTTCCATAATCACTTAGAAACCTTATTCTGAAAGTTCTAACCCGTAGGTCCTTTTTATGCTATGCCATGCCATAATATGTAATAACAACTCAAGTATATCACCCAGCACAACCAATCTTTTTGTTTTATTCAACCTAGTGATCTCATTCTAGTTTTCGAACTCTCCCTAGTAGGATTCTAGCACCTCACTTAGGGTTCACTTAGGTGAATACTCAAAAGATTAAGTTAGCAATCACTCAATTTCCTTAATTAGCACAATCATTCATAAACACAAATCATCACCCAACATAATAGCATAACGATTTAACTAAGATACAGCTACCGTCATTCATAATCATCACATTAGCATTTACCATAGTAGCATATCAGTTCACCCAAGATATAGCCATATCCAATCAACGCAGCATCAAACAACACGTAGTGTTATGAGTAGCAATATATCTACTCCAAGCATGCGTTATATCCACTTACCTAGACTTAGCAATAACACGATATCTTATACTTCACAATGTGGTATTTTCTTACTTATTACACTTATGAAAACACAGTTTCCAAGTCAAGTACCGGTCGAATACAAATTATTGTAAACTTTCCTTGTCGTGTCTTTAAACTTCATTTAACCATACCTTACTTGTTCCCTATCCGATTTCAGTAAATTTTATATGATCGTGGTTGTTATTTCGATTACTATTAAGATATCTTAAGAATCAAGTTTATCAATATTATCAAAGTCCAAAAATACCTTTTTTCTCACTACAACTCAATCGTATATTACCGTAACTCTATAATTAACCCAATTAAGCTTCAATGCTAAACTAAAACCCTAAAAATCATACTTTCCAAACTTATCTAATTATTTAGTAACCCTTAACATACCCCAATGTGTTCATTTCATGTGAATTTGATAAGTATTTTAATAGTAGTAATTATTATATTACATATTAAACTAATATATAGGTATTTATTAGGAAAATACACAATAAATGGTATACGAGCTCGATTGATTTTACGAAAAAATCCTATAGACTCAGAAAAATATATAGTTTAATTATTAACCATAAATTACACTAAACTAGCTATTATCTATTTTTACAAAAATAGTGGTTTTAGCTCAAAATAACGGAAAATTTAGAAAAATAAATAAATTTATATGTGAGATAAAAATTAAGTGTTCCAAACATTATTATAAATTTCCAAAAGTCAACATGTAGGGTTCATTATTAATTTTAGCAAAAACTAATTATTTTAACAATTCGGTAAAATTGACAGTTTTATTCAAAATAATTATAAAAAAATAGTAAACATGCTCAATTTTGAAAATTATTGTTACCAAAATTATATATATATATATATTAGGTATATTATATACAAAAAATTGAGCTTAAAAAAACATCATCTAATATTTATAAAAATTTATTTAATTTTCACCCAAACAAGACATTTTCTTAAGAAACCTATATTTTCACTAATTATTTAATTAAAATAAAGTTACTGCATTAGTCTACACCTAAAATAACCTAGAAAACCAAATTTTATAGTTAATTAACAACTTTTAATATTTTTTACAAAATTAAATAAGTTATAAGGCAAAATTTTGGTTTGCTTGAACCAATCGCCTTCGGCCACCACTAAATCGTCGTACCTTATCAGAAAGTCTTCTCCAACCACCCTCTATTGGAAATCCGAGCTACACCAAATCAAGTTGTAGATAACTTATTAAACTGCCTAAACCTAATTCGCCCCTATATTTTGTTCTATTTTTATTTTTTTTTCTAATTTTTCTAAATTGTTTTCTTTTCTTTTTAAAGTTCTAAAATATTGAAATTAAGGGTTTAGGTCCTATATATAGTTTTTTAAGTTTGCTTAATTTAATAAAAATTAGACATATGTATGCCATATGTCAATCTTCCATTTTCCTATGTGACATGTGTCATCCTCTAATTAATCAACTATTGACTCATGTTTTTCAATTAATCATAGATTGCCACATCATTTGATGACTCATCTACTCTCTTTTTTTATTAATTTTCCATTATTTCATATTATTTTATCATATTTTAATAATTTATTATTATCATATGTATATATTTAATACATATAATACATATCATGTATAAATGCATGTATATTACATATAATTCAACTTCATTTATTATTTTTAAAAACTAATTAATTTATCTCTAATATCTCACTATATGTAAAAACTTGAATTTCATGTTTTCGATATTTATTAGTTTTATCAATAAATTCATGTTTTTTTTTAATTTAATATTTTTATATACCTTATTTTGAGAAATTAACTTTTTTCGAATTACTTTGTCTAACTTTTTTTATCCTGCTATAAAGTTTAAAATAAAACGAATAAATAATCTAACGCCTTAAATTTAGGAGCTCAGATCATAAGGTTATTAAATTAATTAAAAAACCAAAGGTATTATAGAAACTTTCATTTTAGTAAAAGATCAAATCTCTTATGGCAATAGTAAGTTTTGTAATATATCTTGATTCTTTCCCTTTTTGGTCAAAATTGATCACGTTTTTGTAAAAGCAACAAGTTTGTATGTCCAATGGAGGTGACGAATAGAGTACAAGAGACTGCAGAAAATGAGGTAGGACATGACGAAGAAATTGGCAAGAAAGACGAGGAAAAGGATTCAAAGCATGGAGAATAGATGGAAACTGCGGAAAAAGTTGGGTTGTAAAGAGTTAAGATGAATTATTTATACAAGTAGCAGAAACATTGAGGAGGATAAGAATAATGAGAATTTTAATGATGATATAAAGTACGAAGATTCGGTGAAAGTATAGCCAATAAAGGCAAATAAGAAGTTAAATGGAAACTATAATGGCGATAAAATGACAGGAGCTAAACATGTGCATCGAGAAGCACTAAACAATAATAAAGATGATGGGACACAAAGGAGAAAATGACGTGATGGTTCAAGGAGAATAAATGTGAACAATGACCAAACATTTAATCATGATGAAAGAGAAAATGATGTGGAGGAGGAAAAGAGCAGTCAAGAGAATGAGGGTAAAAAGGAAAAAAAAAAAAAAGAATATGTGGTGTTTTTGGCCAGAACAAGTGACGATGGAAACAAAAAGAAAAAATGTACCTCTTTGAAAAAATTAGCAAGACGGAATGGTCCCACTTCTTTAGGTGGAGATGTTGGCACTAGTAATACTGATGCAATTCTCTACACTAGACCTAACCGGGGATGCAATGGAATGGGAGCTATTCACAAAAACGTACACGATGCAAGTGTTTGCAAAGAATCTAGATATGGAAGTAAAGAACATAAAATGGATGAGAGAAAGAGTTTCGATGGTCATATTCAAGCCAAGCTTCTTGGAGGGAAGAGTGTATCGAGCAAGGAGGGGACTGGTTCAAACAGTAAGCGAGGGGGAGCTAACAATAAAATTACCTCTAATGATAATGGATATAAAAATAAAGGAGATTTTTCAAAGAATGGAATGGTCATGCAATGGCGTTTTGGAAAACATCTTGATGTCTCTAGTGGAATGCATGAAATTTTAAAGGGTCTTGTTCCTTATGTCATTCATAGAGGGTCGGAGGAGAGAGTTTCTGATGCCAACATAGGACTCGAGGGATGATTGCTATAATAACATTCCAACCAAGCAAATGGAAATTGGGACCTGAAATGTTTCAACAAAACTACACCAGAGAAATTTGGTTTGGTACCGCTTTAGATTCCGAATGATGGATGACGAAATGTGGGATACTCTGTCTTTGGAGATGCATCCATGCCCTTATAAGATTCTTGCATGGAACTTAAGGGGGGCAACCTAGGGATTTAGGAGAAGGGCAATTCAAGAGTTGGTCAGGGTTCATGAACCAAATGGTCTAATCATTATTGAAACAAAATTGAATAGAAAAGGAGAGCAGATAGACTTCAAGAAGTCCTGGGTCATGATAAAATGCTGTGTCCAAAAGTTGTACACTTGCGTGAAGGCATTGATGTACTATGGAGGTTACAGAGACTCTGCTTTGGGAATATCATCTATCAAGACAGCAAATCATGGTTGAAGTCAAGGTAGATAACTCTTCCATAATTGGTTTTTTTCAGCTACTTATGCAAGTCTTTATTTAAATGTTCGAAAATTATTATGGGAAGAACTAAGGAACATAACTAGCATATCAGGGAACATGGGCTATGATAAGAGATAATAGAGAAGAGAAATGAGAAGGTAGAGATATAGTGCAATCGAAAGTGAGAGCATACTCGAAGTGCATATATGACTGTGGGATGGTTGACTTAGGTTTTGTTGGATCTAAATTTACGTGGTCTAAGAGGGCTAAATCTTTAAGCCAAATGGTAAAATTTAGGTTAGATAAGGAATCGGCAAATAATAGATGGAGAGAGATGTTCCTTAAAGCAAAGGTTGCCACCTTTTTTTCTACCTAATCCAACCATTGTCTTATTATGCTAGATATTTGACTAAATATCAAAGATGGCTTAAAGGAACGAAGGCTTTTTAAGTTTCAACCAATGTGACTTAACTACCCTGGGTTCAAACATTTTGTAAGGTGTCACTAGAAGTGGACCACTATTGACCTCAAAAGTTTGAATGAATTTACAAAAGACCTAAGAACTTGGAATAGGGAAGTATTGGGGCCGGTTCATATAAGGAAGAAGGAGATAACAAAATGAATTAAGAAAATTAAAATTAGACTCTTAGAGAATCGAGACAATATACATTTCTTGCAAAAGGAGCTTGATTTAGTTTTAAAATAGGAGGAAAAATTATGGATAGCAAAATCTAGATCGAATTGGATTATTAAAGGAGAGCATAATACAATATCTTTTCATGCAAGTACTATCACTAAAAGATCAAAATTTAGAATCTTAGGGCTGTTTAATAACATAAGAAACTAATTTTTGGAATGGAGAATTTGGAAGCCCTAATAAATAATTATTTTCAAATCTTTTTACTTCTAGAATAATTTATTGCAAGATGAAGCCTCGATAATGGCTATTCGTATAGAAAGAATAAGTGAAGATGCTAGAAAGAGATGGATAGAGAAGTTATAGATATGAAAACTAAGAGATTTCTATTATGCTTGGGAGTAACAAAGCTTCAGGCATTAACAATTTCCTTACAAGTTTTTACAAGAGTTATTAAGGTATCCTTTTCCAGTAAGCAAGAATATCAATGTGTCATAAGCAATAGTCCATGGTTCATAAATGGGAGATATTTGGGTCAAAAAAAAGTGAGGCTAGAATTTAGACCAAAAGCAACTGAATTCAACCAAATGGTAGCGTGGGTAAGAATCATTGGTCTACCAATTGAATTTCACACATCAGTTACTATCAAGAGGATTAGAGAAAAGATTAGACATGCTTTAAGATTCAATACATATATTACTAATATGGAAAGAAGGAGGTTTGCTTAAGTATGTGTCCTAATCAATATGAGCAATCACTTTTGCACACTGTTGTGATTAATTAAGTGGTTATCGAACTCAATTTGCTAACCTCCCAAATTTATACAAAGTCTATATGATAGGAATCAAACTACAGAATCCTTAACTAAAGCTCGCGCTCAAGGACTAGAAAGTATGATCAGACGAGTTCTTTCTTTACGCACCACATTTGAGGAATCTGAACTGCTATAATCATCCAACCTGATACCCTAGCTGAGTTGAATCCTCTTATACCTATCGATAGTACTAGTTGCCAACTTGAAACACATCCAAAAAACAACTTAGCCTTTTTAACCAGTTGCTTAGCTGACCTAAATCCAAATTGTACCTAATATGTCCAAGCTGAATTCAGCACTACTGAACCGTCACCTTGGCTTGGCATCAACACTCCTCAGCACCAAGGCTAGCCATATAGTTTGTCCATTTTACCAAGTACATAACCACCAATCGTCCACCATGTGCCCAAGGACCCCTTTGTGATAAAATCTTCCGTACAAGACACCTTTTTTTGTATTTTTCAATTATATCCTTTATCATTCCTTACACATTATTTTTTTTTATATTATCCTTTTTATCTTTTCCATTTTAGGTAAGATACCCTAGCATTTCGAGCATAAATACACTTATAATATGTAGCTGTAAGGAATAATCATCTTACATCTAATATTGAATATAATCCTTTTCGTGAACATTGCTCGCAACTTATTTTCCTATTTCACTCTTATCATAATCCTTAAGCATAGCTAAGTGACGAGCATTCTCATCAAACCAAGTTGTGCGTCATATTGAGTTAAGCCATAAGTCATCAAAGTTTTCCCTGATGTGTCATATTCTTGGAATTTGTTTGTGGATTGCTTATTTATTTTCCTATTTTCACACATTTCTACTTTCATTTTCAAGCTTTCAGTAAACTTGGACTCACCCCTTTGCAACTAGTCTTGTCAATCCTTGGATTTGGTTTATATCATTATGGGTATATATAAATTTTGAGAAGAAAATTTCTATGTGTGTATGTTCATATCACAGGCCAAAGAGGGCTAATATATATACAATATAAACGCACTAATCAAGCTTCCAAACATAAAAGACAAATATCCTAAATATACTCTTTACACAATTGACAGATATTTACAAATCCTAAAATATTCTAATACCTTTTAAACATAGAAAATATCCTAAATATACTCTTTACATAATTGATAGATATTTACAGATCCTAAAATATTCTAATACCCCCCCCCCTCTCTCAAGTTGGTGCATGAAGATTACAAACCCCCAACTTGTGTAGAAGATACCCAAACTGCTGTGTCCCCAATGCCTTAATAAAAATATCAAGGAGTTGCTCAAAGCTACGTACATAAGCAGTCTAAACATGTCCATGTTGAATCTCATCGCGAAAAAAATGACAATTAATTTCAATATGCTTTGTTCGCTTATGAAACACGGGATTTGCACTAATGTGTAAAGCTGCTTGACTATCACAATACAACAGCATAGAATGAGAGTGTACAACACTGAAAGACAGCAAAAAACCCTTTAACCATTTCAGTTCACACACAGTGGTAGCCATGGAACGATATTCTGCTTCAGCAGAGGATCTCAATACTGTATGTTGCTTTTTAGTCTTCCAAGAAATGGGAGAAGTCCCTAACATAACAAAATATCCAGTAAGAGATCGTCGAGTTAAAGGACAACTTCCTAAATCAGAATCACAATAAGTATACAACCGAAGATCACTATCAGCTCGTAAAAGTATTCCTTGTCCAGGACTGCCCTTCAAATAACAAACCATACGCAAAGCTGCTTCCCAATGAGCTTCCCCTAGTTGATGCATAAATTGTGCCAAAATATGAACACTGTAGGACAACTCAGGTCGAGTAAGAGTCAAATAAACCAGTCTTCCTACCAATCTCTGATACTTCTTTGAATCTACCAACAATGCATTTTCTGCTAAGGCTAAATGATAATTTTGTTCAATGGGAAAACCAGATGGTTTAGTACCCAATAATCCAGCTTCACTGATAATATCCAAAGCATATTTGCGTTGGCAAAGAAAAATTCCTTCTTGATTCCAAGCCACCTCTATGCCTAAAAAATACTTCAATGTTCCCAAATCTTTCATGTAGAAGCAGTGGCATAAATAATCTTTAAACTTCTGAATGGAAACTCCATTATTCCCCGCAATAACAAGATCATCGACATATACCAGTATACTCAAATATATCTTGTCTCGATTTAAAGTAAACAATGAATAATCAGATTGAGATTGAAGAAATCCATACCACTTTAATGCAGTTGTCAATTTGGAAAACCAACATCGAGGGGCCTATCATAACCCATAAATTGATTTACGTACTCGACAAACTTTGCCAGGCTGTTGAGTAGAGAACCTAGGTGGCATCTTCATGTACACCTCTTCTTCTAAATATCCCATCCCTTTGTTGTTGCCACCGAAAGAAAAGTACATACAGTAACCATTTTTGCAACAAGAGCGAAGGTCTCATTGTAGTCAATTCCTTCAATCTGATTATTGCCAAGAATCACCAATCGAGCTTTATAACGTTCAACCGAACCATCTGAGTTATATTTGATCTTGTAAACCCATTTACTACCTATAGCTTGCTTTCCCTGTGGCAAATCTTCCATAGTCCATGTCCCATTAGCCTCAAGTGCCTCAAGTGCCTCAATTTCTTTCATCATGGCTTCTTTCCATCGAATGTCTTTAATGACCTGAATATAAGAAACAGGCTCCTTTTCGGCTGTCATAGCTACTAACAAAGAACGATGTTGTGGAGAAAATTTGTCACAATTTACATAATGTACTATGGGATAGGAGGTACCTGTGGACAGAATTAGATTGAAGGAACATGCAGAGGGACTTATTTGTTGTGCAGTATATGTCACAAAATCTCGCAGCTGAGTAGAAGCTTCTTTTGTTCTATGACCCCGTCCAAGTTGTTCTGAAACAGATTCACCCAAGATTTCAATGACACCCCCCTTTCATTATTATCACTTTGAGTTACAATCGAATTCTCAAGTACCTCACTTTCGTCTTCCTCATTCAATTCACCATTAAAATTATTGGTGATATTGAAAGAAGCACCTTGTATAAGATCTAGTTGCACACCTTCCTTATCAGCATATGGAAATTCAGATTCAGAGAACACAACATCTCTGGATACAAAATATTTTCCTGTATCAAGATCATAAACTTTCCACCCTTTTTTTTTTCCAAAAGGATATCCTACAAATGAACAACGTTAACTCCTACTAGCAAACTTATCTTTTTCCCTAT
Organism: Lumnitzera racemosa; assembly: GCA_024138005.1. Classification (NCBI taxonomy): domain Eukaryota; kingdom Viridiplantae; phylum Streptophyta; class Magnoliopsida; order Myrtales; family Combretaceae; genus Lumnitzera; species Lumnitzera racemosa. The sequence goes on along the minus strand of JAMXBC010000004.1, from coordinate 68,868,226 downwards.
TTAAGTTCCGAGCATAACATAAGCACCAAAAAGTTCGAATGTGATTATAACTAGAAGGTTTACCAAACAATATCTCATAAGGAGTCTTTCCTCCTAATAATTTAAAAGGAGTCCGATTGATCAAATATGCAGCCGTCAAAACACATTCTCCCTAAAATTTGATGGGAAGATTGGCCTGAAATCTTAATGCTCTAGCCACATTTAAAATATGACGATGTTTCCTCTCAACACGTCCATTCTGTTGAGGTGTTCCTACACATGAGGTCTGATGTAAAATTCCATTTTCAGAAAAATAGTTATGCAAGCAAGCAAATTCAGTCCCATTATCACTTCTAACTATCTTCACATCTTTTTGAAATTGTCTTTTAGTCATGGCAAAGAAATTACGCATGACAAGTTCCACTTCTATTTTTTCAGTTAACAAATATATCCATACACCCCTAGAAAAATCATCAACAATAGTAAAAAAATACGGAAGCCCCACAAGAAGCATTAACACAATAAGGTCTCCACAAATCACAATGACTTAATTCAAAATTTTCATTTGCTTTAGTATCACTAGAAACAAAAACTACTCTTGTTTGTTTAGCTCTCAAACAAATGTCATATGGTTTATTCTTTACTGAACTATTACTAAATTCAACTTAAGGAAGAGATTCCACAATTTTTGCAGACGGATGCCCCATCCTCCTATGCCATAATTCAAAAGAATCTACATGGCTTGTCTTGCATGCTTGGACTAATACTGCTGACTTCAAATAATAAAGTCCCTTGCACTATTCACCCGCTCCAACACCCTCCTTGAGGTGTGGTCCTATATAACACAAATTTTATCAGTAAATTGGACATTACAATTAGAGACATCAAGCAATTGAGACACAAATATCAAATTACAATAATTTGGAACATAGAGAACATTATTTAGTTTGATATGTTTTCCCAAGAAAACTGATCCCTCCTTCAATGCCATCACCTGCTCTCCATTAGGTAATCCAATTGAACATGCCACAATTTCTTTCAAATTTGTTAAACATTCTAAAGTACCTGTCATATGTTGTGAAGCACCGGAATCAATAATCCAATTCATATTATCCTTACCATTCATCTTCTCACTAGTACCCGATTTGCACGTGTTCAACAAATTGAGAAAGAATGACCATTATTCTGCTGTCAAGGTCCCAAAAGCTATATTTTCTTCCGTTGCTGCCATTGATGATGATGGCTGCCCAATTACATGGGTTGTATTCATCTTTGGCATATTACTTTGTCCACGCCCTACACTCTGTCCCCCTCGTCCACATCTAGCCCCTTTGGGTCGGTCACCCCACCATTCCGGATATCCAATGAGCTGAAAACAAGTTTCAGAATCATGTCCCTCTCATTTGCAGTGTGAGCAAATGGCAGATTTGTCTTTCACTTCTATTTTATACTTTCGCCCTCCTTTATTAGTCTACACTGCAAAACTCACAACTTCTCTATGTTCCTCCTTCCCTCGTGAGATGTTTCTAACACGTTCTTCTTGGCACACCAACGAGTATGCCTTATTCAAGTTTGGCAATAGTTCTGTGCTCAAAATATTAGAACGAACTGCTCCATATAATGCATCTTCCAACCCCATCAAAAAACTGATGAAGCCTCTCTTCTTCTCGTTTCTTGTCAAGTTCAGATGCAATATTACAATTGCATCTTCCACAATGGAAGATGGGAATTTGCTCATAATTCGTAAGCTCTTCCTAGAATTGTTTCAATTTCCCTTAATAAGTCACAATCGACATACCTCTCTGTTTGCAGTTGGCAAGTTCTGCCTTGATCTACTGAACACGAAGTCCATTAGCGATAGAGAATCGCTCTTTGATATCTTCCCATAAATCCTTTACAATCTCCATATATGTTATGGTAGATCGCAATGGTGGCTCGATTGTGTTGAGCATCCATGAAACCAACATTGAATTTACAGTCCACCAATCCTTTAATTTAGTGGAATCATCAGCAGGTTGATTAATCGTTCCATCAATAAATCCGAATTTCTTCTTTACCCTCAACGACGTTCGCATCGCTCGAGCCTATTCATCATAATTGTCTCCTTTTAATTGCACCTGAGTAATTATATTACCAAGATTATCACTCGAAGTCAATAGGTAAGGGGAGGCTGGTTTCTTTCCCTCGTTAGTCATAGCGTTTTTTTTTTTTTTTAACCAGGCTCTGATACCATATAAATTTTAAGAAGAAAATTTCTATGTGTGTATATTCATATCACAGGCTAAAGAGTGCCAATATATATACAACATAGATGCACTAACCAAGCTTCTAAATATGAAAAACAAATATCCTAAATATACTCTTTACACAATTGACAGATATTTACAGATCCTAAAATATTTTAATACTTTCTATGTTTAGAAAGTATCCTAAATATACTCTTTACATAATTAACAGATATTTACAGATCCTAAAATATTCTAATTGTGTCTAAATCACAAGAAGTTCACATGTCTAATGAAGCTCACCAATTAAGTACAAGAGATGACAAAAAAATGAGGTAGAACATGATGAAGAAATTGGCAAGAAAGATGAGAAAAAGGATTCAAACTGTGGAGAACAAACGGAAATTGTGGAAAAGTCAAGATCCGAATGGTCAGGAGGAATTATTTGTACGAGTAGCATAGGTATCGAGGAGGATAAGAATAATGAGAATTTTAATGATGAGACGAAGTATGAAGACTACGTAAAAGTGCAGCCAAGAAAGGCAAATAAGAAGAAAGTTAAATAAAAAAAATAATGGATTGGCTACGATTCTCTGCACCATCAATATTTTGAGAAATACTTAGCTATGTCACAAGGTCTACAATCGGAATTGTTTTTACGTGACAAGCTAATTGATGACAAGAAGGTTGAGCCCTGTGATTTAACTCGATTGAAAGGTTACAGGGATCAGGAAGTAGTAGCTTGTATGTACCCTTATTCAGTACCAAAGCCTCCCGCAAAATCAATGCTTTCTGGTGCTATCTAGAAAATGAAAGGGAAGATTGATAATGATGCCTTTGGAATCAGACCTAACAAGAAGCATAGGATGTTTGAAAACTATGATGCATTTGAGTCCAGTGATTTGAAGGAAGACATGATTGCTTCTCAATATATAACCATAGGTCCGAAGTGGAGGTTTTATCCCAAGATAGTGGATTAGGGGGTGTTGGTTTAGAGTTTCAATTGTTACAACTAGACAATGTAAGGCGAAGGTGAAGTATCAAGATATTCTAAATGTATTCGATGAAACAAAGAAGCTAGAGGAATGGATTGTAGCATCAAAAGTGGCAAATTTTGATAAACTGGGACTGCAAATTCGAGGACAAGATACAATTCGACCATTCATTCCATCTAATTTGGTGAATGTACCTTAGGCTGTTGATTTTAGGAATGTTGTAGATGCATGGTGGTTTGATGGCTAGTGGGAGGCGATTGTTGTTAGGAAAGAATCTGAAGACAAGTTCCCAGTTTACTTTCCAGGAGAAAATAAAGATTCATTGTTTTCTCTTTAAGATCTTAGACAATGTCATTAATGGTGAGAAAAGTAGTGGATCTGCATAAGAAATCGACCAGATATAGCTACTTCAGTGCTTCCCAGCTCGAGCAAGAAGCAAGATGGTGAGTTGGACATACTGGCTGAAGTTGCTACTTTCAATTTGGTAAAGTGGTAGAGAAACATGAAGCAACGTGTAGTAATCCCCATATGGAAGTACTGCACAGTAAAGTCATTAAACAACAGCTTTTCCTGATCTATCCAAGGATAATCTTCTTGCTCAACTTAAGTGGAAATCATCAAGGAAGAGAAGTCGGAGCGATGGGAGCCCTCTGCAAAAGGTACATTGCAATAGCAACTCTTCGAGCCCGCAGGGTTTGGAAAAAGCTATTCATGAGGAGATTTTTTTTCCATGGACACTTAAAAGTTGATAATGAGAATTGAAAGTTCATTGGCGATTCACCTTTCAGTACATCAGTTGTGCCTCCTTTGACAAGCTTGGTTATGTCTAGGTGACTAAGTCTAGTGTAAGCTTGTCATCTATGTAACAATAGGATGAATGATTCACAGAATACATTAGATACTAATCCGACTCCAAGGATACTCTCTTACCATATTAATGTGGAAGGCGAAAAAAGTGTCACAGAAGAACTTTTGAGAAGGGATAGTGTAATAGCTACAACGAACCAGTCATTAAGTAGGGAACTTTTGGCTGCAGTGTTCGTCTTTGATTATACTACCTAAGCTGCTTGGTTTTTGTCCTGATGATCAGTTGCTCAAATAGAGTAGTAGTTTAAATAGGTACGGGTTTCTTTCTTTTATGTTTTTATGTTCATCTAGTTTATGCAGTTTCTTACATGGCCGCTTACCCTCCAATAGCCTGGCCAAGCCAAAATTCTATCTAAGCGTACACTAGTAATAGTCTTTAAGCTTCACTTACCTTTAAAAAAAAAAAAAAGAACAAATAATAATGGCAAAAAAATGACCTAAGTTAAAGATGTGCATCGAGAAGGATTAAACAATAATAAAGATGATGGGACACAGAGGAGATATGGATATGATGATTCAAGGAGAATAAATGTGAATCGTGACAATGAGCTTTCAATTCCATATATTTAGTATAATGATTTTTAGGGTATTTTTTTTAAATTTTGGCTTATTTTGAAAAATAAGATACTTAATTGAGGAAAAATTTAAATTCTAGGTTTTGAAACATTCTTAGAAAGAAAAAATAAAATAAAATCAAGTTTCACTTAATTTAGAGCTAAACTGAAAAAGTCATGAAATTTAGAAATAATATAAGCAACAACTTGATCATGTCAATGCAAAAGAAAATTTTAAGGCAAAAGAGTAAGAAACACAAAGAGTGACTCGACCATATCCCTAACCGTATTAAATGAAGATTTGGTGAAGATTTAAGTGACACAACCAACAACACGACATGTCGTTGATCGTGTCACCCATCAAAAAGAGGATTTTACATATTTAATGTAAAAGGCCTTATGAGGGCTTTTTGTCGCACTTTCACATGAATTTTAAAGAAACTCCAAGGGTAGAAAGGTAAAAGAGAGCAATGTGCTTCAAGCTTCAAGGATTTAATTAACTTCATGGCTTCATTTACATGTTTTTCATTGTTTTGATTTAAGATTGTTTTTTTTGTCATGATTAGAGCTTAAATTCATTGTATCTAGGTTTTATAGAACCTAAAATTATCATATGACATTGAGTTTTCCTAAAGTTAATAAATTTTTTTATTTCATTTATTCAATTATGCATTTTTTATTGCATTAGATTAATATTTCTAAGGTATTAATTTAATATTTGATATTGTAGAAGAAAATCAAGAGATTACTTATATAATTAGATATATACATAATTGATGAGAATTATTACAATCTTAGAGATAAGTTGTATAGTTTTTCTGAATCTTGATTATTATTTTTGAGAGAATTCTTGATCTTCAATGCGATTTTAATTATGCTCTTAAGAAAAGATTTTAATAGGTAATTCAAATACTAGAGTGAATAAACTCGAGAAAGTTATTAACTTTATTAGAGAATTCTCTCAGTCAATGAAACTAGAGGTAGAATCAGGTTATCTTTTATAAAAATCACATATTTAATTCTAAGAGAAATACGATCTAGATATACAATTGTGTTTTTTAAGTTAATTCCTAAATTGATTGCTTTCTTGATTATTTTCTTTAAGTCCAGTCTTGATTAGCCATTTTGATTAGGAATTAGTTACAATTTAAATTCATTCTTGATTTCTTGCAATTAAATTTGTCAGTTAGATGATAAAGAAATAGTTAGTGTTAGTCCTCATAGAAACAACCTCCATTTTTGTTGAACTATACTATGAATCGATAGATGCTCTTGTCTCATGCCAATGACCAAACATTTAATTATGAAGGGAGAGGAAAGGATGCAAAGAAGGGAGACAGTAGTCAAAGGAATGAAGGTAAAACGAAACGGAAAAAGATAAACAAGAAAGAATCCTTTGTGTTTTTGGCTATAATAAGTGATGATGGAAAAAAAAAAAAAAGAAGAAGAAAAGGTAGCTCTTTAAAAAAAATTAGCAAGACATAATGGTTCAACTTCTAGAGGTAGAAATGTTGGTACAAGTGTCACAAGATGGGAGGTTTACCCCTCCTAATGTACTCATGCGGCATTTGACCATCATTTACTTTATCGTATTTTCTTGTGTCATGGATAGCGAGCTAACCTTTTTTCTTCCTATCTTCTTAAGACTATTTACAACCCCCCATATAATTAAGAGGCTCAACTTTCTCAACTAGTTTGGCTTATTGTAGCCATCATCAGTAGAGTGGCATCAACTTCTGACTAATTTACTCACAGGAGACTAAAACCACCTCCAAAGAATACCCAACCCCCTAACAAATTGCTTCCTAATGTCACTTACTTCACATTAAACCTAAGTTAAATGATGATAGGAGTCAACCTCTCAAACCGATCACGCACAGCTGAGCTGGACGACTCTAAGGATTCGTATGGAGGATTCTAACTCAAAGTCCCATCCAAGATGAAGATTCATGTTCCAACCTTTATTTTTCACTCTACTAGCAACTTAAACATTGAGCTCATATGAATGCCAACTTAGTTTCTGAATAGTTGAACAAACGTACAAACCTGCCAAGCACACAGGCCGACCAGCCAAGTAGTAATACTATAACCTTGATAACATCCAAGCATACCAGCCTTAAGCAATTATCTAAGTTGAGATCCTAAGCCAACCAACATCTCACCCTAATCCAAGACGAATATTCTTTAGTAACTGATTGACTGAGCTCCAACCTAACCCAAAATGGGTCAACTCTGTCTATAGATTCTTTTCCTTGACTTTGTCCAAATTGTATCATACTCAAACACCAACTACCATACGACATGTATCTTCTAGCACAACATTTCAGAAGGATTCTTTACTTTTTTTTTTCCATACAAAATATTCTTTGTCTCTTTCATCCTTTTTTAGTACCATTCATGTATCCTAATTGTAAATTACCCTTTTATCTTTTCCATGTATGCTTGTAACCTTAGTGGAGCTACTATATAAACCCCATTTGTTTATGTGTAGACATCCTCAACCACATTATCAAAATTAATACAAGTTCTCTATTTGTGAGCAACCTTAGTTTTCTTGTTATCCTTTTAACTCTTATATATTCTCTTTAGTAAGGAGCAGTGGCAAGTGACCCTATAGTTCGGATCAGTGAATCATATCTGGCGGATTGTAGGCCGAGTATGATTAATTGGTGTGTCATATCCAATTGGTAGATGCTTGAACTCTACTAATATTCTTTTATTTTTTTTTTAGTTCTCTTCGTTGTGGTGCTTCTCCGTATGTTCAACCCTAAAGATGCATCGACTTTACTAGTATTAAAGCATAGTTCTAAAAGAGAATGTATGAAGTTGCAATAAAGTTTTTGGTTCGTATTTGCTATTAATGGTTGTTGTATTCCTTCTATAACTGTTGAAATGTGTTTGTGTGAAGCGAGTTTGAAGTTATGAGATGTGAAGTGGAGGTTTGTGTGTTAGTAAGTGTAGTTCTAGTTATTACTCTGTTTTACACTAAGAAAACAGAGCAAGTTTATTTTTGAGTGAGTATTAGGTGTTAAAGTTGTTAAGAGTGTGTTAGTAAAGTTTTTTATAGTAAGTTGAGGTATTTGTTGTACATTGTATTATTAATCTGTTAAGCATTACACTATGTCAAATTCAAGTGTTCAAGGTGTTACTGGTGACCAAAGTAATGATGCTCAATCTGGTCGTAGTCATAATGGTAGTAACACTCCTAGGTTAGTTGATAATAAGCTTGACAAACTCACTAATCTTGTTGAGAGTCCAGTCACTATGATGCAAGTTAACAAACAATAACCTAAAGGTATACCACATTATAACCCACCTGAAAATGTTCCAAAGAGGCACTATGGCCAAGGTAGCAAAGCCAATCGCCCAGTTCAACCACATTAAGCTAAAGGAGTATTAGACCGAGTTGCTAAACAAAGGCTAAAGTTGAAGGAGATTAAGGAAGATGATGAGGAAATAGATGCTAAAGACAATGGAGAGGAAGAAGAAGAAGCTGATTATTATTGAGCATAAGAGCAAGGACATCAAACCCCTCAAGGACTTGACAATGTTAAGGTCTAGATCCTGCCCTTTAGTGAAAGTGAAGATGTAGATGGATATTTGGAGTGGAAAGAGAAGGTGGAGAAAGTGTTTGAACGTTTTAGGTATACCGATGTTGTCAAAGTATGTCTTGCTGAGCTTGAATTTTCTAGGTATGCTACTATGTGGTGGAAGAATTTGAAAGCAGCCAAAGCAAGAGATGGAAGAAGAGGTGTAAGAACTTAGGATCAAATGAAGAGATTGTTGAGGGGTTGATTTGTGCTCAAGACCTACTTATAGGATACATTTGCAAAATTATAGGAACTTCACCAAGGAGGTCAATTTGTTAATGACTATGTATGAAAATTCCAAATGCTGATGATCCAAGTTGACGTGGATGAACGAGAGGCTCATATAGTGTTGATATTCATTTCTAAACTTAAATATGATTACACAACATTGTGGAAGTACAAAGGTTCTATAGTTGGAAGAGGCTATTAAGGTAGCCTAAAGGATCGAAAAATAGAGAAGAAATGCCCTGAACTAACCTAGGCCAACATTTTCTTGAGCCCCTATTTGGTACTAACCTATTCATGTCGAACTGAAGAAGCCCTCTCAAGTTAAGGAGAGAAACAACCAACCTAATGATAGCTAAACAAGCTAGAAAGGCTAAGGAAGCCAACCAAACCAAACTAAGTGAGGCTGATCCCGAGGACATATAAGAAATGATAAGCCTTTAGATGAAAAACCAACGAGGTGAAGTGTTTTAAATACTTGGGTTTTGAACATATGGCTATTAAGTGTCCAAATCGATGTTCCATGGTGCTTCGAGGAGATATAGTGGATAGCACCAATAAGAGTGAGCCAAAGGAGGAAAAGAATACTAGAAAAGTTAAAGCCGAGGAGAAAGAAGAGACTTGTATCTATGTCGACCAGGGAGAGGTGATGACCTTAGTACTAAGACAAGTGCTAAGCTCCTTGCTGAGCTTTAAGGAAGATTAGAGAGGGAATCCATTCTATATAAAGTACACCATCAAGGGACAACTATGCACTATCATAGTAAACGAAGGAAGTTATATTAATGTTGTTAAACAGTCCTTTGTGTAGAGGTTAGGACTACCAACCTTTAAGCACCCCCGATCTTACAAGTTACATTAGCTCCATGATAAGGATACTCTACATGTCACAGAGCAAATAATCGTACCATTCAATATTGGGAATGTATGCAGGGATGAACTAGTGTGTAATGTCATCCCTATGAGAGCTTCACATATGTTACTAGGAAGACCTTGGTTGTTCAATCGATATGTTATTCACGACGGTTACAAAAACATCTATGCCTTTGTTAAGGACAGGAAGAAGATTGTGTTGCAACTCATGACACCAACCCAAGTGAATGAGACTCATAACTTGCTCACCCAAGTTAGTAAGAAGAAAGCCCTAATGATAAGTCAAAGAGAGCTCTAAGTTGCTAAGAAGGTCGATGAGCCTATGTTTTTATTGATTAGGAGACTATTAGAGATGAGAGATTTAACAGACGTTCCTGATGAGATCCAAAGATTGATTGATGAGTTTTCTAACTATTCCTTGACGAGTTGCCTAAGGGACTACTCTTAGTCCAAAGCATAGAGCATTATATTGATGTATAGCTAATTGCTACCCTACCAAACTGACCTACCTACAGATTGAATCTTGAGTACGTTGCCAAGTTGAAAAGATAAGTAGACAAGCTAATAGAATATGGTTATGTAAAGGAAAGCATAAGTCCTTTTACTGTACCAACTCTGCACATCCGAAAGAAGAATGAATTATATGGTGTACCTAAGATCTCAATTATCATTAGAACTTACGATAACAGGATTGGACTAAATTAGTCCTTCAAACTATCAAAGAAAGTAGAGAGAATAGGACTGCAAACTAACTAGAATAGTTGAAGTGAAGCTGTTTGGAGGATATAACACACCAAGGAACACAATATGACTTGACACTTCACTTGATATGACGTAAAAGTTAATGTTAAGGTCCACTCACCACTAATCTTGAGCTACTCGGAAAGATTTGATAAGAGTGTATGGGAAAATGGACTTGGAGAGGGTTATCTTACAAGAACAGAATATTCAATGTATATGTCTAAGATAAGATGATCTTGGCTTATAAGGAGAAGGGACTATTTATAGTAAGTCCTTAAAGCAACATTACAAATAAAAAAAATTATAAGAATGTATATACAAAAAGGGAAATCCTAATACAAACCAAAAGGGTATAAGGGGCAAAAGACAAAAAGGGAAAAATAATACAATATCAGATGAAATGGACAGGTGGTAGCACGACATTGGTTCCATGCTAGGATTCTCTAAGCATAACATGTGAGATAGAGGCTAAGACATGAAAGAGATGCCAGGAAAGTTGGTAAGAGGCCGAGAGAGAAATACTCAGCCAGAAGCTAGCCGCATTTACTCGACAGCTGAAAGTCCAGTCATTCGGCACAAAGCTCTCGGTTAGAGGAAGGTTAACATTGCAGATAATTTATTCCTCCTCTTATTCAAGAACCGCTCCTTGCTGAGGTCCAACCACACCAAGTCTCCCAATTGAAATAGTTTAGTTCTACCTTTAGTCTTTTCTCGCATTCTTCTAATAGCTTGGTTGATGTGCCAAGTAACCCTATCGAAGATGTGCTGAAGGGATTATACTCTAGTTATTACGTCAGGGTCCTCTTGCACAGGTATTGGTACATGGGTGTAGACGAGGGACAACTTGGGATTGAACCCATAGACTACCTCGAAGGGAATCTGCTTAGTGGTGTCATGCACTGCTTAGTTATAAATGAACTCGACGATTGGCAAGCAGACATCCCAATCAACCAAGTTCTTGCTTACTGCAACTCGGAGCAGTAACCCTAAAGTTCGATTAACCACTTTCATTTGGCCGTTAATTTAGAGGTGACATGAGGTACTGAAGAGTAATTTAGTTCCCAACTAGCGCTACAGGGTTCTCTAGAAATTGCTCAAGAACTTCAGGTACTTATCAAAGACTATACTTCTCGACTTGCCGTGTATCCGCACAATTTCCTATAAGAAAAGAGAAGCAATAGCCGAAGCGTCGTTAGTCTTAGTGCAGGGCACGAAGGGTGCCATCTTACTAAACCGATCCACAACAACCATTATAGAATCTTTGCCTCGGGCGGTTCACGACAGTCTGAGAACAAAGTATACGCTTAATTCAGTCCACAGTCTCGTCGAGACAGATAGGGGCATTGTTTTCCCTTGCTCGGGTTGGTACTTTGCCTTCTTGTATATGGTACAACTTTCGACAACCTGGTGCACATCTTTCTTCATTCTTAGCCAAAAGAATCAACCATTTATCAATTCATAGGTCTTCCTTTCCCCAAAATGTCTAGAGAGACCTCCATTGTGGGCTTCCCTAACTAGTAGCTCCCTCAATGAACCAGTCAGCCCGCATAATTTTTCGCCTCAAAACAAGTATCCATCCTCCATATGATATTCGTCCTGTATCCTCCCATCTACGCATCACGAAATTATGGGTCCAAAGTGTAGATCCTTGGAGTACTGTTCTTTGATACTCGCAAACCCAAACAGTCTGGTCTGCAATTCTAATAAATACGCATATCTCCTCGAAAAAGCATCAGCAACTATGTTGTTCTTTCCCTGCTTGTACTTAATTACAAAATTGAACACCTCAAGGAATTTAACCTATCTTACTTACTGCTTCAACAACTTAGTCTGACTCCGAAGGTACCTCAGCGATTCATAGTTAGTATATATGAAAAATTCTCTTAGCAGTAAATAATGTTGCCATACTTGCATTGCTCGGATTAGTGCCAAAAGTTCCTTGTCATATACAAATAATTCAATTGGGGTCCTTGGAGCTTCTTATTATGGAAGGCAATTGGTCGGCATTCCTACATCAGGATAATGCCTATTCCAATGCCCAATGCGTCGCATTTTAGCTCAAAATTTTTTTCAAAATTGGTAGTATTAACACCGAGGCGGAGGTCAACCTTTCTTTTACCTTGGAAAAGCTCCTCTCCTCATTTGAAGTCGATGTTTTTCTTCATTAGTTCAGTAAGTGGCATACAAGGGTGCCGAAATTCTTGATGAATTTCTGTAAAACAAAGCTAATCCGTAGGAACTTCTCATGTCGGTACAAGTAGTAGGAGTCGGCCAATCGACAATTGCTCGGATCTTCTCATCATCGACTCGTAAGCCTCTTCCACTAACTACATAGCCCAAGAATACCACTTCCTCCTAGTAAAAGCAACATTTCTTTAAATTGCCAAATAGTCTCTCAGTATAAAGGATATCTAGGACTACTCTGAGATGTGTACAATGACTTGGCATATCGATACTATAAACCAGGATGTCATCAAAATATACCACGATACACTTCTCGATGAGATGTCTTAGCACATGACCATCTACTCGTAAAGTCCATGTCAAGTCTTGAACACAGTCTTCCATTCATCGCCTAGTCTCATGCGGATTTAATGGTAACCAGATTTAAGATCAATCTTTTTGAAAACCTTGGCTCCACTTGGTTCATCTAACATGTCTTCTAGCCTCAAAATCGGATACCTATATTTAATGGTGATTTTGTTCACGACTCGGCTGTCTACATATATCCGCTAGGTTCCATCCTTCTTCAACACTAAAAGTGCGAGCACAACATAAGGGCTGAGACTCTCTCTTACATAACCTCTCTCTAGCCACTTATCGGCTTGACGTTGGAGTTTAGAAGCCTACTCAGGATTCATCCAATAAGTTGGCTTATTCGGCAGTGTAGCATCGGGTACTAAATCAATGCAGTGCTCTATTCCTCAAGTTGAGGGCAACCCTTCAGGTAACTATTTTAGAAATAGGTTGGCATATTTATCTAACAACTCCTTGATCTCTTAGGGTAACTTACCCCATTCCCTCATTTCCAACAGTCGCCTAACCAACAAGAAGGTCGGCTCATTAGCATTGATAGCCTCTTAGAGCTCAGCTCTACTCATCACCAAAGCCTTCTTCGATCCGCGAAAAAGTTTTGTCTACAACTTATTAACTTCTCTCGATGACATCAGATTCACGTAATCTTCTAGCCATCCTTCTCGAACATATACATGTTCCTATAACCGTCATGTATAACTCTCCTATCAAATAACCACAGCCTACCTAGCAATACGTAGGAAGCACACATAGGCAGTACGTTGCAAAGAATCTGGTTAAAGTAATTCCCAATAATGATTGGCAATAGTATTTGCTAAATGACATGTAACACTCCTTTCTCACTCAACCAATGCAATTCGTACGTCCTCGGATGTGAAGCAGTCAACAACTTCGATTTTCAAACAACTTCGGTTGATGCTATATTGGTGCAGCTTCCACTATCTACAATAAGAGCGTACATTTGATCATCTACCTTACAGGTGGTATGGAACAAATTCTCTCTTTACTCCTTCTCTCGTAAGAGTTCCATATTCATAGTACGTTGGATAACCATGAGTAATTAATCTAAGTCCTCAGGAAACACGTCTTCCTTAATCAGTTCTTTCTCAATATTTTCTTTCTCGACAGGAACCTCCTCCTCCTTGGGTTCCTCATCTGTACTCTCCACTTCTAACTTTAGGATGTCTCCCTTAATGACCATCGTTTTTCGATTTGGGCACTGAGTAGTTACGTGTCCGAACCCCTGGCACTTGATCTGACTAGTCTTCCTACCAAACCCTTGTCCCTTCTCATACGTTCGAGTCGGCACTACATCATCTGGTTAGCCTTTCTACTCGACTGAGCTTAGTGACTTGCTTCTCCAGGTCGGCTAATCGGTATCCTCACCAGTCATCGACTCCTTCTTTGCCTCTCTACTCACTTGCCAATCCTAACAGCTTCATCCATTGTGTCGAATCGTTGGAGCTCCACAACGTCTCAAATGTCTCCTCTCAACCTGGTAACAAATTTTCAGACTGTTCGAGCTGGTGGTTCCTCCACTTCACAATGCATCATAAGTATTTAAAACTCTTGAACATACTTGTCAACAATTCAGCCTCCTTGTCAACAGTTCAGCCTCCTTGTCAACAGTTCAGCCTCCTTGTCTCAGCTCCTGAAGCCAAGTAAACGTATCTTGGAGGTATGTTTTCGGTACGAATCTAATTTTGAGCACTCTCTTTATCTCGGGCCAAGTGTTAATCTCTTGGTACTCTTCTCATCTTCTCATGGCATGAAAATTCTTCCACCACATGGCGGCATATTCGGAGAACTCAACAGTAACAATTCTCATCTTCTCATAATCCTCTTACTGATAGTAATCAAATACACGCTCTACCTTCTCTTCCCAATCTAAATACTCATCAGCATTTCTAGATTCATTGAAATTCGGAATTCGAAGCTTCACATTGTTGGATGCTTTAGGGATTCATACACGCTCCTCTTCAAAATACTCCTCTTCCTCTTCATCAATCTCTCTTTGGTCTATCATTCGCCTTACTCGTTCACTAGCTCCTCTACTTCAAATGAGTCGAGCTAGGTTCTGACCTTTAACAGGTTGAGTAGCTTGTGGAGTGTTTTGTACGGCCTCAGTAATTTGGCAAGACAATGCGTGAAAAGATTAGCTTAGATCTATTAAGAGGTTAGCTACCTCATCAAGCCACTTAGCAGTGCTTTTAGAAGTTCCCTGAGAATATTATCCATGGTAGATAACTCCACTATCATTACCAGTACTAACATTCATATTTGGATCTGTCATTTTTCCTCACAAATCTAAAACTTAAACAAACACTTTGGGAAGTTAACAGTTAACAATACGGCAATCAAATGAACATAATAACTTACTCTGTTTTGAACACAATAACTTGCTCTGTTTCATACACACAAAACAAAGTATAATAGAACTCGAAGAAGAACTACTACAGTTAAAAAAAAAAAACCTCTGCACTAATACCAAGATGTTGTGAACTGTGACCAAGAATAGACAAGACCGGTTGCTGGATGGGTCCAAGCTTGCAGAAAGCTCGAAAAAAGGATTAATGGGGAAAGGTGTAAAAGAGCAAAAATGAAGAATGAAACAATAGGCAAAACCTATGAACAGCTCCAAAAGATATGATGCACCAATGGAACTTCCGAGGACTCACGGCTCAATTCGATATGAAACACAAATTGGTTCGGTGAGGTTACTCGCTACCTAACCTTACTTAAGGAAAAAAAGATAAGAGTGATGCCAAGAGTAAATAAACAGTATTTATACAAGGAAAAAAGTACTGAAAGAGTGTATATTAAAAATGATATGATGTTCTCACAGTTATAAGTACAAAGGCATTTATACCAATAAATTAAGGTAACCTACTTAAAAAGAAAAAGACAAAAAGGGTATTTCCTAAGAAAGCATTGTACAAGATACAAAAGCGTAAAAATGAATATACTAAAAAAATAATCATTGGTGTAATGGACTCTGTACATGATACTGTACATGTAGTGATGCTACATTGGCAAGGTCGTTCGAAGATGCGGACAAAAAAGTACGGACATATGGGCTTATTTGAGCTAGGATGGCTTAATCAGTCAAGATTCTCTCTCTTGGCTTCTCGGTAAGGAAGATACCGAGTTTTTAGTCGGCTCAGTGTTGGAGAGTAATCATCAACTCTGCATATTGCAAAAAAATGGGCGGTCATACAGTACAGCATGAAGGGTGGCTTGGCAAGAAAGTACTCGGCTTCAGCAGAGGTTGGTTGAAACAGAAGGATTTGTCGTACCAACCCCTCCAGTCTTCGGGCTCGACTATGAATTAAAGGTTCAATAGCCTGATTCCTATCATTTATCATCTGTTACATAGGGCATTAAATTGGCAATGTTAAATGTGGTTAATATGCCATGCCCCTCAGGTAAAACAACCTCATAGGTGTTATCATTAATGCGCCTAAGGATCTTGTAAGGCCCATCTGCTTTGGGAGATAGTTTGTTCATCCTTCTACCGAGAGAGCGTTATTTGCTAAGGTAGATCTAAACAAGGTCTCCAAGGGTATAAATGATTCGTCTCCTCAGCTTCCTGCTTCCTTCTATCAGGTCATAGTTTTGACTAGTTGTTTGGCAACTTTTTTATGCAACTTATGGAATTCTTCAGCGCGTTGTAGGCCAAATTAACTTTCCTCTTATATAGTTGAACTGCTAATTAAATCCAAGGGTAAGTTTGGATTAAGTCCATAAACGACCTCGAAAGGTGATGTTCCAGTCAAGTTATGCGCTGAGCAGTTGTAGGTAAATTCAGTGATGGACAAGCATAAATCCCACTCATGCGAGTTCTTCCCAATAGCTGTTCGCAGGAGGCTACCGATTGTTCTGTTCATAACTTCAGTTTGGTCGTCTATCTAGGGATGACAAGCAGTACTAAATATGAGCTTAGTGTTGAGCATCATCCACTGGGTCTTCTAAAAGATGCTCATGAACTTCAAGTTATGATCGAACACAATGCTCCTCACTACTCCATGTAACTACACAATTTCCTGTAAAAAGAAGTTAACGACGAATAAAGCATCGTTAGTTTTGTGGCAGGAGATGAAATAGCTCATCTTGCTGAACCGATCTACCACCACCATGATCAAGTCATGTCTTCTCGATATTCAGGGAAGGCCAAGCATGAAATCCATTCTTAGATCAATTTATGGCTACTTTAGGATAGGCAGGGGTGTTTACTCCCCATAAGGCTCTCTCCTCCCCTTTACATGTTTACACACCCCGTACCTCTCAAGTATTCAATGCATACCCTTCATCATCCCAAGTCAGTAGAAATACTCCTTCAATATCTCAACCATCTTCTTTTCCCTAAAATGGCCGACCAAACCCCCGGCATGAGCTTCTCAAACGAGCAACTCTCTTGTCGAACCATTCGGTACATAAACCTGTTTGCCCTTCAGTAGGAACCTATGACTCAAGTAAAACCCATCCACAATACCTCCAACATTGCACTTAGCCACTAAGGGCCCAAAATATTGGTCGTGCTCATACTATTTGAATAGGGTACCGAATCTAAGTACCTTCAATTGCATAGTTGTAATAAGGGTATGATGGTGAGAAAGAGCATCAATCACTGTGTTGGTGCTCCCTTTCTTATATTTGATGGCATAGTAAAAGGTCTCCAAAAACTCAACCCATTTGGTGTGATGTTGAGAAAGCTTTTGTTGCCCGTGAAGATGTTTAAGAGATTCATGATCCAAATAGATGATGAATTCTCTTAGTAACAAATAATGTTGCTAGTTCTAGAGTGTTCGGACAAGGGCATAGAACTCCTTATCATAGGCTGAGTAATTAAAGGAATCACCTTAGAGCTTTTCACCAAAGTAGGCGATGGGTCGACGCTCTTGCATAAGGACAGGATCAATGCTGACACCAGACACACCACATTCAACCTCGAAAACTTTCTCAAAATCTGGTAAGGTGAGTACTGGAGCAGATGTCAGCTTAGACTTCACAATTTAGAGACTCTTTTGAGCTTTCTTTGACTACCTAAACTTAATGTTCTTCTCGGTCAATTCAATCAATGGCGCAGTTATGGAATTGAAGTTTCGAATAAATCTCCGATAGAATGAAGCTAAACCATAGAAGCTCCTGACTTCAGCAACACTAGTTGACGTAGGCCACTCAAGAATAGCTTTGACTTTCTCATCATCAACTCGAACTTCATTCCCTAAAACAACATATTCGAGAAATATAACCTCGCTTTGATAGAACATACATTTCTTCAAGTTGCTAAATAATATCTCAACACGAAGATTATTGAACACCAATCTTAAGTGCTCGACATGGGGGATGAAGTTGACACTATAGACCAAAATATCATCAAAATAAACCACAACGCATTTGCTGATCAATGTTTGAAGCACTTGATTCATTAGCCGCATAAATGTACTCAACACGTTAGTTAAACCAAACGGCATTGTAAACACTTAATTTTTGCCCCTCTTTTATTTTTCAAATTAGGTTATAAGGTCCTAAATTAGAAAATTTTCAAAAAAATAGAAAATTAAAGAAAACACTAAAAACTAAAGAAATTCAGAAAAAAAAATAGGAATTCTAGAAAAATACAAAAAAAAGGAAAATAGAAAAAAAACACGAAAAAAAATTAGAAATTTAGAAAAAAAATACAAAAAATAAGAAATCTGAAAAGTCACAAAAATAATAAAATAAAATAAAGAATTTAGAAAATAATAAATTTTAAGTTGATTAAATAGAGTAGATTTAATTTAATTAGACTTAAAATAAAGGACTGTTGGACCTACGCTTAAATTTAAATTTATCCTAGGCTGATATAGTCTATATATGCAGTTTAATTGCACATATGGATAAGACACAGGCCAATGGGCTAACGGTAAAGCAATTGGACTAAGGCATTAGGAATAATTAGAGATCAGGGGTTCGAGACTCGAGATACATGGCGCTTTATGATTGGTCGCAACAACAATTTTTCTTTCCCCCTAATTTTTCCTCTCCTTTCCTTATTTCTTTCTCTTTCTTTTTCTTTTTTATCAATTACACACACATACCAAAGGCGAGAGACACAGATAAAGGGGGCAGGGTCTATTGACACACAGAACTCGGCTCCCTCTCTCTTTCGATTTTCTCTTCTAATCATCTCTCTCCCTCTCTCTATTGTCTCTTGTCACTCTCTCTTTACCCTCTCTCTCTCTCACCGCCCGATCCCTCTCACTCTCACCTTTAGTCTCTCCCTCTCGGTCCACCCTCTCTCCCGGCCATACCATCACGCTCCACCCTTTCTCTCTCATACCTAAAGACCGAACCATCGCATACACACACCACTTTTGGTTCACTAACACCACATACCCACTATCTTCCATCCGAGCCACCGTACGAGACCGCTCTAGACCCACTATCTTCTCTCCCTCCAATCCACCTTATGCACATACATAACATCCCTCTCTCTGCCGTGAAACCCACACACACATACATTACAAAACCCACCATTGTGACTCCACCACTGCGACCACCACCGATGGCCACCAAACATAGTGGCATCGAAAATACCCCTCTAACCCCAATACAAAAACCAGAAAACTACCCTTTTGCACTTGATTCGGTGCTTGAAACCACCCCAAGCACATCCGAAAGTAGTTGTTGCGCGCAATCAGACTCGTGACCCACATCTGAACCCGCGCTCTAGATCTAGCTCTGATCCAAAGATCCAACCTGTACCTCTTCCCATCAATTTTGGTTTAACCTATCTTTTGTTTATTTTTATTTTTTTTTTTCTTTTCTTTTTCTTGTTGTAATTTATTTTTATGGTGTAATGCTTTGTAATTGTAATTAACCAAAAAAAAAAGAAAGAAGGAAAAAAGAAGAAAAACCAAAAAGGAAGAAAAAAAAGAAAAAGAAAAAAGAAAAAAAAAGAGGAAGTATTTTATTATTTTTTTATTTTTTAGTTATTTTTACATTTTAACAAAAAAAAGGATAAGTAATAAAAACAATAAAAAATATAAATAATAATAATAATAATAATAATAATAATAATAATAATAAAGAAAAACGTTTTACCACATAGAAAACATATTTTTTTCAAAAAGTAAATAAAAATAAAACGAATCCTTTCTAAATTAGAGCACTTTAGATTTTCCAAAATAAACCAACTTAGTACCCTTAGGAAATTTTCTCAAATAAAATCAAAATGGATAAACACGTAAACCCAACTGGTTTTCAAAAATTAAAATCTATTCAACCCGCTATATTTTTGGTAAACGAACTACGGAAGTCTGATTCTGAATAGCGAGTACGTAGACACCCGTACACAAGTACGGGAGAACTTAAAATATGAAAGTTTTATTTTTTCCATTATTAGATGTTTATGTAAATTAATCAATTTAGTCACGTGTATCATAATTAGCTTTTTTTCAGAAATTAAGAAAGGTATATTTGAAAAGTGAAATTAAATTTGGAAAGTTAAAAAGTGATACATGTTTAGGGTTTAATAATTTAGCCCTCGGATCTAAATCTATAGTTTTCAAAAAGCCGTATTTATAAATTGATTTTTTTAATCGATAGACCGGTAGCTAAGTTATAACCAATCCACTCAATTGGTTATAACTTAACCCCTTTTCTCAACTCCAATCGAGTGTCGCCTCCAAATTTTTTCAAGTTGAAAAAAATTGTTTTCTCTAAACCCTAATCGAGGATCAGTATTAATGAATAGGGTTTAATACTGATCAGTTTAGGAAAGACCTAATTTTATAAGAAAAAAAAAACGAGAGGGTGAAAAACCAGACTCAACAGGCATCACCAATCATTTGAATAGACCATCCCCTATCTTGAAGGCTGTCTTCCATTCGTCCCCAGGTCTCATTCGTATCTAATGGTAGCCACTCTTCAGGTCAATCTTAGAAAAGATGTAGGCACCATGTAACTCGTCAAGCATATCATCAAGTCACGGGTTTAGGTATCGGTATTTAATAATGATCTTATTGATGGCTCAGTTGTCAATGCACATTCACTACGTTCCATCCTTTTTTGGCACGAACACAACTGGTACAACATAGGAGCTCATGCTCTCATGGACATGTCTATGATCTACTAACTCATCTACCTATTTCTTTAGTTCAGCTGCCTGCTCAGGATTAAGCTTATAAGTAGGTCGGTTTGGTAAGGCAGCTTCTGGTTGGAGGTTGATGCAATGCTCAATACCTCTCAAGGGAGGTAAACCTTTCGGCATCTCAGTAGGGAATATGTCGACAAAGTCCTAAAGTAGCTACTGCACTTCGACTACTAAGTTCTTAGCTTCTCTAACCTCCAAAAGTCTCCTGGCTAAGAGGAACACAAATTTATCAACGCTGACTTCTCAAGCAAATTGAGTTCGAGTGATTTAGCAACCTTCTCTTGGGCTTCTTGCGCTTCTTTAGGACTCTTGAGTGTTAATATAATTTTCTTCCCATCCTTCTGGAACATGTAGGTGTTCCTATACCTATCGTATAACACTCTCAAATCAAATAGCTACGGTCAATAGAGTAATATGTAAGAAGCATATATGGGAAAGACATCACATAACACCTCATCCCCATACCTATCACCAATGGTAATCGGTACTCCAACTTGCTTGGTAACGTACATTCATCCTTTCTCGTTTAGCCAGTGAATCTTGTACTGCTTGGGGTATGGAAGGGTTGGCAATTTCATAGCCTTAACTACCCCTCAAGCTATAACGTTGGTACAACTCCCTCCATCAATAATCAAAGCACATAGCTTACCATTCACTCGGCAATTCATATGAAAGAGGTTCTCCCTTTGCTCATTCTCATTAGCCATAAAAGTACTAAGAGATCATTTAATGATAAAACAGTACTCGGCACTACCCTCAAGAGGTGTCTCGGCATTGGGGTCTTCTTGAAACTCTTCTAGCATCTGTTTAACTCCTACCTCTTCCTCTCCTTCACAGGCACTTTCTACTTCACATTAAGGCTTGTCTCCCTTTTATGGTCATGACTCAACGATTCAGACATTGATTGGTTGTGCATCCATAATTGAGACATTTAAAGCATTTGATTTCTCTAGTCTTTCTTCATGAGCTCTAACCCTAGTCTCTTCGAACCTTAAGTTTCTCAACCTTGCTCTTACTTCGGCCTTGTTCCTGTCGGCTTGACATAGGCCCTTGACATTCCACCTCGGAATTGTTTGATGCTCGGTCATTTGCTAGTCGACTCAGCATGCCACTTCCTTTTGGCAACATAGTTTGACTACATGGCATTTGGCTTACTTAGTTCCGCCTTTGCCTTTCGACTCTCTATGCCACTCAAATGGATTCGTCCAGAGTCGTAAGACTTTGCAGTTCCACTATGTTACCAACCTTGTCTTGTAACCTAGAGATAAATTGTGCTATAGTTCTCGTCTTAGGTTCATTAACATCACATCGGATCATGAGCAACTGAAACTCTTGGACATAGTTATCCACTGATCCATTAGCTTACCTCAAGTCTTGGAGTTGTCTGAAATTGTCTTATTCATAATGTTTGGGAACAAACCTACTTCTCAAGACTCGCTTCATTTCATTCCATGTTTAGACTTCATGTCGAGCTCTCAAGCGAACATTCTGCAGTTTCTTCCGCCACATTGTTGCATATCCAGAAAATTCCAACACAGCCACTCGTATATAGACAGCATCTTCATAAGTGTAAAAGTCAAATATCTTTTCAATTTTCTCCTCTCAATCAAGGTAATCATCAGCAATACTGGACCCGTTGAAGTTTGGAATTTGTACCTTGAGGTGTTTAACACCTCTCGACGCTCTAAACTCACGCTCATCAATCTCAACGAACTAGTTTTCTTCTTCTTCATACTCTCTTGCTTCATCTAACTCCAATCTTCTTCTTGCAGCTCTATCGAAATGCTGCAGTAGTTCTTGGTTCATTGTAAAGGCTTCTGATACTCGTTCATTCATTTGCCTTCTTAGCCTATCTCTCATCTCTTGGCCCGGTTGAGCAACTCTCTCACACAAACAAGTCTCTAAGACTCTGTTTACTAAGACAGCTAAGTTGGCTACAATAGCGACAAGATCTTGTATCTGCTCATCAGTAATATGTGGTGTTTGTTAGGTAACTCGACCACGATCAGGAACATCACTCTCGGTATCGTTAATCTCTCCTTAAACACCAGGATTCGTTATTCTCAATACAAAGTTTCAGAAATACTCTTCATACAGGAAACCTTTACTCACATATGCATACATATACACAAATACCACTTGAACTTGAACTGTGACTTGCTCTATTCTTCCAAACGAAAATAGATTATCTTAACTAACAAACAAGTAGGGACTATCACTACACAACTTTAGGGTCACAACCTTAAGCTCTAATATTAGGATTATATAGTGTATCTAGGAGCTCAGTTATCACTAGGACTTACAGTAGCAAGATAGGACTTACTGTAGCAAGGTAGGACTTACTGTAGTAAGGTTAGATGAAATGGGTCCTTTGAACTATCAAAAAAAGTAGAGAGAATAGGACTACGAACGAACTAAAATAGCTTACATGAAGCTCTCTGAGGATATAACACACCAACTAATAAGGATCAATCTCTGATACCAAATGATAAGGAATCAAAGGATCGATCCAGAAAGAAACGGCAATAGATCTCGAACGAACAAGAGTGGGTATTCAAAAGAAATGTGGGTATGAAGAACAGGAAGGTTTTGATGGTGAATGTGAATGGATATAACTCACTAAGACACAAACATGATCAAGGAATTTGAAAATAGAGTTTGATATAACTCATGAACACTAAATGTTACTTAAGGTTTCAAATGAAGGTTAAATGTAACTTACTAATTGGTTCAAATGAAGGGGTTCACCACAATCTGAGAATAAGATTGATAAGAACGTGGGGACGATTAAAGAGTCCAATCAACACTCGATAATCCGGCAAATGCTAACTCAAGTATAGCCTTGCTCAAAAGAGGAAAGATTTACTCTATATGAGAATATACTTTCTATCTATATATAACACTCTATCTCTATCTAATTCTCTATGATATTTACAACAGTTTCTATTTATAGCAAGTCCTAAAGCCTAGTGGTAAAATTATAAATAATGTATAAGGCCTAAACCTCAAAGAATTAGGCCAATGAAGGAAAACATATACAAGAATACAAAACTATGCGTTTTACAGGACTTGGCATGCAGTCACTCAGCATGTCCTAGGAGGAGTAGTATCTAAACCGAAAAGGGTCTGCAATTGAATGTGCAGGTTCAAGAAGGGGTCCTTGATGTCTCACGTAGCTTGGCCAAGACACTAAAGAGGTCGACCCATAATTGCCGAATACTAGAATTAGTTGACACTAGTCTCTTGGGGTCGTGTAGAGTGGTTCTTTAGTCTTGAGTCCTTGGCTGTGTGATCTCTCATCTTCTCGACAAACGATAAGCTTATTGCTGAGTGGCTTCTTTTCTTCCCCTCAACCTTCTGTCATTTGCCTGGCCTCAGCCTTGAACTGTTCAGCCTTAGGTTAGAACAGGTCGGCATCTTCTTCTAAAAGGTTAACGTTAGCTTTGGACAGGTCACTCGCGGCTTGGACGTAGTTAGAAGCTGATTCCCATCACCAACGAACACAACATGGCTTGATGCTTCACTTGATATGACACATAAGTTGATGACAAGATCCACCTACCACTAATCCTAAGCTACTCGACAAGATTAGATAAGAGTATATGGGAAAATGGACTTGGAGAGGGTTGTCTCACAAGAACATAATATTCAATGCATATGTTTGAGATAAGATGATCCCGGCTTATAAGGAGAACGGACAATTTATAGCAAGTCCTTAGGGCAACATTATAAATAAAGAAATTATAAGAATGTATGTAAAAAAGGGAATTCCTAGTACATACGAAAAAGGTATAAGGGGTAAAAGACAAAAAGGGAAAAATAGTACAATGTCAGATGAA
The DNA here is from genome assembly GCA_024138005.1 of Lumnitzera racemosa. Taxonomy (NCBI): domain Eukaryota; kingdom Viridiplantae; phylum Streptophyta; class Magnoliopsida; order Myrtales; family Combretaceae; genus Lumnitzera; species Lumnitzera racemosa. Next base: position 68,843,666 of record JAMXBC010000004.1, on the reverse strand, counting down.
ACAAATAGGTGACAGCGCAACATTAGTTTAGTACCAAGATTCTCTAAGCATAGCAGGCAGGAGTAGTCAAGACATAAGACAGAGGCCGAGACATGAAAGTGATACCGGAAGAGTTGGTAGGAGGTCCAGAGAGAAATACTTAGCTAAGAGCTAGTCGTATTTACTTGGCAGCTAAAAGTCCAATCACTTAGCACAGAGCTCTTGGCTAGAGGAAGGTCAGCATTAGTAGATAACGAACACAGCATAGTATAACCACCCGAAGCTCTCAGGGAATTCACTCATCCTCCTTCATCATACCGTTTCTTGTCAGCAGCGGGTTGACGAGAAAGAATCCTTTAGGTAAGGGACTAGAGGCCTCTATGATGTGCATGAGTGATTGGGCCGGAAGTCGGTAACCCATCATAGTTCATGGTGCATATTCATTGCTAACCTTCTATCAACCGTATCACTGTCAAGTACGGGTATCCCATATTGAGGCTTGATGATATATTAAATGAGCTTTATAGCACCAAGATATTTTCAAATGTTGATCCACGAAGTGGCTATTGCCAGATTTGCATGAGACCTAGTGATAAATGAAAGACTACCTTTAAGATGAGGTATGGTCTCTACGAATGGTTAGTTATGCCGTTCAAACTTACTAATGCACCAAGTACGTTTATAAGGCTTATAAACCATGTGATGTGCCTATTGATCAGAAGATGTGTGATCGTATACTTTGATGACATGTTAGTATACAGTACCGACCTAAACAACCATATTTAACATCTCTAAGCTATTTTCTATATTTTATGAGTCGAGAAGTTATTTAGGAACCTAAAGAAATGTCCATTCTATCAAGATGAAGTAGTTTTTCTTAGGTATGCAGATTAGGAGAAGGAATCCAAGCTGATGAGGAAAAGATCCGAGCTATATTGGAGTGGTTGACACCAAAGAACATCACTAAAGTTCGAAGTTTTCGTAGCCTTGCTTCTTTTCATAGGTGATTCATTAAAAACTTTAGTACTATTACAGCCTCCTTAACTAAGCCAATGAAAAAGATTGATGGCTTCAAATAAAATGACTAAGATAAACAAAGCTTTAAGAAGATTAAGGAGAAGCTCACTTCTACTCCTATCATGTCATTACCAAATTTTGACAAGCCCTTTGAATTGGAGTATGATGCGTCAGGCATTAGAGTTAGTGCCATCCTGATGCAAGAAAGACAACCAATTGCCTACCATAATAAGAAGCTTAGTGGTGCCGTATTAAACTATTCTATGTATGAGAAAAAGTTGTATTCTCTTTTTGGAGCTCTTACTGTCTAGCAACATTATTCACTACTACGAAAGTTTGTAATTTACATTGACCATGAGTCATTGAAGCATCTTAAAAGTCAGAATAAACTTTCGAAAAGGTAAGCTAAGTGGCTAGAATTTATGGAAGGTTTTTCTTATGTGATCCGATACAAGAAAAGAAGTGCTAATATGAACGCTACTACTCTGTCACATCAGTAAAACTTACTGACCACCTTGTAGACAAAATTACCAGGATTTTCACTTGTCACTAAGTAGTATGCTCGTGACTCCTATTTTGGTCCCATTCTTAAGCAATACCGAGAAGGAGTTACTATTGGAGGCTATTATTGTAAACTTTACAACCAACTACTTATGGTCCCGATCGGCTAAAAGATCCAATCGAGCCTAAATTACAAAGTAAAGTTAGAAATAGTAGTAAAAATGATTCCGTAAGTTTGAATTTAAGAAAATAAGTAATAAAATAAAAGAATATAAAATTTCAAAATTTTAAATATATAACTCATTATTTATCGAAAATGCATAAAATATATTCCGATAATTAACGAATTACTAGAAATAAATTATATGCATACTAAAAATCATAAAATAATCTAAATAATATTTAAGAATATCTATTTGTACTATATATGAATTTACATGTAGGTAGAAATACGCGTAATTACTTAAAATACACGAAATGTGCTAAAATAACGCTGAATAATTAAATAAAATTCATAATTAATTAAGGAAAAATAAAAATATATAGAAAAATAAGGAAAAGTCCAAAAGTGGGGCGTGATAATCTAAAAATTAAAGAAGGAAATCAAACAATTAAAATGCAACAAATAGAACGTGAAAAAAGGAAGAGATAAGGCAATTGTCTTATCTAATTAATGCACAATAATTTCCCTAATGCTCTATAAATAGCAAGAAAATTTTTGAAGCTCATTTAGTCAATTTGGAGAGTAAAAAAAATAAAGAGGGCTAAAATAGTAAGCGTTTGAATTAATTACAAAAAAATTACTCAAATATGTGCAATTAGGGCCTTAGAGGGGAACCAACACCCGACGAAAGGGTTAGCGTAGGATTGCATAATGGTCCCTTCTTCATCCTTAGTCAAACTAAGTGACAAGTGAGGAGACCGCGGCAAGGGTAAGGTCAATGGTTTGAAGGTAATCGCGGGAGGAGCGATGTCTCCATTACACAAGCCTAGGTTTGGTCATGAGCTGTTGCATTAATGGCAACTCCTCAACCCAGATTAGAGTGAATGCAATTTCTCTAATCTCACGATGGGCAAGTCAACGTTATGCGACGGCATTTGCTTAAGCATACATTGCACCAAATGATTTGGTTGATAACCTTATTTGTGTTTATGGTATAATTTTAAGTCCTTGATCCTAACTTACTAAGCTATGGTTGCTTATATCCCTATAGACGTCATTGCAAGTGTTGGCTAAGAAGCAGCTTATAACTACTCTAAAGCTAGCAACTGCTGGATCCTGGGGGAGTGAGGAAAAACATTTGAAGAATAGACATAAATTTTTAAGGTCTAAGCTTTTATCTTAGAAGTTTTCATTTCTAAATAATGTATTAACTAGGAAATATATCACGGTGAAATGTTGTAAACGTTAATTGTAATAACTGAATTCTAGTGTATATATATATATATATATTTTCTCACTTTAATAGGTAAATGACTTATTTAAATTACGAACCGTTTACTTCAAAGCAGGTTAGTCATAGACGCTTTATATAGATAAGGTCTAGGATAGCGGTTGTAAGGTTAACTTTTATCTTAGAATGGTTTACATGGTAAGGCTGTTACAACTCTGCTGCTTCAGGGCATGATAATTATGTTTGAGATGGTTATTTGTTCAAGGATCGAAAGTTGTACATATATAGTTGTCCCACACATGAACTGTTGGTTAAGGTAGCTTATAGTAGTAGATTATCTGGTCATTTTAGAGAGACCAAAACGACTAATCTGTTGAAAGAAAACTTTTACTGGTCTGGTTTAATCAAGGATGTCCATAAGGTTGTTGGTAGTTGTAAAGTTTGCAAAAGAGCTAAGGGAAAGAAAGAGCCACATGGAGAATGCCTCTACCCACACCAATTCTACCTTGGGCCAACTTCAGCATAGACTTTGTCCTAAGGATGCCCTAGATATCTAGAGGAAAAGATTCCATCTTTGTTATGATTGATCGCTTCAGCAAAATGATACACTTCTTCCTGTACCATCAAACTAACAATGCTTCATATATTACTGATTTATTTTTTTTAGGAAGTTTTCCAACTAAATGGAGTACCGAAAACTATTGTTTTAGATTGAGATACAAAATTCTTAAACTATTTTTAGAAGAATCTTTGGAGAAGACTTGGGACAAAACTTATATTTAGCTCCAGTAGCCACCATCAGACTGATGACCAGATTAAAGTAATGAATAGGATGCTAGGCAATTACTCAAAGTTATCGTAAAAAAGAACTTAAAGGATTAAGATCTATATCTACCAGTTGTGAAGTTCGCATAAAATCAAACTGTCCACAACATCATTAGAAAGACTCCCTTCGAGGTTGTCTATGGTCTCAATTCCATTATTCCCTTAGATTTGATCAACACCTTCGTAGCTGTTGAAGAGAGTAAATCTAAAGTTGACTGAGCCCAAGAATTACAAGAGCTACATCAGTCTATGGAAAAAAAGATCGCTAAGTTCAACTAGAGATAACAAGAGATTGGTAGTTAAGGCTGCCAAACTATTTCTTTCAAAGCATGAGACTTGGTATGGATTAACCTCAGCTGAGAATGATTTCCATACCTAAGACAGAATAAGCTATCCCTACGAGTTAATGGTCTATTCGAGGTCCTGAAAAAGATCAATTATGATGCCTACCAAAAGAAAAAGACCCAACAAGTGTTACGACAAAGCAAGAGTCGAAAACCTCTTCAAATTTGAGGACAAATCTTTTTTACCCCCAAGCAGATGATAACAATCAACCTCTCGAACTAATCATGCACAACTAAGCTAGAAGATTCCAATTACTCATATGGAAGATTTTAACTCGAAGTCCCATTCAAGGTAGGGATTCCTATTCCAAGCTCTATTTTTCACTCTACTATCAACTTAGACATCGAGCTCATATGAATGCTAACTTAGTTTCCGAGCAGTTGAACAAACATGCTATCGAGCCCCATTTCATTTTTCTTAATTTAATCTATATTAAGCCCAACCTAATTAATATAAATTATTTGACATAAAATTAAGAAAAAAACATTTTATTAAAAAAATATCAAAAAAATATTTTAAAAAATAATTTGGAGTTGCCAACTAATAAAACTAGTAAAAAAGTCAAATTAGGGTTTTCGGGTGGAAAGACCCTAATTTAGCTACTAGTATACACATTTTTATAAAATCAATTTTTAAAAATTTAACCAAAAAATCTAAGTTTAGAGGATAACCTATTAAAACTAAGTCACCATGTAAAAGTAAAAAAAAAAAAACTAATGGGCTTTTATTTTTTTACAATTTTTCTAAAAATGCCAAAATATGTAAAGATATACAAAAATGTAATTAAAATGAATTTTTGATGATTTTTTATTACGAATTTTAACAAATTATATTTTTTATAATTGTCTTGAAGGTGCCTACCTATTCATAATTAGGATCAAACTAACGTACTTCTGTTTTTTTTTTTTTTTTAGAAAAAATTTGGTGGGTTGATTCTTTTTAAGTTGAAAATTGAGCCAGATTTATATTAGTTATCAATTTATTATTTTAAGAAAAAACCTAAAAAGATCTAACTTCATGAATATATTTAAAAAAAAACTAATTAACTAAATCTTTTTAAAAAAAAAGCTCCAATTAAGATTTTTACTTAAAAAAAAACTACTGTGTATCAAAAATTAATTTTTTTAAACCTTATATACAAGATCTACTAAAATATGTAATCTAGATATATATCTTCTCTAGAGATATGAAACTCGAAGAAGACATGCAACTATATCTAAAAAGTACAATTTTGATTAAAAAAATGCCATTTAACTTAAAACATGAAATTTATCTTAAAAAAAACAATTTATCTAATTAAAATGCATGACATACATATAGTATATGTTAAAATTATTAAACAACCTACACTAAAAACAAGTTAGTTAAATAAAATTATTAAATAAATAAATAAATAAATAAATAAAATAATTTAACTAATTACCTAAGCAGATCGGATCACCGTAATCGGATCGTATGTGTGGCGTGTGTTGTTACTGTATCGAGTCGTGCTTGCATATTAGTCGTGCCATGATCGTTTGGATTGCATAGACTTGGCCTAAACTGTTCCATTCATACCATGATCATCTGGACTACATGGATTCAGCATAGACTGTTTTATTTGTGTCATAACTGTCTAGAGTACGTAGACTTGGCCTGGACCATTCTATTCATGCCATGATCATTTGGAGTGTGTAAACTGCCTGACTGTTCTATCCATGTCATGAAGTACTGAGTGTGTGTAGTGAGTATTAAGAAACTATGAATGTGATTGAAGGCTATAAGCAACATGTGAGGGGGACACATGTGCAATGGTGAGCGTGAGTGTACAAGAGATTGTGTATGTGAGTGAAGGCTACGTGTGTGACATATGGGAATTGTGTGTGAGGGCTGATTGACGTAAGTGTGTTGTGGAAATTGTATAAAGTGTGTAATTGTATGTAGGGACAGACATATGTATAATTGTACGTAAGTTTATGCAATGACGTAGGTATGTGGAATTTGTGCAAAAATTGTGAATAGTAGCCTATGACTGATTGTGAATTTTGTATAATTATGAAACCTGTGTTTTTACAACCGAGTGTCCACTATTTATAAATTAAAAAGTTGAATCTTTTTGTTGTGAAGATTCAATCTTAACAAATCCAATATTCATAAGATATAATAATATCTTATTTAGATTTGTTAAATTCATTCAGGATTTAATCCAATCTATTTTCAAGATTAAGTTTCTAGAAACCTCATAATTTATTTGGGCTTTCTATCTTAGGTCAAACTTAGCCTAACTTACTTAACCACAGCTCATAGCCCATTTAATAAATCTTGAGTCTTTTTTTTAAGCTAATTAAAATATTCAAAATTGGATCAAGGTCCACATTCATGAGTTCAAGCATAACTATACTTTCCTTAAATAATATTTTTCTAATAGAGCCCAAAAAACTATAAATTTACTAAATCGCACATATGTATACATTTTATTATAATTTGACCCAACCCTAATGACTAACTTAACTTGACCTAACATTTTATATTTTTGAATTTTCGTTTTATTTATTATTTAATTTTTCTATTATTTATTTCAATTCAATTTTTCAATTTTTTTTATTTTTTAAAATTTTTATAAACCTGGCTTAAAAGTAAAAAAAAGGACTAAAATTAAAATAAAGGGTAACAAAAATATGGTGTATATAATTGCTCCTCTTTGTAGTGAAGTTTGTAAAAACTTTACTACAAAAAGAAAAAGGACGTATTCATTTTTGCCAAGTCCTAACTTAAATTGGCAAGATAAGGACTTTAAATGTCAGGTAGATAGGGTCCTGACTTAAAAGGTCAAGTATCCTTAAGAGGATAGATCTCTTTAAGGATCTATTGCTCGAAAGGATAAATCTCTCAAAGGCAAAATAAGATGACACTTTATTAGAGATAAAATAGGATAGCACTCTTATGAGCAGGCGATCAGATGACAAACTGCATGATGCCTATATGAGTAAGCAATCTTTTAAATGACAGGACAATGCTCCCTTGAGCAAGCAATCCGAGAAAGGACTAAATGGCGCTCTAACAAGCATGCAATCCAACGAAGGATAGGATAACGCTCCTTTGAGCAGGAAATTCAACTAACGATAGGATAACACTCCTTTGAGCAGGCAATCCTAAAAAAGAGTGCTCTAATGAGCAAGCGATCCAACTAAGGATAGGATGATACCCCTTTAAGCAAGCAATCCTAAAAAGGATTAGATGGCACTCCAACGAGCAAGTGATCTAACTAAGGATGGGATGATGCTCTTTGAGCAAATGATCCTAGATAGTGCCCCATTGAACAAGCAATCTAACAAGGAAAAGGATAGAGCTCTTTTGAGCAAGTGGTACTAGAAAAGATTGGATGGCACTTCACTGAGTAGACGATCCAACTAAGAATAGAACAAGATTCCTTTGAGCAAGCAATCCTACAAAGAATAAGATGGTTCTCTTATGAGCATGCGATCCAAGATTACTTTTAAGAAATACAAATGATAGAATAATGCTCCTATGTATGATGATCTTAGAATAGACTAGATAGGATAGTGCTCCTTTAAGCAAGCAATCCGAGAAATGATTGGATGGTGCTCCATTAAGTAAGCGACCCAAAAAGGAATGGGATAACGCTCCTTTGAGCAAATGATCCTAGAAAGAACTGGATAGCGCTCCAATAAACAAGAAATCCAAGATTACTTTATGAAATGGACAACACACTAAAGGGCAAGTGATCCAAAAACGAATTTCAAAGACCTTGATGATTTTTGACAAATTGATTTGAAACTTGAGTTTGAGGGATTTTGATGATTCATTGAAAATTTTAATTTTTCTTTTTAAGAAATATCTCGTAACAATTTTTAAGAAAGGTTTTATTTCTCTTTTGATTTTTTTTTTTTTTTGGAAAATTGTGTTGCTAACAAGTAAGAAAATCTAAAAACTTTAAAGATCACAAATAAGGGGTCAGCTTGCCCCTTACCCATTGATCACTTATTCTTCAGTCTTACTTCTTAAAGCATATTTTTTATTTCTACAATCTCTTAAAGTACTAATTTCAAGCTTAGGATAAATGACCATTCATATTCTTGAGAAAGCACTTAACTTTTCTTTAATTTTCCACTAAGGAGATAAATATCATTACTTGAAATGTTTAGTTAAACAAGACTTTCTTTTACTCTCATAGGTCTATTTTTACTCTCATAGGTCTATTTTCACTCTCAACATCAATTCTAAAAATTATAGTCCATCTTATAAATGGTAATCGGGTCATTCTTGGGTTTGCAATGTGAGGTTTTTGGTCAATGGTTTAAGTAAATGGATATCAATGCGCTTCAGCCAATTTTGAAGAGATCATATACAATCCATCCTGGGTTTACAAGTCAAGAACCTAAGAGAAACTAAACATGGGCTTGCCATAATTTTATGAGCAAATTTTACTGAAGATAAGTCCATTTCTTTAGTCAAAAGAGTTTCATCAAGGGTGGTATAATTGGTGAAATCGTAAAATGAAGGCTTTGCTTTTGGGCTTCGAAATTTAAAGTGTTTACCATTTGTATATCCTTCACAAGTTCAAATTTTGGGCTTATTAGCGATTTGGGTCATCTTTGAAGGTGAACACTTTGCCAATATTTTCTTCTTATTAGGGATTTAGCAATTAGGCTTTGCTAATATTTTCACTGTTGTTTTCTTTTTTTTTTCCTTTCTTTCTTCTTCTTCTTCTTCTTCTTCTTCTTCTTCTTCTTCTTCTTCTTCTTCTTCTTCTTCTTCTTCTTTTTTGTTAAGGTGTTCACCTTTCATTGTTGAGTTTTTACTTGATGAGATTCAAAACACCAAAAATCATAAGTTTAAACAATATAAGTTTAGGAGAAGTGTATGTAACTTTGGGGTGTTTAGAAAAGTCCATGGGCTTAAGGTGTTTGAATGGGTGTATGGGCCTGAGTGAGGTATATATGGTTTGAAACTTTTCTTCATTTTAAAGAAATTGAATTATTTATGACAATATTTGCTCATGAATTGAAACAACTATGATAAGCACAAGTTAGTCTACTCCTTTTCTCTAAATTAATGACTCTAACCTCCTGATTGCCTCAGTGTAGGGTGGTTCTTAACAGGGCTAATTTTAAGAAAAATCCCTAAAATGATCAAATAGGTTTTTGAGGGATAATTATGTTTAGGGTAATAAAATGAATGCCTAACCACATTTTAACATATATGCCAAGTTCAAGACAAACCTCCTTTAAGGAATGAGCCTAAGTACTTACATTATGTCACTGAACTCCTATGTATTTAGGGTTAGTGTTTGGGATATGGTTTGCCTCTTTTCATTCTAAACTTTTCGAGTAATGTGTTACTATTCCTTTAAGCAAAAAAATTTGATTTTTGAGTTCAATATTGACTTTATTATTTTCACTTGCCCTAAATCTACATAAAAAGTTTCTTCAATGAACAACCAATGGCATGCCCCTATTGAATTGAGCTAGCTTCAAAGATAAAAATGCACATGAAAACTACTTTGTTCAAATTCTCCACTACAAGCTTCAAAGTGAAGGGTTATTTTGAAAGAAATAAATGCAAGAACTAAAACTCTTTCACCCCATTTCTATGACTCCTTTGAACTTAGCCAATTCAATTGAATTGTTCTCCTAGAGATATACCCAACTACTTCAAATGATAAGTCACCTAGTCAGATGGTAGTAGTAAACCCTCAATACATGATACTAAAGGTTGTCTGTTTGATGCCCCTAGGTTAGGGATACCGTTGCCTATAGACCTATCAATCTCTAGAAAATTTGGTTAGATAATCTTAGCGTCGATCAAATCTTGCACCTTATACTTCAATTTTCAATAGTTCTCTATGGTATGCCCTACTAGGCTCATATGATATTCACACTATTTGTTAGGGTCATGCTCCTTTGACTTATACTTCTTTATTGGGTTTTCACATGCCAAAAATCCTACATCTCACAATTGCTTGAATACTTAGGCCATTAAAATCTCGAACTATATAAGCTGCCTCCTCTTGCTATGGATGGACTTGTCTTGATCCTAAGCTTTCCCAACTAGCGCACCTATTCTTAACTTCTCTTTCCCTGAATCATCATTGTGCTTGGGCTGTGATGTCTTATCCATATTAGAATCTACCTTTTCAAGCTACTTGAGTACATAATCCATTGCTATTTCTATACCCATGAGTCTTTCTTTTAACATCACGAACTTTTCTTCTAGGGTTGCAATCCTGTTTTTTAAATCCTGGCAGTGACATGCCCCTTAGGCTTGACCATTCAAATCTACCTCTAGCAACCTTTCCAAACTTTTTATCATATTGATAGTGGTCTCATAAACCTACAACTCTTTAAACTCATCTACTTGAGATGATATGTCAATAGGCCCTTAAGCTTAGGTATAGCCTATGGTCTCAACTTGCTTCGCATGCTTACTCAGAACCCCTTCTACTATAGCTATTCTTTATTCAAGAGTTTTAAATATCTTGTTTTTTAAAACGAGTGATTATGGGCTTCAGGTTGAGCCAAACCGCTTTAAAAGGTAATTTTTTAAATCCTACAAGAATCCCTTCTTGTTAACAACATTGCATCCTCTCTCTTTTAAAAAAAATTAAGTTTTTAATTTAGAAAACCTTTTTTTTTTATAGAAACTTCTATTGAAAAATCAATGCTTATTTTATGTTACAAATAGCCTAATATTAATATTGACGAATCAAAACTTACTATACAAACAAAAGGTTAAAAAAAAAACATTAGGACCGATAATTGAGGATATAAGATGATGATTATATTACAAGGATGATATAAAGAAGTGGAAATCATTTTACAATGAGAAACTTATTTAAACAGATGACACAAAGGTAACGACTTATGAAAAAAACTCTATTAAGACTATAACAACTTAATGAATAAACACAAAGAACAAAAACTTAGACATTTACAAGATTGACCACCTTAAGATGGAAAATAATTTACAATAGAAATCAAATAGTTATTTTCTATTTTTATTTTATTTATTTATTTATTTGCATTTTGTTAGTTCATAGCAATATGGTACATTTGGGTTATTGCAATAAAAATTAACCAAGTAAAAAAAATTATTATGAAATTATTTTTTTATCATAAAATATCTTTTTGAAATTTCCTTTAAAAAAAATTGTTGGAAAATCTTTAAAAAAATGACAATTCCATAATAATCTTTACTATAATTAATTTCCACAACTACATGCCCCAAAAAATTTACAGGTTGGTATTGATTTTTTTTTTTTTTAGTTGGCACATTGTGGTATAAGAAGAATATTAATGATTTTATGCTTTCTATGTTAAATCTTATGTTACATAACCTATTACTCATGAAATTAAAAAAAAAAATCTACAAGACTTACATATTACATAAGATAGCATATACAGACAAATATGAAAATTAAAAATAAAAAAGTAAACGCAATGCAATATGCTACACATGCGTCCAATGCAATTAGGTTAGTAATTAATAAACGATAGGAATAGAATTATAAACTTGCAATCGAGAATACACTTATATATAAGTGAATCAAAATAAAAATAAAAAATTAGAAAAATGAGGCCCATAGATACTTATATATAAGGGTATTGATTCTTTTAATTTCTTTTTTTTTTTAAAAAAAAGAAAACTTAACTAATAGTAGATTATTAAATTTTCCTCATAATTTAAAAATGACTAACCCTTCTTTTAGCAAAAAAAAAAAAAAAGTAATAATACAGGAGAGTAAAATCTATGGGTCCTAAGTTCTGTAGCCTTAAGTATTTTCGAAGGAAAAACCTAATGGGCTACATCAAAGTATGAGTGAACTTCCCTATCACCACTAGGAAGGGGTAAAGATCTCAGCGACTTGAGGGTTACACAATGGCAGCTCGTCCTAGGTTCATGAAGTGACTCAAGACTAATCACATCTAAACACATAGAAATGTTTAAAAAATCTTAAGCCCTACAACCCACCCACCCCCTCCTAAATCCCTAAAATATGCCTGTTAGGCTAGGTTTTTCCTAGTAAGCCTGCACTCTAAAACCTGATTTGTATAATTATATTACAAATACATTAAATAAAGAAAAAAAATAGAAACAAATAAAAGCCCATTAACAATTTTTCTAATTTTTACATGGCTAGCCCATCAAGTCCCTAGTGAAGTTACTAATTCTATCAAGCCCTATTTTATTTTCTTTAATTTAACCTATATTAAGTCTAGCCCGCTTAATAGAAATTATTCGACATAAAATTAAGAAAAAACATTTTTCCTAAAAAAATGTTTAAAAAATAATTTAAAGTCGCCAATTAGTAAAATTGATAAAAAAGTTAAATTAGAATTTTTGAGTGGAAATACTCTAATTTAGCTACTAGTCTACACATTTCTAAAAAATCAATTTTTAAAAAATTTAACTAAAAAATCTAAGCAAAAACTAACTTATTAAGACTAAGTCATTGTAAAAGTTAAAAATAATAATAATAATAATAGCCTTTTATTTTTTTTACAATTTTTCTAAAAATGCCAAAATATGTAAAGATATACAAAAATGTAATTATGTAATGAAACTAAATTTTTGATGATTTTTTATTACGAATTTAAAAAAAAAATCATATTTTTTATGGTTGTTCTAGAGGTGCCTACGTACCCGTTAGTCGGGATCAAACCAACATAGTTCTATTTTTTATTTTTTAGAAAAAATTTAGTGAACTAATTCTTTTTAATTTGAAAATTGAGTCAAATTTACGTTAATTATCAATTTATTATTTAAAAAAAAAAACTAAAAAGATCTAACTTTACGAATCTATTTTTTTAAAAAAAAACTAACTAACTAAATATTTAAAAAAAAACTCTAGTTAAGATTTTATTTAAAAAAAAACACTACTTCATGTCAAAAATTAATTTTTCTAAACCCTAAATGCCAAATCTACTAAAATATGCAATCTAGATACATATCTTCTGGAAAGATATAAATATCGGAGAAGATATGCAATTATGTTTAAAAAGTACAATTTTGATAAAAAAAATGCAATTTAACTAAAAACATAAAATTTTTCTTGAAAAAACAATTTATCTAATTAAAATACATAACCTATAGTTTATGTTAAAATTATTAAACAACCTACATTAGAAACAAGTTAATAAAATAAAATTATTAAAAACAAAATAACTAAATAACTAAAATAATTAACCCAATTACCTAAGCAAATTGAATCACTACAATCGAATTGTACGCATGGCACATAGCGTTATTGTACCAAGTCTTACGTACATGATGGTTGTGTTACGATAGTCTAGACTACATGGACTCAGCCTAAACTATTTTATTTATGTCGTTGTCGAGAGTGTATAGTGAGTGTTAACAAATCATATGTGTGAGTGACGAGTATGCGTAAGTGAGAAACTAAATGTATGATTGAAGGTTGTTTACGGTGTGTGAGGGGGACACATATGTGATGGTGAGCATAAGTGTGAAAGAGATTGTACGTGTGAGTGAAGGCTATGTGTGTGACGTATGGGAATTGTGTGTGAGGGCTGGATTAACGTAAGTGTGTTGTGGAAATTGTGTATAGTGTGTAATTGTGTATAGGGACAAACGTATGTATAATTGTATGTAAGTCTATGCAATGACGTAGGTATGTGGAATTTGTGCAAAAATTGTGAATAGTAACCTATGACTGATTGTGAATTTTGTGTAATTATATAACTTGTGTTTTTACAATCGAGTGTCTACTATTTATAAACAAAAAAGTTGAATCTTTTTGTCGTGAAGATTCAATCTTAACAAATCCAATATTCATAAAATACAATAATACCTAATTTATATTTATTAAATTCATTTAAGGTTTAGATTTATTAAATAATCCACTTTCAAGATTAAGTTTCTGGAAACCCCATATTTTATTTGAGCTTTCTATCTTTAGATGGACTCAACCTAACTTACTTAACCACAACCCCTAGTCCATTTAATAAATTTTGAATCTTTTTTTTTTTTTAGCCTAGTTAAAATATTCAAAATTGAATCAAGGTCCACATTTATGAGTTCAAATATGACTGGATTCCTTAAATAACATTTTTCTAATAAAACAAAAAAAAAACTCTAAATTTACTAAATTGCATGTATATATATTTTATTATAATCTAATTTAACCCTAAATGATTAACTAGACTCAACTTGACATTTTATTTTTATTTTTTTCAATTTTTGTTTTTTTAATTATATTTTTATTTTTTCTATTTTTATTTCAATTATTTTATTCTTTAATTTTTTTATAAACCTAATTTAAAAGTAAAAAAAAAAAACTAAAATTAAAATAAAGGGTAACAACAATAGGGTATCTACACATATCGACCTGTCAAGCATACATGCTGACCAGCTAAGTAACAATACCATAACCTAAATAGTATCCAAGTAGACCAACCTCAAGCGATTGTCTAAGCCTAGCTCCTAAGCCGACCAGTATCTAACCCCAATCTGAGGCAAATAGTCTTTAGTGATTGATTGACTAAGCTCCAACCTGCCCTAAATTAAGTCAGCTCTATTTGCAGATTCTTGTCCAAATTGTATTATACTCAAACACCAACTATCATACAACACGTGTCTTCTAACATAACATTTCAAAAGAATTCTTTATTTTTATTTTTGTACAAAATATTCTTTCTCTTTTATCTTTTTTAGTATCATTCATGTATCCTAATTGTAAATTATTTTTTTATCTTTTTCATGTATGCTTATAACCCTAGTGAAGTTGGTATATAAACCCCATTTGTTTGTGTGCAAACATCCTCAACCACATTATCAAAATTAATACAAGTTCCCTTTTTGTAAACAACTTTAATGTTCTCGTTATCCTTTTAACTCTTATTTATTCCCTTTAGTAAGTATAATGACGAGTGACCCTATAGTTTAAACTAGTGAGTCATATTTAATAGATTATAGGCCGAGTAAGATCGATTAGTGTATTATATCCAATTGGTTGCTACTTGAACTTTGATAATCTTCTTTTATTTTCTTTTGGTTCTCTTCATTATAATGCTTCTTCATGTGTCTAACCCCAAAGACATATCAAACACCTTCACTTCACTTCCCTTCCAAAACATGGATCATGATATTCTCCTTTACTTAAATCCATAATACTCTCATCATGAGGCCAACTCTTCATCACTACCCTTCCTTTTATAAGATCACCAACCTTGTTTATACGTTGCTCAACTTCATGTCAAGATTATCTCCGCCAAGACATAGAGCTTCCACAAGCATCCTCTTACCTTTACCCTCTCCTCTTTTCCTCTAAAGATCGCCACTTCTTGAGTAGCCCAACAATAAGCTCTACCCTCTAAAGTTCATTTTATTTTCTATAGGTTCGAGTAAAGTCTTGTTATAATGCAACTTGCAATACAGCTACCCCCACTGTCAACAATGTCCTCTACCTAATGACTACTCCTCCTAAGCTTCATACACACAAGCCCAATTATCAACAAAAGCTACCTTTTTACATTCAACACATTAGGTAGCATTTAGGTAGCTGGTCAATCTAGAACTCTTAGGCTCTCATACCATCATCACGAGACATGAGGTTTGCCCCTCTTTTTATGCTTAGCAGAGCTTAACCATCCTTTGATCACCGTATTTGCTCGTATTATGGATGACAAGTGAACCTTTTTCCTTCCTATCTTTCCAAAATTATTCCAAGGCTTTTATCACAAGATACCATCCAACATTATCACAAGTCCTCTTATGTTTAAGAGACTCAACTTTGTCAACTAATTATCATGGTCATCATCAGGAGAGCGGCATCATCTCCCGAGTAATTTTCTCACGAAAAGCCAAATTTACCCAGAATACTTAAACCTATAAACAAATTGCCTACAAATGCCACTTACTTCATATTAAGCTAAAGCTGAACGTCCTCACTTTCCTTCTAAAGTACAGACCGTAACACAAAGTAGTACAAAAGCAATCCCCTACGCCAAACCTAAACGGGGATGTGATGGAATGCAAGCTATTTATGAAAATGTACACAATGCAAGTGGTAGCAACTGTTTTGGAAATGGAAGCAAAGAACATTAAATGGATGAGAAAAAGAGTTTTAGTGGTCATATTGAAGCCAAACTACCCAAAGGGAAGAGCATATCAACCAAGGAAGGGATTGGTTCAAACAGTAAGCGAGGGGATCCTGGCAGTAGAAATACCTCTGGAGACAATGGTATGAAAATAAAGGAGATTCTTCAAAGAATGAAATGGACATGCAATGGGGTTGTGGAAAACATCCTGATGTGCCCAGTCGAGTGCATAGAATAGTATAGAGTCTTGTTCATCTTGTCATTCATGGAGGGATAGACGAGAGAGTTTTTTATGCCAACAAGGAAGCTCAAGGGATGATTGCTAAAACAACGTTTCAGCCAAGCAAATGGAAATTAGGAGCTGAAATGTTTCAACAAAACTACACCAGAGAAATCTGGTACAGCTTTACATTCCAAATGATGGATGACAAAATGAGGGATACTCTGTCTTCAAAGATGCACCCATGCCCTTGATTCTTGCATGGAAAGCAAGGAGGGCGGCCTCGGAATTTGGGAGAAGGGCAATTCAAGAGTTGGTCAAGGTTCATGACTTAAATAGTCTAGTCATTATTGAAACAAAATTGAATTGAGAAGTAGATAGACTTTAAGAAGTCCCGGGTTAAGATAAAATGCTACGTCCGGAAGTTGTGAGCCTGAGTAAAGGCATTATTATACTATGGATAGCTACAAAAACTACACTCTGCGAGTATTATCTGTCAAGACAACAAATCAAGGTTGAAGTTGAGGTAAATAACTTTTCCCATAATTGGTTTTTGTCAGCTATTTACACAAGTCCTTATTTAAATGTTCATAAATTATTATGGAAAGAACTAAAGAATATAGCTAGCACTTTTGGGGGGCCATGGGCTATGATAGGGGATTTTAATGAAATCTTAAATAGAGAAGAGAAGTGAAGAGGTAAAAATATAGTACAGTCGAGAGTGAGAGCATACTAAGAGTGCATGAATGAGTATGGGATACCAGACTTAGATTTTGTTGAGCCAAAATTCATGTGGTTTAAGAAGGCTAAATCTTTGGCCCAAATTGTACAGTTTATGTCAGGTAGGACACGGGCAAATAATGAATGGAGAGAGATGTTCCTTAAAGCAAAGGTTTCCACCTTTTTTTCTGATCAATCTGACCACTGCCTTATTATGCTAAATCCTAGGCCAATGGCTTAAAGGAGAGAAGGCTTTTTAGCTTTCAACTGATGTAGCTTGACCATCCCAAGTTTGAATATTTTGTAAGGTGTCACTAGAAGTGAACCATTATTGATCTTGGAATTTTGGATGAATTTACAAAGGACCTGAGAGCTAGGAATAGGAAAGTATTTGGACTAGTTCATGTAAGGAAAAAGGAGATAACAAAACAAATAGAAAAAATTAGAGTGAGACTCTTGGAGAATCTGAAACAATCTCTAGTACTGAGGGGACGATTCTTGCAAAAGGAGCTTGATTTAGTTTTAACATAAGAGGAAAAATTATGGGCAGCAAAATCTAGATCAAGTAAGATCATTGAATGATAGCATAATACGAAATTTTTTTCATGTAAGTACCATTGCTAGAAGATTGAAATCTAGAATCTTAGGGCTATTTAATAACACAAGAAACTGATTTGCAGAATAGAGAATTCGGAAGTCCTGATAAATAATCATTTTTCATATCTTTCTATTTCTAAAAGAATTTATTGCAAGATGAAGCCCCCAGTAATGGCTATTGGAACATGATGGAATAAGTGAAGAGCGCTAGAAAGAGATGGATAGAGAAGTTACAGATATGAAAACTAAGAGAGCTCTATGGTGCTTGGGGAATAACAAAGCTCTGGGCATTGATGGTTTCCATGCAAGTTTCTATAAGAGCTGTTGAGGTATTATGGGAGACTCGGTCTTTAGCACAATAAAGAAGATCATCCTAAGTAGAAGAGTCTCCTAAGTAGAAGAGTCCTAGAAGATTTGAACATAATTTTAATTGTACTTGTTCCGAAAATGATGGGAGCAAATAAGTCAAAAGATTTTAGGCCTATCGGTCTGTACTCTATGCTTTATAAAACTATTGGCAAACTGTTTTTTGATAGGTCGAGATCATTTCTCAATGACTTAACTAGTCTGGAGAAGGCTAGTTTTATTCCAGTGAGATCTTCAATGGATAATAGAATCATTTTTCAAGAATTATTACATTTTATGTTGAAGAAGAAAGGGAATAAAAGTTGGATGATAGTCAAGCTTGATCTAGAGAAAGCTTATGATAGAGTTAAATGGGACTTCATTTGACACATTCTTTTAGCCTTTAAATTCCTTAAGAAATGGGTAGATCTAATTAGGTCATGTTTAGGATCCATTAATTTCCGCGTCTTATTGAATAGGGCTATGCTTAAGGTTTTCACTACAAGCTGTAGACTAAAGCAAGGAGACCCAATGTTGCCTTAATTATTTATTTTGATGTTGGAGATGCTCAGTCAGGCAATACACGATTTAGTGGATGAACGAATTTGGCAACCTATCAGGCTTTAGAGGACAGACATGAATTTTTTCACATTTGATGTCTGCAGATCTGATGGATGAAGCAACAATTGAGAATGCAGACAATATAAAAAAAAAAGTGATTGAAAGCTTTGGGAAAATTTCGGGACAAAATGTTAATTATGAGAAGTCTTGTATCCTCTTTTCTAGAAATTCGACTTGCCAATTAGAGGAAGAGATTTGTTAGAAATCTGGTATAAATCTAAGAGTAGATTAGGTAAACCAGTAAGGGAAGAGGGAATCTCAAAATGGAAGATTTTAAAGTGATTTTGAGGAAAATTGCTATGCAGAAAACAAAGCTATTAAATATGGCAGGGAGGAGTATTTTAGTATCATCGGTTTTTGAGAGCATTAGGAATTATTATTCCCAAGTTCTTCCCCTTCTAGTGAAATTATAAAACCAATTTGAGCAAGTGAATAGGGAATTTATATGGGGATCAATTGAAGAAAAAGGAAAATGCATAGAGTCCCGTTAGATAAGCTTAAAAGAAGAAACAAAAAGGGTGGTCTAGGCATATTAGATCTAAAGGAAAGGAATGATGTGAATTTGTGTAAATTGATAGGGAAGGTTACAACAAAAAATTTCTCTGGACTTCTTTGGTAAGACAGAAGTATAAACGGAAGAATCTTTTAATGCAAGGAAGGGATCGAAGTTGTTTAAAAAGATGAAAAAGATGTTTGACTGCATAGAGAGGAAGTTAGCTGCAAGGCCAGTATTTGGAAGGGGAATAAAATTTTGGAATGGGAATTGGTGCAGTTATGGAAGAGTATGCGATTAGATTCAGGGTCTACAGACAAGAAAGCTTAAGAAATTGATATGTAGATGTTTGGGAGGGGATTGGGAAATGGAAAGAAGAGAGTATTAGGTACAAAATAGACGATGATATTGCAAGTAAACTTGGCAATATAAATTTGGAAATTAAGGAAGGGAGTCAACCTTGTAAAATTTGGCCATACGATCTGAATGGAGATCTAAAAGCAAAAGTTGCATGCTCTGTGATGTGTAATGAGGAGAATGGTAGTGATTTCAATAAGAAGTGGAGTTGAATTTGGAAAATGTTGACTATTCCTAGGATCCAATTTCTACCGTGGGGAATTCTTTATAATGGAATCCCAATCAGAATAAATCTAGGGAAGAAGGTCTTACTTTGAATGGTAGATGTGCGTTTTGCCAAAGGTAGGGGGAAAAGACTAAGCACTTATTTGTGAATTGTGAGTTTGTGAGAGAATTTTGGAAGAAATTAGGAGTAAGAACAGTTCCAAGAGTAAGAACGATGGAAAAGCCTAAAAGAGTCAATGAAGAAGAATGCATATGTGTGAGAGTTAATTGGAGAAGCTGGAAAGTACGATGCTCAGTTACTTTTTCTATTCGCTATTAGAGGATTATGGCGTGAAAGAAATAATAGAAGGATCTCCCAAGAAAGGAGTGCTGAAGAGGATTGGATTGAGAGAATGAAGCTGGAAGCAGCGAAATGGTGGGTGGTGCACATAGCGGAGAACATAAAAGGGGAAAAGGGTAAGTTCCCAACTAAATGGGAGGAACCAAAGGAAGCGCGGATTAAATTAAATGAGATGAAGCTATCACAAAGGATGGTAAAGCGGCTAGTGTCGGAGGAATCTGCAAAAATAGTACAGGGGAGATTATTGTAAGATTCAGTAAGAAGATTGTGGTATGCTTCCCGAATAGAGGCGGAGCACTGAGCTATTAGGGAAGCATTAAAGTTGGCAAAAACAACTGAAGTTTAGAAAAAAAAAAAAAAAAAATGTTATTGAATCTGATTAAACTTTAGTAGTTGAATGGATTGCAAAACAACATAATGAGGAGCATTGATATATTTATGTCGTGAAAGCTTGTAGAGATCTTGCAAAAGAATTTTAAATTTTTATTTATTTTTTTTATTTTTTGTAGAATCATGCGTGAGGCAAACTGAGCTGCAGATATGTTGGCAAAGGACGGCATCTCAAGGGTTGAAGATCTGGTTTTTGCCGATTATGTTCCTTTTTTTATATTTTGGATTTTGTTCGAAAGGATTCTGTCTGTAATAACTTTGATAGCCTATGTATTAGGAAATGGGGATATTAGCTTGACCATGGGATTACATTCTCAAGTTTTGTAAAACTGCTTATATGGTATTTTGTTATCCAAAACTATTGTCTTCTATATTTTTATTTTTCTTAATATGAAACTATGAAGGCTTTGCTTGTAATTTATTATTATCATAAAATTTCTATTTCACGATCTTGCAAATTTTTGCTCGCTATCATCATTTTCAATAAAAGTAGGTATTGGCTTTGCGTCTGATGCGGGGAAGAAAACAAACTCTAGTTCTTTTCCTAAGCATTTTGGTCCATATGTCCTTATTTCCATTAATATCTATTACACCAAGCATTTTGTTCCTCCAATCCCTTATCTTGTTAATCAGTTTAATATTTTAGGAAACCAATTCCTCAAATCTTCGGTTTGTGTTTTTCTTATTTCTAATAACTGCTATGTGATCACCCATCCCCAAACTTAATAAAATATAAAGAAAAAAAAAATCAATTAGATATTATATATTAAATATTATGTATACGTGATATATAAATATTAATATGATATTAACATGAATCATAATAAAATGAACAGGTTCTAAATTAATTACCATTCATGATTTAAATATATCATATACATTAATATTTTATTAATATTTAAATGTCATATATGGTATGTAATTTATTATTTTCAATGTTTTACTTTGTAATATGTCGTACAGTGCTCTGTCTTGCACCACTACTTAGCTAGACATGATATTACAAGAAAAACACAAATCTATAATGAAGCAATCTAATCACAAAAAATTCACACAAGCAAAAGTCAATCACAAAGAATTCATCTCTCCCTCTATTTTTTTTTTTTTTCAACTTTTTCTTCTTCATATCCCAAAAATATCAAATTTTAAAATTGCATTTGAAAGTACTCATACTGTATCCCAAACTAAGACAACCTAGTTTTAGTTAACATTTTTCCTCGATAATTAACCACTACCATCAATGATCTTATTATTATTTCCTACTAAAAGCCATTTATAAATATCAGTCAATAGTGCACTCACATTGCATATGCACAAAATAAATAAAATTATATAATATAATTAAAAATATTATAATATCAATAAAAAAAATAATAATAGATGAAGAAGATAGAGAGATGAGGATCATGGTGAGAAGAAAAAGGAGTAATGAGAGTGTTAAAAGAGAAAGAGAATTATTCAAGAAGAGAGAGAGAAAGAGAGAGTAGTTGGAATGTTAGAAGAAGGAAAAAGAGACATAAAGTTTTTAAGTTGTTATATATTTATAATCAAATATATTAAATAAAATTATTTTTCAATAATAAAAATTATATTTAAAAAATTAAATAAGTAAAAATAATCAAAATATTATTTTAACGGTTACTTAAAGTTTGAAACACTTTAATAATATAAATAATAACTCATAAATAATATTTGGTTCTTCCGTAAAACCAACACCCTCTTACTCAAAACTTAAGCATTCAACTCTAGATAATTTATGATTGAGGTTAAAATAATTTTACTACGAGGCTCTTGTTGATTTTGCTAATTGTCTAATGCACTAAAAAATTAACTAGTAATTACATGAGGGGAAAAATAAAATAAATAAAAATAGAAATTGGATTCCCAGTTACCAAAAACCTTTTATCTTTCCATTATTTAACAGCTGATATTTTAAATTACTAGAGATAAAATACAACTAAACTAAACTAGAGAAAAAGCTCAGAATCTATTTTAAAAGTTAAAGGTAAATCCGTACTAAAATAAAAGTTTGAGAGATAAAAAGAAAAAAATTACTTTGAAAATTTAGAAAATAAATCTAAACTATAATGAAAATTTACGAGGTCAAAAAAACTTACTTTAAAAATTTAAAGATGAGTTTCTATTAAAGTGGAAGTTCCAATCGGGGGTGGTGGTGGTCCATTATCACTCATAATTATTATAATGCTCCTTGAGTTCTTTTTTTTTTTTTCTTTTTTCCTTTTCCACTTAATTTCTGGAAAGCACTAAATATAAAGTTACTCAATTGAAGGTTTGGTGTTTCCGAAGAGGTCGTCAAAGAGCCCACAAAAGGGTAGACAAATGTTTAAATAATGATAATAATTTTTAAAAATATAAATATAATATAATGTTTTACTTGTTATTAAAAGTATGTTAATAAATAATTTAATCAATATAAGATCCAAAAAAAAATGACTCATTGGACATAATTTATTGACTATTTAATTGAAAAATAAATAATATATAATTTTCATATAAAGAATGATTTAAAATAAATTATTGGATAGCAATTTATTACTATAATATATAAAAGACAAAAAATTTTGAAATTATTTTGAAAAACGATAAAAAAATATATGAAAATGAATTAATGATATCATAAAAGAATAATGTATAAAAAAGGGAAAAAGCTTATATAACTATATATTATAATATAATTTGATAAATAAAAAAAAGGATATATATTAATAATAAAATAGATGGAAGTAATGCAAAATGATAAGAACTTATAAATTTACATATCATAATGATATGATATTTGCTAATAGTTCTAGTTTTATAGTTACTTCATATATGTGGATGGAGTAAATTAAATAAATTAACAGAAAGAGTAAAATAGTATTATAATAGGCTGGAAAGAAGAAGATTCCTCGTTTCATAAGTTATTTATTTATATATTTTTACAATCTAAAGCCAAAAGGTATACAATTACAAGCAACAACCTTTTGCATCAACTGTCAACGCTCTCTCACCTTCTCCCTCTCTCTCTCCCCTCTCCCACTCTCTTATGGCGGAGGACGACCTCGTCTCGAAAGACACCGCTTCTCCTTCCCCACAATTACCTCCTACTGTAATCCCTCTCTCTCTCCTCTCTTTTTCATGTTCTCATAAAGAAACATTTGCTGGTATCCATTTGCGTACGTATGTATATATATGTGTGTGTGTGTGTGCGCGCGCTACGTACTCATATGTATTGTTTGCTGCTATGTTGAGAATTTATAATACCCAAATCTGAAAGTTGCATAAAAATTGAATACTTGCAAATCATTTCCATTCTCATCATTCTTCACAGTTTGACCCTATTTTGAAGATTTCATTTTTTCAAAAAAATTGACATTGGTTACTAAAATTGACAGTTTGTGGAGGTTAATTGCAAAAGTTCTGGAAAGACTAGGCGTTTTGCTGCCGGTACGAATGCCGGGTTTGCTGTTTCTATAATGAATAAGAAACTGGAAATCGGAATTCCGATTGCTTTGTACATTGAGGCAGTTAAAGAAGGAGAAGAACCTGTAGCTTTCGGCCCAAATTCGGTTCTTGTTGATTATGGAAAGGAATGGAAGTTGCAAACTGTTAATGAGAATGATCTTACAACCGGTAACTGTGATTGACTCTCTCTTATGATTTGTGTGGAGAGGGATCAGTGATCTCTGGTTTTTCAAGGACTGATTCTGTCTTGTTGACTCTTCTGATGTAGGTGATCCAAGACAAGGGTTTCGACCAAATGCTATGGTAATGTACTCCATCTCATTGAGTCATTGAGTTTATCTAGTTGTTAAATCATGCGCTATCAAGCTTTTATGGTTAATCGGCTTTTGCTAGGACAAATGGCAATTGGAGTATATTCAGTTGATAGTGTTGAGCCCTAATTAAACCAATGTGTTAATGCAGTTTCCAACTGAAGATAATCATTTGATACATTGATTTGGTACCGCATATTTCGTAAAATAAAATTCTACCTTTTGCTGAATCCTCTGCTGTTCAAATTCTCTAGATCTGCATTTGGCTCGCATAAACATGATGGAAAGATTATCACCAATTACATTTATTAAACAAATAACAAACCATTTTCTTGGTTTTTCCCCTTGTTGCTGACCTTTTTTTTTTTTCATTCGATTTATATGTTGTTCAATTTAGTCTACTTTGGGAATTTAATCGTTTTCTTTCAAATAATTCTGCAGAAGCCTGATGGACTGCATCCCACGAAGACGTCAGCAAAGCCGATCAGCATTACATATATTTTGAAAATTTTACTTGCCTTTGTCTTGATTTTTGTTCTTGGTGCTATCTTTACATTGGCCCTAGAGTACCTTCCCATGCTTATTTTGTCATTGAATTCGTTTGTGTAAAATATATTTGTGAGTTCAGGTTCATGTAAATCTAGTTGATTCTTGTCTAGTTTGTTCTTGAGATAAGGTGGTTGTCATCTCCTACCATGATAGCTTCTCCAATTGTTTACTTTCCAAAAGGAGAATATGATATGAAACAGTCTGTTGCTACATAATTTCTTTTAAGAGTATGGTGTGGATAATTTATATATCCGATGTGTTTGTTCTTGCTAAAAGAATTAGGTAAAGGTTTTCAAGTTTTCATTTCCTTGCGAGATCCGTTCTTTGGTTACATCTAGCAGTTCTTTCGCTAGAGATATATGATGCATTTCCTCTGTTCACTTGCAAAGGCTTGAATGCGATCTAGATGCGAGATGGCAAGAAGAGCAGCCGAACTTCTAGAAAAGACAGCACACACAAGAATGCCGACTGTAGAGGCCAAAGGAACGTTTTGCATAATTGCAACATTGACTTGGAGGCAGAGTCTTCTACTACTATTATGCCAAGGACATGATTGAAGATAAAGATGACTAGGCCTTGCTTGTATTGTAGCCTGAATGATGAGGTGAACAGGCTAACTAGCAATACATAAGAGCCCTGGCCATAGGGAAATTCCCATGCAGACTTGGTTCTCAAGGGATTACTTGTACCTGCCAATCCACTAGCTCTCACCCCATGTACTTTGACATACAACGTTAGTTGCAGTGAATGCCTTGGCACATTGACAACATCTTTAACAGTAAAACTTTCAGTGTCAGAACAAGGTGAAACATGAAGTGAAAACTGAAAAAAAAAAAAATGAATGCACTGCAAAGTGATGTTGCAAAGTTTCCATGGTTCATGACTGGTGGTGTGATCTAAAACCATGGCTGCCTTGCATACAAAAAGAACATTGCTATGACTATGAGTTAAAATGAGTGATCCAAAACAAACCAGATTCTGCATTATGGTGTGCAACCTTACATCACCTTGTATGCATTTCAATGAAATGTTTGTACAAGTTTCTTCTTCCCACCACATCCACATCCCATGTTGCTATCATATTTAAACTAGCACCCTCTAATCTCTATTCACGGCATGGAAAGTGAAAATTCCTCTTGCAGTAATATAAAATTATCATACAATATGAAAATGATTTTACATATCAACTCTTCCGGGATTCTTCTTTTGTAGCTCTGAAATTGTAATAACATTATGTTTGCCAAACAATGATACCATCTGTGAGAAATATGTCATGCTTCATGATGGGGGGAGGTATTGAAAATTTCATTTGCATATGCTGTGGAAACATAAACAGCATCCTTCAGGGAGCTGTGTGTTCGGCCATAGAAAATGTAAACTAAAGCTCCTATCAACAGCCACACCGAGACACGAATCCAGGTTCCAAATCTGCACATTTGGGAATTTAAAGGATAATCAAACTCTCACATGAGAAAAAAGCCGCAGAATTTGATACTTGAATACAACGAAGAATATAAAAAGAGAAGAAAAATGTTCTCCAACACTCACCCAACATTAACTAGCAAATAGGTGTTAATAAGAATACAAGCAGCTGGCAACAATGGGACAAATGGGCAAACAAAACCTGGAAACATTTTCATGGAGAAGGAAGTTTGACCTTAGCAGAGTGTGAAAGATCCATAAATTAACTTTAAAACCATGCAATGTTGAACAATCAACTAGCCAACATATACCTCCCGCATGCCCAAAGCTATGCCGTGCTTCATCCTGATCTATGCAGGCCAACATGATGAAACCTCCCAACATGAGTACTCCACCCAGTCCACACAATGTAAAGCGAGTAATGCTGCTTTAAGACAGACAAATTTGAGTAATCTGAACCAAAATAACATTGATTCACAATCTTGTGCTGACACTCCAAATTCAGTGCAAATGTTTGTGAGCAAACATATGTGGTCAGTATATTCGGGCCTTAATGATAGTGCTTCCACTTGATCCTTTTTTCAGGGAACACATGCTTTTTCATAGATTGTGCGCAAGTGAAAACTGAATCAGCATAGAAAACCTGCTTTTCTTAAGGTATCCGTATAAGCATTACAGTTACAGCTGTAATTATCAGACACATACTTTTGCTCCATACAAAAATCAAATTGTACATTTGATGGAAACCCATGCAAACAGATGCTAATTAAGGCTAGCTACCCATCAAAATAAAGGAAGCTAGCTTGTAATCATGCAAAATTGTAAACATGATATAGCCATCCGGACAAACACGTAGTAAATTGCCTGCATGAACCGATAGTTTCAGATAAAATGAGAACCTTGAAATACTTTCAGCAGAAGCAGAAGATGCAAGGACAAGTATTCCTATGCACAAAGAAGCTATACTCCATCCAGCAATTTTTCGTCTCTTTTCTCCATTTCCATCTGCACAATTTTCCACTAGAACGTAACTATGTCCAGAATGATCACGTACAACAAATATTTGTACAGTGGAATCAGACTAGTGAATTTATACTATAAAGACTGCAGTAAACCTAGGTTTATGATGTCAATATTTTGATATATATCTGTCAAGTCATATCTGTGTGGTTTTCGGTAGCCAAACAAAATACAGGAGTCTGAAGAATATCAGCGTCCTGAGGTAACTTGAAAACTTTCACGCAGTGATCACATAAACCTTGCTTGTATCTGCAACCTCAAGTAAACATTATGCTAAATTTATCTTCATTAATTCCAAAAAGGAGTTCTCGGATTCTCATTAAACTCTTTCTTTTTTTAACTGTGTGTTGAACACATGTAATTAAACGAAAAATAGAGGGATTGTTGAGAACATGTTGATAAGTACAGCCCTCAATGCTACTCTTGTATGATAAGGTGACAGCTAGCATAGGCTTTTAGGAAACACAGATGCATTTCAATTTCTAGCTAATATGAGGGGTTTCAAATAATTTTGACTACTTTGATAGGACTGAGGACAAAACAATGTCAGTCTACAGTATGCTAAATATGGATTTTTAGCAACTGATATGGCAATACCTAATGCTTCTCTCTTGGTGAAAGAATTTTCAAACAAGGCCTCCCTATTATCAATTAAGTACTGTTTGCTATCCGCACATGAACCCAAAGTATTTATTCCATCATCATAATCAGTCCCTTTAATCAAGGTTGCATAATTGATGGATTCTTGCAGCGATGCAGGAAGAGGCACCTCATCTGGTGGAACATATCTGAGTATCAGGACTGAGACTGCAACAGTAGTGAATGCAAGCAGTGTTCCAATGCTAACCTGTGCACAGGTCAACAACAAAGGATTCTACTTGAAAAACACCACCTCCACATTCAAACTACATTGACATATGTAACAAGTGTGTTTAATCATACAATCTCTAAGTTAGATCAAGTACTTTTTCACTTACCATGCCTGCCAACTCAGAGACGTCCATGAAAAATGCCAGGGCTGCAGCAAGGATACCAGTAACCACTGTACTCTTCACTGGAACTTGAGTGCGTTTGTTAATGTCAGAAAAGAAAGAAGGCAATAGGCCATCTCTAGCCATAGCCATCAAGATTCGGGGCTGGAGACAAATACATTCATCATGTCAGAAAGGATTTCTATTCCATGTTAAATTTGATAATACAAACAGAAGATGATCCCTAAAACACTTGATTGCAAACTCTACTTGAAGAGCCCAAAATAGGGAGTATGGCATCCACTCAGGAATATATAAGATATTGAGGCAGATCAAAGAACCATCATTATTCAATTGTTCTGCTCTTAATTATGTCATCAAATCGTACTACTTTCAGCCTAATACCATTACTCATGGTCTATAAACATAAATGCATGAGCCAGCCCTATGATTCAAACCCCTGTTAAATTGAATATGTTGAGAAACGGAATTCTCAAAATACTATATGAAGAAGATATATAGATATAAAGTTATGTCCCAACAACCATGAGGAGGAAGCACATAAGCCAGTATTGACAATGCTTCGCTAGTTATCTATAGTCACCTATGAAATTCCAAGCACATACCTAAGGGCCGTTCAGAACTTGCTGTGCTAGTTTGTCCAGCAAAACATGTTGATAAGCATGCTGTATTTAGACCCATAATATTTCATTTATGACCATTTTGATCATGTTGGTTTTAATTTTCACAGATACTGAATTAAAAACTAAGTCTATCAGTAATATTCCTGCTATTAAGATTAAGAATGGCATTGAAATGTGTTGTACAAAGCAGGATTTCTTGAGTACCTTCCCGCTAAGTACTAACAGATTTAAAGCCTCAGGGGAAGCAAAGTGAAATACAAGCAATAATTGATGTTTCATGAAACTCTTTACTAAACAAAAATAGAAGTGTCATATGACAGCTATAATACACTAGATTAGGTCACCATGCAAAGTATATTTTCACTTTGATTAAAGGAAAGAACAAAAGTAAATACCTGGGGAAGAACTGAACCCATCAAACTTGAGCATAGAGCCATAACTGCTCCAGTTGTTAATATATAGCTACAAGTATGTGAAAAGGGCTTTAAAAATGAAATATTCTTAGAAGTTACATACGTACCATTGCATACACACAAACTAAATAATATGAGAGAAAACAGAAAAGTAACTTGCTTACACTGCCCATTGCATTCCATAGTTAGCAAATGCTGAGGAGATAGGGGTGTCTGGATCCAGTGAGTAGTATGGTACTAAACCAACGATCACAACAGACACAAGCATATATAGAATGCAACATATAAATAATGCAATTCCTATCCCCAAGGGCAAATCACGTTGAGGATTTTTCACCTGCCATGTCCAATGAGATAGCACATTTAGAGCATGACACACAACAGCAAAGATGCAATAAACTTGTTTATTTCATGAGCCAATACATAATGAAAAATATGCTAGAAATTCATCCTTTTGGAAGGCCAAAGCAAAAAGTATTGAATTTTTCTCATAACTTCTCATGTTTGCAGCAAAGTTGTTTACTAGGATTTGATTCTAGCTTTCTAATCAACCTCAACAGCAATACACTGCTGATGATGCAATTGTGGAAAGGCATTAACTAGTTTTAAGGTATTTTCAGATGATATGAAGAAGGCAGAGTTGGGCTAGGAAAATGATTGGGAGAAAAAAGACCACCATGAATTTGATAAGAAACAAAAAACAAACCAGAATTTAGAGACATACCAAAACATCATGATAGAAACTTCTCAGTAGGTGAATATGAGTGTTGAGAAAAATATAACCGTGGCATACCCTAAAAGTTATGAAAGAAGAAGAAAGGTTCTTGGCAGATTGTAGAACAAATAAAATTTCATGGTCAATGCTGTGAACGCAAAATAAATTGTAGTAGACTGGAGTGTTTACTCTTATATTTTTTCCATTATCATGTTTTCAGTAGCCTTATAAGTTGTATAAAATTTTATTAGAATCTCAACAACTTCAGATGAAATAACAATCTTGTAAATAAATATGTGGTTTTATTAAAATCTCAACACTTTACCTCATAAAAAGATTGACTTATTAACTGAAACCTACTGTGCGAAATATGATTAAATGATTAGTTGAGCTTAAACTATATAGCTCCCATATTCATACCGTGTAAATGTTGAAATGATAATAATCAATCCATCTAAAAGTTCAATCTTATAGAGAGATACATGGAACCATCTTCACATTTCATGAAGTTTGTCATTTCCATGGAGCTTCCCTAAGTAAAGCAAGAGGATATCCAACCTCTCCTTACCCATGTGAATTCAGTTTCTCATTATTTCCTTTTCCCCTTGTTGTTGAGTTTCTCAATGTTTTTGACATGGAGAAATAAATTCCTAAAACATTTTAGAGTTTTACAATCTCCCAAAACGTTCAACTTTTCTAATCAAGTTCTAAAGCTTTTTAAAAACACATAATCAAGACTTAAAATGACATTCTACGCTAAAATAATGTATATTATTTGTCTTCTTTGCCACATAGCACTAATGTGGAATAAAAGTGTAATAATTATTTTATAAATATTAAATTTTCATTAAGAATTCCAGTCATTCTGCAAATTTAAAGAATACTTCAAAAAAAATAAAGACTTAGATCGCTGAAATTGAAAATTCAAAGATTCAAATGCAAAAATTGAAAAAAGATGTAGGACTGATTACTGATATTGAAACTTCCAGAATCCTGATTGCAAATATTCAAAAAGTTTTAGGACCATCAGGGTAATGTTCCCTTTCTAATAAATGAATTCTAGAGAAGTGATTTCCTAGTGGAGCTTCATAGACAATCGTTTTCACTTTCACTGTTTCTCAAATGCAAAAAGGAAGAAAGAAATCTGATTTCTTCAACATATTGACTTTTCACATGGTTCCTACAAGCCTACCTCCTCAGCTGTGCTGGTTACTGCATCAAAACCAATGTAAGAAAAGAATACAACTGCTGAACCAGCAAGCATTCCATTTATTCCAAATGGGAAATACCTATCAGAGAACCCCCAAAAAAAAAAATAGAGTAAATGAGGTTTCTTTGTTGACATAATAAGACAACAAATTTGTAGTGTTTAATACCCGCTTGGGAGTTCATATCCAACCCATCCAGTTTTAAAACCTATATATCCACCAGCTGATATGATGAATAACATGGCGCATACATTCAGTGTTGTGACTATAGCTTGCGCCACCGAGCTCTGCAAAATGAAATATTTGTTTGGAGAAAATTGATGAAGACAATCATTTAGATAGAATAGAAGCACTACAAGGCAAAAATATAAATTATTCATCACCTCTTTGATGCCAATGCACAGAAGTACCGTGACAATGATGACTAAAACTGCTGCGCATGGATCAACCACAACACCAGTACCTGGAAATGTGTGACGGGCCAAAAGAAAAGGCAACTTATCTTCACCACCAAAAAATGAGGCCTGAAAGAAAATATAGGTATAAACAATTTAAATCACCAACAAAGGTATCAGAGAGTAAGAGAAGGGATGGAATAAGCAATCATGGTAAGGGACAGCATAATGCTACATAGTTCTGACTTTGTGTTATTTCGTCACATCTTTCATAACTATCCAGAAGATATCCACTTTCAATTATTGCTATGAAAGTTTCTGTTTTTCAGCCAGATATGAAATTACTCCTTCAGCCTAGTGATAACTTTGAATTTGCCGGACAGGGTAAATATGCTTAGCTAAATATGACACGTAGGAATACATAAGCACCAGATTTGGCGAGGCACCTCGAGCCACAGCAGAACCACCAATTGTATACTCCAGAATCAATGCCCAACCAATCAACCAAGCAACACTGAGGAACACACAAAACTTGAGTAGATTACTTACATTGAGGCAAGTTTAGAAAGGAATCATGTGTTGACAAAATGCCATCAGCAGAAGGAACTACTATAGAGTCTAAAAATTTAACATGCAGCACATGCTCTTCCATCACTATCCCTTAACCATTGACAGAGAAATAGATATTCAACTTTCT
This sequence comes from Lumnitzera racemosa, assembly GCA_024138005.1. NCBI lineage: Eukaryota > Viridiplantae > Streptophyta > Magnoliopsida > Myrtales > Combretaceae > Lumnitzera > Lumnitzera racemosa. The sequence goes on along the minus strand of JAMXBC010000004.1, from coordinate 68,811,428 downwards.
TTCTTTCATAGTTGGAACTTGAAAATAGAAACTATCCAAACTTTGAGAGATTTGACAGATAGGAGTAAAAGTATGTGTCAGCAACACCAAAGAAGAAGGAGGAGGAAAGTAAAGGAAAAAAATAGTCTGCTGATTAACAGAGAAATTACCCCTCACCAACACATATGTATGTGTAATGATAGGCACTTCCAGCAGATGGACATCGACAAGCAAGTTCTGCATAGCATAAGGCAGAAAGTGCAGCTGCTATACCCGCTATCAAGAATGAAATGGTGAGAGCAGGGCCAGTCTGTTCCCTTGCAACTGTCCCCACAAGAATATAAACCCCAGCACCAATAGTTGAACCAACACCTGCCAAAATGGTTAATTTAAAAGTCATCAATTCCTTTGTGAACATAGATACCAAGAATTTCATGAAATATATGACAACTAGTGATGACTGATGCTCACTGCCTGGTGCAATTTGATGCAATATATGGTACATTAGTAGGAGGCCATCTATGGGTTTAGTAAATATTTAAGCTTTTTGACATAATAATTTAACACTTTTTTGGCCAAGCAATGATACTCTCAGTTCATTGAGTGAAACTGATCAAGATTGAACCAAGCATCAAACTCCAGATCTTCCACTTTGATTTCATCATAACATTCAACAATTAAAACTAAAGGACTTTTTCTCAACCACTATCATTGGGTTTGGCGTGGGGTGGGGTGGGGCGGGGTGGTGGTGGGGGGTGGTTGGTGTGGTGGTGTTGGAGGCTGAAAAAAAGGTGTAAATTACCGAGAGAAAGCACTTTCAAGTAATTGAAAAGGAACTCCGACAATAAACAACACTTGATGGAATGAATTTTTTCCCTTACCATGGATAAAGCAGCATAGAAGGATCACTATGACTAAGCCCCCAGCCAAAACCAGGAGACCATCAACAAAATGCAAGAACATATGCCCTTTACACTGACCTACTTCAAATCCTCTTTCCATCATTACTATGCTTTTAAGTAAAGCCTTAATCCCACTAGGGGGGATCGGTTGATGGATCATGTTTCACCATTGCGCCCTATTACAAGGCATTCATCCATGACAACACATTAACCAGTAAATAAACAATAAAAACATTTGCTACATCACCGTTGTTGCAACCTACTAACAATAGTTATCACTACATCTTTTGATTACCAATGCAGTTCGAAAACAACAAACACTGAATTATAGCAAACATAATAATCATAAATCAAACTTCAACAATAAAATCTCCCCCCAAATTCAAGAAGACACGAGAGCAACACCAAAGTCAAAGCCTTTTGGAAAAAATATAGATTACAAAAAAGAAAAAGATCAATTACCAATGGCGATGAGATCAACAACGGATAGTCTTTTAGCCAATTGATATCCATCAACACCATCACGCCGAGAATGAACAGAATCAACTTGTTTTCTCCTGACTAAACTCCTAAGACCCAATAAACACTTGCCGTTCTGCATATTAGAACAATAAAACTCCAAACTTTACGCCTTGGTATCAGAACTTAGAAAATGGATGTTGGTTTTTGGATAATTCAACGGTGACCCATCTTTGCAGAAATGTAAATTTCGAGGAAAATCATTAATTCATATGGAATGGAGAGAAAAGGACAGCATGGAGAATTGAAGAAGAACGAGACAATAATATAAATACGGAATAACAGTAGTGGCTTTTTGTGTGGCAGAGCTAACTACTTTTCAAAGCCTCAGCCACATCTACCAGACTGCAAAGTCACTCTAATTATGTCGTTTTTATCTTTTTGGTTTTTTTTTTTCCGGATTTCTTTCTCTTCGCAAATTCAAGAGTTATATTATATCATAATATTTTTCTGGTGCATCACGAATTAATAACATTTAATAGTAAAAAAAAAAAATATTCAGAAATATGGAGTGAAGGTAAATTATCTACGAAGTATAAATTTTCGTATCGGGCTTCTAATCCTTAAACAAGTTTTATCATATTTTTTTTTTATCAAATACAATTACGATTACGAGGAAAGAAACTCATGCTTAATTTATCTCGTTAAGTAATTAATATTCATACCAATTGGTTATATGTTAAATATTTTCCTCAAATTTTTCAAAAGGTGATTTTCCTCAAATTCATTAATGTTTTTATTAAATTTATGGATTTTTATAATAATAGGTATACATGTATCTCCATTTAAATGGATGATAACATGTGAATCCAAAAATAATTAATAGTTAAGGTAATAAGCAACTAATGAACTTTTTAAACGTTATGTCAAAAGTTTGTCTGTAATGTTAATTTGATATTTATTACCTTGGTCTTAAAAACTACTACGAATTCTTTCCTATAATTTATGTGAATTTTCCTCACTTGGGGTATCATACATACCTTATTAACAATCCTAATTAACAATCCTAATCAATCATCTAATGCAATGAAATAAGAAAATTGCATCTATAACTAACCATCTCAAACTAAAAAAAAAAAAAAAAAAACAAAACATAACCCAATCTCTAATATTGCTATAAGCTTATGAGTTTAACCCAATCTAACCCCAAAAACCCTAACCATATTTAACTATTGCAACTCCATTATTTGAAGGTAATAAAGAAAATATACTAGTTATTCTTTAAAAAATATCAATTTTCTTATTTACTTGAAACCGGTTAAGAAATTGAATATTCTAAAAGGCTAAAGCACTACTCCAAAATGAAATAACCAATACTTTCTATCAAGTGATATTAGTTTTATTTTTTAGATTAAAAATAGTTTTCACAATTATGTGACATTATTAATCTTATTAAAATTACAATGCCACTATGTCACTACCACCACTACCTACCTCACACCATCATACCCATTAAACCACCAATCAGCATTATTGATACAACTAATAACCACTAACTTCACTATTACATTACTACCATCATCATAAACTTTACCTTAACACCACTACTACTATCATCATTATCGCACCACTATCACAACCACCACATCTACGCTACCACTAGCACCTTTGTATTATAAATGCCATTATCGTCAATACCACCATTACCATCGCCTCCAACTTCAACTATTATTGGCACCTATCACTTACCACTAACCATTATCACTGCTACCCTTTGCCTTTACAAATATCACCATTATTATCACTACTGCCATTATCAATACATCATTACCAGTACCCGCCAACTTACTACCTTATACCATCATCCCATTACAATCATCCACGATGTTGTCACCATTATCACCACCTATACACCATCATCATCATCATAATCCCTATATTTTGATTGCCATCATATTGCCACAACATCATCACCACTACTAAACTACCACTTCCTATCACCACTACAATTACATGTCACATCCTTACCCTATTATCACTACTACAACCTTACCACTAGCACAATTATCATTACGCCACCATAATTACTATCACCATAACCACCACTCACTCTTGTAACAATACCATTAACACCACCACCAACACTAATATCAATATTGATGGTAAGGAGAAACAATAAGGGTGGTGGTGATGGTACAATGATAGCAATAGTAATGATATAATAAGAGTGGTGATAATGTTAGTAAGGAGCTATAATAGTGGTAATGATGATGATGGTCATAAGACATGAGAGGTGATACAATATTGGTGGTATGGAGTAATAGAGATAATTGAAATAAAAATAGTGGTGTCTTTTAAAAAACAAGACCATATAAGTATTTTTATTTTATTAATAACTCAGTAATTCAATATAATAATATGATATATATAATTGTACAGTTATACCTTAAAATGAAGATAAGTAAAAAGTAAATAATGGAATTATATTACTTAACTATTCCAAGTAATAGCTACTCTTAAAAGTAGTCATTTTTCCCCTATCTTTTCTATTATTAAAAGTAAATCGAGTCTTAGCCAATCTACTTTTAGCTTACGCTCTCTATCTCATAAGAAACCCTAACTCTCAAATCAACTATTATTCTCTCATCGTCTTCCCTAAATTTGATCAGAGTAAAAACCTATAAACCTTAATGCTTGAACATCAAATTTCATCTAAAATCCAAATACCCACTTAAACCCACTATATAGCCAAACCTTTACTTAGGTTTTTACTTTTTACTATCACTGTTTGTGCTCAAAAGCCCATTTACATAGCTTGATTGTTATCTTCCACTTTTATAAATAAAAGATATTTTAGGCTTGGAACTAACATATAACATAGTTTTGATTAGCAAGTCCATTTTTTTTATAGCAATGTTATTTTTTGATAATGAAGAATCTTTTTTTTTTCCAATTTTTTGGGGGTGTTTTTATATTATCTGAGTTGCTTTTACATTCTTAAAGCAATTCCTTTTTTTTTTCATTTTTCTATTGTTTTTCACACTATACATAGTTACAACAAAAACAACCATGTCCACAAGGTAATAATTTTACATGGTAGGATTTTAGTTCAACATCTAAGTTAAAACTACAAGAGAGGTACCATGGATATCATTAATAAAGAAATAGATAGGATTTCATTAGATGACATGAAAAATTAAACTATCTATTTAGAACTTAAATCATCTTTTTCAATACATTGGAAAATATATGATGTTCCAAATGGAAAAGTTAAGGAGTTAGTAGTAAATACTCTCATCAACGACTAATATCTCGCATTCTAAAGTTTAGCAACATTAACATATGATGTGGAATAATAATTAGAAAGATATTGTATCAAGATATGAATATTAGGTATGATTAAGAAGTTAGCATCAATGGTTATATGATAATTTATATGATGTGAACGATTACGAATTCTTAAGTGATGATGGTGAGGAACTACTAAGCTAGGGGAAAAAAATCTATGAATTGACTAATGGAGATAAAATAGGTGATAAAACATCTCAATTCAATAAAAGTAACTAGTTAGGTGATGAAAGGGAATTGAAGGTAATTTCTTGCAAACATTAGCTAATTTATGCTTAACTCTTAGATATGTAGATAAATTAATTAGTTAACACTAAATTTGAAGGAAATCAATAAGTTTAAGGGAAGAAAAACCTAACAAGGGGGCATAATTCATATGGATGTAAAGCTTCTACATATACAAGTTAGGTTTCTACTTCATCTATTGTAATTTGAGTGTCAAATACTCGGAATAGTTATAAGGTTTGATAATTTTTTATTCCTAATGGTTGTTTCTTTGTAAAATAAAGTGGAAATGTATGTTTAAGGTGTTAGTGTAGGTGTAAATGATAAAGAGTGGAGCTTTAGTAGAAAGCTTAATGATTAAAGTGAACAACTGATAATGTTGATTATATGTTAATAAGAAAATGGGAGTTTGGAATGTAGAAATACCCATTTCTTTTCGAGGATGCAAGGGTCCTTACATGTGGGAAGTTGATTTTTATTGATTTTTAAGTTATTTGTTTACAAACTACATAAACCAACCAAGATTGATTTGGAGTAAGGAAATGCGTATTTGATTTTCATATTTGTAATGCAAGGTTCAATATTCTTAGAGGGTAATTTTATTGATTTTTAGCAACATTTAATATGTATGAATAATTATTGATGTTTAGGGGTTATAAATTTAGTTTATGGTTGTTTGGAGTCGAGAAATAAACAAGTAAAATCAAGTTGGTAATTAGATTTAGACTTCATTAAATTGTTATAAACCTCTTCAGTAGTTTAAGACATATTTTTCTTTTTTAAAATGTTATTCAATGAATTAATATAATATAATAATGTATAGATAAAGATTGGGTGATTAAAAGTTGAGATGATTCAAAAGATTGTAATTTTACGGTTATTTTAATTACGATTTGTGCATCATTATTGATGTGAAAATGTTACCATAACTCGGGGTTGTTTAGAAGCTTAAATTTTGTTGAATTTCATGAAATGAGTTTAATATGTTGTTACATGAATAATTTCCATTATAACTTTAAGTGTAGAAGTTGATACTATTGATATATGTCATACATATGTTACGTACCATGTCTAATATTTTACGTTTGATAAATTGTTCTATGATATGGTTGAATTATGCAAAATTTCCAAAATTTCCACCATATAAGACAACATTAAGTATTCTTAAGTGGTAGAAGATGAATTTAGCTATATTACCTGTATATATAAATTAATAACTTTATTTGAATTTTTAATGAAAGAATGAATTTGATTAATGAATTATCATTAATTTCCAAAAGTTCCAACATATAACAATAAATTTAATATATTAAGCGAAGTTCATACGATAATGCATGTTGCTAATTTTGGATATGTTTAATGATTAAAAATGTCTTAAAATTCAATGTTTAGGTGCTTAGGTTATGTAAACGCAAGAGTTCAATTGGAATGGTCACTTACGTGCTGCATGAGTAGCGTACTATACATGACTTTAAAGAAGTAAAGCGAGACTATCACCTAAAGAGGTTATTAAGTAAGAATAAGACAAGGAAGAGGAATAAGTAATCTCGGTGTCTCAAATTTCACAAGTGACGAAGAAGGCAATTTTAAGGGACCTCAATCGTTTACCTTATAGTTTGGGCGAATGAGATCAATTTTTTGCTCAAATGCTATTGATCTTAGAGAGTAGAGTTTTTACAGTGGATCACTGTTTCTCTAATCTCTCTTAAAATTCTAAATGATGAGAAAATTATGGGTATTTATAGGCTCTTGAACTTGATGGTATCCATTGAACCATCTGGGTAATCAACGAATGAGATAGAGCTTGCTCGATTCATAGTAATCCAGAATGAGCTAACTAATAAACCTAAGACTAGTAGCCTTCCTTATAAGTGCATGACCTTACCTAAGAAAGGTCAGAGGCGGACAGACTGGTCCAACGATCTTTGTTCTGAACCTGCCAAGCCAAATCTCTCTTAATCATCTTAATATGAACTAGATCCCTTAGACCTTATCACCTAATCCGAGGAATTAAGCCTAAGTAAATAATGAGTTTATCCCAATAACTAATATAACAATTTCCAGCCCTCTACAAGTTATATAATTTTTTTGAAAAAATAGATTGAATGTTCTTTATGTTCATAAGAGCGTTCGATCCCTTCTCAAACAAAATCCATCTTTCATTCATTTTAAGACCTCATGTCTTTTAGAAACACATTTTACCACAAGATTTAAGCTAAAGGCATTTTCAAATAGATTAAACTACAATGAATACATATCAATTAACAAAAATCCCAAAATCAATATACATGAAAACCAAGTTGAATCAAAGTGTTTTGAGTTAAGACACCAAATTTTTCCCGTTTGATCTTTTGTAAAGTCTTAATCTTGATAAAATTGCTTAAGAAAAAATAATGTTAAATAAGAAAAAGGAAATAAAAACAAAAAGCACTGATAATAAATAACAAAAATTATTAATATATAAACATTCTAACCCTCCAAAATTAAACTAGTCCAACTATAGCCTATCCATGCTAAACCAGTTGGCCCTAAACCGATCAAACCCAAACCCATTCACAAAATATAAAGCAATAGTTTAATCAACCTAAATACTAAATATTATTAATAAATAAGGAAATTAATTAGATTATTAAATAATTAAGTAGATCATAGACCAAACCAATCCAAACTTTAGTCTAAGTAAGCCGAACCAATTGGATCAAAACCCATCCCTTTGCTTAGTTCACTTGATTAAACTTAATTAAAGATCAATTTAATTAATAATAATAATATTAAATAAATCGATAATATTCAAATTTAGTTAATTATTTAACTAATTAACTAGATTAATATGCCAAACTTAGTTTTAAAACTAACCACACTCATCTTTCCTCTTAGGGTCCATTTTCTTCATAGGCCTTAATCAAGTTATCTTATAAGAATCTATTTGACTAAGTACTAAAGTAATTGGATTTAGGTAAAGAACAATATCATATAGATTAAACTTTAATTGTATCGTTGTTAAATAACAACTTATCGTTGCTTATTTTTTATTAATTAGTTTTTTGTTGGAATATTCTAAAACTTATCAACCCTTAACTTAAGCTCTCAATGGTGTAAATTCATAATAAACTTATGTGTTGTGTCTTTAATAGGATTAAAATATCTAAACCGAAATAATATGTAAACTCAGCTAATTAAATTGAGTGTTGTTTATGTAAGGTTGTAGTGAGCCCTTGGACTAAGGTTATGCCTATGAATGTAGTTATTAGAGGATAAGCAGTCAGGTGCAAGGCTACAAATGGTAGCACTATAAGTAATCAATATGAGGAAACTGTGTTAGAATAATGGTCATCAAAAGTAAAGAGAAGCAATAGCGAGTGTTGTCTGGTGAGACACATATACAATATGTTATGGATAGATTACGCTCAACAATGTCTAGACAATGGCAGTAAATTCTTTATAAAATAACCTTTTATTTTTCTTTTAAGGTGTGAAATCTAGTTCTAAAGTCATGAGTGCTCTTATGTTTAATCGTATTTCTAAGGATGCTGGAGATGTATTACTTACCTACAAAGCACCTTGCTTGTTATATTAATATTAAGCCTGCATGTGATTGGCATCGCAAGTTGTAGGTCCTGAAAGTAACTAAGAGGAGGTGAATTGGTTACTTTAGAAAATTAAAACTTTTTGTAAGATCAATACTAAAAGTGCATCTCTTTTGATTTCTTAATACAAATGGCATGGGAAATAATATGAAACAATAATTAAAACACTAAAGTAAAAGGACTAAGGGAATGAGAAGATCAAGCACAAGAATTATAGTGCTTTGATCTTATACCCGCTGTACTCTTTTAACTTCACTGCTAGCAATAAGTTTTCCACACCAATGTCATTCCACTATCTACTTCAAGAACTTTAATCAAAGAGAGATTACAATTACAAGCCTTTTTCTTTATCTCCTTAGGCTATCTCTTACCTAACATAAATCTATAGAATACAATAGTAAACTCTATAGAATACAATAGTAAATGCAAGGAAAAAGTATAAAAAAATCTCTAATGTTTTATGTTTTTATGAATTAGTAATTAACATTTTATTTAGTTCATTTTAATCATCAACCTTTTCAAGTCATATCATATAAGTCCTTTGGTTAAACTCAATTAAATTTTCCATTACTATGTACACGCATTAGCATATAATTGTTCCATGTAAGTACAAAAAAATCTTAACATTTACCTATATATCAGAATTAATCCTTAACATTTTCATTTAGTCCATTTTAGTCTTCAACGTGTCCACACATAATGGAAAAACTAATAGAAGGACTTTTTTGTAAATTTATTAAAATATTGAGAACTAAAATAAACTAAATGAAAAGTTAAAAACTAATTTATATATACAATAAACGTTATAAACTTTTTTGTACTTTTCCTTATATACAATAATCCTCTAGTTATAAGCATGTAAAGTAATGTAAAAGTGAAAGCTGTATGATCAGTAGATCTTCTAATTTAACCTATGATTTTTCTTCTAATTCTTTCAAGAGTACAAAGATAGTAGACAGAAGTTATAGAACTGTATGTCTCAAATTTTGAATCACTCTAGTTTTATTTGTTCCTTGTATAACATCTCTACTAAATATTTAAAAAATATCTTGATAGATTTGAAAAAATCTTTAACTAGCCATTCGAATCTTCTTGTCCCTTAAATTGTTGAACCAAATCTTCTAACAGTTTCTTAAATTTGAATAATGATATAATGATGAATAAACTCCATGTTGTTAATGAGCTGCTTTTCACAAAATTATAAAAATCTCTCTTACTTCAACATGGTCCTTCGAATTCAAACTTTAAAGCTGAGAATCTCTTCCTAAAATCTTGGAGTAAATCTTCAAGATCAGTTATTTTGACTTTTGAACTTAATCATTCAGATATCTCCTTACTGATCACTTCACATGGAACATAATAAATTATCTTGTTATTTTGATCTCTAGTTCGTAAAAAATCCTATCCAATTTTATACATTATATTTGAATAAAAAATGTATTGCTTTTTTTGTGCAAAAGCCTTGCCCAAGACATTTATTTGCTCATATAACCTTATCTTCAGCTTTTACTTGTATCTAATCTTTTTTCCGCCATGAGATTAACCTTAACTTCATAAAATATCATAGATAACTCGAAAAATATGGTTATACTAATCTCATAAAGTCAAATCCAGTAAATCCTAACATGTTATATTCCTTGTAATATATATCTAAAAAAAAATGAAAAAATTTCCCTCCTTAGTCCCTATAAATATTTGTCATATTTAGTGGAACACAGTGGACTTATAACCAAATACATCTAATAAGTGGAGTTAAGCCTTCAACTCATCAAAAATCCAACTTGGTTTCTAATCTATACTATTATGTTAAAAATACTTTTCTATGTAAACTCTCTTATATATACTCTAATTTATCCTCTAGTTCTTCTGACATAACTTAATTCATATACTTAACTATACATTGTATCATGTATACTTAAATACACTTATCAAATATCTTTTAATCCATTTTTGTTATCATCAAAACAATAAAGAGAGTACCTAATACAAGTATTGTGTGGTTATGGATCTCTAGAGTTCAATGTAGCTCACTTTTTCAAATTTTTCAAATAATGATCTCCATGTAGATTACATATATGGTTTATTGTGATAGGAAGCGATGATGAATATGAGGGTGATCATGGTGTTAAGAAGACATAAGATGACTTGGTTTTTTAGACATTACAAGGTTTTGTAGTGGACTATTTATAATATTTTATTACTATTAAATATCAAACTGTATTATTATAAATTTTGCAGAGAGTATGACTCTTGTGACTTTGGTTATATTTTGGCCTTAGGCCTTAAAATTTCCTTAATTTTGGTTCAAGCTTAGGCTTTATGAACTTTTAGTAAATTGTGTGCATGACTTGAGATAATTAAAGGTTTAATTTGTTTTCATTGGTTTCTACTTGTTCTTGATCAAGCATTTTCAAAATTAAGAAGGAATTCATGAATTAAAATTGAACTTAGAAATCAATTTAATCTTCAGGATGCCTTAACGTACTTTACTTGAATAGAATATATGGTGAATCGTTATCACCCTTCAAATTCGAGGTGTAATAGGTGAATCACAACAAATGATAGTGAAGATTATTCTAACTTTAAGTCCATCTCTAGCAGTAGTGACGATCTTAGACATAAAGAAACAAAGATGACGCTTGTAGTTATAAGTAGCCATTGAGATACGAGAGAAATGATTTTGAGATTTTCATAAAATATAAGAGTAAGTATCCCATTTTTAAAAGTGGGATAAGTAATTCTAGATGCAAGGTTGAAATAATCTTAGCTCCTAAATAGAAATTAAAGGAGTTGTTGTCCATTATTTAATCCATTATCATATATAGACAAAGTTAATGTAAATTTTCCCAACATATGTTAGGGCTTAATGCACCGAGAAAGGGGATGCTTATGGTTCATTTCATGCTTGCTTAAAGGTAACACGAGCTCCTTACATGACCATGCTTATGAGGATCAATAGGAGTTTCATATCACATTTGAAAATGAGATTGTCATCCTCTATAGATAGAAAAGTATCAGAAGTCAATGATCATCTAATATAAAATTCAAATAAGTTTTGGAAGATTTTTATAAAAAATCTCAATAGAAATCAAGGTTTGACAATTAAAGAAAGAGAAACAAAGCAATACTAGAGCTAACAGCTCAAAAATGATGTTTCTAAGAAAAAATGCTCAATTTGTGTGATAAAGTCTAATTTCTTGAGGAGAGAAACCCCAATGCCCCTACTAACTATGTAATTATTTATTTATATTAGACTTCCTTCTACATCATAAATGGACTCGCTACCCTTGTTAATTTTATTAGCCCTTTTCCCCATTAGCTATTAACCACATATTGACCTATCTTATTGTTATTAATTGATATTAACTCATTGTCACATAAGCCAAATTATTCCCATAGAACACTTCAAGCACAACAACACAATATTGTAGCATAACACATATATTTATCCACCATAACAAAAACAAAACATTAATTAGGAGCTAATGAAAAATCAATAGGATCTAACCTACTCCTTCTCTTGTACACTTGTAATATTAGAGACAATGTCTAGATATCATGTCAATACCTCCCCCATCAAAAGGGTCCTTATCCTTAGGAATAAAATCTAGATATTACAATTGAAAAGGAAGTTTATCCATCTAGATGGCATAACTAGGAGATTGTCCTTGCTATTACACCAAGACTTGAGGAATTAGCTCAGAACCTTATTAGTGAAACCAATGCCCTAACCATTGAAAGCTATTCAACGATGCTAGCTCCCTCAAATAACTTTGGTGGCAGTTATGAAGAAGAGGGGAAAGATCCAATTGCTCATTTCCATAATGAGACATAAAAGATAGGATGAATTCAACACTTGACAAGAAAGTTTAATTTCTAAGCAACAAATCTTATGCATTGCAGTATTTGAAATGGGCTAAACCAGTATAGAAATAGTTTGGAATATACCTTAGCAATGACTTTTCATTGCAAACTTGGGCAAAGGCAATTAAATACCCAAATATCTACAGATGTTTATTAGTATTTCAACAAGCAATAGACTATGCGTGCTCTAGATTCTAATGAAACTATTGTAAAATTGCATCTCTCATTTGTAAGGCTTCCTACAAAGTAGAATACCCAATTTCCTTGTCAACAAATGAAGAAAGTCAAGGAAGAAGTTGGCCATAAGTAATTCCAGATGGAGAAAGTTTAGTATCAGTATTATGAGAAGTGTTGTAATGGTATTTAGCCTAAGAAAGCCAAGAAGCCCATTGTTTTAGCAAATCACCCACAAAACACCATAAGTAACATTCTAAACATCAACTTAGGACCTCGATTTGACCATTTGTTTCCAAATGGTAAGAAGTGTTGTAATGAAGTTTGGTCCCATGTAATTGAAACGACTTACGCCAAAAATTGGTTACAAAGGTTAGATCTCAATCCCTTACAACCATCTTAGGAATACCATATAAGCAAATGATTTCTTTCTCAAACAAATTAGCCACACTCTTTGTTGTATAAGGATGTTTCGTTAGTAAGAACTAGCAATATTTCAAAAACTGGTCAACAACTACAAATATCACATCATAGCCTTTAGACTTAGGTAACCCGAACACAAAATCCATTAAAGTATCTTCCCAAACAACGAATGAATTGGTAAAAGGGAGAGTATGCAAGAGTTTAATATTTTTGTCATTGACAAATGGCATAAGAAGCAACATATAGTTCAATGTCTTTCTTTGAACCAACCAATAAACATTAACAGCAATCCTTCTATAAGTTTGTAAAAATCCCACATGCCCACCAACTAAAGAATCATGAAATTCATGTAATAAAATAAAATGAACACCCACTTAGAAGCAACTAGAACCACCAACCTACCTTTGTAAAATAACATATCATTTACCAAATGGGAACCACTTGCAACTTCTTTTCCATCATACCATAAAGCTAATTTTGGAGATGACAATGGATCCTCAGCAACATCTTCCTTGATTTCATTCAAGTTAGTCTATATTGGTCCAAAAATGGCAGTAAACTCTACATCTTCAAACATGCAAGATAAAGCATTAATTGTCTAGTTTTCTTACCTACTCTTATGTTAAACTTCAAAATCATAGCCAAATAACTCTGACAACCAATTTTATTGATCAAAAGTAGCTACCTGTTGTCTCAACAAATACTTCAAACTTCTTTAATTGATTTTCACTATAAATTTTTTGCCAAGAAGATAAGGTTGCTAATGGTTGATGGCAAGCCCCAAAGCCATGAGTTCTTTTTCATATGTAAATTTGGTAAGTGTCTTATCAACTAGAGCTTTGCTAAAATAAGTTATAGGGCAAATTCCTTAGTTGCAACACAACACCAATTCCCTTCCCTAATGCATCACACTCAACTACAAATGATTGAGAGAAATCTAGGTGGCCAATATAAGTGCAGAAGTCAAAGCACTCTTCAATTGGTGAAATGCTACATCCGTTGTTCCACTCCAATTAAAGCCATCCTTCTTCAACAAGCACAATAATCTTTAATGAACGATCTATAATTAACCTGATAACCTAGGAAATCCCCTTACTCTCTTTAATGTACTTGGAATGAGCCAATCAACAACACTCTTGACTTTGGAAAGATCAATGCTAACTTTATCGACTGAAATTATATGACCTAAATATTCCAAAGAATATTAATCAATTGTACACTTCTTCTTATTAGTTGAAAATGGATGAACCTTTAGTAATGTCAACACTATCCTTAAATGATATAAGCAAGATTTGACATCTTTGTTGTAATCCAATATACCACCAAAAAATACAAGGATAAATTGTTGTAAATGAGGTCGAAATAAGCCATTCGTAACAGCTTAGAAGGTAGCTAAAGCATTAATGAGACCAAATGGCATTATAAGGAAATCACAATGCCCTTGGTGTATACAGAAAGCAATTTTGTGAACATCACTTGGTGCCACACGAATTTAATGATAGTTGACTTGTAAGTCAATTTTTGAAAAAATTGTTGCCCTATATAATTCATCAAAAAGCTCTTCAATTATTGGAATAGGGTATTTATCTAGTTTGATTGCTTCATTCAACATCCTATAATCCATGTAAAATCTCTATAAGCCATCTTTTTTTTTTTCCTTAACTAAGTTACACAGACTTGAAAAAGGACTTATGCTTTGTCAAATTATTCCCGCTGCCAATATGTCTTGTACCATCTTTTCAATCTCATTTTTTTGCACATATGTAATACCAATAAGGCCTAACATTAATTGGACCATATTCTCCCTTCCAAAGTATTTTGTGGTCTATGTGTTTAGAAGATGGCAACCCAACTTTCTCTTCATAAACATCTCTAAATTCAACCAACAAAGCTTCAATCCTCAAATCCGCAGCTTGGGCGACACCAGATGTACTTGATTCTAGCAACCATAGCATGTGAAATTCATCAACATCTATCATCTTTTGTAAGGATTTGTAAGATATTGAGGATTTACATAAGGCAATGTCCCCTACCAACAACTTCTCATCATATTTAGTTGGAATTTTCATAGTCATATTTAACTAATTTACCTTGATTTTCCCCCAACATTTGAAGCTAAGCTACACTATGAGTCACATTGACGCCCTCCAAGTCCCACACATAGAAATTCACAACTATCACCATATTATCTACTTTTAACTTCACATTGCTTAACATGCTAGTAGACACAAATTTATTACCATCCCTTAAAGTTATGGTAACATATGTCAAAGCAAGCATGCCTAAAATTTCATAGTGTTTGGGCTATTAAATCCTCTTGTTGCTAACAAAGAAAGAGATAAATCAATACCTCTAATAGCTACATTTAACTCACCAAGCACATCATTAGACACACCTGCGACTATATCACATTCACTTACCTCCACCTCTTACTCCTCTTATAACACAAGTAATCGTAAGAATTTATTAAGACATTCGTGAATAGCTATAAAAGGTTGATCTCATTTGAAACATAAGCCTTTAGCATTTTTTTTTCCTAAGAACTCAACATAAGATATTTAGTGTTGACCATGAATTCTATAAGTCCCACCACGGGATTAACCAAATTAGTGAGAATGATTAGCTATTAAAGTGGCTCTTGAAGTCAATTTAGGTTGAAGCAATGGCCGACAAGAAGATTGAAGAGGTATATTCTCCTTAATACATACATTGGACACTTACCAAACAGTAAGTGGTTGTGTAAGGGAAGAATATACTTACATGGGAGTAGAATAAATTGTCAAAATAATGTTTGAGAAAATGCTTGCGATGGTTTTAAGTCATTATGCTGTGTCAACACTCTATTGCCACTATCACTAAGTGGTGAAACAAAAATGCCGTGGTCAAATTCTCTGTTTACCTTTAAAGTTACTTCCATTGCCTTCTCCAATGTATTTAGAGGAAAAATATCGACTCTTATCTAAATATCTTCCTATAAACCCTATAAAGGTACACTAATTGCTACAAATTGGGCATCATTGGAGCTTGTGAAGACAAAGATTTGAATTCCTTAATCTAATGCACTATAGTGGATGTTTAATGCAATTAGGATAAATAGTTATAAGGATTTGATACAATTTCTCCACCATACCGCTTCATTAGTTCTTACTTCATTATTGGTCACGTAAGATTTAGAATTATGTCCAACATCTGCAACAAATATATACTTCATCCTCTCAGATGAACAACGGCTATGGCAACTTTTCTTTCTTCTTAAGTGCATTGGATCTCAATATACTATTTGGTCATCAAAATTCAATTAAAAAGATTTACTCTATTGAACAATGGTAAGACTATTCAAGCTACATTATTCTAATAGTCATCGTCAACCTAAACATCATCTTCGTCAACCATTGGGTGAATTCAATCGTCAACCTCATTATTTCTATCACCAACCTCACTTTTCCTTTAGTTTTAGTAACAAAGGATTCTCGCCTAGTATAAGTCCATCATTCTCACTTCTTGCCATAGATCCTCTAATATCTTTTGCATTCTCAACTATGATTTAGTAATTTCCTATTTATCTCACTCTAAAACAACAAGTTGATGTAGCTTATATTGAGGACATGATTGGTGATGACCCCAGGAAAGGCGGCAATGCGAAATTCCTCAAGCACCTCCAATGGATAAACAATGCCGATATCAACCGCTAAATTGACAAATTTCTCAAAGCGTTGAGAATGTTGTTGAGAGGGAAAGAGGTGGTTGTTATAAGCTGGGGGTGCTAAGCCACGAACAACATACGGTACCATGGTTGTTATAGAGGTGAATGGAGATAGGTGATTGTGGTGAAGATGATGAGGGAAGAAGGGGAATGGGGATAAGATAATAGAGTGAGTGTAAGGGAAGCCGAGGTGACGGTGGAAGTGTATAGACAGTATGTGACAGCATGACGGTTAGTAAGTATGGGTAAAGAAAGAAAGTGAAGAGAGGAAGATGAAGAGGGAGAAGTTTGATAAAAGGTGAAGAGAAAGAGAAGACAAAGAGAGTGGAGAGTTGATTAAGAGAAGAAATTTTGGATTTTGATGGAAGAAAAGAAATGGATCGAAGAGAGAGAAAGGGGTTAGGGTTTGAGGAAGAGAAAAAAGGGGTTTTGGAAAAAGAATGGGAGAGAGATGAAGCAACGCAATTTTAAGTCACGCTTGAAAACGAATAAACCAGCTTACTGGTAGTTAGATGAGCCGGCATGAACAAAAGCAAAATAGATTGCTTCAGGAGTTAAGTATACCAGCATGCCGGTGGTGAGATGTACCAGCATAATAAAGTCTTGTATGGATTAAAGTAAGCTCCTAGAGCTTGGTATGAAAGATTGAGTAGTTTCTTGATAAACAATAAACTATTCATTAAGCAACACAATCATCGCATACTAATTGTTCAAATATATGTTGATGACATTGTGTTTGGTGCTACTCACATGGATTTAGTTAATAAGTTTGTCTAATGTATGAAAAATGAATTTGGAATGAGTATGATGGGAGAACTCAACTATTTCTTAGGTCTTCAAGTTGAGCAAACCAATGACAGAACCTTCATTAACCAAAGCAAATATACCAAAGAACTCTTAAAAAGGTTCAAAATGGAAAATTGCAAAACTAAACCAACTCCAATGAGCACCACCTTAAAACTCAACAAAGATGAGAATGGAAAGAACATTTGTGAAAAGATGTATCAGGTATGATAAGAAGTCTTTTATACTTAACTGCATCTAGGCCAAATATCATGTTTATTGTGTGTTTATGTGCACGGTTTCAATCTTACCCTAAAGAATCACACGTGAATACGGTTAAACACACTTTTAAGTATCTTGCAAGCACTATTGAAATAAGCTTATGATATCCCAAGTTCACCTCACTTGATCTTTTAGGATATTCCGATGCCGACTTCGCCGACGGTAAAGTCGATCGAAAAAGCCCTAACGAAACATGTCATTTCATTAGTAATTCACTAATATCATGGCACTCAAAGAAACAAAACTCAATAACACTTTCTACTACTAAAGCTGAATATATAGCAACCGGTAGTTATTATGCTCAAGTATTATGGATGAAGCAAACTTTGCTTGACTATAGTCTGAAATTTACAAATGTTTCAATAAGATGTGATAATACAAGTGCTATCAACTTGACCAAAAATCCAATTCAACATTCTCGAATTAAGCATATAGAAAATAAACATCACTTTATTTGTGATCATGTGCATATCAATGATATTTGCTTAGAATTTGTTGATGGTAGCAATTAAATAGCCGATATCTTCACAAAACCCTTGAGTGAGGAAAGATTTTGCACTCTAAGAAGAGAATTATGAATGATCTTGCCAGATGAGTGTGAGACATATAAGAACCAAAATGGCCTTTTTAAATAAAATTAACTCACTAAGTAAGTTGATCAGCAAATATCATACTATCAGATACAAGAAACATGATCATATGGCTTTTGTGCATTAAATATCACTTTTAACATATTTTGGGCACACTTGAAGTCATTCATGCTTATCTAAGTTCATATATGCACAAATTTATCGTACATTAGTTTCCATGCCCAAAACCAAGTCTCACATGTTTATTTTCGTTCCTAAATGATGTTTAAGTGGTCAAACTAGTTTGATTTGAATTTCATGCATATTTGACCTCTCTAGACCCTTTTTAAGTTCTAAGTGCATTATGGAGCATTTCATGACCATTTATGCCAATATGAATGTTGCTTACTTTGATCATGTATTTTTATGTTCCTATTATCTTTCAAATATGCTTAAACCATAAACTTGTCTTAAATTTGAGAAAGAATCCATACTTACTCAATAACTACACTTATGCTTAACATTTGATTTTAAGGAACTCTAGTAGTGATTTTTCAATTTGTAGAGCCTTAAAGCTATATTTCGTACCTACTGATATCAGGCAAGTGCACCTATCAGTTTTAATATAACGGATGTAATTCCGAGTTGATCCCTCAAAAACTTCAAGTACTAATATTAATCTTAGCTTTATTATCTAACCGGGAAATATGATGAGTTGAATGAATTAAAAATAATGAAATTAACAAACTAAACTAATTATGGGACTTAATTAAGCAATTTAGAAATCAATAAAACTAAGAACGACTTCAAGTATGTAATAACGTATTTAGGAATTGTTTCCCCTAGTGTTTAACATATGACCGCTTAAAATATATTCAATTCAATTTCTATTATTCTTGACCGGAGGGATTCACAATTAAAGTTAATACCTTTCTTAAGCATATTAACCCTAATCCTAAATTATTTACCGGAATCTCTTCACTTAGTAATATAACTTAGAATTGCATTAATGTATAATGAATTCCCACACAAATAATTAACTTTCTGAAAGAAACATGTATCTTATCTCTAAGTATACATTTAATTCTCTCCAATTATGTAAAGATCTAATTATACATGTAATTTCTCAATCAACATGCATAATATCATATATTGATATTCTAGAAATATCAATTAACAATTAAACGACATAATTGAATCAAGCAAAGATAGAAACTTTATTGAGAATTATAAATCAACCCAAGAGTCACATGAAACCCTAGGTTCCATAATCTTAAATACACGAATTCTAAGCTATCATAATGAAACTAAAAACGAGTTCCATCAAAAACATAAAATAAAACATGAAAAACCCCTTTGATTGATGAAAAATCTCTCCAATCTTGAAGTCGGTGTTGCTTTCGCCTTTTTCTTCTCCTTCTCCTCAAGTCTCTTCCCTTCTCCTCAAGTCTCTTCTTTTCTCCAATGTCCCATGTCTCTTATGAAAACCTAATATGTCTTTTTATACCGTATTATAAGGCTTTCGTTTTCTTTACCAGACACGACCTAGGACATGACCGTGTCCCCAGGTCATGTAACTTTCTGCCCCTAGCCAATTTCTCTGCATGGACACAGCCTGGGGACATGGTCATGTCCCAGACTGTGTAACTTCAAAACTTCATAACTTCTTCATTTGAACTTCGAATTGAGTGAAACTTGATTCCTTTTCTTCGTTTTCGATCCAAAAATGCGTTCAAACCTTGAAATCAAAATTTTACTCAATTAAGTATCAATTTCTTTAAAGAAAACCAAAAATGTAAGGGAAATACTATAAAATCACCATGTGAAATATGTTTAAAATCAGAGTTATCACCTACTATGCTCAAACATGCATTTGAAATTTGTTTAACATGGTGTGCAAAAAACTCAATGTTTATGCACCTATTTTGCTCATACATCCACACTATCGCTTTATCATGAATTACTTGGCTCTATGGATTTGATTCAAATAAATCTTGGCCATCTACCTAAATCTTAAGTTTTTCAAGTCTTAACGAACTCAAATAAACTTATTTAAAGTGTTAGAATGTTGCTTGAATCTCTACAAATCAATTTGGATTGGCAAACTTGCTCAATCAAAAGACCCTACTGTTTTTCTGCAATTTTGCAAACAACTGACATGCCGGTTAAACAATTCACCGGCTTGCTAGTATACTTGCATATTTAACAACTTGTTTTTGCTTCTGTTCACTTAACCGGCAAGCCGGTTCACCTAAGTACCTTCATTTATTTTTGGTTCTGTTCTTATAACCGACAAGCTGGTACATCTCTCCACCGGCATGCCGATATACTCGACTCCTAAAGTAATCTGTTTTGCTTCTATTCTCTTAGCCGGCATGTCGGCTCATCCAAATACTAGCAAGCTGGTTCATCCGTTTTCAGGCGTAACTTAAAATCGCATCGCTCCATCTCTCCCCTATCCTTTTTCCAAAACCCCTTTTTTCTCTTCCTCAAACCCTGACCCTTTCTCTCTCTTCAATCCATCTCTTCTCTTCAATCAAAATCCAAGATTTCTTCTCTCAATCAACTCTCCACTCTCTTCTTTTTCTCTTTCTCTTCACCTTTTATCAAACTTCTCCCTCTTCATCTTCCTCTCTTCACTTTCTCTCTCTACCCATACCCACCAACCGTCACGCCGCCACACACCGTCCACACACTTCCACCATCACCCCAACTTCCCTTACACTCACTCTATTATCTTATCCCCATTCCCCTTCCTTCCTTATCCTTTTCTCCACAATCACCTATCTCCATTCACCTCTATAACAACCATGGCATAGCGTGTTGCTTGTAGCTTAGCACCCCCGGCTTATAATAATCACCTCTTTCCCTTTCAACAACATTCTTAACACTTTGAGAAATTTGTCAATTTAGAGATCGATACCAACATTGTTTATCCATCGGAGGTGCTCGAGGAATTTTGCATTGCCGCCTTTCTCGGGGTCATCACCAATCATGTCCTCAATATCCTTCGGCTTCCTTATGAGGTACACTATGATGCCATTAAGTATTTTTATTGTAATATGTCAGACTCTATAGATGATCAGGGTAGACCAAAGCTGAAAATGAATCCAAGTGATGAGCTGCATCGTAATGTCCTCTATACTTATGTTTATGGTACTTTACTTACTATTACGCCTAAGGATATTTATGGTCTTATTGGTGCTACTGCAGGTGGAACAGAAGTGAATGTAAATTACTATGGAAAAAAAATTTATGAGAGAGTTTTTAGATTTAAAGGCATATGAGCTGATTAGGGAAAAACAAAAAATTTGGCTACCATCCGCCTCGACCTTAGGACAAAGATCCTCCACCATATTGTCATTCATAACTATTGTCCTCATCGATGCCAGCAATCCAATGTCACCCTTCAGGATTTATGGATTTTGTATTATTTGATAATGAATAAGCAAATTGATTTCTTCAGTTTTATGATCCAATGCTTTAAACATGTAACCAACAACCCATCTTAAGCTTTTCTTCGCTTTGGGCATTTGGCTACACAGTTGCTTATAAGAAAAGGTGTTCAGTTTCCTTCCCCCCCATGGGTAGCTCGAATCAAGCACCTCGAATTAATTGATGTTTGTCGGGGGATTTAAAAGAAATCCAGCAATAATTGAGTTAGGTAGAAAGACCTTTCTCCTCTTGATCTTCCCTCTACACGTGGACCACAGGAGCCTATTACTTCTTTCGATGAGCCAGATAGTCCCAATACTCATGCTCACTCGACTAACACTCCTCGCCATGCTAGTACACTTCTACCTGCAAGCTCTTCTCATTTGCTTCCACCAAATTTTAGGTTTTCATCCTTTGATCCAGCTACTCTTCTTTCCTCTCAGCATCCTTTTTATCAATACTCTGAAATGTGCTACAATCAACTTCAGTAGGACATTCATGATCACTTACACAGCGATTTTCAAGAACTCTATCATCATTTCCAGCTAGACTACCATTGCCCCTCTTACCTTTTTCCTCCTCCCGCTCAAGATGATGATCCTCCTACTGCTTAGTCATGCACTTCAGCTTTTTATCCTTGCTTTACTCTTTTTATTTAAAGAACTTGGTATTTGGCCACTCTTTCATTTCGTTATTGTTTTGTAAACTTTGGTCCTTGATGGGCTCCTCTTTATATTGGCTATTTATGACTACTTTTGTAAGCTCTGTTTGCTGATCTTTTGCCTTCAAATTAACTTTGCTATGTTAGCTATTTTAAATTACTTTTTGTGCTCTGTCTTTCCTCGATTCTGATCTTGCAGGGGGCATATTCTCCGGTATAAGCTAGAACTTAACCGAACTTTCGACTTGAATCCTTTTCCCTCTTCACCACTTAGATCCTCCTTTTTTTTTATGAGGCCAAAGGATAAGAAATATTTAAGCTGTTAGAGCGTCAAAACGTATATTACATCAAATTTTTAATAGTTACTCAAAGATGATATTAATCTTATAACTTTGGCAAATCTTGATTCTTTAAAAGTCAAATATCTTGAAATCGGGTGTTAAATTAAGGGGGGGGGGGGGGGGGGGGGGGTATTAAATTGAGGGGAATATTAGATTGAGGAAGAGCATTTAAAGTATAAGAGTTTTTTCCTCACAAAAAGGGGGAGATTATTGAACCTAAGGTCTATAATTTGATCTTGATGAGAACAAAACAAAAAGTATATAATTAAATTTATTGTTTTTGAAGAAAACAAAATAAGTAGATGATTAAACTAAGTATTTTTTAATTATTTTGAGATAATTGAATAAGTTGAATTAGCTTGCTTAATGATTAAATATATTAATTATCTCTACAAGAAATTTAATCTTTTGAAGTGGTGATCAAATGATCTTGAAGTTATATTGTAAGGAGTATTCGTTTCTTGTGTATTAGAAGAATTTTCAGATGATATTTGGCTTATCGGGTTGACTGCTCAAGGAAGAACTAGGCTAACGGTATAAAGCCCTGAAAAACACAAAGAAAAGCTCACTGACCTAGAAGAACCAGCTTGCCGATTCACTTGCCAATAGAGTAATTTTTACTGGTTTGCCGGTAGTTCAGAGTACCGGTATGTCGGTAAGTTGGTTTTAAGTAGTCGTTAGAGCGTTTAATACGCGGCAACAGGAAGAATTTAAGTAGTTGTTATAAAAGCTTAACTACCCAACCAAAGGCTTTTAAGATCTAATGTTCTATTGTAACTTAAAGACATTATCTTACATTCTTGAGATCATTTCACTTCTCCTTGGTCTCTTGTACACTTATTTTCTATTAAACAAAAAGAGACATAGTTGTTTATTTAAAAGTCCTCACATTTGTAATCTTAAATAAAGAAAGTGATTTTCTTGAGTTAGTTGTGGTAAAAGAGATTATGTAAACTTGTGTAACTCTTGGAGTAATTGGATTGTGAAATCAATAAAGTGGTGTGAAGTCCTCGGTTGGAGGCATTGTGTGTTTGTAGAGACTAAAGGACGGTCCGAACTCCACGTAATATCTGGGCTTTATCTTCTTTATCGCTATCTATTTAATTTCCGCATTCATTATTGTTCTATTGTTACTTTGATTACTTTTATTACTGTATTTAGTCATTTATAACGAAAAAAAATTGAAATTTTTCCTTAAACTCAATTCACCCCCCTCTTGAGTTTAGCCTAGTGTTCTTCAATTGCTACATAAGCCAAATTATTCTCACACAACACTTCAAGCACGCACAACACAACATACATGCATACCTATTGTAGCAAAAACATAATATTAATTAAGAGTTAATGAAGAATCAACCGACTCTACCCTACTCCTCTTGTAAACTTGTAATATTAGAGGATGACATATAGACGTCATATTAAAAATATCCTCCAATTTTGCTATTTTTAATTAGTCTAGTTGTCCTTTATATTAGTTTAATTATTTTAATTGTTTTTTAGTTTCTTTAATATCTTATTTCTTTCTTTTCAGGTTGTCTTAAGAATTTGGGGAAAAATTACAATGGAGCAGCATCAACTTTTAGGAGTAATTTCAAATAAACAATCAACATTTCAAAAAAAATTAAATAAGAGAGCAACATTTCGTAAAGTTCAAATAAGGAATTAATTTTTTATAAAGTAGTTCAAACAATTTTATAAATTGGTTATTATGAATTTCTTATTTAAATCATTTTATGAAATATTTATTTATTATTTGAACTTTTCAAATGATAGTCCCTTAATTGAACGTACCCTTAAATGTTAATCATTTCTTCTAATTCTCCCTAAGAATTTATTCCTTAGGATTAGACCAAACTTGTGATCATTAGGATAATGTTAATAAAATTACTTTCTCAAGGGATAGATGTAATGCCTTTCTGCCTTGTCCATTAAAATTATGGTAATGTCACTCCTTTAAGAACTCATCGATGCAACTCTATCAAGACCCCATTATAGTGTAAAGTTGTGACATTAACCAATGGTATGAAACCATCAAATATAGAAGGATGGAGAAGCCTTATTTGGTTCAAGGAACTGACTATGGTTGATCTACGGTTTCATTGGCAAGTGTTTTTTGGCTTTGATGTAAGGTTTTGCTATTAAGTGTCCTTTGGTTTTGATACTGTAAATATGGCAAGAGTTATAATGATCCTGTGTTGGAGACGTGCGTATTTTAATTAAGTAGTGACAAACCCATTATCACCGGAAACTATCAAATATAATTTTTCCAGGATTGTTGTCTTTAACTATAAGAAAAGAAACTCATATTTAACTGACTTTGTGGTGATTCTGGGTATATTCAATATAATCGTTCAGACTAACTTTTCAGATTTTCTCTTCTTTTTTTTTTTTCCATGTTTCTCGCAATTATTCATATCTCTTATATTATTTTCATTCCCTTTCCGATTTTTCGCTCCCTGTACCGGAGGTTCCTTATAAATAGTAAAGATTTCCTTAATCTGCATTCAAAATCCCATGGCGCTTATGTATTATACAATTATTTCTCTTGGTTTTTTTTTTTTTTTATACACATCAAAATGAGGACTGTGTTTTTTTATGGTTTACGATAATTATAACATAAATTATAACATACAGAAGAAATATGTATTATTTAAAGGGAAATGGGCGGTTTTGTTATGTACTCTTGGATTTATCGAATTAGTCTCTTCCCTTCAAAGACATAACTTCTTCCATTAGATGGGCATATAATATAATATCATAATACTAAAAAACAATAATAAGTTCTTGTCACTTTTTATATTAAAATTGTTTTAACATTATAATATCATCATTGATTTTCAATCGTGATAAATCAAGGTATAAATTTTTTATGTAAAAAAAATAATAATAATAATAACTTTCTATAATTTCTTAACTTGAAATTTTATGAAAAAAAGAAAAATTCTTAACCTTTAATTATATATCTTCTTTTTTATTTCTAAAACACCGATATAACAATTGTATCATACTCTTTTATCATTTTTTATCTAATGATTTCATATGTAATTAGTTGAACACAAATATAGTTATTGTCCGCTAGTGATATGTAGACGCAAATTCAAACATCACAGCTCCCGTATTGTAAATTAATTGATCTCGTGTATGCTATTTTTTTTTTTTTTTTTAATTTAACTTTCGGTATAGATTTCCCGTAGATGGGATCCGAAACTGCACAAACTTATACGTAAAAGAATTCCACTTGATGCACGATTTTCAATTTGAAATCCCCGAAAACTGACAAAACAATAATTGGGAATCGGAGAAGATATGGGAATCGATTGGTACATGATTGCCTGGCAACTGGTTACCATCCTTTGGAAACCTAAATTGACGTCGGAGTCGATAAGCCCAATCATGAACTGACATCCTTTAAAAGAATTTAAAGTTGGTCCCTCATGGACGCTTAGCCCATTTTGGAACAATAAAATAGAATATGAAAAGAAAAATATTAAAATTATTATTTAAATTTTAGATAATTTAAATTTTTCTACTGTGATACCTAAAATTTCAACTAGACATATTATTTAACAAGCTCAAACTTTTGGTATAAAATATAAGAAATAAAAATTCAATTAATATATATGATATATAATAATTTCAAATTTTGTATATAAAATTGAAACGACACACAAAATCAGATAATTATTGTGATATTATTTACTATTTCATGTAAATTTTATTAAAAAGTGCAACCAAATTTCCTTGTATGGAAAGAAAATTAGACAATGAGGGGTGCTAGCCGAGCCCTAAGAGCATGGCCTACTTCAGCTTTGTGAGCCTCCAACCAATCGCATTAATAATCCTAATGGGAGCCTGATTATTATTATTGTCGTTTCTACCATTATTGTCATTGTCTGTCGTCTAATTATTAGGTCAGTTAACATCAACCTTTCTCCTCTGAGTAGGTCACTTTATCATGTCACCTCTATTTGCAACAAATTGCCGCAAATAACCACGTTACACATCATCTTCGAATGCATTTCGAAGTTTAATGCACCCACTAATATTGTGACGTTTCTTTTTATAAAAATCATAATATTTGTTAGAGTTTCAGGAAGGATTTTCACTTTTTCTTTTCGACTATCTTAAAAAGTTTAAATATAATATCCGAGAAAAAAATAAAAAGAGAGTTATTAAATAATAAAAGCCTTAATAAAATCAATAGACGATTAAGTTTTATGTCTTAAGCCATAAATTAATAAGGGATAATACTGAAAATTCAAAAATAGGATTAAAATAAAATCTTAACTTAATTAGTGCATTATTGAATACTTTGCATACTACAAGTTTAAACTTCTTTCCTACAATTATCAGAAGTCCTCAAGAGTAAGAGTAGTCTATATGAATAACATAACCCTAGAAGACCTTGATAAGCAAAAATGGATTTGTAGTTTTTAGCTTTCTTTCTTTTATAAACTAAGATTTTATTTTAATTTTTTAAAATTGCAAACAACTTGTTAAGGAAAAATGAGAAACTCTAAAAAACCGTTGAAATTAAGGTAATTATTGTATATTCCTTAAAATCTCTAAATTTCTTGAATTCTTGGCAAGTTTTGATTTTTCCATCTTAATTAAAAACATTATTGAAGTGGATTTTAGAAGGGTTATGTTGATTTGAATCAAAGGTTTGTAATGTAGAATGTTGTTGTTAGGTTGAGAGAGGAGTTTAGGTGAAAAAAAATCGACCAGAAAATTATATGACCGTATCTAGTGCGGGCCATGATCAAGAAAAGACAAGGTTAATCATTGAATAGGTCCTAACTTATCGAAAGCTCGAAAAGAAAATAATAGAGAATGTGTGAAAGAACAGATGTGAATAAAAAGTAAGCAAAAATCCACGAACATTCTCAGTGGATATGACGCACCAATGGAACTTGCAAGGACTTGCGACACAATTTGATATAACGTACAAAATGATCTAGTGAGGTTATTCGCTACCTTACCTTACTTAAGGGTTAGAATAAAAGTGAAATAAATTATAAACAACGTAATGTTTACAAGAGACAAAAACGTCAAGCATATTAATAATCAATCTGATGTTTACAACTACAAGTATAAAGGGTATTTATATTCGAGAATTTAGGACAACATACCTAAAAGGGATAAGACAAAAAGGTATTTTTTAAGAAAGTAATAAACAAAATACAAAAAGGTAAAAATAGTTCACAACTCAACTATCTACACACATTAACTAGGTTCCATTCTTTTTTGGCATCAAAAGTGCCGGCATAGCGTAAAGGCTGAGACTTTCCCTAACATATTCTCTTTCCAATAACTCATTCACTTGACATTGGAGTTCAGAAGCCTGCTTAGGACTCATCTAATAGGCTGGTTTATTCGACAATACGACACTAAGTATTAAGTCAATGTAGTATTATATGCCTTAAATTGGGGATAATCCCTCAAGTAACTATTCTAGGCTGAGACTTTCCCTAACATATCCTCTCTTTAGTAACCCATTCACTTAACGTTGGAGTTCAGAAGCCTGTTCGAGACTCATCCGATAGGTTGGTTTATTCGACAGTACAACGTCGAGTATTAAGTCAATGCAGTATTTTATACCTCGAATTGAGAGTAACCCTTCGAGTAACTATTCTGGAAATAGGACGATATATTCGTCCAACAACTCCTTTATTTCCTAGGATAGTTTACCTCCCTCCTTCATCTCCAATAGATGCCTGACCAACATAAGTGTCAACGTATCAACTTTAATGGTCTTTCGAAGCTCGACTCTACTAATCACCAAAGCCTTCTTTGATCTACGAACAAGTTTAGTCAGTAGTTTATTAACTTCACTAGGCGGCACTAGGTTCAATGTGATCTTCCAACTACCCTGTTCGAACACATACGTGTTCTTGTATCCATCATGGATAACTCTCCTGTCAAACAACCATGTTTAGCTAAGCAATGCGTATAAGATACACATGGGCAGCACATCACAGAGAATTTTGTCAAAATAGTTTCCAATTATTTCCAGCAGCAATACTTTCCAGGTGACATATAGTGCTCCCTTATCATTTAGCCAATGCAACTCATATGGCTTAAGGTGTACAATGGTCAACAACTTCAACTATATGACTATTTCAACTAATGCTACATTGATATAATTTTTACTAACCACAATTAATACTCATACCTGGTCATTCACCTTACAGGTAGTATGAAACAAATTCCCCCTCTACCTCTCCTCTCATGAGGGTTCCATATTCATTTTACTTCAAACAACTAAGATCAATTGATCTAAGTCCTCAGCAAACACATCCTCTTTGATAAGCTCTTTCTCAGCCACTTCTTTCTCGGTAGTGATCTCTTCATCCTCAGGTTCCTCATCAGTATTCTCTACCTCTAACTTCGTAATGTCTCCCTTGATCACCATAGTTCTTCGGTTCGGGTATTGAGCAGCTATTTGTCCGAACCCTTGGCACTTAAAGCACTTGATTAACCTCATCTTTTTACCTAACCCTATCCCTTCTCATAAGTTTAGGTCGGCACATCACTATCGAGTAAGCCTTTCTGGTCGACTCAAACATCTACCTTTCACATCGACTTGGTACTTAACTGAACTTAGTGACTTTCCTATCCGGATCGACTAGTCGGCATTCTAATAGGTACTCGACTTCTTCTTTACCTTTCCACTTGTTGAGCCATCCAGATGGCTTCATCCATTATGGTGAATCATTGGAGTTCTACAACATCTCGGATATCAACTCTCAATCCCGTGATGAATCTAAAGATTATTCACGCTGGGGGTTTCTCCACTTCACATTGGATTGTGAGCATTTAGAATTCCTAGACATATTCGTCAACTATTCAACCTCCTTGTCTCAATTCTTGAAGCTAAGTAAAAGTGTCTTGCAGATAAGTTTCTAGCACAAACCTGTTTCTGAGTATTCTCTTTATCTTAAGCCAAGTATTAATCTCTCGATAGCCCTTTTGCCTTCTCATAGCCTAGAAATTCTTCCACCACATGGTGGTATATCCAAAAAACTCAACAACAGCAATCCTCACTTTCTTGTAATCCTCGTACTAATAATGTTCAAAAGCATTCTCTACTCTATCTTCTCATTCCAAATATTCAATAGCACTCTCAGATCTATTGAAGTTCAAAATCCAAAGCTTTACATGGTCAAATGCTCTAAGGACTCTAGCTCGCTCTTCTTCAAAATACTCTTCCTCATTCTCTTCATCCAGTTCCCTCAAGTCTATCTTTCGTCTTACTCATCCACTTACTTCTCCATCTCGAACTAGTCAAATTAAATTCTGACCTCTAACAAGTTAAGCAACTTATAGGGTGTTTTGTGCGACCTCAGTTGGTCAGCAAGCTAACACATGAACAACTCAGGTCAGATCTACCAAAAGGTTAACCACTTTATCAAATCTCTTGTTAGTACTCCCAAGGGTTCCTTGAGACTGTTATCTATGATAGACAACTCCATTATTGTCATCCCCAACACCAATGTTTACACTTAAGTCAGCCATTTTCTCCACAAATTCAAAGCTCAAATTCTTCAAATAGGTGATATAGCAAAAGCTTCCACAAACCAGAAAATAGTGACAACTAACAAACACAGCAATCAGACGAACATAGCAACTTGCTCTGTTCCACACACGCAAAACAGAGTACAAATAGAACTTTAAACGCAAACCATAACTCAAACAAAACCTCTACTATTATACGAAAATGGTGTGGACAGTGACCAAGAACAAATAAGATCAGTCGCTGAATGGGTCCAAGTTTACCGAAAACTTGAAAAGGAAATAATGAGGAATATACGAAAGAACAGATGTGAATGAAAAGTAAGCAAAATCTCACAAATAACCCCAGTAGATATGACGCACCAATGGAACTTCTAAAGACCCACAACACAACTCGATATGACACACGAGATGATCTGATGTCGTTACTTAACACATAGCCTTACTTAAAAGTTAAGATAAGAGTGAAATGAGTTGTAAACAAAGTAATGTTTATGATAGACAAAAATGTCAACTGTATTAATGATCGATCTGATGTTCACAGCTATAGCTACAACTATACCCGAGAATTTAAGGCAACATGCATAAAAGGGAAAAGACAAAAAAGATATTTCCTAAAGAAGTAATGTACAAGATACAAAAGGGTAAAAATAAATATTTAAGGAAAGCAATCATTAGTGCAATGGATTCTACGCATGATTTTATATATGTAGCGATGATGTATTGGTGATACCGTTAGAAGATGCAAGCAAAAAGTAAGGTCAACTTACTTATTTGAGTAGGGGTAGTTTAGTTAGTTCAGAGTCTCTCTATCTCAGCTTCTCAACGACGGAGATGCCAAGTCATTAGTCGACTCAAGCGCGAGTGAGTAATCTACAACTTGGCATACTATAGAGAGATGGGCAATCATCCAGCTTGGCATATAGAGTAGCTCGGCAAAAAAGCACTTGGTCTCTATAAGAGTTGGCTAGAATAGAAAAATCTGTCTTGCTAGGCTTTTCAGTCCTCGAGCTTGGCTGTGGGTCAAAAGCCCAGTAACCTGATTCCTATTGGTGTTCCCAGTTATGTCTCCTGCAGTAAGTGATATGGACCAATAGACTAGAAAGTTATACAACCAAAAGACATAACCATATCCCTAATTGTGTCCTTTGTAATAATGAAGTGCAACTCTATAAGTTACATGGCCAAAAAGGTACGATTGTGTCCTTAACTATATCATAGGCTTTAGTGTGGAACGTGATCAAGAACAGATAAGGCCAATCACTGAATGAGTCCAAGCATGTCGAAAGCTTAAAAAGGAAATAATGGGGAATATGCGGAATATGCAAAAGAACATGCGAATGAAACGTAAGTAACAACCCACGAACAGCCCCAATGGAACTTCTGAAAACTTACAACATAACTCGATATAATGCACAAGATGGTAAAGTAAGATTACTCGTTGCCTAGCCTTGCTTGAGAATTAGGTTAAAAGTGAAATAAGTTGTAAACAGAGTAATGTTTACGAGAGACAAAAATGTCAAGTGTATTAATGATCAATCTAATGTTTACAACTATAAGTATAAGGGGTATTTATACTCAAGAATTTAGAGCAACATGCCTAAAATAGGAAAGACAAAAGGGGCATTTACTAAGGAGGTAATATACAAGATACAAAAAGATAAAGATAAATATTCAAGGAAAATAATTATTGGTGCAACAGATTCTACACATGATTATATATATGTAGTGATATTGCATTAGTGATGCCATAAGAAGACGCGAACAAAAAGTACAGTCAACTTGCTCATCCGAACAGGAGTGGCTTAGTTAGTCCGGAGTCTCTCTATATCAATTTCTTGGCAATGGAGACACCGAGTCATTGGTCGGTTCAAGCGCGAATGAGTAATCTACAACTTGACTACTATAAAGAGATGGGTAATCATTCAGCTTAGCATAAAGAGTAGTTCAGCAAAAAAGTGCTCGACCTTAGCAGGAGTCGACTGGAGTAGGAGAATTCAACTTACCAAGCCTTCCAGTCCTTGGACTCGGCTGCAGGTTAAAGATCTAGTAACCTAATTCCTATCATTCTTTACTCCTTTAAGCTAAGTATTTCATTTTCTTTTTGTTTTATTCCTTTGTTAATTCTAAAGTAAACCCTTTTAATATATCATTAAGTGAATTTAAGGAAATTTAAATGGTCTAAAAGTAATTTTTAACTAAGAAACAACGTTTATTCAATATTTAAAGGAGTTTGATGAGTATTTATTGTTTCTAAGATTTAAAGCTAAGCTTAATTCGTTAGTAATGGATTCCATTACCACCACTTGCATCTTCTAATGGTGGTGGGACTAATACTACCATTCTTTTCTACAATTGCCCGTTTCTCACAAGATTTTCTTCATTCTGCTTAGCTAAGTTTGCACATCACTACTCCAACTACACAAACCTTTCTGGATTGAGGATTTTGTGCTTATGGTGGTGGCTCCCTACAATTTCATTAACTAGAAATAACATCGCCGCCACTAGTGCTGTCGCTCTTAGAGATACATAACTTTCCTATCATGTGGTTAAGCTTCTTGAGATAACGCCATTTGTTGTCACACGATCTCGTAATGAGCTTGTAATGGATTTGCGATCTGTAAAAAGGAAACAAGTCAAGCTACGAGGGGTGCCCAGGCTATCTAATATTGCCACTCCGATTCATTAGTTAGAGGAATCATTAAGAGAAAGTGTATAAAAAGTAAAGTTTATGCGAATATGGAAATAGAGAGTCTAATAGAATTTATAATCACCCAAGTTATCTCATTTATAAAAGAAGGATTCAATCATTTTGGGAAGGTAGTTTAACTACTAATCACATGGTGAATTCCTTGTTTGAACTACATCCTAATTTCAATGTAGTGAGGGGACTAACAGTCATTAAATGCAATAACCATCAAACTATTTATGCCGTATGTCCTAATTCAAATATTCAGACAACAAGATTGAGGTTTACCGATGCTTCAAAGGCTAAACTCCTATATTCTTAATTCTAATCTATTCCAAGCTCTCCCAATTCAGTTTGAGCTCTTATCGAGTGTATGCGTATGAGCTAGCTATCTTAAAGCTCTAGCAAGGCGTTTTTCTCCATATATGAATTCAAATTCGGTTGACCAAAACAGCTCAAACTGAGACAAAAACAGTTTAGCGTATTACTTGAGGAGATTGATTTCAGCCTGTTGCGCATTTGGTTATAATCCTGTCGACAATAACGAGTGAATCAATAAAACTAAAGAACAATAATAAGATTTTATAACTTTCTGCAATTTCTTAATTTGAAATTTTAAAAAAATAAATAAATAAATTTTAACCTTTACTTATATATCTTTTTTTCTGCAATTTTTAAAGCACCAATATAACAGGTTCATCATACTCATATAATTTTCTATTTAATGATTTTATACGTAATTAGTTCAATACAAGTACAGGTAATGCCTGCTAATGATGTATCAACGCAAATTCAACGATTATAGCTCCTATATTATATATTAATTAATCTCGTGTATATATTTTCTTTTTTAAAAAAAAAAATTTGGTATAGAACTCATGTATAGTTGGAATCCGCAATTAGACAGCAATCCCTAGGGACACATCAACTACATAAATTAATTTATAAAAAAACTCCACTAGATGCATGATTTTCAATTTGAAGCCCCCGAAAACTGAGAAAACATTAATTGGGAGTCAGACAAGATATGGGAAATAATCGGTACATGATTGCTTGGGCCCCAGGAATGTGATAAGCCCAATCATGAAACTGATTCTTTCAATTTTCTGCTTTTCTTGCTTCTAAATTTCCTGCTACCCACGGCTAGACTAGAGTCCATTGATGTCCCAAATAGAACATGACAGTATACATGACCAAAATCTTAACTTAAACAAAGTTTTACAAAGATGATACACTACGTCCATTGCTTAATCATAGTCTTGAAGACAAGATTTTAATACATAAAGGCATTTTTAACCATCTATGATTATTTTCTTAACACTATGATATAAATGCTTTTTATTTATTCTTCCATGCTATTACGTATTATAGAAGCTATCTCGCTCTTATTAATCTATTCTTTTTAAGTCTTTTTATCTTTTAACTTGCATGGAGAGCCAAGTTGCTAATCAACATCGACAGTAACCGACTTGAGCATGAGCCCTTGAGCACCGGGGCAAATAAAATATGCGTTCCTTCATTGTCGTTAGCCTTCAATAGAATGCCTAATAAATGAATGGGACCATTTTGCCAAAACCAATGCATGGGCACAGCATGCGCACTAGTAATGGCGAGTCTGGCGGCTTGGGCCATCTTGCTATTCATACCCTCATTGCAGCTCCTGCACAACTCAAAATGAAAAATTAAAAATACAAACATCACGAGGAAAAAAATTTCCAACAATTCCCCTACTCTATACTTCTTCTTTTTTATTATTATTATTATTTAATTATAAACTCAGTCCGTGTACATCAAATGTGTTCTTAGTTCCAGCAATGGAATCCGATGAAAGTTTCTCTGAACCGTACACTGAAAAAATTGGCAAACAGAATTGCAACTCCCTTGAACGCTCCATCCATCCCATGTAAGATTGGGGGGGGGAAAAAACAAGGGACAATACAAACGTAGAACTGAATTTAGCAAAAAAATTGGGGTATGTCTAAACGACGAGGGCTGATAAATGCAAAACAATTCATCTGCACAAATTTTAACAAATTCCTCCGAGTTGTGTCAGCAAGATTGCAAACGTGAATTATGGAACTACTACAGGTTTTGACTTTTCCTATATCAGTTGATCTGACTCGGTTAATTTGTCCATGGATACATGAAAATCAGTTATCTTCAAGACAACTCTGCAGCTTCACCACTATGATTACACATTCCAATTACATTGGGGGGCACAACATTTCAAGAATACAGAACGAGGACCAAAGGGATGTCTAGAGGCATTTTTCTCGCCATGCTCTCGCGCTTTATCAATTACTGTCTTTCTATAGTTTTTCTTTATAACTGGTTTTATAGTTCGGCACCTATAAAATGTACAGCAGTAACTCAGCTTTCCAGCCCAGGACTCCTGCCTCTTGAATCCCCAGCATCAATTAGCTGAACCCACAAGCTTGGAGTTCTTACTCCTGCTTGCTCCCATTGTTGCCTAACACTTTGATCATTTGTTTCATTTCCATCAGAAAATTGACCCCAGACACTCTGGCTCTTTCCTCCTCCACTTAGTTCCTCTTCACATCCAGCTACCGTCTTTAAGAGCTCTGACTGCAGAGATGGACAGTTTTCCTTGAGATACTCAAACCCGTCAGAGCGCATAACAGCTGCATCAGTAAATTAAATCACAATGTAAGATTGGAACTCTAGATTACAATAACCAATATTTCACACGGAAACAATGAAGACCTTAAGCTTCATCCTCAATTCCCGGGTTTTCAACAACTTCGGGACCGCCTGGTGAGCTAACAGCTTTAAAAACAGAATTTGCTGCAATATATTGATGATGATAACATCAACTTACAGACCACAAGATAAAATCATATGATTAACGAAAATAAGTTTTACTACTTTGGAGCTCAAAATTGCATATATGGAACTAATCATGTAAATGGATGCATTAATTATATAGGAATTTTTTCCCCCCCCTTTTTGGGTTAACTAATTAGAGTTAAGTGCATCCTGATGTTAGCATCCATATAATCAACTACTAATTGTGTTGTTTGGACATAGAATGCACTTAAAAAAGACACCTGATTCTGTCAAGACAGTTTAGACATGAGCACTCCCCAAATATAGATTTTGTCATCATAAAGAAAATTGTATAAGCAAAACTTGAGCCTTCAGATCTAAATTTCTGAGGATAACACTGTATATGCTTTCCACAAGAGAAATAAGGAAGGGCATGCCAATCAACATGAACTTGTCGCAGCAATCTCTTTTGCAGTTATTGTAAGGATATAAAGACACTACTCCAATGAGGGAAGTGCTATGGCAAAGAACAAGCCCTCTAATTGTCCTACATTAACTTTGCAATAAATAAATAACAACAATAATACTAAAAGAAAATAAAAACAATGTCTACCTAAGAATAATTCTCCGTGTAATTTTGTGCTCAGATTCAATATAGAGCAGAAAGACCATCACGTTTGTTTCCTACAAGCAAGATTTGATCTCAACTTCAATCTTTACCCCCAAAGCAAATCCACCACTATCCATAAAGTTCTCATTGATTTGCTATCTTATGCCATGTAAAGGCAAATTTGTCTTTCTTGTCCATCACCAGCCCCATATTTATTTTTTCTGTATTTAGTACTCTAATTTAACCATCCATATTTTGGCAGGAAGAAAACAAAAAAAGTTAAGGATGTCTTCTGTTGGCTTGTTGAATTCGTTAGGTATGAGAGATAGATAAAACCAGGGACCAATTGACTGAGATATAACCAATAACCCAAATGTGACTTAAAAAGTTCCTCTTTTTTTTTTCCTTTTCAGGATAATCCAGGGGGAAATTCGTTGATAGGGAAAAGAAGAATTCACAGGAGAGGCTACCCAAGGATAAGTTGCAAATGCACAACAATAGGAAAAGTTTCTTAAAGCACTATCTACAAAAAGACAATTAGTGCAAGAACAAATACTCCTTTATAATACTGAGGTGACGAAAAAATGACATGTTACATGAACATAACACAACTAAAATCTCCCTAAGGAGAGAATTCACACTTTTAGTTTTGGTCTTGTCTGTTGATCCTTCTATCACTCTCTCTCCATCTATAATATATTGTGGCAGCAATGCCTCCTAGCCATCTAGGCCGTAAAGAAATTAGGACAATCCCCAAATAAATTATCAATGTGTAGAATCAAGTGTCAGACTCCCCATGCCCAATATGAAGCTTCCCCAGCTGTTCCCAAAGTTCTTTTGCAAGGGAGCACTCAAACAAAAGATGGTTATCGCCCTCTCCATATTTTTGCAGAAGAAACAAGCATTTTGAGCCATCAAATTCCATTGGCCAAGCTTGTCAAGTGTGCAGTGCTTCTGATGTGGCATCAAGCATAGTATGAAGGCATGGCAATCTTGCTCCAAGGAACAGAGGATACAGGGGAAGCAAGCACCCAAACTGCCAAATGCCTCCTTAGTAGAGAGGGGTTTACTTGGATTTACCTTCCATGTTAGTGCACCTTTGAATCTAGAAGAAGGATTCCAGAATAGATCAAGCCCATCTCTAATAACATCCCAAGGGTAACCTGATGGCCATTCTCACCCATATTGAACAATAATTGAACATAATCCTATCACCTAGCTAATCCACGAGACTTTCGATTTGGCTCCCAACTCCACATTCCCATTTCATAAAAATGTATTAATCACCATTGTAATTTGCCTAAGAATACTCTTGTGAAGCAGGATAACAGTCAACCAAAAGAAAAATGCACTCTTAATTGATCAGACTATTCTAGCAATAGAAAGTAATTTGCTATAGTCCAATGAACGATACACCTTTTAATCTCAAAGCCAAATCCTTACAAGTTGTTTCACAGTCTTGATGATACTAAAGGAGCTCCCAAGTATCTAATAGGTCAGAAGCCAAGAGAAAAACCCAAAATACTCCTTCAGAGGGGTTCCTCATTTTTGTGTACACCACTTAAAAAACATTTGGTTTTTGCCCAGGTTTTTTTTTTTTTTTTTTTTGTCTTTTTGGGGCAATTTTTGCCTAGGTTAATTTTGAGACCCAAGCAATGTTCAAATTCCATAAGAACTTCACCATAGTAATATGATACTCAGAGGCACGAATAAAGATAAGGAGATCATTGGCAAAGCCAAGATAATTTATAATTTTTGCATCTCCAATGTATATCTTGCCTTGCTTTTCCTTTCATCAAACAAAAAAAAACTTCGATTACTAACACAAAAGGATAAGGGGATATGGATCCCCCTCTCAATGTCCTTCACTACACGAACCCCACTAAATCTCCATTTAAATTTGGAGGAAAACTTGAGCGTAGTTATGCACTCCATAATCCACCTAATGAAAGTAGGTAGGAAATTTAGGGCTCTAAGGAGTTGCTTAAGAAAATCCCAACATACCATGACACAAGCCTTCATTTTGTCAACTTTAATTGCACATCTAGCCAATTTTGGAGTACGTATGATACTCTTTTACAAACTCTTGAGACACCAAAATATTATCACATTATTCACAAAACCTTCTACCATCCACAAAAGCGGACTGCCCAATTCCCACCAAAGAACAAGCAAATGTTTCATTTTATGTGCTAAAATTCTATAGACAGTAGTGCAATTAGCAATTGGCCTAAATTATATAGAAGAGGAATTAGAGAGCTTCACAACAAGTGTTAGAGCTCTACAACGATGTCCTTTGGAAGATGTCCTGAACAAAAGAAGTCCTGAATGGGCTTTGACACTTCATCACCAAGAACTTCCCAGTTATCCTATTGCAAATCCATCGGGGCCTGGGGCCTCATCCTTAGCAAGCAAGAAAATAGAATTCATGGCTATATCTGGAGACACTTTTCAAACCAAAGCTTCCCACCAAAGTTCAGAGATGGTGGTTCTGCATAAGGAGGGATCTGATCCTTTGAGAGACATCCAAGGGTTCTTCGGTTTCTTTCAGGAGGTTCTTAAAAGTAGGAAATAACCTCCTTGATTTTAGTAGGTGAAGAAAGCAGCACAATTGAACTTGTAAGATTTCTGATCAAATTTTTATTCTCTGAGTTTTAAAGAGCAAAAAAGGTGATAAAACTCAGCTATTTTTATTTCAGCATCCCAATCAGCCATGCCCAGATTACTTCTATTATTTGCTTGGATAGTTGCTTACTCCTTGCAGCCTTAACTCTAGAGCTTAGATCAAAAAATTCACAATTTCATTCATAGTTGTTAAGTCTCCTTAGTACCATCATAGCAATTTAAGTTTGGAATAAAGTTTAAGCATGGTTGTCCCTTCAAAGGGAGTGTGCCAAACGATTTTAAGAAAAGCTTTAAAATTTGGATGTTTATTCCAAAAATTAAAGTACCTGAAAGGAACCTTTCTTCCTCAAGAATCCATATGCAAATTAAAAAGAAGGGGGCTATAATTAGAAACCTGGAGAAGAGAAGGAGGCTTCAACTTCAGGAAAGGACAGGGGCAGGCAGGGGTGAAGTAGACAAGGCTCAGGAAAAGTCTCATCAACAGCAGGAAAGTTGTGAGCCTTTTATTTGCTTTTTGACTTGGTGTTAAATTCTTTTTCTTTTCTGTCACCCAAAGAGGGTCTTGGTTGGAAGAAGGGACACAAGGGTTTGGACAGCCAGAAAAGGTGGACGATCCCTTGAAGGTAGGTTTTGCAAAATTTTCGGTGGATTAGAGGTTTCAGTTGGTGGCGTGGACGATGAAGGAAGATCTTAATGTCATGGTTGAGAAGAGGGGTTATAGAAAAAGGCATGAGAAGCAGAAGCAACCTAGCACACACTCAAAGACTTACGAAACACAAGACTCTAAGAGCAAACGAGAAGCTCCCTGTGCTAAGCTAAATGAAACCTTAAAACTGAAAACTTGAACGGAGAACCAGAACACAACCAAGAAAGAAAACTCAAAGAACAGAAAAGAACTAAAAGAAGATGGAAAAGAGGAAGAAAGGTGTCAAAAAGTTTTAACCTAAAGACAGTGGTCCCTTAGGGTGGGAGTTTTGAAGAGGATTTTCTTTCTCTAGAACCCGTCCGTCGTAAAATGGCCAACTTAATTATTAATTATAATCAAAAGATCTTGTTTTGTCAATCTTACAGGTAGGAAATCTCAGCTTGAGTTGTAGTCAATCTTCTCTTTCCAAGTTGAGATGGTTAATGGCCATGTGGAGTACACAGAGAGCATTAAAATAAGTAATAATGTTCTCTCGATCCTTAATAGGTCTTGCAAATTAACTCACCCAAAGAAGTGAGATCAAAAGGCATTGATGTTGATTCCTCACAGTCCATTTGAGATGTGAACGTCGAATCTCAAGTTGTTAGTGTTTGGTGATGAGTGAAAAGTGGCTTGAGCATTTGTTCGGGGATATAAAACATCCCTACTTTAAAATGGAGTAACAAGCATTAATTCCAACCACAATACTTTCATAAAAGAGAAAAGCATGCTGCAATATGATTTAATACTACTCCAATATTCTTCCTTTCAGCAGCAGATTTACCAAGCTATTTACCGATAAAGATGCCACAATATCACCTAATTCCACTTATGTGGAAGGTGCAAACACAAAAATGTGCACAGAATTGACTATAGATAGAAAAGCAAACATGAAACGCTCATACAACACGTCAGCCATGATCCTGAGAAAATTCTACTATTAACAATATAAATAGCAATGACCCATTTGAAACAAGACATCTTCAGTCTCCTTATCCAATCATTTCTTCCTGTATTTGCAAATTATTGCACCATATCAAACTTTTGTCTGGTTATAGTCTTCACAAATGGGTACCTTGACTCAAATCCCACTGAAACCTCCAAAACACTGATGCAGCATCCAAATCAACAACCTTTTCCACCTTGAAGTGGGTAAAGCTACAAGGGTAAAGCTACTCAAACATCTTTCCCTCTCGCTCTAGAGCTAGTCTTCATCCATTGTCCTTCAGGAATTCCAACAATTCATTGATAAAGCCAAATTCCCATTTGTTCATTCATGGGATCCACACATTAACTACTACATATGGCTGTGTAGTGAGGTACCCAACCCAGAGGATTGGACATATGTTTAAGGCTGGGAGCACTCATTATGAATTACATCCTGGGTTTTAATTACATGAAGGCCATTCCTTGGCTACCTACAATGCAAATTGGATCACAGAAGTGCACTAGCTTTGAAAAATAGCTCAATTAATTAAAGGCAGCTGGTCTATTACCTATTCGCCCTCTGTTAAACAAAAAAGGAAAAGAAAAAAAAGGAAGTGCTAAACATTAAAGGAGAAAAACAATTACTTTACAATAAAGTCATGCAAGTGAGTGAAATCAATGAAATGCCTATACAAATACTCCAATAGAGTTATGTACTATACTGACCAAGTGTATGTTGCACATCTTTTGAGAAAAAAGAAAAAGGTAGAGGCAAGAGAAAAAAGTTCCATTTCAACGGTTCAGTAGAGGGGTAAAGATAACCAATCCAACAGAAAAACAAAAATATTGCCTTCTCCAAATAGGGGTATTATGTCCTTGAGTTCCCTGATGCTGCATAAAGATTTCTTACTTTCATCCTAGAAATACTCCACCCGGATAATCCAAAACTGGAATCCAGAGATGAACACAAAGTGAAAATTTTGTTGTCACTTGAGAACCTGATAATCAAACACCTTTCAAAAACAAGACACCATTTCTATAACCAAACTAAGAGAAGATATTACAAAAAAAAAAAAAGTAAATGCAGGCAAGACAGGTTAACAGGATGATATCTATTTTGTAGAAAAGCATTGGTATTTAAGCTGCTCTCTCCTCTTAGGAACTTCCAAGGGAAAAATCAATGCCAAAAGCTTACCTACGAGATTTTCAGCAGCAAATCTTAAACATGCAGACTTAAGATCCATTGCATTATGATGGTCAGCAAGTGCCAATATTCTGGCAACAGTCTCCACAGATATATCCTTGCAGAGCAATGACTCACAAATTAGTCTCAATCTAGGTAAGTTATATCTGTCAGCGGCAGCTAGCAATTTTGCTGCCAATGTTTCTGGCACAGATGACGTGCCATTTGAACTTGAACTTAATAGCTCCTTGTCTTCAACTAGTGTATCTTTGTAAATAAAATGCAGCAAGGCCTGGAGAAGAAAAGTAGTAGAAATAATAAAAACATCATTAACAGCCCAATCAAAGAGTTGTGATATCAGAAATAACTAAAATTCTCAGAAACCTACCTTGAAAATCTCAGGTTCCATATCAGTAATTACTACTTCAGCATTATCTTCATCCATGCTATCTAAGAATTCAGCTTCAAACACTGGAGATCGAGCAGCCAATACAAGCTTGTGAGCATGGAATTTTTCACCAGACACATCAAAGGTAATATCAAAACCATCCTGATTGTCCAATAACATTCCAAAATGGGCACCAATATCAGATTCAGGGACCTGTATTGAATGCAATCTTGGGCAGTCTATAGCTGAGACTACAACACCAACAGTACAATTGATCTTCAAACAGTCATCCTTCAAAAAATCTGATGCTTCCAGCATAGCCCGTCTGAAAAATCGTTTGTAGCCCCTAGACAAAAAAATACATTAAGAAACTTCATAAAAGACTAGATGAAGGTCAAATATAAAAGAACAAGAGCTAGTTTTCTGAAGTTCTCAATAAAATCCCAAAACTTCCTTCACGATTTCCAAACAAAGGAACAAAACCACAAAATTACAGGAAAAAGCTACAAAGAAAATAACCTATTTAGCTTCTAGTAAAATATCTTTCCAAAACCAAGAATAATGGATATTTTCACGTGGATCTGATGAGTACCTTCAATATGTAGTATATGTGGAGCGTGGTATTGTGAATAAGGGTGTTCATGCAAATAAGTGCATGCTGTGGTGGGCTGTGGCACATCTATGTGTGTGGTGTGATAGTTCTAGAAGTTTCTATTAGTTGTTAGCTATTACTATAAATAGAAATCAGTGGTAAGAGTCAGCTAGTTACATATTTTGTAAGAGTTAGTTGTGAGCAATAGGTGCTCATGGACATTGTGAGCTTTGGCTTATGAACCTTCTCTTAGAAGGTATCACGGTTTGTAATTGACTTTCTTCCACAATTCATTAAAATCACTTTAGTTTCCTTGTTCATTAACTGCCGATTCATGTCAGGGTCTGATAGATCATTAGCGAAGAACGATAGCCACTGTTCCAATATACACCGTTACAATATACACTTTTTTCCTTTAATTACAAGGAAAAATGTAAATGAGCTTCAAAAAGTATAATCCCTAAACCACAAACAATCACAAAATCAACAAATATCACCAAATTGAAACAACTACTATCAAGAAATCCAATTTGGCATACCACATACTCCTCCTCAACTCTGTCGTGGTGGTGGGAGTGTTTGGGGTAAAGAAAAACAAATTTGGGTATAAACTCCATCTCCTCTTAATTCCCTATTAAAACCTACCACATGATCATTCATTATAATCAATACTCAATCCATCCTAATCACCACATAGCTAAAACACACAAAGACCAGTTCAATCCCAAATCAAACCATAAACTGCAAACAATCACAAAATAATTTAACTAAATTGAAACAAAAACTATTAACAAAATCAATTCAGCACAGCACATACTCCCTCTCAAATTAAATCCATGGAATACCATATTACATGACATGATTATTCACCAAAATCACCATATAATCCATCCTAGTCACAACATATCTAAGACCCTTGAAACATCAAACTCAATCCAAATCAAACTCTAGACCAAAATGTTCACATAATCATCAAATCAACATGTAACTGAACCAGAAACCACCAATTCAACATACCACATGGTCTCTTTCAACTAAATCCCTATTATAAAATGTCCATGCAATCATTCATCATAGTCAAAATTCAATCCATCCCGATCACCACATAGATAGAACCCTCAAACACTATATCAATCCCAAATTAAACCGTAAACCCAAAACAATCACAAAATTAACAAATATCACCAAATTGAAAAAAAAAAAAATCAACAAAACCAATACAGCATCACACCACTCAAATTACACTCCTATGAAATGCTATCACGCAATCATTCATCATAATCAACCACATAATCCATCCTAATCACCACATAACTATGACCCTAAAACATCATATTCAATCCAAATCAAGGTTTAGACAAAAAATAATCACATAATCAACCAATTGACGTGTAATTGAACCAAAAACATCAACATATTCAATTCAAAATACCACATACTCCCTCTCAACTTAAATCCCTTTAAACAATATCTTGCTACCATTCGTCACTATCACCACATAATCTATCCTAATTCCCACATCAACACCTACATTGAAAACAATCACAAAATCAATAAATATCACCATATTGAAACAAAAACTATGAACAAAATCAATTCACAGGGGAGAAGAAGAGAAAAGGAAGAAAAGGAGGGGAGTGGGGATGGGGATAGGGCTAAAGACTTCTCCTCCTCAACTTAATTCCCTACAAAACCTACCACACAATCGTTCATCGTTGTCACCACTTGATTCATCCTAATCACCATGTAGCTAAACCTCAAACCAAACCCGAAACCACAAAATAATCATAAAATCAATAATATCACTGAATTGAAACAAAACCATAAACAAAACAAATCCACCACAACACATACTCCCTCTCAACCATTTTTTTTTTTTTTTTTTTTTTTTAGTTTTTGGGTAAAGACTCCCTCTCAACTAAATTCCTATAGAACCCTACCACACGATTA
Source organism: Lumnitzera racemosa (assembly GCA_024138005.1). Lineage (NCBI taxonomy): Eukaryota > Viridiplantae > Streptophyta > Magnoliopsida > Myrtales > Combretaceae > Lumnitzera > Lumnitzera racemosa. The sequence continues at coordinate 68,766,742 of JAMXBC010000004.1, read as the reverse complement.
TTCATCATAATCACAACTCAATCCATCCTAATCACCACATAGCTAAAACCCTCAAACACTAGTTCAATCCCAAATTAAACCCTAAACCACCAACAATCACAAAATCAGCATAATATAACCAATTGAAATAAAACTATCAACAGAACCAATTCAGCATATCACATGCTCCCTCTCAAATTAAATCCCCAAAGTACCACATCACATGATCATTCATCATAATCCCCACATAATCCATCCTAATGACAGTGTAGCTAAGACCCTAAAGCATCAAATCTAATCCAAATCAAACCCTAGATCAAAATGATCACATGATCAACAAATCAACATGTAATCAAACCAAAGCCACCAACATATTCAGTTCAATTTACCGCATGCTCCCTCTCAACTTAAATCCTTATGAAAAACTACCATGCAAGCATTCACCGTAGTCTTACCATTCAATCCATGATAATCACCACATAGCTAAAACCCTCAAGCACTATCTTAATCCCAAAGAAACCCTAAACCACAAACAATCACAAAATCAACCAATATCACCAAACTAAAAACAAAATCAACAAACAAACCCCATTCAGCCTAACACAATCTCTCTCAAATTACATCCCTATAAAACCCTACGTCCCAATCACTCATCATAATCACCACATAGCTATGACCCTAAAACATCAAATTCAATCCGAATCAAACTCTAAACCAAAATAATCACATAATCAACAAATTAACACGTAATTGAACAAAAACCATCAAAGTATTCAATCCAAATAAATACCACATACTCTCTCAACTTAAATCCTTTTAACTTCTTTTGTGCAATCATTCAGCACCATCACCACATAATCCATCCTACTCACCCCATAGCTATATCCCAAACCAAACGTTAATTTGCAAACAATTACAAAATGAATAAATATTGAATTGAAACAAAAACTACCATAATTCAACATAACCACCAGATAACTCATTCTAATCACCACATAGCTAAAACCCTAAAACACAAACAGTCACATAACACACAGAATTAAACAACCCCAACCCCCGTGCCGCCCTGCCCCCTGCACACCCCCCCCCCCCCCCCCAAGAAAAAAAAAAAAAAAAAAAGAAGAAAGAAAGGAAAGAAAAGAAAACAGTTTAAGCAAAAACTAATCTTCATACGTACCACATACTCCCTCTGTACTTCAACGTGTACGGGCCGCTTTCAAGCGAGCGATCAAAATGACTATGAACCTTATGCTTCCCTTTCCCACTCTGATCAATCAAAGTCAGTTCAAATAAAGCCCTAACATCGGTCCCTTCGCTCGCTAACGCAATAAAAACCGACACGTAAGCGGAATTATCTTCGGGGTTTTTACCGTCAGGGTAGAAGTAAATCGCCCATTGGTAACCACCTACGGTGAAATTCTCACTGGCTATGTGTTTTCCTACACCCATTCCCTTCGCTAAGGAATAGCCTTGAATCGTGAATTTATGCGATCCATTTACGGTCTTCGTTAGGGATTGGGATGATGTGGGGGTGATTAGTGGGCTATTGCTGGTGCTTTGAGGATTGTACATGGTCGAGTTTGATTAAGAAATTGGATTGTAAAATTTTAAGAATTTTAAAACCCTAGGCTTTGCATACTTCTATTTCGGGGAAGTAAAGAAAAGAAAAAGAGGAGGAAATGAAAAAACAAAGGGGGAGGAGAGAGAGACGTTGAAGTTGGATGCGCGTCGGGGATTCCGGTTTTTTAAATAATAAAAATTGCATTATGAAAATCAGCATAGCCTAAAAGGACTCACATGGGTTTCATTTGTCGATTTTTAGCGTTTACACTTCGATCAGATTAGATACTATAGTTTAAAAAAAAAATTGACTTCAAAACAACGGTAATAATTTAATATATTTAATTAAATAATATTAAAAAACTAGAAGTTCAAAAGAAGAAAAATCACTTAAAAATTAAACAAAATAAAGCTAATGTAGAAAAGAAAGTTTGGAGGTGTGGTTGGTATTAATCACAATCCATATATATATATATATGGTAATTAGAGATAAAGGAATAACGATTGCCTACTCTTTAACATTTGTACTGTTTAGTACTTAAAGTTTCTTTCTTATATTATTTAGTATCTATATTTTATAGAAAAATAACTCACCAAGTGCTTATATTAAGCACTAAATTATTAAAAATACAAAAGTTCAAAGACTAAAGTATCCATATTTTAGAGTACAGGTACTTTAGTGCCTTTATTCCTAGTAATTAGTGCAACTTTACGTTACTTTATTTTTTCCTTTTTAGTTTCACTTATAACAAGTGGAGGCTAACCACTAGGATTAAGTTATCTAATTCACTTGACCATATATTTGTAAAAAGGTAGTCAATAAACTTTGAAACTTCTTTTTTTTAATCCAATTTTCTTTTCTTTAAATTTTCATGTAATTTTTTTATCTAATTTTTAAGTCTTTTTTAATATTATTTAATTAAATAAATTAAATTAAGTATCGTGTTGTGCCAAGTCAACTATAGTTTATACATTAGCACCTACGTTAGCATTTTCAAAGGATGTAAGCATTGACTTTAGAAAAAGGGGTACATATAATTTCTAAAGTATTTAAAAGTGGCCCATATAATTTACCTTTTTTAAATTATTAAATACAATTAACTGCATAAATAACTAGACCAATAAGCATAAGAGGTGCTTATAAAGGTTGTGCCTTTTTGGTTGGTAGAATTTGTAGTAAAAATATATATTCTTACATTATTTGCACGTTTTATTCAAATTGTTATTATAATAAAAGTTATTGCATAGGTCTTTATTTATACTACATTTCTATTGGAGGTACATATAAAGTATGCACCTTCACTTTCTCACTCTACACAAATTCCCATCATCACTTTTTTGTTTTCACTTTAGTAAAAGTTTCTCTGTTTAACAATCTTTTTCATGTTTTTCCCATAACACATCCTTATATCTCTTTTTAATGACTACTTTAATCACATTTTTCACTTGATTATAAGAAGAAGGTATATAATTTCTCTTAATGCCAATGATTTTATAAACTTCATCCATAAATTATGAGTGTAAAGTAAACTCTAATTTGTTTTTCTATAATTGACTTTTTCTCTTTATTTTGTTGCATAATGCAACTCATATTCTATTATATGTTCACTATACAAATCGTGTATTTGTTTATTATTTTAAATATTACTCGATGCATTCTAATCGTGCATTGTAGAATTTGTTGTTTTTTTTCTTTTTAATAATCAACCTTTTCTTCAATGAATTGATAGAAAATTATTATAATGGTATTTTTATTGACACCTCATGGCAGCAAAAATTTTGATATATCAATATTCTTTTAAGAGTAGAGCAATCATGCTTTAAAAATTATCATACCTTTAAGTGCTTGTATAGTATTTCTAATTTGCTACACTTGTAGTATTAGGTTGAAAATTATGGGATTTGTGAAAATTTTTTATAACCTCATGGAAACATTGTGAATTGAAGTAATAGGCTTAAATTTGATAAGGATCCAATTAAAAAGTTGAAAATAAAAAAGAATGCCGATTATGTTAAATTGATATGTTCATAAGTATGATGAAAACAAAACTAAGTTTCAAAAGCTTGAATTAATCACAAAATTGAAGTTGACTTGGCAATTCATCAAATCATGGTTAATTCATAAGTTTATTAATTAATTTGTTGATCAGTTTCGATATGCGTATAAGTGTGTTTTTGGTTACTTATTAGTGTAAGGAGTCTATACAAAATTCTTGTAAAGAGAGGCTAAAACAAATAGCAACAACAAGGTAGTAGAGTAAGAATTGTCGAAAGGTAGAGTGAAACTAAGGTTTGCAATCAATACCAAATATACCATTCTATTGATATGAAGAGAAGCATCCTATTGATGGTTTGAGCATAAATCCTAACCTTTCTGTAGATTTTTATTAGAACATTATTGTGACAATTCGCTCAAGATGGCTTACTAGTAGTAGTATATTCATTACTACCGTCTCACTAATGTAGTTTGAGATATCTAAATAATAAGAGGCAGAACTAGTCATTATAGCTTTTAATATAGAGTAAAAAGGAGCAATGGATGAATTCGTTTCTCAAGCTATAAACATTTTAGCTACTCATCCTTTGCAAAGAATAATTAGAACTTCAACTACAACTAATTCTTGTTCTCTTGCTAAATATTCAAATTATCTCATTCACTTAAAATTGCAATTATTTGAGAGAAATTTAGTATAGTATAGGTATTCATATTTTTTGAATCTCTTATAAGAATGTACTATACTTGTATTTGAGAGTGAAAAAGTTTGTGTAGGATCTTAAAACCATTGTTTTTGTGATTCTTAATAAAGTTTGCTGAAGCTCTTAATTAGAGGCATGTTGTCCATTCATGAAAAGTAGGAGTAGTCCAAACTGCACATTATATCTAAACTTAATTCTCTTCATCCCTATCTCTTTTATTTTACAGTATATTGTTTATTAGTTTGCTTTGATCTCTATTTATTGCTAATCTTGATCAAATGTGATAAACAATTAAAATTTGTGACAAAACTCAATTCACATTCATTTTAGCTTTATAAAATGGTACTTCTATATAAAAATATTGGGAAAATGTAAATAATTCCCCTAAACTTTAACTTAGTTATAAATGAACATTCAAAATATAGTTTTTTGTTCCTAAACTTTTATAAATTAGCAAACAACCCCTATAGGTTGGCAATAACCTCTTAAACTTTGATTTTGGTGTGTAAATAACCTCCTAAACTATGGGAGTACTTAGAAGGTATTTACACACCAAAATTAAAGTTTAGGAAGTGTTTATACATAAAAATTAAAATTTAAAGGTATTATTCTTAATATATAGAGTTTTTTGCCAATTTATAAAAGTTGAATAACCAAAACCACACTTTCAAAATTTAGGGAGTTAAACTGTACATAAGTAAAGGTTTGGGAGGATAATTTGTATTTTCCCCTAAAAATAACAATGAAAGTGGCATAATAAAATATATATAGATACAAAATTTGTCTTACTTTTATGAATCAAAATTGAATATGAAGATACATAAAGCAAGAACATCATGGATTGAAAAACACTACAACAAAACATATGTAATATTATAACAAATGATTGAACTTAAGAACAAATGAGTTTGATTACTTCTTAAGCCATATAACAAAATGCTTAGAGGTTAGAAGTTGAATTACAAGATAATATATAGTAATAAAGGATCATATGAATTGAAAAAAGACAGAATATCATACACCTAATCTATGCATGTATCATAATAAGTTAAGCAAAACCAATCAACACAAGTATTAAAAATTGAAAAAAATTGAAGCACTTTTTACACATCCAAGCTTGCCATTTATGAAAAAAAATTACTCATATCTTTAGGTGCGCTTACGTCTCTTGTTTTATTGCTTGAAACTCTTTATATTGAATGCTAGTTAAACTAAAATGCACTTATTTAAACTTCCAATATAATGTTATATAAATATCAAGATTATAATAATGGGATTATGAATCTCTTACTAAGATAATGGTTGCAATTGCCAAGGAGAGAATTACAAGATAGTTTTGTCATATTAAAGTGGCTTTTTGTTAACTACTAGTATTTAAAGACTATGTCTTAAGCATTATATATGTTATATGAATTATGATCATAATGTACAATTCCATCCAAATAATGAAATTTCATGCATCTCATATTATATTAGCTTTAATTATTTCAAAGTTACTCTTTAGTTGGTCCTATGTGATTCAAAAACATATGAAGTTTAAAAAAAAAATTCAGAGTTTTTCCTTAACTTTCCACTACAAAGCAAAAATTGAAAGGGAAAGATCGAGTATTATCAGATTAAGATTCTTTGAAACCTTAAAATAAAATAAAAATTTCCTTAAACAAGCATGAATTTTGTTCTTTCATGATATGTAATTAGTTAGGTCAAACATATTGTTGCTTTGTAATGCTCTTTTAAATTCTGTCAATCTATTTGGATATAGTTTTAAATATTTACTAGCTTTCACTTTTTTAAAAAATATGATATTCTTCAAAATAAGGAACTATAAATCAATTTTATACTCATTAATAAATGGAATATCTTTTTACTCTAAGGAAATGATTGCATTTATTAATTTTCATAACTTAAATTTGTACCCAAAATGCCAAACCACACTCTCTAAGATACACAATAGCAGTATCCTAAAGCATCTCCTTTCATTATTGTTAAAGAAATGCCTTTTCCAAATCTTAATTTTTAAGGGAGTATGCTAGATGAGGGGATGTGGGAGAGAGAGAGAGAAAGAGATGAAAGTTTAAGAGTTTCTTTATAATGTTTACTATTAAAGTATGTAAATCAAATTATACATTTATATCTTTTAACTTTGATCTCAAATGTCAATATTAATATATTTTACATAATGCTCATTAGACATTGCTAAAATATATAAGAATAGTAGGTCTAGCCCAATTAGAAAGTCCACAAATATCAACTTTTAACCTAAAATACTAAAAATCTCTATAGATGTCATTATCAATTTCTCTCTCTTATGTAAGTTTTCTTCCTCTCTTTTCCTCTCAAACTTCTTTCTTTATTCTTCTACGAATTAGGGTTTCTAATCTTATGTATGCAAGGTAAAGATTGTGGTAGGTGCTTTGAGTGAGCCCGTACTCCAAGCAGTCATATTGAGTGTGTAATGTTCAATGATTCCCTCTCTTTCTTTATGTTCCCCTTTTATATTTGTTATTGATTTTGTTATCTAATAGTTACCACAACTATTAGTTGGTTACAATATATAACAAATCTAAGTAGATTTATCTATACTATGTATTTCTACAATTGATTCCTATGATACTGATGTTATCTTCATGTGAAATCTTTTGTAATATAATTTTTGTGCTAACAAAGTCTCTTTATTTGTCTTGTCATAACAGATTTCTCCCCCTCTTGAAAAACCTTATCCACAAGGTTATCATCAAAATAAGTTGCTCAAAATTAGCCATAGTCTTCCCATGAGGTTTCTTTAGTGGCCAATCCCAACCACTATACCAACATTTGCTTCATTGTCTAACTATTTCTTAGGATCTTGCAAGAACCTATAATCACAAAAGGCACCAATAATGGGTGACTTACTATTGCATCGAATGGCAAGTCAAAAGATGCTTCATTAGACCCATATGTCTTCTTAAGAGCAAAGATATGAAAACATTATGAATCTTGCAATTAGATGATAACTCTACTTCATACCTATTTTTCTAATCACCTTATAGGGTCCATAATAGTTCTTAGCTTATTTGTAATAAGATTGTTGAGATAAAGAAATTTGTTTATAGGGTTGCAATTTAATGAAAACCATGTCGCCTGGTTCCATTTCAACATCTATCTAATGTCTGTCAACAAGCTCCTCTGTTCTTTATTGAGCCTTAAGTAGTTAGTCCATCAATAGTTTCGAAGCCTCATCCCTAAATAGTAGTTCAATCTCCACTACATCCAATTCTAAGGCACCATGTACAATGAGGATGTAATACCAGGTCGTCTACCATACACTAATTTAAAAGGAGCAGTTTTAACTCCTTTTTGATAGGAAGTATTATAGGTATACTCAACCCATGGAAGGAAGTAAATCTAATCCTTAGGATGCTCCATCACATGGCCTCTAAGATATTATTGAATAGTACAGTTCAATACTTCAATTTAGCCATCTAATTAAGGGCGATGAGCATTAGAAAGTGCCAATTCAGTGCTCAATCAAAAGAGGTCCTGCCAAAATTGATTAAAAAAATAAAGTCTTGATTAGATATCATTATTCTTGGAAAACCATATAGCTTAAAAACTATATGAACAAACAATGCAACAACCTTAGTAACAGTAAAATGTAAATCTAATGTTCTTAAATGGCAATACTTAGAAAGCCTATCCATTACTACTAGAATCACTGAATAAGTCTTGGACTTAGGTAGACTAGTAATAAAGCCCATTTGACAAAGGTGCCAACAACTTGGCTAGAGATCTTGTCAAAGATTTAATCTACCAACATATTTGACAAAATTTGGCAAAGTCTTCCACTTGGTCCCAATAAAATTACTGAACAATTTCTTATATGTTTGTAGTACCTTAAAATGAACTGTTGATGGCAAAGCATGAAATTCAAATAATAATAGAGGAATAAGTGAGGATTGAGGTACCAAAAACAATCTCTTATTGTAATATAATAAGCCATTCTTTTATGTTAATGGCTACGTAGTTTATTCTCATCTATTAATATTTGATATGATTACGTAGAACCTGTCCAAAGTAGAATACTCTTCTTTCAATTTGTTTAACAATGAAAAAAATGAGGAAAGAAAGAGCAAAAAACTTCATTACCTCATGTTGCTTAGATAAGGCATGAACCACTTTGTTCTCAACACCAACCTTAAATACAATTGAGTAGTCATACCCTAATAATTTTGCTAAGTTCTTCTATTGCTCCTATGTTTATATGGCTTTACTCAATATTTCCTTTAGGCTTCTATGATCAGTTCAGCTTACAAAGTGCTTGCCTAATATATATTGTCTCTACTTTTGCATTGCTTGCACTATTGTTTGTTATTTTCAAACATTAGTAGAAGCCTTAGACAAATGTAGAGGTAGTTGCTTACTAAAAAATACAAGAGGATGACCATCTTGTAATAGCATTGCCCTAATACCTATCCTTGATGCATTTGTTTCAATAATGTAATATCATTACCCTAATACTTATCCTTGATGCATTTGTTTCAATAACAAACTCTTTATTAACATCTTGTAATCTCAAAATTAGTGTAAGCTCCACGATTAGTCACTTAAGGTTCTGACTGGCTGAAAGATCCAATCGAGCTTGAATTATAAATAAAGCTAGAAATATTAATAAAAACGATCCCGTAAGTTCGAATTTAAGAAAATAAGCAATAAAATAAAAGAATATAAAAATCCTAAATTTTAAGTATATAACTCGTTATTTATCGAAAATGCGTAAAATATATTCCAATAATTAACGAATCGCTAAAGATAAATTATATATATACTAAAAATTATAGAATGACCTAAATAATATTTAGAAATATTTATTTGTACTATATATGAATTTACATGTAGATAGAAATACGCGTAATTGCTTAAAATACACGAAATGTGCTAAAATAATACTAAATAATTAAAAAAACTCATAATTAATTAAGGAAAAATCAAGAAAAATATAGAAAAATGAGGAAAAGTCTAGAAGTGGGTCGTGGCAATCTAAAAATTTAAGAAGGAAATTGATCAATTAAATTTAGCTAAATAGAAATTCAAAAAGAAGAAGAGATAAGACAATTGTCAAATCAAATTAATGCATAATAATTTTCATAAAGCTCTATAAATACCCCAAATTTTTCAAAAACTCATTTGATCAGTTTGAAACTCTAGAAAATTAGAGAGAGGTGAAATTGAGAAAAAATTAGGGTTTTACAAAAATTTAGCAAAAATCTGTGCAGTTGGGGCTTATAAGAAGAACCTAGACCCAACGAGAAGTTAGGAGTGGACAGCCACCACCACCATACGGTGGTGGCAGCGCCCAAGTGTGCCGACACATCCATGGCCACCGACTATGGCTGAAGCCACCCAAATAGGTGAGTTCAATTTCTAGCCCGATTTTGTGTAATTTTATAAAAATAGTAAATATTCTTAGAAAATTATGAATTTTGTTATTCTAAAATATTTTTGTACTTTGTTTTTATGAAAAATATTATTTTGATAAAAATATGTCTCGTAATATATGGTCATTAAGAAATCATACAAAATTGAGCATGTTTTGATTTAGCAATAAATGATCTTAGGAGTCTAGTTTTGAGCCCAAAATTTTTTTGTAAACTACTTAGATGATATAGACAGTGATATGGAGCTTGTTTTCAAAAATTAATTTTCAAAATTTTTAAATAATTTTTAGACCTTAAAATGAGGCATAAAATGGGTAATTTAGGGTTAATTAAATAGTTAATTAATGATTTAGTAAATAATTATATGTTTTAGGATGTTGAAATCTGACGAAGTATGATACTTGCAGCATTTAGGGTGTTAGATGTAATTATTAGGTTAATTATGTAGTAAATAAGTAATAAGGAAAAATAGTAAATTTTAAGTTAATTTTGTAAATTAGAGTAATTAGGTGTAAAATCTTATTTAGGATGAATTTAGACATTTTGAAATGATAATTGATGTTAGGAGATGGTAATTAGAGTAATAAAAATATCAGATATGTATTGTGTACATAATAAGAAATAGTACATAATACACAATTATTAGAAATATAATAAATAGAAGATATTAGAATAAAAATTGATATTATGATAACAATAGAAATATACAATAAATCTGATAGGAAACTTAAATTAGGGTAATTATATGAAAAATGTAAGATTTTCTCATAACAGGGGTAAATTCGGTGATTAAACTAGGATTTGGATATACCGCACGGACTAGAACACTAGTTAGAGACTAAAAACGATATTTAGGATATCCAAAGATAATGCTATTAATTTCATATTATGGGTCGGAATGATTTCTTAGGGTGTATATATAAATCTTTAACAAAAATTGAGTTAAAAACCTAAGTTAGAAATCAATACGAAAACTAAAACAGAACTTAACACAATTCAAGAAGAATTATAAAAGATTTAAGACTTAGATAATTAGGTATATTAAACCCTAAATAAAAGATAACAATAAGCGTTATAAGATAAAATGAACCTATAGTAGTTATATAAAAAACTGAAACCACATTTGTATTATAGGGATAATTGGTGATGGCCTGAACAAGTAGGACCTTGAGTGAGAGAGCGAAAAGACCAAGTAAGTTAAGATTAATACAATGCTGTATTTTTTGAGGCTTGAGATTATAATTGGTTGTGCTTATTAGATAGTTAGTTATGCGCACATGATTGATTATGAGTGATGCTATGATTCTGTATGTTGTTTTGGCTTGTATTATAATTTGTATGAAATGATTGATCACCCTAAATTGGACCTAATCAAATATACGACCTATAATCATAATCAGACTTGCATGGTAACCCATTAAGGGAAACCTAGGATTCTCCAGCCAAATACCGACCCCTTCGAAAGGAATATTCAGGATTGCATAATGGCCTTTTCTTCATCCTTAGTCGAATTAACTGACAAAAGAGGAGGTCGCGATAAGGGTAAAGTCAATGGTTCAAAGATAATCAAGGGAGGAACGGTATCTCCATTGCATAAGCCTAGGTTTGGTCATGAGCTGTTGCATTAATAGCAACTCCTCAACCCAGATTAGAGCAGGCACAATTTCTCTAATCTCACGATGGGCCGGACAACGTCGTGCGATGGCATTTACTTGAACATGCATTGCACCTAATAAGTTGGTTGAACCTTGTTATATTTATAGTATAGTTTTAAGTCCTCCATCCTAACTTACTGAGCTGTGGTTGCTCACATCTCTATAGACGTCGTGTAAGTGTTCGCTAAGAAGCAGCTTACAACTACTCTGAAGCTAGCAACTGTTAGATCTTGGGGAGTAAGGAAAAACATTTAAAGAACAAACATATATTTTTAAGGTCTAAACCTTTATTCTAGAATTTTTCATTTCTGAATAATGTAATAACTAGGAAATAGATTACGGTGAAACATTGTAAATGTTAATTGTAATAACTGAATTATAGTATATATATATTTTCTCACTTTTTTAGTTAAATGATTTGTTTAAATTACAAACTTTTTACTTCAAAGTAGGTTAATCGTGGACGCCTTGTGTAGATCAGATCTAGGATAGTGGTTGAAAGGCCAACTTCTATCTTATAATGGTTTATATGGCGGGGCTGTTACGACTCTACTGTTTCGGGGCATGACAATTGGAGTTGAGACTAATGCTTGTTTAAGCTTAAGAAAAGTTGCCTTAACTTCATCTAGCCACCCAAATTTATCTCTCTACAACATGTTTGTTAAAAAGATAGCTATAGATGCATATCCTTTGATAAACCTCATACAGTATCTTAATAAACTTCAAAAGGCTCCCAACTGTTTAATATTATCTGGAAAATTCCATTGCGTAAAAGTAGAAATCTTTTTTAGGTTAAGTCGTACTCCTTTACATACAATGTGTCTCGAATAATCAATGGTATCCCTTACAAAAGAACATTTACTCTCTTTTAGAAAGAAAGTGTTATCCAATAGTACTTATAACACTTGAGATAAATGTTCGTATATATAAGGCCTAAATATAAAGAATATTTTAATGTAAATAAGAATGTAGTCAAAGAATACAATAACAAATTTCCATAAAAATGGCCTAAATATATTATTCATGATGGCTTGAAAAGTAGATAATACGTTAGTTAAACCAAATGGCATTGCAAGAAATTTGTAATTCCCTTCATATATATGAAATACTATTTTCTCTATGTCCTCCCATGCATTCTTCTCTGATTAGATCCTACTCTTAAGCCCAATTAAAAGAAAACTAAGGCACCATGTAATTCATCTAAAAGCTTATCTATAGTAAGAATAGGAAATTTATCCTTAACAGTATAATTTGATTTAGTAATTAATAATCAATGCAAAATCGTCATATCCCATCCTTTTTCTTAACTAACAATACTGGTGAAGGAAAAGGATTGTTGTTATGTTGGATAATCCCTTCTACCATAATTTCTTTCACTTGTTTCTAGATTTCACTCTTTTAGAATTATGCATATCTATATGGTTGACATTAATAGGTGAAGTACTTGATTTCAAATGAATATTGTGTTGTATTTTGTGTAGTAGTGACAATAATGAAGGTGCCTTGAGCACTCGAGCAAATTTACCCAATACATACTTTAGTTGAGTATTATTGGTAGTAAGCTTATCTAATGTGTTCCAACTTACCTCCTAAGCTAAGAGTTGAAAACAATAAGCAACTACATCTATTTTGATCATTCTATGCAACTAATAATGTGATATTTGTGTTGTTACCCCTTTGTCATCACTAGATAATGTCACCATTATACCATTTTGCATGAATTACAGGATTAGTGTATTGTAATTTATTATAACTAGCCCCAAATTGTGTAACCATTGAGCTCCTTAAATAAGTAGTACATAGAATGTTTCTGTAAATTCTATCCCTTGGATATAAAAATTAACATTCTCACACTTCCCCTTACGCAATAATCTAATACCATTTCTAATCATCACTTGAAACTTGGTAGAATGAGCTATTATCAAACCTAAATATTGTACTAGACATTGTTGGACAAAATTATGTATACTACCGGTATCTACTAATATAAAGACTAAATTTATACTCAACTGACCTGTAAATCTCAATGTGTTAGGTAATGTAGTTCCAAAAAGAGCATGGAAACTTATTGTATCTAAATTATCTATCATATCCAATATATCATTCCATCAAGTATGCATATTTCTTCTTTTTTATCACATTCATGCAATTTATCCTCGGTCATCAAAAGTAGAAATTGTTTCTTGCATTTGTGGACTTTATGGAACTTCTCATCACAGTTGTAACAAAGTCCTTTTTCCCATCTCGCTTGTATCTTTGCTAGAGTCGTTTGCTTGATTGGCAACATTTTATTTTGCATTACGATTGAATTAGTTGTGTTAGGATTAAATTGATTTGTAATTACGATTGCAAAGAGAATTGTAGTGGTAAGTATTTACTATTTGAGGAAGTAGTTGACTTGTTGATTGAAATATCAAATAACTTTGACTCATACATATACATTTTTGCTAGCCAAACTGCATCCATCAATGATTCAAGTTGTGCAACTTGTACATCACATTTAATAGACTTCTTGAGTCCTATGATGAAACATTTCATAAAAAAAGATCTATGAATAGTTACTACTCTATTGCAAAGTGGTTCAAACTTTGCTTGATATTCTGTCACTTTTCCTTTTTGAAAAAGCTTATCCAATTTCCCTTCAATATCCTTATAATGAGCTGGACCAAATTTAATTTCAAGGGCTCTAATAAACTCTGACCAAGATGTAAATTGTTTATTATTAAACATCCATTGATACCACTAAAATACTTCCTCTTCTAATGCAAATAAAATAATGATGATTCATTGCATTTTCAAGTGTTTTATGAAAAAAAAAAATTGTTACACTTTAAAAATCCATCCAAGAGGATCTGTTTTATTAAATCTTAGAATTTTAAGTTTAATGCCCTTAAGTAATGGATCCATAGAGGCACCATTATTTTGCGAATATGATGAATCTTTAATATTTTCAGTATTTACATTAATGCATTAACACTATAATTTTGATTTGGATCCACTTTATCACCATATTGCTCTTTTTTGTTTAATCTCATTGATAAAGATTGTAGTTCATTATGTAAAGTACTACTTTATTTTCAATAACTATTTCCACTCTTGTTATTATTGCTACATGGTAACAAACATGATTTTAATTGCTTCCATGTTAAACTATGATTTTGTTCCATTCACCAAGAGCGCAAGCACCAAAACAATACTCCTGACCCAATTAAAAAGTCCAAAATATCAACTTTTAATACTAAAAATCTCAACAAATGTCCATATTGCTTTCTCTCCCTTATATAAGTTTACTTCTCTCTTTTCCTCTTGAACTTCTTTGTTTATTCTACTATGAATTAGGGTTTTTAACTTTTATCATATGTATATAAGGTAAGGATTGTGGTGACTACTTCTAGCGAGTAGAGACTCCAAGAACTTAGATCGAGTGTGAAATGTTCAAGGATAATCCCCTCTCTTTCTTTCTATTCCCTTTTATATTTGTTGTTGGTTTTGTTATCTAGTAGTTATAATGACTATTAGTTGGTTACAATCTATATTAGATTTAAGTAGATCTTCTTGTACTATGTATTTACATAATTGATTCCTATACTAATGATGTAGTCTTCATGTGAAATCTTCTGTAATATAATCTTTGTGCCAACTAGGTCTCTTTATTTGCCTTTTCGTAACAAAGAATTAGTGATGTGTGTGAAATCTATAAACCTTGCCAAATGTAGAAAATTTTAAGATACCTAAAAGATCTTATATACGAACCCTAAAAATCTAGAATAGTACTTTGCGATTCCTTAACTTCCATAACTTGTTCTAGCTTCCATGTAGCCTAAAATGCTTCTAAAACTTGTTTAAAGTATTTGTTTGTAATGATGTTGATTCGGTGTGTACTTTGGTAGTAAGAGCTTTTCTTAAGCTTACAGTGTTAAAACATGATTTTGAGAGTCTTAGTATTTCTTTTACCAATTCTTGAGTCTGGATTGTTGCTTAAGCTTTTAAAGTGCTTATTTATATGTTTCAATCTTATTCAATATGAGAAATTACAAATACCATGCTATTATGCATGCTACCAATCATTTGCTCATTTAAATACAAAACAAGTGGTCTTTAAGGAAATAAGTTTAATAATTTTATAATTTCGCCCAGATCAAGCTTGAAAGTGCTTGAAACTTGTTTAAAGTGTCTAGTATGCTCTTTTGTGCATCAATATGCTCAAGTTAGAAGGGAAACAGTTGGCTCAAATCTATATATCTACTAAAAACCATTAAGCCAATAACTTTTCCATCGACATGATAGTAGATTGGATTGTAAATTATTTGCTCTTAAGGTATTTAAACATATTAACCAGATAGTATCCATACAACCTTCCAAATGGTATTCTACAAACATGTATAGAAGTTTCTATACTGTCAAGATGGTATATTGACTCATAATTCATTACCATTTGATCAATTTGTTGTAGAATAGCATTTAAAACCACTCTATCCCTCTCTCTCTCTTCACAACCCCCTTCCCCCCCCTCTCCAAACAACCTTTCTTAAAATTATTTCCCTTCTATCTTCTTCTATCATTTAGTTGATTGTTCCTCTCCTCTCTTAACCCATCTCAAAAACCCTTAAAAACTTGCTTTTCTCCTTACAAAATACACACACTTTATTCCATTATCCTAACCCTTATCCTATTTTTACCCTATATCTCCATTTTTCTCTCTCTTGACCGAAACTCTCACTCATACCTTAATCTCTACTTTATTTACCAAGTGTTCAATAGAAGTCCCCACTTGATCACTCCATAGCTCTCAAGATAAACCTTAGCTTTGCACCTAGCAAGCCTAGCTTCCACTATGATTAGCATATTTATTTTAGTACAAAACATGTTGATAAGTATGAGTTCTTCAAAGATCTAGAGATTGAACTTAAAACCATATTTCATCCCCCATTATAGTTTTAAAACACCACCATCACTACTTCTTAGGAGCAAACCACTACCATTATGGGGCTTACCATCCCTCAAAGCTCAAGTTCAACACCTTCTACTACTTCAGCAACCACCAATTAGGGTTAGTGAGTTAAATTCAATAATACAGTTTGTTCTAATTCTACTCAATCTACTCTAACTTGGCTCTAAACCACACATATATTTGATCCATTTTTCCTTTTTATTCTTTTTATCTATTTTTTTTTTTTGCATTTCATTAGCCTCAATATAAACAATTAAAAATAATAAAGAGAGTTTTTTCTATAATAAAAATAATAATAATTTGGTGTCCTTTTCAAAAAAATAAAAGAAAAGATAATAAAAATATATTGTATAATGATTAAATTGTTATAGTATATACCATCATCTAATGGCGATTTCCTCTTTCAAATAAAATGGTAAAAAACTTAAACTTGAAAACTTTTGAAATAAAAAATACCAACCCATTAAAATTTTAAAATAAAATACTATGATATCCTAATCTTTTAAAATAAGTATATAGGTGTCATGCCCCAAACCAAGAAGTCGTGACAGCCTTCTGTGTAAACCAACTTAAGCTAGAATAGTCACCTTAGCCGTTAATGTAAGTATAGTTTACAAAAGGCATTCATAACTCTATCACTTTAAAGTATCCAATTTAGAACATATTTAATATAAACCTGTAGTGTAATCTTTCAATATATATATTAAAACTAACTTATAGTTAATTCATTTGAGAAGAATTGAGTTTTATAAATTATATGGTGTACATAATCTTGAAACCAATAGGAAATTTCAAAAAAATTATATTAATAAGAAAAGATAGTGTAACTAGCAAAAGATTTGTAAAAGTCCATAGGTTTACAGATTAAAGAATACATATCAATATCTAAAAACTAAAGAGCCACCTAAGAAGACTCTATCAGTTTTCCTAAAAGTTTGTAAAGTTGACAAATAAAATAAAAACTCAGCTAATGTGTCTTGAATCTCACTCTTCGACTATGATCTCTAATCTTAAAGGATTTAGAGATGTGTTGGGTATCTACTTTGAACCTGCAAAACAACTATAGGGGAATAAGTAATAACTTACTCAGTAAGTGGAACGAAGATAGTAATACATATTTGATACAAAGAAACTCAGGTTTTCAAGCAGTTTAGTCAGATGTGATTCATATACACACAAATGACATTGCATGACATTATCTAATATGTTGTGAGATTAGAGAAATTACGTTTACTCTAATCCGGGTTGAAGAGTTTAACATTTTACACCCGAATCGGAACCAAACCGAGACTTGTGCAATAGATAACACCTTCTCCTTGAAACTATCTTCGAACTGTACTCTCTAACTTTGCTGAGACTTTCTCTCATATTACTTAGTTCAATTAAGGGTAAGGAAATGACTATTTTAGCTATTATCATTGAAGGATCCATGTTTGGCCCAAGAATCATAGCTATTCTCCTATTGGGTTGCAATGTATGTTCAATTAGAAGTTAGGTTGAATTTGAATTTGTTTGCTTTCAAAGTGATCAACCAATTTTAAGTAATAATCATAAAGTAAACAATACATAGAGTTCAACATTCCATATAGCAAAACAATATTCAAGCACATATGCAACAAACATACAGGCAACTAACTTATAATCATAAGTAAATACATACTAGAGCTTCTAAGTATTCTAAAATAATACTTCAAAATGTAATGAAGTATTGATCCCACTTACTTGGACATATAACACTCGACAGTCTTGAAGGTAGGTCTTGTCTGCTACAATTTACCCTTAAGTAGTTAATACATTTACTTTAGTTTTACTAAATATAAAGTAAGTAAATAAGTTCATTTAATAGTTTGAGTATGGTTGCAACTTATCTTAAGCAAGTTGTGTAAGTTTTGTATTGAGTATTAGCTTATTATTGAAGAATTGAACAAGGTTCTTAAGGCTTAAGTACCAAGTTTTATTCTAGGAACCTTCTAACGAAGTTTCTGGTATGAGTGTCCTTAAATTAATAACGCTTTGACTGGGCCTCTAAGGTTATCCCAACTAAGCTTCTTACTTAATCCAACCTTCTGAACATGTCTCCAAGGTCATTTCATCTAAGCCTTTTACACCAACCAACCTTCTGGTTAAGTCTTTAAAATCATTTCAACTACACTTCCTTTGCCAAATAACTTCTTGAACAAGCTTACGACGTAGGTATAGTTAAGTTCCTTTCACTAGCCAACCTTTTGATTGAGCCTCTCAACCATAGATTAAGTCATTCTCTTTATTGGATCAATCCTCTAAAGAACCCTTTGAACAGATTTAACCCTTTAAAGAACCCTTTAAACAGATTCAGCTTACAAGGTCACTCTAGATGACTTACTCTAGCATTATATTTCTGGGTATAAGCATGTTAAGACATAATTATTTAAAATGTTTATCATAGTAATTAATACTATATCAATAAAACTTCCTAATTTCTCATATTCTCATTTAAGTGTTTCAAACCCATAACTAGTGATATGTGTATATTTTGACTCTAAATCACCTTCCTTAGTCAAATATAACACAAATGAACTTTAGAACTAATACAAGTTGTTCCCCAAAGCTAATTATACAAAATCTCCAGAAAATAGCATTTTTTTACTTAATTTAGATATTCAAAAGTTCCATAAAAGTTATTGAGAAGTTTTTTGTTTGAAAACTTTTCATAGAATTCTTATATGAAATATAAGGATGTTCCAAAAAAAATTTTGGTTTGAAAACTATACCAATAAGGTCATTTAAAATAACATTAAGAATTGCTTGGTTCTAAGCAATTTCTTAAGGAGGTCTTATACCTGCTTAAACATTTTACAAACTGATATTTTCCTTGAAAAGTATATGTAAAAAAATTTTAAATAATTTTTCTCATAATTTTTAGAGTTAAATTAATATTTTTACAAATTTAAGGAAAATCAAGTAAAATTTTGACTCAGCAAAAAAAAATAAGCTTCTAGCCATTAACTGTGGACTCCCTAGTGTTAGCTACTCTAGGCGCCACCACTACTATTGGTTAGTGGTGGTGATTCACACCTAATATCACTCTTAACCCCCATACTCCAACCTAACTTGATTTGTACTCTTTTTTTTTTTTTATCAATGTTCTTCCCCTTTGTAAATTTATCCCAAATTTCCCAAAGCTTGAATAAGTTTCTAGGAGCATTTAGAGGATAATTCCTAAGTTGGTTGAGCAAAAATGAGAGTTTTTCTCCCATCAAAGCTAAAATACCCCTTTAACCAATGCTTGTTAAGTGTCCTAATGCTAATGAGATTTGGTAACTGCTGTTCAAGGATGTCCTATGCCTTAATCCTTTAAAAATCTTGTTGTGTAGTAGTTTTTTTATAAATTTTTATTATTTTTTATTTATTTATAGTTAATTATGCATATTTTCGAGCATTTTAAGTATTTACGAGTATATATTTATGTATAATAATTATGCCCAATGTATGCGTACTATTTTACATATTATTTTATATCATTTTATAATTTTATAGTACAAATAATTTATTTTTAAAGTTTAGTAAATTTTTGCTACCTAAATTGTACATTTACGACATGTAAAATACAATATAGTATAAATTAGTAAAATTAACTATTATGGGCTATAGTATTATTATTTTATTATATTTCTGTGTAAGCCCCATACTTGACAAATAGGAATCAAACGAGTAAATTTAGAGTATCGGTGAAACTAATTTAATTAATTAAAAACTTACGTATAGACTAAGGACATTAGTTGAGGAGATTCCGTAAACTCAAAATTTAAAAATATAATAAAATATTATAAATATAGCTAAATTAGTAGAAATATACTATATCATTAATATATTAACAGTTATGCACAAAGTAAGTTTTAAAAATTAACGAACACATAAAGATATATTATAGGAATAATATAATTAATATTGAATAGTAAATAATGTATAAGGGATATATATGTGCATTAAGTATAATTATTATATAAATATATATACCCTTAATTATTATAAATACCCGAAATTAAGTATAGTTTACTAAATAAATTAATAACAAAATGAGAAAATGGTAAAAAAATTTAAACAACCAAAAAAACAGGTATAAGAGGCGTGGCATGGAATTTGGATTACGTGGATATGAGTAATTAACATCGTAACACCTATAATTACTTTATATGTGTAAGATAGGAGAAGGGAAAAATATCAAAAGCTACTCAAATGGTGATATAAAAATGGTATCCTGCAATCTAGAACAAGTTTGGCTATTCACTAGTCTAAAAAAAAAATTGGAAGTTAAAAAAATAAAGAGAGAGAGTGAAGCAAAGAAAAAGTAAAAAATATAGGGAAAATTTAGCGTTTACAGGTATTTGAGGAAGATGAGTGGTTGGAAGTGAAACCAAGTGGTGGCCTGAAAGAGTGGTCGGTGACAAAGTAGACCAACATACCCTCCCCTCCACAGAACGACTAGAGCTCGTGTTTCTGGTAAGTTGGTAAATTTTTTTTTATTTTATCAAAAATTAGGGAAAAATAGTAAATGATTACAAAAAATTATGAAATTTATTTTTTTTTTGCATATTTTTGTATGAAGAATCCAAATATTCAATCAATTTTTAAAAATTTTCAGTGTAGATATAGGGTCCTTAAGAAAAACATCCTACACATCAAATTTTAAGCGAATAATTGAAAGATCAATTGATATAGCGTCGACCTAAAATTTTATGGTTATACTCTTAAGATGTTGAATTTTGATGTTATGTGGTTGGACTGTAAAAATCATGTTGTCAAATTTTAGAAAGAAATTCATTTTTGTTGAAATAGTGCATTGGACGAGTGTTTTCCAAAAGAGTTTTATTGATCCTTTGCAAAACTATAGTGTGATATATGATTATTAACTTACAATAGCTTGAAATGGATTATCATGAGTTAATAAATGATGGGTTTTAAGTGAAAAGTTGGTATTTGGTGAATTTAAAGTTAATTCTAAGTTACAATATTATTTGTATAAGTAATAGTTAATGTAATTGTGATTTTTTATTGATAATTACTGACATTACAAAGTGTGGAAAATTCTAGAAATGCAAGTTAAGTTTATGTATGAGTTATATAGTAAGTTATGGTAATGGTTGAAAAGTCAAAAACCATATCAGAAAGAATATCATAATATACTTCGAAAGTAAATAACTTGATTATGCTAAAAATGGGCTTTAGGTAAAAAAGTAGTGGATACTGGAATTTTATAACTATATTGAAGTCAAAATGTAAGTGAAGAACCTCTTAAGTAAAAACCTAATTTTAAGGTAGTAAGTGAGAACCTTACTTAAAACCTTTCTCAGAATTTTAGTTAGAACTTATCTTAAGTCAACAAAAAATAAATAAATAACTAAAGCACCTACTTATATTAAAATGTAAACATACTTAACAATGAAAATAAGTTCTTACCTCATATGTAAATTTAAAACTAAAGTTGTGTATTGCTTTCTAAGGATTATTAATAAAGACCTCAAACGCAAAGTATAGGAGCTTATGACATTATATCCAGCTAAGTTAGGATCAATTCTTAATGGCATATTAAAATATTATATCAAGATACTTAGAGGAGTAAGATTACTTGTTTATGGTTGTAGCTAGATTGTTTATTTATGTGTTATGTATATGTTTGTGATACCAAGTGTCGATTGAGAGCCAAACTTCAAGTGTTGTTTTTTGCTTGAACGTATATCATGTCTTGTGTATATGAACTTGATTACCTACCTAATAATCTAGACTAATCTTAAGTTGATTAAAGATCTAACATGACATTCACGATAACTCAATAGGGGTAATGATTAGGTTGTCAAATTAAATACTAATGCATTCATCAAGGATACCGGAAATGGTCATTTTCCCACCTTTAGTTGAATTAAGTGATAGGAGGGGGTCGTGGCAAGGTTGGGATTTGTGGTTCGAATGTTGTCTAGGGAGAAGAGTGTTCTCCATTACACAAACCCAGATTTAGTCTAATAGTGTCACGTTGAAACTCCTCGAAATCCAAGTTAGAGTAGACGTAACTACTTTAACTTTAAAATGAATCGGTTAAACATTGTAAGGTGCTATATCATTTGTTTATTGCATTTGCATATAATTAATAATTGAACAACCATGTTTACTAATATACTTTTTTGACTCTATCCCTTCTTATTGTAGTTGAGCTTACATCCCAATAGATTGTTTTGCAAGTGCAAAATAGTACTAAAAGATGCTTCATTGCAGTTGTCCTTAAGTTAGTTCTAATAAGTTGGAGAGTGAAGTTATGAAGTCTAATGAACAGATTGAAGCATATGACACTTTTTTTTTTTTATCTTTTGTAGGAGGATTATAAGGTCTTCCTAGGAGACCTTATAGTCTTTGCTGGCTCGTTATTATATTTATATATGTAATGTAGTTTTCTTGTGGAGATGTATAGTTTCTTTGAAAACTAAGGAATGTTTGATGTATATAGGTTTATGTGTAAGAACTAATCTATCTGTAAATACAAGAAAATGTATTTTTTTAAATGTTACTCCATAGGTCTTATATACTTCAAGTGCTCATTTGACTGCTTCAAAGCTGGTTAAGTCATCGTTTACCTTGTGTAGACTATATCTATGTTAGCAGCTAAGGAGGGTAGTTTCTAACCTAAGTTGGTTTATATAGAAGGAATGTTACGACTCCTTAAGTTTAAGGTGTGATACTTTGCAGTCTGGACTGATAAGGTGTCCTTATCTAACCCTTAGGACTCACTTATGAAGTATTATCTCGATCAGGCTACTTCCGCATATACCTTAAATTACTCACTCGAAACAACTTTATAAAATTTCAAGTCTCACAATAGGCATCCAAATGGAATAGCTAAGAAGATAAAAGATCCTTTGCTCAAAATATAAAATAATCTTGTTTGAAAAATAAGTAATAAATTTTCTTCCTTGCAAATGTTATTTATTACTTGAATTTAAGAAAATGAATTGAACCCTTTATTTAAAAAACTATGCTTGCTAGTTCTAATGGTTTTAAATGTTAATGTCCTCGAATCATAAATTTTTTATTTCTAAAGATTAGTATCCTCACTAAAATCAGTTTGGTGACTAATTCCAAAAATATGTTCAAAAAGCATTTTTTAAAGAAAACATAATTTTTTAAATTTTTTGTAGAGCAGTTTATATTTAGTAAATCAAACTTAGTATAAAGTAAACATGGAAGGAAAAGTGAAATTTTAACGTTGAAAATTATTGCTATTATTATTATTATTATTGCTATTATTATTATTATTATTGCTCTATTGCTACTATTAATGGAATCATATCTAATTGCTTTTCCGAGTTGATGTTTGCTCTGAATCACAATTTCCATTCTTTGTATGTATACTATAAAAAAAAAAAAGAGAGAGAGAGAGAGAGAATGTCTTAGACACTAGTGAAGAGAGGCCTTGTTAAGAAAAATTTTTACTTTTCTAGTATGAGTTGTATCCTTACCCAAAAAAAAAATGACTTGCATAAATTATAAGAAAGCATTTTTTTTTTCAACCTTAAAAAGTGATTTATCATCAAGTGCATAAACTATATCTTTCACTTAATTTTTAAATATTTTATTCAAGAGATACTCCTCCTATATAAATATCTAAAACTTTCTAGATAGTTGTTATCTAAGTATATTTTAAAGTGAAACAACATAACTCTTATATTTATAATATTTCACTCATATATTTTAAAATATTATAACTCTTTTTAAATAACACATTGTTTCATCAAAACTTATGATACTTATATAAGAATGTAATATATTATATTTTATATTTATTTAAATACAATGTTTATCATATATATTATTAAAGTAGATGGACCTACTTTGGTGTCTTATATTCTTTAATAATATTTTGAAAAATTTAAGGACACTTTGCAAAATGCTGCCACATGTTCACATAGCA
This sequence comes from Lumnitzera racemosa, assembly GCA_024138005.1. NCBI lineage: Eukaryota > Viridiplantae > Streptophyta > Magnoliopsida > Myrtales > Combretaceae > Lumnitzera > Lumnitzera racemosa. The sequence goes on along the minus strand of JAMXBC010000004.1, from coordinate 68,742,550 downwards.
ATTCCACTTTCTAAATTGAGGTTTGCAATGCAAAACTTTCACTAACATGACCATTAACCACTTAGAAACTAACTCATCTATGTAATCAAACCAATAAGGTATATGTATAAACTCCTTTTATTGCAAACCACATTTCATCTTTAACCATTTGCTCTTGTTATTTTCTATTATTTCATTGTTTTTCTCAATCATGCTAGGTGACTCTAGCAGATAACACGATTAAACGGCATTGTAGCTTTTTGTTTACTAAATCTATTACATATGCCATTAGATTTGATGATAAACATAGGTCTAATTTAATTCCTTTTTTCATTTTGTTTTCTTTTCCATTGATGATGACCATTTGACATGCCTTAGTAGTCTTCTTGTAATGATACTAAAAGTGTATTTGTTAACAATAGTATATTCTTACTTCAATGAATGCCATCGGTTAAGAATAAGTTATTATGCCCCACACTAGAGAGTCCTAATAGTCTCACCATATAAACTAACCTAAGCTAAAAGTTACCTATTTTAGTTGCTAATGTAGGTGTAGCTTACATAAGGTATTTACTACTTCCCTGCCTTGAACCATCCCATTTTGAGTCTTGTAGATATTAACTTGTAATATAACTTTTCAAAATAGCTACAGAAAATAAATTTGTAGCTCAAATGATCAAGAAAATTAAGCTTTATAAATCATTTAGAGTATAAAATCTCAATTTCAATAAAAGTTCTAAAAGTAATTTGATTTGAGAAAATAGAGCAATTAATATAGGGTTTATAAAAGGTTATGGGTTAACAGAGCATAATAATAGTATCCGTAATTGAAAACTAGAAGATCACTAGTAGAGACCGTATTAGTTTTCGTATAAGTTAATAAAATCGACTAATAAATAGGAACATAGTTTGTTAGTCTTAAATCTCACTCCCCGACCTCGTTCTCTAGCCTTCTAGAACTTGGTGTAATATTGGTGAGTCTATTGGAAAACCTATAAAACAACTATAGGGAAATGAGTGATAACTTATTTAGTAAGTGAAATTGAGATAATAGCACATATTAATCATCAGGTAACTAGGGTCTTCAAGTAAATTTAATTAGATGCAATACATGTTTAAGCAAATACCATCACATGACGTTGACTAATCATTATGAGATCTAAGAAATTATGACCACTCTAATCTGGGTTTTAAGAAGTTTGACACCATGCACTTTGCGAATTGGAACTAAACTAGAGCTTATGCAATGGAGAAATACGCTCCACTTGAGACTTCACTTTGAACCATGGTCTTCAACCTTGCTGCGACTTACTCTTTCGTCACTTAATTTGACTAAGGTTAAGAAAATGACCATTTCTGCTATCCTCATTGAAGGGTCCGTGTTTAGCCCCAGAAACCTCATCATTTCCTTTAATGGGTTGTGATGTAAATCTAGTTAGTAGTTAAGTTAAGTTTGTATTAAATTGCTTTTGGATTGATCAAGCAATTTCATATAATCCAAAGCAAGTAATACCATAAAACAACTAATACATATAATCTAGCACTCCATAACAGTAATACAATATTCAAACACATGTGTTGCATACATATAAGCTAATGACTTACAACAAAAAACAAGATACATGGTAAGGTCTTCAAGTATTCTTAAGCAATATTCTAAAGTATAGTAAAATACTGATTCCACTTACCTGGAACTCAATCGTTCGTCACTACGCTTACTAACTTATCTTTGTTAATGATTATCTACACTGATATAGTACTTTATTCTTTGGAGCTACATCCTAAGTCATTGCGCCTTTGGTGTATTCAACTAAAGAAGCCTCTGAGCTTCTCTTTACATCACATAGGTATTGAGGTTCATAACTAATTCAGCCTTTAAGTCAATCTTTAAGATTAATAAAAACTCAAGATTATTCAATAAGCACCCTCTGAGCCAATTTCTAAGTTAGATCACCCTTGAAGTTCTTAAACTAGAAAGCTTCTGAGTTATTGCCTAAGCTATTTTAGAGTTAAGGTTGTAACAGAATTATCTTCTAAATCATCCTTTGAGTTTGATAACTACCCAAGATTTCCAATGAATTACCTTCTGAAACAATTTCTTAGCGCTCATACTCATATACTTTCACTTCAAGTATCCTTTGAGGCACCATTTGAGCCAATTATGTAGTCTACTCAATTTTTAGATCTTTTGACAAAATTACCTCTAAGCTTAGTCAATGTCAAATTCCTTAAAAGTTCACCCTTTAACTCAACCTCTGAGCCTTCCTAACTATACTTCTCTTCGAATTTTATCTTTGACTAAACCTCTAAATTAGTATCCAATAGAACATTTACCTTTACTTTCTTTGAGATACCCTTTAACTCTGTTATCTATAGAATTTTATTAAGAAAATCATCATCTGATTAAGCTTCTTAATCTTTTGTTTTTTACATTTTATTCATAAGTTTTGCTTTTGACTCACCCTCTGAATATCATTTTAGTGCAAAACTCATGCATGAAATCCCCCAAGTTATCATCTACCTTCACTCAATTCCCTTATAACCAATTCTTTGGTCTATTTACTTCTAACTCCAATTAAGACTAGCCAAAATCACATTCTAATCCATACTTCCTAACTTCACTACATCTAAATTTCCTAATATATCACATCATCACTTCACCAATTTCCCTAAATCCCATATCACCAAATTATTCATATATGTGGTACATACTTGATTTTGTTAACTTCTCTCAATAGAACCTCTTCTAATGGCACCCATACACCATAAAATATATCAATAACCAGTAGAGCTCAACATCCAAGTGAGGTCATTAAGAGAAATGCATTTATTTTTTTTTTCCAAAAATACCATTTTTAATCATAATTTAAGGCTAAAAATTATAAAAAATAGTTTTGTAAAAAATCTCTTCATAGAAATTTAGTATTAATATAGGATAGTTTACATAAAAATTTCGAAGTTAAAATTACATCATTAGACCTATTTATTTCAATATTGAAAATTGCTTGGTTTCATCGATTTCTTAAGTACATATATTATAATTATTAAATTTTTACAAAAAAATATTTTTCCTAGACTCTACACATGAAATTATGTAGGAATAATTTTTCTCATAATTTTTTGGATAATTTTTATATTTTTACTAAATTAGATAAAATCGAACTAAATTGGGACCTCACAGGAACTAATCGCTTTGGCCAACTCTTTGTCAACAAAGCTTGGTGCTTCCTCCTCTATATCCTAGTGGTGGCGGTTGGTTTCTAATTACTCCTTAAGTACAAGTATTCCTCAAAGCTTTGTTTATGTACTAATTTTTATAAATTTTGCCTCTTAATTTCTTCCTTAAATCTATAAGCCCTAAGTTTAATTTTCCCAAATCTTCCTTTGCTTATATGAAACTTTGGAGAGTGTTTTCAAATTTTCCAAAACTGTTTAGAGTGTTAAAATGATTTCTCTCTCTCTTGCTTTTGTAAAATTGGAGCTTTTATATGTCTAAATGCATGTTTAACCTCACTTAAATCGTTAACACCTACTGTATTCAGCTCCACGTACCTAAACTAACTACATCTAGCTACTCTAAGTGATTTTGTGATTATTATTATTTTTTTATGAATTAATGTGCTTATTTTGGCCTAAAATGCTATTTTTCAAGTATTTTAATTAGTTTTGGTTATATGTATATACATAAAAATTATATACAACACATACACATATAAAATTATATACGTTCCATATATTATTTTATGTCTCATAATAGTTTTATTATATATATTATTTATCTTTAGAAGTTTATGAACTAACGAAATATATTTTACATTTTTACAATAAATAATACGTGTATAGCTAAATTACTTTATTTTAGCTATATTATTATTATTATTTTATTATATTTTTAGTATTTGAGTCTACAAGGCATCTTCGACTAATGTTTTGAGTCTACTTATAAATTTTTAAGTCATTCGTATTTGTTTCGCTAATGCTCTAAATTACTTGCTTAAATGACTGTACGAAATTACGGAGCTCATATAAGTATCGAGAAAAGTTGACACTTAGCCAACAAGATTATGATAAGATAGCACCACCATTGATTAGTAGATGTTTGATTTTAATTTGTCTCCATTTTTTTTTTCCATTAAATGTGATGATTAATATATACGATTTTATTAATCTTTTTAAATCTTTTTTTTTTTAATAATCTTAATGTCTACTAATTTTATTGCAATCCATCCCTTTTATTTTCTATGAGCATAGTGAGATTATTATTATTTCCATTAATAAATGTCGATGAATAAAACTATGAAATTCTTTTGCTAAAGCAATATAAGATAATTACTTATTGTAACACTTAGTTTGAGGTTACATTACATAGGGTTTTCTACCTAAACAAGGCCCTTTTAAACGACTATTATTAAAGAAAGGGCCAATCAAAAGTTATTACATAAATAGCATAGCAAAGTACATATGGTGCATGTATCTTCACTTTTAGTAAAATATTGGATATACAAACACATATACAGTGTGCACTTTTAGTACAAATTGTATTGAAGATGCATTCCTATATGCACCTTCCATATAATTTTTAACAAAGCTGAAGGCATATATACGAAATACGCCTTTAGTGTTGTCAAATGTATTGGAGGCATGTATAGTGAATGCACTTTCAATAACAAAAAAATCGTAGAAGGTGTACACACTACGAGCACCCTTAGTATAAACACTTACAACACATAGTAAAAAACATAAGTATACGTCCTTCCTAGAAAGAAAAAGGGGAAAACCTAAACATATCCCCAATTCCAAACAGCACATACCCAAAATACATTCATTTAATGATAAAATTCAATCAAATGCATGAAATTTGACACAAACTCATATCCTTATCTCTAAACATTGAAAAATACATTCTCTACCAAAAACTACAAAGACTCAAATTCAAATTTTAAACACTAACTAACTACATAATATGAGATTTCAATATAAATAAAGTACATGCAATAGTTAGGACCAATGCTTTAAAAGAACCTTAAATACATTAATTCCTATTAAGATGTATTTCAATACAAATTTTGATGAATATGTACATATGATGATATGGAAATTAATCTCAGTACATCTATCTCATATAACTCCTAGTCCTTGTAAAAGAATGCATAAACTGAAAGGATTATGTCCCTTTTGTATCACATAATGCTATAGGGGTAGCTTAACCCAGTTACAAGGAGGCATTAGACTTCATTAAGTAGAAAGGTTTAGTTGTAAAACACTTTCCCTTATAACCATCTTCGACAAGTCATGATGTCTCTTTTGAGGAGCCAATGGAATAAAGGAGGCGAACTATAATGCTACGTTTGGTACGTAAGAATGAGCAGGAATGGAATCACAGTTCTAGCTTCCATTCCCTTTCCTTATGTCTAGAAGCACATTTAGAAATCATAATTATAATTCTATGAAATTGACGATTCTATCATGAAAGGGGAATTTGATTCCACCTTATTAAAGGCAAAATCAACGATTCCATTCCTCCTTCATTTATTACTATTAACCAAATTATTTATTTAACTTTTAATTTAATTCTAATATTTATCATATAGGGATATTTTTTATAATTATTACTATATACACATTTAATTTCATTTCATTTCATGAACATTTCCAAACATAGGAAAGGATTTTTCATTCCACTTCTCATTTCATTACATTATAAACCACTCTTACGTACCAAATGTAACATAAGAGTTAAGAAGGGGAGGGGGTAAGTGTAAGCCCTGCAACTGTATGATCGAATTCAGTATATAGAGTTTAGGGCAATTAGTTAAAGGATTTGATCAAACATAGATTATTATAATAACGTTACAAATATTAGTAAAAGTGATCCTATAAGTTTGACTTTAGGAAAATAAGTAATAAAATAATAGAATATTATATTATCAAATTGTAGGTATAATCTTTATTATTTATCGAAAATACGTAAAACGAGTTTTAATAACTAATAAGTTGTAAAAAATAAATTATATACATACTAAAAATTATAGAATAATATAAATAATATTAGAATAATATAAATAATATTTAATAGTATTTATTTATACTCCATATGTATTTACGTACAAGTGAAAATACGCGAAATTATCTAAAATACCCGGAAAATGCTAGAAAATTATCAAATAATTAAAGAAAATTATAAAAAAAATAAAAAAATAGAGAATTATCTAGATCAAGGTTATGACAAGTTAGGGAAGAAAGAAAAAAATTGAACCAATAGAAACTAAAAAGTTAAAATGGGGAAAAAATAAGGCAAATGTTAACTCAATTTAATGAGAAAAAATTCCATGGAGCTTTATAAATACCAAAAATTCATCAGAAACTCATTTGGTTAGTTTGGAGTGTAGGAAAAATTAAGAGAACCAAAAAAGAAAGAGTTAGGGTTTCTTTTAAGAAATTACAAAAAATTTGTACAATTATAGCATTTAGACCAAACTCATGACTAAGGGCCAATTGGAACTAAACTACCGTTACTAAAGTACCCTCCCACCACTACTTAAACAAACCAATACACGTGGGACCACCACTGGTGGCCAGAAATCCAACAGTCAAGTGAGTCCAATTTCAACCTGAATTTGTTTAATTCATTAAATTATTAATTTTAGTAGAAAATTATGAAATTTAGTATTATGATTTTTTATATATGTAGATTTAGGGAAAAATATTGCTTTGATTCACTTATATTTGGAAATATGTGGTGCCTACGAAACTATGTAAACTTGAGTATGTTTCGATTTAGAAATAAATAATCATAGAAGTATAGTTTTAGGTTCAAAATTTTTGTGTAGACTAATTAGGGGATGTAGAATAGCCGTTTTCCAAAAATGAATTTTTGAAATTTTTAAGTAATTTTTAGGTCTTTAATATATATATAAATAGTGATTTTGGTGTTAATTAATAATTAATTGAATAGTTACTAATTTCATGTATAATTAGGTATTCTAAGATTTTTATATCTAACGTAGTATGATATTTGTAATATTTAGAGTGTTAGATGTAAATATTAAGAGTATTATGTAGTAAATATATGTAATTTTAATAGTATGTAGAATTGGAATTATAATAAATATAAAATATTAGGTAAAAATAGATAATATAATAATAATATTAATATATAATAAATTTGGTAGGAAACATAAAGTTAGGTAATCATAGGAAAAATGTAAAAAAATTTTATATCAAGAGTAAATTTGGTACATAAATAAAGATTAGAATATACTAAGTAGACTAGAATACTACTTAAGGACCAAAAGTGATATTTAGAATACTATAGCTTAATATGATTGGCTTCACATTAGGGTTCGGAATGCATACTTAAGATTTATATATAATACTTGTAGTTGGAATTAATTTAGAACATAAATTAGAACTGGATTTGGAAACTAAATCCTAAACTAACCTAAAATGAATCAATAATAAATAATATGTATATATGAAAAATTAAGTCAAATCATAACCTAAAATGTATATGTATTATAATGATATAAATACTAAAAAAGTATTTATATTATCGGAGACGTGGAGACAAGTTAACCTACGACAAGTGAGTAAGCAAACTAAGGATTCCAAGTAAATAAGTTCAATATTTTGTTGTATTTTGGAGCATTATTTTAAAGTACTTGGAGGTTTAAGATTATGTATGATTGTGTTTATAGGTAATTATAGGAATTTGCTCGTATGTATTTAACTTCATGCTAAAATCTATGTTGTGTTTGATAATTGATGTAAATGGAATGGTGTAAAATTGTTTGATCATCTTAAACCGTACCTAATCATAATCAACCTAAATACCCTAATTAGACATGTATTGCAACCTTTTCGGAAACTATTAAGATTCTCCAATTAAATATCGACACTTTCAAAAAAGATAGCACTAGATAGCATAATGGTCTTTTCTTTATGTTTAGTTGAACTAAGTGATAAGAGAGAAAGTTATGGTAAGAATGAGAGCAATGGTTCCAAGGATAGTCTTAGGGAGAGCAGTGTCTCCATTGTATAAACTTAGGTTTGGTTATGAGTTATTGCATAAACGTGAAAACTTCTCAACTTAAATTAGAGTATGTGAAATTACTTTAATTTCACAACGGACCAAACCATGTTGTATGATGACATTTGCTTATTGCATTACATATAATTAATTATTTGATAACTCTGGTTGTACTTATTATGCATTCATCAATCTCCAACCTAACTTACTGAGTTGTGATTACTTATACCCATATAAATTTTCTTACAGGTCATAACTGATAAGCTACAGTACATTTATCTTAAGATTAGTTTCTTTTTGAAACTATGGGGGAATGAGGATCAATTAGCTGTATGGTTAAGTCTTTTATTGTTCTGTTAGTACTTTTAGCTGTATGAATTGGTATTGTAATATGTTAGTTAACAAACTATTACAATATGTATATATAACTTAAAAAATTTTGGTTTTTTATGTACTTAGTTGTTTACTTCAAAGCAAGGAGTTGTTGACGCTTTGTATAAATTATATCTTTTATAGGGATTATGAGGTTAATTACTGTTATAAGGTGATTTATACGACAGGACTATTGCAACTTTACGGCTTCGAGGCATAAAAGTATGGTTTACAAATGAGCTCGAAACAGGAGTTGAGTTGCTTGGCAACTTGCTAGTCATCAATTGTATGCCATACGACCTTAATGTAGTAGGATCTCTTAGATCGATAGACGAGCTGTAGAGTTGAGTTTAGTGCATCGTCATAATTGTAAGCCTCGTAACGAAGTGTTCAGAGTTTTATACGTAAAATTTAGGATAATTAAGATGAATTGTTTGATCGAGCCCAAATTTTACAATAAAGTTAGGAATATTAGTAAAAGTAATCCTATGAGTTTGGATTTAGAAAAATAAATAATATCTCCATCAATTTGTTTCTGATAAATAATGAATTGCTAAAGATAAACTATATACATACTAAAAATCATAAAATTATGTAAATAATATTTAGGAGTTTTATTTATATTATATATATATATTTACATATAGGTAAAAATACGCAAAATTACTTAAAATACCTAAACTAAACTAAAAGGACACTAAATAATCAAAGAAAATTCATAAAAATTATAAAAAAACAAGAAAAATGTTGAAAAAATATGGAATGGTCTGGAAATGAGGCGTGGTAAATTAGAAATGGAGAATGGAATTTCACCAATAAAAATTGACCAATTAGAAAATGAAAAAAGGAAGAAGATAAAGACACTTAGCAATCTAAAATAAAAATAAAATCCAAAAGCCTTTCATAAAAATCAGAAGAGCCCTACCAAAACTTAATTTAGACATTTAAGAAGCTAGAAAAAAAAAAAGGAAGAGGTGAGAAAATGAGAGAAACTAATTTTAAGAAAAATTAGAAAAAATATAGTGTAATTAGGGGTTATAAAGGAAACCTATAACAAATGACAACCTAGGAGTAGTTGGCCATCACTATTGGACGGTGGAGGCAACACCCAAATCGGTCGATAAGGCTACAATGGCCAAAGGCAGCAACGTCAGTAAGTTCCAAATCGTAGTCCGATTTTGTTTAATTTATTAAAAATATCAAATAATTATGAAAAATTATGAAATTTAATATTCTAAAATATAGGTTTTAGGAAAAATATTATTTTTTTAAAATTGAGTCTTGAAATATATCATACTTAAGAAATCCCTAAACTTAAGTTGGTTTTCGATATGATTTAAATAACATTAATAATGTAGTCTTGACTTCAAAATTTTTGTGTAGATCGTTTAAGATTTATATTATAGTGCTATGAAGAGTTTTTATTAAATTTAATTTTCTAAATTTTTACTCAATTTTTAGGCTTTAAAATTATGCACAAAAGGCAATTAGTGAGCTTAATTTTGTAATTTAAGGTTAATTTATTGAAAATTTTGATTTACTATGTAATTAGATATTTGTGGATGTAAATTTTTGATGTAGGATGGTATTTGTAGAGTTTAGGGTGATGATTGTATGTATTATGCATATTAGGAAATGAATAATGAGTAAAAGTAAATAATTAAGCTAATTTTTGTGATTTAGGGTTAATTAAGTATAAATTCTGATTTAGGATGAATTTAGACATTTTGAGATGTTAGTTGGTGATGAGAGATAATATTTGAAGCGTTGGGAATGTTAGATGTGCAAATTATGTATATATTAAGTAATAATGGGTAATATATAAATATAGGAAATTAACGAGTAAAAAAATATTTAGTTAAAATTGATAATATGATAATAATAATAATAATATACAATAAATTTGATATTAAATATAAATTTAGGAAAATATATGAAAAATGTAAATATTTCTCACATAGAGAACAACTTCAGTAGTTAAATTAGGATTATGGTGTACCGTATGGACTGAAATACTAGTTAGGGGCTAAATACGAGATTTAGAATACCCAAGTATAATGTGATTAATTTCACATAATAGTTTGAAATGAGTTCCTATAGGTTATAGTTCACATATAACATCCGAAATAAAAAACTGAATTAGAACCAAAACTGAAAACAAATTTAGAAACTAGCTTAGAATGGATTGGTAATAAGTAATATATATATATATATATATATATATACTTGAATAATCGAGAAAAAAATCATAATTTAAGCCTATATGTTATAAGGGTATAAATATTAAAAGATTATTTATATTATAGGATACGCGAAAACCAGTTGACTTATAGCCAGTCAAGTAAGTAAATTGAAGATTTCAGGTAAGTTAGGATTAATACGTCACTATATTTTGGAGTACCATTTTAGAGTGCTTGGGGGCTTAATATTATACTTGTTTGTGCCTATAGATAGTTTAAATGTACATATACTTGTGTGTATGTATTCTTAAATGTACTATATATTAATGGCTTACCGTACTGGTTTGCAATTGTTTTGTATTGTGTGATGTGGACTAATCACCTTAATTAGAATTAATAATATATAGCTTACAAAATTAATTAGATAAGCATTTCGACCCATTACGAGAGATGTTTAGGGTTCTCTAGCTAAATATTGATCCCTTCAAAAGAGATCGTTGGATAACATAATTGGTCCCTTCTTCATCTTTAATTGAATTAAATGATAAACGAAGAGGTCGTGGTAAGAGTAAAGTTAATGGTTTGAAGGTAGTTATAAGAGGAGCAATGTTTTATATTACAAACGCCTAGATTTGGTCGTAAGCTGTTAATATGTGTGCTAAACTTCTTACCTTGGATTAGAGCAAGTATAATTTCTCCAATCTTACAATGGATTAGATAACATTGTGCGATGGTATTCATTTGTTGCATTGCATTAAATAATTGGTCGATAACCCTGTTTGTACTTGATGTATAGTTTTAAGTATCTATCCCAACTTACTGAGCTATTGGTTGCTCACATCCTTATAGATATTGTTATAAGTGTTAGCCAAGAAATGGCTTTATATTTACCTTAAAGTTAGTAATTACTGGATCTTAAGGAGTGAGTATTAAAATTGAAGAGCAAATATATTTCTATAGTTGTAGCTGTTACTTTAAAATCTTCTATTATTTAATAAAGTATTACTTATATAATATTATGTTACGAAATTATGTAAACATTAATTGTAATATTTGAATCTTAATATATATTTTTAACACTTTCTTTGGGAAATAGCTTATTTAATTTATGAACTATTTACTTTAAAACAAATTAGTCAAGGACGTTTTGTGTAAATTAGGTCTAAGATATCGATTGTAAGGTTAACTTTAATCCTAGAATAGTATATACAATAAGACTATTACAACTCTGCCGCCTTGGGGTATGATAATAATTTTTACCCTAGCTTGACATTCATTTAAGTTGCTTCATTCTTAGCCTACCTCTAGAATGAAGTGGTACAATTTGGTTAAGATGGAACAGTTGCAACTTGCTTTTATTCTACCTCCCCCCTTAAGGCCCTATTCTTACTAAGTTGCAAGGAAGAACATCACCCTTGCATTGATCCTCTAAAAACTATATCCCTAATACAGACCTCATGGATGAACACATAGAACCTAGTGTCACACAAAAACCAATGGATGGGTTCGGACCTCAAGATGGCCCGAAAGATAAATAAAAGTCAAAGGTTTAGCAAATCCCGCACACTAACTCTACGGATATAGCGCATCATAAAACTACACACGGACTTAAGACTCACCGGATGTGATGCACTGGTTCGAGAGATAGGGTTGCTCGCCACAATCATTACTAAAGGGATTAATAAGAAGTGGTAAAAAGAGAGCTTTCCCAAAGAAAAGACACAAAGGGGGTTTTCATTAAAATGTCAAAAGTCCCTTAAAACCCTATACAATATAAGTGTTCTATTTATACAAAGCGGTAAAGTTGTAAATAAATAAAATGACTAAGAATGCCCTAGTGGCAATTCTGTAAATATAAGATAGATATGAGGCTAATTATAAGTAAAACATAAGAAATAGAAAATCCGAATACATAAGTAAAATAAATAGCTAAGTGAGATCTTTAAGTGAGGATTGATGTTTTGATTTCAAAGAGTTGTTAGGGACTTGGAATTGTAATCTAGGCAGACCTGATTTTAGACGATCTGTCTTGTCTGGAGCTGACCTGATATGTCCAAGACTGACCTCTTATGGGCAGTGGCGAGCTAATATGACAGTGGCCGACCTCGTATGGTCGGGTTGATCTAGCGTTGACGTGGTCGACTTGTTTGATATGTCCCGATACTACCGAGCTGATATGGAATAGGCTACCAGCTTCATCATGACCGAGCAGATCTTATCCTAATAGACTTGGTTAAGCAAATGGACCTTGGTAAAGTAGGGTAGATGGGCGGTGTAGGACAATCCTGAATAGCTCATCCAAGTAGACCCGATAAAATAGAATAGAGCCAACCACAATAAGGCATAATGAATCAAGTATAGCAAGGAAGACTTGGCAAAGCAGGGCATACATAGTAGCTTAGGATAGATCTTGCAGAGCATGTCGAGTGTCCAAATATTTCCATAGTCTATGTATAGGTTTGTGGGAGGGCTTGAGTAGGGTAGAGCAGGATGTACTCAACATAACAGGGTAAACCTAACAGAGCAGGGTAGGCCGTTTAGTAATGATAGAGCACATAAATAGGTATTCCATTCGTACGGTATTCATGAATAAGCCTCCCATGTAGTCTGAAACTTAGCATGTCATCAGGTCGGTGCTTAGAATCTTATCATTCCTTACCTCTTTGAAGAGTTTCGACCCGAAACTTAGTATTGGCAGCTCTAGATCCCTTCGGGGTCAAACATTAATCGACAAAATTTAAATTTAAATATAGGAGTTCACTGCAGTTCTTGCAACAAGGGTGTTACCAATCGATGCTCTCTCCACTTGTCATAGGCTTTGTCAACCAAACCTTTTATCTTGGATCTTTCCTTCCACTCATCATAGACTCGATCAACTACACCTTGGTAGTTCCAGCAACCATCTATTATGGGAAGTAATGTGATCTTAGCGTCATACGAAAGATTATGGGCTCGTAGATCTTGTGCCAGTAGGACGTAAGATGGCTCATCAATTAGAAGTGCTTCCGCCTCTTTAAGCTTGGTTAGCTCGGACATCATCTCCTCATTAGTTCTAGTTAATATTCCCCTTGCTTCCTCGTAATTCAACTTTTCCTTTTCCTTCCATCTACATACCTCGATTCTTTCGAATAGAAGAGTCCCAAAGGTTAACATGATGCATCCTCAATATATGTGTCCATCACTTCGGCTCTAATAAACTCCAATCCACAGTTGATAATAGCTCATGAGTGTGATGTTATATTTGCTTATATCAATGCCATGTAAACCTGTCAGATGACTTGGATGCAAGATTCTAGTATGAGGAAAGAAAACATAATAGTTCCTAAAACTACAATCATGGTATTTATAGTTGGTAATGGTACTATTTCCGGAACATGGGGTTTCAACTACATTTTAGTTCGGTCTTTTTTGCTTCTACTATCTGTCTTTCCAACAACCTTCATCCCTTCTTCTCCTTTTTCCTCTGTACGGGCTTCCTTTTCATCGGCTTTCTCTATTTAACTATCTCTTTGCTGTCTCATTTCCTCTCTGAGCTTCTTAAGCTAATTAAGTATAACCTCTAGCTGTTCCTGTATGACATAATGGTTAGTACCAATGGTGGATTCTTCTCTCAAGGCTTGTCGAATAGCCTCATTCAAGCTTTTTACTCTTGAGGGGTTAATACATCTAGCATTCTCCGGTCTTGATCCTCTTATGAATCTCGAGATAGTACATGAAAGAGATTCATACAACTTACATTAGTTCAGGAGTGTCTTATATTCCTTAGCAAATTCTTGGACACTCATTTGTCCTTACCTTAAGGTAGATAGCTCTTTGTACAATTCGTCTTGATATAATAGGGGTACAAATTTTTCTCTCATTGCAGGTCTCATTGAGCTCCATGTAATACTCACCCCTCTGAGGATCCTTCGCCTTACTTCATCTTTCCACCAAGTCTTAGCAAAGTCTTGAAGTTTATCCTCTATGATGTATTCCTTGTCATGTTCAGGGTAAGGGTATGGATACTTTTCAAAGATTCTATTGACTAGAAATTCCTAATCTAAGTATTCGTCTGGAGACCCATAACAATCAAACATAGGTATCTTCGACCTTATGTTTTCATAATCATAGTCATAACCGTATCTTTGTCGATTGTCAAAAGCTATGTTGATTGGAGGTATTAATTCAGCAGACTAGCTCGGCTTACAAGAAGTTTTGTCAGCAATGATTAGAACTATTCAACACGATGATTTCAAGGATACAACAGTTTAGATACTTACATAGCTCAAATCTTCCACTCCACTTTGGCACTTCGACTCAGCTCGGATACTAAAATTAGCTCAACTATTAGGTTGAAGTAACTTGAATGCTTGCACAACTCAACACCTAAAGGCTTCACTTCTTTGGCTCAGTTCAGACATACACTTCGAGCTCCAAGGACAACACTAATCCCCAAGTTAGCAATACAACCCACTAGCACAATCGTAATCACCACTAGCACCAATTTGTCCAGTGCAACACTTAAGAAAGTCTACCTCCTGTTACTGCAGTAACAACAAAGCTTCTGCAGCTAACAACTACTAAACACTGCAAATTAATGTCAAAAACTCTGATTTCAACATAAGCAGCCACAACACGTGCCACCAATTGTTATTGTGATAACATGCAAGAATCCTGTTGAATAACCCTCCGTTTAAATTCAACGACCTAAACCATAGCCAATATGGCTCAATCTCAAAAAGCCCACTTTCCAACTTAACTCCAATAACCAATATACTCAAACGCATGAACGTATACAGAAATGAACCTCCTATGTTTTTGTAATGAAGAACAAAGTATACCAGAGCACAATAGGAATTACTGTTATTGACTTATAAATTTACACTTCGTAGCTTAAGATCTCCAAACCTACGTCAATCGAACCAACTCTAATGCCTACGAGAGGAATACAACCATTAATTTAACAAACATGAACAAATCTTTGTAGCAACTTCATACTCTCCCTTTTGGAATTATGCTCTAATACCAAGATGATACGGATCCCGTAGATGAACACAAAGAACCCAGTATTGCATAATAACCAATGGATGGGTCCAGACTATGAGATGGCCCAAATGATAAATGAAAGTCGAAGGTTTAGCAAATCCTGCGCACTAACTCTACGGATATGACGCACTGTAGAATCACATACAGACTTAAGACTCACTGTATGTAACGCATTGGTCCGAGAGATAAGGTTGCTAGCCACAATTCTTGTTAAAGGGATTGATAAGAGGTGGTATAGAGAGAGCTTTCCTAGAGAAAAAACTTAAAAGGGGTTTTGCACTAAAATGTTAAAAGTCCCTTAAAACCCTATACAAGTGTTCTATTTATACAAAGTGGTAAAGTTGTAAATAAATAAAATGACTAAGAATGCCCCAATGGTAATTTTGTAAATATAAGATAGACATGAGGCTAATTATAAGTAAAATACAAGAAAGAGAAAATTGGAATACATAAGTAAAATAGTTAGCTAAGTGAGATCTTTAAGTGAGGATTGATGTTTTGATTTCAAAGAGTTGTTAGGGACTTGGAATTGTAATTTAGGCAGACCTGATTTTAGACGATCTGTCTTGTCTGGAGCTGACCTGATATGTCCAAGACTGACCTCTTGTGGGCAGTGGCCGAGCTAATATGATAGTGGCCGACCTCGTATGGTTGAGTTAATTTAGCGTCAACGTAGTCGACCTGTTTGATATGTCCCGGTGTTGCTAATCTAATATGAAATAGGTGGGCAGCTTCATCATGACTAAGCAGATCTTGGTCGAACAGACTCGGTCAAGCAAATTGACTTTGGTAAAGCAAGGGGATAGGTAAGGCAGGATAGTCTTGAATAGTTGATCCGAGTAGACCCGATAGAATAGAATAGAGTCGACTATAGTAAGATAAAATGAATCGAGTATAGCAAGGAAGACTTGACAAAGTAGGGCACACATAGTAGCCCAGGACAGATCTTGCAGAGCACATCAAGTCTTCCAATATTTCCATAGTCCATGTACAGGTCTGTGGGAGGGCTTGATTAGGGTAGAGCGAGGCGTACTCAACATAACATAGTAGACCCAGTAGAGTAGGGCAGGCCGTTTAGTAATGATAAAGCACATAATAGGTCTTCCATTTGTACGAAAGCTTGTAAGCAAGCCTCCCATGTAGTCCGAAGCCTGACATGTCGTCGGGTCGGTGCTTGGAATCCTATCAATCCCTCTATCAGCTAAAGATACGTTTAAAGTTGATTATTAGAAGGTGTCAACTTGCATAAAGAAATAGATGAAAACAAGTTATTGTAAGTTAACTCATGGAGTCATTAGTTGGTGTAGACACTTTACTAAACAATTGTTTAAGTATAGTCCCAGAAAACCTACATAATGCTGTGTGATGCACCTTTGCCACCTTGCATAGCCATGATTGAATTTAGAGAAAGGTTGTATTGATACCAAGTTAGCATGTTGTTCCTCCCACAAGCCTGTGTAGGGTACATGCTATGTAAACCAATTTGTATCAACTCTCCCTTAAAGGTCTATCTAGTATAGCTAGGCCTCTATGTTGACATTTGATGGATACATCTAAAGACTACCAAATTGATGCATTATACAGTATAGGAAATACCACTCTACTATATGGAAGGAAATGAATAACACTGAGGTCATTCAAATGTGCCCCCTGCATCTACAAAAGGGGGGAAGATGTTTATGGTAGCCTCATTTGAATATGGCTACAACATGACCTAAAATTTATAAAAAATAGTTAGTGTTAAGACACATGGAATCATATAGAAAATTGAAAAATAAATATACAATACTTCATCTTGAGTTTCCCTATCAAGTACATCTTGACAAACTGCGACAACATGGGTTGAGTGCTTGTTTGGTGTCTGCATGCATCTCCATTAAGTTGCTAAAGGCCTTTGAGTATCTATGAGCATAATGTATCAACTCATGGAGGGGTAATATTTAGGAATTTATCCCAAGTCTACACATAAAGGACAATTGTGGTACCCTTAACTCCCCTTCTCCTGTCCCCCTCTCCATATCATGCACTATAGATATTGATTAATATAACTATGATAGATAAGCAGATCCATAACTATAATGGCCTATAGTGGTAGCCCTTCAATAGAGGTAAGTACATTAGGTAGACCAGGGAGCTTAATATTTTAACAAAGACAAACCTTCCTGTTAGTTACAGAATGAAGGCATGTATATGTTACCTAACTTGCACTTCATCAACCTAAGCTGATAACTCTGAATTTGCTCCATATCCATGACATATTAACATGACCTCCCTTAATGTTCCTATCGTCAAGGTTATTGCCCAAAAAGCACATGTAAGTGGCAGCTTAGTTAAAGGAAGTGCTTCTTGTGACTGTACGTCTATCAATAAGAAGATTGAGTTGTACCTCCACATCTTTGAGAGTAATGGTGACCTCCTCATGAACCATGTGTGTCTTGATCTCCACCTCTCCATTAAGTCACTAATCATATATCGGTCCAGTTGAATGAACGGTAAGCAACTTAGCCTTTAAAACTTGGCTTGCTCAAGATGAGGTTCTATGCATAAATCTAGTGGGATATTATACCCATTGTATCATAGCTATAGCATGCAAAGCCAAAGCACAAGTTAAGATTGACCCCAAAAAAGCACATTGCAAATGGATGAGTAATTCTCATTGAAATAAAATTGTTCATTTAATAAAATCATCTTTAAAACCTATTGATCCAAAATGCCCTGTAAACAATGTGTGTCTGCTAAGTGAGCATCGATACATTAATAACCTAATATGTTCATTCCAATATGTCTCATCCTCATCCTCTTTAGAATTCCCCTCATTATTTGTACCTATTTGCATATGTTTAACCTTAGAGTCATCCTAAGCCAAATCTTGGAAAATTGGAGCAACTTCTTGATTAATTGAATTTTTAACATTACATAAGGGCTTGGATACAATTATAGGTCATACTCTTCATCCATAAGCAAGCCAATCATCATGTGTTGCTCATAGGTTATTGCATGAGCAAAAGTTTTTGCTTGAAATGGGTATGGTTAAGGAAGAGCCCTTGGTTCTTCGTAAGTCCTAACATATAAGTGTTATATGTGATTCTTCCTAAAGCTTCAACCATTTGAGTGAGATCTTCCATGCTATCATTATCTTAAATGGTGATAAAAGAATATGATATACCTTCCTTATAAAATATTATGGTGTCTACGTAATATCTCAACCCTTACTACACTAGGATTGATATTAATACTCCTACAAATCCTTCACAAGATTTCAATATAGTTGATATTCCTTTTCATTTTCGACTTTTTAATAAGACCCCTATTGTACTCTAGACTCTAATTACCTCTCACAATATTTCCATGAGCATACATAATAAACCTACCATTTTCAACCTATTGACATAAGATGTAGCAAAATAATTAAGTAAAGTAGCATAAACAAAAAATTGCACCCCTTTTTAAGCATGTTAAATTGCTTATTTTCTTAGCCAATAAAAAACTAAGATAGCGTTTAATTAGTAGAACTAGATAATATAAAGAGAACTAAGTAACACAATACAAGGAGAATATAATAGTACAATTCTTTTGTATCATATTTGGTATGTGCAATACTCGACAAGATTTTTATGATTAAAGATTAAAAAAAAAGGTAAAACATTTAACTTTTATATTATAGGTTATAATAAAGTTTGATATTATGACTTGGAAAAATAGTGTAATGTTATTTTTGGAATTTCAAAGGTACATCGATTATGTACTATAAAATATATTTTTATATTATTAAATATACGGTATAAATTTTTCTAATTTTTATCAATGCCTCTAAGTCTTTTTGTTTAATGACTTTGGTTAATATGCAAAGTAAACAATGGACAAAAGAATTCCCTAACGTTGTACCATAAAATTATGGTAACCAAACGATACTTAATAGTAGTTTTAATAAGGCTGAAGGAGCTGAGCCGAACCAAGCCAAGTTTTTTAAAGTTTATGCTCGACTCATTTAAAAATTATCGAGCTTGAATTCAATTGAGCTTTTACCAAATTTGAAATTTACAAGCTCGAGCTTGAGCTCTTCAAGAAATCTGAAGTTAGAGTTTGGTTAGATAAAAATGTCTAAATAAGCTTAAGCTTGAGCTTAAGTTTCAATTAGACTTGAATACTAATTCAAAATATACCTTTTTCATAATTTTTTAAATTATATCAGTTTTATACTAATATTCTTATATTGCTTTTCCATGTAATATGATTATATCTTGCTTCGTGAGCATATTCATGAATCTAATCACAAGTTAGCTCATAAACAAATCATTAAGAATATAAACAAGCTTGCTATGAGCTAGCTTATGGTCTTAAATAAGAGCTAGAACTCTGTTTGTTTAAACAAATGAGCTTTATTTTAAGCTCAAGCTCTACTTGTCGATGAATTGAGCTTAAGTTGAGCTGATAACTTAAACAACTTTTACCCATTAGAGACTACTACATTCATCGTTTAGCTTATTGAATGTGTTTATCAATGTATACCTACACTATAAATGAACAAAAACCAACATTTTTTTGGACAAAAAATTAAACAAAATTAGATGACGGTTTCAATTTTAAAATTTACTAAAACATGCAAGTCACATAAAACGAATAAAGAACTAGTAACGCTAAAGCCTAAAGTGTTAAAATTGCATATCTTTAAGAAAAAAGAACGGGTTTAAGTGAAGTTTATTAAGAGAATTGAGAACTTTTAGTCGAGAGGGTTTGCTTTAAGAGAGTTGAGAGACTAGAGAGTAGGTAAGAAATTATTTTCGCTCGTGCTTCTGTTTCATACACTACATGTGTATTAATTTGGGTCAAATTGAAGGTGCATACATTGTACACACCTTTAATTTGTTTAATAAAGTTAAAGACACATTCCATTATGTGCCTTCAAATGTATACAGTATATGTGCCTCCATGCTACTATTTTGGTAATAGTGAAGTTAAATACTCTCGTTAAGCTTTTTGCTTAATAACTTTTGATGGGGCTTATTTTAATAATAATTATTAAAAGGGGCCCTATTGAGATCGAAAACCCTATATAGATGCCCCATTATATTTTCAATGTTCTTAAATTAGCATTTTAGGTTTTAACATTTTCTTTTTTTCCCTCTAAGCCAATATTCCTTAATTTGAAAATTTGAATTTACTTAAAACTAAACAGTTGCTATTAGATGACGAGTACATATATTCTCACACAACAAATTGCCCCTCTAGCTATTATGATGAATAGTTAAATAAATCAATCACATATGAAATTGTTTTAAAAAATATATTTTCTTTTCGTATGTTAATTACCACATTTTGAATAGTAGAGATAGATACATTCTTCATATAATCACCCCAAATAACTTCTCTTTACTACTCTTTCTTTCTTTCTTTCTCTTTTGTTTTAGTGCATTTAAATAATATCTATATCATCTTTTACATTTGTAATATTAAAACCAATGACCATATTTTGTATTTTAAGTATTGTTGATTAGTGTAATAAATTCGATTCAAAGGATTTTAATGGGTTTGAACGCCGAATGTGCTCCTTTCTCACGATCACTTGCACGAAGCCTCTCTATAGATTGGTCTACAAGGGCTTTTCGATACTTAAGTTAGTAATATAGAGGTAAAAAGAGATAAAGTGGGTGAGTGTGCATGTGGAGAGGTTTTAGTGTTCTTTCGAAAGATTATAGGAGTGCTTGGTTGATTGTGTATATGTAATTTGGAAAGTCCATATAGAGATCTCGTAACTTTGGCTCTTTGTGCTATTTAAAGCACGAGGAGCTTACTTGCCAATGATGTGTATTGGCTTGGAGTTCGTTTGTGCTTACTATTTACGAGAGACATGTGTTACGGTAGAATAGAATGACTTTATAAGTTGATCAATTATGAACACTTTAATAGTTATGTCTGAAACCTATCAACAAGTATCACTTTTATTTTTTATTTTATCATAAGATATAGTTTTGACTAAAGAGGTGTAAGGAGTATATACTAAACAAATAAATCTTTACATAATAGTTTAATTGAAAATTGTAAATAAAGTGTTAGATTTTACACGTACATCGTGCACGTGATGCTTTGGTGTATGAATAACAGTTTTTCAACCGACATGGTAGGATATGAGCCTACGACTAAGAAGCCGGTCCAGCGGGCCAGTTCGGTCGGAGGCTCGGAGCCGAATATGCCGCATGTGAGAAACAGACCAAATCCAGCATCTAGTTTAGATTATAGAATAGATATTAAGGTATAAAATCAGAAAACTACATGGATATTTTCTTTATTCCCAAAATCCTCCATTGAATTCCCAACGAGATAAATCCTCTCCTTTTTCCTCAACCCATAAACCCTTTGCATCTGTACATACACTTCCTCTTTCCATTTCCCTCTCTCTCTCTCCATTTCCTTCAAAACCCAATAAGACAAAATGGGAACTCTCACTAGTTGCAGTAGTAATTTCACAACTTTCAACTTCAAGTTCTCTCCTTTCCAACAGCATCCCAGAACAAAAGTCCAATTCTTTAACCCCAAGCAGCTAAAAAGCTCATGCTTTTTGTGTAGAAAAGGGTTTTTAGTTTCTTATAAAAGTATAGATAAAGTGAAGTGCTTTGGTAGTAATAATAATAGTGATAGTAGTAGTAGTAGCAGCAGTAATGATAGAGATAGGTCTAGTGAGTCCAATGTTACAACAGCTGAAAAGGATGACGTTGAAGAGAGAAGGGGGAGTGAATTCGAGGCCGAAAAAACCACGGCCTCTGTTTCTTCTTCCAGGGTATATTATCATAACAATGCCTTTGCTTATTTTGATTGCTTTTTTTAGGTTCATATAAAATAACTTATGTCTCTTTTTCTTTTTAATCGAGTAATTATATATATGGTTCTGTGATTCGGTATTGCATAATTAAAGTCGCTTGTGTTTAGGTCGATTGTTGATATGTTAATGATTGAATTGCGCGGTTGCCCTTTGTTCGTGCGTGTGCGTGTTTTTTTTTTTTCTTTTTTTTTTATCAAATAGTTCGTGTGTGTTTAAACATTCTGTATCTGGTCGGTTATAAAGTAGTTTGAATGGTATATGAATTTTTGGCTAATTTGGTTGATATATCCATAAGGTAAAGAAGAGACTTTGTACATTATTTCTCATTGCATTTCTTGAAGCATGATTGTGCTGTTGGTCCAGCGTTACTGTCATCATGACAATGCCATAGGCAAGAAAGGCTTCATGCCTCTAAAATCAGCTCAAGGAAAAAAAGAGTGGCACGATTAATTGGCTTTTCTAGTACCTTTCAGTTCACTATGTCTACTCATTTTGCATTATCACTCAATTGGATATGTTTGAGATCAATCCTATCGGTCATCTTTATAATTTTTTTGGGGTATTATGTGACATTATTTCATGCGGTCATGGAAGAAATGCTGATTGGGCATTTTTGTTACAGAATTTCTCTGCACAACTTAATTTGCTATCTTCTCATTTGCACATAAGAGCATAGAAAGCACGGTTTCACATATGCTGTGTGTTCCCCTGCTACATAAGGAAATTACTTCAAGCTTTTATTCTTGTTTGTCCAGCAACCGGATATATCTTCATTTGGACCGACCTACAGTAACTTTCAAGTCGATTCCTTTAAACTACTGGAACTCCTTGGACCTGAGAAAGTTGACCCTGCTGATGTAAAGCTTGTTAAAGAAAAACTTTTTGGCTATACAACCTTCTGGGTTACAAAAGAAGAGCCATTTGGTGATTTTGGCGAAGGAATACTTTTTCTTGGAAATCTTAGGCAAAAGAGAGAGGATGTGTTTGTGAAACTCCAAAAGCAGTTATATGAGGTTACCGGGGATAAGTACAACCTATTTATGGTGGAGGAACCCAATTCAGAAGGACCAGACCCTCGTGGAGGGCCACGTGTCAGCTTTGGAATGCTGCGTAAGGAAGTTTCAGAGCCAAGACCTACTACTCTTTGGCAGTATGTGATTGCGTTGCTGCTATTTCTTTTAACCATTGGTTCTTCGGTGGAGCTGGGAATAGCATCACAGGCATGTCATTGGCTTTAACTAAATGCAACTTTTGTTTGTGTTACTTTTTTCAGTTGGCTAAAGATAAAATTATTGTTGGTACTATCATGCACACAAACAGATTGTGGTTTCATGTAACTGATGTATGTAGCAAACAAAATGTGCAGATAAATCGTCTTCCACCAGAAGTTGTCAAGTACTTCACAGATCCTGATGCTACTGAACCCCCTGATATGGAGCTTCTATTTCCATTTGTGGAGAATGCACTGCCTTTAGCATATGGAGTTTTGGGTGTTCTATTGTTTCATGTAAGAGAAACCTTGCAATTTGTATTCATCCCACTCTTCATACTTTAAATATATTTTTCTAGATATTTTCCTTACAGCTCCAACTTGGGAAGCAGTTCTCTAACTTTGGTGATGCAATATGAGTTCACGAATTTACTTGAGCTGACTAAATGCAGGAGGTTGGGCACTTTCTTGCTGCTTTCCCTAAGAAAGTAAAACTAAGCATCCCCTTCTTCATACCAAACATCACACTTGGAAGTTTTGGTGCAATCACTCAGGTATGTCCTGATTGTTAAGAAAACCTGTTTTGAGTATTGCATTAAGATTTACTTTGTTAAAATACTGTAGTTCAAGTCTATTATTCCTGATCGGAGTACGCAAGTCGATATCTCTCTTGCTGGGCCAGTTGCTGGTGCTGCCCTTTCTTTTTCTATGTTCGTAGTTGGCTTGCTTCTTTCATCAAACCCAGATGCAGCTGGAGACCTCGTGCAAGTTCCTAGCATGCTGTTTCAAGGTTCTCTGCTCCTTGGACTAATCAGTAGGGCCACACTTGGTTACACGTATGTCCCTCTGCCACACCCTAACTCAGTTATTATTACTTTTGGGAGCACAACACAATTTTAGTTCTAAGTCAGTATTTTGTCTGGGGGAATGAAAACACATGCCGGGTGAATAAGTAAATTAGAATGCTGAATTGCTGATAGCTTGTTTTCTCTCAAAAGTGCCAATAACGGTTTTTCCATTGTTGATTGCAGAGCTATGCACGCATCAACAGTTGCAATTCACCCTCTTGTGATTGCCGGCTGGTATAGAAGTACCCTTATCTCATGTCCTTATGTTTCTTTTTGTGACACAATAGTTCATTTTTCACAATTTCTGTTGCAGGTGTGGCTTAACAACCTCGGCGTTTAATATGCTTCCAGTTGGATGTCTAGATGGTGGAAGGGCTGCGCAGGTATCATCTTTTTCTGGGGATGGTTTGATTATTCAAATGATTTAGGTCAGAAAATGAAGCTCGATATGTTTCAGATCCATAAAAAATAATGAGAATATGACAAATACCCCACCTTTGGCACTCATGGCTCACTAATGACAAACGACTCTCAAGACTGTTGTTAGTGTTATAAAATGGTGTCTCAAATTGGCATTCTATTGGAATATGGAAACATGTGTGAGTTGTTCCGTCTGTCTTTGGATTTTCATGTGCATGCAGCAATGCCTCACCCTTTAACCTTTTGTAGAAGTGAACCTCACTTTTCAATGTTGTGATATGCCAATTCATGCCTGTTCATAATGTCGGGACATATTTGATTGATCTTGATAATTTTCGTGTACGTTTTATGTAATATCCGGTAACCTCTCTTCTTCCTTGCATTGAAATAAGCATACTATACAGCTTCCTAATTATATTTGTCATTTTTATGCAGGGAGCCTTTGGTAAATCAGCTTTAATTGGATCTGGCTTGGCTACTTATACAATGCTGGGACTAGGCGTAGTAAGCCTTTGCTCTTACTTCATTTGACGTATGTTGGATAAAATGTTGTATCTGGGAATTGATCCCAAAACAATTTCAGCTGGCTCTTAAAAGTGTTCTTTAGGCTATATATGATAAATATGAAGGATATTTGAGATGCCGTATATATTAGACTGATCTGAAAGTATATAATGTTGAAATAAAAAGGCTTCTCTAACTTGCAAGTTTTTTTGCAAGTGAAACCTTCACTCTGAATCACTTTTCTCCTCTTATTGTGTCGACAAACACAAGATAGCTGTGCCCTAACTCTGCAGGCACCATCCTTGCTCTTCTTGCTTTATCTGCTTTGTGCTATTTTCATTATGGTAATTGAGGTTTGTTTTTGCTTCTTGCAGCTGGGTGGACCTCTATCGCTTCCTTGGGGACTTTATGTGTTGATATGTCAGGTATGTAAATGTTGAGAGTGTAATAAGCTAAAGCACAAGTCTAAACACCCACTCATGTTTCATTCACTCTGGCATATTTGCAGAGATCTCCTGAAAAACCATGCTTAAATGATGTGACAGACGTGGGAACATGGAGGAAAGCAGTTGTCATAGTTGCTATTGTACTCGTGGTGCTCACACTTCTCCCTATATGGGATGAGCTAGCAGAGGAGCTTGGTATAGGCCTAATAACAACATTTTAGTGTACCATATACAAACAATATAGAGTGGATTGGATGTACAAAAGCTGCGCTATTTTTGAAAATAATAGCTTCAAAATCATATTTCTGTCCTTAAGGTTTTAAGGAGCAATTTTCTTTACTCTTTTTTTTTTTTTTTTTTTTCTGCTCAGCCAGTCCTTTTTCATGCTTTGGTGAGAGAAATGGTTTTGTCTCGACTCCAACAATGTGTATGAACGGTGAAGGTTGTTTCCTGTTGGATAAACATCCTCCAAAAGGCTGATCAGAAGTTTAGACAATGCTGTGTAAATGTTAGGAACGGATTGATGTAAAAGTACATTAACTCAGAGTGCACATCTTGAACATGTCCTCTGAAGTAAAATTGTCCAATTTTATTCATAACGCACGCATTAGTGTTATCAGCTAGATCATCCACGCGGGTTCTTGTTTAATACTTATAAACCCTTAAACAGCTAACAAGTACGCTGAAAGTATCCGATATGGAGTCTATTTATAATAAATACTAATGCCAAAACAATGCATTTGACTCACATCGTATTATGTATTATTGTTTGTCTATACATATATCCAGGGATTACAACTCAATCCTCCTATTTTATACCATATTCTAAAAAAAAAAAAAAAGATTTGATTATATTAATACGGAACGAATTTGACTATCGGTTATACTTTTATGTTAGAATTTTATTTTTATTACACGTAACTAATTAATTCATGGTTCTAGATGTCACATCGTTGACAATTACTTCTGCCCCTCGACGAAACAGAGGTGGTGCGGGGGGCAGATAAAAAGAAGCTCCTATTATCATCTGAGTTCCATTAAAACCACTGGTTTTCCTCCCTAATACAGCTTTTCATTGTAAACTTACACTCCTCCTTTTCTCTATGGACATCTGATGCTTCAGTATATATATTATTTTAATTGCTTATAATCCAAGAAGCAATTTGGTATGTTAAGCGCTCGTTTCTTTTTCCCTCCTTTTTCTATACCCAATTCAGTTGATTTTTTCCTTTCTTTAATTATCATTTGTGCATGTACTTCACATTTCTTATTTTACCAATTCGATGTATTTTATTTTAACATGCGCATCACTTGTGTATGTATACTAATTTGTTTTCGATATGGTAATTTTGTTTTTTGCTAGATTATTTTAACAACATTGTTCCTATTTTTTTTTTTTTTTTTTTCCTCAAGAGTTTGAATATGATGTAAGGCTTGCACACCCCATCTATGTGGATGTTGAATATAGTATAAGATTTAAGAAAAAATCAAAGACCAAGTATTCAGAGATAAATTTTGTAGAAAGCCCTTAATAGAACAAATTAAAAATTGGACAGTATATAAATTTTCTCATATTCAAGAGCAATCAAATGATTTTTTTAAAATAGAATCTACAAGATCTTCTCCATAGATCAACAAGCATTGTGAGAACCAATAAGGACTAAGGTCATAAACATTGTAGAAATATATGAAGATTATTACATATAAGAAGAACCAGATACAAGCTTAGTAATGGAAGGATAAGGACAAGCATAATAGAAAGTTTGAAAAAAGAAAAGATTCCATCGGACAAATTTCGTAGATAGAGTAGCTTTATTTGAATTATTATCTAGATAGAGCAGTCTTAGTTAAATTATTGGCCTTTTAACTGTAGAAAAAATAAATTCCTTTGATCTTTTGCCATAGAAAATGCATATTTTTTAAAATTATTGTACTTTTTGTAAACCTTTCTAATTTTACTCTGAAAAGGAATCCAATGTAGAGGTATGTCGGTCTATTGAAGTCTTACACAAAACTTTTGGTAAAGAATTGGGAGGCACCTAAGAAAAGGTTAAGTCCAAAACTCTTTAAACAACTTGTACACACCCCCATCTAGCCATGACAACATCTAGATAACACAATCCACTTTTGTAAGCAGATTTTCTTGGAGTATTAATATCTATATTTCCTTTTTCCCTAAGTTCTCTACTCTCATTACTTTTTGGGTTTTAGTGAAAGGAAAACTAAATTATTTCTTATTGATGTTTTATGCTTTCTTTGCTTGATTATTAGCCTTTGCCTTGTTTTAGTGCTGTTCACCTTTCTTTCCGATTGGGAAGAAACAGATAAAATAATCCTTCAAATTATCATGTATTAATCTGATTTCAGCTTTTAATAAGAAAACAAAAGACTTCACATTTCTGAGTTGTCTTTGGTTCGATGCTCTAAATTAGCATTATGTAAAAAGTCTTCTGTTGCGATAACTCAGCAAACTAATAAGTTACAACTCTTGCCGATTCGCTATCTCCTCTGTTTTCTATCTTTTCCCCGGCTCTTTAAAGCACATAAAAAACGAAGCATTCCATCATCCAATTCATCTGTGACGAAGCATCTCATTGGCAAAAACTACAGGAATCTGGCTCTCTTCCTCATCTTCCTCGTCATCTTGAGACTGCGATGGATGGGAAAATTGGAGAGGCTCCAAGCTGTGAGAAGATGCTGCAGCCTCACCAGCAGCAAGGTCAAAACTAGGACTGAAATTAGTGATGTTGACAAGGTTGTTGGAAGTTGCTGAATTGTTGGAGTAGGCAGGTTGAAGCATAGGCATGTTTGGGTGCACCTGCGATGGCAGCGGTTGCTCCGAGCTTTGCAGAGCATTTGCCATTGCATATCTGCTGCTTATTAGCTGAGATTGCACCATGGCAAGCTCAGCCTGTAAAGATGCAACCTGCAAATATGTCATAAACAACACCCCGTCACTCCGCATGACATTGTGATGAACTTTTACGTTATTAAACCAGCCCCCGTAATAGTACTATCAACATTGACTTTATTTCATGGCTTGGTCATTGAGTGCTTGATGCGGGATTTTACATAGGGGAACAAATTAATTTTGATGAAAAAAGAAAAGACTGATGAGAAAAAAATATTTGAATTATTTTTATTTTTATTAATGGAGGGACACGAGTATAATTGGACTGATTACCTATAAGCTCATAAACCACTTTGCAATTTCAAATGTACCAATTAAGTGCAGTTCGATGTACATAGCTCTAAGAAGTGTTCTCCATCCACGAAGTGGCATTTAAATTCTCAGGAATTGCACATATCATAAACTTATTGGAAAAATATATATATATATATATATATTTAACCTGCTGTTGCAAAGCAAGAATGGTTGATACACATCCATATACAGGGTCAGCAAGCCTAGCTTGAGCTTCATAACATATAGTAACAACCGCGTCATGCCGCCTGTTAACCGGTATGTGCAGCAAGAGCTTAGACACATTACTAGCACCAAACACCTTATGCACAGCTGCAAACCTAGCTGCCCCTTGGTCTGAGCCAAAATGGGGTGCGAAGATGCACCCATTAACACATTTCCTCCTAAGGAACTTGCAAGCGCCGCAGGGTGCTAAAGGTGTTGCTGCCGTGGGATCTGTCTCAGCCTCTGTTTGTACGTTAACACGCTTTGCAGAGCTGCCTTTTTGTCGGGTATCGGATGGTCCATCACCTTGTGCATCAGCCATGATGCAAAAGGAAGCTGAGCTAGAGCTAGCTAGGGGTTGGTAAGAGCGAGTGCTAGGAGTGTTGTTACATGAGGATATAAATTTATAATATAGGTTTTGGAAGGGGAAGGTGTGGTGGTTCTTGTGCTTACATGATACATTAAATGATGATCCACGTTAGTCGCGTGAAAGAGATGGCAAGGTGAATGTGCCAAACTTGGAATGAGAGAAACGTTATGTTTGGTGAGTGAAATGGAAAGAGTCTGGTTAATGGTGAAATGGAGATTCAAAGAGGGTGTTTGTTTCTTCCCTTCACTATTTTGATATAATTTATGTTGTCAAAAACAAAAGTTGTTGTGCCAGTATGAAGAAGGTAGGCTTTCATGGGAAAGCACAAGAATTGTGCTTCCCATGGCGTGTGAAATGCTAAAAACTAGGTGTGCATGCATGTTTTGCCCCTATAATGACCTTTTATATTTATGTTCACACAAATCTATCTATTAAAAGCTTTATATATGATGATCGTAGGGGTATATATAAGCAAAACATCTATTTCTGAGCTATTCGAGTTTGGCTTCATATTGATTTGAGTTTGATCTCACAATAGTTTAATGGAGTTTGAACTTCATGAAATTTGATCCGGCTAGCTAGTGAGTCTAATTGAGCTTAAGTCTAGCTAAGGTATTAATTTAGTTCGAATCAAGTTTGCAAATCAATGCTTTTTAATTAAAAGACAAGTATTTCTAACAAAAAAAAAAAAAAAAACCTACTCGAAATGAGATTAATTCAATCAAACTCAAGATCATTAAAAGCTATTTCTACTCAAACTTGAACTCAAGATTCGAAACTCAATCAAGGGTGAGCGAAACTCGAGATCAGACTTACTATTATATAATCTTAACTCAACTCATTTACAACTATAGATAATTATGATAAAAGGACTTGTTATTTTGAGTTTATCATTATTTGAATAAAAACATTAAATATATATATAACTCATTTGAACTTCAATGATATACCTAAATAGTTATTGTAATAACACTATAAAGAGCCCAACAAAACGACTTAAAGTAGCTATATCATGTGTACACTCGTTATATGATAATCGCTTCACGAGTCAAAAGTAGTAAGACTTTACTTAATTATTTGATTTTTGCCTCTAATTACATCACATATAATCATACTTTATAAAATTAAATATTGAGTCCAATATCTTATGTTCATCTTACTCGTCGAGAATTGGAATTTTCTAGGAAACAATAAAATGGTTTGAATATGTAATTCTATAACAAAGATGATATTTATTTACTATTATGATTGTATGTCTTATGTCAATAGCCGTGAATAAAATAGTTCTTTGTTGCTATAGAGTATTAGCATGTCCCATGCTTCTTTAATAATATCCTGTATAATAAATTTGTTAACAAGGGTTAATAAAACCACGGTTTAGTGAGGGAATCTTCCAAAGCTAGACAAAAACATAGACCGACAAGTCCAAGCAAGTCTACATCTATATGCCATACAAGAATGAGCATATACGATACAACGTCGCATGGGGTGTTCTAGTGATCACCGAGAATTTATAAACCCCAAAAACTTAATTGAAAACTACAATACAACTACCATCGGTATCCGAGCCGTCCAACAACCAATGCTCGGACCCCTTTATATGACATCCTTTGCAATTTACACAAGTAAATACATCGTCTCACGAAGAGCGACTCCCTCACATTGACACCCAAGAGATCGAAAAGATGATCTGCTTGGCGATCAATCTCCATATGCACACAAAGTCCAAGACAGTAGGACGGACTATTGGCTCCACTAAAAGCTTAATGTTTCCGTATCGCTTAGTTCGCATATGAAAGAGCTAGACTTCAAATCATATCATCCTCTCTAATTACTGTGTAACGTTGATGGCCTTTGAGTACATACAGGAAAGATCATGCTACGCGTGTAAACTTTTTACTAAGAACTTAGGTTATTAATTAGATCGGTTAAGGAGTAATCAATATATATATATATATATATATATAGCATATATAGCAGATAATCCATAGGCCCCACAGAAGAAATCCATGTCACGCAGACACATTTCAATCAAAATCCAATGAATATTCAATTAGTTATCATTTGTCCGTGTCCGAAGGCCACTTGGGCTTTACCCCATGCCTTAGACACGATGGGCGGCGTTGGTGCACTTGTCTGAGTTGTCGTGCGCACTTGGGTGGGGAATCATCTGGTAAGGGCGAAAGAGACACCAGGAGATGTTGATAGGGTCTAGTGATGGACTTGGGCCTTTAGAGCCTCAAGTCAAAAG
Source organism: Lumnitzera racemosa (assembly GCA_024138005.1). Taxonomy (NCBI): domain Eukaryota; kingdom Viridiplantae; phylum Streptophyta; class Magnoliopsida; order Myrtales; family Combretaceae; genus Lumnitzera; species Lumnitzera racemosa. Next base: position 68,710,690 of record JAMXBC010000004.1, on the reverse strand, counting down.
GTGACCGTTAATATATCCTAATATATCATTTGTAGTTGATGTTAAGTTTACCTTGCATTAGTCATTGAAAGGCTTTGGTTCGTATTTTACATTTATCTTAAGGGATCCTTAGGTTGGGGTACTTTATAGAGGAATCATGGGCATAGGCATGTGCATGTTATTCGATATATAAATGCTAATTGGATAGGATCACCATTAGACTAAAGATTAACAATTGGATATTGTGTTTTTATTGGTAGTAATCTCATATCATGAAAGGGTTAGAAACTAATATTGGTAGTAATATCATGTGCAAAATACAGAGTATAGGGCCACAACATTCTTATAAATTGCTTATGTTTAAACATTTGCTAGAAGAACTTAGGTTTTCTCAATTACATCTAATAAAGTTGATATTAATAAAGTTGATATGAATTGCTTATGTTTAAACATTTGCTAGAAGAACTTAGGTTTTCTCAACTACATCTAATAAAGTTGATATGCGATGATAATCAAGCTGCTCTACATAGAGCATCAAATCCAGTATTTCAAGAATGCATCAAATCCAGTATGCGTTCTCTGCTCTACATAGAGCATCAAATCCAGTATTTCAAGAATGCATCAAATCCAGTATTTCAAGAACGCATAAAGCACATTGATATCGATTGTCACTTTGTTCGTGAAAAATTATCGAATAAGGAAATTGATACATCCTCTGTGAGATTAGAAAACCAACTTACCAACTTATCTACTAAGTCACTTCTAGGGGTTCACAACTTATCTACTAAGTCACTTCTAGGGGTTCAAGTGAATTATATGTATAGCAAACTAGGAGTGCATGATATGCTTCAGCTTGAGAGGGGAATGTCAAGGATAATTTAGTGTATTAGTCAGGAGTACATTTGTAATTTCATCTTCTGTTATATTATGTAATAGTGTGTTAGGGTTCGGTAGATTCAAACATCTTACACAAAAGTTTTATCACTAGAGTAAAAACTGAAAAATGACCTCTGCCATATTATCCGTACATTTTGTAATGTTGGAGTATATAGTATATACAACTTGCACAAGATTTAGAGAGTTCATCAGATATACAAAAATAAAATCGAAACATCGGAGAGAGAGAGTAAAGTTTCCGTTCCCAGAAAATCGGACTGCCAAGCGAAAATGCCTCCTGGCAGTGGTTTCTTCTGTGCCATCTCTCTTTGAAGTACCAAATCTCTGCAACGAAGGCTGTCTGGCTTTGCGAGGCCAAATATTTCACAAGGGAAAGCATATAAATCCTCTGCCACAATGAAGGGTAGTATCATTTCTAAGTGACAACAGAGAATATAAACAATACTCCAAAGAAGTTGTTAGTTTACAAGAAAAACTAAGCCGAAGTTGCATTTTAAGGAGGATTTTGAAAATTTTAAAATGTCCTTTATTTGCCCAAAATATTCAATTGTATGAATTGCAAAATTTTAATAGATAAATATGAATGTGGGACAAGAAATTAATAGTGAAAACCTTATGGAACTGTGAGATCTACACGCTGAAGTTGAGAAGGTGATCCAGGAGAACCTTCCGTACTGATGGAGTCTCCACGCCAAGCATCTTGAACTTGAGCTGCAAATTGTAGGTTCCATAGCACATCTTCAACAGACGGCCTGTCCTCCGGGTTGGCTTGTAAACATCTGACACATATCTCCATCATTGTCCGTAAGGATTCACCTGAACAGCTTCTTTGAACTGCAGGATCGACATTGCTTCTTCGAGAATCATCAGATCCTATACTTGATTGTAGCTGAAGAATATTTGATAATCAGGATTTGATTTAAGCAACAAGAGAGAAAGCAGGGTATTATACAGATGAAAGTCCCTTGTTAGGATCAAAACTATAACGAAAATGTTAATGTGCGTCTGAGCACTAATTAATATGCTATATAAGAAAGTTTTCGTACTACTATGCGCTCATAAATTGTGTAATTAATAACAAGTGCTTCGGGAACACCTGTTGATGGTGCCCAAATTATTGTATACAAGACAGAAAGTACAGTTTGAGGACAATCTATCATCTGGAAAATTGGCATATCTCTGTATTTGCATCAAAGTGGTAGAAATATTTCAAGCAGAAAATGAAAATAGTCAAACTCAAATTTTCCTCTTACCTGATTCTTTGTGGCATTAATTTCTGTCTTTGAGTCGAATGGTCTTCCCACTATGATTTCCAGGAGAATTGCACCAAAGTCATAGATGTCACTCTTATCGTCAATTCTGATTCTACATAGAAACAGAATTCAAAATTTACTGCAAAGTGCATGATAATCTGAACGAAGTTTTCCTCTGGTTGCAGTGGTTTGCCTCTGAAGGGACATGAAATGGTGAATTCATGTAAGAAAGTCATGTACAGGGTCTAAGATTTTTGTTACAAACCTGAAAGTAGTATCCTTAGATCCACCAGCAGAAAACTTTCCGCCATCCTGTGCGTAAAGCTAAATTAAGAGGCCAAAAGACACACCATGACGAAGAGACAAAGAGCTAACTAGAAAAGATGTTTATCTTCTATTTTACCTTTCCCAACTCCTCTGCTAAAAGAGGAAGATTATAACTGCTCAATTTTGCGACAAGGTTCTGATCCATTAAGACGTCTGTTATCTTTAATTTATTAGAATATAACCCAGGCACGATACCCGTGTGCAGGAACTGGATTCCCCTAGCAACGCCTATTGCTGCAGTAGTCCTCTGAGCCCAAGAGAGAGGTTGCCTTGAATGTTGTCCTATAAAACACAACCAAGAAATGACCCTCCAAACAAATAATGAATTAGGAAATCATAACCCAGATTCACAAGAGTGAATAAAGTTTATTTTGCCATGATAGAAGGCTGTAATAGAAGAAGAAATAAACAATTTAGTACGGTGAATTTAACAAAAGGGAATCACCAGAGATCCAGCTTCGTAGAGTGCCATTTGGTACATATTCAAAGACAAGGAAAAGTCTGCTGACACTTGAATCATCCCAATAACATTCAAAGCAGTGTCCAAGAGCACTGACAACATGACGATGCCTGAGTTTTGAAATTAGTTCTATGTGGTGCATGAAGCTATTAATGTTGTGGCTTTTTTTCATCTTCACACATCTGATAGCAACCATGGAGCCATTCTTCAACTGACCTCTGTACATCTGAGATCATAATGACACCAGGAAATGAAGTTTCCAGATTTAAAAATCAAACATGTTAAAATGTTTTGAACTCCCTGGAAAATATTTAGTAACCACTTTACAAGCTAGTAGTTTTGCCAATAAAGTAGCTCCAAATACATGATATCAAAGACTGAGCTAATGTGGGGAAAATTGCAGCTAAAATATGGAGAAAAGGCAAATTCGATCAGAAGTTATCAATGCGAGATTAGAACAAATTATTTAACAAGCTAGTGCTATTACTAGTAGTAAAGTTTGGGGCATGTTCTGTTTGCTTTTTGTCTATATGCTTTTAATGTCCTATAAGTAATTGATTTGCGTCTGATTTGTATCATTTCTATATCTAATACATCTATTTTCCACTTTATCTCCATAATATCATTTTAGGCCAAGCACCCTGCTTCAAATCATTACCAAAACACAAAGTTAACGAACCAATCAGGCCCTTAAACTAATTTATTTACCTGACCATAAGAGCCTTCACCCATAAAAGCAGACGAATCGAAATTACTTGTAGCCTCTTCAATCTCCTCTAGAGAAAAGGTTCTGTAAGCTGGAAGGCTGAGTGCTCCCAGCTTCATTGTCTGAGATATATACCCTTCAGATTTGGAAAGGAAACAATTATCAAACTCTAAGAAATTCAAAAGAAAGAAAAATCCTTCATTGGATTAGAAGTCCATTTTCTTATGATATTTCTTTGAGATAGTCATTTTCTTAATAAGATTCAAAGTTAACAATTGTCCGGCCAAATTCATGGAAGTCTCTGACTTAATCATGATTTGCAACTGTGTATCAACACAGCAAGATTGAAGTCAATTGTAATTGCTTATTTCCTTGATATACAACAAAATATTATCATCACAGCTTGGAAAGGCAAGTCAATCCATATTATACGTAAAAGCTTGATAAGCTTGCACAAAACACAGAAACAGCAACAAAAATATTTAATCTTCAACCATAGTTATGCATATGTAGAAGTGGTAGGCACTAGCAATTCAAGATGAAATAACCATTTTACAAATATGACATGAGATAACGGAAGTGAATTTGCACAAGACAATTTTCTCTTACCCTTGTGGGAAGTGAAAGCTTCTATGGGAACTACAAAAGAATGTTGTCATTCTTCTTGAGCATCAGTTATCTTACTGATACTATAACCAAGATCTTTCTCTATGGATTACAACGATACATCCCTTGAGTGTATATGATGTATAGCCAGATTTTAGAAGAAAAAGGGGGAGGATGCTTACTCGCATCTGTGAGCAGCTTGGAGGTGTATCCAGCTGATGCGTTCTCTGCTATTAGCCTGGTAGGAGGTCCTTTTGTCCTCTTTGCATTAGTTCTTCTTATAATCAAATAGATCAGTCCGACCAGTGCAATGCCTCCAATAATCCCTCCGACAATGCCCAATGCAATAATTGTCTTAGAAGCCTTCTTTTGCTTCTTTTGGGTAGGGATGATCCCCACAGCTAAAGCTTCATTTAGGCAAAAGGAAAGTGCATGCTGATTTTGATCATCTATGGTGGCTAAACAGTTATTAGCATATGAAACATCCCTCTTGTTAGAATTGGACAAGCAACCCGGCAAGCTACCAGTCAAAAGATTTGAGGACAAGTCAACAAATGTCAACTCATCATTGCAAGATTGATTTTCCGAAAGCATTCCTGTGAACTTGTTTTTTGCAATATCTAGGTAAATAATGGAAGGGAGAGCTAACAAGGATTGAGGGAATGGTCCAACAAAGCTATTGAGAGATAAATCCAGATGTTCGAGCTGATAATACAAGCTCAACTTTGTAGGTACAGCAGACCGGAACTTGTTCTTCCTGAGAATTAGGGTGATTAACCTGTTTCCAAGTTTAGGGAATTGTCCTTCTAAAGAATTATCTTCCAGATCGAGGACTTGCAGATTTGTCAAACTGCTCAAGTCAGGTACTTCCCCAAAAAAGTGGTTATGAGAGAGGGAAAGAACTCTGAGATTTTCCAAACGGCTAAATGAATCTGGCAAGGAACCATTAAACATATTGCGTCTCAAACTTAGAACAGTCAATAGAGGGAATGAGCCAAGCCAATCTGGTAGGCGACCAGCAAACATATTGTTATCGAGAATGAGTGTTTGGAGGCTCTTTAGTGAAGAAAACTGTTGAGGAATCAGACCGCTTATGTAATTTGAACTTACATTGAAGATTTCAAGGGACGACAAGCGGGATATTTTACCAGGCAATTGACCCCATAAACCAAGAGAAGCCAATGTGAGAACCTTCAAGTTAGGGACTCGAACGAGTGTAGTTATAAAAGAATCCATGGAGAAGTTTTGCGGCAATGGAGGAGTCCCATTTTCTCCAATGATATGCAATTGGGTTATGCTGTCTTCATAGCACACAACAGTGACGGATGAGTTGGAATCGATATTACAGAAATCAGTGTCATCATTCCAGCTGCTCAAGACAGCAGGATAGCCTAAAAGCTTTTGAATTCTTAAAAGCGTTTGCGCTTGAGAGGATTGCAGTTGCTCTGTAGAATTAATTGAGAGAAAAATGACACCAAGAACCACATACACATAGAAGCTGAAACCCCTTCCCATTCTTCAGAAACAAAACTGGTAAGAACAAACTAGCACTAGGCCTGCATGAGTATACCCTTCAAGACCCGAATTTCATAAACAGAATTTAGAACAATCAGTGGGCAGCATGGTTCAATCTCTTCAACATACCAAGGTTGCAACCTCCTTAATCATCAAACCTGATCCCTGGAAATACCGAAAATCTTCTGCACATAAAAGAGCATATTATCATACAATAAAGTTTATGGATACATAAAAAAAACACTGAACTCCTGGAGTAGTGAACTTTTGAAATTCTATAACATCAGTGAACCCAAATAGGCCAAAAAGGACAAAATCTACCAACTTCTTTTGTTATTTTTTATACGAATCCTTCTTCATTTAACTACATAGATAATTCCAAAAAAAGTTCTGTTACCAAACCAATTAATCTATCATATACTATACCCCAATCATTCTTCAAAAATATTCAGGGAATTTAACTTACAGACTTCTTGTTAATGTAAGAACTGGCCCGTAAAATTCTAAGACTACACCGTATAATTTGGCTTGAATTTGGGCTTACACTTAACCGAAAACTAAACCCATTTGAATACACACACCTTTCCTGCATAAAACGAAAAAAACAAACGCAAATCCGAACTGAATCAAACCTTCAGCAGCAAATTTGCAACACAACTATTTCATGAACACAACAGCGTAATCTCCATATCTCTAAGCATCAACTATAAAGTAACATAAATGTAAACGAAAAGGAAAATAACTTGAGTAACTGATATGATACCATATGTTGCTTCTCTTGATGGCAACAAAACAAGTGCATGCGTTAGGAAGAGAAAGTCAGCGCCAAATGGTTTAAGTTTCCCGAAAAGTGCAAGAATGCAGTTAGAAGTTACATAACCATTACTTACTACTACACACCTAGACAACACAGTGACACGGGTTCACTCCCAAACCAAAAAAAAAAAAAAAAAAAAAGGAAGAAGAAGCCAAAGCAACAAAACAAAAAACAAAGAAAGGGTGACTACTGACCTGTAAATTACACAAGCCGACACTGCTTTCTTTTTCCATTGCTGCCAGGTGCAGGAAAGCAGCATTATATGTTGTGTGTGTCTGTGTCTGAGTCTGTATCTGGTATGTGTTATGGTCTCTTTTCTTTTATCTTTTTCTTTATTTTTCTTGATCTGTATGGTTTTAAAAGATTTTCTGGACGTTGTTGTTTTCAGTGCTTTATATTTGAATGTTTGAAAAGAAGAAAAAGAAACCAAAATGAAATAGAAGCTCGGTGGGAAATTGGAAAGCAAAAGTAAGATTCCAAGCAGAAGATTAAGATATAGGACTAGTCCTATATTATTAAGGCTTTTGGCTTTATTCCACAAGTCACTTTTACATTCTCAGCAACTAGTGGCTGGAATCTTACCCTTTATTTGCATGTCTAAATATCTGCTCTCACCATGAAGTTGCCACTTTCAAAATTTTCATATATTTTCCTGTAATTTACCCAAATAACAAATTATTTAAGTACCTTTCTGGTATTTTTCATAGCATGACATAATTTTATTGTAAATTAAATCATTGTGTTGCATTTTATGATGCATCTAAACTATAACACTAGATGTAGCATAATCATACATCGGATGTATAAATATAACTAAATAAATTTTATAAGTAAATAGAAAACCCTAGAAATAATTATAAAATTATGCCGAATGCGTGTCACAGAGTATGGATGAACAATAAAAAGGTGAAGTCTCGGTTTAATTTTAAAAATTCAACCAAAGATTTAATTTTATTCAATTGAGGGTAGGATGATTTATTCTTTCTCCATTTTACTTTTTCTTACGAAATATGATTTGTTATGAGTTCATATTAATAATTACTAGTTATAACTACAATACGCATTCGACAGGCATTAACGTCAGCTTTGCTTTCAGACAGTGAAAGTGAGCTTTGCCTTTCTCTTGTCTTGGTATCAGAGAATTGGTGCCGTGTGATTTGTATTGCAATGGGTGTAGTGTATATATGTACAGGGTGGCCCCCTGTTATTATTCTTAAGTCTCGCACCGTCCCTTTTGGCGGCTCTTCCTTTCATTCTCGTGAAAAATTGGGCCAAGCCGAAAAGCCATATTACAATTTAACTTTTTAAATGGTTAATATTAAGGTAATAATCACGGAAGAGAGAAAATTTTTGCATATTCTCTTAAGAATCAACTGTTATTCCTAGGAAAAAAAAAAAAAAAACTATTATCCAATTTGATTAGAGGCAATAGGAATATCTTAGGAGTACTTGCTTAGAATAATCTTGCCTTTTCATGTGAATAGTTTTCTTACATTTTGTTTCAAAACAAACTGATATTGTCTTTCGTAGATAAGCCATGCATGTTCAATGTAAGTAAAATGGATATGAACGGTTGAATATTACCTCCACATATGTTTTAATTTTGAAACGATGGGAATGTGGGAGAGGTAGATGAATATTAACTACACTGGTAATTTTGAAATGGTGGGAACGTGAGATAGAGAGAGAGAGGGAGAAAGATTGAGAGTGGTGAATAGAAATTGCCCAATGTCACTAATTATAATACCTTTAACCATATTTATTGTTTATTGAGTGAATGGTTTTAATTTTTGGGAATTTTATGGAGTATCATGGATAAAATAATATATTGGTTAATTAAGGCTTATTTGAATTAGATAATATATATAGATACATCTTACCAAGTTTATAAATCTACTTATAAATATTAAGGATATTGTTACAATGATACAAATCACTTGACTCAATGATAATATTTAAAAAATTTTAGTTAGTTGTATCGTTTGTAAATAATAATTAAAATATTTTTAGTGTTAGCTACTGTTGGATGATAAACATTAATCGAATAATTAGCAATAATTAAACAACTACTAATAATTAAATACTAATTAATTATGGCAATCGCTTCTATGAGGCAAAAAAGATTCAATGTAGTAACACATCATGTGAATCGATAACTGACGTATGAATAATAATAAAAATTTGACGTGTAAGAATAAATGAATATACTTTTTTAAAAAGTACCAATTGTAATTTTATGTATGAAATTTTTATTGATACTTGCATGCCATTAATTGATTCATGAGTACGTTAATATCACCGAAACCTTTCTTGGCGGAAGGATATCAATAAATGATGATTGATACTGACGATTTTATTTACAACGAATTTATTGGGAAATTAATTTGTGTCTATATTAATAAATAAATTAATTGATGGTAGCAGTTAATTAATCATCATGATATTTAATGACTAATAATCATTTTATTTTGTGAATGAATATAGCTTATATAATATTTTTATCAATTAAAAATTATTGACAATATTTACTAATAATAAATAATAACAAAAATGAATATTTTATATTAATAACTAACCCATTAAGTTTTTTATTACTCAAAATTAATTTATTAAACATTTTAATATATTAATTATCTATGTAATGAATAATTATATCATGAACCAATTATTAATAAATGAATGGTGTTTTACTCTTAATAATATACAGCTATTAAGTGAAACCATAGGTATTTAAGTATTTTTTTTTAAATGGAAAAAATACAAACAAAAAACAACAAATCAAGCGCATTCTCATTGGGGAAGATTGAGGAAATCAAAATTAGGAGACATAGCCTTGCATAACCCACCTTTTGTTTGCAGATGATTCTCTCTCTCTCTTTCTTTTTTTCTTTTTTTCTTTTTTTTTTCCCTCAAAGCCTTTACAGAGAACATGGAAAGTATGAAACACATTCTTGATGCATGTTGCTTTGTCTCGGGTCAACTGGTAAACTACCGAAAGTTCTCCTTATACTTTCATTGGTCTGCCCTTAATGATGTTAAAGATGTGTGTTACTCCCTACTGAATATTACTCCACAAAATCGACTGGACAAACATTTAGGCATCCCTACAACTTGGGAGAGATCGAAATATCAAATATTGGGCGTTATTCAGGAGAATATCTATCATAGGCTTCAGGGATGGAAACAGCACCTTCTTTCACTTGGAGGGAAAGAAATCCTAAATTGTTGGCTTATGCTATCACAATTTACATGATGAATTCTTTCCTCTTTCCTCTAAAATGGTCCAAGGAAATATTGAGTGTGATAGCTAATTTTTGGTAGTGTAATTTAAGTAATAGGAATAAAATCCATCGGAAAAGTTAGAGAGAGTTATCGAAGTAAAAAAAGTATAAGTGGATTAGGTTTTAGAGACCTGTACCTTTTTAATTTAGCTCTCTTAGGAAAATAAGCTTAGAGAATTCTTAACAATCTAGACTCTCTTTGGGTGAAATTATTGAGAAGTGTGTATTTATTAGGAATCACTTTTTAGAGGTTAAAAAAGGAGCAGACCTTCATGAGGTCGGAATAGTATTATTTAGGGGAGAGACTTTATTATAAATGAATTATGTTGGCAAATAGGAGATGGCCCTTTTCTTAGCTTTTAGTTTGATTCTTGGATCCCCACTTTACTATACCAAACTTTACAAGAGAGATCCCTTGATGTTCATGTTAAAAATATGTTGGTTTGTGATGTCATAAATAAAGAAATGCATGTTGGGATCTCTTTCAAGTTTATCAGCTTTTAGCACTACATTAGAGATAAGTAATTACTAGTATTCTTGTTCCTTTCTTTGCTAGCAAAGATAAGCTTATTTGGCTTAAAGAGACATACGACTCATATTCAATGAGGAGTTATTACCATAGTTTGATTGAGCAAGTTACATGTTACGACTTTGATTGGCCCTCTTCTTTTAGTAATATTGATAGTAGAATTTGGAAAATCATCAGGAATTTAGATTGTGTTGTGAATCATAAACACAATCTATGGCAAGTATGTAACAACTTGCTAGCTACTAATGTTAATCTTCATTGTAAGAAAATTAAAGATGATCCAGTGTATCCTTTTTGCTAGTAGGAAGAAATAAGTGAACACCTCCTTTTCCATTGTGATTGGGTGCAGTTAATAAGGTCCAAATGCTGCCATAACATAGTGGAAAATTTCAACAATGACCATGTGGATAAATGGTTATTGTATAAGGCAGATAATAGCGTTGGAAACAAAAATCTCTATCTAAATTCGATTGAAGATTTCGATCACCATATGGAAAATTTGGAAGGACAGAAACAAAATTATTTTTGAAGAAGCAAGTCTATGTCCAAGAGACGTTGTTTCAATTACTAAGAAGGAATTCATGGAAGTTTCATCATTGCATTAGCATTGAATAAGCAAGTAATTTGAAGGTGACAATTGGCATATCTCAAATGGAAGCATGGAACCCTTTTGTACTAGAGATGATCAATAAATATGGATGGAGCTCTGGATAGTATTACAAAAAAAAAAAAAAAAAAGAAAAGAAAAAAGAAAAGAGGAATAAGCATTATTGTGAGAGATAGTAATGGAGTTTTGTTATAGGTGACGTCCATGTGTCATGGGCTGTTTCTCTAAATTCATTTTTTACTTTTGTACATTATGTAAGAGGTCCATTGTACGTAAAACTCATAACCAAAGCTTGGTCCATTCCTTAGAATGGTTTAGAAGTGTTTGGATACATTGAACCTTAGTAGATGGAGGTAGGTAGGGTAGAGTAGGTAAGATTGTATAATAGTCATTAAATCAAATAGAATCTTAACTGTTAAATGATGGAGGCCCCTTATATATAAGGGAATGACCCTCTCACTTGTTAACGTTTGAGAAATACAAGTGATATCCTTACTTAAGTACTTCTCTACACTCTCTAAGTAAGTGTGCTCTTGTGAGTTTGGTGAGGAAGGCTAACTTAGTCTTTCTTGAGAGTGTTCCAAGAGTCTAAGTGTTGCTTGTAAGAGTTGGTAAAACACTTGTCACGTAATATTTGGTATCCGAACCAAGTTTCTGGAAGAGATGGCGGGAATATGTGTTTCTATTGTCCCTTCAAAGTGTTGGAAGTCCCTTGACTTTGATGATGGATGAAGAATTTATCATTGAAGGGACAATCTTAGGAAGTAGATCCTCAGTTGAAGTAAAGGTGGCTAGATTGGAGTTAGCCACAACTGATGTGCTGGATCGAGTTCAAGATGTTGGAAAAGGCTTGGAGAAGCTAGAGAAGGAGCTCCTAAGTGAGATGCTAATAGCCTTGAATCGAGCTGTAGGCAATTTGTGAAGAAAGGATGTTGCCTTCGAAGAAAATGGTTAAGTCCTTGAAGTAGGAATTAAGAGATTTAAGTGCCTAGGTTTAGCAGTACTGTAATATCTCATAAATTAACAATCAAGACATGAACATTTAAGTGTTAAGGCAAAGCCTTATTCTCATATGATTAGGGTTAATAGTTGATTTAGGATATTTGGAAAAAATAAACCGATTGAGCTAGAAACTTACGAAAAACTTGATAACCTTAATCGAAGAATTCTTGTATGTCTGAAAATTTATAATATAATAAGAATATCAAGAATACAATCAAAATAGTGAGAATTTGCTTTATATGGGACCTTAAAGTCGAATTTAGAGCAATCGTATTTAAATTTAGGACTTTTGGGAAAAATTATTCGATTGATACTATTAAGTTAGAAAAGTTAGTTGAAATGACCAGTAAGGCTAGATTTTAAAAATAACGATCCAAAATTCTAAATTTAGCATTAGAAATGTGATCATTCAATGTAGTGTAAAAATGATCGAAACCCCTAAAACTGAGCTTGAAATGCGACGATAACTAAGAGATAAGTTAATTAGGCAGTAAAAAAAATAATATAGCTTAATATAATATATGATTATACACATTTTTATGAGTATACTCGGTATATATAATAAATATACCTATAAATTAACCTAAAATTACTTAATTATATACAATATGTGCTAAATTCATAAAAATAATTAGAGAATATCTCTTAAAAATAAAAGATATGTTAAAAACATTATCATATGAGTACAAATACACATTACATGTGATATATACATAGGATATACACTTGTATATTAATAAAATAACTAAATATTAATATAATATATATAATATTAGTATTTAATCAAAATATCTATTAAATCTTATTTGATAGCCTTCAAAATTGCTGAACATGCTAGAAATCATGTGGCAAATTGTGAGATCTGATTTTTGTTGAGTCAAAAGTGAAATTTTTCTAATTAAGCTATCTCTTACTATGCCATTTTTAAGGAAAATATTAAAATAAATTACTTAATAATTAAGAAAAAATTCAACCGACCTTAATATCTATAAATAAGACTCCCCTATAATAGATACACGTTTAGGAACCCAAATTATAGAAAGAAAAAATAAAAAGAAAATAGAAAAAATTAGAACAAAAACAGAGTAAGGAGCGAGCTAGGATTGTTCCCCAACCATTCGATGACTTGACGTGGATTCTCCCTGCTACCTAGCAGAGTAACCACCATCCAGTTTGGCTGACAACCCCTCCCTAGCTAACAGTGATCGAAACTCTGATGAACTCAAATTCCAAGTTTTTGCCCTATTTTTCTTTATTTTTTTAAAATTATTAAATTAATTAGAAAAAAATATGAAAAAATTAATTTCAAGGTTATTTTAGATGTAATTTCATTTTTTAAATTTATTTTTAAAAAATTATGAATATTTAATGTACTTGCTTAACAAATGTATAGTTTACTTGAAATTTGAAATTCAAAATAAATATATTAAATGATGTAGTTTCTAGCTCAAAATTTTTGTACAGGATGTTTATGATATATATGTAATTTCTCTATATCCTGATTTTTTATTTGAATGATTTTAATATTTATTGTATTTTTCGGCTTAAAAATAGCTCTAAAATAGGCTAAAATTGTGAAATAAATGGGAAATTATGAAATTAAATGATGAAATGGACATGTACTAATTTCTAGTGAATAATAATAATGTTGATAGGTTGAAATCAATTTGGTGCAAGAAGTATTATAATTGGGTAATTTAAGATAATTTAGGGGTAAAATCGTAAATACGAATATATAGACGATGGATCGAAAACTTGAAACCAAGTATTAGCTGTGTTCCATATATTCTTAGGAGTCTATATAAATTTTCAGAGAATTATTTGGTAACTTGAGCTATTTATTACGAATTTACGTAGTAAAATAACTTAAATTATAAATCGAGACTCATTTTTAGTAATAATCGGTTAAAATATGATAAATAGTTGAATAAAAACTATTTATATGTGTACTAGTTAGATTGGATAAAAATTATATTTTTAATATGTTTAGTGATATTTTAATAACTAGGATATGTGATATATGTATTGGGGTTAGATGATATCTATATTATACAGATATATTGACAAATTAGGTAAAATACAGTTTAATAACAAAAAAAATGTATAATACGATAATATTTATATAGATATGTATAACTGTATTAAAAACTCGAACTACCCATTAAAAGTCATCTCTAGAAATATGACTCGTAACATGCATTATTAAGTCTGTAAAAATTCAACGATACTAATTCTGTTAAAATTTGACAACCTTAGGTAATATAACCTATAACTCTATAATATTCTAGAATATGCGTATAACGATAACCTTACTGGAATTGAAACGTGATTAAATCAATTATAAATACGTTTCGAAATGATATATAATACGTAATAGTATAAATTATGTATATTATCAATAATTAATAACTTAACTCGATATATATATATATATAATAACAAAACTATATATTATTGTGATAATATATATATATATATAACTGTTTTAGATCAAACCCTAATGTTTTCGTGAGTATTACAAAAACTAAATTTAGGTTTTATGTATATAGGATTTCCCGGTAATCAGATCGTTGACAACTTGAGTCTTCTGTAGTGAGCATCCAAACAGGTAAGTAAGATCATTATTTTACAACATTTTGGGATATTATTTTAGAATATCTAGGGACTTTAGTATATATTGGCTTGTGATTATAGTTAGCTGTTTGTTTATATACAGTGTTTGTAGTTAAGTTTTGATTTGCTATGATGGGAGTTAAACTCTATGTTATGGTTGTTCCATGAATATTATGCTTGAATTGTTTGAACTTAGTTGATCATTCTAAAAATGAACTAACTTAAACTCGGTTTAGCATCTAACTTGATATGTACCGCAACTCACTAGAAGTAACAACTAGAATTCGTAGGCCAAACACGGACTTCCTTCGATGAGGATAGTTAAAATGGTCTTTCCTCACACTTAGCTAAATTAAGTGACAGGAGAGGAGGTTACAATAAGGTTGGAGGCCTTGGTTCGAAGTTGGTCACAGGAGGAGGGTGCTTTCCATTGTACAAGCCCTAGTTTAGTCTCAGTTTGTGAGTACGTGACGTTAATCTCCTCAACTTGGATTAGAGCGGGTGAAATTTCTCTGATCTCATGAAGGACCGGATAATGTAATGCGATGGCATTTTCTTATACTTGCATTGCATCTAATCAACTTGGTTGAAAACCCTACTTATGATATGTTAAATACATACCTCTTTCTCCATTCTACTTATTGAGCAAGTTTCCTATAGGTTGTTTTGCAGGTTCCAAATGGCTTACAAGTGCTTACTGAACACTAGAATTCTAGTAAATTGGGACAGGGAGTTAAATACAACAAGGAATGGTCGGTTATTGCTCTTAGTAGTAACTTTTTATCTTTTAAGAAAAACTACACAAGACTTCTCAAAGGGCTTAATATTTTTCAATATTTTTGTTTATATGTAAAATGATAAGTACCTGTAAGATTTACTACTACTATTTTATAAGGTTAAATTATAAGTTTATTATCACAAATTATTTCAAATGATTACTCTATAGGTTTATATTAAACGGATATCTAATTGGACGCTTCAAAGGGGTAGAGTCGAGTACCCCTAGTGTGAACTAGGTCTAAGATAGCAGTTGTGAAAACAGTTTCTATCTTAGGATGGTTCACACGGCGATACCATTATGACTTTATCTTTTCAAGGCGTGACAAGTGTTATGAGATCGGGTGTGGATTGAACCCTGCTAGGACTATGGCATAGATGGATGTACCTAAGCTGAAGACCTTTAATGGTTCTTGAAATGCCAGGAAGATAGACAATTTTCTTTGGAGCTTAGAACAATACTTTTGGTGCAGTTGATGTTCTAGACCATGCATTAAGGCTAAGAGTTGCTCTCGTGTGTCTCCACTTTATGGTAGAAGAGACGGGTCAACGAGCCCAGGTGGGGGAGCCGAGGAGATCAAAATGTAGGAAGAATTTAAGGTAGAGTACTGAGCCCAATTTTACCCTAGCAATACCGAAAGGGATGCTTGGGTTAGATTGAGACATTTAGAATACAAGGTGTCCATCTAGGATTATGTGTGGGAATTCTTTGAGTTGCTATTGGAGATCTCTGACATGAGTGATGGGGATGTTATGTTTGCTTTTTGTGATGACCTACCAGGGTGGGCCTAAATAAACTTAGAAAGGTGAAGAGCCCAAACCTTGGCTTAAGCTATGGTTACTGTAGAGAGCTTCATAGAGTTTAGGATAACGACCTAGGAAAAAGGCAAGTGAGAGTAACTATGGAAAAGGTGGGAGAGCCTAGGAAAGAAGGGATCTGAGCTTAAGAAGGTGGGATGAAAGCCTTACCTAAAAGGATAAGACTTCGATGGAAGAAAAGGAATAACTTATGAGGAAACCATCATGCTTTATATGTGAAGGGCACATAAATCAAGGGATTGTCTCATCTAGAATAAACTGGTGGCCTTAGTTGCATTAAAGGAAGAAGATGACGTATAACCCAACCATAAGCTTAGAGTATTGAAGCGGTTAAGCTTAATATAGAGTAAGCCCACCATGAAGGCTCGGAGCTTGATGAATGTAGAGCTAGTTATGGTTGGATGAAGGATGAACACCTTAGCAGACACTAGAGCAACTGATATATTTATTTCTCAAGAGGCGGCTAACAAGTTAGGCCTCAAGGGATAAAGAGTTAGGGAATGTTAAAAACTGTGGACTTAGAGGAAGTCCTTACAATGAGTGTGGTTTATGATGTTGACTTCCAACTAGGTCAATGGAAAGAAAAGGTAAAGCTAGAGGTAATCCCCCTATATAAGTATGAATTGGTCATCGGCATGGACTTCTTTGATTGAGTATGTGCTCAAATCACCTCATCAGTAAATTGCATCATATTCATGGATGAAAGGTAGCAATGTATGGTGCTGATCAACTGTAACCTTAGCTAAGCCCAAAAGCTTTTATGTTCTGTACGGGATATTGATGAACTAAGCAAGAAGAAATCCATAGTGCAACGTTCAAAAGGAGTAGAACCACAAGTATAATGAGTGCTTAAAGCAAATGCTCAATCCAAGGAGAGGCCTAAAATGTAGTTACGTAAAGGAGAGGTAGAACTGAAGAAGGAAGAGCCATTAGGGGTATAAGAGGATACTTTAACCTAAAGAATCAAAGATCCTGAACTTAAGGGAGTACTTGAGATAATTAAGGAAGGCTTAGCCCAAGATCCTCAAGCTAGATTAGTGTTAGAGTAAGGAGACGAAATAAAGAAGTACTGGATGGAAGACGGGTTGCTTTACAGGAATGGAGGAAGAATACATGTTTTAGATCATAAAAACCTTTGACTGAAGATCTTGAAGAGGCATCATGACCCTAAGGACTCAAGTCACCTAGATCTCTACCAAACCCTGGCCAAGGAAGAGGACAAGCTTCATTGGCTAAAGATGTCAAAAGAAATAGAGGCCTTTGTGGAAACTTATACAGTATGCCAGCTTAAGAGATAGGAGACCCTAGCAGCAATAAGGAAGAAGTTCATTTAAAGTACAAGGTAAGAAAGAGGAAGAGAAGCTGAGAAGATCTTATAGGGGCGCTTGATGAGGTGTTCGAGCTAACCTTCCTACTTGGAGTACTTGGTGAAATGGAAGGGTCTACATCAGAGTGAAGCAACCTAGGAGAATAATGTAGACTGTGCTCATTTTGGACATTTTGTATAGGAATTCTTTAAAGACTGAAATGTGTTGGGAACATTGCTGATTTAAGTAGGAAAGATTATCATGGGCTGTTTCCTTAAGCCCATTTTTCACTTTTGTAGATTATGTAAAGAGGTCTATTATAGGTAAACCTTACGACCAATGCTCGATCTACTTTTTGAAATGTTCTAAAAGTTTCTAGATACATTGAACCTTGGTAAGTAGGGGTAGGTAGAGTAAGGTAAGTGAGATGGTATAATAGCTGTCAGATCGAGTATATCTTTGCTGTTCAATTACAGAAGCCCCTTGTATATAAGGGGGTGATCTCGTCACTTGTGAACCATCCAGAAATTCAAGTGATATTCTTACTAAAGTACTACTTTATTCTTTCTAAGTAAGTGTATGCTTGTGAGTCTAGTGAAGAAGGCTAACTTAGTCTCTCTCAAAAGTGTCTAGAGAGTTTAAATATCATATGTGAGAACTGCCAAAACACTCATCATGTGATATATGCTTATCCAATGTGAAGATGTCATTTTTGTTAAGGCCATGGTGATTAGGGAGAGTACAATTTCTACAGATAAAAGAGGTTGGAGAAAAATTTGTGTAAAGTTTGATTGTAAGTTGGTTATAGATATGATCAATAACATAAAAGCCTACTCTTGGAGATTTAGCTTTATCATACAAGACATTCATAAGTTATGTCTTTTGTTTGAAGTTTGTTCTTTTTTTTTCTTTTATTAAACGGGAAGCAAACGCGTGTGCTAACTGAGTAGTAGCCTAAGGTAAGTTAGGAATGAGCTGTAGTTTTAGGGTCTTAGAACCCCCATCCTAATTAGCTTTTCTTCTTTCTATAGACTAAGGTGATCATCCCTCTTGATGCATTCATTTCATTAAATTTTCTTTAGCCAAAAAAAAAAAAGCACCATGGTCGGTGCCTTATATCATAGGACCATCGACAAAACAACCTAAATGAGTCTTAATTATTAGGTTAGCCAAGCCCCATTAACATCTATAAAAAAAATTAAAAATATTAAGTAAATCATCTTGGAAAAAAAAAATCTTAAGAGTGTTTATAGTAGCATAAGTAAGGTAGTGTTATTGGAGAAAATAATAGCTAACTTCAAAGGGTTTTACTTTATGGCCTTAAGCTCTACTAAAAGAATCCACTACCAATGCCATAATTCTTACCTTATCTTTAGTAGCCTCTCTCGTTAAGAGCAGATCATCTAGAAGGAATGAATAGGATTATCTTAAGCTTGAATCCTTAAATAGTAAGGTTTTCTCAATCTAAGGTCAATGTGACATTGAATCAAATGAATAAAAAAATTTATTATGGGATAAACAAATATGGAGATATGGGGTCCCACGTCTAATTCTTCTACTTAAATAAATTTGGGAAGAAAAGATCTATTTAGAAGGATAATGAAACTCATTACTATAAACATATGACTTAATAAGGTCCAGCCACAACTTTAGAAAATTAATTGCAATCAAGATATTAAGTGCAATCACCATCCATCCAATATTTCCTTTCTTCTTTCTTAGGGAATGCATAATTTCCAGGATAAGGATTATATTATTTGTAGTTCTTCTCCTTAGAATGCAACTAGCTTGCGTTGGACTAATATTATGGTTTAAGAAAGGATACAGTCTATTAAACAAGATCTTTGTAGTTATCTTTAGACTATACAGCAACGGCATATCGATTTGAAATTCTTAAGGTTATTAGCCCCATTGAATTTTAGGATAAGGACAAGGACAAGGATATTCTTATTCAATTCAAAAAGAGACTTATTCAATATGTGTCATAACTTTCCTTGTTACTCCATGAAAAAAATTGCATAGAACCCATCAACCTTGATTATTAGGCCCAATATTGCCCATGGCAGCTATAATCTCCTCATTGGTTAATGCGGCACCTAGTCTCTCTTTAGCCTCACTTAACACTAATTAGCTTATCCTAAAAAACCTAGTTTAGCATATCAAATACTAAATTTTTCAAAGCAAAATAAGGAATAGAAATAATTATTTACTAAGTTCTTTAAAGAAGAATAATCTAAAACATATGTTCCTTATATGTAAAAAAGACACAAGATTTTAGATTTAGATCTCCCTATGATTATAGATAAATAAAAAACCTAATATTTCTTCCCCCCTCAACCACAGCTTTGGCTACCCACATTTCTCCTCATGCTATAGAATTTGATCCAATACCTTGATAAAAAAATATTTCCTTCTTTAAATGTTCTTAAGAAAGGAGTTATAAAATTTTGCTTCTAATTTCCCTTATTAACTTAATAACAGCTATTTTTTCTAGTGGATAATCCTAAAAACCTCACAATCCCATCTTCGATGCTAATAAAATCTGAAGAGTCAGAGTCAAGTTGCCCTAAACATAGTATTACATTATATAATACAAATACAAAATTAAAAGAGTACCCATGACTAACATAATCACATTACCCTGACATTCCCCCTCATGTTAGAGCATATATACCATATGCTCTTAGCTTATTACACATGTAATTTACTTGAACCCTAGAAACAATGTAGTAAATAAGTATGCAAGTTGGTTACGTAAGCTCACATAAGATGTATTGATTTCCTTATTTTTTAACAAATATAGTGATGATCAATTTTAATGTGCTTTATGCGTTCATGAAATACTAGATTTAGTGCTATGTACAGAGCATCTTGGTTATTACATATCAATTTTGTCAATTGTGACTAGATAAACCTAAGTTCTTCTAACAAATGCTTAAACTAAATCAATTCGCAAGTTGTGGATGCCATTACCCTATATCAAATCACTTGATCTTGCTATGACTATTTGCTTCTTACCCTTCCAAAAGATGAGATTACCAATAACAAGTACATAATATTTATGGATGATCTTATCCATTGGTGATGCTACCCAATCAACATTTGTATATCTAACCACATTTATATGTCCATGATCCTTATACAAAATATTCCCACTTGGAGATCCTTCGAGATGATGTAAAATATGAATTACATCCTTCCAATGATTGGCATGAGGTGAGCCCATGAACTGGCTCACTATAGTGACTGCAAATGAAACAATAAATCAGAACATATCACACTGAGAAAATCGAGTTTACCCACTAACCTTCTATATCTTTCTATTATATCTAGAGCATCTCCTTTGTTAAGCAAGAAGTTAACATTAGGATTCACGGGTAAATGAACTAGCTTTACTCTTATTAAATCGGTTTCAAATAATAATTCAAGCATATACTTTTGTCTAGAGAGATGTATATTTTTCTTGGATGAGCAACTTTAATTCTAATGAAACATTTCAAGCTAGCAATGTCATTGGTTTGAAATTTCTACTTTATAAAGTCCTTCAATTTCTTAATGCTTGCATAATCATCTTCTAAAATCACAATATTATAGACATACGTAACCATTGTAATTTTCTTATCATTATACAATCTATAAATTGTAGAATGATTTGAATTGCACCTGCAAAAAGATCAAATTCATTCACAAGTGAGCTAAAATTACTAAACCAAGCAAATTAAGAGTTTTAAAGCCTATACAAGTATTTCTTCAAGCAATAAACTAACTATGTTGCCCCTTAGAAAACAAAACATGCTAGTTATTCCATACATATCTCTTCTTCAAGATCATTGTAATACCCCTTACATGCCTGGAGAGAGGAACTCTCTAATCATCGAGGCGCCTTTTGGTGTAGCGGCTCGGATTACATCGAAACTCCGGAGTTAAGCATGCTTATACTGGAGCAATTTCAGGATGGGTGACCTCCTGGGAAGCAGCTGCACCAGGGGACAAAACCGTGCGACGTTTCATGCCAAAGCGGACAATACCTCGGTAGAAGGAGTTCCGGCCAGGTTGTTACAATCATCATGATAAAATTGGAAGAGTAGACTGACTTAAAAGGGGAACTACCATACTTACTCACTTAAATTTTTTATCTTAATTATTTCCTAATCTAAACAAGGATTTATTGATTAGCATCATAGTCTACAAGTCTATTTGTTAAATTGATCAAAGTCTAACCTAGTTTTTGTAAGTAAGGGTATAAGGAATTATTTTTAAAAATGTTTAAATGGTTTAAGACCATAGCCTAGGGTTTTAATCTCTAGAATTGTGTCATTTAAGACTAGCTTGGAATTTAGAAATATAATTAATTAAATATGATGTATTTAGAATTTTGTCTATTGTATATTTAAAGCTAAAATTAATTGAACTAGATAATTAGTTTATTAAATATTAGGGAAACTTTAGATTAGGCATAAAAGCCTAACCTTACCTAGAATTGGTGTTGTTTGTATGTGTTTGAGTCTGTAAGGATTTTACTTACTTAATCCTAAAGTTTAATTAAGAAATCACTTCTAAATTCTGCAAGATCAAATCAAGTATGGAGGTTAAAAGAATGTGTAGCAAGTGAGTTTAAGCTAGGATCCATCTATGTATATTGATTTAAGAGATTGAATTCATTTTTTTCCTACTATTGGATTATAAGGAAAAACAAATCAATAACTTTGTACTTTTAAATAATCCTTACTTTGAATAGAATGAAAAAAGTTATAGCCTCTCTTCTTTCTATATACATACACCTACTCTTTTTCTCTCTCTCAAACACACATATGTTCCTTAAATTACTTTGTATCTTTTATGATTAATTGATCCAGTTAAATTTCTAACTCAATTATCTCAATGAGCCTAGTTTTCAAGTAGATGATTGAATTCTTATTCTCAAGTGTGCTTGTAAAAACCTAGAAATTGTATAAGTGGCAACTATGTTGGTGACTTGGGTTTATTATGGGATCATTGGTAGATGTCTCGTTTGGTTGTATAGATTACACTCTAGTTCTTTAAGTAGTATAATTTAAGTTTGTTGGGTATGGTACAATATTTGTGGTGCTCAGTTTAATCAATTTCAATATCCCCATATTTAATCACTTAGCTAAGTAATTTTGATAGATTAATCTAAATTCTAAACCCATTAAATATTGATTCATTAGTTAGGTAAATATTGTTATTGTTATGTGTATGCCATTATGCTATCGAACTATTACTACTTTTAATTAATTATTTTAATTTGATTTTTTTCTTTAAGTTTATGGTTTTTATCTTTATTTGAAAAACCCAACAATCCTTTAACTTAATTATAGAATGAGAAACCCTAGGATACTAATAAGCAAAACCTTAACCACATAAGTATTTAACTACAAACTAGAGGAACAATTAACTTGATTCATTGGCTAAGATGACCCTAAGAAACTAAGGTATAACTTTATGGAAGAGCTTAACCCATATAAGAAAAACCTTAATCCTTGAACTATAAAGAGACAAGAACCTTAGTATAAATTTGAACGCCACAATAACTTAGGTATTGATAAGTTTGAAAGGGTGAAGAGAAATACTTAATAAAATTTCATATTCACTTATAACCAAATTGTTTGTTACATCCATAACCTACTTATGTGCATAAATTAAACTTTGAAAAGTAGGAAACAAATGTATATATAAAAGGAAATTAAATAAAATCCTATAAGCTAGAAAATAACACAATAAAGGAAACATAGTATGATCGTCATAAGTTAGAAAAAAATGAAAATAGAAACTAAATAATGTCAAAATACCTTAATAGCTATGAAAAAAAAAGACATAATGGGAAAACTAAATGACTAGAATAAAATAAATAATTTAGATAATCCTTGCTCAAAGCTTCTGACCTTAGTCAACCAATCCAAGGCCGATCAAATTGGACCCAAGTAACCAAATTAATGTTTTTTCGCCATTAAATTAACCATCTTGAGAAGCTAACTATATGAAAGACCTTGACTGACTAGATATATTGAGTCAAGAACCTCAATATAGGAAAAACCTTGATCTACTGATTATAAAAAGTCAAGAACCTTGATTTACATTTGAACTCCACAATAACATAGTTGTTGATAAGTTTGAAAGGGCGAAGTGAAATACTCACTTAATAAAATTTCATACTCATTGATATTTTAATTGTTTGTTGCATCCATAAGATATTAGGAAACAAATGCATAAAAGGATTGGGTGAAAAAAAAAAGCATAAAAGGAAACTAAATACAAACTTGTAAACTAGGAAATAGCATAATAAAGGAAACACAATGAAATCTTCATAAATTAGAAAAAACATGAAAATGGAAACTAAATAATGTGAAAGTACCTTAATAACTATTAAGCCCTAAACTAAAGAGTAATAATAGTCATACCGTGTAAACCAACCTAAGCTAGAAGCTAGCTACTTAGCCGTTAACATAGGTATACTTTACATAAGGCATTTACTATTTCCCCGCTTCGAGCCATCCAATTATGAGTTTAATAGATATCAACCTATGATGTAATTTTCCAGAATAGCTTTGGAAAATAAACTTGTGATTCAAATAATCGAGACAATTAAGCTTTACAAATTATTTAGAGTATAAAAATCCTAATTTCAATAAAAAGTTCTAAAAGTAAAATAATTTGAGAAAATAGAGCAATTAATAAAAGGTTTCTAAAAGATTACATGTTAATAGAGCATAGTAACATTATCCATAATTGAAAACTAGAGGGTCACTAATAAAGACCCTATTATTTTTCTTACAAGTTAGTAAATCCAACAAATAATTAAGAACATAGTTTATTAGTCTTGAATCTCACTCTCCAACCTTATTCTCTAGCATTTTGGGACTCAGTATAATATCGATGATTCTATTGGAAACCTACAAAACAGCAATAGGGGAGTAAGCGACAACTTGCTCAATAAGTGGGACGAAGATCATAATAAATATTAGTTATTAAGAAATTAGGGTTTTTAAGCAAGGTTAATTAGATGCAATGTATGTTTAAGCATATGCTATCGCATGACGTCGACTGGTCCTCGTAAGATCAAAGAAGTCACACTTGCTCTAATTAGGGTTTAAAGGAGTTTCACGCTATGCACTTCATGGATCGATCACCAAACCAGGGCTTATGCAATAGAGAAATATACTTCGCCCGATGCCTTCGAACCATGATTCGCAATCTTGCTGTAGCTTTCTCTCTTGTCACATAGTTTAATTAAGGGTGGGGAAAGGATCATTTTTGCTATCTTCATCGAAGGGTTCGAGTTTGGCTTAAACTTCCTAATTGTTTTCCTTTAGTTGATTGTGATGCATGTTTATTTAGAAGTTAAGTTAAGTTTGAGTTAGATTATTTTTGGGGTGATTAAGCAATTTCAAATGATTTAAAGTAAACAACATCATAAAGCAACCAATATATATATATAATCTAGCATTCCACAACAACAATATAATATTCGAGTACACATCAACACAGGTTACTAACTTACACTCACAAGCAAAACACATACTAAGGCCTCTAAGTATTCTTCAATAATACTTCAAACTATGATGAAGTACTAATTCCATTTCCCTGGAACTAAATCGCTCTCTAACTTTATTGTTCACTTGTCCTTGTAGGTGATCCCTTAATGTTTATCTTGATGTAGTACTTTATTCTGCATATAAATTAGGAAATATTGCTAATTTACTAGTTTATAATAGAATTAGGTTGATTAGTCATTGGTTCATTAGCCTACGCCTTAAGTATTGGAAATTTAGAATAGTACTATAAGTTTATGTTACCTTCCAAGCTATCTTTTGAGTTAAGATGTCTGTGAAATATTTATTGGAAAAGCTTTTGAGGTACCCTCTACTCTACTTAAGTAGTGAAGTTTACCGTAGATTCATCCTTTGCATTAATCTTTAAGGTTAGTAAATCCTCAAGATTTTTAATAAACACCGTTTAAGCTAAGTTTTAAGTTGAGTTATCCTTGAAATTCTTAAATTAGAAGCTTTTGAGTTATCTTTTGACTAAGTTGTTGTATTTGCAAGAATTTAAATTTCTTAACAGAAACCTTTTGAGATATCATTTGAGCTCAATCAACTTCATAATTTTAAGGAATTTACCATCTAAACTTTCCTCTAAGACCTATAATTTCATAGCTCTTATTTGTAACACCTCGAGACCTTAAATGGCGTTACAACTCACCACATATCTCAGCTAGTCCGAAATATGTAAGACTTTCTAAGTTCATAATTGAAATAAGGAAAAATCACAATACACAATGCATAAATATCTATAAGGGAGTAGGAAACTGCATCTACTCATAACCCCAAATAAACCTTTAACATCTAAAAGTTCGAAAGTGTCCTGACTTACAACCAAAACATAAGATATGTCAAATGACTAAAATCTTCAAATATCGAAAGGAGTCAATCTCCTCAAAATACAAAATCTCCAACAAAACATAAACCATCAGTAACATAGATAACACCCTAACTAGTCATCATAGAAATATAAATACTCGACTTCATCCTCCTCTTGGTTGTCGTCGACAAACATCTCCTCATAAATAAGAAGGTACTCAGATAAGACACTCGAAAGAGAAAAGAATGAGCCGAAGCCCAGTACGGGTGTACAAACACATACGCATGCCATACATATCATTCACATACAGATATGCAATTAATAGTAGATAATACAATCAGCAGTTTAATTATCTCAATTTAAGTCTACAAAACAACAAAGGGGTATTCAAACCTCGCTACACTTAGTCTTCACCTACATATAGAAGTGGATATAATAATACGTTTTCCTTTAAATCCTTTATGCCTAGAAACTAAAGTCCAAAAACCTAATATTCTAGCTGTATCATCTCATGTGAAAGTTCACTAGGAAAACCTCGTACATGATCAGCAGTTGCTCCTCTAGGGAATTGCCACTACGAGCCCCTAGAGCGAGTGGGTCAAGCAAAACCGGTAAATCAAATTAATTAGGCCGAATATAAATTTAGTCCAATTTGATTACTAAATCCTGTCAAACACAAGCAACAATCAACACTACGTACTTGGAATCGCTCCAAGATTGAATACTATACTTTGGTCTTAAACTGGACAAAAGTTAAACCTCGACAAAGGAAACCGAACACCACGAATCTAAAAGAAAACAAGTAGTACGTTAACCCTTAAGCATTCTAAAGCTAGATCTTACCTAGGAGTTATTTAAGAGCTTATGATTTACTTAAATAAGGTCTCGAAAGAAATCGTTAAGTCAAATAATAGTAATAATATAATATGAGTAAACTAAAAAGGCGACATAACTATATATATATATGTATATATATATATATATATATATAAGATCACTTTTATAGTAACTTGTAAAGTACATAATACATATATATATATATATATGTTCATCTATATATAAAAGAAAGTATGAAATGGTTACATGATTAGAGTATCGAATAATATAGACTATTGAATCAATATGATAAATAAAAAAATAAATACTTACTTGGAAAAATAATATGATTCGTAATAACTCATGAGGAAATGATAAAGTAATCGTCAACAAATAAAATGGATATACTACGTATAATATAATATGCTATATATGTATATACATAATACTACGTGATGAAATAATTAGATCACGAAAACATCGATAACAATAATAAATCATACGAACAATAGAAAGGACTTGTAGTATACTAATTCGACATAAAGGACTTATGTAGAATAAGTGATAACTCTGATTTTAAACATATTTCATATAGTGATTTTATAGTATTTCCCTTACATTTTTGGTTTTATTTAAAGAAATTGATACTTAATTGAGTAAAATGTTGATTTCAGGGTTTAAACGCGTTCTAGGCTCGAAAACGAAGAAAAGGAATCAAGTTTCACTCAATTCCGAGTTCAAACGAAGAAGTTATGAAGTTGTGTAGAAAATTTGCCTAAGTGCAGAAAGTTACACGACCTGGGGACACGGCTATGTCCCAGGCCGTGTCGGGTGACGAAAACAGAATCTTTGAAATACACATATAAAAGGATATCTTAGGGTTTCAAAAAGGAGAGAGACATTACAGAAACAAGAGACACCAGAGACGAGAGGAGATTGGAGAAGAACATTAATCAAGAGGCGAGAACGACATCGATTTCAAGATTAGAGAGATTGTTCATCAAATCAAGAGGGGTTTTTATGCTTTATTTTACATTTTTTATGAAACTCATTTTTAGATTCGTTATGATAGCTTAGAATTCGAGTATTTAGGATTATGGAACCTAGAGTTTCATGTAACTCTTGGATTGAATTATAATTTCAATAAAGTTTCTATATTTTCTTGATTCAATTATGTCGTTAATTATTGTTTAATATTTCTAAAGTGTCAATATATGATATTATGCATGTTGATTGAGAAATTGCATGTGTAATTAGATCTAAGCATAATTGAAGAGAATTACATGTATACTTAGAGATAAGATACATGTTTCTTCCGGAAAGTTGATTGTTTGCATGGGAATTCATTACACGCTAATGCAATTCTAAATTATATTACTAAGTGAAGAGATTCTGGTAAATAATTTAGGATTAGGGTTAATATGCTTGAGAAAGATATTAGCTTTAATTGTGAATCCCTCCGGTCAAGAATAATAGAAATTGAATTGGATATATTTTAAAAAGGTTACATGTTAAACACTAGGGGAAATAATTTCTAAATATATTATTGCATACTTGAAGTCGTTCGTAGTTTATTGCTTCCTAATTTGCGTAATTAAATCTCATAAGTAGTTTAGTTGTTAATTTCAGTATTTTTAATTCATTCAATTTATCACAATTTTTCGGTTAGATAATAAAGCTAAAGTTAATATTAGTACTCAAAATCTCTAAGGGATCAACTCGGACTCACGTCCACTATATTAAAACTGATAGGTGCGCTTGCCTGATATCAATATGATCGTTAACGTACTATATAAATCAATAGAAACTTGGCCCCAACATTTATATATCTATAAACAATATCTGAAATGCAATAAAGTATACATGATGGTAACCTTTATATAAAATATTTTTATATAACATGACAAATAATTAAATAGTTTAACATTGGTAATCGAATACTAACAATACTTAATTTAATACTAACAACGGAACTAATAAATAAATCAATAATAATAATAAAATAATACATTATATATACGGTACCGAATATAAAATTGAAACGATTTGTGAAATACAATTGAGATTGAAACATCGGATGATAACGAATAGGAACCCATCATAGACAACAATACATAAATTATAATCCATAAAATAATAGATTTAAATAATTAATTAACAATATTTACCATATTAACTCGGAATGTGTAGATAATGGGAACAAAACCAATTTTTTTGCAAGGAGATCGAGAGCTTGAAATATCTGAATTGAAATTGGTAGGGGTAAGTGTTGAGATGAAGGGGGATGGGGATTTTCGACATTTTAGAATTGGGGAAAGGGATTTAGTAGGGAGGGAGGTCTGGTGACAGCGACAGATGGGGCGAGAGTGAGATTAGCTAACGAAGGATTCTAGGGAAATTTCGAAGGTAGGGCTGGCGTTGAAGAAAAGAGAATGGATGGTGACGAGAGGAATGAAAGAAAGAAAGAAATGAAAAAAAAAAAAAAGTCGAGAAAGAGAAAGAGCTTTGCGACTGGGGGGAGAAAAAAAAATTATGAAATAAGGTTTAGGATAGGGTTTTAGGGTGATGTTCCAGAATATTGCGGAATGAGGATTTATACCTAAAATAGAAAGGTAAAGCATTAATTGAGATGAAAAAGTATAGTATTTAGAAAAACAATCATATATATAAATATCGTAATGTAAAATATTAATAAAACTTTTATATCCTATACGTAAAATATAAAATTTAATATACTTAATGAGTATGTAAAATAGAAATTTTAAAATAATCAAATCGGGACCTAAATTCTTTATTTCTAACGTTACTAACTTAAAGGAGTTTATGATTTAAATAAAATACTAACTAATTAGGGTGTTTCACTATCATTACTCCCCTTAACTTAGCCTATAAGGTTCCCCTGTTTCATCATCACTTATACTCTTACTTTTGATTTAGATTTTGAGTGAATATCTAATAGAACATGTGCCTTCTAACTTCCTGTGAAATACCCTTTAACTTTATTATCTATAAAGTTTTTAATAAAGTCATCCTCTACTTCCCTTGTTTTTACATTTTAGTTATCATTTTTGCTTTTAACCTACTCTTTAAGTATCAATCTAATGCAAAATTCATTTCTGGAATCCTCTGAGTTTTTATCTACCTTTGACCAACTTCCTATAATTAATTGATTTTTCCACTTCTCTCCTAAGTTTTAGTTATAGTGACCTATTTTATACTTCATTTAACATTCATCTAGTTCATTATTCATTAAAATCCTCATCTAACACGTCACCATTCCTTGATTCCCCAATTCTCATACTACCAACTTATGTTTATAAGTAGCATATCCTCGATTTTCTTAACTTCCTTCGACAAGCCCCTTCCAACAACATCCATATACTACAAAATACATCATAAATCAATGAAGCTTAGAATTTAAGTGAGGTAGTTAAAGAAAATTCCATCGATTTCATTAAAAATGCCATATTAGTTATAATTTAGGGGGCAAAAAATTATGAAAATATAGAAAATAGGTTTTTCAAAATTCTTTACACAGCAATGTAATATAATTATAAGGTAGTTTATAGAAAAATTTTGAGATCAAAACTATATCGTTCGACTCATTTATTTCGATATCGAAAATAACTTGATTTCATAGATTTCTTAAGAATGTTTACTATAGTTACTAAATTTTTACAAAACAATATTTTTACTAGACCCTATACAAAAAATATGTAGGAATAAATTTTTGTATAATTTTCTAGGCAATATTTATATTTTTAATAATTTAACAAAATTAGGACTAAAATACAATCCTCACTGAAAACCTGAGCTTTTGCTATCAACAATCGATGTAAGTCTGTCAGCTAGCCTAGATGGTAGATCCACTATCGCTTAGTGGTGGCTGCCTGTTCCTAGCAACTCCTTATCTACATTCACTCCATCAAGCTCAAATTACTTTTGATTTTTCTACATTTTCCTTAATTCCTTCTTATGTCTTTTAATCTTTAACTTATTTTCCCTAACTCCCTATTTGCATATGAATTATGATTGAGAGCTTCCTAGAGTTTTCTGAAGCTATTGGGTGAGTTTAATATTTTTCTTTTTTCTCTTCTTTGTTATTGAGTATATGTATTGCATGTTTTGCTTTATTGAATCACCCACACTTGTCCTATATATCCCACATGCCTAGCATATGAAATTCCTAACTGTCTCAAGTATGTTTGTAATTTTTAAAATTAATTTTATTGAATTTCCTTAGCCTAATTTAGCTTACAATACAATTATTCGAATATTTAATTAATTACGAGTTTATGTATATATTTGAAAATTTCACACGATACACACACATATATTTTATATGTTATTTTATGTCATATAATATTTTTATTATATATATAATTTATCTCTAAATACTTATTAGCTCTTGAAGCCTATTCTATGCGATTTCAATGAATATTACATAATAGAATTAAATTACACTAATTTATCCATATTGTTATTATTTTATTATATTTTTAACATTCAAGTTCACATGATCTCTTCGACTAATGTATTGAGGCTACTCGTACAATTCTATGTCGATCGGGTTAGTTTCATTGATACCTTAAATTACTCGCTCAAACAACTATATGAAACTACGGGCCTCATAATAACTATGAAAATAAAAGGTATGACTGGAACTCTAAATAATTAGAGAATAATACAAAATAAAAAGAACAAATAATTAATATAATTCTCTCTTAAAGCTTCTAACCTCACTTAACCTACCTAAAGGTAGTTAAATTAGACCCAAGCAACCAAATTAATGATTTTTTTAGCCTTAAAACTAACTGAAAATATATTATTTAACAATAGGCTCGAATATTCAATTATGGCATCTTGAACTTAACTCTATGCTCGCATCTCTCAATTTCATAGTTGAAGGTTTTGAAACCACATTTATAATAAGACAATATATTAGGATTTAGATCGCTGTCTGACGTTATGTTAGATGGGAGAAAGTTTTGTCATTTCCATTAATTTAGCTACTTACATTTTTCTCCCTCTAAAATTTACACTTTTATTAGTTTTATACTTATTGATATTGTCATCTTCTTTCAATCTTTTCATTTGTGTGTAATAGTTTGAAGGCTACAAATAATGTAACTTAAAAGTTATGGGTTTTATTTCATGAAATTTGTATTTATGCTTAGTTATGGTTGATTGAATGAATAGGAGTGTGTTTAAGCTTGCATATTTTATTAAAATTTGTGTACAATGTGCTAAGACACTTTTAATGTATTTATGAATATTATTAGTAAAAGGTAAGTATTCATTGTATTTATATACTTTTTTACTTGTCTATATTTTGTAATAAAGTTCCATAGATAATTAATGGATATATAAAATTATAATTAAGATATATTATTAGTGAGATTCCATGACATCATATTATCTAAAATCGTCCTTGGTTGGATAAATATATA
The DNA here is from genome assembly GCA_024138005.1 of Lumnitzera racemosa. NCBI lineage: Eukaryota > Viridiplantae > Streptophyta > Magnoliopsida > Myrtales > Combretaceae > Lumnitzera > Lumnitzera racemosa. Next base: position 68,678,550 of record JAMXBC010000004.1, on the reverse strand, counting down.
GAGGGAATATATATATTTAGATCAATATGTTATATGACAAAGGTCATCTCATTGGACCGAGGAAAAGGTATTCGAGTTATACAAGTGAGTGCCTAAAGTTAAATGGGTATACTGAATATGACCTGCTAATAGAGGATAACTACATGTTTAATATCATTGGTCACTGCTTTATATAAATGAGCATAAATAATTCTTGAACTTGAGACCTTTATATCCTATATATAAAATATCGTACTTTGATGTTGTCAAATGTAGTCTTAATTTTGATTGTAAATAATATGGTTATTGAGCATGGTATGAAATATAGAGAATAATGATGAGTTAAGAAAGAATTCATTACTCTCTTAGATTAGAGAGTTGATATATAAGGATACTTGATTGAGATAATAGTGACTTATAAGAATGTGACCACGACAAGTCTTACTAAGTCTATTTTATTTTAGAAACCAAGTCAATGATTAAATATTAATGAAATTATATGCAATAGTTTTGTCAAGATATCATTTGATAAAGAGCTTTAATTATGTAGTAATTGATTTAAAATAGTTTCTGGTTCATAATTTTTCCATTACATTAGATAATTAACAATTGTTGTTAGACCGTTACGCTAATTTGTATTTAAATAAACACTATATTTGTAGATAGAAACCTAGAGAGCTATACACAATAGTATGATTAATGGGAACAAGTTAATTAACTATAATTTTAGAGGATATTAAAATTATGTCATTGGCTATTTTAGAATTAAAACTAATAAGATAGTTAATTTATTTTGAAATAATAAAATATTTTAAGGAATATTTAATTGTCAAGTGGATATTTATGTAATCTTAATCTTAATAAGCTATGATTACTAGTTCAAAAAAAAGATTTGGTTATCAAATCTTATTTATTTTCATAAGAAAGATTTAATCTTATAACAAAAGATTCTCTCCCTTATATTATATATATATATATATATATATATTTATGAGGGAAGAAGAGAGTGATATATAATTTCATCCACTAACAAAAGAAAGAGTTTTTTCTTATAAAATTTTAATTTAAGTTATCTAGTAGTATAAGTAATTAAAATTCATTGCTTTTGACATATGTATTGATACCTTTAGAGAGATAATGCTTACTGTCCTTATGGTGAACAGGTATATTCTTTTGCAAAAGACATGTGAGAATCAAATCTCACTTAAACCCAACCCTAGTAAAAGAAGGTTGTTGCATTATTGATGAAAAGGTAAATTTTTTATAATTTGATTTCTCATAATATTATGCATTTATGGAAAATCCAGTGACAGATTATGTGAAGAAAATTTTAATATTCCACCGTGTTTTTATACTATAAAATCTAACATTTTCTGGGTTGATCAACAAAGCGAAGTGATCATTACATTCGGTGTAAGATTCAAAGGGCTGAATCTAAATGTAAGCTTGCACGATTTGCTTTAGACATTTAATCTTTGGGTTATCCATCTGGCTATTTCATCCAATGAAAAATTATCGGTGGAGAGATGATTAGCGGTCTTGTGTTAAAAGGCAGCTTTCTTTAAAGTCAAATTTTTTATGACATCAAGGAGGATTTCGTATATTAGATAATTCACCAAGTTGAATACTGCCACTCATGAAACAACACACATCTATGTCCACTTAAACCAATAAAACATTTGCTAGTTGTTACCCACCTTACCATTACTGTATTCTACTCTATCGGTAGGGGAAAAAAACAAAAAAGAGAGACATATGATGAATCAGAAATTGAGATTAGAATATTAATTAAAAAAAAAAGGGAAAGGGAAGAAGGGGACAATAATCTCAAGATAACACTATTCATAAACCGTATCTCTAAGTTGTTTATACAAACGAGAGTAATGATTTGTGATTTTATTTATATTGGTTTTCAGAAATTGAATACATAATATTGAAATGGTTGAAAAATAAATAAAGGGTTCTTTTAGCGAATATTAAGACAACATTTATGGTCCAAACAATAAACATTTTGTGCTTTCAATATTGAATATAATTTTTTTTTAAAAAAAAAGAGGTACATTAAACAAAAAAAAAGTTGAAAGATATTTTTATTTACTATCTGGATAAGTGCTTTCAACGTTGTCATTTTCTCTATATATGAAATATACGATTCACAAACTGGCACGGATGCTTTCTGAAATGACTTACAGCCTGTCTGAAAGTACAAAAGCCATATTAGTCTATAGTTGTTTGCAGAGTCCCAAAAAATTATATAGCTAGTTTAGGGTTTGACGTTGTACCATAATATTCGAATCCCATAAGACCCCTAAATCCTCGCCATTTAGATTGGATCTACTGGAAGGTTAAAAAAATCATCAGTATACCATTAGTGGAAAAATCGGAGATTTTAAGGACATACTTCTCACGTTTACCTCGTAAAAAGTGGGAATTTCCGCCATTTAGTCGATTCAACTATCTAATCATCCATCTGGCAATCAAATCATGCTCATTAATACTGGACCATAAAAATTTAATGGCTCAAATACGGTGAGCATCATCCCAATGCGAAATTGGTGGTTTACAAGTAATGACCTTCTACAGTAGAAATTCCACAAATTTTAGTAGAGTAATATACATCTAGCATCCCCACTAAATAGAAAATATCCGATTATACTTGGATAAATGATCCCATCTCGTGCAAAACAAAACTTAGATGTTTCTATTTCAGTATTTGAGTGGGGGGAACAGTGTTAAATAATAATGTTATTCAAGTTTCTCTTAGTTCCACAAAGTTTTCTCCTAAATTGATATAAAAATAACATAGGATACAAAAATAAATTTGGTTAAATTGTAAATACTTCATTTCATATTTATTTTATGTGTATCTAACCCTCGATTTTTTAATTTAAGCATTCGTATCTCTAAATCTTTAAAACATGTGTTTTAAACCTCATTTTACTACATTTCTCTTAAGTCATGTTTATCAAAAGTGTTAGGCATATATTCCTTTACCAAACACCTTGCTTTTATTGATAAAGCATAAGCACTATTGGGTCCTTAATTTCACTTGGTGCCAAAATAAGCATCGATGCTTAGCTAAGTATAAAAAATTCAAAAAATATCTCATATTTTAGTTTTGAAAGTAATGAATATAAAATATTAAAAGATTTAAAAAGTTAATAAATCACTTTGACGAGGTTACTATTGATAAAATGAAGGGTCGTTTGAAAAGAAGAGTTAATATATTGATGTGGCTATCCCATGCATTTCTTTAAGTACCTTAGTTGATAAATAAACCCTTAGATAAAATAATTGAAAGTGCCAAAATTTAAAAGAAAATTATAAAATTAAGAGCAAAATAATCATGTAGGAGACTACATATAGTTTTTTAAAAATTTAAGGGTTTAAATACTCAATTTCAAATATAAAGGACTAAATATAAATGAAATAATTATAAAAGCGGTGTATTTTGCAATTTACTCAACAAACAAATATATCTTTACATGCAATTATTATTGTTATTCTGACTCAACAAACCGAAGGAGGGTATTAAGTATGTAGTTCCCACTCAAAAAGCAAATTAATGTATGAAATGATTATGCAGGATAAATGGGAAATACTTAAAAAGAGAACATAAAAAACTCATGATCCTAAACTGCTAGCGTTCGATGTCCAACGACAAAGAAAACATGTAATATGACATGTGGAAAGCAATGTCCACATGACTTTGATAATTAAAGATTGAGAAACTTGTTGGGGGTTCCAAGATCCACTTGACAAAGCGGTGGAGCGATGAAGATTGAAGAAACAATCACACCAAATTCACCTATAAGCGGTATGAGCAAACATGAGCCATTAGGCTCTTATCTTAATTAATAGTAATGATGTATCCTCGTTACCCCGAAAGAAGGAAAAAAAAAAATATAATAAAAATAAAAAATGAAAAAGGTGATCGAGAAGGTGTTATGTTCCTTTGGGATTTGTGGTGCTTTTGGGCTTTCGCTTTCACAAAGCAATCAGTAGCCATAATGATTTGTTAAAAAAGCTAATCTTGATATGCTCTTTAGATCCTTCTCTCATTATTTGGGAATGATGCTGATAGTACATGCACTCTCGAAATTATTATCGGTCGGATGTTCTGGATGCTCTTTTTCAATTTTACAATGCAACTCCATTTCCATATAATTTTTTATTACAATTCATAACTTAATCATACTTCAAATTTCATAATTTTTTAATTTAATTTTTTTTTCCAACTCAATTATACATACATAATAAAAAAGGGAGATACGAATATAATTCATCTTATTAAAAGACCAATATTCATATAATTAAAATATATTTGTTTCGATAACATTTAATTGAAATTATAACTTCATTAAGTTTCTTTCTAAATTTACTTCATGTTTGCAATTCCTTTTGAAACAATAACTTGCCTTTTATATCTTGGAATTTATGTCATTTATAATATTCCTCTATGATTTTTATGAATGTTTTACATAAATTTCTTTGAATTTAATAAATTATGTGTAGTTCGTAACTCTACTAGATGTTTTCCAAAAATCATTCTTAAATGTTGCTACATGAAGATTTTCATATTCCCTTCAAATTCATAACATCGCTCAATTAGTGAATTTCTTCTTATTTCCCTGAAATTTTGTTGTATCTTTGCCTGTAGAAAATATAATTTCCCTTGAAATTGGGAAGTTTCCGTAAATTTTCTTAACTTTGCTTTATTTTGTGAGTTCGCTGTCTTATTGTGATTTTTCTTCAAAGTTTCGTTGATCTAACAATTTAACTAATCAACTAAAAAATCATAACTTTCCCATTTAATGAAATGTTACTCTGAAGTTCGTAAAACACATAGATATTACGAATTCGAAGGAAAATTATTGAAAAATTTTCGGTAAATCCTTTATATTTTTCTTGGCTTCACTCATTTATTAGTTATGCTTAACAAAATTAATTATAGAAGAGAATTAATAATAACCTTCGGTAGGTTTTGTACACACGGACTTGGCCACTAATTATAGAAAAGGGAAAAAATGAATAAATTACTTTAAGGGAAATTGTTAATTAGTTAATAATAATAATAATTTATTTATTTATTTATTTTTCTGAAAATGCGATTGAAGTTCTCATCAGTACAGGTACTTAAATCTGAAAGTAGGCCGGCGGGGTAAGTGGCCCAAAAGGCGTGGCTGGTCCAAGATTCGATTCCACTTTTGGTTTGGTCCAAGACCGATTCTTCATCATGGAGCGGGGTCAACTTTGTTGTAAAGGAGGTCCCGAGTCGATTTGGCAATGCTGGGAGCTAGAAAACTGAGTAGGTATGGCTTTTCTTTTCCCCAAACTTTTGTATTCGGATTGAATTGAACCAAACGTTAGTGGTTTAGTTGGCATACTAAAGATAAAAGTAATGTTTTAAATAAGGGATATCAACCTACGAAATTACCCGTGAATTATTCAAATTTAACTTGTTTTTTAACTGAGTTTGACTTAAGAATAGTGAAGTTAACCTTAAGCTCGAGTTACTCAAATAAATATTGAGTTGAACTCGTGCTTTGTAGATAGGAGTGCAAATGAGCCGAATCGAGTCGAGCCGAGTTTTTAAAGATTTAGACTGGACTCGTTTAAAAATTACTGAGTTCAAGCTCGAGCCTAGTTTTTTATCGAGTTTATAATTAAAGCTCAAACTTAGCTCATTTAGATAAACGAGTTTTGTTTCGAGTTTAAACTTGACTCATTTACTAATTAAATTGGAATCGAGCTGAGTTTAGAGTGAACCGTTTTCAAGTCTACTCACGAGCTTAAATATATAAAATGAAGAAATATATAAATAAATAGATTAATGGATAGTGAATAAAAATTAGACTATATATTATACATTATCTTATAATGTATTATATATTTATATAGATATTAGCTTTTGAATTTTAATAATGTATAATATATATATATATATATATACTCGTAAGTCTACTCATGGGCTTAAAGGAGCTAGCTTGCAAGCCTAAAGTGGAGCTCGATTTTAGCTTGTTTAGATAAACAAGCTTTATCTTGAGCTCAAACTCAGTTTATTTATTAATTAAGCTCGAGCGAAGCTCGATGAGCTTATGAGGGGCTCGATTTATTTGCAGCCCTATTCAGTTTAGCTTAACTAGCTTTCTAACTTAATGGAGCTCAAGTCGAGTATAAATATTATTTGAGTTTGAGTCAAATTTCAATATTAATGTTATTGTACTTGGAAAAAAATATATTTTTAGATAAATTAAGTTAAATGAGTTTAATCAAATCGAGTAAGAAATTATAACAAAGCATCAATTTATTTACTATGAAATAGTTGGTAAAAAATCCCTTTTTTTTCTTCTTATATTGTTTCCACTCCATATCTAATAACAGTGGTATTATGTAATTGTACCTATCAATTTGTAGTATAGTTCAATTAAAAATAGATATCGTTCCCATGAGAACTATGATAACTAATACAAGTCATTTTTTCATTATCTAACCGATAAGTTCAAATTCAAGAAACTAAATGAAGTTAACTAAATTATTGCTAATGACTAAATTAATAATTAATCAAGACTTAACTAAAGAAATTAAATAAGAAAGCAATTAATTCATAAAGTTAACTCAAGATTCAACTACGTATCTAGATCTTGCTTCCTCTAGAGTTATATATGTGACTTTTACTAGAAAGAAACCAATCTAATATCTAATTTCTTTGACCGAGAGAATTTTTTAATAAAGTTAATAACATTTTCAAGTCTATTTATTAACTTTAATATTTGAATTACCTATTAGAATCTCTTCTTAATAGTATAATTAAAGATTGCATTAAAAAACAACGAATTCACAAAGATATTAATTAAAATCTGGAAAGACTTTGGAACTTATATTTAAGCTTACAATAATCTTCATCAATTATGCTTAAATCTAATCATACAAACAATCTCTCAATTTTTTTTTCATAATATCAAGTATTAGACTAATACCCCAGGAAATATCAATCTAAAGCAAATAAAGAACACATAATTGAATAAAAAATAATAATAAAGATTTTCGTTAAATTTCATTAACTCAATGTCGCATGGCAATTTTAGGTTTCACAAAACATAGACATAATGAAATTACAAGCTTCTTATGGCGAAAGAACAATCATGACTCAAACTTAGTGAAAACATATAAAGAAAAGCCATAAAAAAAATTAAAGAATCTCTTGAATCTTGACTTTTGGAGTACGTCGCTTTCTTGGATGTTTTTACCCTTTAAGTCTTTTAAAAGTCATAGGAAAAAGTGTGTCAAAAATCCCTAAGGAGGCTTTTTCTATTGTATGTGGATTGCTCTTCTTCGTTACAAGTGATACGGTCGTGTCACTAATCGTGTCCATAAAGATTCACCAAATCTTTTTTAAATCTTACCAAATCTACTACTAACACGACTTGGGACATGATCTTGTCCTCATCATCATCATCCTCTTCTTCTTCATTTTCATCCTCTTCATCATTTACCTCATCACTTGAACTTTCTTCATTTTCTTCTTCATTAGCCTCCGCTTCACCTCACTCTTCATCCTCCTCGTCTTCATTTTCCTCTTTAGGCCCTTCTTCTTCACTCTCCTCCTCTTCTTCCTTCTCTTCTTTATAGGAGCTTGGAGTAGGTCACATTAGGCATCTAAGGGTTATACTTCTTCGCAACATTACTGGCAAATTTCAATAACTTATTTTGTTCAATTGTCAATCTTTGGAAGTTGACATCCATTTCCTCTTACATATCCTCTTGCTTTGCATTAGCTATTGAAGCATATTTTCTATCCTACCAGCCATGAATCACTACCTTAACTAGAACTAGGACCTCCTATCTTCTCATCATTATCAAACTACATTCTCATGTACTTAGATGTGTCTATCCTCAACAGCTACATCTTTCCCACTAAAGTTATTTGTCGCATTTGCTGGGACATAAGCTTCATCCCCCAAATTAACACTGTAATGTGTGGGCTACAACAAGATTTCCTATGCTCTCTAATTTTTGTGGCCTACCTCTCTAAGTATTCAGCAAACAATATTGCCATATTCATAGGATACCGGTTGACCATGCTATATAGATATAATAACTCATAAGTACTACAAATCGAAGTACTCTAGCCACATCCTACTATTGTATGTGAGATCAACCAATGCACTACTCTATACTCATGATGCCTCATTGTAGATGCTTTGTTGGACTTTACAATGTAAGAAGAAGATTGAGTGATTTTCTTCCAAATTTGTGAAGCCATAGTTCTACGAAGTAGGCGGTAAGGGAGGTTATGAAACTCTTGACTTTGCACATACTCTTCACTATACAATCCCATGTATATGCTAAACTCTACTATATTGATTCGATATGAGCATGAGTTTATCTGGAACTTCATCCACGTCTTGGCTCCATATATGTCATCATGAGGCTTTTCCAATTGAACTTACTAGTGAGTTCTCGCCAAATTGAAGCCTAGAGTGTCAATAGCTTCTCCTATGGGTCTACAGATACCATTGTATGCACTTGCGTTTTTAAGTTCAATTGACTAATCACTTGCCAATCTAAATAAAGCATTTCCTTGAATATACAGCTTTGAAATAATTGGAATCTCTTTTGTGCAATCTCATCCCTAACTACAGCATAGGATAGATAAGGGTCTCGTTAGTAGCTAAGGGTTAAGGGGGGAAGGTGGTTGAGATAATGAAGCAATAGATTTGTCCGTCCTCTTTACTTAAAGTTGAGCATGTGGTGCCATTTGTCCTATCAAAAAGAAAGAAATTCAAGTCAAATTTAGGTATACAACAGCTTTCCCATAATTAGAACAAAGAGATATACCAACAAGTATAACTAAGTGTAGAAAATATAACACTTTAGTCTATTGAGGAATTTTATTGAACACATGGTAGGCATGCAAAATATAGTTGTTTTCTTAAGAAAAATTTCATGCAATACTAACAAGTAACAAAACAAGAGTAAATCTTAGCATGCTTTGCATATGATTCTTCAGTTGAACATATTAATAGCACTTTCAATTTGATGAAACTCTAAAACCCTAAGTACTAAAGTGAGGAAGATAATGAACAATTCATGTAAATTAAGAAAATCAAGCATCTCAAAACGTGAAATCAAAGTACACACACATAGTATTATGCAGTGTAAGTGACACGATCATGTTAGAAATCATGCTTTTTAAATCCTAATATGGCACCTAATTTGAATGACATGATCGTGCTGTACTACAATCCACATCCTAACTATGAAGAAAACACTCAAAACATGTATAAATCGACTTCAATCTAATAGAGATACTAAACTAATGCAAAAGCCCTTAGTTTACATCAAGATCAAACATGTAAGACATCAATTTATCTAAGAAAATTCACAAGCACAATAGGAAAGAGATCAAGATGCATACTTTGTTCTTGGAGTGAGATTGAAGCAAAATTGAAGATGGACGTGGTTATTGTGCAAAGAAATGCAAAATAGTGTTATTTAGGGTGTTGAGGTAGGTGTTTTTGTGTAGAGAAGAAAGATGAGAGAGAGAGAGAGCGAGAGAGAGAGAGAGAGAGAGAGAGAGAGAGAGAGAGAGAGAGAGAGAGAGAGAGAGAGAGAGAGAGAGAGAGAGAGAGAGAGAGAGAGAGAGAGAGTTTTGTGAGTCTTGCAAATGAGATGAAATAGAATAAGCAACTATTAGCCCTTTTATATGATGTGTGATATGGTTAGGAGACGCAACTTTGTCTACTAAGTCGTATCATAAATTGTGGATGCTCTGCTTGTTTGCTACTACAAGCAATATGGTTGAGAGACATGACTGTGTCTCTTTAAGATTGTCACTTGTTGAGGATGTACGGGGGTTACTACCCTATAATCGATACGGATAGGGACATGATTGTGTCTCTTGCCCATGCAACTCACTCTACTTAGCCTTTCCTTTTTCTTATTTTTTGAATCAAAGAAAATAATGCAAAAACTAAATGCATTAACTAAAGCGTGTAAAAATAAAAGAAAATAAATGAAAAGAAACAAAAGTGTTGAAATAGAAAATGAATCAAAGAAATCTAATGTAAAAACTAAAGTGTCAAAATAAAATAAAATAACAAAAATGCTAAAATAAATTATAAACTTGGGTTATCTCCCAAGAGTGCTATATTCAACATTGATAGCTTAATGTAATGCATCATCTTACTTACCTTCATTCGAGTGGAGATGGATCTCTTTCCTTACCTCACTTTCAAACTTGCTACACAAGTATTGATTTACCTTTTTTCCATTGGTCTAGCAAATTCTCTTTTCTGGGTATGTGTCTTCCATCGATTTTCTTCTCATCATGCCACTCATCAAACTTATGACTCTTAAGTTTCTTCTTTTTACTCGCTTTCTACTTAGATGTAGTGGTCGTCGATAGCTTAGAGCTCTTTACTACAAGGACATGCTCCAAGTGATCTTTTGATTTATTTCGTTCTAAAATTCGTAGTTTCTCTTTGGAAAGTTCTAACTTTTCTCCTTTTGGTATACAAAATGGTTCAAATGCCTTCTTTATCATAATGGATACATTAGCTTCCAATTGAGCTACAACTTTTGAATTATTAGGGATTCTCACCATCTTTTCATCTCCTTTCTCTAAGCAATGAGTCGAAGCTTCTTTGGAAAGAGTTTCCTACAAACTTTTAGTAACAAAGGCATTAGTAGAATCAACATCATAGCTTGTGCCCTCTAAGTCATGAGACCTGTTCATTGTATCTGAAATCTAAAAAACAATTTCTTCACCTCCGACCCTTAAGATGAGCTTATGCTCACTAACATCAAATACAGCCCTACTAATAGTTAGGAAAGATCTACCTAAAATTAATAGTACCTCAAGATCTTCATCTATATCGAGGATAACAAAATTCATATGAAAAATGAATTTTTTGACTCACACCAAAACATCTTCTATGATGCCTCTAGGGTATGTAATACATCTATTGGCTAATTGAAGGCACATGCGTGTTGGTTTAGGTTTTCCTATCCCTAACTTTTTAAACAGTTTATATGGCATCAAATCAATAGTAGCTCCTAGATCTGTTGAAGCATTATCTATTGACAAATTGCTAAGTACACATAGAAGAGTAAAATCCCTTTGATCTTTTAATTTCTTTAGCACTTTTTCTTGAGAATCGCCAAGCGTTCCTCATTTAGTATCATGTTTGAAAGATCCTTCAACTTCCTCTTGTTCGACAAAAGATCCTTTAGGAACTTTACGAACTTTAGCATTTGCAATTAGGCATTAATAAGAGATAACTTTAGGTGTAATTGTTTAAAAAGATTGAGAAATTTACCAAATTGCTTATTCTGATAAGTGTAATCTTGTTTAAGACACCACGGATATGGGATGCACGGCTTATACTCCTTTACTTTTGGTAGCTCTACACTTCCTTTTGATCTTGGTGGTTCTATACATTCCTTGTCCTTGACCTCCGCTTCTTTCTCAACTACTTCCTTGCTATTCCTATTCTTAACTTGCAACTCTCTTCCACTTCTCAAGGTTATTACATTGACATGTTCCTTGGGTTTTGTATTAGTGTTCCTAAGCAAAGACCCTTGTTGTTGTTCATTCAACATTCTTGCAAGTTGTCTAATTTGATTTTCCAGGTTATGGATGGAAGCCTCTTAATTCGTAAGAGAGGCCTCTATTTGTTGCATTCTTGCCTTGGTGGTCTGGATATATTTTTCCAAGAGACTCTCCAGCTTCTTTTCTGGGGTTGGTAGAAGAGCTACAAACTACTAAAACCTAAGTGGAGGTAAATTTGATCTATGCTGAGATTGGTTCTGTGCTTACCACTGTTGACCTTGACTCTGATTCTGATTTTCCTATGAAAAATTAGGGTGATCTCTTTACCCCGGATTGTAGGTCTTACTATATGGGTTATACTAAGGCCTTGAGGTTTTCCCCAAAAAATCGACTTTCTTTATTTGTTAATAACCTACAAAGCCTTCATAGCAAAAATTGTTGGGGCTGAACTGAGGTTATTGTGAATCAATTGTGAGTAAATCGATCTTTTTACTCAACATCTCTACCTTAATCTCTAATGAGTGAACTTCATCTAACTCAAATACACCCATAACTCTTTGCCTTCCCTTAGGATTTTCTCATAGGAAATTGTTCATGGCCATCTCTTCAATTAAAATTTAAACTTGCTTAGGCATCATTGTGTTAAGTGTACCCCCAACTGTTATGTCTATCATTTGCCTTATAGAAGGATTGAGATTGTTGCAGAAAGTTTGGATTTATATTCAAGGGAAGGTCATGATGTGGACATCGTCTTAGCAAGTCCTTGAAGCGCTCCTAAGTGTCAAATAGGGTTTCACCCTCCAATTAGGTAAGTGTTAAAATACAGGCTTTGAGCTTTGCAGTTTTAGTGGGCGGGAAGTATTTTTCTAAGAAATTTTCTACTAATTTATTCCAAGTTGTGATTGAATTCCTTCTCAAGGAATTTAACTACTGCTTAGCTTTACCATATAAGGAAAATGGAAACAGACCTAATTGGGAGGCATCGTCAGTTGCCTTATTGATTTTAAATGCATCACATATTTCCAAAAAGCTGGAAATATGTGCATTGGGGTCCCTTGTGTGCCATCAAACTGCATAAACTTTTGCACCATTTATATAATATTCGGCTTGGTTTCAAAGTTGTTGGCTACAACAGCTGACCTATTTATGTTAGATTAGGTGCTAGTAAAAAAAGGCCAAAAAAAGTCTTACATGAATTTATTGTCGTCCCCATTGTTGTCAGGTATGCTTTCATGATCTGACTCTTGCTTGTTCAATTTAGCTTCATCTTTAATTCTCAAAGGAGACCCTTGATTAATGGCCCTTACAATTTCTTTCACTCTCAATTGTCTCAAATTCCTCCAAGTCATTCTCTTAATCTCAGGGTCAATTTCGATTAAGTCTTGTGAATGACTTCTAATCATATACTGTATAAAAGTAAATGCAAAATTAGTTCATGATTGCACCAAAGAAATAAAATAAAACAAGAAAGAAAAGAAATCAACAAAAATAAAGAAGCAATGGTTAGATTAATAAAGTTACTTGTGTTTGTAATATCATAAGTCCCTAGTAGGTGCTAAAAACTTAGTTTTAGATAAATGTACCCATCAATTTGTAGTATAGTTCAATTAAAAATGGATATTGTCCTCATGAAGATTATGATTACTAATATTAACTATTTCTTTATTATTTAACTGGTACATTCAAATTCAAGAAATTAAGTGAAATTAACTAAATTTCTACTAATGACTAAATTAATAATTAATCAAGACTCAACTAAAGAAATTAAACAAGAAAGCAGTTAATTCAGAAAGTTAACTTAAGATTTAATTATGTCTAGATCTTGCTTTCCCCAAAGTTGTACATGTGCTTTTACAAAAAATAATCTAATCTAATCTCTAATTTCTTTGACCATAAAGATTTTTTAATAAAGTTAATAACTTTTTTAAGTTTATTAGCCTTAATTTTTTAATTACATATTAGAATCTTTTCTTAAAAATATAATTAAAGATTGTATTAAAGAATAATGAATTCATAGAGATATCAATCAAGACCTAAAAAGACTTTGCAACTTATTTTCAAGTTTGCAATAATCTTCATCAATTATGCTTAGATCTATTTATACAAGTAGTCTTTCGATTTTCTTGCATAATATCAAGCATTAGCTCAATGCCTTAGGAAATATCAATTTAAAGCAAATAAAAAATGCATAATTGAATCAAAGTAAATAAAGATTTTAATTAGTTCTAATAAACTTAGTATTACATGGCAATTCTAGGTTCTACAAAACTTAGACATAATGAAATTATGCACTATTCATTGCAAAAGAACAATCTTGACTCAAATCTAGTGAAAACATATAATGAAAACCCATGAAAAATTAAAGAATCTCTTGAATATTAAATTTAAGAGTGCAATGCTTTGTTGTGTGTTTCTACTTGTGGAGTCTCTCTAAAAGTTGTGTGAAAAAGTGTGTCAAAAATACCTAAAGAAGCCTTTTATATTATGTGTGGATTTCTCTTCTTTCTTGTAAGTAACACGACCAAGTGATATGGTAGTGTCGCTAATCATGTTCCCAAAGATTCATCAAATCTTTACGAATCTTTCCAAATTTGCTACTGACATGACTTAAGATATGGTCGTATCTTTCATATTGTGTCACTTTTTGTGTATTGCTGAAAAATATTCCTTGCAACTGACACAATCGTGTCGCTGCTCGTGTCATGTCTAAACTTTATAACTTCTTCATTTTAACTCCGAATTAAATGAAATTTGTTTTTATTTTCTTTTTTTCTTCCAAAGAATGTTTCAAAACCTAAAAATAAATATTTTATTTAATTAAGTATTATTTTTCTAAAATAAACCAAAAATTCAATGAAATACACTAAAAATCACTATAATAAATATAGTCAAATAAGAGTTTATTAGGTAGCATATTAGCCCATAACCATAAGAGGAGTTAATATGGAGTTTAATGCCTAAAATTTGGTTGAACTTAAAAGTAAAAGTTTAAGTTACTAAATTTGAAAATCTAAGACTCAATATGTTAAACTTAATCAACTGATTACACGTAAATCTAAGCCTTAATATGTGTCTTATACACACTTAAATTTTTCCTTATACTGTTAGTTTGCAAGTATCATGGAGTAGGTGGAATTTTAATGCCTCATATTGACTTTATGATTGACTAGTTAAAAATGAAAGTCAGTGAAATTAATTATATAATATAGTATATCAAGGATTGAGATCATCAAGGTATGATAATTTTTTTGTATAATTCAAGGTATGATTTTGATAAAAAAATAAAAAAATAAACAAATTCTAGGTATGATAAGAACATAAAAGGCTCAACCTATCATTATGTTTTCTAAAATACATAAACATATATGTGTGTATATATTACACTTATTTCTCTCTCAAAAACTTAAAATTATCATTTTCTTTAATATTCGAAAATTAGATCAAATAGTAAAATAAACAGAAAATCCTAAATTTTGTAACTACCAAAGTAGTCCCCAAATATATTTCAACTATGAAAAACTTTATAATATACATAATCTAGGTTAAATTTTTTTTAGCTCAAAGTCATATGGAACACTATGATCTATTTCATTCCTATACCAAAGGCCTTATACAATGAAATGCCCCATAAAAGAAGATTTTAAAATGAAGGACATTTTAGTAAATTTCTTTATAAATTAATGTGTAATTAACAATGTCATATGTTCTATATTATAGATTATTATGATGCAATTTGTGTTATGCCATAATAGTTAGGATAAATTATATTGAAAACTTTAAGTTGTAAATATAAAGAGAAAGGTAAGGAGTGCTCTCCCTCTTTTGCTTATCATGACTTTGATAAGGTAAGGGACCCAACCACTTTTCTTCTTATGATATTTTATTTTTATGTAAGATTTATTTTATTTCAACAGTTTGTTGGACCTACTTAATAGCCTAGCCCAATTCACTATAAAAAGAAAAAAAAAATCTTGTTGTCTTACAAAAGAAGTTAAAACATTCAAGACATAAAGGTATGACTCTTTCTTTGTCTCTCTCACATCTCTCTATCAACTTTTTTTTTTTTCCCAAATGTGGGGTTTTTAGATCTGCGATCTTATCTTTAGAAAACCAAAAATTTTTAAAAGGAGTGTTATTGATGATGATTACTAATAAATATTATATACTATGTTTTGCAAGGTACTATTACAAAAGAAAGGAATATAAGGAAAAGAACTCTCTAAAGTTCGAGTCCTAAAGATTGACTCCATTACAACACTGCAAGTAAATGGTTTAATGATCTCCCCCCAGATCTATTTGTTTCTATTTATAATTCGGTGCTTAGTTTGTTATTTTGTTAGTCTAGGCTAACTATTTGTACAATTTGTTGCAACACTGTATGAATGCGACTCTACTCAAATGTAATCCCTTAAATACTAAGGTCTTCTTATATCTCTCTTTAATTGTTTCCTATTATGTTTTGAATCTCTTATGTGAGTTGTATCATTTTCCCCCCTCGATGAAACATTGACCTTGTCCCAAGGCCAAAATCTGGATAATGTTGTAAGAACTTAGAAAGGTCAATCCATGTACTGTCTTTTAAGTTAAGTGACTCCTAGTATACCAAAACTTATTTAACTAATTATCCTTGTTTGTAGATAGTTCTTTCATCTAGAATAGCTAATGGCTTCACTATAATATGATTGGTAGAAGTTTCTCCTAGTAGTGATCTTGAAACATCTATGCTACCTTCGGCTTTTTTCAACAATGAAACATGAAATACTATGTTAGGAATCTACCATGTGGATCCTTCACCCGATGGAGAGTAAGAGGCTTGATCAACATTAGCTTACAAGATTCTCAGTAGCCAATCAAGTATCATGAGTACTAATCTCATTGAAGGAGTTGACTTATTTGATCTGCCAAGCTCCCGAGTTGTCTATTGCATCACCTTAACGAAAATTAGACCAGCTCAAGCTAACCATAGCCCTAGGATTGAACTCCCTAATCTACTTTGAAGGATTCCCTCTAGTTTTAAACCTTGACTCACTAACCTCCATTTTTCAACTTACAAGATGATCATGCCGACCTTATTAAAACATGTAGATAATGCTATTTGTAAGACCGCCAGTCTTTCTATCCCCAATACATATCTTACCTTTTACGGACGCACTTCCGAATATGTGAATCTTCTCTTTCTAAAAGGATTACACATTTGTCCTTCTACTTTGGTAGTTATAATTGTACAGGAATTTACCCTTTTTAGTAAATGCCCAAGTAATGTAACCTTAGTATAACTATTGTCTTATAGTATCTCTTGTTATCAAAATGAGGAGATTTTTTGAGTTTTTCCTCCATTGTTGAGAGTTTATCATTTGAAGTTCATATCAACCCTTAAGTAAGGTTCTATGGCAAGCGACTCTGTAATTCGGATAGGTGAGTCACATCCATCGAGTTATATGCCGTTGAGAGCTTAAGTGGTACGTCACATCCACAAGTTGCTTACAGATTTGCTTACTCATTTTTATTTCCTTTTAACATTTCTTTCTACCCTGAAAACCCATACCTATCCTTTCTCTAGTTGCTATCTCCAGAGTACCCATTCATGTTATAATAAACCCTCCTCTAAGGCATACATTCATTTTGGTACCATACTAGGTGTATTCAACATCCTTCTTAAAATGTCAATTTATAAGCTACTGATCCAATCCTTTCAACAATTAAAATGGATCATAGTAACTTCTAAATAGCTTATGAGACATCCAATTGGCCACTATCGACTATCCATATGGCTGTAATTTGACATAGACAAAGTCCCCAACCTAAAATTCTTTGTTTGATTTGTGTTGGTATACTATTGTCTTCATACATTGTTGGGCCTCTTGTAGGTTTTACTTTAATGCCTTTAATATCTCATCTTTGTCCAATAATTCCCAATCTGCTGCTTCCACCAAACTTGTATTATGCTTATAATATGGTATATCTAGTAGATCCTTATCATATAATGTTAAGAAAGGTGTCATGTTAATGCTAGAATGATAGCTTGTGTTGAAACAATATTTAGCCTAAGCTAAGTATTTTGGCCACTCCGTAGATCTATCCATCACAAAAGATCTTAAGTAATGCTTAATGTATCTATTCATGACTTTTGCTTAGCCATTTGTCTTTGTACAATAAGCATAGCTCATTCCGAGTTATGTACTACTGAGTTTAAAAAGCTTTTGCCAAAAGTGACTCACAAAAATCTTTCCCTATCACACATAATAAACTTAGGTATTCCATGTAACTTAACCATTATATCCACAAATAACTTGGCTACCATTATTGTTACGTAAGTAGGTGGCAAAAGACTTAAATGACAATATTTTGTCAACCTATCAATAATGATTAATATCAACAAATAGCCTTTAGAAATAGGTACCTAGTTATAAAATCCATAGAGATATCTTCAAAGACTTTGAGGTACAGGTAATGGTTGAATTAATCTTACTGCATTTGTGGTCAAACATTTAATTTGTTGACACATATAACATTACTTCACAAATTTCTCTACATCAGACTTCATTTCTTTCCAAAAAAAAATAAAAAAAATAAAAAAAATGCACTACTTAGCCTTTTAAAAGTTTTCAAAACTCCTACAAGTCTACCCATTAAAGTTGCATGATCCTTTAAAATTAGTGAAGGAATGAAATGAAACCGTTGTGGTATATAAATCCTATTGCCCATAAAAAATAAAAAGTAACCCATATCTGAATGACAATGATGGAGATAGTAACTACCCTCTTTCCAATTTATCCTTGAATCTTTTTGTAATTCCTGCTTTAATAAGGTTATAAAATCAAATGAAGTCAAAGATAGAGCTAAAGGCTGAAACTCTTCACTAAATTGCCTTGATAAAGCATCTACAACCTTATTTTCTGGCCCAAGTTTATATTCAACATGATAATCATGTCTCATCAACTTTACCAAATATTGTTGTTGTTTTAGTGTTTATATTACTTATGTTACGATTTCTTTTAAACTCTTTTGATAAGTTCTTATTATAAAATGTATACCCAATAGGCATTATCTCCATTTATGAACTGATTCAACCATTGCTACTAACTCCCTTACATAAGCTCTTGATTTTTGCATTTGAGACTAAATTTTTGCTAGAAAATGCAATGGATCTTGAACCCTTGTGGAGTATAGCTCCTAAACTTGTCCCTAATGCGTCAGTCTCAATAATAAATGTTTTACAGAAATTAGGTAATGTTAACATCGGCACATTCATTAAAGCAACCTTTAATTGATCAAAAGATGTTGTTGCCCCATCAATCCATGCATAAAATTATTTTTAAGAAGATTTGTGAGTATTGATGCCAACTTGGCATAATTCTACCTAAATCTCCTATAATATCTAGTAATTTCTAGAGATCCTCTTTATTGCTTCACCAAATTGGATTGTAACCAATCTCTTATAACTGTAATTTTCTTTGGATCTGGTTTCAAACCCTTTCTAGAAACCACATGTTCCAAGTATCTTAGACTTGGTAGAGCAAACAATCTCTTGCTCATCTTAAAGTAAAATGTGTTCTCCCTTAAACATATTAAAGCTTTTTCAAGATGATTCAAATGTTCCTCTGCATTCTTGTTGTAAACCAAAATGTTATAAGAAAAACAATAAAAAAATGAATTTCTTCAAATATGGCTTGAAAATACTATTCTTTATCACTTGAAATGTAGATGGAGCATTTGATAATTCAAATGGTATGACAAGAAACTCATAATGCACTTCATGAGTTCTAAAAGTGGTTTTATGAATATCATTAGAATGCATATGAATTTGATGATATTGTACCCTTAAATCCATCTTGGAAAAAAGTGTGACTCCCCCTTATTCATCCAATAACTCATCTATAGTAGGAATAGGAAACTTGTCTATGATTGTTGCTTAATTTAATGCCCTATAATCTATACAAAAGCACCAAGTCCCATCTTTTTTCTTGACTAATAAGATAGGTGAAGAAAATGCACTTGTACTGGGGTTAATGACTCTAGATTCTAACATTTCTTGGATGAATAACCTTATTTCTATTTTTTTTTTTGGAAAATATGGATATCTATATAGTTGAACATCGATAACTTGTTTTTCATCCTTATGATGAATATGATGTTACACTGGTCTTAGTGATGGAAATGATGATGGAGTCGCAAAAACATCCTTGAATTTGCCTAATAATTCTTCTAATGAATTATTGTTGGTGGTATGTATGGATGAATCACTCTTTTAAACCCCTAAATACAATAAACAAGTTACATTATTTGATTGTACTAGCTTCTGTAATTGATTATGTTCAATCTTTTTCACTTGCATCTCATTTTGTCCTTGCAAACTTATGCAAGTTCCATTGTTTAACTAAAAAGACATAGTCAATAGCTTATAATCAATGTAACAGGGCATAAAGTTGTTGAGCACTGAATTCCTAACACTAATTCTGCCCCTTAAATGTTTAACACATAAAAATCCATAAAAAACTCCATTTGATTCAAAAACTAGTGGCACTTGCCTACATAAACTTGAATATACTAGTTTATCCGCATTGCTTAGCATGACTGAAAATTTTGGAATAGCTATGATAGATTAATTAAAAAATTTTGCCGCACCTGGTTTCATGAATTTGTGAGTACTACAAAAATTGACTAGAATTGATACTATTTTTCGATTGATATTATGTAAAAATTTAGCAAAAACTCCTCCCATTAAGGTATTATCTGCTTTGGCATTAAACGTTGCATCATTTTGTCTCTTAGTGCAGCAACTTTCAAAAAGGTTACCCATCTTGGGATTGACTTAGCTTGAGTACGCTTAACTTTGGAGTTTCGATGTACTTTAAGTCGCTATACTAAAAAGTGCCTCGATGATTTAAAGTTTCATCACCTAGTATTTAAGGGGTATCATAATCTACCCCCCTTATGGAATTGATGTCCTTGTCAATTTTGTTACATAGTTCTAAGACTATCACCAGGTAGGGACTTTGCCCTTTAGGTTAGTGAACTGCTTTGATACCACATGTAACAACCTGATCGAAACTCTTTCCACTAAGGTATTGTCTACTTTAGCATCAGACACTATACAGTTTTGCACTGGACTCTACCCTTTATGATGCGAACTGTAGCTAAGAATAGACAAGGCTAGTTGTAGGGATAGGTCTAAGCTTGCTAAAAGCTTGAAAGAGTGATGGGGAAATGCGTGGAAGAATAGAAAATGAAATGAAAGTAAGCAAACCCACAAATATCTCCAAAGGATATGATGCACTAGTAGAACCTTTGAGGACTTATGAAACAGCTTGATATAACGCACGAGTTGGTCCTGTGAGGTTACTTGCCACCTTACCTTGTCTAGAGGTTAGGATAAGAGTAAAATGAGAGTAAACAAAACAGTATTTACATAAGGAAGAATATTTAGTATATTAATGATAAGCTCACTCCGATTATAAGTACAAGAGTATTTATACTCGATAAGTTAGGGCAACTTACTTAAATGGGGAAAATAAAAAAAAAGGGTATTTCCTAAAGAAATAATGTGTAAAGACTACAAAGGGTAAAAATGAATATTAAAGAAAAAAAATAATTAGTGTAACAGATTCCACAGGTGGTCCTATATATGTGGTAGAGATGTATTGATGATGCGGTTGGAGGATGCAGATAAAAGAGTATGATCAGCTTGCTTGTTTGAGTAGGGCTAACTAGGGACTACTCTACTCTCTCTCTTTCTCTCGACTTCTTGGTGAGGATGATGTTGAGCAATTGGTCAGCTCGGACGTGAGTGAGTAAACGTATATGGGTTGGCTGTTGTCTTAGCATTCCAAAATTTGGCACAAAACCTTCGAAAAGTAGGCAATCATACGGCTTACATGCATAATTGATCGATAATAAGGAGAAACTCAGCTTCGGGATGAGTTGGCTGGAGTAGGAGGATTCGTTTAGCTAGTTGCCCTAATCTTTAAGCTAGGCTGCGATTTAAAGGCCAGTAGCTTAATTCCTATAATTCCTTCTAAGTTGATTTAGGTTTAGGATCAAATCCAAATGATCCTTGATTAGCTTTTCATCAGGGTGATATGGACTAAGGTCGGTAATGTTAAAGGTGTCAGAAACCCCATAGTCCTTGAGAAGCTCCAATCTATAGATGTTATCATCGATCTTCTAGAGGATTTTGAAAGGTCCTTCATCCCTTGGGGATAGTTTGTTCCTCCTTTTGCTCAAAAACCTTTTCTTGCTTAGGTATAGCCATACTAAGTCTCTTGATTGAAATTGTTTCGTCATCCGACCCTTGGCCTTTTTCTTGCATTCGTCTGGTAGCTTGGTCAATCTATTGAGTAACTTTGTTGTAGATGTATCGAAGGGACTGTGCTTCGGATTTTGCGTTAGGGCCTTCTTGCTCGGATATAAGTATAGGGGTGTAATCGAAGGGTAACTTGGGATTAACCATAGACAACTTCGAAGGGGGTTTGCTTAGTGGTGTCATGTATTGTCCAGTTGTAAGCGAATTCAATAACCGGTAAGTAAATATCCCAATCAACCAAGTTCTTGCCTATTGTAGCTTGGAGTAGTGATCCTAAAGTGTGATTAACTACTTCTATTTAGCCATTAGTTTGGGGGCTAATAAGAAGTACTGAATAGTAGTTTAGTCCCCATCCGATGCCACAAGGTCTTTTGGAAATGGCTTAAGAACTTGGGATCTCTATTGGAGACTACACTTTTTGGTACGTAGTATAACCATATAATCTCCTGTAATAAAAAAGAAGCAATGGCCTAAGCATCGTTGGTCTTGGAGTAGGGTACAAAGTGTGCCATCTTACTAAATTTATCTATGATGACCATTATAGAATCTCTACCTTGAGCAGTATGGGATAGTTTGAGAACAAAGTCCATGCTCAACTTAATCTAAGGTTTCATTAGAATAGGCAAAGGTATTGCCTTCCCTTGCTTAGCTAAGCATTTAGCCCTTTTACACATGACATAGCTTTCAACAACTCGTGCACATCTCGTCTCATTCTCAACTAGAAAAAACGACCACTCAGTAACTCATACGTCCTTCTCTCTCGAAAATATCTGAACAGTCCTCCACTGTGAGCTTCCTTGATCAATAGCTCCTGAAGTGAACAAGTTAGCATGGATAACTTCCCTCCTTAGAATAAGTGTCCATCTTTCACATGATATTCGTCCATTGTCTTCCTATCGACACATCATGCAAGTATGCATTTAAAGTGTGGGTCTAAAGAATACTGCTTTTTGATACTTGCAAACCCAAACAACCTGGTCTGCAGTTAAAAGCGCATGTCTTATTAAAAGAGTATTTGCAATTATGTTGCCCTTTCCTTGTCTGTATTTTATCATGAAATTGGATCCTTTAAGGAATTCAACCTATCTCATTTGTCACTTCGACAACTTGGTTGGACTTTGGAGGTACCTCAGGGACTTATGGTTAGTATAGATAACAAATTCTCTTAATAATAGATAATGCTATCATACTTGGAGCGCTCGGATAAGAGCCAAGAGTTCTTTCTCATACATAGAATAGTTTAGTTGAGGTCTCTTAAGCTTCTCACTATGGTAAGTAACTAGTCGACCTTCTTGCATTAGGACAGTGCCTATTCCAACTCTTGACGTATTACATTCTAGCTCAAATATTTTCTTGAAATCAAGCAAAGATAGCACAGGTATAGAAGTTAATCTTTCCTTCACCTTGGCAAAGCTTCTTTCATCCTCTTTTCCCTATCTAAAGTCAGTGTTCTATTTTGTTAGCTCAGTAAGGGGTATGGCAAGGGTGCTGAAATTCCTTATGAATCTCCAGTAGAAGGAAGCTAGTCCATGGAAACTTCTCACCTTGGCATAAGTAGTAAGAGTCGTCTATTCGATGATTGCTTAGATCTTCTCATCGTCTACTCTTAAAACTCTTCCGATTATTACATAGCCCAAGAATACCACTTCCTCTTGGAAAAAGCAACATTTTTTAAGATTACTGAATAATCTCTCAATATGTAGATATTTACAATGACTAAGCATGTTGGTACTATATACTAGAATGTTATCAAAGTACACCACGACAAACTTCCCCATCAGATTTCTTAGCACATGATTTATTAGTCGCATGAAAGTACTCAGGGCATTCGACAAGCCAAAAGGCATTACCATCCACTTGTAGAGTTCATGCTAAGTTTTGAATGCAGTCTTCCACTCATCTCCTAGCCTCATGCAAATTTGATGGTAGCTGGATTTTAAATCAATCTTACTGAAGATCTTAGCTCAACTCAGCTCATCCAACATATCTTCTAACTTGGGAAAAGGATACCTGTATTTGATCATTATCTTGTTCACAACTCGGCTGTCAATACATATATACCAGGTTCCTTCCTTTTTTGGTATTAGGAGCACTAGAACAGTACAAAGGCTAAGACTCTCCTTAACATATCCTCTTTTTAGCAGCTCATCAGCTTATTGTTAGAGCTTAGAATCTTATTCGGGACTCATCTGATAGGCTGGCTTATTTGGTAGTATGGCGCCAGGTATCAAGCTAATGCAATGTTTTATTCCTCTAAATGGTGGCGATCCTTCTAGCAACTGTTTTGGAAATAGATCGACATATTTATCTAGCAACTCTCTTACTTCTGGGGGTAGTTTACCCCGCTCCTTCAATTCTAATAGACGCTTGACTAATACGAAGGTTGACATGTCAGCTTTAATGACCTCTTGAAGCTCAGCTCTACTCATTATCAGGGTCTTCTTCAATCCGTGAGCAATTTTTTTCTATAGTTTATTAACTTCACTTGGCGGCATTGGGTTTAGTGGAATCTTCTTGCCATCCTTCTCAAACACATACATGTTCTTATATCCGTCATGGATAACTCGTTTATCAAATAGCTATGGTCAGCTAAGCAATACATGTGAAGCACACATGGGCAACATGTCGTAGAGAATCTTTTTAAAGTAATTTTCAATAGTAATTGGCAGTAGCACTTGCCGAGTGATACGTAATGCTCCCTTCTCACTTAGTCAATGCAACTTGTATGACCTTAGGTGTGCGATAGTCGGCAACTTCAACCTTGTGATCAGATCAATTGATGCTACATTGGTGCAATTTCAGTTATCCACAATTAGCGCACTCACTTGATCATTTACCCTATAGGTGATATGAAACAAGTTCTCCCTTTGCTCCTCCTCACGTAAGGCTTCTAAGTTCATTACATGTTGAACAACCAAGATCAACTAATCTAAGTCCTTAGCAAAAACGTTCTCCTCAATCAGTTCATTCTCCTTAGTAGCTTCTTTCTCGGTAATACTTTCCTCCTCCTTAGGCTCCTTAGCGGTACTTTCCACTTCCGACTTCGGAATATTTCCCTTGATGACCATAGTCCTTTGGTTTAGGCATTAAGCAGCCATATATCCAAACCTTTGGCATTTGAAGCATTTAATTTGGCTTGTCTTCCTACTAGATCCTTGCCCTTTCTCATAAGTTCAAGTCAACACGTTACCTTCTGTTCGGCCCTTCTGGTTAGTGCTGACATCCCCTCATCTAATCAAGTCAATACTTGGTTGACTTCAGTAGTTTCCTTGTATAGGTTGACTTAACTGAACAAATTGATTAGTCGGCATCCTTGTTGGCATTCAGCTTCTTCTTTGTCTTTCCATTCGCTAAGCTATTCATATTACCTCATCCAACATGCCAACGTGGAAAATTGTTGGAGTTCCACAATGTCTTGGATATCACTCCTCAATCTAGTAAGGAATCTTAAGGCGGTTCGTACTGAGGGCTCCTTTACTTCACAACGAATCATAAACATTTGGAACTCTTAGACATACTTGTCAATAGTTCGGCCTCTTTATCTCAGCTCCTGAAGTCGAGTAAAAGTGTCTTATAGATAAGTTTCTAGCACAAATCTATTTGTAAGTATTCACTTCATTTTAAGCTAAATATTGATCTTTCGGTAACTTTCTTTCCTTCTCATGGCTTGGAAATTCTTCCACCACATGGTGACATATCCAGAGAACTCAATAGTAGTAGTTTTTACTTTGTCATACTCATCATAATGGTAATAATTGAAGACTTCCTAATCCAAGTAGTCATCCGCATTCCTAGACCTATTGAAGCTTGGAATCTTATGCTTCCTATGATCGGATGCTTAAGGTGCTTGAGCTTGCTCTTCTTCTTCATATTCTTCCTCGTCCTCCTCATCCAAATCTCTAAAGTTAATCCTTTTTCTCACTCATTCACCTACTCCTCTACCTTGAACTTATCGAGATGGGTTCTGACCTTTAGCAAGTTGGGCAGCTTGTAGAGTGTTATGTGTGGCTTCAGTAGTTCTGTAAGCCAATGCATGAACAATTCAAGTTAAATCTATAAGGAGGTTAGCCACCTCATCAAGTTTCTCATCAGTACTTTTAGGAGTGCCTTGGGATTATTAGCTATGGTAGACAACACCACTATTGTCAACCTTAACACCAGCATTAACACTTAGGCTATCATTTATTTTAAAAGATTCAAATCCTAACTCCTCGATTTGGTGCTATAGTTGACATTATCTCTTGAAATCACACTATACACTTCCTTTAAACTAGAAGCTCAACAAACAATAAACATGGTAGCTAAATTAACATAGAAAACTTGCTTTGTTCCATACATATAAGACAGAATAAGGATATAACTTTGAAACAACCACTACTACCCAAATGAGACCTTTACTTTGATACCAAGATAATGCGAACTGTGGCTAAGAATAAACAAGGTCGGTCGCAGGGATAGGTATAAGCTTATTGAAAGTTTGAACAAAAAATGAAACGAAAGTAAGCAAACCTACAAATAGCTCTAAAGGATGTGCACTAGTAGAACTTTTGAAAACTTACGGCACAACTTGATATGATGTATGAGTTAGTCTAATGAGGTTACTTACCACCTAGCCTTACTTAAGAGTTAGGATAAGAGTGAAATAAGAGTAAACAAAACAGTATTTACATAAGGAAGAAAATTTAGTGTGTTGATGATAAGCTCATTCTAGCTACAAGTACAAGGGTATTTATACCTGATAAGTTAGGGAAACTTGCGTAAAAGGGGAAAAGGAAAAAAAAGGGTATTTCCTAAAGAAGTAATGTGAAAAGAATATAAAAGGGTAAAAATGAATATTCGAGAAAAATAATAATTAGTGTAATAGATTCTATAAGTGGTCTTGTATATGTGATAGAGATGTATTAGTAATGCCGTTGGAGGATGCAGACAAAATAGTACGATCAGATTGCTTGTCCGACCAGTGGTGACTGGGCATTAGTCCACTCTCTCTCTCTCTCTCTTTCGGCTTCTAGACAAGGATGATGTTGAGTAACTGGTCGGCTCGGATGCGAGTAAGTAAACGTACGTAGGTTGGATATTGTCTCAGCATTCCACAATTCGGTACAAAACCTTCAAGAAGTGGGTAGTCATATGGCTTAGCATGCAGAGTTGATCGGTAGCAAGGAGAAACTCGGCCTTGGCATGAGAGTTGGTTGGAGCAAGAGGATTCGTTTAGCTAGTCCCTCTAGTCCTCAGGCTCGGTTGTGGGTTAAAGGCCTGGAATCTTGATTCTTATCACTTTGGCTGATAAATTGCTCTGATACCACTTGTAACGACTTAGGCAGAAGTCCTCCCATTGAGGCATTGTATGCTTTGGCATCAAATGCCACATGGTTTTATCTTTTCGTGTAGTAGCTTCCCAGGGGTCACCCATCTTAGGATTGACCAAGGTTGAGCATGCTTAACTTTGGAGTTTCAATATGCTTTAAGTCGTTATACCAAAAGGCACCTCGGTAATTTAAAGTTCTATTGCCTAGCATTTAAAGGGTATTACATATTACCTTGAAATATAATGCTTTTGGAGTAAATACTTAACTTATTTCAACAATATCATTATTTGTTTTGTTTATGTTCTATTCTATAATTTTAGTCAACTCCTCTTCTTCTTGAATGTACTCATCCTCCTCTTGCCTTACTCCCTCAAGTTGAATCATCATTAAAAATTTAGCTTTGTAAATATGTCCTTCATGGAATTTTTCGTCATAGTTATAATACAAACCTTTTTCCCTTCGCAATGCCAATACTACTGAAGTCATCTTCTTTATAAGTATAGATTTGTTATTTTGTAAGACAATAGTAGATGATGCTGTATTTGTTTTAGAACATGTTGATTGTGGTTTATTTGGTTAGTTTGGAAGAAAAGTTTTAGATATAAATGATTTGGAGATAGATGATGAGGCTGATTTAAGAAAAATGGGGTTTGGTTTGTATGCTTAGAGGAGTTAATGTCTATAAGATGTTGTCATTTGGATTCATGCAATTTTGTAAGGCTCATTGCTTCTAATAATGAAGTAGGTAATGTTGCTACTACTTCTGCTTGTATGTTTGGTTCGAACCTAGAAATAAAGAAACTTTGCAAAAAGCTTTCAGATTAACTATGTACATGATTTAAATACACTTTGATATGCCTCAATAGTAGTTGTTTGTACCGATTTTGAAAGCTTACCTTGATAATCTTTGAATATGGATAGGCCAAATCTTGATTTTAAAGCTTTTAAGAAAGCTTTTCATATAGATAAAAATCCATTATGGGAAATCCACTGAAACCAACTCAATGCGTCTCCTTCCATGGCAAAAGATACCAGTTTGAGCCTTTCTTATTATGGAACTTCATGATAGTCATAGAATTGGTTCACTTTAAAGATCCATCCATCCGAATGTTACCTTTTGAATCTTGGTAACTCCAACTTGACATTTCTAGCAAAAGAATGCGACTTCCCCATATATTTCGCCTCTGCCTTATATTTGTATTCTAATTTTAAGTGTTAATAGTCAAAGATTGCAACAAGATCTTTATATTTGCATTCATTTCTTCCACTAAATGCTCTAACTTGTCTACTCTTGCTTTAGTTTGCTTATTGTTTTCCTCTATCACTAGCATTCTACTTTAGTACATAGTGTAGGTGGGATGGTGTGTGATACAATTAAAGAAGTGGGCAAAGAGAATTATTGGAAGAAGAGAGAAGGGAGCTCAAAAAGGATTAGTCGAATGCTGAAACAAAATAAGGTCTTTGGTGCATAGGAAATCATAAGTCTCTTAGGTGTAGATGGCCTTTAAATAGAATTTTTTAAATCTAGTTAGGATAGAGTGGGTGGTATGGTGTGTGATACGGTTAAAGAAATCATGAGAAGTGGAGTTGTATGAGAAGGATTCACTAAGACACTTATTATCCTTATTCCAAAGTTAGTTGGAACAAACAAAGTGAAGGATTTTAGGCCCATCAATCTATGCACAACCTTATACAAAGTTGTTAGCAAGTTTTTAGTAAATAAAATTCGATTAGTAAACAAAATTTGACCCGTTTTGAATGAACTAATAAGCTTAGAACAAGTAAGCTTTGTACCTGGATGTTCAGCTGGAGATAATATCATTGTTTTCCAACAATTTCTTCACATTATGGGAAAGAGGAGGGCTAGGAGGAAGGGAATGATGATTAAACTTGACTTTGAGAAGACATATGACAAGATGGAATGATATTTCATTCATTATGTGTTGTCTAGCTTATGTTTCCTTGAACATTGGTTGAAGCTTATAAGCTCTTGCTTGAGTACAACCTAATACTAGATCATTTTAAATGGGGTGATGATGAAAACTTTTTTATTAAGTAGGGGATTAAGACAAGGTGATTCCCTAAGACCTTATCTTTTTATCCTTGTAATGGAGATGCTGAGCAGAATAATTCACTTTAAAGTGTTTGGTGATAGCTAGAAACCTTTTAAAATAAGGGGAATAAGTATTGAGCTTTCGCATTTGTTCTTTGTAGATGATGTCCTACTAATGAGAGAAGCTCCAGAAGAAAATGTTGCTTAAATTAAGGGAGTGATAAACTTCTTTTGCAAGTTATCGGGCCAAAAGGTGAATTATGTAAGGTCTTGCAGTATTTTCTCATGCAACATGGTTACAGATTTGAAACAAAAAATTGAAGATATTTTTAGGATTAGACTAAATACAAACTTAGAAAACATCTTGGCATACAAGTAAAGGATGAAGGGAAACTCAAGAATGCAGATTTAAATTTCATCTTAGATAAGCTCAAAAGCAACTCTCAGGTTAGAAATCTAAACTTTTAAGTATGGTAAGGAAGAAATTACTAGCAACCACATTACTGGAAAACATTGTCAGCTACTATGCACAAGTGGTTCATTTTTCCAAATAAAGCTAAGAAAATTTATTAAGACTTCTTAGGGGGCTCAACTCAAGAATCTAAGAAAGTACATTGGATTAGTTGGTCTAAGATAAAATGGCCAAAGGAGAAGAGAGGACGTGGGATGTTAAATATTCGAAAAAGGAACTAAGCGAACTTTGTGAAACTAATACGGCATTTAAAGAAGAAAAAATTGTTTTGGAGTGAGCTCATTAGGCAAAATTGTAAAGCCAATCAAAAGGATCTCAATTTTTTCAAGAATTAAACAAGGCTTTGAACTGGCTAGAAGATAAAGTTCATTGTAAAGTTAAGAATGGAGTTATGATGAAATTTTAGATAGATATTTAGAATGAGAAAGATAAAATGTGAAGTTGGGTATGTGGGCCGTTAAATAAACATAATAACAATATGTTTACTAACCAAGTTTAGGATAACGAGAGTAGCTGAAAAGAGAATATTAATGGCTATCTGATTGATGATGAAATTCGTAGCAGACTAGGAAACATTGTATTGGATCCTGAAAGTGATACGGAAGTCTGTGGTAGATAGCCCTATGAAGTGGATGGGGGAGCTAACATCAAAGTCAGCTTACTTACAAATGTGTAATGTAGAAGAGCCATAGTAGAGAGAAGAAAGTTGGGCTTGGATTTGGAAAATCCCTGCTTACCTAAGCATTCAATTTCTAATTTGGTAGATATTCCACAAAGGAATTTCTACTAGGGATAATTTAACCCAAAGAGGTTTCCATCCAGGGATAAGTTGTCCCTTATGCAATTTGGAAGAGGAAAACTAGGAGTAATCATCTTAGATAGCCAATGTGCCTTTAAAGGAATGAAATAGCGGATCAAAAATCATTGCTGGAAATTCAAAAAGAATTGGTCTTCAACTATGATCCCAAGATAAGTTACATTGCTTTTTGTGATTAAAGGCATCTAGTGTGAAACCCTAGTCTTCGACTAATTCAAGGACTCAAAATGGTGACACGGTCCTAATAAATATGAAATTTATGAAAATATGACTTGGGAAGTGAGGAAATAAAGTGATTATGAGCAATACAAGTTGTGAGTATCATCACATAAAGTGATTGTAATTACTTAGAATCAGTAGATTTAGGGTTCTTGAAAATATTCTCAAAATCAAATGAATTTTTAGAAGGGGGACACAAAGGTTAAAAGAAGCACCTTAGTAAAGTTTATTTTGTAAAAAAAAAAAAAAAAAGTAAGCAAAATATTGAATATAATAAAAATGTAGTTTTATATGTCAGAAAATATTTTTTATAGTAAACTCGAGAGTGAGACTGGAATGTAATGAGACCTTAAAAATAAAATTATTTGAACTATAAAAATAATAATTTGGAATAAAATGAAAACAAATTAGGTAGTATAAGTATCATGTATATAAGAGTATACCTAGAGTTGGAAAAAATAGTTATATATTATATAATATAACTAAATTTATGTTATAAATAAGCTAAATGAATAAAAAATACTTAAGGGATGGCTAGAGGATTCTCTTGGATCAAAGTATGGGGCATGGCAATTGTTGGTGTAAATTTGGAACAACTTACATGTGTTAAAATAAAGAGTATTGTAAAGAAAATGAGGACAAATGGCAATTTAGAAATCCTCTACTGACAAAGGAGCCTTATAAATTCACAAGAGCACTTTAAGAAATTAGGTTACACAATTTAGGAGTTGAAAAGAATAGTAAGGAGTGTTAGATGAATCAAAAACAATTTCTACAAAATTTAGTAAGAAATATAGCAAAAATGGAAGGATTATGAGTCCCTTAGGCTAACCATCAATTGTAAGTGGAACAAGACCATCTGGAGATAGGAGAGATGGTGCTAAAGTAGGTTGACACACCCCTATCCCAATACGGTGATTAGAGCTTTGGGTGATGGTGAGATCTTGGTTTTGCCTAATTTTTCTCTAAAATTTCAAAAAAATAGTAAATGAAGTTTAAAAATTATGAAACTTGGTTTTCTGAAGTATTTTTGCATGTAGTATCCAAACATCAAGTTGAATTTTTTAGATTCAAAGCAAAAATATGGGTTCCTTAAGAAATTAGGCTTAAAGATGAATTTTGCAATAAATTTAAAAAAAATAGTAAACGATGTTGTTTCTACCTGAATTTTTGTGTTTAAGTTCTTAAAAGGGCCTATTTTAATGTTATGTAAGGATTTTTTATAAGTTATGAAGTTAGATTTTGGGAATTTTGGTTAAACATGAAAGTAATGTATCGGAAATGATTACAATGGAAAATTTACCAAGTAATTTGATTTATATGTATTATATCCTAATTGTAAATGAGTATTTGGATACTAAACTATTTTGGTGGAGTGTGGAAATAGGGGAGTTGGTGCTAAAATCGGGTGATTTGATGATTTAAGAGGTTTAGGTAAGAATGTGAGTTAGAATGTAGGTCGAAATGTCAAGCAAGCAAAAACATGAAATGACTCAATATAAAGAATATAAATTAGAAAGTTATATAAGTGGGTTAGCAGATCTTGTATCTTTATATGTGTTTTTGAGATAATTTCTTATAACCATCATATAAGATTAGACATGTGGTTAACTTAAATCATATATTAATAATATTGTATCAATTGGGACCTTGAAAAGATTTTTATTGAAATGTCTCACTTTGGAACTAAAATAGTGTAGCAAAGAAGCAGAAGACAACTATGTATGTTTATAGTGGATAAGTGGTCAGAAACTATGTTAGAAAGTGTGCTGAAAGAACCTTATGTACAAAAATAAGTCAGAAACTGACTAAGAAGGTATCCTGGACCATAGTTGTTTTAAAAGAACTACAGCAAGACCTTAACCCCAAGTGCATGTAAGTTAATAATCTCACTTATACTCGACATAAAATTGACTTGGATATCATCTACATATTGTTTAAGAGATAAGGGTAAGGAAGAACCTCGGGATCAAGAGTAAGAATTGGGAAAATTACTAAGTGGCCTTAGTATATGGATTTCTTATGTACTAGAGAAGATTTTATCTACTCATAACTTATCTAACTTCATTTAATTGATTAGTCTTGTGTGTGAATGTGACATGTTATCTAATGAGTTGTTGAGATAATTCTTGATCTTTTGCGTATGGGTATTGTTGGTTGCTTCATGTTCATAAATGCAATATATGATGTTGCCAGGTTGCAGATTGATCTTATTATGCTTGGTTCTATATTAACTTGACAAAGAGATTAGGTACTAATCTTGCCTCCTAAGTTGTTCACTTAAGTGAACCAATAAGGAGGCCTTAGAGATGAAAATGCAAATGAAATAAAGTTAGAGCTTAGTTAATAAATGGATGAGTAAACTTGGTAATTACTAGGAATGTGACTAATGCATTTATGGAATGGCACGAAAAGGACCTTCGGGTCAGGTTTTCTAAAGATAAGATTTTGCTAGTTTGGGTTTTTATGAAAGTTAAGTTTTTAAAGAGGAGCAAACAGTTTAACTTCTAAAAGTTGGATTTATTAAGTAAGCAACTTGACTTATAAAAACTGAGTTTTTGAGCATATGGAATTGCATTTCTAACCACATCTCGTGGTTTACACTAGGTTGCTAGGTTTCAACAACACTTGCTTGTATTGCTAGGTTCCTAGACTTTAGTTGATGCCTCGTTAAAGTTGACTAATAGAATGAGGGCTAAGGTTGGGCTAGGATATAGGCGTTGATGCATGTCACAAGTTTGTTACATTTGTATTGTTTGGTTGGACTGACAAGTTATATGATGAAAGTGATAACATGCTTGGTGATTGTGCTGTGATATTACTTGTATTTGCTATTTGTTTATCTATTCTCACTTAGCATACAGTAAGCTAATAGGATAAGTTTTCCTATCCTTAGGTTTCAAGAAAAAGGTTAGATAGGATCTCACATCAAGGCAGCAAGAAGACTCTAGTATGCTTAAGAGATACGGTTTCCTTTAAGGAGCAAATAGTTAGAAACTTAGATTGAAGCAGTCGAAAGGAGCTCTATAGGAAGATTATCAAGTTATGCAGCAAAGGCCTCAATAGGAGATTATAAAAGTAATGTGTAGATCTTTTAAATATATCATAATGAGAGCTATGTATTATGTAAGGTTCAATAGTCATGAGACTCTGAGTATGACTTACTGTTATAAAAATTTCTGCTATGGTTTGTTATGTTGAATGAGAAGAGTTTTGAGAAGAAGTATTTCATATTATTGTATGATAGGTAAATTATAGGTTCTGCTTTATCTCTAACTCATGGATGGCGATGATGAACTATTTTCAAGCACCAAAAGTTGAAGAAAATTTTTTAAAGTAATCACTTAGAAGGTGGGGTGTTACATCTAGAAGGAAAGGAATAGAAGGATATTTTGGATGGATCAAACTAGCCTTAATTTTGCGCAAAACATAGCTAGGGAAGCTAATAGTTGGTGGGCTTTTAATAGGAAAGAGAAGCTAAAACTTATAGAAAGGGGATGAAGCTTGGTATTAAGATAGATTACTTGTGAGTAGACTAGAGTCAATTATGATGGTGTAGTTGTGGAGGGTAGTAGGATGTTTAGAATTGGCACAATTTGTGGGGACTAGTAAGGGGTAGTTTTAGGAGGTGTTTATAAGAAGCATTTTAACATATTACCCTTGGAAGTAGAGCTATATGCTATTAGAAAAGGATTGCTACTAGCCAACAAATTAGGGGCCACTAAAGTATTATATGAGATCGATTCCTGGCAAGCAATGTTTTGGCTTTAAAATACCAGAGTGAACTTAGAGTTATGTTACCCTATTCTTATGAAATGTCATAACTTACTTACCTCTTTTTTTGATATTGTTATCATAGAGTTGATAGAGAGTTGAATAATGTTGCTAACAAATTGGCAAAGGAAGGACTAAACTCTATAGGGGATGTTGTTTTTATTAATTATGTTCCAATATTTTTGTCAAACTTTATTTCAAGTTGTGTTTTATGTTCATTAAGTTTTTGTTCATGTTATAGAAGGGGATGCCCTTCAAATGTTGTGGAGATTGGTTGATGTCATTTTGTTAGTTTAATGAATATTATTTCTCTATATCATAAACATAAATAAAGAAATAAAATTGTGTTTTGTTTTCAAATGGAGGATAATGGAACTTTTTTAGAAAAGTCAAACTCCTTTATGGCATTATTTTAGATAAATTAAACTCTTAAATGTTATTTTTGTAAATAAATGGAATGCTTGTAGTGATACTATTGCAACTAAAATGAGTATTTATACTATTAAACCAACACATTTCCTCATTTTCTCCTATGGGGATGTGTTTTACAATAAGATCTAAAACATTAAATGGAGTTGTTGATGAAGAGAAGTAGAGAACCAAACATGTTTTTAAAATGCAAAATGATTGTATTGAATGTTAGTTATTATAAACCAAATGATTCGAAAAAGAAAATATTGAAACATTGTTATAATAACCTCAATATATACATGATTGTTAGGTTTTATAGATCAAAAGAAAAAAATAATATAAAACCTATCTTAGGATCCATGTCTAACATGCAATAAAAAATATATGTCAATAAAAGATCATAAAATTACTTTTTTATTGATGAGAGGCATCGTCTCCTCCTAGGGATAAAGTTCAATTGTAATTTGAATCCGATTTGTTGTTTTCAAAACATATTCATCACAAGGACTCTAAACGTAGTCCTTCTAGTGTTATTCCACACATATATTAATAAAAACAAATTCTAATCTTTTATACTGCTCAATAACTCAAATTAGAATTAGAAAAACTAAGAGGCAAAATGTTATATCCTCTCTTTTGCTTTTTCGTTAGGTGTTTCTCTAAATAGAAAATCATAGAGCTCTTTTTTTGTCTTTTTCTCTTTTTAAACATTAACTAAAATTAATAAAAGAGAAATTTTATTCCATTAACTTATCAATTACCACAACCTTTCAATAGCATAACAATTAAATATGAAATTAATCGTAGACAACTTTTCAAATACCATAAATTTTTTAATTGCATTTGAATATGGAATTAATAAATTTCATATCCTTTCAATTGCAATGAACTTTTCAATATCAATTGAATATGGAATTAATAAATTCCATCTACATTTACACAAAAATGCAATAATAAAATGCATAACCTTTAAAAGGTATTTAACCGCAAATATATTTTATACAGTAAAATAAATTGCTTCTAATTTATTATTTTAGATTAGTTTATTCTAGCTCTGAAATAAATATTAACAAATTTTAGTATCTACTATTTTTTTTTGTTAAAAACTTTATTCTTGTTAATCTTTCTATGTTGTATGACCTTAGGTTTTTATATACGAAGGTAATGTTTATTTAAACACAAATCAAAGTAACCGTCTAACAGTAATTATTGGTCATCTAATGTAATTGAAAAGGTTTAAATGGCAAACCATTATGAATTAATTATTACATAATTAAATCTCTTCATCAAATGATATCTTGATTAAACCATTACATGTTATGTCATCAATGTTTAATCATTTTGCTTGGTTTCTAAGATAAAATAGACTTAATAATACTTGTCGTAGCCACGGGCTTACAAGTGATTATTATCTTTAACTAAGCAGCATTGAATATTGACTCCCTAATCCAAGAAAGTGATGAATTCTATCTTGACATGACTATCCTCTCTATATTTCATGTTTTACCTAATTATCATATTATTTATAATCTAAATAAAGACTGCGTTTAATAGCATCAAAGCACAGCATTCCATATATAGGATATATAAAGGTTTGAAGTCTAGGGATTATTTACGCACATTCATATAGAAGAAGGACTAATGGCATTAAGCATGTGGTATCCTCTATTAGAAAATCACGTTCGGTGTATCTACTTAACTTCAAGTACTCACTTGTATAACTCAGATATCTTTCCTTCGGTCTAGTGAGTATGACTTTAGTTATACAACGTATTGTTATAAGTATCTATGTCATCTTTAGATATTTATCCAATCAAAGACAATTTTTAGATAATACAACGTCATGGAATCTCACTGATAATATACTTTTATTATAATTCCATACATACTCTAATTATCTATGAGACTTTATTGTAAAATATATATTAGTAGAAAAGTATATAAATAAAATAAATACTTGCCTTTTGATGAGTTTCTAATTGTACATATTTTATTTAGTAATTTTTTATGATTTTCCTTAAAATTTAAGTTTATTTTTAGATAATAATACTTAATTAAGTAAAATTTTGTTTTTTAGGTTTTGAAATGATTTACGTGAAAAAACAAGAAGATAGAAATGAATTTTGCTCAAATCGGAGCTAAAATGAGCAAGTTATAAAAATTTAAAGATTGATATAATAGAATGACATCACTGTGTCGTTTCTTGGTAAAATTGGAGATGATTTTATATTGTTACGACCTAGTACATGACCAAAAGACACGATCATGTCGTCGGTCGTATCGTTTCCAAGTGTTTTTTCTTTAAAAAAAAAAGAAGAAGACAAACATAAAGCATAGTTAAGTACACAACCAAAAGACTTGATTGTCCTTGGTCATGTCTTTTCCAATCGACCTATTTTTTTAGCTCTTCATATATAAAACCTTGTTAAGGTTTATTTGAGAGGAACTTCTTGGCATGACTTTTAGGGAGTTTTGAAGTCAAGAACAATTAAGAAAGCAAGGTGAAGAGAAGATTTCAAGATTTAATTTTGTTTGGTTTTAATGATGCTTCTTTCTATTATTTTCTATATTTCGTTTTTAGATTCCTATTTTGTGATGTACAGAGAGTAGAACCTTGGTATCTAGGTTTTGTGGAACCTAGATCTATTCATATGACAAGATTGGTATTTGATGAATGTAATTCTTTATTCTTTTCTTAGTTCAACCATGTTTACTTCGTGATTTAGGTTATTAATTCTATGGGTAGTAATCTAGAGTTTGATTTATTATAAGAGAATTGTGAGATTTCTTATAAGATTA
The DNA here is from genome assembly GCA_024138005.1 of Lumnitzera racemosa. Taxonomy (NCBI): domain Eukaryota; kingdom Viridiplantae; phylum Streptophyta; class Magnoliopsida; order Myrtales; family Combretaceae; genus Lumnitzera; species Lumnitzera racemosa. Next base: position 68,640,857 of record JAMXBC010000004.1, on the reverse strand, counting down.
GATCTAGGCATAGTTAATGAGAATTGTTGCAAGATTAAAAATAATTTACAAGATTCTTCTAAAATTTTTAATTAAAGCGTGGAGAATTCACTATTCATAATGCAATCTTAGATCATATTATTGAGAAAATATTCTAATAGGTAATTTTAAGGTTAAGGTTAATTGGCTTGAGAAAATGATTAACTTTAGTAAAGAATTCTCTTGGTAAAAAAAGATTAAAGAATAAATTAGATTATCTTTAGAGAAATCACATGTTAGATCTAAGGGAAGCAAGATCTAGGTACAACACTGAATCTTGAATTAATTTCCAATTGAATTGCTTTCTTGTTAATTCTTGAATTGTATCTTAGTTAATCTTTAAATTAGTTTTAGCAGTAATTTAGATTTACATCTTTAAGTTTCTTGAAATTTAATTTTTCGGTTAGATAATAGAGACCTAACGAGTGCTAGTAGTCAACGTTTTTGAGAGATTGACATTTGGACTTATATCTGCTATATTATAAACCAATAGGTGCACTTGCCTATATCACATTTTATAAATAATATTCATAAATACATTAAAAGTGTCTTAGCACATTGTACATAAATTACAATATTCCCACTTGCACTATTGCTAAGCACTATAGGTTTTAAGTCTTAGCCACCTCACATGGGTCTTATGTTTCTACTAAGGTAGAGCCTTTATGAGTAGATCAACAACATTTTCATCTATTGCTACTTTATAAACCAATGCATTACCCCTCTAAACTATCTCTCTGAAGATTTGAAACTTTTAGAGTACATGACTTCTAGTGAGACCTTGGGTCCTTAGCTTGAGCTATAGCTGCATTGTTATCACAATATAGTATAATAGGATCTGCAATACTTGGAACCACTCCTAACTCGGAGATAAAGTTTCTAATCCATATAGATTTTTTAGCTACTTCAAAAGCCACTATGTACTTAGACTCTATTGTAGAATTTACCACTGTCTCTTGTTTGGAACTCCTCTAGCAAACAGCTCCATGGTTTAAGCAAAACACATAATCTTACTATGATTTCAAATCATCTTAATCTGTTTGGAAACTAGCGTTAGTATATCCTCTTACAACTAGTTCCTTATCTCCTCCATAAACTAAGAATGAATCTTTTGTTCTTCTCAAATACTTAAGAATTGTCTTAACAATAACCCAGTGATCCTTACCTAGGTTTGCCTGATTTCTACTCATCACTCTTAGCATAAGCAATGTTTGGCTGTATACATATCATGGCATACATTATGAACCTAATTGCCGAGGCATATGGTACTCTATCTATTTTATCCTTCTCCCCTTGTGTTTTTGGAGACATTGCCTTAGAGAGATGTACACTATGTGACATAGGCAAAAAACCTCTCTTGGAATTTTACATATTGAATTTATTTAATACTTTGTCAATATATGTGTTTTGACTTAGTCCAAGTAGCCTCCTACACCCATCTTAGTATATCTTAATTCCTAAGATATAGTTTGCTTCTCTTAAGTCTTTCATGGAGAAGTGCTTACCTAACTAAGCCTTGGCAGACTTTAGGGTAGGTATATCATTTCCAATCAGAAAGATATCATCAACATAAAAAACTAAGAACACAATTATGCTCTCGCTCACCTTCTTGTAAACACAAGGTTCTTCTGGATTCTTAAGATAACCAAATTCCTTGATTGCCTCATCGAATCTTAAATTCTAACTCCAAGAAGCTTGCTTTAATCCAAAAATGAACCTCTTTAACTTATGGATTTTATTGGCATTCTTAGGTACTACAAAACTAGGAGATTATACCATGTACACTTACTCCTTTAACTTTCCATTTAGAAAAGTTGTTTTAACATCTATTTGCCAAATATCATAATGCTTATAAGTTGCTATTGCAAGCAAAATTTGAATGGAATTAAGCATTACTACTAGTAAAAAACTTTTATCATAATGATTCCATGATGTTGAGTAAAACCTTTTGCTACTAGCCTAGCTTTATAGGTACTTTCATTCCTATTCATGTTAGTCTTCTTTTTAATGACCCAACTTCACCCTATAGGTTTTACCCCAACTGGTGCATCTACCAAATCTCATACTTGGTTGGTGTATATGGAGTCCATCTCAAATTTCATGGCTTCTAACCATTTCTCAGAGTTTAGTGAAGTAACTACTTCTTCATATGTCAACAGTTTTTCATTTTCGATGAGTAGTTCATCTTCCTAATGTGTTTCGTGTAGATTTAACCTTTTAGGTTCTTGATGTACTCTTGTTGACCTATGTGGCTTTTGTGTTTCAGGAGCAATCTTTAGTTGTGGTACTAAAGGTACTTGTAATGTTTGTGTTACACCCAATTGCTTATGTTTCAACTCATTTATGGAATCTTGGATTTCTTTAAGATTTACTTTACTCCCATTACTTTCTTTGGAGATAAACTCTCTCTCTAAGGATATAGCATTCCTAGTAATAAACACCTTATGCTTACTTGGAAGATCAAAGCAGTATCCCTTAGTTTCTTTAAGATATTCTATAAAAGTGTATTAAATAGACTTTGTTGCAAGTTTATAAGAGAATCCACTCTTCATGTAACCATCATAGCCCCAAACTTTAAAATAAGATAAATTAGGTTTCCTCCCAAACCATAACTCATATGGTGTTTTATCTATTGCCTTAGTTAGAGCACAGTTCAGTGTATATTTTGTTGTTTCTAAGGCATATTCCCCAAAGGTTAAAGGAAGACTCGTATGACTCATTATTGACCTAATCAATGTCCATTAAGGTGTGGTTCCTACTTTCTAAAACACCATTCCATTTTGGCATTCTAAGAGGTGTGAATTTTGAAATTATTTTACACTACTTTAACAAGACAATGAACTCTTAACTAAGATATTCTCTACCTCTATCACTACAAAGTGTTCTTATCATTTTGCTAAGTTGATTTTCTATCTCACTTTTAAATTCTTTATACTTCTCAAAAGTCTTTGACTTATGCTTCATCAAGTAGATACATCCATACTTGCTTAAATTATCAGTAAAAGTCACAAATTAAGAAAACTCACCTCTAACTTGAGTTGATAATGGCCAATACACATCACTGTATATGAGTTCTAATAATTCTTTTGCCCTTTCACCTTTTTTAGTAAAGGATTTCTCACCCATTTTACCTTGTAAACACATTTTGCAAGTATCTATGAATTCAAAATCAAATGAATCCAAATACCCTTCAAAATAAAATTTATCTAAGCATTTCTCATTTACATGGCTAAGTTGACAATGTCATAGGTAAGTTAAATTTGAATCATGCATTTTTTTGTTTCTTGGTCTCAATGTAATGAACAGATTCACTAGTATTAAGAATATAAAGACAATTAACTAATGTTCCATCAACATAAAACATTTAATTCATACAAAATGAACAACTTTTGTTTTTAAACTCAAAAACAAATCCCTTGGTATCTAAACATGATACTGAAATTATGTTATTGGAGAAACTAGGCACATAATAATAATTCTCTAATTCTAATATAAGTTTATTGGGCAAAGAAATGGTATAGGTTGCTACAACTAAAGTAGTAACTCTCGCTTCATTAGCTACTCGTAGGTCTATATCTCCCTTGGACAACTTCTTGCTCTCACTTAGACCCTATAATCAATGTAGATGTGAGAACCACATCCTGTATCTATGACCTATGTAGAAGAAACAAAACGATTGCATTCAATCATAAAGATACTCAAGGTGTTATCCTCACTTGACATCGTCTTCTTGAATTCTTTCAATGGCCTTCTTGCCACAATGGAAACATATTGCTTCCTTCTCATTAGAATTGGGTTTTTGTTGCCCCTTCTTAAGCTTGGATTGCTTACCTTTCTTTATTTGCTTACCCTTGGAATTTTTAGTTCCATTAACCTTTCTCTTTTTAGACTTACCAATAAAGAGAACCTCTTGATGCATGTTTGACTTGGACTTCAAGTCCTTTTCAGCTATCCTCAACATGGCAAGCAAATCTATTAAAGACCTCTTGAATCTATTCATGTTATAGTTCATGACAAATTAGGAGAAGAAATCTAATAGAGAAGCCAATATTAGATTGATGGCCAAGTTATCATCTAACATGGAGCGCAAGCTCTTGAGCCTCTCTATGTACCTTATCGTCTTGAATACATGGGGCTCAACTTAGCTCCCCTCAAACATCTTATAGTTAAATAAGGCACGGGATATATTATACCATTCAACTTTAGCACTTTCTTGGAATAGCTCCTATAAGTGAGCATATATCTCTTTTGTAGACATAATCTTATGCTACTTCTACAATTCAATTGACATTGCAAACAACATGAGACACTAGACATCTATAGAGTTCTCCAGGTATTTATGATATTGCTCGTATTCTTCTATAGTAGCATCCTCCCCTAGTTCTTTAATTTCTTCCTCTTCTAGGACATATAATTTCCCTTCACGCTTATGGATAATTTTCAATTTCATTAACCGATTAAGGAAATTTAATCCAACAAGGATATTGTCTTTCTCAAGAGTAGATCACAACGAAATGCTATTGTCGCTATTTGCCATTTTAGATCTACAATATAAATGCAAAGTTTAGTGTTTATGAATTTATTTAATAAAAGGACTTTTAAATTATCTCTTACTATTTTGTTCAAATCTAATATCTACCTCTATTAGATTCAAAAAAACCCATTGGAAGGTTTTCTAGTGGATCTAAAATTCCAAATAAAATTAATATGCACATAGTTGAGCTGTACCTACATATCACATTATTTTGGGTAGACCTTATGATGCGTCTCCGAGGTTAGACATATGGAGAAGTACTATGATGAAGTAAACAAAAAATAAACAGGGAAAAAGTTAGCAAAGTTCAGGCAACTACCGAATGGATGTAACGTACCACTTGATCCTACTCGGCCTACAATCCGTTCATATGGCACATCAATTTGAAGTGAAAGGTCACTCGCTACTATTCATTGCTAAAGGGAATAGATAAGAGTTGAATGATGATGAGGGCACTAAGGTTGCTTAACTTGAATAATTTTGTATTAACTAGTTGAGTGTCTGCATAGAAGAAAGTAGGGGTTTATATACCCATCCACTAGGGTTACTTTACATGCATGGAAAGACAAAAATGGTATTCTATAATTAGGTTCCATGAGACATACTAAAGAGGTAAAAGGGACAAAGAATATTCCGTACGGAAAGGAAAGGTTATGTTTAAATGACACATGTCGCTTAGTGGCTAGACAATAAAAACATGATACAGAGTAAGTGGAAGTTGGGAAGTATTGTAGTTAGGGTCTAACCTAATCTGGATCAGGTTAGGAGCCAATTAGTCCAGTAAAGAAGTCACTTGAATTGGAGTCAAACACCTGTGGTTGGTTGGGGAGCTTAGCTTGGTTATTCTTAGGCTATCTTCCTTTATTGCTGAGCAAGAGTATGTTTGACACATGTAAGGATTTGATAGACAGGCTATCAAGAGATCAGTTTGACATTAGGATCTTCGTCTTGGCCTTGGTTTCAAGCTAGTATTCTTCGCACGAGTCATTGAAGTCCTCTAGTTTGACTACGAGTAATTGGTCTAAGGACCTAATTCTTATTATCTGCCTAGGGGTAAAAAAGATTTGCCCTTAAATCTGGAGTGGTTTCTACTTCTTTTGGGATGCACATAAGGTCTTCTTCTGTTGGTTGGTGAGGGATCAGATAGAATATGTTAAAGGTGGAAGAAACACCATAGTCATCAGGCAACACAATTTAGTAGGTGTTACGGTTGATTTTCCTTAAGACTTTGAATGGACCATCAGCTTGAGGAAATAGCTTGTTCTATCTCAAGTATGGGAATCGTTCTTGGTTGAGAAGTATCCATACTAAGTCTCTTAGGTAGAAAGAAACAATTTGGTGGCCTTGGCTACCAATTTCTTGCTATCTCTGATTGAACTTGGCAATCTTCCTGGTTACAGACTGGTGTAGCTTATGCAATTCTTGGGCTTGGTCAACTTTGAATTGACTCTCTTTAGTAGCTGTTGGGGTACCGATCATATCTACGAGAATAGTTGGGTTAAGGCCATAGACAACCTTGAATGGGGTCTTTCTGGTAGTGCTATGGACAATTCAATTATATGGGAACTCCACAACTAGAAGGTACAGATTCCAATCCCTCAAGTTCTTTCCCACAACAGCTTTAAGTACCGTTTACCACTTTAGTCTAGCCATTAGTCTGAAGGTAGCTACTGGAGTTGAATACAAATTTAGTCCTGAGTCTTCTCAAAAGAGTTTTCTAAAAATAGTTGAAAAATTTTGTGTCTCTATTTGAGACAATAGTCTTCGGTACTCCATGTAGTTAGACAACCTCCTACAAAAACAAATCAGCAATATATAGAGCATTATTAGTTTGATGGCACAGAATAAAGTGTGCTATCTTACTGAAGTAGTCCATTACAACAAAGATAGAATCTTTGCCTCTAAATATCTGAGGCAACCCTAGGATAAAGTTCATGTTAAGGTCGGCCTAAAGTGAGGTTGGTTTTGGTAGCGGTATGTATTTTCCATAGGGTTTTCCCCTTAGCTCGCTTGCACACTTCACAACTACTAACTACCTTATGAACATCTTTCATTAAACCTAGCCAATAAAAGTTCTTCTTCAATAGATTGGTTGTCTTGGTCTCCCCAAAGTGACCTAATAATTTAGCGCTATAAGCTTCCCTAATTAATAGCTTACATGTGGAACAGTTCGGTATGCACAGCTTTGGTCCTTGAATAGATAACCTTCCTTAAGATAATATCCCTTAACTGCAATTCCATTCTTACGCTGTTCTATGATAAGGTCGAAATGAGGATCATGAGTGTACTGCTTTGTAATGAGTGAGAATCCTAATAATTTGGTCTGCAAAGTGGTTAGCAAGGTTTACCGACATGATAGAGCATCAGCGACCACATTCGTGCTTCCTTTCTTGTGTTAAATGACGTACGAGAAACCTTTCATAAACTCTAACCACTTGGCTTGCCTCTTCGAAAGCTTGTCTCGATTCCCTAGATGCTTTAGAAACTCATGGTCTATATAAATAATGAACTCTTGTGGCAGCAAACAGTGCTGCCAAATAGCAAGGGCTTAGTAAAGAGAGAACAACTCTTTCTCATATACAGAATAGTTCAGGATAGGACATCTAAGCTTCTTGCTATGGTAAGTGACGGGTCATCACTCCTACATTAGGACAATGCTAATTCCCACTCTTGATGCATCGCATTCCAATTTAAAGGGTTTGTTAAAATTTAGTAGTGAAAGGACAAGCACCGAGGCGAGTTTCTCTTTGATCTCCCTAAAGCTTTGCTCAGCTCGATCGTTCCATTTGAACCCTTGATTCTTCTTTGTCAACTTGGTCAATGAGGCAGCTATGATATTGAAGTTTTTGATAAATTACTTATAGAAAGAAGCTAAGCCATGAAAGCTTCAAACCTTAGTGACATTCTTTGGTGTCGACCACTCAAGAACAGCTTGGATCCTTTCCTTATCTACCCAGAGTCCTTCCCCTGACACCATAAACCCTAGGAAAATCACTTCTTTTTAGTAGAATGTATATTTCTTCACATTTCCATACAACTTCTTAGTTCGTAAAATGTTAAATACTTTGTAAAGATGCCGAACATGGTCATTTAGATCAATATTGTATACCAATATGTAATCAAAGTACATGACCACACATTTTCTAATTAGAGGGCACATTACATGGTTCATTAACCTTATGATTGTCTTTAGCGCATTAGTAAGTCCGAACAGCATAACTAACTATTCGTATAGTCTATGCCTAGTCTTGAAGGCAGTTTTCCACTCATTGTCTAGCTTCATGTGAATTTGGTGGTAACCACTTCGCATATCAATCTTCAAAAATATCTTGGCACCATGAAGCTCATTTAACATGTCATCGACCTGGGTATTAGGTATCTATACTGGATAATAATTCAGTTGATTGCTCAGCTGTCAATGCACATGTATTATGTTAATGAGCAAACCAATATAGCACAAGGGTACATGCTTAACCTTACGTATCCTTACTCTATGAGTTCGTTCACTTGCTTTTTAGTTTAATAGCTTGCTTAGGGTTCATTTTGTATGTAGGTTGATTTGGTAGGGTGGTGCTTAGTTGCAGATCAATACAGTGCTCAATGCTTTGGACTGAAGGCAATCCTCTAGGCAGTTCTTCAAGGAATAGATCAGAAAACTCATATAGCAGGCTTCAAATTTCATCAAGGATATCCTTTAAATCTCTCATTTCCAACAATCTTCTGATAAATAGGAACATAGATTCCTCAACCTTTTCAATAGCTTGAAGCTCCTTTCGGCTTATCACTAAGGCATTCTTCTTACTAGCTCAGGTGAGCTAATTATAGGTTTCATTTACTTAGGATAAGGTCATAGGTTGCAACGCAATCTTCCTTCCATCCTTAACAAAGGCATGGGTGCTCTTATACCCATTGTGAATAACACGTTGGTCAAACAATCAAGGTCGTCCCAGCAACAGATGTGAAGCTCTCATGGGGATGACATCGTACATAACTTCGTCCCCATATACACTCGTAACATTGAATAGTACAGTCACTTGTTCAATTACGTGCCAAGCACCCTTATTATGAAGCCAATGTAGCTCGTAAGGTCGAGGATGCTTTGAGGTTGGCAAACCCAACCTTTGCACAAAGGACTATGAACAACATTAGTACAACTTCCCCTATCCACAATGATCGTGCACAATTGGCCTTTTATAGTATACTTGGTATGGAATAGATTATTTCTCTAATCCTCCTCAGAGTTTGGTAAGGAACTCAATACTCTTCTCAGGACTAGGGTCATCACTTCTCTCTGGTCGGCATAGACACAAGTCTCTTCTTCCTCTTTGGCTTTGGGTTTTCCAACATCTTCTTCTTCCTCAAGTTTGCTCTTGTTATTACTATCCACTACATCTCCTCGAAGCACCATGACACGTCGGTTCTAACACTCAACAACCATATGCTTGAAGCACAAGAATTTAAAGCATTTCACCTTGCTAGTCTTTCTTCTGGAGGTCTTCCCTTTCTCATATATCCTCGCGGTTAGCCTAACCTTGGCTCGACTTGGGTGATCAACTTGACCTTACTAACTTACTCGACTGTCCTCAGATCGATCATTCCTATCCTTGGCCATGTGTAGTCTCCTTGACTCTGCTTGAATAAGTTGGCACAAAACTGGGGGTCAGGAGAATGTAGGCTTAGGTCGGCTCAAAGCACTTCTCTTCTATTTTTTGACCCTCTATGTGATCTTTATCACCTCTTCCAAGGTATAAAACCTCTACACCTCTATGGTATGGCGAATTTTATATCGGAGTCCAAAGAGGAACCTCAATATAGTCTTCTATGTCAGCCCAGATCATAAGCACCTAGAACTCTTTGACATAGTCATCAACAGATTGACTTCTTTGGCAAAGCTCCTACAACTTTGCAAACGTATCTAGGTAGGTCTCGAGTACAAATCTGCCTCTTAACAACCTTTTCATCTCATCCTAAGTACTAACACCTCACCTTCCTTCTCTTGTTCTAGTTGCATTCAAATTTTTCCATGACGTAGTGGCATACCCAGTAAACTCCCATACAACAAGTTAGACTTTGACAGCATTTATATACCCATAACATTCAAATACCTTCTCAACCTTCTTTTCCTACTCTAAGTATTCATTTGCATCTCTACTTCCACTGAAGGATAGGATTTGAACCTTGACATTATCTAACCCTCGAAGGACTCAGCGTTTTCGTCCCTATGCTTAGTAATAGTCAACTTCTTCTTCTTCTTCTTCCTCCTAAACTCTTCAACATCTAACTCCTCATCGTTTACCTCAATCTTCTCCAACTCCAATCTTCGTCTAGTGGCTCAATCTACTACTCCAGTTTGCTATGGTCGAACTCAGTAATTGGTTCTGTTACCTTGGTCATAGTGTCTCTTAAGGGCATTTTCTTATGGATTATGGTGTTGTACACCTTGGGATTGTTTGTTAACTTACATTGCTGTGACTACTCTCAACAAGGTTGGTCAGTCTATCAAGTTTGTTATCAATTGACCCTAGGTTTTTACTACCATTATGACCATAACTAGGTTGAGCACCACTACTCTGATCACTAATAACACCTTGAACACTCGAATCTAACATGGTACAATACTTCTTAGACAGATTAATAACTCACTAACAACTTCAATTCCCAATAATCACTCGAACAAAACAGTAGTGAACTTGCTTTGTTTTCGTTATGAAAAATAGAGTAATAATGAAACTATACTTATACATACACACACTGCAGTAGCTATGGAAAGGAACATAGTAGCTACCAACAGTAAGGCGAACTAAAACGTCACTGTAATTTCACATACTCCCTCATAGAACCATGCTTTGATGCCAGTAAAGCTAATAAGTCTCTAGGGTTGGACACATGAAGAAGTACTACAACGATTCAAACAAAAAACAAACAAGGAAAAAGTTAGCAAAGTTTAGGCAACTACCGAATGGATGTAACTCACCATTCGATCTTACTTAGCCTACAATCCGCCGGATTTGACACACCAGTCTGAATTGAAGGATCACTTGCCACTACTCCTTACTAAAGGGTAAATGATGATAAGAGCACTAAGGTTACTTAACACGAATAATTCTATATTGACTAGTTGATTGTCTACATACAAAAAAGTGGAGGTTTATATACTCATCAACTAGGGTTACTTTACATACATGAAAAGGTAAAAGGGCATTCTACAATTAGGTTACATGAGACATTCTAAAAGAGGTAAAAGAGATAAAGAATATTAAGTATAGAAAGAAAAAAATCATTTTGGAAGGTTGTGTTTAGAAGACATGTGTCGCTTGGTGGCTAGACATTAGTAATATGATACAAAGTAAGCGGAAGCAAGGAAGCATTGCACTTAAGGGTTGACCTAATCTGGATTAGGTCAGGAGCCAATCAGTTTGGTAAAGAAGTCAAATGAATTGGAGTTAGATGTTTATGGTTGGTTGGGGAGGTTGGCTCGACTAATCTTGGGTTGTCTTTTGGAATAAGACTTTGTTACTAGGCAGGAGCATGCTTGACACATGTGAGGATCTGATAGACATGTTGGCAGGAGATCAATTCAGCATAAGGATCCCTATCTTGGCTTTGGTTTCGAGCTACTATTGTCTGCATAAGTCCTTAGAGTACTCTAGCTCGGTTACGAGTGATTGGTCTAGGGGGTTGTTCCCTATTACCTTAATTAACTTGTCAATTGTGAATCTATACGACTTTTAGATTTTTTATTAGGTTACTCTTTTAAAATACAACTTTAAAACCCAATACTTTCCCATTAAATTGTCAACCTTAACTGAACTAATAAATCCACAATTCAATTTAAGTTAACCTAGTAATAAATTATAAAAATTACAGTTATTTAATGTGAGCCCACAACTGAGCTATATTGACTCATATGAAATCTTGACTATTTTATAATTTATAATTGGAGGGCAATATCTTCAAACCTTGACTTAATATATTTAGGGGATTTCATTATGTCTCACCAATCATATATATTATTGTCGATCATCAACACTTGCATATATAAAATAAATAAATAAATTATAATAAAACAATAATGCAATGATCATAGGCCAACTAAAAAATATGCACTAAGGCTAGCCTTATCCTTAAAGGTCATGGGACCAAAATTCATTAACTCAGATGCAGCTTCTCTTTGGCCTTTTGGACTTATCTGTGTCTCGAGTAAATATGGACATTTAATCTTCTATTTCTAGGACAAAAACAAATTTTCTAAAAAACTATTTAGAAAACAAAGTATAAATAGAATTTAAATTTGGCTTTGCAAACCTGCATACACTCAATTTATATTTTATCTATGGGTGTGCAGACCCAAATAAAATAAAATTACATCTTTTTTTTTAACTCAACTCGTTTGAAGGACATATAGGCTATATTTAATAAATCCATAAATATTTAATCATACATAAGCAATAATAACTCCATAAATAACATAAATCATATTAACCAATTAATTCAAAATAATTATTATAATCTAAATATATATACTTGGGATTACTATAACCAAATTCTCATAAACAAAAAAAAAAAACTTTATGTATGGAATTTCTCACTCTATGGATTGAAAAACACTATCCTTATCAAACAACATACTTATAAAAAGATATAGATTTTTTTATCCTGAAGCAAAAGATCCCATCTTTCACATCAAATCCATGATATAAACAAAATAAATTAATCCCATCAAGATCATAAAATTTTATCTATGAATCAAATTTAGGCCAATACTAACATATATTTTACATGTTACATAAGTTGCTCTGATACTACTATTAAGTTTTATAGATTAGAAAGAACGTAGCAGAAAAAAAAAATACTATAAAACCTATTTTAAGACTCACGTGTAACATATAATAAAAAATATATGTCAATAAAAGATTATAAAATTACCTTTTTCCTGATGAGAAATACCATCTCCTCTTAAGGATAGAGTTTAATTGTGATATGAATCCAATTTATTGTTTTCAAAATGTGTTTACCATAAGAATTCCAAACGTAGTCCCTTTGGCGATATCCATACACATGTTAACAAGAAGAAACTCTAATTCTAATTCTTTATATTGCTAGATAACTCATATTAGAATTATAAAAACTAGGAGGTAAAATGTTATATCCTCTCTTTTGCCTTTTCATTACATGTTTTTTTAAATATAAAATCATAAAACTCTTTTTTTTTTTCTCTTTTTAAACTTTAACTAAAATTAGTGAAAAGATTTTTCATTCCATGAACTTTTCAATTATCACAACCTTTTAATTACTTAATAATTAAACATGGAATTAATGGCAGATAACTTTTTACTTGCTATGAACTTTTCAATTGCAATCGAATATGGAATTAATAAATTCTATATCTTTTCAATTGTCATGAACTTTTCAATAGAAATTGAACATGGAATTAATAAATTCTATTTACATTTACATGAAAAGGCATTACTAAAATACATAACCTTTAAAAGATACTTAACAACAAATATATTCTATGCGGTAAAAAAATTGCTTCCAATTTATTATTTTGGATCAATTTATTCTAGCTCCAAAATAAATATTAACAAATTTTAGTATCTACTAAAATTTCTTATAAAAAAATTTGTTCTCTTTAGGTTTCTATACACGAAGGTAATGTTTATTTAAACATAAATTAAGGTAACCGTCTAGCAGCAGTTATTGGTCATTCAACATAATAGAAAATGAATGAACAAGAAACCATTATAAATTGATTACTACGTAATTAAATCTCTTCATCAAATGATATCCCAATTAAACCATTGAATGTCATGCCATCAATGTTTAATCTTTTTACTTGGTTTTCAAGATAAAATAGACTTAATAATAATTACCATGGCTACGGGCTTATAAATCATCATTATCTTAACTAAGCGGCCCTAGATATCAACTCCCTAATCTAAGAAAGTGATGAATTTTATCTTGACTCATCATTATCTTCTTTATATTTCATATCGTACCCAATAATTGTATTATTTATGATCTAAATGAAGATTACGTTTAACACAACATTTCATATTAGAATATATAAAGGTCTCAAGTATAAAGATTATTTATATGCATTCATATAAAGGAGGGATTAATGATATTAAACATGTGGTGTTCTCTATTGATGGGTTGTGTCCAATGTACCACTTAACTTTGGGCACCTACTTGTATAACTCAGATATCTTTCCCTTAATTCAATGAAAATGACCTTAGTTATATAACATATTGATCTAAATATCTATGTTCCCTCTAGATATTTATTTAACTAAGGACAACTTTTAGATAATATAATGTCATGAAATTTCATTAATAATATACCTTTATTATAATTCTACATTTAGTCTATTTCTTTTTCTTTTTTTGTTGAAAATGAAACTTTTCAAAACATCATACGAACAAGTTCAAAAAAAGAACCAAACAATAAAAAATAGAAAGACTAGCCTATCCCTTCAATGGTAGTCACAAAATAAGTGAGCCGATCTTTGCTATAATTAGCAATAGCCATAGACAAGAACAGAGGTAGCTGATTGACAAAAAAACATAGGAAAAGGATGTTGTAGCCCTTTCTTTTCTAGTAGGTCAGCGGCTGCAATCTTTTCACAAGCAACCCTGCAAAGAGAAACATTATCAAAGGGAGTTAGTGCTTACTTGCTTTTTTGTAAAGTAGAATGGCATCTATCTTGATCCACTGTATTGTTAAGTAACCAGTTAATAGCTTGTTGTGCTATACATACTTTAATTATCATGGGATTTTATTGTAAAATATATACTAGCAAAAAAGTATATAAATATAGTAAATACTTGCCTTTTAAAATAATATTCATAAATATATCAAAAGTGTCTTGGTACATTGTGCACAAATTACAAAAATGAGAACTTCCACAAAGTAGGAAAACTCTAATATACTGCAATAACAATTCCAATATTTAAATCTAAAGACATCTCTTATGCACATTACAACATACAATATCCAAAGGAGAGACACATCAACTATTTCAAACCAATAAATCAGAAATTATAATGGAATTGACATATGATTCTTGGTCTCTACATAGGAATAGTTATAGTCAAAATCCCATTTTCCATGGTAGCCTTTAGCCTACCCTATTGTCCTTGACTTTAACCTTTACTTCTTCTTTATGCATACTGGTTGATTACAGTAGTTAGTATACATCCTAATTTAAATATCAAAATATTTAGAAGCAATTTATTATTTTATATTATTTAAAAGACATGATGTAGATTAGTGTTACAACAATTTCCATTGAAAACCAAAATTGCATTGTTGTTTTCTCAAATTCAACTTATTTTTGTCTTTCATTAAAAAAAAATGAATTGTACTAATAATTTCCACTTTTTATCAAACTTCCCTAATCAAAACTCAAAATCAAAACAATTTATAGATCGAGAAACAACATGTGATGCAATCATATGAATTCATAAAAAAAAATATGGCAATACTATCTATCAACTACATAAACTATATAATTAGAATAAGACTTGCAAGATTCATCAAATTATCGAATATGAGCAATACTAAGGAAAACATGATCATTGCTATTGAAGCTATCATATGTGTCCTTAACTACAAACATACTCAATTTAATGCAAGATTAAGATTGCATTATAGTAAATTCAAGCCTAAACACATTATTCGCTCTCATAAACTACAAAATCAATGAATTAATCTCCAATATGGAAATAATAATAATAATAATAATAATAATAATAATAATAATAATAATAATAATAATAATAATAATAATAATAATAATAATAATAATAATCTTTCCACCAATAATAAAAATAAGATAAAACTTTAAAGAAAAAATCATGCCAAAAATAGAAAATCTTTAACTTTTAGCGTAAAAAGTTTGCTTACAGAGTATAAGTTAACTGAAAACACCAAGAAAACCTAACAGATCAACAATCACATCTTGAAAAGTTAAAACCCTATGAAAATAGAGAGACCAAGGCCTTGCAACTTACTTAAGAACTAAAGTAGACCAAACACAAAAAGAGTGAAAATGAAGAGAAATAAAAACCACTTAATAGACACAAATTCTTCTCTTACCTATCCAATTGAAGAGCATAGATCCTTTTGTGAGTGATCATGCTTGGAGTACTCTGTGTCTTTGTGTATGTGTATTGTTTTTTCTTTCTTTTTTTTTTTTTAGGTCAAGGGAAGAAAGCTATGGATTTGAGATCAAATGGAGTTGAGGATGTAACCACTTCCCTAATAATGCCAATTTTTGAATAAATTTGCCTGATGATGAAAATGAAGGATTGAGTAAAAATGGTTCGATAATTAACTAAGAGTAACTTGCTTTTACATAGAGAGAGAGAGAGAGAGAGAGAGAGAATTCAATAAAATGGAGGAAGAGAAGTTATAAGTAAACATAAGGAAAGATAGTTTGAGGAAAGAGAGTGGAGAATGGCTAAAAGATGACTGATATCTATTATGATAATTTTACTAATATTGATAACTACGCTTGAAAATAGGAGTTGCTTGTGATTATATAATATTTTTAGGTTTTGGTAAAATTAAAAATAAAACATCATCAATTTTTATAAGATACCAAAATGCTAATTGTGGAAAACCCTTTAGCTTAAATGACACTAGCAAACACGTAATTGTAATACGTGTGTAAAAATTACATATAAGAGCATAATACAATTCAGGATATAATATAAAATAACTAACTAAATTGTTCCAAAAAAATTAAACAAATTTAGAGAAATGGTAATTTTGTTCCATCATTACTATACATTTAAAAACTCGAGTATTCAGTGCTTATAAAGGGAAAGACATAATAACAATGTCAATTAGCATCAACTTGACTAACATATTATGTTATACATTTGGAGCACGATTCTTTTCTTAAGTTATTCAATTAACAAAGTATAATGGAAATTTACTTTTTTTTGAGTTTATACTGTAGTTCCATATTATTGTAGCAACTTATTAATAAGTTTTTGAGTTTCTAATACAAACATATAAAAGGCTAAATATAGAAGTTAGAGATGAGTGGGTAAAATACAATGCTTCAGAGATGAGTAGGTAAAATATAGTGCTTCACCCATACTTTACTCTGGAGGTTTAGGTTCTTAAACGTTTAGAACTGAAGGAACCTAAACATTCTTTATGGTACCCTGTTGTGGAACCTATAATTTCTTTTCCTTATAAATTCAATACAATTTGTTTTTATTTATGGAGCTTTTATGAAAAATGTATTAATTCATTGAAGAGAAAACTTATAAAATTGGAATCTTAATATATATTGCTTTTATCTTCGCAAATGGTATATTGGAATATAAACTTGACCTTTTTTAACAACAAATTTCCTTTCTCTTTAGCTGAACTTCAATTATTGATACCAAAACACTGTACACATCTAACCCTTTTTAATAAACTTATTAAACAATAATCAAGCGCATATATAGGTTTTACATATAAGTTAATAAGAGATATAGCTTTTAAGGTTAAAAGAAAATTACAATGGTATACCTATTTTATATATTAATATTATTTAATTATTATTATAGGATGATTATAGAGAATTCTAGAATTTATATCTTATATACTTGAAAGTACATGTTCTATGGATAGATATGGATACCTTGAGTCCATACCCATAACTTATCATATGGGAATATGTTTTGAGAAATTATTATCTGAAACCTACCATGTGACCCTAAATACTAATTTAGAACCTACACAATTGAGCAAAGTCTAAGGGGATACTCTATATGACAAAGTACCTATTTACCCCTAATATAAGGCATATTTAGTCTAATCATGAATGATGAAAGAGGAAATTCAATATTTTTATTTTGATTATACCTTTTGTAGACTACAAACTAATTTAAGGAATAATGATTTGTAAAAAGTTGAATATGATATTTTGTGAGTTGCATCTTTTCCATATAATTGACACTTTCATCAATACTTTATTTATGTATTCACATTATTCTAAATAAAGTACATATAATTATTTATTTGTTGCTACACAAGGTGGAATATTTAAACCATTATTGGGTAGCATAATGTGAAACTGCTTTCACATATATTCTAAAAGGTAGGTTTGCATTTTATTCAAAGGAAAAAAAAAAAAAAAACTCATTACTGGAGTTGATACATTAAGTAATTTTTGATAAAAAAGTTATATATATCATACTTGAATGATTGCATAACCCATTTAAGCACATAATGTTTCAAGAAATGATAAACATAGTCTAGTTTTGTACATATTTTAGAGAGTAATACTTGCAGGAGCATTATATTTATTATGAGTTGCGTGTAGCAAATTGTATAGCTGTAAGTGTAAATATTGTCTTTCGTGTAGAAAAAAAATCAAGCTAATAGAATATAACTTACTAATACTCTATCACTTCATCGTCTTCTTTTCTCTCTCTCTCTTGCTTCTCTCATTCATTTCCATTTCTTGATCTATTAGCTCACTGAATTACCGTATCATTACTGCACAAATTTTCAGTTCTTTTAGCTGTATCTAATAACATACATATCTTCTTGTTAACTCCCATTTTTATCATGGTATCAAAGCAACAAATTTCACCATTAGAGGATATTGCTTCACTTTATTACATACATAATTCAGATATTCAAAATTCAGTCCTAATATCTCCAATTCTCATAGGTCTGAACTACAATATGTGGAGTTGATAATTTCTTCTAGCTTTGTCAAGTCGTAATAAAACTGGTTTTGTTGATGGTTCAATTTCAATGTCATCGAAGGTAGATGGTTTTTTTTTTCTAATTTGGAACAAGTGCAATAATTTAATTATAGCATGGATATTGTGATCAATTCCACCATGAATCACAGCAACTGTCATCTACATGAATTTAGCGAAGGAAATTTGGGATAAATTGAAGGTTACGTTTTCATAACTTGATGATACTTGAATTTATTAGTTATATTCTAATTATATTTTTCATAATAGATAATGAAATATCCAATTTCAAAATCAATTTATGAGGTGACAATCTATACGATGAAATAAGCTTTATGTAAAATATATTAAATTTGATGATTTTTTGGAATAGATAAACTATATTTTCACTTACCTAATATTTTATTATACAATCTAGATATACGATATAATTGACGTAAACTGGAATTCCAATGTATGGTTAGCATATATCATGCCTTAATAATCCAATTTTAAAGAAATTGAGCACAGTACAAAGTGAATATCGAAACATCTTTCTTTCGTATGTAAGTTTCATGCCCTAAAACAAAATTCATTGAGTTCTAAAAAATTAATTAAACAGCATAATACACACTTTTATATAGCACATTCTTGAGTTTTAATACATAAAAAATCAAATCGAATTTAAAGTGTACGACACATTTCCTTTTTTCTCTGAAAATGATTACAATTACTTATATTTTTACAAGATTATAACCTTGAATACCTAATCAACATTAGTTGTATTATAGATTTGATATCTTTATTGTCTGCAAAAGAAAAGGTATATGTTAGAAAAGATAAAAAATAATTTTATGTATCTACTTGATCGAATAGCGAACCATGTTGTCATGAATTTTATGTCATGTAATCCAATTTCAACTTTTTTAATCAAACATTTGATAAATGAAATTTCACATAAATTAGGAATCACTAAGCAATTTAGTAGACAACATAACGGTAACATAGGTACAAAGTTATATAAAAATGATTTGTTTGTGAAAATCACATGATATAAATGCTTGGAAAAATAGAAAAGAGAACACAATATACAATTTTATAAAAGCAATAAAACAACGTAATGAATATTAAATCATCTAACATATAATAAAAAGCAATGATATACTTATATCCACTTTTTTGAATTACAACTTTTCACTGCCAATAAAATCATAATCTATTGATTTCAAGGCCAAAATTATATCATGAATGTTATCTCACCTTGTAATCTTTTTCTTCTTTCGTGCGAAAATAGTGGGACTGAAACCTCATCATTTGAAAAAAAAAAAAAAAAATAGAAATGACAAAATGAGAGATGAAGTGGGTGTAACGGATGGGGATTGTTTTGGTGAACAGAGAAGATATGTAGATTTTGTTAATGTAACCTTATTTAATGAAAGGTTAAAACCACTTAGAAGAAAGAGAGAGAGTGTGGAGGGGAGAGATAAATGGCAATTATAAATTCTGTTCAGTGTGTCCTATTATAATTTAATCTTATAAAATATAATAATTATTTTACATTCTCATTATTACTGCATTAATAAATAATATTATAGTTTCACCCTTAAGGTACATGTTATTATAGTTTGACTGCATTAATGTCTAATATAGCTTAATTATAATAGATAAAATTCAAAAGTTCATAATAAGAGGATTGAGTTGAATAATGCTGTTTTGAATTTTAAAAAAAAATTAATATTTATTATTTTATGCTTACAAAATATAATGTTTTCTTCAAAATAAGAAGATGTATTTGAAAAATATAAAAGAAAGTTTGTATCATGATAAAAGGAAAATTCGCTAATTCATAATAATGGTAACATGTAGATAGATAGAAAAGTATGACTAAAAGTTTATATTTTGTGAATAAAAAATATTTACAGAGGTATGGAGTCCAAAACTTATATTTTAACTTAATATAATAACACCTGCATTACAAGTGCATTAAAAAAAAAGTGAACAAACAAACAAATAAATAGTCTCGGTAGTTTTTAGGAACAGGTTTCTAACTACATATTTCATTAACATTTAATAAAATAAAACATTGTCTTTCTTACTATTAAAAAATAAAAATAAAATAGTATATTTCTTATTGGTTAAAAAGAAAAATGAATGTGGCCTTATTGATAAAATAAACATGAACATGAAAAATGGATGGTCTTCTTCTTCTTTATTGAATTCCAATACGTTCAAGTTCTCAAACAGGTGGCTATAGAGGGATAATATATAATTGTTTTGATATTTGTATGTTATTTGATAAAGACACCAAATGGCAATTCAAAAAAGGGTTTAACTTTAATAATATGGATAAAGTAGATAAAATAGATATGGATGTGTAGATATATAGATAGATATATAAAATAAATGATAATGAGTGATTGGTTCTTACTCTAAATAACCACAATTACTATATTTTTTAGCTGAATTCCAAAAAGAACCTTTAATAAATCTTTTTTAGCTTGTGTCAATAAAATTAAATATATTTAAAGGGACATATGAGTAATTTAAATGGATAAAGAGGGTATGGAGTCCAAAACACTTTGTACTCTCTCAATATATATAAATAGAGAGATAGATAAACTAGATAAATTAATAAAATATATATGGTTGTGTAGATATATAGATAGCTATATAAAATAAATAATAATTGACTAAGTAGTGCATACTCTAAATAACCACAATAATTACATTTTTTAGTCAAATTCCAAAAAGAACCTTTGAAGGAATCATTTTAATTTGTTTTAATAAATTTAGATATAATATAAATCGATATATGAGTAATTTTAATGGATATAGAGGATATGGAGTCCAAAACACTTTGTATTCTCTTAATGTGTATAGATAGATAAAGTAGATAATATTGATAAAATATATAAAGTAAATGATAATTAAGTGATTACTGCTTATTCTAAATAACCTCAATAACTACATTTTTCAGTTCAATTTCAAAAAGAACCTTAGATAGATCCTTTTTAGTTTGTTTCAATAAATTTAAATATAGTATAAAAGGACATATGAGTAATTTTAATGGATAAAAAGAATATAATATATATAGATATAGATAAAATAGATCAAATTGATAAATGGATATGGATGTGTAGATATATAGATTGATACATAAAGTAAATGATAAATGAGTGATTAGTAATTACTCCAAATAACCATAATAACTACATTTTTTAGTTGAATTCCAAAAAGAATCCTGATAAAATATTTTTGGTTTGTTTCAATAAATTTAAATATAGCATAAAAGGATATATAAGTAATTTTAATGGATAAAGAGGATGTCATATAAGTAGATAGATAAATAGAAAAAGTTAGATAAAAAAATAACAGCACTTTGTATGATAATTATATTAAAAACTAATGGTTAGTTGGTCTTACTAGGTAATAGTTACTTCCATTACTTTACCAAATAATCAATTAGCTAGTAAAAAGTCTTTAAATAGAAAAGTGAATTATTTACGTAGGCTATTATAAAAGAAAGAGATGGTAATGCATAATTAGATGCAATGGACATACTTAATTGATTAGTAACATTAATAATGAATGCAGAATAATAAATAAAAGACAATGATGAATATCAAAACCTTTTTGAACATGTATAGAAGATTTTTTATGGTAATGCCGATAATCCATCCTTACCGTGACGCTAGACAAGAAGGTTAATATGTTACCTTCCCCTCCTCCTTTTTCTATTTAATTATTTTTCCTATTTAATTATAATCCTATCCCTTTTTATGTTTTCCAATTTTCCCATTTACTTAATATTCCTTTTTATATTATTGCTTATCTCGACTAATTAATATTCTTTACAACTAAATGTAAATATTTCTATTGTTACAATATCTCTTTCTATTTTTACAATTAAATATTAATATATCTATTTTTATAATATGTCTCCTCTTTTTTTACATTTATGTATTAAATGTCTTTTTTACATATCAGTTACATTATTATTATGAAATTCATATATAGTAGAAGTAATTGAATGTTCCATATGTTCTATATAAGAAAAGGATAATTTGTTATGATTTTCACTATTTCATTTATTAATTTTATAATTATTAGAATTTAGTGAAGCTATACACAATTAATATAATTCGACAAATTTCATGTACAATTCATATGGATGAAACTCATACATACCATTGTCCATATAATGTATTATGATTAATGGAAAATATTAAATCCATACATAATTCATATAATTTGATAGATTGCACATGAAATTTATAAGAATGCCACCCATATATACTATGGTTTATAAACTATATTATATATATATTTTTTCTTTTGCATAATTAGAGTCATCATTTATTGAAATTAATATATACACACTACATTGTTTGGATATAATTATAATGTATATATATAATTCGTATAGTAGTAATCCATATATATTATTGTTGCTATAAAATATTATGTTTAGTATTGCCATTATATATTATGTATAAAATACTAACGTGTACATAGTACATTTTTATAATTCGTAAATAATCATTGCACATAACATATGTATGGTTCGTACATATCAATGTCAGTACGCCATACTATATTATACGTCATTATACTAAGATGATATATGAGTGCTTTATAAACAACGTTAACACAATATATGTAACATCGTGTTTGAAAATTCTGCACGATGTTATTACTATTTGTATGTAGCGTTAACATTTTATATGATACATGCTTAAATTTTATAGTGACATGTATATTGAAATTAAATTAGATAAATCAAATAATTTTTAGAAAACTGTCAACGGTTTCATATCCCTATCAACTGCTCAAGTTACCACCAACAAGAGAGAAGCTACCACGGTTGGTCATCTTTTATTGGAAAGGAGTTAAAAATTACTTGATTGGAGCACTTGATTGTTGATAGTTTCATATTACTATCAATAGTTTAGTTTACCATCGGCCATAGAAATGTTACCATGCTTGGTGATTGTTTTACTGTGAAGGAGTTAGTTTTTATTGGTGATTGTTTTACTGTTGATAGTTTCATTTACTACCAAAATTTTAAACTTGTTCATTTTGGTACCCCAGCTTTTTAAATGAGAAAAATGGTATCTCTGTTATTATAGCCGTTATTGAAAAATGGTAGAATAATAATATAAGTACATTATCTTTCATTTTATTTCTATTTTAGTACTCAAACTTTAGTTTTTATTTCACTTTGGTACTTCAGCTTTTTAAAATGAAACAAATGAGTATTCTTTATAGTGCTCGTTATAACATAGAAACTAATTTGTTTGATTTAAAAAGTTGGGGAACTAAAATGAATAAGTTTAAAGTTTAGGTACTAAAATGAAAAAATATGAAAGTTCGAGTACTTTTACTGCCTTTATGCCTCATCGCTTTTGATTCCAAATATTGATCGAACAAGTATTTGATGCCATTGGTAATATTAGTCGGCATTAGCCATCACCATCAGACTTACATCTTTGACAGTACACTATTAGATAATGAGATGGAAGGGGCATATAGCTGATTGCTTGATGTGTTTATACATGCAATGAAAGGCAAAAGGCTTATGTCTATTATCATAGATGGGATAGGTAGGTAGCCATTACTACTATTTTTCCTTAAGCATAGCACTGCCTTATTCATGGCACCTTGAGAGGAATGAAATGTCTCATGTTCATAACGACATGTTCCTACGAGATTTCAAGAGATGCATGTTTGATATAAAGTCTATCGATGAATTTGAAGTGGCTTAGGCAGATGTAGTAGAAAAGCATGAACTTAAAGGAAATGAATGGGTTAAGGAGTTGTACCAAAAGTAGTTCTCATGGGCACATGCGTATTTGAGGGGACATTTTTGGGCTTTTATGCGGAATGTGTAGAGATGTGAGGGGATACATTCATCTATAAAGGACAACCATTCTATTTCTCGGAGGTATTGGATGTACCAAATAGTTTAACACTTCAAGAGGGTATTATTTAACTTCAGACATGTAGAACTGAAGGCCGACTATGAAAGCGCACATACAAAACCAATTTTGCGTATTGTGCTCAAGAGTTTTGGAAACCTTGTGGCTTTCATAAATATGAAGGCATCCTTTGAAAGAACGAGGTTAATGATTAAAGGGGAGGCCCTATAGATTCCATACCTTCTTGATGACAGTAAACTTAGGGTAGCCATCTACACTCTCTACCACTATGATCACCCCTTTAGACTTGTAGGGCAACATTAAAAAATTTAGACCAATCTATTAATTACAATTGTTGACACTATGAGACTACTAGATTTACATGTAACTATGCCTTTCATGTGGCTAAATTAGAGTTTTCAAATAATATCCCTTAGAATCTCATATCAATGAGGTAGACTAAGTTGGCAAAGACCATTCATGGAGGTGATGGGGCCGTTCAAGGCACTAAGGATGTAATTGTGATGGAACAAGTCTAATATAGTATACTATCAACAATTGGCCGAGCTATCTGTCATCTAAGGTCTAAATTGGAGATAGCCTTTTCTCGAGTAATGAATGAGATTATACACTTGACTCATGAGATGCAAGAAGCTTCGAATGGTATAGATGCCATCCTAACACTCGATGGTGTAATAATGGATGGTAAGACTGTTTCACCTTATGCCTTTTTTTTTTCTTTTTTGCTATATGCTAATTCCACTGTGTTGTATAAGTAAGATCAAGGATCCAAAGTCATTCGAGCTAAAGGATATCCTAGTCAACAATCAAAGTGTCTTAGAAAATAAGTTCAATGTAGCTTGTGCAAGCAAGAGGGACATAATCAAGTACGTTACCCAACAAATCTTAGGAATGTTGGTAAAAAAAAATAGTACATGTGTAGAATTGATGGTAAGTTTCGATAGTCCATCTGAAGAAAACTTTACGGCATGCTCTAGATCACGTGCCTTAGTCTAAGAGAACCAGCATCCATCATTATTCAAATTAAGGTCCTAAAGAGGAAGGGAATCTTTATCTACGTCCTAATTCTTCTCTTCTACGTCAGTTGGACCTTTAAATTCCTTCTTGGATGGAAAAACCGTATTCATCAAGTCCATCAACTGATTCTTCATGAATATTAGAAATAAGGTATCCTCTCATGCAATCCTCTGAACTTCTTCCTTCAATTCTTGTTGTTATTTCAAAATAAGATCTAGCTTCTCCTTTAACACCTGTAAAAATCACATTAGCATTACATATCAATCAATTAAGAATATAAACTAGATTCACAGTTGTAACAAGAAAGGAAAATTGCAACCTCAAGCTTTGATCTCTGTAGTATGGGCAATCTTTAGATAATGGTTTTGGTGGATTCTACATGACCACCTGTTAAATGGAATGATAGTTAAGATGGTATGAAAGACTCTAAAGGAATTCACAATTAAAGCCTCATAATAAAACTTGAATAGCTTACTGATTCCCTTAGAATCTTATTGAAATTTTGTACAACTTTCCTCACTCTTTCTTTAGACCATGTATTCAATTGAGGTAGGGATCACATCGAGCTATCGACTACTACAAAGCCCAGCAAACACTTGTCAATAAAACATAGCTAAAGAGAACACAACGTGGGAAATTGTAATAAATCAGATGTGTCACATAGGTGATATAATATATTGAACAACTACATTACTAATGAGTCATATGCTACTAAATGTAAGTAGGGGTTATTATAGATAAAAAATGTACTACGAGGAACAAAATGCAACCCCATATATAACTTCGACCAATCATCTTATATTTTAGAATACCATCTTACATTTTCTTTAGGATGTACTTTGCCTAGTTATATTGTGGTAGCTTACTTGCATCTACCACTACTATGAAGTACTCTCTCACTACTATCATACCAAATTAAAGGCCAAGTAATTTACCTAGTATCCATATCACAAACGATTACTTAAACCTGTCATCAGCTACCTCAACTTTTTTCGAACTTTCCTTAAGGATAGTTAACTTAACATCTTTCTTTAACTCCAAGCTGCTCCTTACACTAGCTAATAGCTCCTTTATAGCATTTATTGGTACATCTTTACCATTATTACTTAGGCCAAAAATATTTTCCACATCAAGAGGAGTGATAGGAAGAATTGTCCCATTTATGTCCAGAACATAGCTCTTAGGATTAAAGTTCTCAATCAACTACAGACATAAATCTTGATCTATCTTACCATGGTTCAACTCTAGAAGGCTACTAAGCCCTACCTCACTCATTGTACCTTTTTTGCATCACTAAAAGACTAAAGGACATTAGAAATGTGTTTAGATTTACATTTCGTCTAGTACTATAAAAAATAAACAATACAAAATAAGTATTTAAAATGATAACAAAATTCTAAGTTAATAGTTTTGAATACCTATCTAGTCTTACTGGCTTTGTAACACCCTTGGATTCCTCCTTCTAACTCTGATACTCTTTTGAGCTATTCATTTGCTTTTTTTGGTATTCCCTCTTTGCTGCAACAAGAAGAGCATGCCACTTTTCAACTCTCCTTAGAAGCATCTAAAAAGAAACAAACATAATCATATAAGAGTTATCAAAAACTATCTTAAGTGAACCAAAATGTATAAAAGAATAACCTCTCTAACTTCCCCCTTAACTGGTTGTTCATTACCCTTTAGCTTTTTACTCTCGTCCTGCTTGTGTAACGATAAACCAAGAAAACAAAATCATGATGTTCTAATAACAATACAAATATAAACAATACAATTGAAAAAAATAAATAAATAAAAATAAACATCTCGAGTCGTACAAGTAATGCATGTACAATGTTATCGGCCGCTTCAACTTTCTTCCTCCAAATGATCATAAACTTGTACCAATTAACAACTCAATTACTAAAATTAAGTTTTAATAGAATTATGAAAATTAGATAGCTATGTGTAGCAATATAATTGTTGACAAATAATACTAAACTATTAATAGAAACTACCATCAGTTTACATAACATTTAAAATTGTCAATAATAACATTGGATTGTTGATAGTACATAAGGACACAGAAGCTCACCTAGTTTTAGCTATCGATAAATGAGTTCATCTATCAACATTTACTAGGTTGGGGCTTATGTATTCTCATGCGTTATCGACAGATCCTTTTCACATCGATAGTGTAACTATAAGACAAAATGCCTTCTTACTTCTTGTTGATAGTGGTTGATCCCTATCGACAGTTCATGAGAGAGGGAATAATTGAAGTTTGATTTCCTATCAAAAATGACATTGAACTGTCAATAAGAAATCAAATTTAAATAATTCCGTCCCTCATGAATTGTCGACAGAGAATAGCTACTATCGATAGAAAAGTTGACAGATGCAGTTCTTTCGAAACTGTAGAAACCTTAATTCCTCTGAATGTTTCTAAACAAATGCTACAACAATATGGCATGATTAAGGTTGTAATTTTTCACAATAATGAGACTGTAAGTATAATAGGCATGAAAACTATGAACTACTATCTACAATTGAATCAAACAACTAAAACCCTAAACCAAAAATTAAAAAAAAAAGGGAACTTCATTAAATAAGAAAGAAATAGAATGAAGAAAACATATCTGGATGAAGAATTGTATAGTAATGTTCTCGAAGAATGCAAGATTTTACCGTGCTTGAGTGATTTTTACTATGAAAAGCTTTCTTCTTACTCTGATGGAGCGGAGTTATGAAATGGTTTTTCTTTTAGTTTTGTAAAGTATATTTCATTTTTTATTTCTTTTATTGTTTAATATTATTCAATAATTAGTTTTTTTATTTTTTATTCATAAAAGCTAATAACTTGTTGTTTAAGTAATAAGTTAATTCATTTTAATGGGATGGATAGTGTAGATGAAAACAATTTAAATCAATGGTCTGGATTGTTTAACTTTACGATAATGCTTAATTGCTAGTATTACTGTAGAAACCCCTACATATTGAATTAAATTCAAATTTTAAAGCTCGATTTAAGCATATCAAGGTTGACCATTTAATTTGACTTAGATATCATAATTTACTATTTGATTTTAATAAAGAGCCAATATTAATAACCATTATAACATTAAAGGTAATAACACATTGACCATAATTATTGATGCTAGTAGTAGTAACACCCTAACGTTAATATCTAATACTAAAAATAATGAAATAGTATATTAGTCATAAACACAAATAATAGTAGTAGTAATAGTAACAAAAATAATTAGATATATAAAAAAAGTAGTGTACATAAGTACAATAATAAGCAATAAATAAAAGAGGTAAGTAGTAGTTACAAAAAGATGTGATACGTAAATATGGTTGTAATCTTTGAGGAGTAGATAATATCAGATTATTTACATATAACTAAGCTTTGAGATAGCTAGTAATTTATATTATCCGATAATTAATTTCAGTTATCAAAGTAATGCTTTAGTATGAGTTAGTAGCATGTAATCCTACCCTTAAACCCCAAAAGATAAGTGATAACCAATGACAATAGACTTAGGTAGAGACCTTGGAATCACTAAGTGCATGTCTTGACATATGTATTAGACAATGTACCTAGATGTAGGGATATTCATGATTCAACAACTATAGATATTCGGTATTCAAGTTTGTAGTTGTTATTTGTTGAATATGCTAGTTAGGATAGTAGATAAAGCAAATTAATAAAAAGTAAAACCAAATTAAATATGGTTGCTTGTTTTTGGGAAAGACCCAAAAAGATAAAGCTAGATGCCACTACACACAGTGATTGGTGCGATATGTCTAGCCATTATTCAGCCTTGTATTAATAGGATCCAGTTATTGAGGCACTAACTTTCATGTCAATGGGTCATTAACTTGAGCAAGGTCGTGTAACAAGTTAGCATATCAAGATGAAGCCATACAAAGGTTGTACTTGTGGAATAAGGATGCTAGTATGGATGTTTGCATGTAGACTAGTATGTTGATGGCCACTCGACATTACCCTAAAAATGATGTGAATTCTAGTACTAGTTTTGATTATAAACTATTTATCAATCTATGTATGTATTGTGTATCGAGATTATGAGTTACTCCTAACTAAGGAAACCTAAGGTTGGGTTGTTTGAATGGTTAAGACAAAGGATAATAAATTGGTTATTGTTTCACTAGTTTAGATTTACATGTGTGAATTGTATATGTATGTTCATGGGCATGTGTTTATATGATTATGTATTGTACTTTTAGCTCACCCCTTCGAGGAATTTGTTTTTCAAGGACATAAGAAGTTTAAATATTAAGAACCTTGGAGTTTGGGATCAAGTGTGTTACTAGTGCATAGAAAGGAAGGATTTTACCTATGTTATGATGGTAAAGCTATACATGTATTAGTTCTTTTTCTATATTAAATTTTAGGGTTATATAAAATAAATTCAAATTTTTAGAATTATTAGATTAAATTATTGCAGATATTAAAAATGTGTGAATTATAGATGTTCACTATTATGAGCCTTAACATACTCATGCTATGATATGGATACGCTGTGGATTGCTCATGTCCCTTAGCTTTAAGCTTGTAACATATCATAAATATTGATTCATAATATTATAGATTGAATTTCCCAAATATAGGTGAATTGTAAAGCCAAGTAATGAGAAAACTTTGTAATATACAACTATATGGCACTACATGTACATCTAAACAAATATATAGTAATGTCACACAATAGTTGAGTCAAATTAGATGCTAAGAGCCCTAAAGTCAAATAATCAAATCATCTTATACCAGATTCACTATTTATATCAAGCATCAAAAGTTTGGTCTAATACTACCATCCATAGTGATTCCAAAATGACTAATGCAACCAAATAATAATTTCTCTTAATGATGTTGCTTATAACTTCCCTTAAGTTACTTCAATTATGACAACTCATCATGAGTATCTTCTAAGAGAAAGGGCATTACTATGAGTATCTTAAATCTTATCCAACACTTATGAAGAGTCTAACTACAATCTTACTTTCAACATAAACCAAAATATTAAATTTCATACATTAAAAAAAAACTGCAAATATATAATAAAATAACTTAATGACTTTTCTAAAAATATCTTTACAAAATAACTTAACCAAATATAAAACATCATAAAAGCCTAGTGAAAATCGACGATCAATGTCTACTGTCCCTTTACGTTTACACCCTAAGCCTAAAGGATCGTAAGAATAACTTACAAGATAGTTTTCTTACTTGAGTTATGGCTCTAGATCTTGCAAATGTAGTAACATATTACTTACCATCTAGCTAGTAAGGTGTAATTCTATCCTACAGTACTACTAATTGCCTTTAATCGTTTATGTTTTCCTTATATGTTTCTTTTATTTTCTATTTTATTTCTATTTGTTTTACAAGCATTTGGTTACAATATCGTCATTAGCATTAGGGTTAGTATTTAAAACTTTCTTTCATTATAACTGACATCTATTATCATTTTTATTGTTATTGTCAATACTTTCTCTTGAGTGAATTTAATGCACTTTTGTATTTGTGACTTTTACATGATATCTTATAAATTAGATATTCTCTTGATTGGGACAATCTTTTAATTAGGTTTTGTTATGTGTAATCTTCTTCTTTTTTTTTTTGAACTAAGAAGATGTATATTATATTAATTCAACTTTTGTTCATTACATCACTATTAGAAAATGAAACAAAAGTTTGATCCCCATCAATTTCGAGTAGGCATTGAAGGACGGATGGGGGGCTGAGCCACCACTCACTTAGACACATCCTCCTTTTAGTTTGATTCATTACCCAATCAGCTATTGTGTTTGCACAATTTCTTCTATTATGGGCTAACTAGCCCAACCCACAACCTTTACTTTATTAGTAATAGCTTAACCACATTACTAGCATCAGATTCAATAACAATAGATACCTATCCTTTGATTCGATAAATTCCTCTACTTCTTTCACTGTAAGATGCTTGGTCATTTCCATACTAAGTCTAAACTGTTTCCTTTGAAAACCTAGCACAAATGCGCCCCACGTGATCTCTTGCCATACTTGCAATAGCCGACCTACCTTTACCTAGATGGAAAGCACCATCTATGTTAATTTTCATTTCTCCTTCAATAGGAGGCTTCTAGACTTATTCCCTGTTAAGACGTATATGGCTTTCCTTAACCTCCTCTTTTTTCCTTAGAGCTAACCATTCCTTCTTTGTTAGTATCATAGATCTAACCACTTACGTTAGGTTTACCCTCTTCTTTTCATACACCATCGCGCATATGGCCTTCTATATCACCTAAAAAGTCCAAATCATCTTGTTCATCAGTGAAATCTTCAAATCTAAACTGCCACCTGCTTCCTTTAGTGTTGATCTAATCCAAGATACTAACTTTTTGTCATCCAACCCCTTAGATCCTTCTAGCGGAAACACTAAGGCACCAAGCCATGTAGTCCCAACCCAGTCGCATGTTAAAAAGACATGCTCGATAGATTTAGATCTACCATAGTAAACACACACGTCTAACTGAAGGATGTTCTTCTTAGTGAGATTTTCATATATAGATAAAGAATTTGTTATTGATCGCCACATGAGTATTTAAATTTAGGTTATATATCAATGTTCCATAACCATGACTATTCTTTTGTAGAGATATCATGTGAAGACTAGGCCTAATCATCCATATGTTGCAACTCACCCTGTAAGAGGAAAAAGGACATTGATTTCACTATGTAGTCTCCTAACTTCATGAAAGGTTACACTAGTTTATCAGCTTTTTCCCATTACAGGTAACTCAATCTCTCTAATTGCATGTTTTTTATTGTCTAAGATCACATTATGTATGCTATCCAAGACCTAAAATTGACCTTCCTTGTCAATAATCTAAGCCATCCTCGATTCATGCCCCTATCAATATTGTCTCTACTCAAAGAGAAGTTATTTAGTCTTAGTATCCATCTATTTGACTAGATCTTGACAAATCTTCCATCCCTTATCTACCATAAGCCTCCTCTAAATAGGATATCTCTACCCTTGAGTACACTAGACTACCCCCGAGAAGCTTTACCACCTTTATGGGCTACCCTAAAATCCAAGTCTAGAAAATATATATCTTTTAGGAATTTTACCCTTAAATCTTCACAATCGTTCATTAGTATCCATCAAGCTTCGTTAATAAAGATAAATTGAATAAGTGCAAATCTTTGAATCTTAATTCTCCTCTTCTCTTGGGTCTTCCCATGTATTGTAGCTCTGCCAGTGTATCGTCCCTTCCTTGTTTTTCTTACCCAACTAGAAATTTGCTAACAAACTATTCACTTCATTACTTGGTTTACACCACCCTATAGGAAATATGAAACACCCCATAGAGTAAGTAGGGATTACAAATGCTATAGCCTTTAATAGGGTCTCTCTACTAGCTAAGCTAAGCTAAGCAAATTCCTCTTCCAACCTTGGATTTTGGACTCAATCTTATCTCTAACAAATTTTAAATCTATTGTTTTTAACCTACCCCATAGGGTAAGCAAGCTAAGATATTTTGTAGATCATTCGTATATTGAACCTTTAGTTGTTGGGTTACCTTTTGTCTAATCTGATCTAGTACATTTCTACTGAAAAACACATTAGACTTTATACAATTCACTTGCTACCCCAATGAAGAGCAATAATTTGCAAGAGCCTCTTTAAAAGAATTCCAAATTCTCTTCTACTACATCTAAAGAAAAAAAAAAAAAGAAGAGAGAATCATCTGCAAAAAGTAAATGAGTTATCATAGGGCACTTTCTTTTAATGGTAAAGCCCTTTAAGATTTCATTTTCAATAAGGTAATCTAGTCTTTTAGATAGGACATCAGCTACCAAGATAAATAAATAAGGGGAAAGGGGGTCCCCTTATCTTAGCCCTCTAGTTGGTGTCACATGACCCATTGTTTTGCCATTCACAACTATGTTAGATTTTATTGAAGTGACACACCACATTAGCTAGTCAATCTATTTTCTACATAGCCTTAGTTTCTCCAAAACTCCTTTCAAAAAATCCCATTCCATTCTATCATAAGCTTTATTCATGTTGAGTTTGATTGCACGAGTGAAGTACTTGCTCGTCCTTTTGGTTTTTATGAAATGGAAACTATTAATAGGGTTGTTTAGACATGAGCCCCTAAGGACCATTCAGATTTGACATGCTTTGGCGATTGGGGCTTGCCATCGTAAGCTCAAGTTTTAGGCTTGAATCGACTAAGCCCGAGGAGTTCTTCAATGGCTAGAATGCACAAAATAAAGATAAGATACCAAGTCAATAGCTACCTTTGGAATAAGTGGGACATGTCGAACGCTATGACCCTACTCCCCCATACTTACGGCAGAAGATCTCTCCCTACTAACTATCCTCTAATTGCCAGCGCCACTCCATTATAAATATTTGTCCACTACCTAATGGTAAGTCTCTCTACATTCTATATACTAAGCTTACTTATTACTCCCAAGCACTCTCTATTCTCTAAGAATTCACTTTAGACTTAAGTATTGGAGTGGTCACGTTGAACAATACCCTAGCATCCCCTCACGATATTTTATTTTACAAGGTTACTACGTACAGAGCCCAATCACTACCAAAAAATACTTAGAGACAACATTTGGCACCATCTGTAGGAATCTGAATTCCTACACCCAAGACCTCAAATACACTAAACACATTTCTTACAAGTAATTCCTTGACATCATGTCTCATTACAACGAGTAAGAGAACTACCAATTAGTGAATAACTAACCCACGGCCAATCAATCTCTCTAAAAGGTGACACTAAAGAAGCACCTGAAGTATACGAAATGACTGGCTAAGGAATATGTTGCTCAAAAGGCTACTCCGCACTTGCCTTGAAGAAGATAAGGGGCTTAGTGCACAAACACACCCCTTTTAAGCTTCGGATGCTCATACTAAGTAAAACAACCACCTGCAATAGAATGGTAGGGATTGGCAACCTAATCCCCCATTGTAGCAACAGTTAGCAAGATTTGTAGCCACCTACGATCAAGCTCTAGCTAACAACGAACAAGTAACCGACTCGCAAGGAGTAGTAGCTTAATCAATAATGCGTTGTGCTTACCCAACAGACAATGCTAACCAAAACGAGCTCTGTACGATGGTAAGGAAGCTCTTCAAGTAGTAGGGAAGTAAGGTCACTGGAAAAGCCAAATTGGTCGCCAACAATAAGACCTCCTTCACCAAGAGTATCCAAGACGAAGTGTTGTCTCCTAATAGAAAACTTCCATCCCTGAATCAGTATGATGGCATAAGCGACCCTGATGACTACCTCCCCCACTTCCGTACCTTCATGAACCTTCATGGTTATGGAGATGCTATAATGTGCAAGGCTTTCCTAAGTACCCTAAGAAAAGCAACTCGGATGTGGTTCAACCACCTCCTTGACAATTCTATCAACTCTTTTGACAAGCTGGCTCAGAGATTCAGCCTCTACTTTAGGGCTAACAAGCCCCCGTCTAAGGACACGTTGTCCTTTTACCTCATAAGGTAGGGTGAAGGTGAATCCCTGCGCAATTATGTAGCCCAATTAAATAACGCCATGGTCAAGATCCCTCAGCTGGACGAAGGAGACTTCTTCCGGTCGCTTGTGAAAAACAAGCCCAAGACCATAGCCAACTTTTGGAATGAAGCCTAGAAGTACATCTTCTAGGAGGACAATATTTGCTCTAGGTGTAATTCCGACTGAGCAAGGTCGAGTGGGAGGCAGGACAGGGAAAGATTGTTCGCAAATGATCACCTCAGCGAAAGGGCATCGAACAGAACCAAGGGAGAAAGCTCAGGAAAGAAGAAGCACCGAGTAGCATAAGATCCGCTCCTACCTCCCATTTACACAGAATATACTCCCTTGAATAGACCCATTGCTTAGGTATATTCTAAATGAATCATCGGAATTTGCTCTAGAGGTTGTAGAAAATGCGAGAAACCATAGTCGTTGGAACTTTAATAAATACTGCCGGTTCCATGACAACCACGACCATACTACCAATAAGTACTTCAAATTGAAGAATGCCATCGAGTATGCCATTCAACAAGGCTACTTCAACGAATACATGGCCTATCTAAGGAATGACAACCATTCTAATGACAATGGAGATAGGACACCTTGAAAGTGACAGATCTAGAATGCCTGCATCGAGTAGAACAATAACTACAACAATGACCATGCCCCTAATGGCGTCATTAACATAATTATAGGGAGGCCATACCTTAGGAGCTAGCCGAACACTAGCAGCTTAGTTAATGCCTCATTAGAGGTGATGGTCGTACAAGAGAAGAGACAGAAGCTAGACACTTCCATCTCCTTCTCTAATGAAGACCTTGAAGGGGTTGATACACCCCAGTAAGATGCCTTCATAATAGGAGCCAAGATCTCAAATTTTGAGGTCCTAAAGATTATGGTAACGACCAGCAGTTCTATTAACATACTTTCCTTCTATACTTATGAGAGATGAGGAAGAAGTTTCTAGTGAAAATGAAGCCATACCACCATAATCTAATCAACTTCAATGGAAGTACGATTTGAGCTAAGGGGATCATCATGTTAGACATGGAACTTAGAGATGACGACTATGTGGCGCGATGACCTATAGAATTTGTCGTAATTGACTACCCCTCCCCTTATAACACACTCTTCGGAAGACTAAACCTAAATGTGTTCAGGGTGATCGCATCCTCCCTTCATTTGAAGGCCAAATTTCCGACCCCAACCAAGGTAGGAGTACATAGGTATGATCAAAGACTCTCGCAAGAGTTGTACATCAAGACCCTTAGAGTAGATGTCGTTTTCATTCTAAAGACTGGCCCGCAGGAGAAGCTGATTGAGAAAGGCGAGCAAGGGGAAAAAACAAAAGAAGTTTAGATCGGACCCTTACCCAAGCAAACCACAAGAGTTAGGATTGAGACCCCACTCAAAGTGAAGGATGACATCATCACTCTCCTACAGACAAATTCAGACAGGTTTGCTTGGTCGGTGCCTAATACGCCCAGAATCTTGCTCGACTTGGCAACCCATAGCCTTATTATCGACACTATAGCACGGTATATCAAGTAGAAAAAGAGGCATTTCATTTCAAAAAGATAAGCCACAATCGAGGAAGAGGTACAGAAGCTAATTAAGGCTGGCTTTGTGAGGGAGGAAAAGTACTCGACCTAGCCAGCAAACATAGTACTAGTCAAGAAGAAGAATGGGAAGTAGCAAATGTGCATTGATTGCACTGACCTTAATAAAGCCTACCTTAAAGACTGTTTTCCTCTCTCAAGGATTGATCAACTCGTCGATTCCACCTCAAAACACGCCCTGTTGAGCTTCATAAACACCTTCTCAGGGTACAACCAGATCACAATGGACTCGAAGGATGAAATCCAAATCTCCTTTGTCACTAATTACGGTACATACTACTATACCGTGATGTCATTTGGTTTGAAAACGCTAAGGCCACATACCAACGAATGGTGATGAAATTGTTCAATCTCCAAATCAGGCACAATATGGAGGTGTACATCAATGACATGATTGTCAAAAGCCAAAAGCTAGATGATTATGTTAAGGACCTCTAAGAAGCCTTCAACCAGATGCACATGTACGACATGAAATTAAACCTTCAGAAGTGTGTCTTCAAGGTCAGATTCGATAAATTCTTCGGCTTCCTAATCACTCAAAGAGGTATCGAGGCTAACCTTAAGAAAATTATTACCATCAAGGGAATGAAGCCTCCAATCTCAATTTGAGACGTACAGTAGCCCACCGGTATGGTAGCCACATTAAGCAAGTTCATCTCTAAGAGCATAGACAAATGTGTTGAGTTCTTTAAAATCTTGAAAAATCTAAAGGGTTTTGAATGGACTCCGGAGTATACCATTACTTTTCAATAGATCCAAGACTTCTTTGTACATCCATTGGTTCTCTCTAAGCCTATCTATAGGAAAGGACCTATTTTTATACCTAGCTATAAACAACCGGGTGCTCTCCTTTATCCTAGTCAAAGTAGAGGGAAGAGAACATGGGCCCATATACTATGTTGATCATATACTCTATAGGCCTGAGGTCAGGTACACCCCGGTAGAAAAGTTCTCCCAGGTAGAAAAGTTTGCCCTAACTATCGTTATCATAACATGACGGTTAAAGCTCTACTTCCAGGTATACTAGATAATTGTACTCATAGATTAACCACTATGCACCACGTTATAGAAGCCAGATGCATCTAGATGGATGATGAAGTACACGATGGAATTGAGCACGTAAGGAATTTAGTATCAACCACGAACGGCCTATAAGGCACAAGTGCTGGCTAACTTCATGGTAGAAAATATAGGAGAGGAGGAAGCACCACTAGGCAATGATAAACCAGTGTGGACTCTCCACATTGACGGATCATCTACCTCGAGGGGGTGGAGGTGCAAGTTTTAATCTAACCGGTCCATACAAAGTTACAGTCTGTTATGCCCTTAAGTTTGGGTTCAAGTCCAGTAATAATAAATCTGAATACGAAGCCCTTATCGCCGATCTTAAGTTGGCTAAGGGGATCAGCGCTGAGCATTTATGGATATTCTTGGACTCTATGATTGTTGTCTAATAAGTCTAAGGCAAATTGAGGCCAAAGATGATATAATGGCTAGGTACCTTAAGAAGGTGAAGAGCCTTTTAGCTTAATTCCCTTCATGGAACATCATGAAGATCCCCTAACTTAAGAATTCAATAGCAAATTGGCTATCCAAACTCACCTTTATTGGGATATAGAAGCTTGAGGTAAAGGATAGGAAAATCTTTATAGAATGCCTACTAAAAAAGAGCATAACTTTAGGTTCAGCTAAAGTTTTGGAATTAACCACAGCAACAATAAAGCCGAGCTGGATGGATCATATCTGGAGTTATTTGGAGTAAGGTATACTCCTACATGATAGGAGGGAGGAAAAGGAGCTCTGATATTACGCTACTAACTATACATTGGTTGGCAGCATCTTGCATCATAAGGAGTCAATCTTCCCCTACTCTGATGCCTCCAAGAAGGCAAAGGGCTGCGAGTCATAGAAGAGTTACATGCTAGAGTGTACAGCAATAATATCTATCTCAAGCCCTCTACCTCTAGACACTACGACTTGGGTATTATTGGCTTACCATGGGGAGGGATGTAAAAATGGTAGCCTAAAAGTACTCATAGTACCAGAAGTATACGTACATCAGTCATGCACCCAACCTCCAACCCCTAACTAGCCTGTAACCATTCGCACAATAGGGTATCAATATTCTTAGTGCCTTCCTAAAAGCTTTAGGAAGACAACAATTCATAATTGTTGCCCTCAACTACTTTACGAAGTGGATGGAAGCTAAAGTGGTGGTAAAGATCACAGAAAGAAGTGTTGAATCTTTCATTAGAAGCAACATTCTCTCTCGGTTCAAGGTCCCTTATGCTCTCATTATGGACAATGGGCATCAATTTGATAACCCCAAGTTTAGGAGGTTCTACACCAAGCATCACATCATACCGCACTTTACTTTGGTTGCCCACCCCCAATCGAATAGATAGGTCGAGATAACCAATCGGATTATCTTAGATAGCCTAAAGAAGCATGTAGACCGATCTCAAAGTGCTTGGGCTGATGAGCTGCCCAATATCCTATGGGGGTATAAGATTACCCATCACACTTTTACAGACAATACCCCTTTTTGCCTAGCATTCAAGTTAAAAGCAATCTTCCCCATCAAACTTAAGCTTCCTAATAAGTTTCGACACCACCCTTAATGAGTCACTGTTGCAAGCCAATGTTGATACCATTGAGGAAATCAAAGATCTTGCTGAGGCTAGAGTAACTGCATACCAACATCAAGTTGCCTGATACTACGATCAAGAGATTAGACATAAGGAATTTAAAGTCAACGACTTAGTGTGTTGAAAGTTTGAAGTTACAAGTTCGTGAGAAGGGTAAGGTAAGCTAGCCCCCAATTGGGAAGACTCGGTCAGAGTCAAGGACAGATTAGGCAACAAAGCATATAAATTAGAAAGACTGGATGGCAAGCTCATTCCGCGCAATGGAATGTCGATAATCTTCAGCTTTATTTTGATTAGCATATTATTATGTATATCTTTCCAGAATAATGTAATGAACACTTTGCATCATAATTAGTTATCGACCTCTCTCTCTTTCTATTATCGTCCCAGCCCTTGAAAGGGTATACAGACCATTCGCTGGGTAAGTTGGAACGCTACTGACTTGACCCCTTCGGGTAACCTCGATAAGGGGAAACACCCCTTGCACAGTGTAACCCCTACTATTGGGCAGGTTGGAACGCTATTGACTTACCATCTCGGGTAACCTTGATAAGGAGAAATACCCCTTGCATAGAATAACCCCCATTATTAGGCAGGTCAAAACACTATTAATCTATCCCCTTGGGTAACTTTGGTAAGGGATAGGACCCCTTGCGTAAAGTAACCCATACTATTGGGAAGGTTGGAACACCACCGACCTACCCCCCTCAAGTAACCTCAGCAAAGGGAAATACCCTTTGTACAAAGTAAGCCCTACTACTAGGCAAGT
Organism: Lumnitzera racemosa; assembly: GCA_024138005.1. Taxonomy (NCBI): domain Eukaryota; kingdom Viridiplantae; phylum Streptophyta; class Magnoliopsida; order Myrtales; family Combretaceae; genus Lumnitzera; species Lumnitzera racemosa. The sequence continues at coordinate 68,601,084 of JAMXBC010000004.1, read as the reverse complement.
CGAAACACCACCAACCTACCCCTTCAGGTAACCTTAGTAAAGGGAAATACCCCTTATATAGAGTAACCCCCGCCACCGGGCAGTTTGAAACATACTGACCTAACCACCTCGGGTAACATCGGTAAGGAGAAATACCCTTTGCAAAATAAGAAAAAGCAAGTATACAAGAGGAAGCAAGCATAAAATTTCATTTATTGATTGTGAAATTATACAATTATGGCCAACATCTCGAGTTAGCATACATACATATAAAAAATAAAAATAAAAACTCTATCGCCTTAGATCAGTTAGTTCTAGTAACTCTGAAAAGTCCAAAGCCTTGATTTGCTTGGAGCTCTGATCTAATGGTGCCTCTTGAGGAGGCGAGCCTTATGCTAAAGCAAAAGCAAAAGGTTGCAAATGGGGCTCAACAGAAGGATCGCCCTAATTTTGATCTTTATGAGTGGCACCCTCCAAGGCGACCTCCTGCTAAGTTGTTAGGGTAGAAGTGGATGTATGAGCAATCTATTTGGCCCCAATTACAGAAGAGGTGCCTGGAACTTTGCTAGCTGCTTAAGCGGCCTCCTTCCCTATTGCTTTGGCCTCCTTCTTCTCCTTAAAAGTGGGGGAGTCAAGAAATCTAGGAAGTTCAAGTCAAGACTTGAAAGGTAGGAGAGCACCCATTTCTTCTTATGGTGAGCACAATTAACGACCAGGTCTTCTAGCTCCTCCAACCACTCATCCGTTGTTTGATAGTTGGCAGCGGCTTTCTTTGCAGCAGCATCGCTGAGGACCTCCCTACTCTCCATCTTAGAGATGATCTCCTCCATTTCTGAAACTTTCCCCTGCAACTCCTAGACTTGTTGTTCCAACCTTACCTTTAGATCAACTAGCCCTAACGAAGTGGCTTTGATACCTTTAACCTCAGAAGCCTTCATCACCAGCTCAAGCTGTAACTTGGTGACCGATGCCTTCAGCTCAATGTTTTCCTTCTCAATTTAGGCCTTAGCCTCCCTCTCCATGTCTAATCTCTCAAAGAGGTGAGCCTTAGTTCTCTGCTCATCTTTAAGCTGAACTCCCAAGTTATCGGCCTTCTTTGCAACATGTTCAATAGCCTCCTGTTGTCGCTTTGCATCCATCAACCGGTGTTAGTGCCCAGTCACCTGCACATGAGAACGGCACAAGCGTTGATTATCTTTGGAAAATTTCTCTAAATAATTATTAGACTTTGCCTCTCACAAGTCTTTAGTAGCCTTGCCTAATGCCTCCCGAAGGCCCTTTACTTCTTTCCAAGCGGCATCATATTTATTTGGTTGAAAGCACTTGACCATGGTATTGCAAAGAAACATGGGCCATCGATAATACAATGAGAAGTGAAGCACATTAATGTAGAAGTAACAAAGACTTACCTGCCACATAAGCATGCTCAAGTGGTCTACCATCTTTATGGGGTTGTCCTTACTGTCCCTGGACAGCCTAATCACTAGAGGTATAAGACCTCAAGAAGCCGAGTAGCTGAATGTCCAGTGCTATAGCATGTGATCATTGGCATGGACCTCTCACTTTGGTCTTAGGAGCTTTCCCTTGGCCTTTTTCATTTCCACCTTAGGAGCTCCCTTTAGGAACTCTTCATCCCAGGAGATGTACAACACCTCTTTAAATGAGTCTAGCTCAATCCCTAACAACCTAAAATTGTTAAAGACGTCAAAAAATTCATCCCCCAAGTCATTAACATATAGTAGGGATGAGCTGTCGGCCATTCATTTCATTTCCCCTTACTCATGGTAACCCTCACCAACGGCTTTTGTTTCTTAGCTCCGAGCGTTGCTTCCACTAAAGTCTCATGCACTTTCCTTTTTTGCCCTACCACTAAAGAAGGGCTCACCATGTGTACTTCTACCCCTTCCTTACTGGCAAGCTCCTCCCCCAGAACAATGGGCTTTACAATGTAAATGGAGATAGGGGCAGGAAGCATGAGAGCAACTAGCTCTACAGCCAATGGTTGTGCTGGGGGAGAAATAGGTATCCCCTTAAGAATAGCCACTAGTTAGGCCCTACTAATCTCCTTAGCCCTTAACCTCGCTCGTGTTGCTTTGCTCTTTCGATTAGAAACCTTAGTCCTCACTTACCAACAGCTCATTAGCTCGTCCATAAAGGGACTTGCTACCCTTGGGGTTAAATTTTCACCTACAAAAGCATATTGAAACAATAAGGAAAATAAAAAAGTGAGACGAACAAAAGAAACTACTATTACCATTCGCCGACTCTGTTGTAACCAACATAGACAAGGAAAAGACCCCCCATTTTACACAAATATCGAACGAAGCATCCCTACACTAGCATAATAGATGGAGGTGCTTGTAAATAGAATGAACCATTACCTTCGACCGACTTCACTATAGCATTCTTCATGTTGAGCAAGAACTTAGAGATTGGATGTCGGATGCCAGAATTATCTCCCTACTATCTCTAGGCATTAATCTCCTAGCCATGCCTTAAGGCTATGAAGGCTTGAATCTCTCGTACAGCTTCCACATCATTGGGGCCAAGCTCTTTCTAAGCCCTAGTCCAAACCAACTCAGTCCATTGCATCCAAAAATTGGCCTCCTCAAGTAGTTTGACCACTACATAGTCATCTTGCTAACCCTTTACAAAATCCACAAAGCCGCAGAAGATCTTCTTTCTGGGACGAAGCTATAGGTATGGCCACCACCTTCTCCCTCTTCTCCATACTCTTCTACATATAGAAGTGGTTGAAGAGCTCAAGAGTAGCCTTTACCACCAAATACTCACACAACGCCTGAAAATTCTTCAACACCCTCCACCTATTGGGAAGGGCCTGTGCTGGATTGCATTGGTGGAAGTTAAAGAAATGTTTCTCGAAGCGGCTTGGGGGGAGGCATTGCCTAAACTCTAGACACTTCTCAAAAACTGTAAAGCAACTCTCTGATAGTATGGCCACATGCTCCTCCTTGCTCAATAATCATATCTACTACCTAAGGATTGCCTTAACAATGAAGTTATCTAGAACCCAACTAAGGGTAGTGGGTTTCCTCTTGCTCAACTGGCCGTTAAGCCCCTTTCCCATCCTAGGCACATCGAACAAATCCATGGGAGGGGGTAAAAGGGAATACGCATATACATCCTTCGGGATGGCATTGATAAGCTTAGCCCTATCCAGTGCCTCCACTGCTATTCTAGTGGAGTCGTCCATTTGTACCAGCAATGAAACCTCATCTTCTCCTGCTAAGGGGGGATCACTCCTTATAGATTCGAAGTTAGAGACATGTAGTGATAAAGCTGAGCCAGTCTTACCTATGTTACTTGATACAATTGTAAAGTTTGAAGAATAAGGAAGTTAGAAAAGCTTTCAAAGTTTGATGCAATGCAAGAAATTGGAATTCACAATAGTAGAATAGAGAGATTGTAGAAAAGTGGTTTCTTGTTGTAATTATACTATTTATAGGATTAGTGTTTAGGAAACTATACAGATGGTTATCAAGATTTGTATAAACACAAGTTCCTTAGAACGTTGTTGAGTAGATACGTAGAGTAAATTTTAATTAGATGGCCCCCTTTAAAAGGCAAAACGTGTGTAGCCGTACACTAGTGTGCTATGATAGGATACCTGTCACGTCGTATTAAATGCACTAAAAACGGGCACGCTTAGGTTAGAATTTGAAAAAGTTTCTTCTATAAGAAGTTTTACCTATGGTCCCCCCAGCTTCCACCTAGTTGGCATGATAGAGGCATGGCACAATTGTGCCTACTCAGTCCATGACAAGTATTGTTTGGCCAGGCCAACTCTTACCTTCGAATTGCCCGCCTAGTGAGATTCAAAGGTATCCTGCTCTAATACCCCAACTGAAGTTTTGTCCTGCTCGGGTTGCCAACACTTTGCTTCGGGATAGTTCTTGAATACATCGACTCATCTTACCTTAGACATCTTTGGCCCAGGTATTCATTGCCTTGGACATTACTGCCTTAACCTACTACTTGCTTGGACTTATGCCCCCGCCACATCGGCATTGTAGCGCTAGCTTGAGCCCTATTGAGTCAAACCAGTTAAATGCCTAAGCAACTTATATATCTTTTCTCCTTACCTTCATCTTGGTATGAAACTGTGAGGGGTAGGGGCAAGTGTTAACAAGACTCTTTAGACATGGGCCCCTTGAGCCTATCCAGATCTATTGTGCCTTGGCACCTGAGGCTCGCTATTGTAAGCTTAAGCCCTAAGCTCAGATTGATAGAGCCCAAAGAGTTCTTTAATGGTTAGAATGCGCCAAAGAATAATAAGATATCAAGTCAACAACTACCTTCGAAATAAGTGGGACATGTTGGACGCTACAACCCTACTCTCTCATACTTGTAAGAGAAAATCTCTCCCTACTAACTGTCCTCCAACTAATAGTGCCACTCCATTATAAATACTAGTCCACTACCTAATAGTAAGCATCTCCACACTTTGCACAGTAAGCTTACTTATTACTCCCAAGCACCCTCTATTCTCCAACAATTCACTACTGACTTAAACATCAAAGTGGCCACGTTGGGAAACACCTCGGCATCCCTGACAGTATTTTGTTTTACAAGCTTACTATGTATAAAGCCCAATCATTACCAACTAATACTTAGAGACAATAGAAACATTCATGAGCCACTAGTATGCTATCATGGATTAGCCTACCCGAAATGAAAGCAATTTAATCTTTTGAGATGATCTCTTGAAGGAAAGGTTTCAATCTTTTGACTAGGATTTTGGATATAACCTTATAAAGAACATTGCAATGACTAATGGGTCTATAATAAGAAACAAACTACAGAGAGGGGATTTTGGGACTAAGGACTAAATCAGATGAATTTGAGTCTTTAGGGAACATACCTATACCAAAGAAATATTAGACAACTTTAACAACTTAATTTCCAATGTCTTGCCAATATTGGTGATAGAATATGCTAGGAAACTCATTTAGACTTGGTACTTTTAAAGTACCTATGTCAAAGACTACATCTTGTATCTCTTTTGGAGTGATTTACATGCATAAAATCTCAATGTCCTTTAAAGAAAAGATAGACTTAACATAATCTAGGTAATAATTTAAATTACGAATGGGACCCTTTGTCTATAACTATTGAAAAAAAAACTCAATGAAAGGTGTTGCCACATCCTATTTGTTCCTTCCAACAATTAGGAACTTCCTATACCCCCAAAAAAGTATTTCGCTATCTTCTTGTAAGGGTAGTTTTATGAAAAAAAATTAGTATTTTCATCCCCATAGTTTAACTAATTTATACTTACTTTTTGATGCCAATATTTCTCTTTCCTACCCTACAAATTCTCAATTTCTTAAATGATTGCAGTTTCCTCCTCTCTTGATGCTTCTAAATCTTCATTTTGCAATTTACTCAATCTAGAAACCAAGCTATTAATTCTTGTTCTGCTGTTGGGTACAGCTGTTTTCCTTTAAATTTCCAAATTTTTCTCATAGTTTGCTAAGTTATTTAACGTTGCTATCATAAGATTTAGCATATTGATGTTGCACCAGTTGTTCTTAATGATTTCCAAGCAACCTTCAATCCCTCTTCAAAGATTTTCAAATCAAAATCTTCTTTTACTTCGAATATTTGCATTAAATAAACACACATGAAGTGCTGCATGGTTTGAACCCAGGGCCAACTCATGCGTTACTTGCATCTTTGGGTAACTATTTAGCCAGTTGCTAAAGACGAAAGCTCTATCAATTCTCTCTTTAACAAGCACTCCATCATATCATTTATTAATTCATGTAAATTTTTTCCCATGGAAACCTACATCAATCAATTTAGCTTAACTAATCATATTTCTAAAGCCTTCCATTTGTCTTTAACTTCTCACACAACCCCTAGCTTTTTCATGATGGCCAATGATCTCATTAAAATCTCTAATGCACATTCAAATATCTCTTACTACTTTTAAAATTTTAATGAGATACTTCTACATCTCTTCTTTTCCTTTCAAATCCATACCAAAGTAAACCCAACATACAATTCTAACCTCCCTTCCATCTAACTTCTTGATTCATATTATAATGAGATGCTTTGAATAATCCAAAACCTCCACTAAAAGTTCTTGGAACCACCATAGTAACAAACCACTAGCTTGCCTAATGGGGAGCACATAGAAAGCTTCTTGAAATCTCATTTTCCTCTTTATCTTGTCAACAAAACTATTTTTATTTTCTATTTCTAATAGAAAAACCATGTCAGGGTGTATTTTATTCACAAGTCTCCCCAAATTTCAAACTGTTAAGGAAGGCTCTAAACCTTTACAATTCCCACTTAAAAGTTTCATGGACCTCGTGTAGCTATTGAAAGCCAACTACTACCACCATTTATTTCTTCAATTGAAGCCATTTTAATAGGGACATCTACTAGAAGATCCTCTTCTTCTTTTTTTCTGTTGAAGTTTTTGTGTTAGTTTTCCTTTTGTATTTTAAGTTCCTTGAATGATTGTGACAGACAAGATTACTTCCCATGTTGAAGATAGAATATACTTCTAACTTGACAGTTTAGTTCATCAATTTTTGCTTCTTTCATGCCATCATGCCTTGTTCTTCCTACAAGCATTTCAGGTTAAGTTCTTCTAACGCTTTCACTACTTTTTTGGGGATTGTAATCTCTTTCTCTTGCTAAATTGTGATAGAATGTGACTTGAAGTGACTCTCATTTGGGGGAATTGCACTATATAATTTGTTTTTAGTATTGTTAGACCGTTCTTTTTTGGTTTTTTGATTGGGCTATAAAGAATGATGGATTTTAGTGATGTGGTTAGGGATTTGATAATTGCTTTTTTGTGTTTATTTGGTTTTAAGGTATTTCGTCGATTAATGTTGTTTGGGTTGAAGCTGCTGATAGTCCTGTGATAAAGTGAAGAAAGTGTATGTTGGGTAGAGTTTATGGTAGGAGGAAAAGAATTCTTTTTGTAAGGGTTGAGGTATTTTCTTGTATAGGTTTTTTTCATGAATTTTTAGTCCCCTCAACGTTTCTGTTTGACCAAAATCCACCCTGATACCTTGAGCATGTAGCCATGGACAATATCCTTCAGCCATTCCTTCTTTAACTTGATAAAATCGGGCAATATGTCCTAGTTTATCACAAGTGAAGCAAAAATCAGAGAGTTTTTCATATATCGATGTCACTTTATATGGTTCTCCACTTCTTCTACTCACCCAAACCTCTTTTTTGAATAGTTTTTTCACATCGATTGTAACCTTCATCCATAGAAAACTTCTTCTCATGTGATTACCAATTAGAGGCGCCTCACAATCAACAACTATTCCCAAAAAACCTCCTACTATTTTAGCATTCAATTCTATCATCTGAACCTACTTCATCCCATATATTTAGCTTCAATAAGTCACTTGATCAAGTTGAATCTCATCAATATTCATGTCCAAGCTCCATTCATCCATCGCAAATACATGGCCAAGGACCCACCATGGACCTTCATTCATAACTCTCCCAACCATATCCAATGAACTAAAGAAAATGATCATTCTGTTTAAACCAACATGTATGAAATTTAGCTCACCAAAATCCTCCCAAGCTTTACATGGAATATTCATCATTGCGGACTTGTTAATAACCTTATCTCTCCAGACTTTACCCACTATAAGGAATTCCTGTTTGCTTGATCCACTAGAGTCCAGATCTGGTATATAACATTCCTCTGCATCACTATCCTCCAATTGGCAAGTCATAGAAAGCTTTCCTTTGTTAGATCTATCAATGAGATTTGAGAGATAAAAGTAGATCTGAGTTAATAATAGCAAAATAGGACAACTATTTATAGACAACTACTAAAACAAAAGCACAGAAACTTTTTTAGGGTTTTGGGTTTTTAAGAAAGACGAAAGGAGGAGGATAGAATTATTTTCTGATGAGATTCATTACTTTTTCTTTTTTTTTTTTTTTTTTTTTGTTTAGGAAAGACAGATAGAGAACAAGGAAACAGATAGAGAGCAGGGATCAACCAATACTTACCAAAAGCTAAATCGGTCGGCAAATCCAAAATTCAACTAATCAGCTACAAATGCAAAAGAACAGTGAAGCTAGCAGGTTATGCAGCAGTGTATTGTAATGTGTATATGACGGTGTTGTAATGGAGAATGAATCTGTGATTGTAATGAAAATGCTGTAAAATTGTGAATTACACGTAGAGAAAGGAATGTAATGATGATGATGATTGTTAATGAGAAAGTCACGTGATCACTACTCTAACAAACTTTAAAAGAGTATTCACCATACAGGTGAAGTGACTCCCACTATTGGAGAGGATTTTTTCTCTCTAATGAGAAGAGATAGAGGCACACATAAAACTTATCTAGTTAAGCCCTTTTGATTTCCACAAAACTGTGAGTCATATGATTGCGTGATTTGAAAACCTCAATTTAGTTATTGAATCCAATTCAATAATTGTTCATATATTTATTTTCTTTCCCTTCTTATGAACCTAGAAAAAAGGAAATATTTAAATTCCGAACGTTTGTGAATTGCAGCAATTGTCAAGATTAATGCTTGAAATTTAATTCAAATTCTACGCGCATTAAATATCCTTCGTAAATTTCTCAACATTTCAATTTGTTGAATGTATACCTAAAGTTGATGATACATAAAATGATAAAGAAACTTTTTGCTACACCAATAGTCCCCATAAGGAAAAATGAGAATTGGCACTTTGATGTAAATCTTCATAATAAGGAAATCAACTTCTGAATTCATAACCAATCAATAATCAAATATAATGCGTTTACTTTAGCATAATGACTCATTTGATATCTTAAAAACATTCATGACTTCCAACAAGAAATTAAAGATTATTATATAAATCCAAACCATGTATACCAAAACATAAGTTGACCATTACACTAATAGTGTATTATTGCATATCCTTTAAATGAGATTCATTCAACGATTTAAAGTATATTTAGTGTACCAATATATGCTCCATACGAGAAAAAATTCAAACTTTCTCTCCCTTTTCACATGGAGGTGCAGTCAACCGTAAATACAATCCCTTAACGTGGCAGTGCATTCAACCAAAGCCATACAACATTCAAACCACCAAGGTCAAGGGATGCTTAGCTCTTAGTAATTTCTGTTATTGATTTAGGTTTTAGGACTAAGTATAACACTCTTTCTCTCTCTCTCTATTATAGAGAGAGAGATATGTTGTTATGTTTATTTAGTAGAATTAAGATTGGTAAGTACTAAATAAAGGTTCAATTGTGGGAGTACTGTTTCGAAATAATTGTAAAAATTGTGTATCATACTGTTACTGTTACTGTTTGTAGTTTTGTAAATTGTGTTTCACTTATTTCCTCCGGGTTTCTCCAAAAAAAAAAAAAAAAAAAAGCCTTCTCTGTTTTATACTATATATATCTCTTATGTTTTTTTATGATATACAACGATACGATAAAATCTAGAGTGGATTCATGATAAAATGGTATTAGGACTAAGTGGGTTCCAATATTAAGAAAAGAATGATGATGGAGGTAGATAAAACTTGGCTGAAATCGTTTAGGAGCCAGTAAATAAAATTCAAATTGGTTTTATATAATTGAAGATATATTGTGCTAGAGTTCCATATCACTGGCTAAAAACCTGTCTTCTATCAACAAGAGAAATGACGTCTTAAGTCTCGTCATCATCATTTGAGTTTTAAGTAACTTATACGTGTTTAGAAAGGGAGAAAGAATCAGGAGGGGAGCAAAATGAAGGGGAAGAGTTAGAGAGCAAAGAAAATGAATGGAAAAATTATGGAATCTCTTATTTTGTTAAGGAAGGAAAGAAAGCAAAAGAAAAATTTATAATATAATATTTTATTTTATTGAAATACTATAAAAACTTCTACATTTTAAATATATGGTTTTATTTTAAGGGTAAATTTGTCTGTTTCAAAAAAATTTCCTTTTAATTCTCTTCAAATTGAAGTCTTTCCTTCCTTTTCCAAACAAGATAGTCTAAAATTCTCATCATTTCACTATCCTTCATACGATAAATACCAATATGACCCAATAAAATCTTCTATTCGGATGTCCCATGAAGGCTCCTCGATTATGACATTTTACTACGAGTGTCTTGAATCCCTTCCAATACTTAAGAAGCGTCTAACTCGAACTTTATTTTATAATTTAATAAAGGACGCAACAAAAATACCTACTTAAATAACTGTACTGACCTTTCTACAAATATCTTTATAAGAAAATCTAGCTAACTACAAAATATGATAAAAGTCCAGTGAAACTAAAGATCAGGGTGTACTGTTACTTCAAGTTCTCACTCCGGGCCTAAAGGACCGTAAGAATAACTCACAAGAGTAGTTTGCTTACCTGGGGCTGGGGTAGTGGTCTCCTGCAAATGTAACAACAAATATTGCTGACCATCCAGTCGGTGATGTATAATCCCTTCCTGCACTACGTATAGGATCTACAAATCATCTTCAACAGTTTTTGTTTTCTTTACGTGTTTCCTTTTATTTTTTGTTTTGTTTCTATTTGTTTTATGTTCATTTGATTCGATATTGCCATTAGGCTTAGGGTTAGGGTTATTACTTAAGACTCTCTTCCATCATATCTAACAACTATTATCGTTTTTCTCATTATTGTCAATACTTTCTCTTGACAAAACTAATGTTCTTTCATATTTGAGAGTCTTTACATAAAATCTTATCGGTAAATATTCCATTTGATTATGGTGATCTTTTAGTCAAATATTATTGTGTCATATTAAAATTATCTAGTTAAGCACCTTTTGATTTCCACAAAATTGTCACGTTGATTGCGGGATTTCAAAATCCAATTCAATAATTGTTCTTCCTATTATTCTAATTCTGCCCAAGAATAATACTTAGAAATTTATTTCAAATTCTAGGCACATCAAACACCCCTAGTTAAAATTTCTCAAGTTTCACAAAGAAAAATAAGAATTTGCACTTTGATATGAATCTTCATAATAAGGAATCAACTTCTGAAACCATGACCAATCAATAAATGAATGTGACGCATTTCCTTTAGCATAGTGACTCATTTGATGTCTTGAAACATTAATTACTTCCGAAAAGAAATTAAAAAAATCTTATATAAATCCGATCCATGTGTAGTAAAAATATACTGACCATTTTGATTGATGGTCCATTATTGCATATCTTTTAAAGATTTGAAATATGTTTATTGTACAAACATATGCTCTATACAATAAAAACCTGACCTCTCTTCTCACATGCAGCAGTTGATGCTAGCAGAGCTACGGTCAATTGTAAACGCAGTCCCTTAACGTGGTAGTGCAATCACCAAAGCCATACTACATATATATATATGTGTGTGTGTGTTGTTATGTTTATTTAGTAGAATTAAGATTGAAAGAAAGATAAAGGTTCAGCCGTGGAAGCATTATTTCGCGATAGTTGTAAAAAAAAGGTGTCATAGCGTTACCATCTGCCGTTTTGTCCATTGTTTTTCTCTTGCTTCTTTTGGGGTCCTCCATCATAAACCTAACTTATCAAATTCTCTCTTTTCTACTTTATATATGTCCCTTTTGTTTTTCCATGACATGCAACGATAAGATCTAGACTGGATTCACAATAAAATGGTAATATAAAAACCTGTCTTCTATCGGCTGGGGAAATCGACGTTTTAAGACTCGTCATCATCATCATCATTCAACTCTTATTCACTTAATCTCAAACAATCAGCCTTACTTAATATCTTAATTTTTTTCGATATTCTTAACGATATATAATATGAGAAGCAACAAATCAATTATAATGCATTTCCTTCAGCATATAAATCATTTAATGACTATCGTTTCTATCTTTTCAAACATTCATTACATCCTTGGAAAAACAAAAAAAAAAAATTCTTATATAGACCCGATGCATGTACACTAAACATAATATCGACTGTTGAGACAATAAGCCCGTTATTGCATATCCTTTAAAAGCGATTCATTCGACAAAATTTAATTATATCCTTAGTGTATATATATCTGCTCTATACAAGAAAAATCTAGCCTTCTTTCTCTTCTCACATGCGGAATTTCGATTGAAAATGAATAGTCACCAGCTAGTTTCCACAATTTCTGGACCGCAGTACTCTATCACATCCATTCGTGGATCCTCCATTTCAATCTCTTCCAACCAACTGTAACTCTCACCTTCAACTTCTGGTTTGGCCTTCTGATCTTCTGCAGTAACATGAACTATGTTAAAAGATAATGTCATGCATTGTCAATACCATCTGTATTAGTAAAGGGGAAGGGGCATCAAAGAAAAAACGTGTAATCTTCCTTATATAACGACTTTCAGATATAATTTAATTATAACATTATTTTTTCTATTTTAACATCCCAAGCGCCATACAAAAGACTACTTTTGAGAGCCACTTAGCCCCTTGACCTCTTCTCTCAAAAATGAGGCTGTGTGGGCTAAGTCAATCAAAATCAGAGCAGGGGGAGTGGGTGCTTAATTTTCTAGCATATCAATTATGATGCACGTGCGAGTCTAGAGTAACTAACTATATCAAAGTATCACCATAGACATAGCTACCTAGCATAATACCAATGTACTCCAATTTTTACTCGATACTTATGTCACTACAAATTTGTAAGCATCCCATGTTCAATGCAAGAGTCATGCTCTAGTAAGCTGGAGAATGAGGACATATAGTTGGGATGGATGTAGACGGAAGCATCTTGGTGGAACTTCCCAAATAGTTAGACAAGTCAGATGCATAAATGCAAAATGCAGGTTTCTTAAAACAAAGAGTAACATTCTACTTCTACATGACAACATGTGATTAGAAGGGACACATAAAAGGACACTGTTTGAAAATAGGAACCTTTGACCAAATCAAAGTTTGTCCTTATAGTTAATTTCTTTTAAATGCTAATATAATTTCTGAGGGAAGTGATCAAGAATCAGTCCTGTTAATATAAAGTGTCTTAAATCATAATAAGTCATGCTTTATTGAACTCGATTGTTTTACAATTTGCGTTATTGCTTGATTATTGTCACGAGTTTTGACTTAATGAATGTTGCTGTTAATCACAGAATTATCTTTATCTATCTGCTTTATTAAAATTGCAATGGAAACTATCACATTTTTTTAAAACAGTTCGATAGCAAGGGGACAATGGCTTACGTGGAAGGGCAGATGCAAAAGGAAACTCCTTGTAATAAGAGCAGTCCCGACCATCATCTTTAGAATAAGGAGGTCCAAGAACATCGAGCACCGCACATGGTGTTATAGCTGTGAATGCATGAATGTTCCCTCCTGTTGTTGGATATAAGACCGAAGTATCAGATGGAGCTCTGAATTGATTGTCCGCTTTCAACTTTGCCAATCTTGCTGCAATATTCAAAGTCAACATTTTATCAAAATGTTGAGATAATAAAATGCGTCTGTACGTTTCCACACTCCTGGTTTTTTGAGAGAGATCAAATAGTTTAGATGTCCTAAAATTGTACTCCATAGTTACAAGAGAAAACATCGGGAGAGTTGAGACAGCAAACAGTTGAGTTCACCCGTGTTTGATCAGACAAGATCACCTATAAGCAATTTTTTCTCAGGACTACAAGAGGTAGATTATCACTCACCATTAGAAGAAGGGGTAGAGCCATTTGAAGAACGAGCAGCATCATCGACCCAATCAAAAGATTTGATATGCATTGTTCCGATTAATAGCTTACTAAAGACAGTCATTTCTGGGTGGTTGTGGAGAGGAATTACACTACCTGAAGGAAGAAAGAACAAGCAAAGCTGCAAAGCAAAGTTCCAAGGCATATCAGAATTGATGAAGTCAACATTTTCTTGTTGTAATATCAATGCTCAGTTAATTTGCAGACATGGATAAAAATTTTGGACATAAAACTATTGACTTAACATTTAAAGTTGGTTGGTGTTGATAGGCCTTTTTGTATATAGACTTTTTAAGCCCAAACTGCTAAGCCCACGATGAAGGTCCAACTCTAATAGTACAGTTTCAATATGACTTAGCTCCATTCACTATAAATAGTGGATAGGACCTTCAGGTCAAGGGTCTTAGCTCCATTCACTATAAATAGTGGATAGGACCTTCAGGTCAAGGGTCTCTTTCCCTCTAAGACTCTTTAAAGTTTTCACCCACAACTACTATGCTGACTTAGGCATCAAAATGGCCGTACCGAAACACTCTCTAGTACTGCCCTTGTAGCCCCTTTTTTTTTTTTTTTTTGTCTTAAAGGTATCACATGATGTAACAAATTATCTCATTCTCTACCAGCAAAATTTAAAAATGACAATTGGATTTCAATCTAAATATAGCATTGGTTTGAGAGTTTGAATCTTTACTTTAATCCATCAACATAACAAGCATCCAATCAGTATCTCAGCATACATGCACATGGAAACACTAGAATACTTGAATCCTCTAAATTGGCAAATTGTTTGTGACACCTATATATACAAATTATTCCTGTTTGTTTAAATCAGGATCCTCGACTTAAGTTAGAAATGTTTTCATCCATCCATAGCGGTTTGATTTCAGAGTAGACCGAATTACTTGGAACCTTCAAGGATAATCACCTGGAGATCTATATCCCAGAGTTTTATTAACAAAGAGCGGGTGGTATTTTAAAGTAACAGAGCTGAACAAAAAATGAAGAAAGCATACAGCAACAGGACTCAGGTTCAACACAATCCTTACCGAAAAGTAATTGCACTTGTATATGATTGTACATTTGACTCTTGAGTTTCCTATGGTTGTATTGTCGGGAATAAAAAACCGATGATCCCTCCTTAGTCCAAGCTCTTCTGGTTCCATTTTATCTAATGGCATTGAAAAAACACAAACATCAGGAGATCAGTGATCAACTGACATTGCTCTATTAAAATTTCCAATGCAAAAGAGCAAGTTCTTTTATAATGCACTATTCATTTGAAAGAGCTCATTAAAATGCTAGCAAAAGGGTGATTTTGATATGTTCTATATAGATAATTGATAAGAGCTTCATATGTCATGTGATACTTGCTCATATTTATCAAAAATAAGTATCATAAGGCAATACTAAAAGAAGATGTCAAAAATTACTATGGATCATATGTTGATGCACTTCTATTTCAAAAGCATGATTTTGCTCCCACACTTTACAAAAGCATGTATGTACCTCCTAAAATGTGGCTAAACTCCCAAACATCTGGTATAGTTTCACATATCATAGCCTAAGGTAATTGCACTTAGGAAGCAATAGAGAGACAATTATGTTTTTGAATCTTATAGATAAATCCTAGTTTGAACATGATACAATTATAAAAAAGGAAAATAAGAAAACCCTAATGCTTGATATACAATTTTCTTAACCAACACCTTTCAGACAGCCACCATCTTTTAAATATTATGATTCTCGATACTTTGTCCAAAAAAAACTATATCAACTATAGATATTACAATTTTAGGGAAACTATATATTTACCACTTGAATTATTTCTTGGGATAGTTAGACCTATTAAAGAGTGACTTTACCTCTCCTATAATTTTTATAAATGTGCCAATAAGGCCCAATGCATCATTATCTAATTATATGTCCAATTGAAATTGAATTATCACCATTTATATCTCGATTAACTCCAATTCACAACATTAATCTAGTCACCACACTTAATCTATGAAACGGCCACCCAAAACCTTAAGAGATTTGTGCTAACTCTCGACAAGTAACTATTGATCACTCCCTACAAATTACGGGGTCACAATCCATTATAATAGCCATAGATAATCATCTTATAGTGATTGGACCAACGATATAAATTGGAATTACTTCAATTAAATGTATAAATGAAAAAATTAAAATTTAAAGTGTGTAATTATAAAAAGTAATAAAGCTAAAATAATAACCGTAACATTGTCTAAATGTTTCATAACCAAACAGCAAATAGCTACTATTACGAATTATTGACAACGTAATTGTTTTGTTAGTTGCTGGTAAAATAAAAAAGAAAATCCGTACTGCCATTATGACAAAGACAATTCTAATTTTATAATATAAAGGGCAGCAACTGGTTATAGAAGATTCCTATACTGTCTTTCTTATTAATTTAAACCTAAAAACTAATTTATATTGCAAATGGCATATAAAACCTGCATTATAACTGATTGGGAAATCATTACAGATTAACTGTCATTTATAACCTAGACAACAAAATCAATTATCTGAAATTAACTTTGGTTCCGCTAAAGAATTATCCATCTTTTTTACCAAATCGAGATTGCATATTTTAGTAGTCGCTATCCAAACCGATTTAACTTTGCCCAAAATAAACATTTTTAATAAGCCAACTATATGTTACACAATGGCGGGAAAGGGATCACAACCCATGCCTATACGAGAACAGTATTCAAGCCAACTGAGCTACAAAAACTATATAAAACTGTAATATAAATATAAGAATATAATTATATGTGCACATACAGATTAAATTAACACGTGAAATGGAAGATAATTATCCAAAAAACTTATACCTAAAATGGAGCACAATTTCTGAACATCTTGCGGCGGAGGAACGACGCCGGGACAACCAGTGAAGGTGTTCCGGCAAGCATAAAACAGCTGTTGTAGCCTATTTATCCTCTTACTACCTCTCTTGAACTTCCTCTTTTTCCCGATCTTCTTATCATACCGAATCCCCATTCCGATCCCAACTTTATAATTCCGATTGTTATTCTTCATACACTCGCCAATACTTTGTCTCTCTTGCTCCACCATGATATTCAACCAAACCTTACCCTCCCTATATTTTTCAATTTAATTCGTGTCGTGTTAGAAATCGCCACCACTGGCAGACCCGCTCTTACGTGAGCAAGATGTAAAGGTGGACCAAGACGGTGAATGGATGGGAGTGAAGAGGGATGCGAGGTACTGTAGTATATATGTAGTTGCTGCGTATGAGTATATAAGATAATATAGAATGGATCGAGTTGGAAGGGAGGGAAGTACAAAACCAGGGGCCATGGAAGGTACAGGAATTTTTTTTTTTTTTTGGAGAAAGAAAATGGCAAAAAAGCAGTAATGAAGTAACAGCTATTTCCGCCCCCAAGTTTGCATGGAAAACTGTCGGTGTTGCGTCCCTGGTTTTGTGGACTTGACGTAAAATCTCGTATTTCAACGTGCTCTTTATAAGTACAGGCATCTATCTATCAGGATACCCATTGTTTTAACGTTTTTATATTCACGATTAATATATATAATAAGCGATTAAATCTTACCTAAAACTTTTTATTTTAAATAAATTATTTAAATATTTTATATTTATAACCATCCCTAATCCACATACTTTATTATAAGTAAAAGCATATATGACCATTATACCCATTGTTTTAAGATTTTAAAACTATCATTTAAATATTTCACGTTTATAATAACACCTAATCATATTCTATATATATTATATAGATATTTTTTAAGTTTTTTTTTTAATTATATATGTAATGCTGTATCAAATAAATCCCCGGTACATTACCCAAAAATTAAATTCCTCAATCAGCATCTTTTATGATTTACAGGATGAATATAAAAACTTTATTTGAAGCGATGACACGGATATAAAGAATGCAAACAATGAGGGCTAAGACTTAAAAACCTTCTTGGTATAAATATAAAAGAAAAAAAATAATTTAATGATTTATTTATACAGGACTTAGGTAAATGTTTAGGGTACATATTCCGATTTTAATTTTTAGGACGAGCCAACAGGAGACATGGAGAATTTCCGAACTTTACATTGACCTAAACATAGAATCCAGCTTGATCTAGGTTCTGCGTCCTAACTCCTCCTAAAATCAATCTAAAAAGAAAGCCACAATATGATTAGAACTGCACACAGAATTCAGAAGTGTTAATTATATCCAAATTAAATAGAAGACCATATAAACTATGAAGTGAAGAACATGCCAGTGTTCGATTGCCAACTAAACTTTCTTTTCTTTAAACCGCTATTACATTTTCAACTAAACTTCTAGAATAATTAATTAAAGGCTAATTACTCGAAATATAGAAGACTACTTTAATAAAATAAATATTTCCTTATTCTCAAAAACTCCAATCGAGTCTATAAGATTTATAGGTATTGATTTTTAACTACTAAATTATAACCAATTTAATAACCTCAACCAAATTATCCTGTTTATTCTCAAATAAATGAATTAAATGTTATAAATTCAGAAAAACCATTTAAAATTGACAAAAAGTTTTGGAAAAATGAGTTTTATTCAAAAGAAAATAGGTCAAAGAGAAAAAAACACTAAAGAACGAATCTACTCAATAAAAGTTATGTAGTACAATGATGTGCAAACTAGATTAAGAAAAAATGATCTATTTTTTAAATGGTTTTTTAGAAATTTTGGTCCAAATAAGTATTATTATATTCAAACAACAAAGACATCAAATCAAAAATGGAAAACCCAATAAGAATCTATTATAAGAACCTATTCTCCTTTTCGAAAAGTAGAAATTAAAGCTCAAAATGAAACATAAGCATCATCTTTCAAGACATCTTTCAACAAAACTACAAGTGAAAAATCAAGATTTTAACAGCATAAAAGACTAAAACAATTACACTAATCAAATATTAGATATAATTAGTTAATAAATAGAACATATGTTGGTAGAAAAACTTAATAAAGGGAAAGCTCCAATAGGAATTTCAAAAGAGGAATCAAGCACATCAAAATCTATTATTACTAAACCAATTTATCCACCAAGATCTATTCCAGACATTTAAAATTTTAAGTTTAGAAAGAGAGACAATTTATTAGAAGAAATTTCAAATAAATTAAACAAACTAAAGATAGGTAAAAATGAAACTATTAATACTATTGATAAAGATATAGAAGAGTAGCAAGTCAATTTTCTCAAAAACTTGATATTAATAAAATTTATCAACAAAAGGTAAGAGTCATTTCAAATCAAAAGTCATGGTTTTCGAGATCTTCACCTTCACATACTATGTAGGAAAAAAAAACCTATATAGATTTAAGCAGATTTTGCGGTGAAAGAATATACGAATGGAATATAAATAGTCAAACTAAACATAAAATTTTAGATTTTCTAAATTTAATGATAATAGCATACAATCGGTATGCTCAAAGGTTAGTGGGAAACTTATCTTAGTGAAGTGTCATTATATAGTACATGCAAATAAAAAAATAATGCAAGATAATGTCTTATATAAAATATTTTGTAGAAAATCCTATTCAATTTAAAAAAAAGAAATAGTGAAATTCTTCAAAATCAAAGGTATCTAATCTTTAATGATTTTAGATGGTATAAGGATATTTTCTTTGCAAAAGTCTTTTCAAAAAAAGATTATAATAACAATTATTGGAAAGAACATTTTATATCTGTTCTTCCAAAATTATTTGCAAACAAAGTAAAAGAAAGAATTTATTAGAATTATAGTCTTATTTCAAGTTATTCATCTGTAACCTTTGGTGAAATTGCTAATATGGTCAATTTATAAGGACTAAGGTTATACAATAATCAGAAACTTAAGTTAAAGATTTAAAAAGGAAAATGGAAGTCTCAAAAGAGAATTAGCAGATTTTTGTTATCAATATGACTTTCAGAGAATTCAAGCTCTCTCTTCAAAAGTAAAAAAGAAAATATAAAAAACGTAAGTTTACTAATTCATTTGACAAAAAAGAATATAAGAAGTACAAAAATTATAAACCTAAGAGAAAATCTTTTTTAAAAAAAGTGAAATGTTACAAATACGAAAATAAAGGACGTATTGCTCTTAAATGTCATAAAAATAAGAAAATCAATGAGTTAGATCTAGTAGATGAAGTTAACGAGAAACTATTTAGAATTACCAATGAAAAAATTACAAAAGAAAGTGATTCAAATTATGAAGACCTTAATTGTGTTTAAAATATAGAAGATGGTACAGACATCTCTTTGACAAAAGAATATGATTTTGAGTATTGCTTTAAAAGAACTTGTTCTTATAAACAATTAAATGTTATTATTAATGAAGGAAAAATTCTTTTAGAAATGGTTAATTAAATTAAAAAACTAGAAAAACAAAAAGAATATTTATTCAAAATTAGAAAAATGTTAATAAATAGAGAAGAAAATTTCAAAAGTAATGAAATGCATTTTTTAAAAAAATATATATAATAGATTTTTGAAAGCAAAACATCCAATAATAGTGAAAACTCTTCAAAAAGAAATTAATAAGATGAAAAGAGAAATCAAGTAATTAAAGACAAAATATAACAATTTAGAAGAAAAAATTAAAAAATATAAAATCAAAGAACTAAAATCTTAAGAAGAAGAAATGAAACCTAGAGAAGAAGAAGATAAATAATATGTTAATTTGATCAATAGAGTAAATATTCAAAAATGGTATATAAAAATAATTTATCCATTCATAATGATTTTAAAATAGAAGTAGTAGCTCTTTTAGATTCTAAAGCTGATTAAAACTGTATTAAAAAAGGAATAATCCCAACTAAATTTTATGAAAAAACAACAAAAAGATTAGTTTCAATTGATCTTTAATTATAAAATTCTTATAACAAAGATTATTCAAGATGAAATTAATTTCAAAATATCTTTCATCT
Source organism: Lumnitzera racemosa (assembly GCA_024138005.1). NCBI lineage: Eukaryota > Viridiplantae > Streptophyta > Magnoliopsida > Myrtales > Combretaceae > Lumnitzera > Lumnitzera racemosa. The sequence goes on along the minus strand of JAMXBC010000004.1, from coordinate 68,580,471 downwards.
TAGTGAAAAATATAAATAATACTATGATTTTAGGTACTCCCTTTCTTCTTATGTTATACCTATTTCGAATCATCTCTTAAAAATCAAAAACCAAAGTTAAAAATAAAAAAGTAATATTTAGATTTATTAGTCCAATGAAAAAAATGAAATTAATTTATTAAAAAGTAACATGATTGGTTGAATAAATAAGAAAATAAAATATGTTAATTTTCTCAAAAGAAAATGAGACGAAAAAAGGATTTTTAATCAATTAGAAATACCGCAAATTAAGGAAAAGATAAAAAACTTACAAGGAAATTTTGAAAAAGAGATTTGTTCAAATATTCTAAATGCCTTTTGGTCTAGAAAAAGGCATATAATTAAATTTCCTTCAATTGAAGGTTTTACTAAAGATAAAATTCCAACTAAAGTTAAGCCAATTTAAATGAATAAAAAATTATTAGAGTTTTGCAAAAAGGAAATTCAAAATCTTTTAAATAAAAAGCTTATTCAAAAATCTAAATCCCCATGGTCATGTTCCACCTCTTATGTTTAAAATTAAGCTAAATTAGAGAGAGATGCTCCTAGATTAGTCATTAATTATAAGTCTCTAAATACATTACTGAAACGGATTAGGTATCAAATTCCTAATAAAAGAGATTTGCTCAATAAATTGTCAAGGGCTAAAATCTTTTCAATTTTTGATATCAAATCAGGATTTTGGCAAATCCAAATAAATGAATCTAATAAGTATAAAAAGGCCTTTACAATCCCATTCAAACATTACGAATAAAATGTAATGTCTTTTGGTTTAAAAAATACTCTTTTAAAATTTCAAAATATTATGAATAAAATTTTTACTCCATATGCTGATTTCTTGATAATATATATTGATAATGTTCTAATTTTTGCATAAAACATATATCAACAATTTAAACATTTAAATATCTTTTTTAAGGTTATTAAAAAAATGGTTTAATGGTTTCGGCTAAAAAGATAAAGTTGTTTCAAACAAAAATAAGATTCTTAAGGTATAATATAAATCAAGTTACTATAAAACCAATTGGTTAATCAATCGAATTTGCTAAAAAAAATATCCTAATGAAATAAAAGATAAAAAACAACTTTAAATATTTTTATGATGTCTCAATTATATATCTGATTTTATTCAAAATCTGGGAATTAAATGTAAACCATTATTTTAAAGATAATAAAAAAAAAACTCCTCCATGGAATGAAGAAATGACAAAAATAGTTCAAGAAATCAAAAAAGAAATAAAACATTTATCTTGTTTATGTATTATCAATCCAAATACAAAATTAATTGTTGAAATCAATACCTCATAAATAGGATATGATGGAATATTAAAACATTCAATTAATAATCAAGACTAAATAATAAGATATTATTCGAGAATATGGCAAAATGCTCAAATTAATTATTCAACAGCTAAAAAAAAAGTTTTACCAATTGTTCTTTATGTTTCTAAATTTCAAGATGATCTTTTTAGAAAAAGGTTTCTAGCAAAAGTTGATTACAAGTTTGCCAAAGAAATATTACTCAAAGATATTAACAACTTAGTTTTAAAACAAATTTTTGCAAGATGATAAATTATTTTATCTACTTTTGATTTTAATATTGAATTTATTAAAAGAAAATCGAATTCACTTCTAGATTTCTTATCCAAAGAATTCCTTTAAGGTAAAAATGTCGAAATTAAAGACAAAAACTAATTATATGCTCAAATTATTTTCTCAAACTCCAACAAAATCTAGTCAAAGACTACCTATTTCAACTACTTATGCAAAAGCAATTGTGTCATCCTTGTCATCTTTAGTCGATTTTCCAATTTAAAATCTTTTTTAAGTACTCAATCCTACTTATTAAGCTCAATCAATTTATATTCAAACTGGTGATTACTTTCAAAATAAGAATAGTCAAATATTATTCCCAATAGAATAAAAAATATTTAAAAAGTTTTATGAAAAGGCTACTTTTAAAATTGTTCAAAAATACTTTAAAAAAAATTCACTTTCAACCAATTCTCCCAAAGAAAAATCATAGGTTTTATGAATTTGTCTTAATCGATATAGAAAGTATCGAATTATTTCATCAAGATGAAGACAAGGATATTACATATTCAAAATGCAAAATCAAGAGAGTTATCCATTTAAAGCAATGGGGTCAAGCTCTATAGATTGCAAAAATGTTCTCTCAAACATTTGATCTTCTCACATATGATTATTATGATTACGTCAAAGCATGAGAAAATATATTTTATATCAAGAATTATTCACATTCATGGTTTATTCAATTTAAAGCTACTTAAAGTGAATTTCTAGCATAGTTTGCAAATTATTTCAAATACTTTAGTTCAGTAGAAAGAATTCTCTTAATTGAAATTCATCAAGGACTTCAATTATATTATAAGCACAATGGTCAACTCAATTTCTTAAAAATATTATTATTTTTGGTAAGATTGAATCTAAGATGAATAGTAACATGGACCTATGCCATTGAAGAAAATCAACATGGTCAACAATATATTTCAAGAGTTTACAGAGTTAAATGGTGGGAAAATTTTAATACTTCCATGGTAGATACCAAAACCGTTTAAGCATACATCGATTAACACAAGAAAAGTATTGTTCATAACAAAGAATTTTTTTAAAAAAAAGTCAAATTCAAGTCGATCTAATAGAAACATTAGATGCTGCTAATTATAAGAGAAAAATAATTGAAATTGCATCAAAATTATCTGATGAAGATAGTTTCGATCATAATAATCAAAATCAAAATGAGGATTATTGCTATGAAATTAATCTTTCTCAATATGATTAAATTCTCAATATGATTAAATTTTCAATATCAATGTTGTTCAATATATGAGGAAAGGTGATAAGAATCAGGCTATTGAGTCTTTGACCCACAGACGAGCCGAAGGACTAGAGGGACTGACAAGATAAATCCTCTTCCTGCTGAGGCCAAGTTACTCTAAACTGTTAACCAGCTCTTTATGCCAAGCCGTATGACTGGTCATCTATTAAAAGTTATGTGCCGAGTTGTTGAATGCTGAGAAAGCTACTAACCCTCGCCTATTTGCCCAGATATGTCTTAATCATCCAATTTCTCGGCATTACCTTTGCCGAGTGGACAAGAGATAGACCCTAAACTAATCAGTTGCTTATGCTTAGACAAGCAACCTAACTGTACACTTTTGTCCACATCTTCCAACAGCCTTGACAAAGAATCGTTACCACATATACAGGATCACATGTAGATACTGCTCCACTAATTATTACTATTCTTGAATATTCGTTTTCACCCTTTTATATTCTTGTACATTACTTTTTTAAGGAAATACCCTTTTTGTTTTTTCCCCTTTTTTAGGTAAGCTCCCTTAATTTATTGGGTATAAATACTCTTGTATTTGTAGCCGCAAGGCATCATTATCATATTGAACATTAATATACTTGACATTTTCCTCTCGTAAATACTACTTTGTTTACATTCATCTCACTCTTATCCTAACCTTTAAGCAAGGTTACGTGGTGAGTAATCTCATTGGACCATCTCGTGCGTTATATTGAGCTATGTCGTAGTCTATAGAAGTTCCATTGGTGCATCATATCTATTGGAGCTGTTTATAGGTTTCGCTTACTTTTTTCATTCATTTTCTGTCCTTTCATGCATTTCCTCATCATCTCTTCAAGCTTTTGGTAAGCTTGGACCCATTCAACAATCGGTCTTATTTGTTATTGGTCACAGTTCACATCATCTTGGTATTAGAGTCGAGGTTCTCGCTTGAGTTATAGTTGTTTCAAAGTTATGACTGTACTCTGTTTTGTGAGTGTGAAATAGAGCAAGTTACTGAGTTTGTTTAATTGTTGTATTTACTAGCTATTAGATTTCTGGTTTGTGCGAGTGTTTGCTAAAACACCTAGTTGAAAAGTTTAAGCTTTGAATCTACGGAGAAAACGATTGACCTAAGTATAAATGTTGGTGTTGATGACGACAGTAGAGTTGTCCACCATGGCCAACAATCTTAAGGAACCCCTAACAGCACTGACAAAAGACTTGATGAGGTAGCTAACCTCTTGATAAATTAGACCTGAGTTGTTCATGTATAGGCTTATCGATCGATTGAGGTTGCATAAAACACCCCATAAGCTACTCAACTTGTTAGAGATCAAAACCAAGTTGGATAAGTTTGAGGTGGAGGAGTAGGCAGACAAGTAAAACGAACGATAAACTTGAGGGAACTGGATAAAGAGGAAGAGGACGAGGACGAGGAAGAGGAAGAGGAAGAGTATTTTGAAGAAGAGTGAGCCTAAGTCCCTAAAGCATCTGACCATGTAAAGTTTTAGATTCCAAGCTTCAATGGATCTAGAAGTGTTGACGAATATTTAGAATGGAAAGAGAAAGTAGAGTGTATATTTGACTATTATTAGTATGAGGACTACGAGAAAGTGAGATCTACTACTGTTGAGTTCTCCGGATATGCCGCCATGTAGTAGAAGAATTTCTAGGCTATGAGGAGGCGAAAAGGTTATTGAGAGATTAATACTTGGTTTAAAATGAAGAGAATACCGAGAAACAGATTTGTATTGGATACTTATTTGCAAGGCACTTTTACTCAACTTCAGGAGCTCAAACAAAAAGGCTGAACAATTGACGAGTATGTTCAAGAATTCCAAATGCTCATGATCTGATGTGAAGTGGAGGAACCCCCAGCACAAATAATCTTTAGGTTCATCACAAGATTAAGAGATGATATTTGAGACATTGTGAAGTTCTAATGATTTACTATAATAGATGAGCCATCAGAATAGCCCAATAAATAGAGAAGCGAAAAAGAAGTTAAGCACAGGCAACATTATCAACTAATCGACCAGTATAGGGAAGTCACCAAACTCAGTCAAGTATGGAGCCGATTTAAAGGGTGGATGTTCAAGTCGAACAGAAGGGCTGACTTGATAATGACGTGCCGATCCAAACTTATGAGAAAGGGCAAGGATCTAGATGGAAGACAAGTCAAATCAAGTACTTCAAATGCCAAGGGTTTGGACATATGGTTGCTTAGTATCCGAACCGAAGAACTATGGGGATCAAAGGAGATATCCCGATGCTGGAGGTAAAAAGTACTGACAAAGAACCTGAGGAAGAAGAGAGCACTACCGAGAAAGAACTTATTAAAGAGGATGTGTTTGTCGAGGACTTGGATCAATTGATCATGATTGTTCGACGCATAATGAACATGGAACCTTCACATAAGGAGGAACAGAGAGAGAATTTATTTCATATCACCTGTAAGGTGAATTATCCGATGTGTGACCTTATTGTGGATAGAAGAAGTTGCACTAATATGGCATCAACTGATCTTATTACAAAATTGAAATTGTTGATTGTTGTACATCCAAGACCGTACAAGTTGCATTATTTGAGTGAGAAAGGAGCATTACATGTCACTCGACAAGTCCTACTACCAATCACTATTGAAAATTACTTTGACCAGATTCTCTGCGACGTACTTCCTATGTGTGCTTCTTGTGTATTGCTAGGTAGATCGTGGCTATTTGACAGGAGAGTTATCCATAATGGATATCGAAACATGTATACGTTTGAGAAGGATAGTAAGAAGTTCATGTTGAACTTGATGCTACCGAGTGAAGTTAATAAACTATACGCCAAACTTACTCACGGATTGAAGAAGGCTCTAATGATGAGTAGAGTTGAACTCCAACATCGATGATGATGAGCTAACCCTTATGTTGGTCAGGTGCTTGCTAGAAATGAAGGAGTAGGTTGAACTACCCCAAGAAGTGCTAGCACTACTAGATGAATATGCGGCCTATTCCCCAAATAGTTACCCAAAGGATTGACTCCACTTCAAGATATTGAACACTGCATTGACTTAATACATGGCATTGCACTACTAAATAAGCCAGCTTACCGAAGGAGCACTGAACAAGCATTTGGACTCTAACATCAAGTCAATGAATTATTGGAGAGAGGTACTATTAAGGAGAGTCTCTGCCCTTGTATTGTTCCAACGCTCCTAGTACCAAAGAAGGATAGAACCTAGCGAATGTATGTTGATAGCCAAGTCGTGAATAAGATTATGATCAAATACAGGTATCCAATCCCGAGGTTAGAAGACATACTGGATGAATTAAGTGGAGCTAAGATCTTCGGGAAGATTGATCTGAAGTTTAGCTATCATCAAATCCTATTGAGGCTAAGAGATGAGTGGAAAATAACATTCAATAATTAACATGGACTTTGTGAATGGATGGTCATGCCTTTCGGCTTGTTAAATGCCCCGAGCACTTTCATGAGACTGATGAACCATGTATTAAGGTATTTAATAAGGAAGTGTGTTGTGGTGTACTTTAACAACATCCTGGTCTACAATGCCAATATGCTAAGTCATTGTAAACATCTCTGAACCGTATTAAACGTCCTCCATGCCAATAAACTATTCAACAATCTCAAGAAGTATTGCTTTTGCCAAGAGGAAGTGGTGTTCTTGGGCTACATAGTAAGCAGGGGAGACTTACTAATGGATGACGAGAAGATCAAAGCAATTGTTAAGTGACTAATTCCTACTACTTATGGATGTAATAAGTTTCCATGGATTGGCTTCATTCTACAAGAGGTTCATTATGAATTTCAGTACCCTCGCTGTACCACTAATTGAATTGATAAAGAAGAACATCGACTTCCGATGGGGAGAAAAGGAGGAGAGAAGTTTTGTCGAGATAAAGGAAAGGTTGACCTTTACCTCTCTACTAGTTCTACCTAACTTTAAAAAAATATCTGAGTTGGATTGTAACGCCTTAGGCATTGGAATAGGTGCTGTCCTAATGCAGGATGGTTGACCAATTGCCTACCATAGTAAGAAGCTCAAGGGAGCTTAGTTAAATTACTTTATGTAAGATAAAGAACTCTTGGCGTTGATTTAAGTACTGTAAGTATGGCAACATTATTTACTACCGAAAGAATTTGTCATCTATACCAACTACGAGTCCTTAAGATACCTCCGAAGTCAGACTAAGTTATCGAAGTGGTAGGCGAGATGGGTTAAATTCCTTGAAGGATTCAATTTCGTGATAAGATATAAGTAGGGAAAGAGTAACGTAGTTGCGGATGCTCTTTCGAGGAGATGTGTGCTTTTAACTGAATTGCAGACTAAGTTGTTTAGGTTTAAGTGTATCAAAAAGCAGTATTCTGAAGATCCACACTTTGCACCGATACTCATATGTTGTGTCAATGGAAGGACAGTAGATGAGTATCACATGGAAAAGGGATATTTATTTCGAGGAGGGAGCTACTAGTCAGGGAAGGTTACAGTGGAGGACTATCTAGATATTTTGGGGAGAAAAGGATATATGAATTGCTGAGTGATCGATTCTTTTGGCCGAGAAAAAGGCAAGATGTACACTGAATTGTCGAAAGCTAGGCCGTATGTAAGAAGGCCAAGTGCAAAGTCAAGCAAGAGAAAGCAATGTCTTTGCCTTTTCTAATGAAACTACGGACCAAATTGAGCATGGATTTTGCTCTAGGATTACCAAGGATTGCCTGAGGCAAAGATTTTATAATGGTCGTCATAGATATGTTCAGCAAGATGGTACACTTTATGCCCCACTCTAAAATTAACGATGCTTTGGCTATTGCTTCTCTTTTCTTACAATAAATTGTACATTTACACAGTATGTTGAGAAGTATAGTCTCCAACAAAGACCCAAAGTTCTTGAGCCATTTCTAGAGAATCTCGTAGCGTCGGACAGGGTCCAAATTACTATTCAGTTCCTCCTATCACCCCCAAACTGATGGCCAAACAGAAATAGTTAATTGTACTTTGGAATCACTACTCCGAGCTGTAGTAAGTAAGAACTTGGTTAATTGGGACGTTTGCTTACTAGTGGTTGAATTTGTTTACAACCAGACAGTACATGACACCACCAAGTAGACACCCTTCGAAGTTGTCTATGGTTTTAATCTCGAATGACACCTCAATCACACCCTCATATTGGAATCAGAGCAAAAAGACCCAAACACGAAAGCCCAAGCATAATCCCTTCTGTACATTTATAACAAAGTCACTCAACAAATCGACTAAGCCACCAGAAGAATATGAGAGAAGACTAAGGGTAGGACAATTAAAACAATTCCTGCTAGGAGACTTGGTGTGGCTTCAACTCAGTAAGGAAAGGTTCTAGAGTAAGAGGAGGAACAAACTATCTACAAGGGCTAAAGGACCTTTCTGAATCCTCCAGAAAATTAATGACAATGCCTACAAGTTAGAACTGCTCGAAGATTATGGAGTTTCTAACACCTTTAACATTGCTGACTTCAGTCCATATCACTCTGACAGATAATTGAATAAAGACCATTTGGATTTGATCCTAAATCCAAATCAACCTAAAGGGAATGATAAGAATTAGGCTACTAAGCCTTTGACCCACAATTGACCCCGAGGACTAAAGGGACTGACAAGACAAATCCTCTTGCTTTAGCCTACTCCTACCGAGGCTAAATTTCTTAGAACTGCTATCCAGTTGTTTATGCCGACTTGTATGACTGCCTATCTCTCTAAAGTTATGTACCAAGTTGTTGAATGTTGAAAAAGCTGCCAACCCTTGCTTATCTACTCAACTATGTCCAAACCGTCCAATTTCTTGGCATGACCTTTGCCAAGTGGACAAGAGATAAACCCCAGACTAATCAGTCGCCCTTATTCGGATAAGCAACCTGACCATACACTTTTGTCTGCATCCTCCAATAGCTTCGCTAATGAATCGTTGCCACGTGTACAAGATCACGTGCAGAATCTGCTCCACTAATCATTGCTGTTCTTGAATATTCATTTTTACCTTTTTGTATTCTTGTATATTACTTCTTTTAGGAAATACCCTTTTTGTTTTTTCCCTTTTTAGGTAAGTTGCCCTAACTTATTGGGTATAAACACCTTTGTATTTATAGCCACAAGGCATCATTATCAGATAAAACATTAATACACATAACATTTTCTTCTTGTAAACATTGCTTTGTTTACATTTATCTCACTCTTATCTTAACCCTTAAGCCAGGCTAAGTGGTAAGTAACCTTACTGGACCATCTCATGTATCATATTGAATTATGCCTAAGTCCACGGAAGTTCCATTGGTGCATCATATCTATTGGATCTATTAATAGGTTTTTCTTACTTTTTCATTCATTTTCCATCCTTTCGCGCATTTCCTCATCATCTCTTTAAGCTTTCAAGAAGTTTGAACTTATTTAGTGACCAGCCTTATCTGTTCTTGGTCACAGTTCACATCAAGAGAAGAGTATTTTGATCAATCAAAACTTAATTATTTAATATTAGAATAGGAAATTTTATTCAAAAAGACGATATGGACCTAGTCACTGTAAAAGTCCGACTTCAGCCAAAAAAGACTACTATTGAAAATACTCAAATTATTACTGTCAACTATTCACCTTTTGACAAAGGTATTCCATTATACTATTCATACTCAATCACTTCAAAGCAAAATGAGTCTCAATAACTGTTCATTTACTTGCTCAACTTTTATCACATCGAGAACTAAAGTTCTCCAATAATTCATGATGTTCTAAACTAGATGATCAACTTTAGAAAAAGAGCTCTCTGTTATTTCCATTAACTATTCACTTCAAATAAGTTTTGTCTTCAAAACTTGAAAAGCGTACTTGGTATTTGAAACAAATGCAAATATTAATGTTTCACTTTGTCTTCCACTTTCCAAGTTGCTGATTCTCGCTCATGATTTTTTCATAGTACCTTGACATATTGAATCTCCTTATTAGTTAACTTTTGTATCTTACGATCTGCGATCTTCATTAAGTGCTCTTCATATATTAAATTCTCTTGTAATCTTACTGGCTCTAGCTCAATGATACGATTGAGATCGAGAATATGCTTTCTTAAAACAAACAAGTGAAGCACGTTATAGATTCTTGATATATTAGGTGGTAGGGCTAATTGATAGGCCAAATTCCTGACTCATTCCAAGATTTCAAAAAGACTAATATATGTTAAACTCAGCTTGCCTTGAGCTTTTACCCAATGTATACTTTTAATCAGGTTCGCTTTAAGATACACATGATCCCCTACTTGAAATTCCAACTCTCTTCTCTTCAAATCAACCCAACTCTTTTGTCTATCTTATACTTCTTTCATTTTTTGCTTAATCACAACAATTTTATCAGTTGCTTCTTATACTCGATCTAGTCCTAATGTTGCCTTTTCTACATCATCTCAAAATAACGGCAATCAACACTTTCATTTGTACAAAGCTTCATATGGAGGCATTTGAATAGTAGAGTGGTAGCTGTTGTTGTAATTAAACTTAACTAAAGGTAAATAAGCATCCCAACTCTCCTTAAATTCAATGGTACATGCCCGTAGCATATCCTCTAAAGTCTATATAATCCTCTTGGTTAGTCCATCAGTTTGAGGAGGATATATTGTATTGAATTGTAGTTTTATTCCCATGACTTTCTATAAGCTTGCCCAAAACTTCGACATAAATCAAGGATCTTTATCTAACACAATCCCTACTGATATACCATACAACCTTGTTATTTCCTTTATGTAAATTTGACCCAGCTTTTCTAGAGAAAAGGTCATGTTAATTGGTAGAAAATGAGTTGATTTAGTAAGTCGATTAACAATCACCTAGATTACATCAAAACCATTGACTGTTCTAGGTAAACCACTTACAAAGTCCATGAATATCTAATCCCATTTCCATTGAGGGATAGGTAGTGGCTGTAACAATCCACTTGATCATTGGTGTTCAGCTTTTACTCTTTAACAAGTTTCACATTTTAGTATAAAATCAGTAACATCCTATTTTATACCATTCCACCTAACATTCCTTTTAAAATCTTGATACATTTTTGTTCCTCCAAGGTGGATAGTATAACTAGAATTGTGAGCTTTGCATAAAATTTCATTTCGAAGCTCTAAATTATCAAGTACACATAATCTATCATTCATACAAAGTGCTCCATGGTCATCTATTTTGAAATCAGTATACTTCCCACTTGTTATTTCTTCTCTTATTTGAATCAAGATAGGGTCATTTTGCTATGCTTCCCGAATTCTTTTCATCAAGGTTGGTTCAACCACTAAATTTAACTAATCTACATCTACTTCATGCCATGAAAATTCTAAGTTCAACCTTTAAATTCTTTAATTAGCTCTTTCTAATCAGTGAAAAGAGATGCAAGCGTTAGCAATTGCATTCACTCTACTAGGACAGTAATTTATTCCTAAATCATAATCCTTAATCAACTTAAGTTATTTCCTTTGCCTCATATTTAATTCCTTTCAAGTTAATAGACACTTGAGGCTCTTGTGATCATTGTAAATTTCACATCTTTGTCCATATAAGTAGTGTCGCAATAGTTTCAATGTGAAAACTATAGCTACAAATTTAAGATCATGTGTTTGATAGTTTTGTTCATGTAGCCTCAATTGTCTAGAAGCATAAGCAATCACTTTCCTGCCTTGCATTAACATACAACCCAATCCATTTTTTAAGCGTCATTATACATTATGAAAGGCTCATCACTATTTGGTAACACAAGAATTGGGGTGGATATTAACTTCTTTTTTTGCTTTTGGAAACTCTTTTCTTGTTTTTCATTCCATTTAAATTTCACATTCTTTTGTGTTAATTGATCGAGTAGTCTTACAATCTTTGAAAAATCTTTTAACAAAGTTTCTATAATATCAAGCTAAAAAAAAAAAATTCTAATTTCTATTACTATTTCTAGCCCCTTTTAATCCACTGTGGCTTTAATCTTTTCTAGGTCAACAAAGATGCCATTGCTCAATACTACATGTTTAAGGAAGGATATCTCTTTCAACCAAAAGTCACATTTAAATAATTTGGCATATAATTTGTGTTCTCGTAATGTCTGTAATACCATTCTTAAGTGTTCCTCATGTTGTTCAAGTATAGTAGAATATACTAAAATATCATCAATGAAAATAATCATGCACTTGTCCAACAGTAATCTAAATATACAATTCATCAAGTCCATAAATGTTGTAGGTACATTCGTTAGACCAAAAGGTATCACAAGAAATTCATAATGGCCATATGATGTTCGAAAAGCTGTTTTTGGAACATCTTTTGGCTTAATTCTCAATTGATGATAGCTTGACCTCAAATCAATTCTAGAAAAGATACTTGCACCTTGCAACTGATCGAACAAATCATCAATTCATAGAAGTGAATATTTGTTTTTTATGGTCACCTTATTCAATTCTCATTATTCAATACAAAGTTTAAGTAATCCATCATTTTTCTTAACAAATAATACTGGTGTGCCCTAAGGTGATACATTCGGTTTTATAAATCCTTAGTCTAATAACTCTTGTAATTGCTTTTTCAATTCTTTCAACTCAATCAGAGCCATTCTGTGTAAAGCTCTTAAGATTGGTTTAGTTCTTAGTACCAAGTCAATAACAAAATCAATTTCTCTTTTTGGTGGTAACCTGAGTAACTTGTTAGGAAACTCATTCACTACTTGAATTTCTTTACATCTAGCTTCTTTGAGTCAGTTTCCAAAGCATTTAACTAGCTAACATTTGTCATCAGTTCTAAAGTACTCAACTCTCATATGCCTATTGTGGCAGACTGTCCCTTAAACTTGGCTTTTTTCCTTTTGAAAGTTTCAAACACTATCTTCTTTCCTTGACAGTTAACAGTGGCTTTAGTACTCATCATCCAATTCATTCCCAATATAGCATTATACTAACCCATCTCAAGAAGAATCACATCTACTTTACTATCAAAATCCAGAATTCTTAAGGGACATCCTTTCACCTTATCAATTACGTCTATTCTCTCATCAAAATTGATTTCATGGTCCATAAATTCTTGAACTCACTTTTCTATAGATAATTCCAAGTCATTGGTTAAATATTACCTTAAGGCTTCTCTATTATATTGAGCTTAAATCAATCGTATGTCATGTACATAATCTTATGCATTATACTCCAAGGTAATTATTCCTTAAGATCTTGTATAGTCAACCTCTTCACCCAACATACTAGGAAAATTTACATCCTAGTAATATCACCTCATACTTCAAAGTCATCAAATTATTCAACCACAAAATCGGATTTGCAATCAACTATTATAATACCTTTTTCAAATTCCACTTATGTTATTAAATTCCCAATTCCAAATGTTGCTAAAACCCTCAAAACTAATAAACCTCTAACAAATGCATTTAGAAATTTTAACATGAAATTGGGGTATCCTTACACTCTTGATTTTTTATACAAATATTTCTTCTTAATTTAAAACAATCAAGAATATCTCCTTTCGTTCCCTTTTTAGCATTTGTTTCTTATATCTTTGGTTTAACACTTCAAACTTATAGTTGTAAGCCTTTTGAGAGTAATAACATCAACAATATCTAGGTTAGGGAGGAGTTCAATAGTTAGTGGGTAAATGTATATGTAACATAAACATAATATGTATAAGTGATACTAAATATAATATATGATCTAAGAGTCTAAGCCTTTTAATCTTTCCTCTTAATTTTACCTAGGTTCTACCTCATCTCACCTTTTGGTAGGTTTTTCCTATCTCTGATAATCTAAAACTCTTATACTACTTTTGTCAAGACCTTAAGGTATAGATCTAGTAGGATTATCTAAAATTTTTATATCATGTGTACACTCATATACGAAAACTACCTTATAAGTTAAAAATTACAAGACTCTAACAAATTAATCACTAAGGTTTTTTATTTTTAATTTATTAGCTTATCGTAAAATATAAATAACCATGAATATCCAATATTCCACAATCTTTCAAAACCACAGATAATCAGTATCCTCTACTAAATAATAAGACAGGGTAAGTTAACTTTATAGATTACAAGAAAAACTAAATTATATAGAACCTTTACATATAAATACTTTCTAAATAGGATCTTTCTATACCAGCTATATACTTCTCAATTAACTCTAATATTAACTTAAATATCTTTTATTTGCACCCTACACTTGAAATTTATCCCAGTCCTAGCTTAAATGAACTTGCAAAATAAACTGTTGGGGAGTAAGCTATACGAACTTAGTAAGATATTCCTTTTATTATACTGGTAAGTAGGTTATCAAACAATTAATTAATAAACATATGAATACATGAACAAGTAATATGCCAAACAATATATACAGTTGACCAGGTGCTACATATAACTTCAGATTTAATACCCTCAAAGATAAGGCTTAGAGATTTATCAATAGTAATCATAACCGGGTTCTAACACCTAGGTTTTTAACCATATATTGAAATTTCGTATTTCACAAAATATATTTCCATTTCTAAAGTAAATCCAATAACTCACAAACTCCTAGGTCTAGTAGTGAGGTGGTTCTCTACGGTCCACATTTATGCCCGACAGAGGAGGTCTTTAGATTCGAGCCTTAGCTACCTACTGTTAGCATCTCCGATGCATTATATTAATCATAAATAATCAAATCACATGAGATTTCTATCTCTATAAAGCCTTTTATTACCACCTGCGTGAGGTGATGGCTAAAACAGTAAATGCAATGCTTATGATTATACATGATCCATTTATTTAATCAAGCCATGTAAGATGAAGTCAAATTATTAGATGATCAACTAATATCAAAAAGTCATCGAATCATGCAGCAATAAATCAAGCAATCGGTTATTTAGTTATTTCACAACATTTTACATAACATACAACTAATATTCAAGTACATGCATAGCCCAAACCTTAAGCATCAAGTTATTAACAATAAAACATTTAGGTGCTAACTACAAGCATAAAATAAGTATAGAGTCATTGGAAGTACTCACTCGATCATAGTATAACTTGAGAGATCGATATTCTCGTCAGAATCGCATTATAATTAAAGAATATGAACGATAATAAGTATCTAAGTCAAATAATTATTTTATGTAAGTATTTATCTAAGGATCTATCTAATTTCTTACTTCTTTTACATAATTTTCCCAGTTTGAGCTTTTTCTCCAATCAAGTGTAACTTTTTCGTTTAATTTCGATTTTTATGAACTTATAATCGATCTTTATTGTTTTTAGATATATTTTCACGCAACAAGGTCCGTTTTAGACCTTGGAATTTGCATTTTCTACCATGGGCCAAAAATGTTACGAATTTATTTATTTATTTTTTTGCCCAAATGCTTTTATTTATCATTTTAAGCTTTTCTTTAATGATTTTATTGATTAGAATTTTTTTATTTCTAATAATGACTTAAACAATTTCTAAATTTGTATATTTTCTAAATATTTTTATTTTTTTGTTTGTTTTGTAGTAATTTCTTTATTTTACTATTTTAAGCCTAAATCATTAATTATCTTAATTTTTTTCATAATAGTAATTTTCTAATTTATTTATTATAATTATTATCTTAAATATATATATTTATAAATTGAGGTTTTAATTAGAAAATGCAGGTGAAGCTAACATGGCAACTTCTTATTGTTTCAAAATGTAATTTCCTTATTTTTCCTAATTTTCGTATTTTACTAATTTATAATTTTAATTTATATTACTATAATTAATTAAATGTTGAAAAAAAAATAACTCCAATTCCTCATTTAGTAAGCCACATCCAACATATGTACATATATATATATTTATACTTCTTAATCTATTTTTAAGAAAATAAAGTACTATTATACATATACATGTAGTTTCCGGTATATGTATATATGTAAATACTTATACTATACTATATGTATACTTATTTAAATCTTAGAAAAATAGAGTAATATATATACATATCGGCACATATATCTACTCCTATAGTTTACTACTTATGTATACATTTATTTATATTCTTTCACAATATTTCTCATACATATGTATATTAAAGTATACTTAATATTGTCTATATTTACATATACTATACATATATATGAAAGAACTGTATATATATATATATATATATATATACTAAATATGTATAACATATAAATATACATATAGATAGATATGTTTAAGTATATACATACATAAATATTTAAGAAAAGGAAAATTTATACATATATTCAAATACATGTATTTATAATTTTTATTACAAATAATGGTAGAAACACATATAGCCCCTACTATATATTACTAACATATACAATACTAACAAGTACATATTAACATAAAAGAATACACAAAAACTTATATTATATAAGCAAAACAAAACTAATGTAACATGAGGTGTTATTTGGTTACTTTTGATCTTAAGAATTTTCCAAAGAAATCCTTCTTATGCCTTCATAAAATTATTGTTGGAGAAGGGATTTTATATTGTAAAATACGATGGATAGATGATTGATTAAAAGAGAGGCAAATGAGGGAAAGAAAGAGTTAAAGGGATGGAGAGTGTGTTGGTCCAATTGGGGAGAAGAAAAGCTTAAGTTTTGACTTGTGATCTATAAAAGAAAAAGAAGTTGGAAGTGGTTTCTAAAGGGAGCCATGTGACTTATGGTGAAGGAGAAAAGGAAAGTAAAAAATAAGCAAAAAGAAAGGAAAGAGGAAAAAGAAAAGAAGGAAAAGATAATGGGAAAATGACATGAGTTGACTTTGAGTTCTTTTGTTTTGATTTCAAATTTTCTCTACATGTAATAAAACTTGTAGGACACACGACAAGAGAAAGGAAAAGAAGAAAAGAGAAGAAAAAGGAAAAAGGAAAGAAAAATTACTTTTTAACTTTTCTTAAAATGTTTCCAACTTTTAGATAATGTTTAAGATAAATAATGATGTAACTGTGAAAAAATTCTAGGGTGTAAAATTAATGTATACTATATAATATATGAACATGAGATATATAGTATAATTAAATCAAAATAGATAAATTAATATAAAACAATCACACATATACATACACATATGTGACACCACAATTAATCATGGGTTAATATTTGGAATCTTATTAATTTATTTAATTATTTAATTATTCTTCTTTATTTGTTAATATTTGGAAAGTATCTCTACTTATTCATTAGCAATTAAACTTGATTACGCGTGTTTATCAATAATTTTACTAGATTAAGGTTTTATTATCATTAGGGTAAATTTTATAAGTTTTATAAGCTTAGAGTTTTTGTTGTAGGGTTTTTTTATCAAGTTTAAGTTTAGTCTCTTGCATTTATGCTTACATAAGATTTAGAGTTTTTATACGTAATTAAGTTTGCGATTAATATATTAGGGTTTTTTTCATTTATATTGAACTTGAAATGTTTAGTTTACTGGGCCTTATTAACTCGTTGAACTATTTAGGGCATTTAGATCTAATCCAGAGTTCAGACTAAAAATTTACAGGGTTTTCAATCCCCATATTAAATTATTTGAAAATTGCTTGGAATTACATCAAATAATAATTTTCCAAAAATAAGAAAGAATAATTTCTTACAAAATTTTAATAAAATATTATCACAAAGAAATATCAAGAGTCTGTTGTTAAAAATTAATGTATTAAAAAGTTAAAGATAATGATGAAAATGATCTTATAAAATTCTTATGTTACTTAGAAAATGCTATAGAATTTTTGGAATATATAATTTGAGCTTGTCATATTTTAGGAGAAAACTTTTATTTATATGATATTTATTTTAAAAAGAATTAATCAAAATGAATGAGTTTATTTATGCTCTAGAAGATTTAGCATTAGAAAATATAGGATCAGTTATTAGATATATTCTTTATTTAGAATTAGAACAACGTAGAAATATTAATAGACTTAATAGATTAATTCAAGAAGAAGTTAAAGAAACTGTGTTCATTGAAAGAATTTCAGCTAAAGATAGATTTTATTCATAATTAATAATTACTTTTAGACAACATTTGGGCAAGTTAGATAACGGTCATTCCTCATCATTACGAAATTGTCTTAGAAGAATAAATCAAAGACATAATCAAAACAATAATCAAAATAATAATAATCATAATAATCATTAAGATCCTAGCATAAGGAGCGATCCTTCCAAAGAATGGTTGCTATGATATGACTAAAACTACACGTAGAATTTAGAAGTGTTAATTATATCCAAGTGAAATAGAAGATCATATAAACTATGAAGTGACGAACATGCTTATGTTTGGATGCCAACTAAACTTTCTTTCTTTTTTTCAAGTGATATTACATTTTTAAAAATAGGAGGAATGTATATGCTCTATATTAGTAGAAGTCCAATACTCATATTATTAAAATATAACACCCTTGGCCAACTAAACTTAATATCTTCAATTTTGCTATCTATATTATCTTTTTTATCATCAATAGTATCATGAGTTCTTTTCTTTAATTAAAAAAAAAAAGATAATAACAAAACTACTTCTAACCAAATTCATTCTTGATCAATCATTCACTTATTAAATTTTATAACCATAGATTTAAAGTTGCTAAATTTCAAACTCCATGAGATTTTTACTTTCAAAATTACTACCTTCATCATTTTTGAAAAGATATTGTAAAAAAAATTTGTTAATCAAAGAGTATAAATGTAAATTATAAGATATAATATAGTAAGTTTGATAAGTAAATATTTGATTTAATATAAATTTGGCAACCATTTTTTTCACTGGATAACAAGCAGTTGTTTCATTGATAGAATAAGAAAAATACATAACATCTCATATAAATATATATATATATATATAAATGCTAGCAGATGATGCACTTGCGTTGTGTGTATAAAAGATAAAAAAAAAAGAATCAAAATTAGACAAAAAAATATAGAAGAATTTTGATTATATATGTTAATAAAATTAAAACTATAAAAATTTTCTAAGAAAACATGTCCTTAAAAATATTGGTCAAATGAAAAGTATACTAAATTTTTCAAATAATGGCAATGTTCAATAATTAAAATAATGGACAAATAAAAAAATAACACCAGTAAAAGACTAAAAGTAAGTGTGATAGAAAATAATAAATATATAGTCGAATGTAGAAGGTGAGAATTTTGTGGGATGAGTTTAATTTATTTTAGTAACTACTATGTAAATATATCTAAGATTAAAACTATAAAACGTTAAATTATTAATTATAGGTGGTTAAAAGAAGATTTCCTCTTTAATATAGTAGACAAAGAGATGGTTTTTTTTTTACCACAAAAGAGACAGGAGTTATGAAACCAAACTAAAGGTCATATCTCTCTAACCACAAATGGGTATAAGAAAACCTTGAACAAAAACAACTCTAGCAAGAGAACTAATATTTAGCAATATAAATTTATGTAAAACTGAATAAAATGAAAAAAAATAAATAAAACCAGAATTCAGATAATAAATTCGATATGTCCCTGGTTAACAATGCTCAAATAAATTAGTCCATTAAATATTGGGTTTGATTTCCAAGAAAGAACTTATATCTACCCTCTAGATTTCAGATAATACTCCATTATTATTATTATACGTCAGCCATTATGCTTTTTTTTTTCTAGTTATTACAACTTTAAAATGAATGATTGAATTTAATCCAATATTGAAAAACTAAGATTTCATACCACCAAATTATAATGATTTTTTAACTGTCATATTTGATTATTCATTGCAACTTTAAAATGAATGATTGAATTTAATCCAGCATTGAAAAATTAATATTTTATACCACTAAATTATAATAATTTTTTTAACTAGTTATGCTTTGTTACTAAAATATGTAGCACAATTGATCTTAAAGGAGTCTCATCTCACCAATCCGATCTTTAAGGACGTAACTCAGAGTAAATTTTGCAAAATAATTTCAATCATTCCCTAAGGATAAAAAATGTGCTTGCGGCATGATAAAATTGGTTCCAAATGAAATAAATGTGTCCGCTTTTCACCACTATACTGTTAATTAGTAATGCCGAAATTCTCATACTAATTTGGCAACCTGACATAAAAGAGAACATGTGACAAATACGTACACTGTGAAAAAAATTTTATAGAAAAGAAATGAGTAAAAATAAGCGAATTGAAACGTAATTTTTATTTTTATTTCTTTGGTTACAAATAAAGGAAATTGAAGTGAATGGAAAGAAATCTTTCTATTTCCCTTGTTTGGCTAGTATTGAAGAGGAAATGAAGGAGAATTAAGCTAGCATTGGACAAAAATACTTCTATTTTTATTTTATTTCCATTTCCTTTGTTTGGTTTGTTTTAGAAGTCTCTCCATCCATCTATTTCTCTTCAACAACTTTAAAGTAAAAATGTTTTTACCCATTTTTATATTTTACTTAAGTTGTTAAACATATTATTTTTACCCATTTTCAATTTTAGAGATAAAATAGGTGGACTTCAAAATAAAATTGTTTCTAATCATTTCTTTTCTTTTTTACCCATTTTCATACTTTATTAAATTGTTAATGTAAAGCCCCGAGATCTTGGATGGGCACTGCAACCTACCACAGAAAACCCGGAATAGGTAAGACTTCTAAGTCTACATACAATATATAAAAACCATAAAGAAGTAAATAGCCAAACTTACTCATAACCTCATAAAAACCTGAAATATCCAATAAAGTTCAAAAGCGTATTAACTCATAACCAAAAATAATAAACAAGTCAAGGAACTAAATCCTCAAATATATATATAAAAAAAAAAAGAGTCTATCTCCTCAAAAGGACAAACCCTCAACAAAATATAAACCACTAGTAAAATAGCTATCACCCTATCTTAGTTATCATAGAAATAAAGATACTCAACTCCATCTTCCTCCTGGATGTCATCGACATATGTTTGCTCATAAATAAGGTAATCCTTAAATCTAGTACTTGAAAAAGAAAAGAATGAGCCAAAGCTTAGTACGGATGTACAACTACACATAAATGCCAAGCCTAATCGATCACATGTTGAAATGTAGATATAATAGAATAATACAAACAGTAATTTAATTATCTTACGTTAGGCCAACAAATAGAAAAGGGGTATTCATAATCCTACCACACTTGATCTTTATCTACATACATAGGTGAACATAAATATACGTTTTATGCCCAAAATCTAGAGTCCATAATCTAATATTATAGTTGCGTCATTCTAGTGAAAGCCCATTAGGGAACTTCGCACATGATCAGCAATTGGCCCCTTGAAGGATCTGCCACTGCGGACCCCTAAAGCGAGCAAGTCAAACACGGTCAACAACTAAGATCAATTAGGCCAAATATAGGTTAGTCCGGTTAGATCATTTCTAACCTAATAAGCATAACCAAACAACAAACACCCGTACCTAGAATCGCTTCAAAATCGAAAACAAGACTCTGATCTCAAAACGCGAACAAAACTCAAACCTTGACAAGGAAAACCGAACATCATGAATGTAAAAGAAAACAAGTGGCACATTAACCTTTAAATATTATAAGATTAAGTCCTACTTAGGAGTGATATATGAACTTAAAGTCTATCCAATCAAAGTCTTGTAAGAAAATTATCGAATCAAAATAATAATTCCAAAATAGAAATAGAATATAATATGATTAAGCCAAAAAGTTGGTATAACTGTATGATATCACTTATTTATAGTAAATCGTAAGGTACATAATATATATCTATATAGATTTATCTATATATAAAAGGAAGTATAAAATGGACACATGATTAGAGTATCGGATAATATAAATTATCGAATTAAAATGGCAAATAAATATAGATACTTAATTGGAAAATAGTATGATTCGTAAAAACTCATAAGGAATGACATAATAATAGTTAACAGATAAAACAAACATATATATACATAATATTAATGTGATAAAAATAATTGGATCGTAATACCATTAATATGAAAAATACGACATACTAATAATAATATAGTACTTTTATATAAAATATGATCATTAACATAATTCTATAATTAAGCAGATAATAGTGAACTAAGTTGAATACAACAAAAAACTAAACTTGGGCCCCAACATATTTATCTATAACTAATAATCCGAAATACGATAAAATATATTTAACATCAACTCTTATGTAAAATAACACTATATAACATGATAATTGAATAATTTAAAAACAGTAATCGAATATTAGCAATACTTAATTCAATAATACAGTAGAAATAATAATTATAATAATAATAATCTATGTATATGGTACCAAATATGAAATCGAAATAGCTCGCAAAGTTAAATTGAGACGAGATCATTGAATAGCACAAATGAGAACCTAACATAAACAATAATACAAAATTATAATTCGTAAAAGAATATACCTAAGTAATTAATTAATAATATTTACCAAGTTAATTTGGAATGCAAGAAAACGAATAATAATCAATTCAACTGACAGTGAAATCAAGTTGAATTCGATGTTGATACTTGGCTTTAGACAAATTTGGGACGGAAATTTAAAGGGTTTTGTGTCTATTGATAAGGCTTCGGGGAATTTGTAGTGTTCACGAGAGAGAGAGAGAGTGAAAGGGGACGAGAGAGAGAGGATGAATTGAGGGGGTAACGAGAGAGAGAAGGTAAGAGATGGTAGTTGAGAATTGGGTAATAAGGTGTAGGGTCTGGTACATTCAGTGGGGGGAGAAGGGATTAAAAAATGCTGAGAAAGAGAATGTACTGAAGGTTTGGAAGAGAAAGAAAGTGAAAGCTGAGAGGAGTGGAGCAATTGCGACTGGAAGAAAATAAGAAATAGGGTTTGGGGTAAGGTTTTAGGATAGATTATTTTAGGGCTTTTTAGAATGTAGGGTGGGTTTCTATAGAAAAGAAATTAACAGATTAATTAGAATAAGAATATATATATATATACATTATTTTGGTTAATAATTCATATATAAAAATATTGTAATGAAAAGTATTAATAAAAAAATTGTTATATTCTATATGTAAAATAAAATTGAAAATACTTACTAAATACGTAAAACAAGGATTTTAAAATAATCAAGTTGGGACTTTAATTTTTTATTTCCAAAGTTACTAACTTAAAGGAATTTATGATTCAAATAAATTTAGTAGGTTAACTAAGGTGTTTCAGTTAAACATATTATTTTCTTTAATTTCCTACGATTTCTTTCTATTTCCATCAACTTTTCCACTCATTCAAATAAAATGTAAACATGAGAAAATGCTAAAATTTTTAGATTGAGGAAATATCTGAATTTAAATAAAAAGGTGGAGGGTACATATGAGCTTTTACTCATCCTAGGACCTTTTGATCTTCGATTTCTTTGCAAAGACTAGACCATGGATGCAAATTTAATGGAAAAAAGAGTCAGTTTAGTGCTTTTAGAACTGGATTTAGCTTACGAAACTAGGTTGAACCAGGTTTGGCCCTTAAGAATCACCAAAGGACAAGACTTTTGGGGAAGAAAAGAAACAATTAAAAACAAATATGCACTTATACCATGCTAGAACTCTATAGACTTTACTTGAGATTAGGTCATAAGTGCACGCAGTGTGTCAAAGAGAAATGGATCAAGAAAGAGGAGTCTTTAGCACTCGATAATATATGTCACGTGTCAGGGTTTCATTTTTGTAACATACTTATACTAATAGGAGTTTATTCTTTTGTGCATATTATAAAATAGGAGGGAACTTTTTTCCATTTTAGCTAAAGCCCTACTATTATTAGAAATTTCTACTTTTAGAAAGCAATACTATTTCACCAATTTTAATATCTCTTCCTATTAAATCCAAATATGTCTATAAAGTTTTTTACGTATGTGCGAGTACTCTTCTGGATTAAAGCTTTTACTCACCATGTTAGTTGATTACAATCGACAGTACCTGTTATATACACATTATCTCAGTGCACACACATATTATAGCCTTATAATACTGTTAGAATCAATAAAGATATACTATTCATCTTTCCATTTGTACCCATGCCCTTTATATTACCATTGGCTTTCTTCCTTATTCATGTTGCTTACAGGTTTAGGCCTTGTTAGCCAAGGTTGTGTGCAAGTTAAGCTTGCTTAATACTGTAGAGATAAGACAATAAGCGCCTCACAGTTCGTTTGTATGCTAGAGAAAGCCTCAAATCGTAAAACCTCATGTATTTACATGTAGTATATAATAATCAATCAAATTTGAATATGTGAGGTGATAATACATAATTACTTATAAATCTATTATCCATATTGTGACATGTTTAAACATGTACAAAATTCCAGATCAAAAGTAGTGAATAAATAAGACAGCAAATGTTAATTGACCCATTTGAACTACTGAGCCTAAAAGTTGTAACTATATGTTAAGAAGACATTCATCACCATGGCCTTACAAACTAGTGTCACAACCTCCTATAATTCATGTAGAACACTTAATCATGGAGTATCACAGTCTTCCCCTTTTGAACACGCAATATTTTTTTAGGAGTATGACTCGAACCACTTTCTAATAATATAAAGTTTAATCAAATGTAGCAAATTCATATTCATTAGTTATATTATCAGTGTAATAAGCTGAATCATAGCCTAATTGGAAACTACTTAGAATCGTCTTGACACATATTACTTTAAAAAGTAATAATTGATGGTTGAGGAAGATTAGGATTTTTCAATTGGAAAAATGTTGAGTCTCAACTCATCTCTTATGTAGAGTGAGTACACTTAACACTCTTTAAAAAGCTCTTTTAATCTTGCAATATTTGTGTAAGTTTTTATTTAAAATTGTCTAAATGTTTCTTCTTTCTTCATCAAACCATGGTATTAATAATCGTGTATATGTGTAGTAGACTAATTCATTCTAATAAAAAAAATTAATAATAGTTTGTTTTTCTATTGATACAATATTTCTAAAATACATATTAAGATGATAAGAACCAAAAGTATCAAATTAACTTATATGATTATACAACTACTAAGGTACTAGTGCCATAATAAAAATTAGAAAATGTACTAAATTTAAATTGCTAAATATAAAAAATAAGCACATCAAAAGCATATAAATTTAAATTATTAAGTAATCATACTCATTGTCTTACTATGCAGAGACAAGATGTCCAAGTTTGGCATTCTAGAGATGAACTAGACAACTCAAGAAAGTAATATTCTTATTTATACTCTAGTTAAAGTAGGATCTTCTTCTAATAATAATGTTGTCTTTTACCAATCCTCGCTTTTAGGGTTTCTAAATCTAGATTTTGAGTGATTATGTAGTGGATTGTATATTTTAGATAATGGCTAAATTCCATGGTTGTATGAATACTTATTATATGAATGAAGCAATGGCTAACAAGATGCAACAAACATAGAAGAGAAAGTGGAAATGAGAAGGTGAAAAGAAAGTGAAAGAAGTCAAACTATAGAATAATTGATGCTTGCAAGAATATAAACAAGTTTAAACTAGTTTGACCCATTTATTTTCATGTAGAAGTTTACAACATAAACTCATTTTAATCATGTCATTTGGGTACACAACTTGAGTCCCAAATTGTTAGCCCAAGTGACTTTGGTTTACTCACGATTACACTTTATGATAAGAGGAGAAAGACTTCATTTAGTATAAGTATAAATAAATAAATAGGAGAAATAAGTTGAATTGATGAAAAAAGAATTCAACTTGTATTATGTTTATTGCTATGCAAGTATATCTGTATATATATATATATATATATATCATTCTGCTATGAACAAATGAGGAAGAGATAATTCCTAGAACTAATGATTCAAGATATGTGAGAGCCTAGTCGATTAAGTACCCTAGTTGCTAAACTAACCAATACGAATTAAGATGTTTAGGCTAATTGAAACAATTTAGGATCTTCAGATAATTTTGTTCAAATTAAGCTAAATTTTAATATAAACTTATAAAATTTAAACAAAGAATGATAGTAGGATCAATTTCTCAAAATAGTATAGATATATATATGTATAAATTTAATTTGAATAAAGCATATTTTTACCGAATATGTTTGTTAATTACCGAAAGCTCGACATTTGAGTCTTGAAACATAACAAGCTGTTAGAGATAAATTACTTAAATTATAAAAATAATATTTAGGGGTTAAATGACATATAACGTGATTATATAAGGATGTAGTATATGCGTTATATACTTGATATGTAAATATATTATTAAATATACCAAATAATTGCTAAAAATTACAATAAATTAATAGAAAATTATAAAAGAATAGCAAATGAACTTAAACATCATGGGAAAAGACTTGGCAAGCTCTTAATACAATAGGAAACTTCATAGTTAAGTTAGCAAATGCAAATACCTATGTGATGGGGCATATCGTGTTATACTAAGATGTGACAAGATATAAGGACTCTAACCATTCCAAATGCTATAGATAAGGATAAGTTGGTAGAGAATGAGTCTAATTAAACTTTATCAACTTAATGTTACCTTAAGTTAACTTTACTCTTTAACTCAACACTAACCTCCTCCTCCACCACTCCTCCCCCCCCCACACCCAAAAAAAAAAAAAACCAAAAAATGAGTAGGTAATGTTGTTACTTCGACTTTATCCCTAAGCTAACTAAATCTTCTATGAAAGCTTTTGTGAGATAGTCTACTATTTGATCTGAGGAAGGTACATAAGCCATGATGACCTTGTTGCTCAATATTTAATCTCTTATGAAATGAACATCAACTTTAGTGTACTTGGACCTTAAGTGAAACACTAGGTTAGAGGTAAGAGCTGCACTTAGATTATCATACTAGAGAATTGGTGTTCTAGGAATGGGTAGCCTTATTACTTGCAACAAGGACTGAGCCCAAGAAATCTTGATAGTCAAGTTTACTAGAGCTCGGTATTCTGACTCGTTACTAGATCGCAACGTAACTCTTTGTTTCCTTAAAGACCAGGAATTGAGTGTTTCACCTAAGAATACACAATGACCAACTATTGATTTTCTATCATCTAGATTGGTGGTCCAGTCTACATCTCATAAGCCAGTAATGTCTAAGTCTAATGGGGTCTTCGTATGGAGTCCAAGATCCATGGTGCCTCAAATATATTTGAAGACCCTTTTTATGCATTACTAGTGGTCAACAGTTAGATTGCTCATGTATTGACTTAGTTTGTTCACTGAGTATGTGTGAGACCTTGTGAAACTCAACCTTACAGTTAGATGTAGTGCATCTTAGGAGTTATGGAGTTAAGTGAAATGGCGAACTCCATGCTCTAGTAAATAGGTATTAAGCATCTAGTTTTAGGACATTTAAGAAAGTAATCTAGTTGAGCTAATAATCTTTAACTTAGATAAAAAAAAAATATATCTATAAATAACAAACAAAGTGACCCTATGAGTTTAGAACTAAGAAATACAGTAATAATATAAAGTTTGCTATTCATCGGAATCGCGTAAAATAAGATTTGATAATTAATGTGCCCTTAAAAATAAATTATATGAATAATAAAATTAACACAATGATATGAAACAATATATACAAAAGACATGTATATATATATATATAACAAAATTACAATGTATAAATATGTAATCGTAATTTACTATTAAAATAATCATATATAAACTTGGAGTGCTTAAAAAAAATTGAAAATAGGTTAGAATTGCATGGTAGGAGGTGATAAACCAACAGCTTAAGCACAAACCTAAGTGTAACAAGATGATTGACTTAAGATAGCAAACTAAGGATTGTTATGCCACATATCCTTCTATTATTGTTTTCATCAACAAAACATGTGTAAAGAATCACTTAGGAGTTTCATTTTTACCATTTAGACAATTTAACAAGATAGTATTGATAATATACAAAAACTAAATAGGAAAAGCCAAAGGAAGATAACTGGAGGGAAATATGAATTGAAGCTCCCAAGTGTAAGAACTTGATGAAGTTGGCTAACAATCGTTGATAGCAATGGAACATTGATGATCAAATAAAAAAGCTTCTCATTCCCCATAGTGAAATTTCTTCAATTCCCAAAAATATCCTAGCACCCAAATTACATGCTAAAAAAAATTAAGGTAAGTACTATATAGTCTTGTCCTTGTTAATTTAATTGATGTTATACACCACTTATGATATAAATAACTTGTAAAATGGCTTAAATTGCAAATAGGATTATATTTACAATATTTCCAATAGTGTACTTTGAAAATGCTTAGAGTTTTATTAGAAATGATAATGTTGATCACACTAGACGGTGATTGATATTTGATAATTGCATTGATATTTTAAGTTTAAAATGAAATATGTATGTTTGTATATATATATAGGTCATAAAAGCAATGGATATGTTTGTTGCATAAATCTAGTATGCTAATATTTAGATGCATTAATATAATTAGTTATGAAGTATTGGATAGTTGTTAATATTGAGATGCTAGCTAATCAGAGTACTTACTATTCATGATAAAATTCTTACACTAATTGGCTTAGTAATTTTCTAAACTTGGAAGAATCACTATGGATAGGTAAGACTTCGAGATTTCCATGATGCAATGGTCCTTAGTTGAATGAAACCATTAATCTGTGGTCTAGTAGGTATGAGATATCCATCGTCTTTTCTAACTAGATAAACTTTATAAGAGAAAAATTGGACTTAGATGGGAAGTTTTCCTAATTAGTATTTATAACATGAAAAAACATTCAATAGGTCTTACATGCCATATGATATATATATGTAGCTTGTAAATATCAATAAAATATTGACATGATATTAATGGTTGGAATAGTTTTCAAATCCATTACCATATATGATTTGTATACAGCATATATATTAATATCTTATTAATATTCACAGACCACATATACATAACATGTGACATATATTATTTATTAAATCGTTTTTCTCATGACATCACTTAGAAGTATTCACCCTACTCTCATTTACAATAATAATTTACATATGTATCTTATCATCTCAAAATATATAAAACCAAATTATAATATTAATTC
Organism: Lumnitzera racemosa; assembly: GCA_024138005.1. Lineage (NCBI taxonomy): Eukaryota > Viridiplantae > Streptophyta > Magnoliopsida > Myrtales > Combretaceae > Lumnitzera > Lumnitzera racemosa. The sequence continues at coordinate 68,551,629 of JAMXBC010000004.1, read as the reverse complement.
CATGTGTCCACTATATGTAATTTACATATATAGGTGTATTTAGGCTTCATGTTGAATAAGTAGGTGTGTCCTCGTAAAGTTGATTTTATATAACTATAATTTATACATTAAAAACGTATCCCCTTATATGTGCACACTATATTATATGAACATATCTATAAAATTTACTTTTATCATTGTATAGTCATATATATAATATATATTTAAAAATATTAACATTTGAAAAGATGGCATAACTTGTAAACTAAATAAGTTCAATATATTGTAATGTTTTGTAACTTTTTATTCATTGTAAACTTAGGATATGCAATATAGCAGTTCACTATGAAGAAGATTGCAATGTAGCAGACTCATCGAGATGAGTGCAATTCGAGGAGGAGATTTAGCAAAATTTTAAGTTGTGTAGTTAGGTCAAAAGGTAATTCAAAGGATTCTTTAAACAAAAGCTCTAAACTAGAACTAGTTAAGAAGGTAAGTCAAAAGCTTTGCTGGGTAAGAACTTTAAACTTGGCCAAACTCAAAGAATAGGTCAGAGGGTTCTCGGCTACCAACCATGAATATGAACCAACCCAAAGGGTGACTCGGATGATGACTTAAGGAGCGACTTTGAAGGAAATACTAGCAAAGGGACTATAACATCTACAACTAACATCAATAATAGGACTTTTAGGTAAGTGGAATCAATACTTCATTACATTTCAAAATGTTATTTCATAATACTTGAAGGCTTTAATATTCATTTATTTGTAGTGTAATATAGTTGACTATGCATATGCAACGCTTATGCTTGAATATTGTTCTGTTATTGTATGAGTTGAGCTCAATGCATTATTACTTTGTGGTTGTTGCTTGAATTGAAGTGTTTAGAATTAGCTAATCACCCTCAAAAGCCAACGAACTTCAACTTGGCCTAATTTCTAACTTGTCATGCATCGTAACCTATTAGGAGAAACGATTAAGGTTCTCGAGCCAAACACGGACCATTCAATGAGGATAGTTGAAATGGTCATTTCTCCATCGTCAGTCAAACTAATTGATAAGAGAGGAGGTCATAGTAAGATTGGGGATAATGATTCGAAGGCAGTCTCATGTAGAAGGTGTTCTCCATTGTATAAGCTCTAATTTGGTTTCGATTCATGTGTAAAACGTTAAACTCCTTAACCGAGATTAGAGTCGGCACAATTTCTCTAATCTTACAATAGACCAAACAATGTTGTACGATAGCATTTACTTGAATATACATTGCATCTAACTAAAACTACTTGAAAACCCTGGTCGCTCTATGTTAAATACATACTTTTGTTTCTGTCCCACTTACTAAGCAAATTATTGCTTATTTCCCTATAATTCTTTTTGCAGGTCCAGAGTAGATTTACCGATACAACATCTAATAACTAGAATTTCAACAAACAAGTTAGGGAGTGAGGATCAAGAAGAATTGGCAGGATTTATATTCTTATTATTGATTTTTTTCTAACTTTGAAGAAAACTACACGAGGTTTCCTTAGGTGGCCTAATATTTTTTAATCTTTTGGTCTGTATTCTAAGTAAGTTATATATATGGGTTTTATAACTACTCTTCTGAAAAGACAAACTAGAAGTTTGTCTTAACAATTATTTTAAATGATTATTCCGTAGGTTTATAACAAACATGTATTAAATTGGATGCTTTAAAGTAGTTAAGTTGAGTACGCCCGGTGTGTGCTAGGTCTACAACAGCAGTTGTAAGGTGAGCCTATACCTTAGAATAGTTTACATGGTGGGACTGTTATAACTCTACCTTTTTAAAGCATGACGGTATGGGAGATCGAGCCTTATGTTTATTAAGTATTGTAGAGCACCAATTGCTTACTTATAAACTATAGAATATCTCATTGGCTCACCTTCAGCTATAATAGTTTTGCATGTCACCATGGGCGTAAGACATGTAGAGACATTTTGCACGTTGAACTTTTTCAACAAGTCAGAAATGTATTTGGTTTGCTTGAGATACATCCTACTAGCATCCTTGTAGACTTCTATTCTAATAAAGTAATGCAGACTACCTAGGTCTTATAAGGCAAAGACAATGTTCAATTGTTTGATAAAAGCTTTTAGGAAGTTGGAATTGTTTCCTATAATAATAATGTCGTCCACATATATGAGAAAAAAGAGGGGTCACCTTTTGTATTTTGAAAACCCTAAGTGAGTAAAGCACTTCTAAGTATGTCAAACCATGCTCTAGGTGCCTATTTTAGCTATGGATGGCCTTTGTCATCTTATATACATGATTGGGTTTAGAAAGGTCCTCAAAACCTTTAGGTTACTTCATAAAAATCATCTCCTCGAGAAAAACCATTTAAGAGGGCATTATTAATTTCCATTTGATGCACTTCCCAATTGAAATGAACAATAGGCCAAAATTAGTCTAATTGTGTTTGCTTTGACTATTGGACTAAAAGTTTCTTCATACAATCTTGCAATTTGTTAAAAACCCTTTGCTACCAGTCGTACCTTGCCTCTCTAAGCTTCCATCAGTCTTATGCTTTGTTTCAAAGACCTACTTAGAGTCTATAATATTATTTTAACCTTAGTAAGGAACTAGTGTCCATGTTCCATTAGAAACGAGCCTTAAACATCATCTCCATGGTTATCTTTCATTCAGTCCGTTTTAAGGCTTCTTGTATTGTCTCGAGTTCTCCTTCTTCAAGGCTTCTTTTAACTATGCCCATATAAGGATGCTTTGGTTTGACAACACCATCTTTGCCTCTAATTATCATCTTATGTGAGCTAGTTGGAACGGTAAGCTCAGTTCATGTGGTTGCTGCATTGTTTGGCATATGGCTCTATTTCTCTGATATTGATGCCTAAGAGATACTAGCATTGTTTTGCTCCTCTTGTAATCTATCAACCTAGATTTGTGTAGGTCCTTGCAAAGTATTTGAGTTTTTTTTTTTTTTTTGCATTTTGGTTATTGTCCTCTTGTAGTTCAACCAATGGAAGCTCTGGGCTTGCATTTTCTGCAATGCCTTCTTGTGATGTTCTTTGTTTGTGAATACATACATTAATAAGGGGATTGGTTAATATCTTCAAGCAACTTCCTTGTGTTGAAGAAACCATCATGAAAGGGAAAATGGTTCTCATCGAAGATAACATGCTGAGACACAAAGATTCTCTTAATGGAGTTAAAGCACTTATATCCTTTATGTAAATTGTTGTAACCAAGAAATACATGTCTAGATGTGTGGTACTGTAGCTTGTGTTGATTATAGGGCTTAAGACAAAGGTAATAGGTCCATCCAAATGGTTTTCGAAGAGCATATTCAAGTTCCTTGTTGAAAAACAAGGTATAGGGTACCTTATTTGCAATAATCAACTTGGATAATTGATTTATTAGGAATACAATTGTATAGAAAGCTTCCCACAGTAATATAGAGGCATTTTGGCTTACGTAAACAACATTAACCCAAGTTCAACTATATATCTGTACTTTCTTTCAACTCGTCCACTTTGAGCCAAGGTGTAAGGATGAAAGTTTCTTCTTTGAATTCTGACATTGTAGGTCAACTTCATGAGGCTTTTGTATTTTGCTCCACCATCACATTATAGAATTTTAATCCTTTTATTGAACCAATTTTCTGTAATATTTTTTAATTAAATAAAAGCTTGCAAAGTTTCAAATTTGTGTTTTGAAAAATAAATCAAAGTGAATTTACTATAATCGTTAATGAAATGTACATAATATCTAAAACTAGAAGAGGAATTTATTAGCGCTAGGCCCTAAACATTAAAGTATATTAAGTCTCGGGGCTCTTAAGCACATGATGAAGAGGTTTCAAAAGGAAGAAAAATATGATTTGTCATAATGGCAGGCCTTACAAAAATTAAATTGATCACTTGCTACAACTTTGACTTTGCACCTACTCAAAACTTATCTAACACTTTGCTATTTAGATGACCTAGCCTCCTATGTCAACTTTCCTTGACAGATAGAAACATATTGGGACCTTTGTTGTTGTTAGGGAGCATGCTTCAAAGCTTATAAAGACGCATCCTCAATTTTCCCTTCCAGTAAAATTGTTCCTATTGCTTTGCCCTTCATAAAACATTTCTTTGTGTAAAATTTGAGAAGGATATTATTATTAGAAGCAAGTCTAGAGATATATAGCACATTCTTAGTGATATTTGGAACATGAAGCACTTCATGTAATTTTAAAGGCTTTCTATGAACTGAAGAGTTACAAAACCAGCACTAAGAATTTTCAAAATGTCACCCTTGCCTACAATTAAATTGCTCTTGCCATCATGTTCAATAATTTCTTAAAAGCAATTGGTATCATGAGTGACATGGTTACTAACACCACTATCAAAATACTAATTTGAGTCTTGGACAGATTCTAGTGAAGCAATGAAAGTATTAAAGTTTTTATTACTACAATTTTTTTTTTTTTGTTTGCTTTCATTAGGAAGATGACCCATGTATGCCTTATAAAAGCGATAATAATAGTATGCAATACCATGACCTGCTTTCCCATACACCTAACATTCTAGCTTGTCTCTAGACATACTACCTCTCCTCCTATTGCCTCAATGATTCATGTCTCTATTGGTTTTACAAGATTAAGATTTTGTACCTCTATTATTTGATCTGGCAGCAACATTGGCAAAAGGATTCAACGTAAGGCTAGAGAAATTATTGAGCTACTCTAACCTATTTTGAAAGGCTAAGAGTTATGCTTGTAGATCTACCCATGTTAGTGCTTCCTTATCTGAAAGCCAGACCACTATGGCATTATAGTCGCTATTCAAATTAGTAAGTGTTTGTGTTTTGAGATCACTAGTGGAAACTAAACTTCTAACAAGAGCAAGACTATCAGCTAAAGCCTTCATTTTAGCAAGATATCCATCTATCTTCATCGAGTAAAGAAGTTGTGTGGTAATCTCCTGTGACATGGAGTTGAAGAGCCATCCCAGTAGGAGTTGAGTGGTACTCATCCATTCTTCACAAGTTATATTTAGAGTTTTCTCTCCATCATTTGAACTACAAGATTCTGGGCACTTCTTTATGCTAAGGATATATCCATCTAATTTGCTTCCTTTAAGTAGTGGAAGTACCATAGATTTCTGCAATGGATAATTGCAACTTTATGGAGCATTATTTTTCTATGTAGGGTTAAGGTTCTCTATGGAATGAATTTGATTAGTAGAAGTGGTATGAGTCTCAATGACTTTGATACCAAGAAAGAAATAGGAGAAATAAGTTGAACTAATGAAAAAAGAATTCAACATGTGTTATGTTTTATTGTCGTATATAAATATATGTATATATATATATATATGTCATTATATTATGAACATATAAGGAAGAGATAATGCCCATAACTAATGATTCGAGATACAAGGACTTTAGCTATTGTAAATGCTACAGATAAGTATAAGCTAGTTGAGATTAAATCTAGTTAAACTTGATCAACTTAACGTTACTCTTTAACTAGTCGTAGCATTTATAATTATTAGTTACTAATTTTGTGAGACGGTGGTTTTCATGTTAAATTATTCTTTCTTGTCACTAAAATCTATGCATGATATTACTCCTAATCAATCTTTTCTTGACCAATCATCTATATCATGCAACTAGAATTGGTAGATATAATTATTAAAAAAGCGAGATACATATATAACTTTAATATATATAGGCATATCTAGTCCATTATAACTTTACATTTTCATTGATTCTATTATATTGCTTCTATAAAACCGTAGATTTTTGTTAATTGGCTAAATCATGATGTAGTACATATTCTTATAGGGATTCTGACAAGTTACTGACCACTGGCTTGCTCACTCGCGTACTCCTTAACTCATGCACTCCTCAAGGGCCTTTAGTCCCTCACCTGAAGAATTCTCTCTCATCAACCTGCTGATGACGAGAAACAATACACAAAAGGGAGATGGCCGAATTCCTTAAGAGCTTCGAGTTGTTATACTATGCTCTATTCTCTCTCATGTGCCAAGGTTAACTATCCTCTAGCCAAAGGCTCCATGCTGAGTGATCAGACCTTAAGTTGTCGAAAGTTCTTGCCGAATGACAAGAGCTAGCTTCCTCCCAACTGAGTACTCCTCTATCAGCCTCCCTCCAACTCTCACAACATTCTTACTTGTCTTGACCTCTTTGTTTCCATAACATTTTGATTCCTTTTGTCTGCTGTGATTAGAGAATCTTTGTACGGAACCAATGCTACACTGCTACCCATCCATTTCATCTGACATTGTACTATTTTTCTCCTTTTTGTCATTTGTCCTTTTTGGCCCTTTTTTGTTTGCACTAGAAATCCCCTTTTATGTATGCCTTTTTGTAATTTCTTTCTTTATATTGTTACTCTAGGAACTTACTATAAATAGTCAGTTCTCGTTGTAAACCGGAATCATCTTACCCTACAAATAGACATTGAATATACTATTCTTACAAGATAACCCTCTTTAAGTCCATTTCGTACACTCTTATCTAATCTTACTGAGTGGCTTAAAATTAATGGTGAGTGGACCTTGATATTAACTTTTACGTCATATCAGGTGAAGTATCAAGTTGTATTGTGTTCGTAAGTGGGTCATATCCTCTAAGCAACTTTACGTTAGCTACTCTAGTCAATTCATTAACCTATTCACTCTAAGTTTCTTCGATATTTCGAAGGACTCATTGGTTCTAATCTGCTACGGTAAGTTTTAGTGATAATTGAGCTCTAAGCACATCGTATAATCCTGGTATCAAAACTTGAGGTTGAGGCTGAAAGCTGTGTGGTGATAGTCCTTACTAGTTTGCTATTCGAGATACTTTATTTTCATTTAGAAGAACAAAATAAGTTCATAAGTTATAGTTTGTATGATATTTATGTGTGTGCAAGGATTTCTTGTATGAAGAGTATTTTCTAAAGCTTCGGTTTGACAATGTCAAATCCTTGTGTTTAAGGAGAAATTAACAATGTCAGAGTGATGCTCATGGTCGTGGTTAAGTTACCTAACAAACATCATGTACTACTGATGAGTAAATACAAGACCGCACCACTATTATGGCCAATCTAGCTATCTCGATGCAAAGAGTCTTAGAGACTGGGCCACAAGATAGGATTATCACTGAACAGGTCAAGAAATGAAAGATAGGCCTAAAAGGTAGATGAATGAACAAGCACTAGAAGCCTTGCACTACCTTACGTACTAATAGAGTCGCGAGAAGAAGGTTGGAGTTGGACGAAGTGGAAGAGTATGAAGAAGAAGAGGAATAGTATGTTGAAAATGATTAGCGTGAGTTTAGAGTGCCTAAAGGAGTCGAACACCTTAAGGTACAGATTCCAAGCTTCAATGGGTTTGGTAATGTTGATGGCTACCTAGATTGGGAGGAGAAGATTGAAAAGATATTTGACTTTTACGATTATGAAGATGCTTTCCTCATTCGAGTGGTCACATTGGAATTTTTTGGATATGCTACAATGTGGTAGAAGAAGCTGTGGAATGTTTGCTTGAAGTGCTTACATCTTCTCGAAGATTGACTTAAAGAGTGGCCACCACCAAATATGAATGAGACTTGGAGACAAATGGAAGACAGCCTTTAAGACAAAGGATGGTCTATTCAAATGGATGGTAATGTCATTTGGCTTAACTAGTACACCAAGTACATTTATGCAGTTAATAAATCATGTGCTTAGAACATTGATTGGCAAATATGTTGTGGTTTATTTTGATGACATTCTAGTCTACAATACAGACTTCATCACTCATGTTAAGCATTTAAGATTGGTGTTTGATATCCTCCATGCCGATAGATTATTCGAAAATATGAAGAAACATGTGTTTTGTCAAAGTGAGATTGTATTCCTCAGATATGTTGTTTTAAAAGAAGGAGTCTAAGTGGATGATGAGAAAGTCAAAGCTATTCTTGAATGGCCCAAGTCGACTAATGGTGCTGAAGTCAGGAGCTTCCAAAGTCTAGCTTCATTCTATCGAAGATTCATTCGGAACTTCAATTCCATAACATTACCCTTAATTGAATTGACTAAGAAGAATTCTAAGTTGACATCTACTTTAATACTTGCCCTACCAGATTTCAAGAAGGTTTTTGAAGTTGAATTTGATGCATCTAAGGTCGGCATTGGTGCTGCCTTATGCAAGAACACCGATTGCTTACTTCAGTGAGAAACTTAGAGAAGCTACCCTGAATTACTCAACCTATGACAAGGAGTTCTATACCCTTATTTGAACACTATAGAACTGGTAGTATTACCTCTTATCGAGAGAATTCATCATCTACTCCAATCATAAGTTTTTCAAGCACCTCTGAGGACAACAAAAACTTTCTCGGTGTTATGCTAAGTGAGTCAAATTCTTGGATACCTTTTGCTACATCATTAGGTATAAGAAAGAGAGCACAAACACTGTAGTTAATGCTCTTTTTCGTCGTCATACCCTTATCACAACATTACAAGCCAAAGTGCTTAGATTTAGCACTTTGCCTAATTAATATGAGCATGATCTGCATTTTGAGCCCCTAGTAGCCAAGTACAATCTTGGAGGAGCTGCAGATGGATTCTACTTGAATCAAGGGTTCCTAATGAAGGGCAAGCAGGGCTGTGTGCCGAGTGGTTCAACAAGAGAACTACTCATTCGAGAAGCTTATGCTATGGGTTTAGCTAGCAATTTTGGGGAGAAGAGAACAATTGAGATATTGAAAGAACATTTCTACTGACCTAGGATAATGAAGGATATGTGCCAAATTCTAGAGAAGCATAAGGTATGTAAATATACAAAGGGAAAGAGAGAGCCGTATGGAGAGTACACACCCATACCTATACCAAAGCGGCCGTAGACTAACCTAAGCATAGATTTCGTGCTCGACTTTCCCCGAACATCGAAAAGACATGACTCAATCATGGTGGTGGTCAATTAATTCTGCAAGATAAGCCACTTCATTCCTTGCCACAGAACTATTAATACTCTATTTGTCGCTAACCTCTTTTTGTAGGAAATTGTGCGACTGCATGGGATACCAAAAAGTATTGTATCTGACCATGACTTAAAATTCGTGAGCTTCTTTTGGAGGACCCTGTGGAAGAAGCTCAATACTAAGCTCGTGTTCAATACTTCTTGCTTCCCCTAGACAAATGACCAAACTAAAGTTGTAAACAGGATAGTCGGCAACCTCTTACATGTAGCTGTTCGGAAGAATTTGCATGACTGGGATTTGTACCTACCTATCATTGAGTTTGCCTACAACCACTCTACTCACAGCTCGATAAGAAAATCTCTCTTTGAGGTCATTTATGGACTTAACCTGAACTTACTCCTAGATTTAATTATCAATTCGACTATACAAGGAGAAAACCAACTTGGCCTACAGCGAGCTGAGGAATTCCTAAAGTTACATCAGAGAGTTGTTGAACAACTGGCTAAGATTATAGCCCAATAGAAGGAACAAGGAAGCCAAGGAAGGAGGTAAGTCATTTATACCCCTGGAAACCTTGTTTGGGTCTATCTTAGTAATGAATGCTTCCCTAGCAGGAGGACGAATAAACTATCTCCCAGAGTAGATGGACTTTACAAGATCCTTAGGCATATTAATGACAACGCTTATGAGGTTGAGCTGCTTGAAGGGTATGGTATGTCTACTACATTTAACGTCACCAACTTGACTCCCTATGTGCTAGATGACAACGAAGATTATAATTTAAGGGCAAATCTCCTACAACCTCGAAGAGCTGATGGGTTACCGACCACTAGCCCACTCACTCGTACATACCTCAGGGGCCTTCACTCCCTCACCCAAAAATTCTCTCTCGTCAACCTGCCGATGACGAGAAACAATACATAGAAGGGAGATGGCTGAATTCCTCGAGAGCTCCGAGTTGTTATACTATGCTCTATTCCCTCTTTTGTGTCGAGGTTAACTATCCTCTGGCCAAGGGTTCCGTATTGAGTGATCTGACCTTCAGTTGCCAAGAGTTCTTGCCAAATGACGAGAGCTAACTTCCTCCCAACTAAGTACTCCTCTATCAACCTCCCTCTAACTCTCACGACATTCCTACTTGTCTCGACCTCTTTGTTGCCATAACACCTTGATTCCTTTTGTCTGCTGTGATCAGAGAATCTTTGTATGGAACCATTGTTACACTGCTACCCATCTATTTCATCTGACATTGTACTATTTTTCTCCTTTTTCTCATTTGTCCTTTTTGGCCCTTTTTCGTTTGCACTAGAAATCCCCTTTTATGTATGCCTCTTTGTAATTTCTTTCTTTGTATTGTTGCTATAGGGACTTACTATAAATAGTCCATTTTCCTTATAAGCCAGAATCATCTTACCCTATAGATAGACATTGAATATACTATTCGAGTAAGACAACCCTCTCCAAGTCTATTTCATACACTCTTATCTAATCTTACCAAGTAACTCAAGATTAGTAGCAGGTAAACCTTGATATTAACTTATACATCATATCAGGTGAAGCGTTAAGTCGTATTGTGTTTGTAAGTGGATCATATCCTCTAAGCAGCTTCACATCAGCTACTCTAGTCAGTTCATCAACCTACTTACTCTAAGTTTCTTCGATATTTCGAAGGACTCGTTGGTTCTAATCTATTACGGTAAGTCCCAGTAATAACTGAGCTCCTAAACACATCAAATTCTCATTAGGGCCATTAAGTTTGTATTGTACATAATGCATATATGTTGCCTATACATCTATAATATTTAATAGGAATAATGGGTTAGTAAGTTTCATAACCTATATTACGACCTAAAATGGTTTTTTTCTTTTGTGGCTTTTTATCCCCTCTCCTATTGGGAAAAGGAAAAAAATGCAAAAAAAAAAAAAATTTACAAAAATGTAGCATTTAGGAAAATAATACCATAAATACTGCACTTAAAATCATAGAGGTGATTTCCATAGGCATTAAAATCAACCGATCACTTCTTCTTCCCCATTTGCATGCATACAGATTTTTTAAAACTCTCTCTCTCTCTCTCTTCAAACATCCAAGAAAACCCTCAAACAAATCAACAATTTAGGTCCATTTTTTTTATGAATCAATCATAGAATCGAAATAATTGCATAGTGTAGGTCTATATTGCAGGAAGTTTTTTAGAAACGGGGAGATAATTGGTTCGCTATCATCGCTTTCTCTCTCTATACATCAATACAAGAAAAGGTATGATTTTTACTTATTTTGATTCGTTTTAAGTATATATTTTCAAAGAAATAGTATTATTACTTGATGCATAATGATATATTGTTGTACACTGGTAATTTTTGGACAAGTGTGTACATTTGTATGTGATATGTTATTTTTTTTATGATGTTAATATTTGTATAAATTGTGTACATTATAAGCAAAATCAAGCAATTACTCTCTCTCTGTGTTTTTTCTTTGTTCATTATAAGTTATGAAATGCTTGCTCTTATACTTAAGTATTTAGAGGAAAATAGATCGTTTTATTAGAAAATTAGGTAGTCAATTCCCATAATCCATTGGAAAGCGTTAATCCTTTTACTAATTATCAAAACATATTAGATCCTAAAATTTCTTTACATAGGTTGTTGAATGAATTATAAACGTTATAATAGGAATTGACATAGAACCATAAGGAGGATAGATATATCTTATTTTATATAATATTAGAATTTTCTTTTTTAAAAAATTATAATAATTATTGTAAATTATAATGCATATATAATGATGTTACTAAGAAGTATTCTTAACATTCAATAGATGAGAATTTTAAACTTTACTACTAAATAATTATTGGTGCTCTATATACTTTGAAAAAGATCAAGGAAATAAAATCTTTCACCTTTTCATAGAGGTAATTATAGATTGAAGTTTAATTATCAATTAATTGAAAAATAGAATTAATAAATAAACTTGTGTAAATTTTATCTTCTACAAAGATATATCACAACAAATATATTTTAAAAACTTACAAGTAATATTAAAATAATTACATAACAATAACATAGACATTTATATAATTTTTTGAACGATGACTTAACAAGATTATTTAATTAGTAATTCTATAGGAAATATTCATTCTCAATGCAAGTAATCAGACAATTAGTTGTTAATTATACCCATTAACTTTCATAATATCAGTTGTGAAAGGAAATCAGTGGTATAGCAAATAATATAAATATTATTATTTACTAATATTTTGTGCAATAAGACCCATTAGTTTTCATAATATTAGCGGCAAAAATAAATTAGTGTCTATTAGCATAAGGTAGTATTTATTCACGTGTATGCTAAAGTTTATGCAACTGATGTGGCAAATAGGTGTACAATGGATCATATGAGGTTGGTTTGTTATGTTGGTGGAAATATTATGGAGGAGAGGGCGAGGTTCAATATGACAGGAGCTTAAGAACAGTAGTTAGAATTCCATTTAGGGCTACGTATGACCAGGTAGTTGGAATGATATGTAATCAGCTTCAATTTGACATAACAATACACTAGATCGAGCTGATTCATAGATAACCCATCGTAAGCGGGACCAGGGACATGTTCTATGTCATCCCTATCAGCGATGATTACAATGTCTAATAGTTGATGTCTTCCTCAATAGGATATGGTAAAGTCAGCGGTTTTGCAAAAATATATATTGAAATTCATGGAGTGAACCCACCATCAATAGCCCTTGTCGCAATTGAGAACGATGTCAGACGGCACAGCAATGATCTTGGATTGCAAGTTAAAACTGGGGTATTTGAATCTTGAGTAGTCCCATCGAGTCACGTACTAAGCACCAATTGCATTTCTAGTGAACCTAATGTCTTGATCACCAGCAAGTCAAGTAGAGATACTGATGTAGAGAGTAAATTGGCATTTGCCGACGTTGATGAAGATTCCAATGATACAGATAGTAATGCCGATGTTGGCCGTGAATGTTAGTTGCAAGAAGTGGAAGAAGCACAAGGGTCATGTAGATGGAATGATTGGAGGCATAGGTTATCAACATCTATGGACACAATTGAGATGTCGGAACCTATGCCAATCTATACGTCAAGTATATAGGATGGATTGGTGATTGATGATAGTATAAGTGGTAGTGAATGGAGCTTCAACGACGAATTAAAGGTAGGCAAGTCGTTCGATAGTAAAAAACATCTACAGATAATTATAAGGCTGTATCATTTTATGAACCACCATGACTTCATCATGAAGGAGTCTAAACTGACGTTATCATCTATCAGATGTGTAAATTAGGAAGAGAGTTGTAGGTAGAGACTCAGAGCTTGTAAGAAGCAACATGCAATGGTATATTCAATACGTCGCTAATAACTTCAACACTCGAGCTAAGAACAAAGACTACAAAGAGATAATAAAGAAGGTCGCTTACCAGTTGCAACCTCGAAAATTTCATGTCTCCTATGACGAGGCTAAGGCTAAGGCTAAGGCTATGAACCCTCATACTAGAGCTTACTTTAGAGGCCTGCATCCTAAATGTGGATACTAAAGTATGAAGACGGAGCTTGGTTTGGTCATGGGATAATCAACATTACAAAAAGTTATAACAATAATTTTCATGATGCTAGAAACTTACCCATTGCGACACTACTTAAAAAAAATTTCTACAACTGCAACGACTATTTCAATAGACGTAGAATCGAGTTAGTGGAGCAAATGAGCATTGGTAAAGCAAGTGATGCAAAGTGGCTAACAATCATGGGGTCATGATTTTTTACAACAATGAGTAGATATTTGAGGTCATAACAATACCTAAACCAAAGACGCACAGGCAAAAATGAGAGAATAGCCACACAATTGCCCTGAGAACAACATGGTGTACTTGCAATAAGTAACAAACATACAAAATTTCGTAATCACACACTATAGCTATTATGGGAAAAATGAGCATGGATTGTACTACACATATTGGGTATTGGTACACAATGTAAAATCAGCTACGTGTATATATGCATTCCTTCATTCCCTATGCTGATAAGTCTAGTTGGTCATATCTTAACATTCTTGTGTGACATCTAGTTACAACATCAAATAGGGTTGTGAATCCAACCGAGCCATAGGAGAAACAATTTTATAATGAAATGGACATCCGGGAGGGACTGTTAACTTACAACTATGAACTATGCGATGGGGATGGACATAATAGGAGAAGATGTCCACTGCAAGAAAGACAACCAACGTCGAGTGAATTTACCAGTAGTTCACTTATTGAATGTGAAAAAACTCGTGATAATATTTTTTTATTATATATATGGTAGTGTATTTAAGAAGTAGTTCTTTTTTCTAACTTTTTGTTTTTACCATATGAGTTTTCTAGTAAGCTTATAGATTTTATTTCCTCTTTTATACTTACAGGAGCAGATGGATCTAAGACCAGCAATTAAGTTACTGCTTCATTTGCAATCATCTCATAGGTCTGAGTTAGTGTGGGGTAGTCAGGTAAGGAATAGTAAATGGAGAACATACTTGCGATTCATTCCATTTCCTATACTAATTGTAACAATATTTCTTCTTCCTTGGTTATAAGAAAACTACTAGCTTAGGTATCGTAAACGTGAGGCAATATTTAGGCATCGAAATAATCAAGAGATCCTAATAGATCCACGTATGATCCCATATCTAGAGTATCAGACTTTATTGGTGCGTGCTAAGTTGTCTTCATATAGTTAGATTGGCACTTGATTACCGCCTTAGCTGAGCGATGAAGGGAGACACATACTTTTCACTTCTATACTAAGGAGATGATTGTAACACTACAGGATATATCTTTGCTCATAGGTTTGCCAATTGACGGCAATACAGTTATTAGAGTGATGGCTTTTACTAGGTGGGCTAAGTTATGTCACCGAAGAGAGCTCTAGGGATCTTATGTGTCATACCCCGAGTCTATAACCACACCACCCTCCCTCCCCAATAAAGAGGCCAATTAGAGATCTTCAGTACGACATGAGCAAGGGAGTCATGCAGATACACCATTCTCTAGTCCCTATGCATGGATTGTTCTTAGGAGCTTATAGCTGGGACAATGGACAAATCACATAATTGGATGTAACTCAAATGGTTCAGCCACAGGACAACGCAAAACCCTAAGGTGCACGGCCACTAGTTCAACAACGATGCTGACGTCATTAATTTTGGATATTTCACTTCTGATTTACTTTCTTTATTTTCAAAATATTATTTAACTATTTTAACAGTTTACTTATATTTCATACAATTGTTTCATTTTTTCATAATTTAAAGTTATTAATAGTTTTCGATGTCGATTCAAAACACATATATGTATGATACGGAAAAAGGACAAAACCAAACATTTCACAAATAAATAATCAACTATAATTAGATTGATTGACTAAAAAAATTAACCATCTATTGAACATCACGTTTCGATTATATTTTTGACTAAAATCGTATATAGGCTTAACTAAATTTAAAGTGATTACATTTCTAACTGCAACCACATATAAGCTTAACTATATTTAAGGTGAAATAGTAGATGAAATAATTTGTACTAAAATGGCTTTTTAGAGAGATAATTTCAAGTATATTTTTGGGATTATTTTTCTAAATGTTCCATTTTTAAAATTTTCTTTTTTGCACTCTTTTTTTTTTTCATTTTCCCTCCCCTATTCTAAATATATAAGCCTTTTGTATAACTATATTTTTATTATGTTTCTGGTAACCGTGATATTGGTGCCTTAGTGTCCTTTAGTCAAGGTGCTATGGAACGAAACATAAAAGTGTTGTGAAAATTGATACAGTTGATTTAGAATTATATACGAGATCAGATAAAATAGCCTATTATTGAATTCGAACTGGAATTCCATTTATAATTAATTGAGCTTAATATTTTCAGTTTGATCTTGAGTTGAAGTAATACGACACAAGTTGCAATTCGATTTTTCTAATTTAAGTAAGACAAACACCTGTCAATTCAACTTAGTTAGTAATTTAAATCTAATTAGATTTACGAATCAGTTGAACCAAATAATATAAAGCTTAACTTCTTTTTTTTTCTTTTCAAATTATCAAGTTTAACTCGAATAAATATGAAATCTACACAACTGACGGCAAATATATTTGACTCGTGATAAGCCAGGGGCCCACCTATATCAACGCAAGTTGGTCATCTTATTCACCTACAAAATGGGCAGCCGTCAAAATCGTATGCGCAAATTTCATCCACGTGTCAGCATGGTGACGTCCTCGATAAGCTTTTAGGAACATCAGTTGCTTTCCGTGGAATTTCTACTTTCTAAAAAAATGTAATATTCATATGGAAAATATCCATAGGACCAGGATTCATTAATAATAAAAAATCAAGTTTTGTATTTTTTTTTCAATAAATTTGTAAAAAAGAAAAGAAAAAAAATCTTAACAGATCAAAAGCTTTTAAAATTAAAAAAAAAATTCTTAATAGCATTAACACGCTATGTTGATAAATTAGTGTTTGATAATATTGATAAAGTTCTATGTGGATAAATTAGTGTCCGATAATATCGATAAGGTAGATAGACTCTTAGAATTTCCTATTGAAGAACAAAATAAGTTGGTAAAAAATGTGGATGACTCAAAAGAAGACAAAATTAGGATTGCTCTTGAAGAAGAGCTTACAAGAAAAGATATATACTAATTTCCTTTTGGGGTAGAAATGCCTTCTTGAAACGAGTACCGGTAAATCAAAAGGCTAAAGCGAAAGTTTTTAAAATCAAGAACGAAGTAGACCAATGGAAGGAGAAAGAAGAGGAGTTATGTGATTTGTTCACTGCTTACTTTAGCAAAATTTATGAAGTTGTAAGGGGTTAGCCAAATTTGATGGTATTGTGTGAAGTACCAAGGATCGTTACAGAGGAGATGAACAATTTGCTTGTAGGGGATGTAAACATGAAAGAAGTCAAAGATGCTATATTTTATTTACAAACAAACAAGGCCTCGGGTCCATATGGTTTAGTAGTAATTTTTATCAGACAAATTGGGTTATTATCGATCCTTTTAAATCTTGAGCAACTTCACATATCATATCATCAAGCAGTATCCCTCATAGCTAAGAAAACTAACTTTATCCTGATCCCACAAGTTCAAATTCCACAAGAATTAAGTTTGTTGCCACATAAGTTTATATAATTTCATTTTTTAAGTTTTTTCCAAGGTCTTAGCAAATGGGTTAAAGCCCTTCCTCAATGAGTTAATCACTCCACATCAAAAGGGCTTGGATTTCATATAATTCAAGATAAGAGAGATAGCTCATGAAGTGATCCATGAACTAAATTGAAGGGAAAAAACCAAAAACAGAAAAAAGCCCTTAAATGCTAACAAGATAGACATGATTAAGGGGTATAATAGGATTTTCTTTTAACAAGTATAATTGGGTTGATTGAATTTTCCTTCAAGAATTTTTGTTGACACTTGGTTTTTGTGACATATGGATCAGTCGAATTGTCTTTAGTATATCTACTGTATGTTATAATTTGATGCTAAATGGAAAAAGAATTGGTCTTATTATGCCAAGTAGAACAATTAGGCAAGGTAGTCCTCTTTTACTGGATCTTTTCCTTTTTATGGTTGATGTTTTAATGAGGATATTAACAACTACTAGAGAAAAGCCACTTAAAGGTGTGTGAATTAGAAGATCATGTCCAAAACTAACACAGCTTTTTTTTGTGAACCAAATTTCAGTAAGCTTAAGTATATCCTCTATTATTGCTATCAAATTTCAGGTCAAGTAATTAACTTTCACAAATCCACTATCATCTTCAACGAAAACACCTTAGCTAAAACAAGAATTCTTTATGTCAAATATTTGGCATTCCTCTTTAAAATACTACAAGGAAGTATCTAGGCATACCAACCAGTTGGGATCATTCCAAGGCAGTAGCTTGTACAAGTGTTAAAGAGAAGATTGGTCTAAAGGTTCAAAGTTGGAAAGGTGTTATGTTATCACAAGGAGTATAAGAAACAATGATAAAATCAATAGCTTATGTCATACATATTTGCTTCATGGTTGTATTTAAGTTCTCTAAGATATGGTGCAATGATATAACATCTATCGTTGGCAAATTTTGGTAAGGAGATGATTTGAATGGAAATATAATTCATTGGAGGAGTTGAGACAAGCTAACACTTGCTAAGAATAAAGTTGAATTAAGATTCAAGGACTTAAAGGCTTACAATGATGTCATGCTTGGTAAGTTGGTATGGAGACTCATAAAGAATCTCGATTAGATGTGGGCATAAGTTTTGAAAGGGATTTATCTTCCTAATGACAACTTCATGAATGCAAGCCTAGGTGGAAGAGCTTCTTAAGTATAGAGAAGCATTTTGGTTAGGCATGATGATATGCGATTAATGGGGAATATTATTATTTGGCATTAGAGTTGCGATCAATGCACTTTGTCGTGGTAAGTCTCAAATCTCTTATTAGTTCCCACTTTTGAAAATTCTAGAGTTAATGTGAATTTTATAGAGTTAAGGTTTGACATTTTTAAGTTGTTGATGGAGAAATTTTATATTTAAGGTTGAGTTAAAAGGGGTATTATTTTGTTTCATATTATCAATTGTCCTGCTAATCTTATTACTGGAGTATTGGTTAATAAATTAGGCATAGATGCTACCAAACATCCTTATCTACATAAGCTTGACTATAACAATGAAGTGATTCAAGTTACCCAATAAGTAAGGATTGCCTTTTCAATTTGTAGTAGGCATAAGGATGAGATTTTGTTTGATGTTGCTAATATAGATATGTAAGAATCTAATGGCAATGCATAACCCATTGAAGAGCACTTATTGTTTCATTAAGGAAACCTTATTTGTTTTATTATAAATGACTCTAAAAAGAATTCAAAGAAGCTTAAAAATAGTTAAAATGGGCAGTATAGGCATGAAGAGATGGAAAAACAAAGTTGCATAAAGTTAGCAACTCTAGAATTGTTAGATGTACATAAAAACATAAAATAAGTAAGGGGTGAAGAAGTGAGGTCAGAGAAGATCAACAAGGTGCCCACATATGACATTAATGAAGCTTTCATCCAAAATATTTAAGAAGGAAGTATAGAAATCATAGCAAATACAAATATTTACTAATCCCAAGATTCATATGCTCTTAAGCTTTCATTTGCAAAACTACAACAAATTCAAATTTTGCATGTCATGGATAAGGTATATTGTGATATACTATTACAATCGATAAAGATTCTCTAATTTCTATCATGTTGCTAGATAGGATTTACAATGATTGGAAAGAGTGCTCCTGGATGATGTCAATCTTTTTTATTTGAGTAGTTTTACTTTGTTTCCATTTGAATTTCAGTTATGTTTAATTTATTTATAAAAATGCCATTAGGTTAGGTTTTTCTTTCTTACTAGCATTTAAGGATCTTATTTCTCCATTATAGCATACAGTTAAGATGTTTCAATATTTCTCTTTTCATGGTTTATAAAACATTCGTTATCTATATGAGCAGATTCTTAAGGAGATGGATTTTGCTTGAATTTTTTCTATGTCATCAATTAATCATTAGGATTACATTGATTATTGCAATTAGATTGTTTCACCATTCATATAATCCATTCAAATTATATTTTATTGATTTTTATTTCGCAAGTTTATCAAAATAGAATTCAATAAAAATCAATTTTTTTATCACTTGAATCTTTAATTGACAAACATCCATATCTTTTTGTTTCCTTGTTTTCCTTAAATCAAATTCCCAAAATGGTAAAACATCCTTATTTTAATTAGATATATTATAAAAATTCAATAAGATATCATTTTATATGTTGTGTAATGCTAAATCATGCCTAAATTCATCACTTAGATTTGAGACACATGTAAGAAATAACTTCAATTAGTAGATTGGATCGATGGAAAAGTGTACATTTGCATAGATCCATGGGTGTTGAGTATTAATAAAAAAAAAAAAAAAGCTAGTGAATTCAATGTAGTTGCTTATGATCACGAAGGACGTTTCCTTGGAGCAATCTATCGAGAAGGCTTGCCCTCAATTAAAGCAAAAGGTAACATGTAGATTGCGATAGAGAATGACTGTTTATAAATGCATAACAAAGCAATGAAGCTTATGGTCAATCTCAACATTTATAAAAGATATTGAGGTTATGTTAACAGATTTTGAGTCTTGTAGTTTTGGTTTAGTGAACAAGAAGTCCAATGCTATCCAGATTGAGTAGCTTTTTAAGGTTAAAAGGGCTCGTGAATATATTTCTAGGAGTACAATCCTTCACAATGTCACATTTGGTATATAAAAATGAATCGGAATGGAATTATCGATTTCAGATTTCATTTTTACTCTTATGACATAAAATAATTAAAAGCATTTTTGATAATTAATAATATTTACACATTTAATACCATTTCATTTTTTCCATAACCATTTTCAAATATAAGAAACAATTTATTATTCCAACTCTCATTCCATTCCAGTCCCATTTATTCAATTCTAAACCATTGGGGCATACTAAACATAATATATGTTCTTTATTGGTATTGATCATGTACCCTAGATTGTAATTTCATGATTGTGTTTTAATGTAAAATCTTTTTATAGTTGGCAAAAAAACGAAATTGTAGATAATATATTTTTTTAAATACATCCATTATTATTATTATATATTTAAATATCATTAATAATTACTATTCATCCACTGTTTATTAAAACAAGTGAGATAATGGGAAGAATCAACATCTTTTTCCTTAGAATCAACATTCGAAGTGGTGCTATAGCATCGTAAAAAGGACTTCTTAAAGATTTGGAAAAATTCAATCCCCCTTCCCCCATTAGGCATTAATCAAATAGACATCTATCTACTTAACCTGCCCAGTACTAATAAATGAATTACAAATCAAGCAAATCGATGTTTATTGACATAAATTATATCGTTAGTTCAATTTTTTCTTTTTTTTTCTTTTTAATCATACCCCTAATAAGTTTTACAAATTGCAGGTTTATCATAAAACTTTATTATATTTAGATGCATTGTCATACCCATTTAAATTATTAATCCTTAGAATGTGTCTAATATATGGCTTATCAAGCCTACAAAGCCATATCATCTAGTCATGTTAAATTAAAAACTAAACACTTGTCAAAAACATTTTTCAAACTTTTTTATCAATACTCAATATACTAAAACCTTTAGAATGTACAATTCTTTTTAATAACAATATCAAAAGATAGTAATTATTTAGGATAAAGCCTTCACAGGTATTTAAACTTTTAAAATTTTTCATTTTAGTAACTGAACTCAATTTATTTTCAATTTAGCCTTATACTATTTAAATTGTTTAATTTGCATCCTTCGTTACAAGCTATGGAAACAGACGTTAAGATTTGCTGACTAAGATATTAGACAAGCAAAGAAGATATGATGTTGGAAAAAAAAAGGGAAATATTCATTAGAAAACATACTCGCACCTAAACTAATCAATGTCCATCATTTAACACACCTACCAAACTCTTCTTCACTTCATTGATGCCCATTTAACACACCTAACAATAGTAAATTACCCATCTCACTCCCAACAAAATTCTTTAATGTGTAGTCGTCTTGTAAATCCCAACCATTTAAGTCTATATTAGTTGTGGATATCGATTGTGGCAAGAAAAATCAATACAAATCGAGATTCATACGCAAAGGATTCGTTGGAAAGTGACATTATCAATCTGTAAAAGCACATGATACTGATAAACCTAAAGCCATATACTCTCAACAAGGTTAGTTTAAGGCTTCATGTTTCTTTTTTTTTTTTAATTTCTTTGAATGTTTTGTTTGTAATTATTGTTTCAAAAAATTGGGGTATTTTATGTTCCTTAAGATTGTATGTCAATGTTAAGATTGTATGTTGATGTTATTGTCTTCTTCACAAATTGCATGGTTGTATTTATTTTCCGATGATTAAGTGTCATGGGTGCTTTGTTGTTCATTAAACAAGCCTTTTTTTTTTTAATTCGATAAAGACTTAAGTGTCATGGTCAATGGATGGTTTATGAAATCAGGAGGTTTGTTTATGACCCCATTGAAATGCCACCAATTTCGACAACAATGATTTGTAGTAAAAATGCTTTCACATTCAATTACTAAATGTGTTTTTAAATAAAAAATATAATCACTACTAAGCATAAATTTGCTCTAGACTATGTTTTAGGTATGCGAATGGCCGAAAGGTTGCTTACAGTGTTCTTCAACGGAGCATTTCAGAAGCGATAAGATGACATTTCTTATGAGGTTGGCAGCAGTATAGACCTCGTCATTCAGCCGAATGAGTTGTCTCAACAATATATTTTAAATTTACTATCAAGTATTAGGTGATACAATATAGAAGTTATTAGATATAGGATTCCTAGGACAACACTAGTAAATGGCCTTAAAGTGATCTATGATGATTTTGATGTTATGAGTTTGGTTAGGAATTTTGGCATTTGTGATAAAATTGAGATATATATACAATACTCTACTAATGCGAAGAGCTTTAGAGAGTCTTCTAAGCAAAGAAATAGTGTGGTGGAGGAAGAAAAATCTAGTGAAGATGATGAGGAAGATTATATTGGGGGTCTTAGTAGTAAGGAGGAGTCAAATGAGGAGCTCATGGAAGCTCGGAAAGCTCTAAGGGTAGTTAGGGATAATAATCATGTTCGAGTTAAACAAGTTGACAAAGAGAGTATATGTAAGTCTATTGTCATAGGTGTCAATGACTTTGATTACAACCCAACTAAGGGAGATGATGATGGTAGGAGTTAGGAAACTGATTATAGTGAAGCTGGGGACCTTAATGATTTTCAAATATAACAAGGGGAGAAAGCGGTGAGGGGGAAATCATTTGGGAGAAAAACGAATTTTCAATCTATGATGATAAGGCAAAGGAACTGGTGTTTTGTGTGTCTATGATATTTGTAAGTCTAAAAAAGTTTAAGGATGCAATGGAGAAAGATGTCATATCACATCAAAGAGAGGTTAACTTTGTTAAAAACAACAAAACCCAAGTACGGGCAGTATGCTCTAAATAAAATTGCCTATAAGTGATGTATGGTTCATATGAGAAGAACACAAGTGCATTTCACTTGAAAACTTATAAATCAAATCACACATGTGGTATCTCCTTAAAAAACAAACAAGTTAAGAGTAAAACAGTAGCTGAGTCATTTAGGTCAACTATAAAGACCACACCGAGCATTAAGTTAAATGCTTTGAAGGAGTTGGTGCAAGAGAATATGGGCATTGGTGTTACAGCATCTCAATGTAGGTGAGCTAAGTTAAAGGTCATATAAGAGCTCATAAGCTTAAAAGTAAGAGAGTATGAGCTATTATGGAATTATGCACAAGAGCTTCGAAGGAAAAACACAAATTCAACTATTTTCTTAAATGTTCATAGGGACTTTGATGAAAATAGGGTTATGTTTAACCGATTCTATGTTTGCTTTTACGCTTGTAAGAAGGGGTTTCTAGATGGTTGTAGGAGAGTATTCGATATTAACAGTTGCTTTTTGAAGGGTGTATGTAAGGGAGAGGTTGTCTACAATTGTTCAAGATGCAAATAATCAAATGTTTCCAATAGTCTGAGCCGTTGTTAGGATAGAAAACAAGGACACATAGAATTGGTTTATGTAAATACTAATGGAGGACTAGGAAATTGACAAAGATGATGGTGGTGAAGGTTGGATTATCATAAGTGACAAGCAAAAGGTATGCTTCATCTGCTATCTTAATTATTGTGACGTAGGAAACGCTCGGATGTAGTTATTATTTTTTCTAATGCATAAAACTACTTCCAACCATTCACATATGTTTACTACTATTTAGATTGTGTACATGGCCTCAAACTATAATAGGAAATGCTCAGATATGTTATTTCTATTTGAAGTATCTTTATATCTTGCTTACAATTGAGAAACAACTATATGTGCTATGTTAGAAATTTGACATATCATTGGCTTATAAAATACGTGCAGGGCCTGTTGGATGTTATAAACACTCTACTACCTGCAGTCGAACATAGAATGTGTGTGAGACACATTTATGCTAATTGGGGGAGCAAGTACAAGGGATTTGTTTTCAAAAAACTTTTTTATGCAATTGCAAAGAGTACGAATAAGGCAAATTTTGAGGCCGCATCTCAACACTTACTCAATGCCAATAAGGACAGGTAGACTGCCTTAATGAAAACTGAAGCGAAGCATTGGTGTAAGTCCTTCTACAATATCAATGTTAAATGTCATATAATTCACAATAATTTATGTGAAGCATTTAATGGGAAATTAGTGGATGTAAGGTCAAAGTCCATCATTAGCATGTTTGAGGATATTAGATTGATGGTAATGGAGCGAATGTACACACAACCTGATCAAGCAAGCAAATGATATTGTACATTTGGACTAGGAATTATGAATATATTAGAAGAGAATAAGAAGGAGGCTTGATGGTATATGGTAAGATGGAATGGGTGAGATGAATATGAGGTCCAATACAACACTGACCTTTATGATCTTGATATTAGCAAGCGGACATGTGCTTGCTGAACTTAGGATTTATCGAGCATCCCATGTTGTCATGTTGTTATTGCTATAGTGTTGATAAGGGACTTCCTGAAGACGTCCTTGATGTACATTATAGCAAGGATATGTTCTTGAAATCTTATAGATATATGATAAAGACTATTTTAGGAGATAAGTTTTGGAGGAAAACTGGATTTCAAGGGTTGAAGCCATTGCCACCAAGAAAAAAACTTGGTAGGTTACCTAAAGTGAGGAGAAAGCATCCAGTAGAGCAAGTTAAAGGTGATAAAATGACAAGATGTGGTAGAAGGATGACATGTACCAACTGTACGCAACAGGGGCATAATCGCAAGACATATAAGTTACCAATTAGTAGAGTGGAGCAAAATACATCAGGACAATAGGTTGCTTTTAGTAGAAGGATGACATGTACCAACTATACGCAACAGGGGCATAATCGCAAGACATATAAGTTACTAATTAGTAGAGTGGAGCAAAATACATCAGGACAATAGGTTGCTTTTAGCTCTTATTATGCTACATATACTTAGTCTTTGTTTTAGAAGTTACATAGCTACTTATATATATATATATATACAATTAGCCTTTCTTTTGTGTTATAGCAACAAAGGCTTTCGAAGCTTAACCCCAAGAGAGCAACCAAAGCAAACAATAACAATTTCAATGATGGCAGTGGAGCACCACCTTTGTTTGGCAAAGAGGTCTTACAAAATCTTGTTTGAAAATAAGGACACTGGTTTTGACTTGGAAATTCTGCTAATCGTTCATTTTTTTTTCTCTTCTTTTTCTTTTTCTATTTTGTAGCTGTAGACACCTAATTTTTGCTCCTCTATAATCCTAATTTTTTATTTTTCACAAAAAGGGTCTTAATTCAAAAATAAAATAATAATAAAAATAAAATAAAAATTTAATTAATAAAAGATAAAAATAATAAAAATTAACAATTGATGAAAATACAAAAAAAAAATAAGAAAAGGAAAAATTATGAAGATTTCGTAGATTTTTTAGGAAGTAACTTATATTAGGGACAAATAGTTTTAGTATTAGCTTAGTTCAAATAATTATTTTAGAGAGTCACGTGATTTAAGTACAATTTAATTGTATTAAAAATTAAGACGCAAGCTAACAACCCAACGAATAAGTATTGAAATATTTGATATGAAGTTAGTCTGAGGCCATAGGTTCGAATCTCACAAGATACTTATAGGTCTTTTATTTTTCAATCTTTTACAAAAAGTGAGATAAATAAGTAAGATCATGTCTAATCAAATCTTTTTCATTTGAATAGTTAAAAAATATTTGAATCTAATTTGATTTTATTAAATCAGATTTGAATTAATTTAAATCTAGTTTAATTTTTATCAAATTAGATACAATAAATACGATTTGATATAATTTGATTTGGACTTTATAAATACATGCACAACAATGGCCAGTCACAATGACACTATACCTTCACATCTCTTGTCACTCACGTCCATAGCCATGCTAACATCAATCCAACTCTGAATTCAGTCTTCAACGTACAGACTACAGCTCACTGTACGCTCTCCCCGACAGCAACCTAGCACATAAGTTCACCGCTCACAATCTCCAGTCACAACCCGAACTCCGTCCCCTTTGTCCAACGAACAACAGGTAAATCCCTGTACTCCACAACCGCAACTCCGACGACCAACTGATTGCACCTCACTGCACCTAACATGGTCTACATGCTGTAGTAGTGTTGGTGTTCGTATATGCACGAGCCGCAATTCACTACGCACGACCAAGTCGCACACTTCACGCTCGCTGTTGAACGCCCAACCAACATTTGCTTGTACACAAATGACAGCCACAAACCCAACCACAAGCCACGGTCCATTCACGTACAGTAATTACTGAACTCCACGTCTCATACGTGACCCCTACAGCAAACAGCCCACGACCAAGCAAGCCCCACTGTTGATCACTGACTGCATATCACACCGCTGCTGCGCGCATAACTTCTATCCACTGTAACGCCATAATCATCGCACACACGAGTATATTGTACTACTGCCCACGAAGCCGAAGACGAATGACACCACTTCGTCAACCGCTGCTCCAACATACACATTGCTATGTACAAATTTGCTTCTTCAAGCGTTGCCACTTTTGATCAGCTGCAGATCACCGACGACAGCACCGAGCAGCACTGCACAACCGAATACTAATTTAGTTTTATTGTTTTTCATTTTTTTAAAACTTATTAATTATTATTATTATTTTGCTATTATATTATTATTATTAGTTCTTTAGTTATGTGACATAATATACATACATATATGAGCATGTCAGTTTAGGGAACTTTTAATAGTAATATTTATATTAAGTTTATTTTTTGATTTTGTTAATTTATTTAGGTAGATCATTCTTTAATAATGAAAATATAGATATACATGCATATATTAATTTAGGTGTTTTTTAGTACTAGTTTTCTTATAAATTAAGTATTGATTTAAGTAAGTGTTTATAATATAGATATATAACTATATATATATGCTAGTTTAAGGATTGTTAGGATTACGATTTTTTAAGGATTAAGTTTTTTAGGGATTCATTACATAGAAAGTTGTCTTTTAAAAAGAAAAAAAATTAATAAAGACCTTTTTTTTAAAAAAAAAAGATCGTTAGAGCATTTTTTTAAAATAATAACACTCATGAGTTAGGACCCTTTAGATTATTTTTTTCAAAATAAAATAAAATAAAATAAATCAAATCAATTAAGACGTAAACTCGACCGGTTTTTAAAAATTTAAATCAATCAACACATTAAAGTTTTCAAAAAGAACTACGATCGTCTGATCCAGGCTAGTGTGTACATAGGCACCTTCGAGGCGACAATAAAATATGTAGAAACTTAGGTTTTATTTTCTTATTTATTTATTTTTAAATATTATAATTAACAAAATAATCCTAATTTCAGTATATAAATAGTGGTATCCGTTAGGGTTTAATAGGTTAACCTTCGAACTCGGAACCCTCTGATTCTTTATTTAAATTAAAATCAAAGACCGGTAGCCAAATTGTAATCAATCTACCCAATTGATTACGGTTTCTTTTTCTTTTCTTGACTTCGGTTGGGTGACGACTCTAAAAATTATTTTCGATAAAAAATCGAAATTTCTCAATTTCTTTAGTCAATGATTAATATTAAACGAATTAAGGTTTAGTATTAATCGAAAATGAGAAATTAATTTTAAATAGAAAACCGAAAAATTAGGCTCGACAGTAGTAAATATTTAATGATGCTCGAATTGGCTCTTTTCATGACCAGTCACCAAGCCATGCTACTTTCCCTGGGGATAATGTCTTTAGTGATCAAACGTATCTAATTGAAACAAAGTGGGACAATTATCAATGGCATGAAACACAAATATTCATACTCATTAGCCAAACCAAACAACAACTTCTTAGTCCACCACCAACCACATCTGACATAAAACATGGGGGTTATGCAGACCAATGTCAAGTGGAGCATCACTGTACAGCGGATGCACTAGTGACTACCTAAGAATCTGACTATAATAATATGATCTCGAAGTTGAAATCAAAAAAGAAAACCATCATAGATAAAGTTGTTTCCCTCTTCAAGCAATAAAGTACTTGACTAATGACATCACCAAAGACGAACCACTCGGAGACGTCAAGGGGAAAGTCGAAGCAATATAGAGGAGATGGCGTTGTCAATTTGGATTGATGATTAGCTATTTAGAAAAAAAAAATATTAGGAATGTTGCTATATTAAGAATGCTATAAGTGTTATGAAACAATTTGCTGATTTAAAAAAAAAATATATTAAGAGACAACAAGCTAGTTTGTTGGTTTTTTTAGATGTGTTCTGGAAATTTCAAGCCATGGTAGCACTTTTTTGTACTAATTGCTAAGTCCAGCCTCTTTAAATGCTATACCCATAATTGTCAAAATCGCAATTTTACCCATACAATTCTATGAGTTTACGATTTCAAGTAGCTTTTTTGAGTTAACTCGGGTGTAGAATCTTTTTTTTTTTTATATATAGAAACATATGTTTTTGATTGAGTTTATTGATTCTACATATTTAAGTTGAATAGATTAAAAAATTAAAGAAAAAAAATACA
Organism: Lumnitzera racemosa; assembly: GCA_024138005.1. NCBI lineage: Eukaryota > Viridiplantae > Streptophyta > Magnoliopsida > Myrtales > Combretaceae > Lumnitzera > Lumnitzera racemosa. The sequence goes on along the minus strand of JAMXBC010000004.1, from coordinate 68,522,994 downwards.
ACTAGCCCTTTACAAGCCATCAATTATTAAGACATTACAATATCTGTCCTATCTTATTCTAATTTTTTACCTCTTTCTTTCTCTCCTAATCTTTTATGTTATATTCATAGTTTTTATCTAAGTTTCAACTCCAATAACAAAGTTTATAAAGAAAACTGTATACTTTATTTTATACCGTCAATAACTTTAAATAAGTTGAAATATTTAGTTCTTTTTAATTTGCAGCTTTAAAAAAAAAAAGGGAAAAAGTTTAGTTTCAACTATATTTTTCTTTCTTCTATACATATTAGATTATATATTAAGAATTTGCATAGAAAAAATGAACTTAATTTCTTCATTTTTTTTTTTAATTTTCATCATGTATTTCAAGTTTTGAATAATCACTATAAATATATCCATAATTTTTTTAAGCTATTTTATATAAGTTGTAAAAACTTATGTTTCTACATTTCAATTTTACGTTCCAATTTTACAAATCCTCTAATGATTCTATGTCGAATCGCAAGTTTGACAATCTTGGCTGTACCAGTTTTTGGCATGCAGCATGTTGTATGGTATTGTACAGTTATCTCAATATGATGATAATTTGATCTAGTAAAAATTCTTAAGTCCTGCATAAGTATGCTACACATATCCTATTGATTTACTACCATATAGTTATTCTAATTTTGATTTTGATTGTATTGAAAATTGATAATGATTAGTGCATCACTCCATTGCTTTCCCTGAAGCTTTTGAGTGTTAGTTTTAGCTGTAATCCATTTGGCATGAGTCATGCTCTCTTAGTTGCTTATTTTCATGTCCATTACATTCTTTTAGTCGGAAATAGGACCATTTGCATAACCTTGCTAGTTTCTTTCATTCATTTTGTTCTTTTTAATCTCTTAATTTAATAAAAAAATTTGAAATGTGATTCTAAGCATAGAGTGCTGGAGAGACTACAGAACAATGCATTATCAAACCAAAGGGCTACATTATCCAATGATTCTAGATTATATCGAAATTTGGGCCTTTCTTTATGTTTGTTAGAATGGCCTATGTTGTGATGAAATGCTTACTTGTATCCCATCACGCCTGTAATTGAGGGTGTAATCACTCTCCTACTATGTAATCACGACCGTGACTGACAAGGAGATCATCAATACTTCCTCTCCCATGATAAAGGGCGTGATCAATGCTAGTTAATGCAATCATTCTTCATCATGCGCGTGATTGAATAATTCTTGTTTCTACTTCAAGATTTTCTTCTCCTCATAGCAATAAAGTCATTGTTCTTGTGTAAATTTCATTCCCTTACTCATGACTCATCTAAAATCAATACATTATACAATTAAGTACCAAAACTTAAGAATTAAATCACAATTATGAACAATTATATGCTTAAACATACCTTGAAAGTGTAAAGTAATTTATACTTATTAGCATATCATCTTCGTATTTTTAGCCATTCTAAAGTACCTATACCTACTGTGGAGGTAACAAAAACAAGTGCAAAGAACCCCTTGAGATTGAGAAATTGTTTGATATTTTGGAAGATTTCAAAATGGTATCATGTTGTTGATATCATATGCTATGCTCAATGAAAACCAAGAACTAAGCTGATGCTAAGCTCCACAACTAATTTCAGAGCCACCAAACAGCAAAGAACTGCAACAAAATTGAGTCATTAATTTGAAGTTGAGAGAGCTACTATCAGTAACAAGCTCCTCTCCTTTGATTAAGCTAAGTTGAGCTCCATGTACACATGGTAAGCATAACATGGACTAGCAAACCAATCATGTAACTAAGTTAGTGTCGAAGCTTTATTTAAAGCTTCATATGAACAAACTAAACAATTGAATACATCCATGCTTAGCCTGAACATTCAAAATATTAGAGCTTCTCAAATCTAACTTGCAGCAACTCAAAATAACCAAAGTGCAACAGTCCAAGCAACTCTCAATCTGTGTGATAGCAGGCGCAACTCCAAGCTTCTAAACTCTTGCACACCCTAATACATACCAAAACAATTCGAAAGCTCCAATTCATACTAAAGAGAGCAACACATATTAGCTGCAATCTCCACAGCAGATCGTATACATTGGTAGCAACCCCAAGGACATGTCCCAGAGTTGAGCACATGGAATGAAGCATTTGGTATTCAATTTATCAAATCATGAAGCTACAAATCAAGAGGATAAACAAAAAAAAAAAAAAAAAAAAAATTGATTTTCCAAGATGTAATGAAGCTGAGAGTAGAGCATTAACCTATTGCCAAAGATACCATAATTACTTTAAACGTAATTTTAGCATCTTTTGTGTTAGGTCATTTGGTTTTAAAAACCAATTGTCTTTTAAAAAAAAAAAATCCTAACATTGGTGATTATTTGGTATTTTTAATAGGGTTAAGGAATGGAGATATTTGGTGTTAGTAACATTTTTTGCCTATTAAACACTGGATTTGAAAAATACTTATTTACCTTCTCTTTGTGATCTCCACTAATAGCATATCTTAATGATTCCATAATGGCTCATATGAGTTTGTAAAGAAATTCTTGCAAGGATTACAACATGGACATCTAATATGCCCAATGTGGAAATTAGGAATTACCTGTTTTCTTTTCATTTACTTGATAAAAGAAGGAAATATTTTGTTGTGTACAAAACAATATATTCTCCTCTTTCATCAGCGTATAACATTTCAATGTTGCCTATATGAATAAAATCCTCTTCATTTCCAAAAGACAAATTGTTACACTCGATAGGAAGCTAAAATAGAATCCAAAGACATTTACTAAAATATCAGTTCATTTTGAGTGCATTTAGGGACCTGTAGCTTTGTAATAAGATATCATCAATCTATTCCTATCGATTCAGACCCTCTTTATTTACTGTTCTTTGTTGTCATTAGCATGTTTAGTTTTATAGTAGGATAAAAAAAATAACATGAATGGATATTGACTTGAAAAACACCAACTTCATTACAATGCTAACAAGGAGCATACAAATTATCCAGCATGATTGTCCCAATCTCATCCTATTATAACTCCACTATACATCATCATATTATAGAACTTGCTAACATAATTTCCTAATATGTTAGATACTAGAAATGCTATTTTGAATCTATATACCCTTTTACTCGATCTAAGTAATCCATAATAGAAATAATATGACAATGAGCTAAGGGATCAACACTCACTTGACAAATTTCTAAATCCTATTATCATTTTTTATATTTGTGTATGCAATCATGTCTTATCTTAGCAATGAAATCTCCTGTTGTAATGCATCCAACTTTCATTGAAGAGCCATATATTGGGTCTCACTAATGTCTAAAGCTCTAATAATCACTTCTTTCCTTGTTGCTGTACCTTCGCCATCTACGGCACCAACTTACCTAAAGAAACTACAGTAGCTATTCTCATGGAATAAAGGACAGCTATAGAACCTTTTCCCATAGTTTTCCGATGTTCGGGCTCTTTTCATCTCGCATCTCAATCTGCAAAAACAGTGCACATTCGTCAAACTATCTATAAAGTGACGAACAAGAACGAATGTAGATGATGATGAGCCTTCAAATGCATTTCTCTTTGCCATTACTATTGTTATAGATATCAAAGTTTGCACTTCTTGGGTTGAACCAAGTTTTAGTTATGGCTCTCTACTTTAGGTGTTCAAGTTTATCCCTAGATTTCATACACGCACAACTTTCCCTTGCTGCAACTAGGAGAGATACATGCCATACCCCTTGAAACGAATGTCTGTTACTTCTCAAGTTAACATATGTACTAATGTAGTGCAATTTAAGAAGTGTAAGGCTGAATTGAAAATAAACTGAGTTTAGGTACTAAAATGAAATTTTAAAAGGTTCAAATACTTGTGAAGACTTTATCCCATAGTTAGGATTTATGATTTTAAATGGTATATACAATAGCCAAAGTGACGGTGATTCAATCATGATTTAAAATAAATCATATTTGAAATATACCACTTTATATTTACTATATCTATATTTTGGCCTTTTATCTTTAAAATTGAGTGCTTAGATTATTGAAACAATAATAATAAAAAAAGGCTTTTTCAAGCCTCATTTTTCTATAATTCTGTTCTTATTTTTTATTGGATCAGTATTGCTCCCATTTTGCCCTTAATTTGCATTTACTTAAATTTCAGCTATTGAACAGACAATAAATTTAACAATTTAAATTTAAAATAGTGTGAATGAGCAGTAAGATGAAGAGTAAGATTAGTCCTACAAAAGATAAAAATGGGACTGTTGAATCTCCCTTATGGTATTTTTCTATAGTCATGTCCCTATTTTTTATAGGATCAATATTACTCTACATTTCATTCTTAATTTATATTTATTTAAATCCTAACCATTGAACGGACTGTAAATTTAATTATTTAGATTTAAAATAATATAAATAAGCGATGGAATGTAGGAAGGAACCAATTCCCTCAAAAGTAAAAACGAGGCCATAGATCTCCTTTTTCAACGATTAGGTCAAGTAATTCATTAGCTAACGTGGCAAGTAGTCAATTTTGTTTCGAAAGTGAAGACTCCTTCAAATGAAGCTGTGCCTTTTTCATTTAGTGAGCTGGACCATGTTTTGCTACAGGCCCATTTTAGTCCTTCCTTACAGCCCACTTGCTTAATCTAGAGAACAGTACAAGCTCTCCCTAAACCCTCTCATCGCTCCAACCCGATCTAAGGATAATTGATATCACTTTGGCCTACAATTATCTCTCTCTCCAAATCTGTTACCTGTTAATAATCCCCTGACCATCGAACCACTTGCCGATCAGATTCGGTGTGGAAATATTTGCGATGACCACGATAGTACTATCGTTCTGCACCAAAACCCTCCGACCCCAGTGAAATCTTACCACCACCCCAACCCATACGAGTCTTTAAGCCCAATTAATCTAAAATTGTTTATTTAACATTTAAATAAATTATAATATAAAATAATTAAAAGTATTTTTTATTATAAAAACTATTTTCATTCCATAATTATTTTTAAATTAAAAAATAATTTATCATTCTGACTCTCTCTCTATTCCATTCATTTAATTTTAAACCATTCGTGTATACTAAACATAACACAAGTTCTTTGTTAGTGTTGATCGTGTACCCTAATCTCTAGAGATTGTAATTTCATGATTGTGTTTTATTATAATATCTTTTATAGTTAGTAGAAAAATGAAAAAATAAATAATAACTTTTTTAAAGCTATTTATTATTATTATTATTATTATTATTATTATTAATTACTATTTATCCACTGTTTATTAAAACAAGTGAGGTAATGGAAGGAATTAATATCTTTTTCCTTAGAATCAACATTTGAAGTGATGCCATAGCATCGTAAAAAGAACTTAAAGATTTGGAAAAATCCAATCCCTCTTCCCCATCAGGAATCAACATCTGTCTAATTAAGCGATCCAACACTAATAAATGGATTACAGATCGAGCAAATCGATATTCACCGACATAAATTATACTGTTAGTTCAACTTTTTTCCCTTTTTTTAAATCAAATCCCCCCGCAAGTTTTCCAAATTGCAGGCTTATGATAAAACTTTATTATATTTAGATGCACTGCCATACCCCTTTGAATTATTAATCCTTGAAATGTGTCTAATATACGGGTTGTCAAGCCTATGAAGCCATATCATCTAATCGCGTTAAATTAAAAATTAGCACATCTATCTATCTCGTCAAAAACGTTTTTCAAATTTTTTTATCAATACTTAATATACTAAAAGCTTTAGAATAGACAAATTTTTTTAATAACAATACCAAGAGATAGTAGTTATTTATGATTTTAAATGATATATATAGTGGCTAAAGTGACGGTTATTCAATCATGATAAAGAACAAATTATATTTAAAATATATCTCTTTATATTTACTTTATTTATATTTTAACTCTTTATCTTTAAAATTGAGTGTTTAAATTATTGAAACAGTAAAAAAAGCTTTTTCAAGCTTTATTTTACTATTTTTTTATGGTCTCGTTCTTTTTTTAATGGGATTGATATCACTCTTTATTTTATTTTTAATTTACATTTATTTAAATCTTAACTATTGAATAAACTATGAATTTAATAGTTTAGATTTAAAATAGTATGAATAGTCTGAATAAGTGATGAGATGAATGACGGAACTTATTTCATAAAAAAAAAAAAAAACGAGACAGTAAAATCTCTCTCTCTTTTTTAATTATTATTACAATTGGGTCAAGTAATTCATTACCTAGTAGTCTTTTTTTTTTTTTTTTTTTTTTGGAAGTGAAGACTCCCTCAAATGAAGCTGTGCCTAAGACCAATTTTTCATTTAGTGAGCTGGACCATGTTTTGCCACAGGCCCATTTTAGTCCTTCCAGCCCACTTTCTTAATCCAGAGAACAGTAGAAGCTCTTCCCAAACCCTCGCATCGCCCCAAACTGATCTAAGGATAATTGATATCTCCCCAGAACCCTTGGCCGCTAACCTTAACACCCTACAGTTATCTCTGTCTCCAAATCCGTCACCGGTCGATAATCCCCTGACCATCGAGCCACTTGCCGATCAGATTCAGTACGGAAATATTTGCGATGACCACGATAGTACTATCATTCCGCACCAAAACCCTACGACCCCAACGAAGTCACTTTCTTGTATTATCACGACCCCCTACCCATACGAATCTTCAAGCCCCAAACTATCTCTGGATCTAATTAGGAAAGCTTCGGATGTCTCTGATGCCGATGAGGCTTCGGCTCTCTTTGTTTCAACAGGGGTCTGCAGTCCTTCAAGTCCTCTCGCCGTACATATATGCAAGCTCTCGTCGCCAAGACCTTCTCCCCTTGCCAGAGCACTAGATGCGCTTAATATTAAAAGAGATAGGCTTGTGGAATCTGGTGATTCATCATATGAAGAAACTGTGAAAAGGAGGAGAGTTTTCTATGTTGAAAAGGTTGTCGAAAAGAGGCAAAAGAAGTATGTTACCCGAAGAAGACACGGAGCTTATATTGTTTCTAAGATTTCCTCTAGAAGAAAATTTTCTTTTCAAAAGGATGTTATGGCAGTGGAATATGTTGATCTTTCTTCCTCATTCAAGGGCTATGATGGCTGGCCTAATGCAGCCACGAGTGGACCATGAAGCTCCTGAGTTGGAACTGTCGGGGAATTGGTCAAACCGACAGTTAGGGCCCCCGACAGTTCGGGCTCTTAGAAGAGCTATTATGAAAATGGAGACCAAGAATAGAAGTGGCAAGTTTGATAATTTAAGAAGACAGTTTCAGTTTGGTAATAAATGTTATGTCGAACCTGAAGGTCTTTCAGGGGGTTTAGCCCTTTGGTGGCTTGATGATTTGAATGTGGGAGTGAAGGCAATGAACAAAAACATCATAGACACTGTCATATGGTTGGATGATTGTCACCTTGCAGTAAGGTTATCATGGGTATATGCACCCCCAATTTTTGAGGACAGAGTGGTTTTTTGGGCGTATCTGTCTGGCATTTCGGAAAGTATTGAAGAGCCATGGTTATGTGTAGGCGATTGAAATGACATCCTTAGTTAAGAATAAAAAAGTAAGGGAGACTGAAGGATAGGGGGAATATTAATGCTTTTAATCAGTTGGTGACAGACACGAACTTGAATGAATTAAGTTCAAGCGGTCCATTCTTTACCTGGTGTAATAGAAAGCAGGGGCAGAGACGTGTTAAAGAGAAGATTGATAGAGTTTTTGGGAATAGCATGTGGTTTTCTATAAAACCAGACGCCCATGTTTTTGTATTGCTGACAAAATGTTCGGACCATTCAACCCTTGTGATAGATATGGATACGAAAGAAAGTAAAAGTCCCAGACCTTTTTGGTTCAACAAAGTTTGGCTCCGTTTAGAGGGATGTAAGGAGATTGTAGAAAAGTAGTAGGATATTTGGGGTACGCAATTTGATTTTCAGAAGCTGATGCTTGCCTTGGACAAATGTAAGAAAGGTCTGATCAGTTGGAGTAAAAGCCAGGTTCCGAATTCTTCTAAAGAAATTGACTTTCTGCTGAACTCCTTGTCTGTTCTGCAAAATAAAAGAGTTGAAGGTGCTGATGAATTAGAAGAGGAAAGGCTCCTGCTTGAGTCGGAAAAAGCAATGGATAGCAAAGAAATTTATTGGAAACAAAAGTCGAGAGTGAACTGGCTAAATTTGGGTGATAGGAATTCCAAATTTTTTCACCAGTCAACTATCACAAGAAGATAAAGACATGAAATCAGAGGGAACAAGTATGAGTAAGGATGCTAGGTAGAAAACGATAAAGAGTTGAAGTCAGCTTTTTTGGAATGTTACAAGGGGATATTTTTTGGCAGAACATGTGCAGAATGTGGAAGAAATTCAACAAAGAATACCTATGTTGGTGACTAGTGAGATGAACAGCAAGCTAATTGAACATGTAACGGAAGATGAAGTAAGAGAGGCAGCTTTCCAGTAGGGAGCGAGAAAAGCCCCAAGACCAGATGGATTTACTGGTGCATTCTAGTAGTTGTTCCGGAGTGTCGTAGGTAAATCGGTCTTTGAAGCCATCTCAAATTTCATGGAAACGGGTATCTTTCCTTAACACTTCAATGAAACTGATCTCATTCTAATTCCAAAAATAAGTAGTTCGCATCTTCTTAGTCATATCAGGCCAATTAGTTTATGTAACTTTTCTGACAAAATTTTGTCCAAAGTGCTTGCAAACCGTTTGAAACCATTCCTCAATAATATCATCAGTCCACTTTAGAGTGGTTTTGTGTTGAAAAGATTAATTCATGATAATGTGGTGATAGCCCGTGAAATTTTCCACTTTTTGAAATTGAAAAGGAAGCGTAAGAAAAAGTTATGTCCTGTAGAGCTTGATATGATAAAAGCCTATGATTAGGTTGATTGGTTTGTGGAATCTATGTCTTACAATTTGGTAGTTAATGGTGAAAAGATTGGTCAAATACAAACCTTCTAGGGGAATTCGACAGGGGGATCTGCTATCCCCTTATCTCTTCCTTCTTGTTTCTGATGTGCTTTCTAGATTGTTGATGGACCTTGTAGAATCTAAAATTTTGCATGGAATTAAATTGAGAAGAGGAAGCCCAGAACTATATATCTATTATTTGCAGATGACTCCCTACTCTTCATGGAAGCAAGTCACACAAACTTGGTGAATTTAAAGAAAATCTTACATGACTATTGTTGTGCTTCAGGTCAGGCAAGCAATTTGCAGAAGTCAAATTTATTTTTCTGTAGGAATTCATCAAAAGAGTTGAAGATTTCTCTTTGTGACTGCATTGGCATTACATCAACAGGAAATTCGGGAAAATATCTAGGATTACCTACTGTTTGGGGTAGGTCTAGATCCTCGGCTTTGGATACAGTCAGAGAAGATTGCGAAAAAATTGAAGGGATGAAAGTGCTCCTTACTGTGGGAAGGAGGTGATGATAAAAGCAGTTGCTTATGCGATTCTGACTTTTTCCGTGGCAGTTTTCAAATTCCCAAAGAAATGATGTGATGAAGTATCGCCCATGATCAGTAAATTTTGGTGGGGAGGAGACAAGGAGATGCACAAAATACATCGGAAAAAATGGGTAAACTTGCTTGGAGATTAGTTTTCAACCCGAATTCACTTTAGGCTCGTGTTTTGAAGAGTGTGTATTAAGGCTAATGAAATCCCTTAAACCAACTAAAACAATTCAAAAACAGAAGGAAATAAAATCTAGATTTCTGAAAAGGCAATTCCAATCTTTTCTTTTCTTTTTCTTTTTTTTTTCCAAAAAGAAAAAGAAGTACACTAAAATATGAAAGTCTGGGTACATCAAGGTCCATCACATTCAGAACAGAGACCAAAAGATGAAGGATAATAGAAAAACAAATAATGACCTATTTCTAATATAGTATTTTTAGTAACCAATTCAACTGTAAAAGTTATCGGATGCTCAACAAGACCAAAAATTACAGACCTGAAAATGAATAATCAAAGCTTTGATGTCCATGACGTAGCTAAAAATGCACCAAGGGGGTTCTTCTCGAGATGCAAAAACCACAATGAGTTTGTCCACCATCGGAGTCGAACTTTACCCATCCCTTTTCCAAGAGGAACAATCCCAAAACACGCACTAGCTTCAACCTCAATGGGTGATTGAGCAGAACACAACTGATCAAACCTCCAGCTACGTCTCCTCTTCCATTTCTAGCAACTATCTCGATTGTCACTGTCCTGGTTACAAGATCAAATGCCCCATCCAAATTTATTTTAATAAACGAAGTAGAAGGAGCTATCCAAACTTAACTAGAGTCACTGGATGATGTATTTAGTCTGCTTCTTCCATGAGTAACAACTGCATACTAACGTCCTTCAACATCTACACTGTCTTCATGAATTTTGAAAAATCAACAACAATACAACTGATATGTGCATGGACGCTCTCTGTTTCGCTCCTTCCTTTCGGCCTTACATTGTGACTCAAGTCAACTGCATTATCCACATGATTATTTATACTGCATAGCAAACTGATATAGCGTCTTCACTCCACAACCCCCCATCAACCTTCAACTCTACCAACTTTAACTGTTGATCCAAATATAAGATGCTATTACCCTCCATAAGCAAACCTACGTGATTTAACCACTCTCCACGCATCTAGCATCATAGAGTTAAAAACATTTTCACATCTTTTAGTAAACAACAGCCTTTCAACACTCTTACAAAGCCCAAACCCCTCCAAAAGGACTTTAAATTAAATCCTTCTGTCTAGGGATGTTATTTTTTCAGGCTCAATTTTGATCCCTATAGAACTAACTGGTTTTGTCCATTAAAAACACAAGAAGAAGTGCCCAACTGTCTCTTGCTCATTACAAAAATCGCATTTAGGCGAAAACAGAATATGTTTTTCAAAAAGATTGCAATGTGTTGAAAGTGCATTGTGTAAGGCCTTGCAGACAAAAGTGTTTTTGACTTTCTATAAACAGAGGCTATGTCGTACCTTTCTCCATACCGAGCTCTCTATTCAGTGGGAAGAGGAGACATTCAAATCATTTGAGAACAAGCAGCATCTGATAAAATTATAGGCAGATTTGATTGTACATTTCTCAGCGTTATCACAAGGCCATATCAGCCCATCCTTCATTTTTTGAAGCAGATAGGTGAATATCTTGAATTGCTGTAGCGGATCGTTGGTCAAAGAGTTGATGAAGCTTTTGAAACATTCCATGATCTTGGCCTCTCATTTATTAATTTTGATACCATAGATCAAGTACTAGGGATTTCAAAGTAGGCTTGAAACCTTATAGTTAACACCCGCCTGAATTGAGGTTCCATTGCCCACCTGCCAGATAACTCCTTCTAACAGGTGTTCTTTGCCGTGTACGATGCTCATCCATCCCCAAGAACTGTCAACCCCTGAAAGCCTGTAAAGAGGTAGAGTTAGGAAAATAAATTCCGTTTAGGCTACGTACACAAATGGCATTCTCATTCGACAGCACTCTCCAAGCAAGTTTGATTAGTAAAGCAGTATTGAAGTCGCTCAAATTTTCAAATCCCAGTCCTCCTTTGTATTTTAGAAGAGCCAACATGTCCCAACTCATCCAATACACTTTCCTTTCCTCATTAACTTGCTCCCATCCTTAATGGGCCATCATGGACATTTACTTCCTCAAACCACCTTGCAGAAATTTTGAAGAAACTCAATGAGTAATTGGGAATCGCACCTGCTACTGCCTTTATCAATATTTCCCTTCCATCTGTTTGACAGAAGGCATATCTTCCAACTTTTCAATTTCATCCAAATTTTAACTTTTACAAACCCCAACTTCAGATTTATTCTTTCCCTATAAGGTAGGGAAGCCTAGATACTTCCCTAGATTTGCTTCAGTTGGCACTCGCAGGACTTCTTAAATTCCATTTGCTAACTCCTTAAGGGTGTTTCTGCTGAAGAAGAGACTGGATTTCTGTAAGTTCACCAACTGACCTAAAGCTTTGCAATATTCATGGATGAGTCCATAAAGTACCAGCATATTAACAATAGAGTTAATATTAGGTCCTGTTCCAATGGAAAACTCTTGAAAAGAGTCCCCATACGCTCCATCTCTTCGGGCCCTTCCTCTACAAGAAGATTGCTAAGCCAACTACCAAAATGCATCGACCTGCTATTTCAAATAACTTATTGTGGTTTTATTATCAATCACCAGGTTCAAACTGGCACTAAAAGATGTAGAGGAACAGATTAATCAACGTCAACCGATGCTAAGAACCTAAAACTCGCCCATTCGATTGTCGCGATGTCAAATCAACCATACAACTGAGATTTTGACTTCTCAGATTCATTTCTATAGCTTAAAATAACGGTATTAAACTCAAAACTCCCGGCCAGTAAGGAAACGAAAGAATGGATTACATATTTCCTACATTCTCCTTTTATTTTTTAGATAAAATAAAAAATGAATAGAGTTACTTCTCATTTTTTTATTTCTTTCTATCTATTTTTTTAATATAATATTTTTATTTACTTTGTTTCCTTATCTTGATTTACCTTTTATTTTTTTCTTCTTAAAACAAAAAAAAAAAAAAAAAAAATTGATTTCAAAAAAGATTTTTTATATATCATAACAAATGAGTTACAACTTACCACAAGTTAGTTGACTACCCCATCAATATTGGGCCAATCATGATTCCAAATGGGCTTTGATTTTACTTTTTATATTTTCTTTCTTCTTTTGTAATTTTCTTTTCCTTTTTATTATTTTTATAATATCACATGATTAAATATATTTAATAATATTATTTTATTAACTTAATTATCGTTGACTAATCAAAAGTTGGCATATGTATAACAGTAGGTAGAATATTTGAAACATTGACCTTTAATTATTTTAATGCACATTCATATATTTGAGATTTTTAGAATAAAAAAAATTATGATAGCAAAATGTTAAATGAAATATAAGTGGTTTCATTGTTTTTGAATTTTGAGCTTTTTGAAATATAATTTATATTGAGAAAAATGAGATAACACATGGTACTATGAAGTTGATATGCAAGAAAACTCAAAATTGGATAGTTTAGAAGAATAACAACTTCACATCAAATATTATGAATATCTAATAAGCTATATTAATATAACCTTTTCCTATTCTTATTGGTTGCGTGTATAATTTAATTGAATAATTAATATATGTTTTTTCTTTGATTATACCGTTGTATATAATTTTTGTGCATGCATCAAGGATGTATGTTTTATAATTGTAGTTGGAAAATCTTACCAAATAAACAAATTTTTTTTTTTTTATTTTGTGTGATGCATTAATCGTACAATTGAGGTTTGTTTCTAACTTATATAATAAAATATGCTGAACTCTGTAGTTAAGATCTTGATAATTCCTAATGTTAGGGAAAGTAAATTTTTCAAGATTATCCGAATAATATTTTATAAACAATAATAACTAGATATGCATGCATATAACTAGTTATACGCAATTTTAAGATTTTATGTAAAGAAAAATAATACAATTATTCTCTTTTTTTATGAAACCCAAACATTCATTATGCAATTCACCGAATATATATTACGATTCACGACATTTCCCATTGAAATTTACGAAACCATTTTTTATTGTAAAAATGCCACATGTAAATCCCTTCTTCAGTTAATTCCCATGCACATCCATTGTGTCCACAGTAATCATCTTCCTAAAAACTTTGATAAACTTCAAATGTTGCCCACCACGCAATGCAAAAGAATATGGTAATTCCCTGAAAGTTAGGATGAAATTTCCATTTGAATTCTTCGCCAGGAGCAAGCAGCCTGACAATGCACATTGACATTGTCATTGCAAAGCTACTAATTATTGTTACTTTGAAATCCCAAATCAAATAATTTGGAGAACTCACGTCAAGCAAGAAAGCTAAGAATAGGATAGCAGACAAAAGGACTTTTATGGAATGTTTGCTAACATTGAAAACTAGTTATGTTGGCTTTTATGTTTTTCTCTAGTTATGTTGTATAGTGTTTAGAGGAGTGAAAGTAAGGGATGAAATTACAATGCTAGGTACATCTTTTAAAGGATCGACTAATCTTCTGGTGGAGAAAACAATGATGACAATTATAATATTCCTTTTCTTAATTTAATCTACCTTATAAAAAAATAATGATAAATTGTTGTTTATAATTTCACTATTTAATTAGTTTTGTTTTCGGTGCTAAGATCCTTAGTTTTTCTCATCCATCCTTCTATGGAGCTGGCATCCTCTTACCATAAAAAATAATATTGAGTTTTACAATATGAGTTTTCCATTAGGTTTGACTTTGGTGCTAAGTTCTTTTAGCCCCATTAATGATTTTGAAATTTAATTGATAAAATCCGGTTATTAAATTAGTTTTCTTATATAAAATGATCACGTCCTCATCATCTCTAAGGAGAGTGCCTTACAAGATTCTATAAGTCTAAGAAACAATGAAATCAATATAATATTCTAAGGAATGAAATATAAGTAATTCTTGAATCATAAAGACACCATCATCTTGCATTTTGGAACATCTAATTCCATGTAATTGGGCCTACTTACATGCTCTCTTTGTCATGCCTCGAAGGTGAAGGTAAGATAATCAGATCATGACAACTTGTTATGTATGTTATAAGTATGTATGGTGTCTAAAACACAAGCATCCATTAATTGAGTCATATTCGAGTTTAGTAAATGCCACTTCAAATAAAGTTAGAGCTCACAATTTTAATCTTGAACCTAAAAGGTTCGCTTTTCCTTGCATGAAACCTTAAATTAAATTGATTTGCATTAATTATACGAGGCAATTACAAAATGAGCAAAAAGGACATGGAAACAAATAATCACATTGACAATCATTAGTAAGGGGATTTTTTTATGATTTTGTCTTCATTTTTTAAGATATCGATCCAACCCTTTATTCTAACCTAATATTTGCTTCTTCTTTTTTACATCTAAATTATTAAATAAATTATGAATTCAATGATCCAAATTTAAAAAAGTATAAATGAACAATAGGATTGAAGGCTAGACCAATCCCAACAAAGTGGGGAATGGAACCATAGAATTTTCCATTAATAAGAGGTGGCAATAAGGGGATGAATTTAATTGTCTAGCAAATGAACTAAAGATTAATTTAATCTATCTAAAGATGACGTTTTGTTTTCAATTATTTTGCTTATAACCATGGTATTCTTGAGTTAAGAAGGTCAATATTAAAATTTAAGTTAGCAATCTGGATAAACTTCACCAAAACCGTTGTAGTTTAGTTACATAAGTATTAGTCTCTCAACAAAATGGATCAGGCTCAAATCCCTCCTCCCCTAAGTAAATGTAGTTGGCCAAAAGAAAAATTAAAAAAAAAATAGATAAACTTCAATTGCCCTAGGGTAAAGTTGTAATAAATGAGTTATGATTACAAGGCATGCTTTACAAGCAAAATATAGGTAATATAGCTTAAAGGGTATGCTATGTCATCCATCATTGTGAATGATCCAAAGTGTGTAGTAAGTTATACATGCAAGAAATAGGAAGATTAAAAAATAATAATTATCTACTCTCCATATCACTTATAATAAGGGTGATTGTTCTTACTCAATAAGTGAAATTATTGCTATTCAAACATTAGAGCACCCTTCGATATACAACGCGCTAACTTGCCAACAATTAAAGTGAAATGGCTTAATTTCTTCTATCCTTACATTTTTCATTTTTATCGGACAAAAAGAAAGTAACATTTCAATTGTTTGCCTTTATCTTCTTCTTTAGTTTTATTGTTTTCATTGATGGAAACGTGAATATAATGGATTAGAATGATCTATTCTTATTTGTCTGTGTCTCATTCAATCTATTCATGTGCCAAATGCTTAAAGAAGTCCATGATGAGGGAGATTAAAAGTTACCAGCGAAAAAAATATGTGTTTAGAGTCAAATTCAAGTAGATGATGAACTTTTTAAGTGGTTAAAATAGAAAATAAACGTTATAATAAATTGTTTGAGTAGATAATGATGTGATGGATCATTATAATACTATTAGTTATATCTAATGTGGGAAAATAAACAAAATAAAAATGAAAAGAAAAGAAGAAGAAAGAAGAAGGACTAACATACATGCAAGGTTGGCTTCATAGTGCTTAGACTTTGTAAATGCATCAAACAACTTCATGGAATAGTATTGTTGATGCAGTCATCAATTTAATGGCTAGTGCTATGGGGATGGTAGTCAAGGTGGCTATGTTTAGCCCAAAGCATACAACCTAAAATAAACTTGATTTAAGTTGAATTTGTTGTGGTTTCTCGATTTTACCTTAAAGCTTTTTGTAGCTTTAGGTATGAGAATCAATTTGCTAAGTCAATGTTATTTGATTTTACTTGAACAAAATCAATTCCTAGAGAGAAGTAATTAGGGTTTCAAACAAATGAGTTATGAGGGAAAATATTGAATTTTGAATTGATCAGACTACTATTGTTCAAAATTGATGTGTGCTTTTTATTTATCATGATCTCAAATTTATAAAAGCATAGTTATATTTAAAGATAACACTCAAAATCACCTCAAGTTAAATTTTCCCCGATTGAAATTTTTCTCTCTCAAACTATATGTTTTAGGCTTGATTTTAATAAATTTGATTAAGCTCCATTAGTTTAATATTAATCCATTCATTATTTTGATTTGATTTATATCAACATAAATCAAAATCAAGTAAAATAAAATTAAATAAAGCCCAACCAAAATGAAAGAGGAAGAAGATGACATAGATGTTGCAACATATCATGCATCTCCAACATGATTAGGACATAATTTTGAAAATGCAAAATAGTTGATAAAAGGTAAATATCAAATTTGTTATCTAATTTTAGATTTTCTTTTTTCCAATAATCAACTACCTAAACTTTCATTTTTTTTATTTTATTATTTAAAATTTAGGAGTTAAGGAAGGCATTGACAGTAACATGTAAATGTTCGATCAAATACTGAAATTAGACTGGAAAAGTTTGTGTTACTTAAAAAAGGACTTAAAATTTGATACCAAATTTGATGATAACATAGTAATCATAAAAAAACATACCAAAGCATGCATCTACATACCAATAATTTGAACTTTTCAACGCAAATTCGTCAACCACCCATTTCTTAAGGAACCCATATAAATATTTCAAATTCTAAAAATATAGGTTGATTTTATAATTCTATATGCAAAAATATTTAGGAATACTAAGTTTCATAATTTTTAGACATGGTTTAATACTTCTAATTATAAACTGAAAATTGGACTAGAAAATGGAACTTAATAGTAGAAAACTTTCCAACTACCATTGGAGGTGGTGATTGTGTTGAACGGGCCTAGGTCGACGTGTTCCTTTAAGTGGTGACATTGGTTTATCATTAGGTTACATGGTTGCATGCATTTCCTAACAACCTTAGATTTGCATGATATTTTTCGAATTTTTTTCTAAACTATTCTCTCATTTTGTGAGGTTTTCTCTATTTTTCCCAAGCATCCAATGGTCTAAAATGGATTATAATATAGTTGATTTGCTTTATCTAGCATCTACGATTGATGGAGTTTACTTTACATAAGACAATGGTGTTTCTCATAATTTTCCTTTATTTCATTATGAATTAGGTGTCCAAACTTGATCTTATATGTTTTACTTGTGGCTCTAGCGCTTGCACTCTTAAGCCAAGAAATCCTATGCTACCATATCTAATTTATTTACCATTTTTTAATTTAATTTAATATATATATATATTACCTATTTAGGATTTTAAGTTAATTTATGAGTATATGTTTGTTAAAAGTGAATAAGTATAAGGTGGGTAAGGTATGGAGCTATATCTGTACCCTATCTTGTAAGTATAGGTTTCTAAACTTTTAAAGCCAAAACCTTTCTTATGCCACCCTAAAACCACTATATGCCCTGTAAATTTTACAAGTATGGGATACATTGAAAAACTTATAATTTCTTTTGTTTTCTTTATAAGTTTAACGTAGCACTTGGAATCTTAATATATGTTACTTTTATCGTCACAAATGATACATTTGAAAATAAACTTGACCCTTTTTTATGATAGATTTCACTTTAACCTCAGTAAAGCTTCTCTTAATGATAGCATAACATTTTATACATCTAATCTTTTTTAATAAACTCATTAAACAATAATCAAGAGCATACATAACTCTAACATGTAAGCTACTAAGAGATATAGCTTTTAATGCTAAAAAATGCAACTGTATTATTTTTTTATATATTAATATTATTAAATTATTATTACGTAATAAGTACAAAATACCCTAGATCCTATACCTTGTATACTTCAAAATACATGTTCTAGGGTAGGTATAGCATACCTTCACTTTATACCCATACCTTCCTCTCTAGGAATAGGTTTCAAAAAATTATTACCCAAAACCCACTCTGTAACCTTAAATACCTACCTGGAATCTATCAGGTCGAGTAAAGTTCGAGTGAGTACCCTGAACAAGAGGGTTATCCACTCACTCCTAATATTTATAAATACTAAATACCAACAACATGTTTACATGTTGCCTAGATATTATTTCATATCATTTTATTGATTATAATATCTAATAATCTATCTCTAAGAACTTGCAAATTAATAAGACCCAAGTTAAGTATACCTAATAAATAACAACTAATAATACTATAACTAGTTTTTACTTATACTAATTTTTTTATTATTATTATTTTATCAATTAGGTTTCCTCTCAATTGTCACACCAAAAGTCTTAATGTTGGATCATCTCTTCCTCTTAACCATTGGTAACTATATTAGTTTAGGGTCACAACCTATATATATTCAATAATACACATTAGTGTGCTTATATATATCTGTCACGCCTTGAACAAGTGGAGTCATAACAATCCTTTATAAACTAATCTAAGATAAAAAATGACCTCATAGCACTATCATAGATGTAGCCTACACAAGGCAAATATAACTTAACCAGCCTAAAGCATCTAACATGGTACTTGTTATATGTAAAACCTATGATATTTCTTTCAAAATAATCATAAGAGAACCTATAGAACATACTTTTAGTACTTAACCCATATTTATAGAACTATATATACATCAAAAGTTTACATTTTTCAAAAAAAAAAATTCAAAAGTCACAAGTTCTAACACATATACATACAAACTTCACTAGAAAACTAGTAGTCACCAAGGGAGGCTAGTTAGTTTTCTTAAAAAAAAATAATAATTCAAAAATGATCCAGTTTCAACAGTCTTGATATATCTTCTTACTTCCTAACCCCTTGCATACTAACTTAAGGTTGGGTATAACACTGTATCTTGATTCTTTAGTCAATGTTTGCAACTGAATCTATAGGGATATGATAAAGGCATATTTTCATGTTTTAATGTACAAATTATATAGAATTATTATTGATTTTATAGAAATCATTAAGAAATGGTACCTAATTATTTTCATTTGGAAATTTTAGGAATTAGAGGGTTCAAAGTAGAAATATAGACGATTTAGAGGAGTTTTACACAAACAAAGAAGCTCGAAATGAGCTATGGCATGATTGGAATTCAACACAACCGGCCTATATTTACACCAGCGGCCTTTGGAGTCTTCACTGTCGGCCTTCATGAAAAAGAAGCCTTACGCGAGCCAACCATAATTTTTCTTATAAATAGCTTTATGGTTCACCGTTTAGGAGACTTTTTTTTTTTTTTGAAACATACACACTTTCCTTAGTTTAGAGAGTCGTAGAACAGTCATTAGATAATTCTTGAAGAACTTTTCTGTAGAATCGCTTGGATCATTGAGAAGATTTTACTTTTATTGTAGAGACCAAGTTTTAGAGTTACAACTAAAGTTTATCATTTCCAATTATAGAATTGGTGATATTTATTTTAATTATATTTATGCAATTCTGTTAATTATTCACGCTTTCAATTATGAATTTCCTTATAATTTCAATTAATAGTTGTGCTTTTGTTTCAAATCCCATGGTTGGCTAAATTTATTTGTGGGAATTGATGAAATCTTAAATAGCTAAGATGATGATTGTGTTTGTGTTATAGGATTAATAGATATAGAGATGATTCATAATTGCAATTTTTATGATTTCAATTATAGTTGTTTAATTGATTATAATTGTTAAAAACTTTAGTAATACAAGGGTTGATATAGGGTTTGTTAGAAATTCTTGGTTAATTTGATTAATTAATATGGAAACAGCATTAATTAAATTAATTAGAAATTATCTAGAGATTAATGCAATGTTTGGCGTTTGATTATTTACTAAGACATTAGGAATAATTGATTTAGGACATTAAACAATCATATATCTCTACAATCATAGTATCAGGAGATATATGATTGTAATTTAGAGTCTACTGTTAATTGGAGATGCGGGAATTGACTGATTAATTAGGGGTCTAAATCCTTAAGTTTTAAGGCATAATAATTTCAATTGAATGATTATATAGCTAATAATCTATATAGCATTATAACAATTTGATTTGCATAATCTAAGGTGGTAACTATTTTTCCCACAATTCTCAATTAATTACTTAGTTTTAGAAATTTTATAATTATTTTCTTTTCAATTTAGTACAATTATTAGATTAGTTAATTTATTTTTTATTGCTTGAATATCAACAAGAACTATCATAGGTTTAGTAATATTATAGTCCTCGAGAGATCAATAACCTTACTTGCTTTGTATTACTTGATTCCGACTTAGTATACTTACTGGAGTATTCATAATTTATATATATATATATATATATATAGTTTAAGAGAATCAAGATGTAAGCACAACTAGCTTAATAAGCAAACCAGAGACAAAAGAGTACTATACAAACATAAATAAGGTTATTAATTTTAATTAAATGCAATACAATCAATCATATTCAGCATCACACAATGTTATTTGGTCTATTATGAGATTAGAGAAATTACACCCTCTCTAATTAAACCAAACCCAGTTTTGTGCAATAGAGAACACCCTACTCCCTAGACTATCTTCAAAAACCCCGGCTCCAACCTTGCTGCGACCTCCTCTCATATTACTTAATTCAACTAAGAGTGAGGAAATGATCATTTCAGCTATCCTTATCTAAGGGGTCGGCATTTGGTTTGACACACCCAATCATTCCCCTAATTGGTTGTTATGTATATCTAGTTAGGTTGGCGGTCAAATTTGATTAGGTTTACTTAAGATTAACCGAGAAATTTCAAGCAAATCGATCAATATGAAATCATGCAAAGTAATACACTAAGGAGTTCAACTTCCATCACAAAACATATTAACAATCATACATGTAGCATGTACATGGACAGCCAATTTGCAACCACAAACAAAGCACCCTTAAGCTTTCAAATACTTTAATATAGTATCCTAATTGGCAGTAAAGCTATAATCCTAACTTACTTGGATGTAGTGTCTTCACTAGCAATCCCTAAAAATATAGTACACAACTTTGGTTTTTACTTATCATATAAAATATGAATTTATTATCAATATTAGGCATGTTTTTTTAATCTGAGTTAAATGAGTTCTTTAGCTGTTCATTAAGTTTTATTTAAGTGAGATAAGTTATAATCTAGTTTTGAACTAAGGTTTTGACCTACTGTCCTAAATTAGGTTATTATCTAAGAAGTTTTTAACTTACATTCAGACTCTCAAAAGGGTATAGTATCCAAATATTAACTATTCTCTGACCTAGTTACAATTTTTAGTATATTCAAATATTTAACACCAAGTTACATTCTAACTTAGTTTTTGACATGGTTTCTGACCTTACTACTACTTCTAAATTTTACTGTTTTATATATAATTCAACTTATCTTGAGTTCCAGAACTTCAATAGCCTGCATAACAGCAAGTAATAACTTAGCACTACAATTCTTTACACACTTCCCATTACACCTTCCATTTAACTACGTATTCATTGAAACTTTTAGGATTAAGCTCCTAAACTACTAAATACCTAATTAAACTTAAAAATCATTATCCTAAAACTTATAATAACCTACTTTTAGCTACTGCATGTGGAGAAATATGGGTTAAAACAGTGTTTTGTAAAGAGTTCATCTAGTCTCTTTAGTAAAAAAAAACTATCAACACGCTATTTCTGTGAAAATGGAATTTTTCCAAAAATCTGGCATTTCAATTTTAAAAATTCAATCACATAGCATCAAAACATAACATTTTAACTCATAGAATTTTAGGTTGAAACAGCATTGAATGGTTTTTTGAAAACACGATTGAAAATTAATGCAAATGACATTTTTCTTAAGGACCCTATATTAGCACTCAAAATTTCGAAAATCTGGTTTAAAATTTGAATTACTCATGCAAAAATATTTAGAAAACTAAGTCTCAAATTTTTTTAAGCTCATTCAATATTTTCCCCAAATTTTAGTTAAAAATGAGGTAAAGCAGCTACTTACTAGAACCTGGAGCTCTGGCCATCATGGGGAGGGGAAAGGGTGTGTTAACTAGACTAAGTGCTTACCACTCCTTTAGGCGGTACCTTGATTTCGTTTCAAGATTATGGTTTTCCTTGGGAACTCCTTAATACCCCTATTTTGCACTATAATTTTCCAAATTTTTCTTTCTCACTTCTTCTCTCTGTTTCTTTCTTCCAAGATTTTTCTATAACTCAAAATGAGCAAAACTTTCATGAATAAGGAGTTTTAGGTTTTTATAATATGGTTTGATAGTGATTTGTAATTTCCTTCTCCTAGTATCACATATTTCCTATTACATTAGGTGCCAATACTTGATAATTCTAATATTCCCTAATCCTACAACTGGTGACTTGATTTGCCATGACAAAAGGAGGGTTTCCTGGTTGCTTTTGTATTTTTGATAATCTTTCCCATATTTTATTTATTTATTTAGTGAATTTTACCCATTTGGGTATTTTCAATAGTTATGGGTACACATAATTACATATTAATTATACCCAATATATATTATTCTTTTACATAATATTTTATGTACATTATTAATTTTATTACTAGTATAATTTATCTCTAGGAGTTCATTAATTTACGATACCTAATTCGTGCGTTATCAGTTCGTATATAATAATATAGTAAATTTTTACTATTTTAACTATATTTTTAATATTTTATTATATTTTTAATTTTGGAGCCTACGAGGTTTCTTCAACTAACATTAGTAAGTCCTTCACAAATTTCTAACCTAATCAGATTATCTTCCCAAACACCTTAAATCAACTGCCTGTAGCATAATTCCGTAAAGATGGCATTCATAATACCTAAGGTAACATGTGTATTTAGTGGATATATATTGACCTTGGAATTTGATTTCCAACTATATTATTATCCTTATACACAACAATTTATTTTCAAGATCTTGATGTGTATTAGAGCTTACTATTTGAGTTACCAATTCTTTAAGTTATCAATAACAAGTCAACACTATTTCCTTTCTAGCTATACCTTCTAAATTCCATGTTTGATAAGAATAACCTTTCGTTCCAAATCCAGGGTAGTTAATTGAAGACTGGGGTTTTACGCCTATCAGTAGGTAAATGTAACATTTGGCACTTAAACTTTTCCTTTTTTTACAATTAACTACTTAAAATTCAAAAGAATTGATTTAATATTTACAAATTTTGAGGTTAATAATAGTACCTAAACTAGGTTAATAATTATACAAATAGGCAATGTTTAGGTAAAATATTGAAAAATGAAGAAAGTTTAGGTATAAATTGCAAACATAGGTAAAGTTTACGTATAAAATTGATATTTTTGAATTTAACGTAGATAATTATAAAAATAGGAAAAATTCATGTTTCAAAAGTGACATCATGCTTCACAAATATCACAAAAAGGTTTGTATACCAAAGCAAATTAATTAATGTCAACATGGTTGAGAATGATCATAACAATGAAAACTTTTTTTTCTGTGATTATAATGAGGATGGGGAGATTTGAACTTGATCCATCACGCTAGAAAACCAGTATCCATTTATAAAGCCATTGGCATAACAATGACAACTCACAAGACAGATAATGGAGCAATAGCAATGAATACATACATACATACTTACATATATATATAAAGAGAGAGAGAGAGAGAGAGATATGTAGGTAGATATTAGAGAAGGGATGAAATTAAATATATAGTAGAGTATAAAATTAAATCATAATTATTCAAAATTCACATCTGAAATGGAGATGTGCACTTTATATCTTAACATGTTTATCAAACCTATTTACTACACAAAATTCAAAATGGGTTTCATTTTTTTTTTCTTTTAACACCTATTATACATATTACAACTTTGAAGGAGGTGGAATTAGACTAGGTTCAATACATTGGAAAAATAATGCTCATGTCATTAGACTATTAGGACCTTTATGATTTGATTTGTATGTTGATCATGTTGAGTTTTGCTTTATACTTTAAAAATCTGTTTCCACTGAAAAAAAAATGGTGGAGTGGACCTCTTACTTGCAATTTGAAATCATTAGAGAAAGTCACCAATGAAGCTTTGCCATGAGGCACGCATTAATAACTTTTCATCAACAAGAAACTATTAACAAAAAGTTTATTTTGTTGCTTAGAAAACTTGTTTAGTGATAATTAAATTTAATACTTAGGTTTTTTTTTTAATATTTCAACAATTAATAGTAAATAATTAATTCATTCTTAAAATAATGTAAACGATTTTAATAATTTATATCAATATTTGTGTTGATAAGGCCTTTTGGACTTGGACCCTTCAAGCCCTTACTGACCTGATTGGACTTACGGCTTAGGCAATGCTTCTTCGAACTAAACCTCCCATCTTCATTGCCAAGCTTAATCCAAGCCTATGATGCAACTTGTCCAACTACAACGGCCACCTACTACCAGAAGACTGTGGATAAGGCTGAATGACCAAGTAAATAACCACCTCCTACATTTGTGGACCAAGTCAGATATTGTGGCTCCACTAACCATTGCTTGTGAATGTGGCTTCTGCCTACTAACCACTCTTCACCTGCCAACTCTACTCATTTATAAATAAAAGATAATCACCTAACAGTAAACTACTTGATACTTCACATATTAGAGCTTACTCTTTATATTCGAGTAATCTTACTCTCCTTATACGCCAATCTTACTTAAGTATCGAAGTGGTTGCGCCGAACAACACTCTGGCGCCCCTCACTGTTCTTTGTCTTGCAAGATCGCACAATTACGCGAAGCCCTATCTCCATTAAATCTTTACTGGCTAATATCTAAAGACAACATTTGGCACCATTTATGGGAAACCAATCTAGTCTCTTACCTAAATATACACTTAACACCCCCAAACATTACCCTTGACTACTAACATGTCTAGTGTTGACAACCCTGAAAACAACTACTTGGTGAATAACTAACGTACTAAAAATTGGTGAATAACTAACGTACTAAAAATCAACCCCTAGATAGGGAAACACTTGAACAGCGCTTGGAGTGCTCAAAGCGCCTGCTTAAGGAGTTTGTTGCCAAAAATAGGCTACTCTGCACTTACCTAGAGGAAGCCAAGAGGCATAGCATATAGACCCACCCGTCTGAACCTTCTGATGCCCATATTAGGCAAAACAACCAACAACAATAGTAAGAAAACAGTAGGGATCGTCAACTAGATCCCTTAATACAAGAATAACAGGTGCAGTCTACAACTACCTGCAATCGTACCCTTACTAACAATGAGCAGGTAGCCAACTTCCATAAAGCACTAGCACACTCTACAATTCACTGAGCTTACCCAGTAAATAATGTCAACCTCAATGAGCTTCACGCAATCATAAAAACACTCTCTGAATAGTATGGGAGTAAGGCAGCTGACGACACTGGACTAGTCGCCAGCAACAAAACCCCCTTCACTAGGGGTATTAGGTTGAAGTATTGCCTCTAAATAGCAAGCTTCTTACCCTAAACCAGTACGATGGCACCGGTAATCTTAATGATTATCTCATTTACTTCCATACCCTCATGAACCTTTATGGTCATAAGGATGCCTTTATGTGTAAGGCTTCCCCAAGTACACTAAGGAAAGCAACACAAACATAGTTTAACCACCTACTTGAGAACTCCATCGACTTCTTTGACAATTTGGCACAGAGGTTTAGCCTCTACTTCAGGGCTAACAAGCCTCTGTCCAAGGACATGTCGTTCTTGTACTTGATAAAGCAGAGCAAAGGGGATACTCTACGTGAATATGTGGCCCGATTTAACAATGTTGTGGTCGAAATCCCTTAGTTAGACAAAGGAGTAGCAGTATATGCCGTGTAGCTTAGCATACAACCTTCTAAAGACTTCTTTCGATCACTTACAAGGAGTAAGCTAAAGACTCTAGCCGAATTCTAGAATAAGGCCTAAAAATATATAGACCAGGAGGACAACATTCACACCAAGCGCGACAATGACTAAGAGAAGTCAAGTGGAAAGAAGGATAAGGAGAGATTGTTTGTCAAGGATTACTTACGTGGCAAGCTACCGAACAAATCTTAGGGGGAAGGCTCGAGCAATAAGAAGCACTGAGCCAAGCAGAACCCACTTCCCCCTCCCATCTACACATAGCATTCCCCTTTGAACAAAGCCATCATCCAAGTCTTTGCTGAGGTGTGGAACAGAGGCTTACTCCAAAAGGCCCCCTAAGATGAAGGGGAACCTAATCATTGGAACTTGGATAAGCATTATCAATTCCATGACAACCACAACCACACCATAGATGAGTGCTTCCAACTGAAGAATGCAATTAAATATGCTATTCAATGGGGCTTCTTTGGCAAATACATGGCTAGCGGAGGATTGACGATCATTCCGACAATGATGAAGTCAAGGTACTTCGAAGGCGGCAAACCGAAGGTACCTGAGGGAAGCAAAATGAGGATCACTGCAACTACTAAGCCTCCAGTGGTGTGATTAACATAATCATTAGGGGGCCACACTCAGGAAGCCAGCCAAGCAACAACAACTCGACTAACGCCTTGTCTAAGGTGTTAGCTATAAGAGAAAAGAGTCAAAAGGTAAACACTTCAATCTCTTTCTCTAATGAGGACCTAGACCCTCATCAAGACACCCCTATAATAGGGGCGAAGATTGCTAATTTCAAGGCCCTCAAGATTATAGTGGACATTGGCAGCTCCACTAACATCCTCTTCTTGTATACCTATGAGGGGATGCAGACCAAGTTGCCTATCAAAATGAAGCCCTACCACCCTAATCTCATTAACTTCAATGGAAGTACCATTCAAGCCAAGGGTATCATCACCCTCGACATGGAACTTAGCGATGACAACAATGTTACGTAACAGCCAGTAGAGTTCTTTGTGGTTGATTGACTGTCTCTTATAATGCTCTCTTGGGATGATTAAGCTTAAACGTGTTTGGAGTCATCATCTACTCCCTCCACTTAAAAACTAAGTTCCTAACCCCTATTGGGGTGGGAATCTATAGGTGCGATTAGAAGCTCTCTCAAGAGCTCTATGTTAAGGCTGCTAAAGTAGATGGGGTCTTCACTTTAGAGACTGGCCCGCTTGAAAGAGGCGAACTAGGTGAAAAAATAGAAGAGGTATTAATCAACGCCTCTCCCAACCAAACCACTAATGTCAAGATCGAGACCTTTTCCGAAGTGAAGGAAGAAATAGTTGCCCTCCTGTGGGCTAACTCAGATAGGTTTGCTTAGTCAACGTCAGGCATGCTTGAGATTTCCCCTGACCTAGCAACCTACGACCTTAACATCGACTCCAGTATGCAACCTATCAAATAGAAGAAGAAGCACTTCATGCTAAAAAGGCAGGCCACGATAGAGGAAGAAGCGCAAAAGCTACTTAAGGCCAACTTTGTCAGAAAAGAGAAGTATTCGACTTGACTAGCAAACATAGTACTGGTTAAGAAGAAGTCTCAGAAGTGACACATGTGTGTCGACTATACTAACCTCAATAAAACCTACCCAATTGGTCAACTTCACTTCAGGAAATGCCTTGCTTAACTTCATAGACACCTTCTTAGGCTACAATTAGATCAAGATGGACTTGAAGTATGAAGTCTATACCTCTTTTATTACTAACTTCAGCACGTACTACTACACAGTCATACCCTTCAACCTTAAAAATGCTAAGGCAACATATCAATGTATGGTAACAAAGTTATTCAAGGCCCGACTCTAGCAGAACATGGAGGTATATGTCAACGATATGATAGTCAAGAGCAAGTAGCCTAGAGATCATGTTAAGGACCTGTAGGAAGCCTTTGACCAGATGATAAAACATGACATGAAGCCAAAGCCCCAGAAGTGCGCATTTCGGGTAGGTTCTAATAAATTTCTTAGCTTCTTGGTCACTCAGAAAGGAATTGAGGCCAACCTTGAAAAGATACAGGCTATCAAGGATATAAATCCCCCTTCTTCGATCCAAGAAGTACTAAAGCTCACCAATATGGTAGTGATACTAAGCAGATTTGTCTCTAAAAGCACAAATAGATGCACCGAGTTCTTCAAAATCCTTAAGAGTTTTGAGGGTTTTGAATGGACTCCTCAGTGTGCGACAGCCTCCAAGCAACTGCAGGACTTTCTCACACACCTTGTAGTCCTTTCCAAACCCGTTATAAGAGAAGACTTATATTTGTACATAACCTTTAGCAGTCAGGCACTCTCTTCTGTATTGGTTAGAGCAGAAGGGAGAGAGTACAAGCCCGTATACTATATCAGCTACATAGTGTAGGGGCTTGAGGTTAGGTACACTAAAGCTGAAAAATTTGCCTTAGTTGTCATCATCTTAGCATGTCTACTTAGGCCCTACTTCTAAGCACACCGGATCATTGTCCTTACAAACTAGCTACTGTGTACACTGCTATAGAAGCCAAACACATCTAGAAGGATAGTAAAGTACATGATGGAGCTAAGCGTATATGGAATCCAATATCAACTATGGACAGCCTACAAAGCATAAGTGCTAGTCGACTTCATGGTTGAATACACAAGAGAAGAGGAAGCACCACTAGGGGATGATAAGCCCATATAGACTCTCCACATTGATAGATCATCTACCTCGAGCAGTGGAGGTGCAAGTCTTGTACTAATTGGACAACACAAGATCACAATTTACTATGCCTTCAAGTTCAAGTTCGACACTAACAACAATGAATCCGAATACAAGGTACTGATAGCCAATGTCAAGCTAGCTAAGGAAATTGGCACTGAACCTTTACAAGTTTTATCAAATTCGATGCTTGTCATCCAGTATGTCAAGGGTGAATATGAAGCCAAGGATGACACTGTGGCAACATACTTAAAGAAAGTGAGAAGCCTTTTAGCTAAGTGTCTTTTATGGACCATCACGAAGATTTCCCTAAATTGAAAACTCAGCTGCAGATTGGTTGTCCAAGCTCACTTCTACGGAGATACAAAAGTCGGAGATACAAAAGTCAAAGGTAAAGGATATGAAGATTTTTATAAAGCATTTTCCAGAGGTTTTAGAGCTTATGGCAACACCATCAAAGCTAAGCTGGATAGACCCCATTTAGAGTTACTTAAAGCAAGGCATACTCCTAAAAGATAGGAGAGAGGCAAAGAAGTTAAGATACCACATTGCTAACTACATGTTGGTTAACGGCGTCCTATATTGTAGGGGAGTTAACCTTCCCCTGCTTAGATGTCTTCGAGTAGATAAAGGCCTGCACATCATGAAAGAGCTATACATTGGAGTATGTAGCAACTACATCCAATCCCAAACCCTCTACATTCAGGCTCTATGGTTTGGATATTACTAACCAACCATGAGGCAAGATGCTAAGCATATAGCCTAGAAGTGCCCCCAGTGCTAGAAGTACATACCAATCAGTCATGCCCTCAACACCAATCTCCAGCCCTTAACCAGTCCGTGGCTATTTGCCTAGTAGGGTATCGACATTCTCAGCGCTTTCCCAAGGCCTTAGGAAGTTAGTAGTACATCATTATGGTCGTCAACTACTTTACTAAGTGGGTCGACGCCAAAGTTGTAGCCAAGATCACGGAGAGGAGCATTGAGTCATTTGTTCGGAACAGCATCCTCTCTAGATTTAGGGTCCCCTATGCCCTCATCATAGATAACGAGCATCAATTTGATAACCCCAAGTTCAAAGAATTTTGCACCAAGCACCACATCACGTCGCATTTTACGTATGTAGCCTACCTTCGATTGAATTAGCAAGTTAAAGCAGCTAATTGAGTCATTCTCAAAAGCTTGAAGAAGATAATAGACCAAGCTCAGGGTGCTTGGGCAAACAAGCTACCCAATATTTTATGACGATATAGGACCACTCACTGCACCTTAACAAGCGAAACCCCTTTTAACTTGGCATTCAAGTCGAAGGCAATCCTCTACATTAAGCTAGAGCTTCCTAATATCTAAACTCAAAGTTTTAATGCTATCCTTAACAAGCCCCTACTACAGGCTGGGTTGATACTGTAGAAGAGATCAAAGACCTCACCATAACTCGAGTAACTACTCATTAGTACCAAGTGGCCAGACATTATGATCAAAAGGTAAGACATAAAGAGTTTAAGGTCAGCAACCTGGTCTATCTAAAGCCAGAAGCCACAAGCTAACAAGAAGGATAAGGTAAGTTAGCCTCCAACTAGGAAGACCCAGTCAAACTAAGAGAAAGCTTGAGGAATGAAGCATATAGATTGGAAAGATTGGATGGCGAGCTCATCTCACACACTTGGAACACTGATAACCTTTGGCCATATTTTGACTGATGTATAGTTTCTTTGTAAATATTTTCATAAAGTATTAATAAAAGTTCTATTTCTAAAGTGTAAGCTCTAAATATAAGCTAAGTAACCGTAAGATTGAACTTAATGCACAAAATTTAAGATGATCGGTTAAATGATTCGATCAAGCGTAAATTATACATTAAAGATAGAAATTTTAATAAAAATGACCTCATAAGTTTGAATTTAAAAAAATAGGTAATAAAATAAGAAAATAGAAAATAGAAAATTTTAAATATATTACTTGTTATTTATTGAAAATGCATAAAATGCATTCTGATAACTAGCAAATCGCTAGAAATAAATTATATGTATACCAAAAATCATAGAATCGCCTAAATAATATTTATGAGTGTTTACTTGTACCCTACGAGTATTTACGTGCAGGTAAAAATACGTAAAGCTACCTAAATTGCCTAAAATTTGTTAGAAAATTGCTAAATAATTAAAGAAAATTCCAAAAAAAAAATTAAGGAAATAGGGAATGCTCCAAATCAAGTGGTAGCAGCTAAGGAAAGAAGAAAAAAAAAATTAGAATCAAGTAACAAAAAAGGTAAATTAGAAGAAGTATGGACCTTGTCTTAACTAAATTAATGTAACATAATTACTTTATGGCCCTATAAATAGCCAAAAAATTTTAGAAAACCTTGTAGATAGTTAGAAGATTAGGAAAATTGGAGAGCACTAAAAATTGAAAGAAATTAGGGTTTTAGAAAAAAAATTTCTCAAATCTGTGCAATTAAGGCAAGTAGGCCGAACCCACACATCATCACCACCTGGAACTGAACCATCACCACCTCACTCCAAACCGGGCAACTAGACCAGCCAATACACCTTAGGCTGTCGCTAGTGGCCAAAAACCTAAGAGTCAAGTAAGTCTGATTTTCAATCGATTTTGCAAAATTTATTAAAATTATTAATTTTTCTTAAAAAATTATGAATTTTGTTATTTTGATGTTTTATTGTATGTATATTTAGAGAAAAATAATGGTTAAGTTTAATCACGATTGTAAATATAGGATTTTTAAGAAATTGAGTATGTTTAGAATTAAAAATAAATAGGCTTAGGAATGTAGTTTAGAGTTTAATTTTTTTTTTCTTTTAGAATACTTAAGTGATATAGAACAATGCTATGAAGCCATTTTTCTAAAATTAATTTTTGAAAATTTTCATTAATTTTTTAACCCTAAAATGATGAGAAAAATAAATAATTTTGAACTAATTAAGTAATTAAATGGCTAATTACTGATTTAGAAAGTAATTAGATAGTTAAAGATGTTAATCTCTGATGTGGAAACCTAATCCTAGCCTATGGAGTGCTAATTGCAATTAATATAGGAATTATGTAGTAAATGTGAGTAATTTAGTAATATATGAAATTGGAATTTTAATAAATATAAAATAATAGGTTAAATTGAATAATATAATAATAATTTTGGTACATATTAAATCTAGTAAAAAAATTAATTTTAGGTAATTATACCAAAAATGTAAAATTTTCTTACATTGAGAGTAAACTCGGCATACTAATTAAGATTAGAATGTACCGAATAGGTTAGAATATTGAATTAAGACTTAACATGATATTAAGATATTTAAGCTTAATGTGATTAATTTCACATTAGGGATCCAACCGTATTTTAGGATTAGTTGTAGTTGAAATCGAATTAAAACCTGAACTGGAATCGGATTCGAAAATTGAATCTCGAACTAACATAAGATGAATCGTTAGTAAATGATAGCTATATAAGGAGAATTGAGTTAAATCCTAACTTAAAATACGTATCATCTAAGTATAATTACTAAAAAGAGCGTATTTATATTATAAGACATACAGAGACGAATCAACCTGCGATAAGTGATTAAGCGACTTAGAATTCCAAGTAAGTTGGGTTTAATGCTTCAATGTATTTTGGAGTACTATTTTAGAGTACTTGGAGACCTAGGTTTGTATATAATTGCGATTGTAAGTAGTCTTATGCATGTACTTGTGTATCTGATTTCATACTGAAATCTATGTTATGTTTGATGACTATGATGACTGGA
This sequence comes from Lumnitzera racemosa, assembly GCA_024138005.1. Lineage (NCBI taxonomy): Eukaryota > Viridiplantae > Streptophyta > Magnoliopsida > Myrtales > Combretaceae > Lumnitzera > Lumnitzera racemosa. The sequence continues at coordinate 68,490,198 of JAMXBC010000004.1, read as the reverse complement.
TTAATGTGAAATTGTTTGAATGCCCCAAATGGAACCTAATCCTAATCGACCCTAACACCCTAAATTGTCACGCATTGCAACCCTTCAAGGGATCATTAGGATTCTCCAACTAAACTTTGACACCTTCGAAAAAGATAACACTGGATAACAAATTAGTTTTTTTCTCTTCCTTAATCAAACTAAGTGACAGGAGATGAGGTCGCGGTGAGAATGAGGACATTAGTTTTAAGGATAGTCGTAGGAGGAGCAGAGTGTTCATTGCACAAACTTAGGTTTGGTCATGAGCTATTACATAACATGAAAACTCCTTAACCCAAATTAGAGTAGTTGAAATTACTCTGATTTTACAACGGACTGAACTATGTTGCGTAATGACACTTATTTGTTGCATTTCATGAAAATAATAACTTGATAACCTTGATTGTGCTTATATATATTCATAAGTCTCTAATTCAACTTACTAAGTTGTAGTTGCTCATACCTACATAGATTCTTTTACAGGTCTTGATTTCTAATTTACGATGCCGTGATACAATTACCTAGAGATTTTTCTTTTGAAGCTATAAGGAATGAGGATCCATTGGAAAAAGATCAAGTCTTGCTAGTATCCTAAGGATAAAAAACTGATATATGATATTTACATTACTTAACTACTGTATTATGTAAGATCTCCTGAGAACTTACGATAATGTGAATGTAATTATATATATATATATATGACTTAAGATTTTACTTTTACTATAAATTTTAGCTAAAAATCTTAGTTGAACTGTTTACTTCAAAGTGGGGAGTCATTGACGCCTTGTGTAGATCGTATTTATGAAAGGTACTATGAGGTCAGTTTCTATTATAGGTTGGTATCTAAGGCGGGATTGTTGTAACTTTACGACTTTGGGGGGTAACATCATGTATACTATCTTTGGTTGTACTTTTCATTCACTTACTCTTATACTAAGTCCCAACCCTTAAGGGGTGAACGGACCCACTAACTGAGGAGGTTGAAATGCTACCAACCTAACCCCCCTCAAGTAACCTTAGTTAGAAGAAACACTCCTTACACAATTGAGGAACTCCCACTAACTACATAGGTTGGAAGGCTACCAACTTAACTCTCTTTAGGTAAACTCAATAAGGGGAAACACACCTTATACAACTGAGGAACTCCTATTAATCGAGCAAGTTGGAACGCTACTAACTTGACCCCCTTAGGTAACCTTAGTAAAGGGAAACACCCCTTACACAATTGAAGAACTCTTATTAACTAGGAAGGTCAGAACGCCACCAACCTGACCCCTCTTGAGTAAGCTCAGTAAGGAGAAACACCCCTTACATAATTAAGGAATTCCTATTAACTAGGTATGTTGAAACACTATCAACCTACCCCCCTTCAAGTAACCTTACCAAGGAGAAATACCCCTTACACAACTGAAGAACTCCTACTAGCTAAGCAAGCCGAAACATCACCGACCTAACCCCCCCTCAGGTAACCTCAACAAGGGTAAACACCCATTACCCAATTGAGGAACTCCCACTATCTAAGCAGGGTAGAACACCCTTAACCTCGCCCCCCTCAAGTAACCTTAGTAAGGGAAAATATCCCTCATACAACTAAGGAACTCCCCCATAGATGTGCATTTGACTTAACCCCAAATGCACAAATAACTTACGTGTCAGGTTATGCTGCCGAGCAAAAAAGTGAAAAGCATTAACAGCAATTGAAGTATGAAAAGCAAAGTATACTGAATGCAGAAATTTAAATTCTATTAATAAAAAGGGGATTTATAGAATTAAGGTCGATATCCCGACTTATTATACAAAAAGAAGGAAGGGGCGACAACTGCTTATTGTCTTGGATCAACAAACTATGGAAGCTTTGAAAAATCTAACTCTTCAATCCATTAGGAGGCTAATCCACTAATGGACCCTGTTCCTGAGATGATTGGCCTAAGGCTACAAAGAGAAGGGTTGAGATCTGCAGGCTTGGGTTAGTAAGAGAATCGCCCCAACCTTGATCATCCTGAGAATCACTCTCACAAGTAACCTCCTACTAAGTTATTGAGGTAGAAGTGAATGGAGCAATGTCTTGACCATCCTCGGTGGTAAAAGGGGTGCCTCGAACAGTGTTAGCTGCTCAAGTAGCTTCTCTTTCTCTTACATGGGTAACCCTCTTCTCCCAATGAGTTGGAGCATCAAGCAAACCCAAGAAGCTTAAGTTGAGCTCGAGATGATGGGAGAGCACCTCATTTCGTGTAAACTAAGCGCACTCAGTGGAGAGGTCCTTTAACTCCTCTAACCACTGGTTTGTCTTGTAGAAGTCTTCAATGGCCTTATTCGCAGCAACTTCACTGAGCACTTCCCTACTCTCTAGTTAGAGATGATTTCCTTCATCTCCGTGGTCTCTCTCTAAAGCTCCTAGATTTTTTGCTCCAACCCAACCTTCTGACCAACCAGCTTCAGTGAAGTTGTTTTAGCACTATCACACTCAGACACGTTGATATCAGGCAAGTGCACCTATCAGTTTTAATATAGCGGATGTAAGTCCGAGTCGATCCCTCAGAGACTTCGAATACTAATATCAACCTTAACTTTATTATCTAACCGAAAAATTATGATGAGTTGAATGAATAAAAAATATTAAAATTAACAAACTAAACTAATTATGGGACTTGATTAAGCAAATTAGAAATCAATAAAACTAAGAATGACTTCAAGTATGCAATAACGTATTTAGGAATTATTTCCCTAGTGTTTAACATGTGACCGCTTAAAATATATTCAATTCGGTTTCTATTATTCTTAACCAGAGGGATTCACAATTAAAGTTAATATCTTTCTCAAGCATATTAACCCTAATCCTAAATTATTTACCGGAATCTCTTCACTTAGTAATATAACTTAGAATTGCATTAATATATAATGAATTCCCACACAAATAATTAACTTTCCAGAAAAAAACATGTATCTTATCTCTAAGTATACATGTAATTCTCTCAAATTATGTAAAGATCTAATTATACATGTAATTTCTCAATCAACATGCATAATATCATATATTGATATTCTAGAAATATCAATTAACAATTAAATGACATAATTGAATCAAGCAAAGATAGAAACTTTATTGAGAATTCTAAATCAATCCAAGAGTCATATGAAACCCTAGGTTCCATAATCCTAAATACACGAATTCTAAGCTATCATAATGAAACTAAAAACGAGTTCCATCAAAAACATAAAATAAAACATGAAAAACCCTTTTAATTGATGAAAAATCTCTTCTATCTTGAAGTCGGTGTTGCTCTCGCCTTTTTCTTCTCCTTCTCTTCAAGTCTCTTCTCTTCTCTAATGTCTCATGTGTCTTTTTAAACCTTAATATGTCTTTTTATATGTATTATAGGGTTTTCGTTTTCTTTACCAGACACGACCTGGGATATAACCGTGTCCCCAGGTCGTGTAACTTTCTACCCCTGGCCAATTTCCCTACATGGACACAACCTGGGGATATGGTAATGTCCCAGACTGTGTAACTTCAAAACTTCAAAACTTCATAACTTCTTCGTTTGAACTCCGAATTGAGTGAAACTTGATTCCTTTTCTTCGTTTTCGATTCAAACCTTCAAATCAAAATTTTACTCAATTAAGTATCGATTTCTTTAAAGAAAACCAAAAATGTAAGGAAAATACTATAAAATCACTAGTTGAAATATGTTTAAAATCAAAGTTATCACGCCTTCATCACTAACTCAATCTTTAGCTTAGAGACCAATGCCCTCAACTCAGCATTTTCCTTTTTAAGCTCTCCTTAGACTTCCTCTCCTCGTCTAGCTTCTAAGAGAGTTGAGCCTTGGTCCTCTATTCATCCTTTACTATTTGCCGGCCCACTTGGCATTCTTGTCAGCATCTACCCAACCCTACTTAACCTCTTATATCTTCAGCTTAAAGCACAATCATTTGCACATAAGAGCGATGTAGGCACTAATTAGCCTTACTAAACTTTTCTAAATATTTACTAGAGGACTCTACCTCCCTCAAGCCCTTCTATGCACTAAACACCACAACACGAAGTCACTTTACCTCATTCAACAGCATGTTATAGTTCTCGAGTCAAAGAAACACACAAACCGTAACCAAAGCAATGTCAATAAGGAAAGATATTAATTTAAAGAGACAAAAACTTACATGTTGAATGAGCGAGCTCAAGTAACCTGCCATCTCCATGGAAACATCCCTCCCATCCTTAATAGCTCTTTAAAGATGGCTCAGTCGCCGAAGGTATATGATCCCATTAAGGCTAAGAAGCTAAGAGCCTGGTGGCGCAACGTAATGTCATTACCACAAACCTCCCACCTCAGCCTTAGGAGCCTCCCTCTAGCATTCCCAATCTCAAACTCAGCCCCTCAAAGGTGCAACTCCTTATTTTGGGACTCGTACATCATGTCCTTAATTGAGTTCGGGACTATCCCCAGATACTAGAACTTATTTAAGACTTCATAGAAGACATCCTCGAGGTCATTGGCGTATCTATAAGGATGACTCAAGGGCCATTCGTACCCATTCAACCTATTGATAGGTACCTTCCCCATCTTCTTCTTCTTCGCCTCAAGGGCCTTATCCTTAGCAATTTTAGGGGCCTTCCTCTTCTGCCTAACTGCCTCTGCTGGGGCATCGGCCTCAGCTACCCCCTCCTTACCCCTATCAAAGGGGGTAAGCATCACTACGTCCAGCTCATCAACGCCAACAGGTTTATCTTCAATCGTTATGGGCACAGAGATAGGGACAGAACCAATGGAGGGAGGGACCGTGCTTATAAGCTTAATAGCCAGTAGCCTTGTAAGGAGACTAATAAAAGGAATCCCTTGGGGTATAGTAGCTAGTTTGATCGTGATAGTCTTTCCTACCCCGATCTCAACCCTACGGCCTTGCCCTTGGGGTTGGCTTTACCTTGGCTTAGCGTTGCCTTAGCAACCCAAAGGCCAATGGATAGGGTATCTCCTCAACCAATTTTTTGCCTGCGAGGAATCAAACAAACTATCAACAAAAAAAAAAAAAGGAAAGTATAGCAAGATCATTTACCAACTCCATCATAACTAACACAGATAAGGTGGATCCCTCCCCTCTCCTTATGAAGATGTCGAATGAAGCATAGTTCTACACACTCATGCTAGCATGACGGAAGAAGCTATTCGCGAAAAATGAACCTGTACCTTCCATCCATTTCTTTACTACAACTTTCTTCATACTATAGAAGAGTTATGAGATCAAATACTTAAAGTACCTCTCCATTACCTCCATGGCATTTATCTCTTGGTTGTTTTTTAGGGCTATGAAGGCTTTTATCTCTCTTGTGGCTTCGGCATCACTAGGTTGCAACTCCTTCTGACCTCTAATTCAGACCAAGGCGATCTACCACGTCCAAAAGTTTGCTTAATCTAGTAGTTTTACCATTAGGAACTCATCATGTCAGCCTTTAACAGAATCTGCTAAACTTCCGAGGAAGCATCCAATGGAATAATGTGATGTCATTGCCACCAATATCCCACTTTAGCCTGAAAAGCTTCCCCCAAGCCCTCTTGGCTTCAAACTCACTAATCTGATCACATACTCATAAAGCACATCCTTAAATGAGTCCAATGTTATCCCTATGCACCAAAATTTATTTAAGACCTTGTAAAAGGCATCCTTGAGGTTGTCTACACACATGTATGAGTGCCCTAAAGCCAAGTCATAAACATACAACTACTTCAAAGGTTCCCTCCCCTTCTCCATCTTGGGCTTAGAGGCCTTGTCCTTATTAGTTTCAAGGTCCTTCCTCTTCTTTGCCAGCTAGGCTACGTTACTAGCCTTGACCCAGTCCTTTTCACCTCAAGATGGCAGGGGGAGCTCCTCAACATCTAACCCCTTAAATTCAGCGCTCTTATCCACTAATGTGATAGGTGGAGATATGGGGATAGAAGTAGCGATAGGGAGAGCCACACTCACAGGGTCAACAACTAAAGGCTTGATGGAGAAGCTGCGAAGGGGAACCCTTCTGGAAGAGATGCTTGGGTGACCCTACTTAACTCTCCCACCCCTGACCTTAGCCCTATAACTTTATCTTTAGGGGTAACAATCTTGTCGGGCGACTATGTTCTACTAGGATGTTACTTCAGTAGTTCAGAAGTCGATGGACAAGGTATCTCTTTAACTGATTTCTTACCTTCAAAGAATCAAACAAGCTATTTCAGTACAAGACAAACATATTATACTTACTTGCAATACTCCGTCATGACCAGCACAGGCAAGGAGGATCCTTCCTTTCTCCTTAGAAAGACATCAGACAAAGCATAGTTCTACACAAACTTATGCTGGTATGAAAGAATAAGCTATTCGTGAAAAACAAACCTATACCTTCCGTCAATTTCTTCACCATAGCCTTCTTCATGATGAGGAAGAGCTTGGAGATTGGATACTTGAAGCATCTCTATATTGTCTCCTCGACATTTATCTCTCAGCCATGCGTCAAGGCCATAAAGGCTAATATCACTCTCGTAGCCTCGGCATCACTGGGCCCAAGCTCCTTTCGACCACTGGTTTAGACCAGTGTAGTCCACCGTGTCCAAAAGTTTGCTTGTTCTAGCAACTCTACCATCAAGAACTCGTCCTATTAGCCTTTGATGAAATATATCAAACCTCTGAATAACTTCCTCCTCAAACAGTTTTAGAGGTATGTCCATCCATTCAAACTCTTTTATAGGTAGAAATGGTTGAAGAGTTCTGAAGTGGCCTCTATCACCAGATATTCACATAGCCCCTAGAATGCCTTTAACACCCTTTACCCATTAGGAGGGATTTGCATTGATGGAAATCAAAGAGTTCCTTCTCGAACCTGCTCAAGGAAAGTGCATCCCATACTCTAAGAACTTTTGAAACACTGCAAAGCATCTCTCCGACAATAAAGGTACCCTTTCCTCTCTTGTCAGCAGTTACACTGCCCAACCCGAAGTTGGTCCAACCATAAAATTCTCTAAGACCCAGTTAACGGTAGAGGATTTACTTTTACTAATCCGACCACTCGGATCCTTATCTATTCCAGGCGTAGTGAATAGGTCCATAGCTTTAGGCAAGGGATCATACACATAAATGTCCCTAAGGATGGCATTGATGAGCCTTGCTATGTCTAGCGCCTCAACTACCATTCTTAACCTTTTATACAATTGTACCACCAATGAGACTTCGTCTTCTTCTCCATGGGGAAGATCACTCCTCATAGCCTCAAAGTTAGTTGTCATATTGAATTTAGACTCATCAGAAGGCATCTCACGTATATTTCCTCCATTGTTGGTTGACATTTTGATGTTGAAGAGCAAAGCTTGAAAAGAACTTGGAAATTGAAAGAATAAAAAGTTAAGATGGCAAGAAAGTTTTCAATAAGCATTTCAAATAAGTGTATATCAAGAAAGAGATGCGGAAAGAGTAAGCTAAAGGGTATTTATAAGCGCAAAATTTAAAAAATGCACTGATGGCTATAGGGATTCATACAAATGAAGATCCCGTTAAAGAAGTGTGATGGTGACACCTATTAGGGGTTTGTATTGAACGGTTGAGTTTCAAAGACAAAACGTTCACAACTATACGCAAGTCTACAAACGACGAGACACTTGTCACATCACATTATATGCACCATGAAAACACATGATATAGTAAGAATTTCAAAGGTTAGCTTCCACAAGAATTTTTCCTGAGACCCCCTCAAATTCCACGTCATAGATAGAACTCCCTTAGCACTTCAACAACACTACGCCTTGGTATAAACAAATTGGAGCCGCTTAAGAAATAGTAAGCCTAACTCGATCTTGCCAGCCCAAACCATCCAACACCTCTACATACTCAATACCTCCACTCTGTACTGTTATTGTCTGAAGCGCCCTACCTATTGAATCTTTACCTCGACTTTAAGTAATGACACACCATTTGATGTTCATGTTGATCATGCTGTAAATAGGTCAATTTCAACTTTGTTAGAGAATCAACTCAACTTAAAGATTTGCCTCAAATTTTAGAGAAGTTTGAAAGGAAAGAAGCAATTAAAAGAGGATATATCAATAATTGCAATAAATTTTGCAAGTACCATTCCGTTTACTTCTTCCTCATTTTTGAACTCTTTACAATCTTATGATAGTATGATAAGTGAATGGAGTGTAGACACGGGAACTTTAGACTACATGACACCTTTTCCCTAATATTTTAACCTACAAACAAGTTCTCAAACATCCTATTTCCATAAAACTACTAGATGGATATGTCAAATAAATGACCACATCATGTTTAAGAAAGTTCCACTTGACTAGACTTTCACCATAATCTTCTTTCAGTGAGTTAATTACAAGCATCCATAGAGGTATGACCATCCATTCAAACTCTTCTACATGTACAAGTGATTGAAGAGTTATAGAGTAACCCTTATTACCAAGTATTCATATAGTCCCTAGAATGCCTCTAACAACCTCCACCCGTTAGGAAGGATTTATGCCAAACTGCATCGGTGGAAATTGAAGAGTTTCTTCTCAAAGTCACTGGGGGGAGAGGCGCCTCCTATACTCCAAACACTTTCAAACACTACAAAGCGTCTCCCTTATAGCAAAGGTACCCTCTACTCTCTCATCAGCAGTCACATTGCCTAACCAGAAGTTGGTCCAATCGTAAGATTCCCTAAGACCCAGTTAATAGTAGAAGGTTTGCTTTTTCTGACTTAACCACTTGGCCCCTATTTGTCTCAGGCCTAGTGAACAGGTTAATGGCCTCGGGTAAGGGATCATATACATAAATGTCCCTTAAGATGACACTAATAAGCCTTGTCCTGTCTAATGCCTCAACCACCATTCTTGAATCGTCATCCAACTATGCTAATGATATAGCTTCATCCTCTCCTTCGTGGGGAGGGTCACTCCTTATGGCTTCGGAGTCAATGGTCAAATTATACTTTGACGCATTGCAAGGCATCTCACTTGTGTTTACTCCACTAATAGTCGACATCTTAATGTTGAAAAAGCGAAGAAGCATAAAGAACTTTGAAGAAAGTTGAGATTTGTTCGCAAAAAGAAAGCAAGAGAAATTCCTTGGATTGTAAAAAGAAAGTGAGAGAAGTTGCGAAAGAGTGATCCGTCCAAGCAACTATGGTATTTATAAGCCTATTGCTTTGGAAAGCGAATCAGCAGTTATAGGATTTGTATAAGCACAAATCCCCTAAAACATTGTGATGCAAACACGTGGAGACGATTTTTATCAAACGACTACATTCAAAAGATAAAACGCACAAGACTGCATGTAAGTCTATAGAGATAAGACACCCATCACATCACATTCACTGCACCATGAAAGCACACGATAAAGCAAGAATTCGAAAAGTTATTTTCACAAGAATGTTTCCCAAGTCCCCTTTGACTTCCATGTCACTGAGAGAAATTCTTCAATACTTTAACACCATGATGCCTTGGTATGAACGAAGGGAAGCTGCCTAAACAGTAGTCAACTTGACTCATCTTACTAGCCTAGATCGTCTAGTGCCTCTATGTAATCTAATACCTCCACTCTGCAACCCTACTATCTAAAGCACCCCACCTACTAAACCTTTGCCTTAGCTTGAAATGTTTAGCTTAGCCCATTGAGTATCTACCTTGGGTCACCTATCTGGCTTAACAAATGAGCATTTTGCTCTAACCTGATGGAAGGCTAACTATTCGGTACCCCTTGATGACTAAGGAGGTCGGACTTACCCCATCCCACCTTGGAGCTAAAGTACCTACCTTGGCTTAAGTGGTGACCTGTTCAGTTAGACCATATCTGCTTGACCCTTGTGTCACTCAATTCAAATGCCTTCACCTTAGCCGTTCACCAACTCGGACTCCAATCACCACTATGTTAGCACCGAAACATTTTTACCATAACACCTAGCCAATGTAAGCACCTCAAGACTAAATCGAACATACACTTGAAGAGTCCATTTTTCCCCTCTCCTTGCCTCTACAATGGCAATAAGATTATCAATGAGGTAGGACGGGGCAAGGGGGTGGGGGTACAAGTGTTGATAAGGCATTTTAGACTTAGACCCTTTAAGCTTGTGTCGACTTGATTGAGCTCGTGGCCTAGGCCATACTTCTTCAAACTCTACCTCCCCATCTTCGTTGCTAGGCTCAATCCAAGCCCATGGCATAGCCTGCCCAACTACAATGGTCATCTCATGCCAAAAAACTGCAAACAAGGCTGAATGACCAAATCAATAACTACCTCCTAAATTTGTGAACCACATCAGACATTGTGGCTCTACTACCCATTGCTTGTGGATGTAGCTTCTACTCACTAACTCCTTTCTAACTACTGACTTCACTTCTTTATAAATTCAATATCATCATCCAACGGTAAATTACTTGATACTTCGTACACTACAACCTACTTTTTACATTTGAATACTCTTACTCTCCTTTACACCAATTTTACTTAAGTATTAAAGTAGTTACACAGAATAATTCCCTAGCACCCCTCACTATTCTTTGTCTTACAAACTCATACAGTTATGCGAAGCCCTATCTTCACTAAATCTTTACCAGCCAATATCCAAAAACAACAATTCAAATAATATAATGGGAATCAAACATAGGAAATATTTAATATTAAATGCAATATTGAAATTATCAATAATAATAATAAAGTATAAAAAAATATTACACATTTGAACTAGTATATATATATAACCCAACAAGAAACATAAAGCTTGAAGTTGAATATAATATGATGATGTCAAACATAATTTGTAGGGCCTGCAAAAATCTTTTCTTTTGAAATTCTTTTCTTTCATTTTACCTTATTTTCTAAATAATGAAAAGTATCTTAGCAATCACATTTTTCATTTACTTTCCTTCCCTTTTTTAATTTCTTCCTCTATCCCATGCATAGTGTAAAAGTTGAAACGATCATCATAGACAATTTATTCACTTGTCATCAACGAAGCTCTTTAACCGCCCACAAATAGAGGTGTGCAAGTGGGTTAAATGGGCCAACCCGGCTCGATCCACTTTGGCCTACAAGTTACATGGGTCGAGCTTATTTGATCTACTTTTTAAACAGGCAAAAAAATCTTGACCCTAACCCGTTTAAAAATAGGTTAAATAGGCCAACACGCAGGCTAAAGGCATAAATAAGCTAAATAGCTAGACTTAGACTAACCCACTTTGACTCGTAGGTTAAACAAGCCGAGCTCATTTGACTCGTTTTAAACAGGTCAAAATTTTTTTACCCAAACCCATTTTAAAAACGAGTTAAACGGGCCGGCCTACAGGTCAAAACCCACTTGCACACCTCTACCCACAAATGCATAATTTTGATAAGTTTAGGCTAATGGCGATACCTGCATCTACATAGCAATCATTAATCATTGCTGACATATACATTTATTTCATCGTAGTCTTCTAATTTGTCATATCAAAATTGCCTGAGTAGCTATATATTGTTGTAGTAGTAGTAGTAAACAACCAGTTTATAATCATGTTAATGTACCAAGCTGTCAACCCTAATTTCAATGATTTTCTCTTTCTTTCCAACTATTTTTTTATGATTAAACACAATAATAGTATTTATATTTAAGGTTATCAAAATTGTGATTTTACCTAGTCTTAAAATATATAAAATAAAAAAATCATAAAATATTATATGAAACTTGTAAAAAAGTAAACTTATAAAATCATATACATAAATTCATAATTGTACAAATACCCAACACTTAAGGGAAGAGATTGTAGCTAAGATCCACTCCTTGCTTTGTTAGTGGCTTTATTTCATTATATTCCATCCATATCACAATTCCATTTCAAAACTAATCCAAGCAAGTGTTTTTCCCTGTCACTACTCTAATGCCTACATTGGATATAGGCTGAATTGTCTCATGACGTTTTGAACTCAACTCACGTACTACAAAGTATCTTATGTGAAGATCTTTCTCCCATTCGTTTATCATGGATCAATAGGAAAGATTTGCATCCATCTTAAATAACAAAAACCTTATAAAACCACAAATCTATATAATCCTACAGTTTTTCCCGATTTTAACAGCTCTATCTATTCCTAACTCATTCTAGGATACTTATACATAGAAAAATATTTATACTAATACAACATCACACTAGCACGTGATATAGTCATATTTATAGAAAATAACATACAATACTTTTTTAAGACAGGTTAAAAAACAAAAATCTGTATCTTTTGGTTAAAACTTACAAACAACAAAAATATTCACTTGAAATATATTTAAATTAACCTAAAGATAAGAGCAAACACACAGTATGATGTCTATAGACATATGAATTCAATATATATATATATATATATATGTATGTATGTATGCACTTCCAAGAAATCAACCCCAGACATCTTATGCAATACTAAGAATCCACTATGTTTTGTTGGGGAAGAAAAAAATCCACAATGTTTGACATTTGTTGACAGTAACACACCGGTAGGTTGAAGTGTTATGGTACAACGGTGACGAGACAACAGTGTGAGAGAGAGGGTATAACGACGGAGAATTGCTTTAGATTTTACTTGAATATAATTTTTTTCCGTAAAGTGTGCCTTTGTACTGTGAACATATCGACACTTCGGAAACAATTGTTATTTAAAAAAAAAAAAAAAAAAAAAGGCTTCTTGCATATCATATTGGATAGTGTATCAGACAATGTATACGGCCTCGAATCAAAATGTTTATATATCATAGTTTTTCTAAATTTCTTTAAAGAGAAATATATTTGTTATTTACGATTCTCGTGCTTTGGTTTTATAAACTTGTCATGTCCTTAATTGATTATTAAATTTTTTTTCCTTTTTGCCAACTATACATTACAACTTTTGTAAAATTTAACATTTATTGAGACTAAAGTAAAGAAAAACAGAAAAATAAGGATTCAAATAGAATAATAGTTAAGGTAGTATTTGATTGCACAATTTTTGTGATACTAAACTGGACAAAAATTAAATTAATAAACTTGATAAAATGTTTAAATTTTATTCTATTTGCATCATGATATAAAAATAAAATTCAATGAACAAAAACAAAAAATAATTTATATTTTAAAAAATATCTCTCCATATTATAATATTAAGTTAATGAATATTATTTTTATTAAATATTACAAAAAATTATTTATTTTATAATATAAATAATTATTTTTTTAATATAAATTTTATATCCAATACTATACAAATCAAATATGATATAATAAGATTGTACTGACCAACCATTTTTATATTTATCTTATCCAGTTCTCTTTCACTTTTTAATGCTTTTAAAGATAGCAACATAATTTACTAATTTAGTTGATAAAATGAGGACTGGAATTATGTGTTTCCCTAATTTCTAAAGTTTTCAAGGGGAGCTAAGGTTGCTAAGGCTTCAAATGAGCATATTATAAGCTACTCAAATTGAGCTCATGTTAAGCTCAATCAATTCAAATTCAATTCATAAATAAGTTAACCTCAAGCTTAAAGAAAAATGGCCCTTTTATTTAAACAAATTGAACTTGAGCTTCTATTTAGACACATGAGCAAAATTCATAAGCATACTTGCTAACTAGCTCATGAGAAAGCTCATTAGTTGATCTATGAGCAGGCTCATTTGCTGGTTCATGAACTTTATATAGATAATAGAATATACATAACTAAGCTTAACCGGTCAATAAGCTAAGTCAAATATTATAAATCTCAAGCGTAACTAATAAACTACTTAAGTATTTCAATCTTGCACTTGAGCTTAACTTAACTATTGTCAAATAGAGAAATTAAGTAAATATAGATTTGAATTGAATCGCTTACGAATAAACTTAGACTCATTTATGCCATACCCCATTATGTAAGAAGGTTTTAAGCCTAAAAAAAGGAGAAAGGGTCAACTTAAAGGGTACAGTTTTTGCGAATAGAAAGAATTCCCTATTCTTGCCATCATGGTGCTACACGAGGACTCTGCCTCATTCTCATTGTTAGCACAATGCTATTGTACACTCTCATTTTCGCCATTTTTCCCTTTGTACATATGCATTTTTAGTTTTTCACATTTTTTCGTACTTATGTTTCATAAGTCATAGCAAATATTAGTTTAACAAAATGTGACCAATTCTAATCGTTCCAAAAAGAATAATTTAATAAAATAAATTTTTTACAAAATAACCAAAAGTTTAGAGAAAAAAAAAAAGGAGGGCTATTACTAGCTACCATCAAGTAACCCATTAAGTAACCCCTTTAATCGAGTCACATAACTAATTTATAGAGGTGAGCTGTGACTCAATGTGTTTCTGATGGTTATTAGTAGCTATAATATTGCCCTTTTGCCTGAGTTGGTTAACAATTAGATTTTGTTTTTCTTTTCTATCAATTTTTTTTTTTGTAAATTTTTATTGGTTTGGCTATATTAATCAACTAAATATATTTAATAACTTATTTTATGAAATTAATTATTTATAGATAAATTAGAAGTGAATATATATCACATTAAACCAATATTTATAAGAATTTATAATGCACATGCTTATAGAGTGACGGGATGTCGACTACTAGTCCCATTACTCGTGCATGACTTTAAGGCTTTCAATCTCTCACTCGAAGAATTCTCTCTTGGCAATTTGCCAATGACGAGAAGCTTTACACCGAAGACAAATGATTAAACTCCTTAAGCTCTCCATATTGTCATACGTTGATCTATACACTCGATAGTGATGATGCTGACTATTTCCTTTGTCGAGAACCCTGTGTCGAGTAATCCGACCAACTGCTACCAAAAGGTTCTTGTCGAGTGACGAGTAATGAGTAACGAGTGACGAGAGACTTACTTAATGGCTGAGTAGCTTTCTTTCGAAATCTTACCATCTCTCTCGTCCCAGTCTCTTTTATTGCTACAACATCTTGATCTCTCTCACCTGCTGTACTTAGAAAATATTCATACGGGACCAATGTTGTACTGCCACCTATTTACCTCGTTTGACATTGTACTACTTTTTCCATTTTTATCTTTTGTTCTTTTTATCCTTTTTTGCATGTACTAAAAACTTCCTTTTTGTATATACTTTCTTGTAATTTCTTTAATTATAATGTTATCTTAGGGATTTACTATAAATAGTCTCTTTTCCTTATAAGCTAGAATCATCAAACTTTACACATAGACACTGAATATCCTATTCTTGTGAGACTCTTATCTAATCTTGCTGAGTAGCTCAAGATTAATAACAAGTGGACCTTGACATCAACTTATGCGTCATATCAAGTGAAGTATCAAGCCGTATTGTGTTTGTTAGTATATCATATTCATTGAACAGCTTTATGCCAACTACTCTTGTTCGTCTGTGGACCATTTCCCTCTAATTTTCTTCGATATTTCAGAGGACCTATTTCAGTCAAATTTGCCATGGTAAGTCCAAGTCTTAGTGATAACTAAGCTCCTAGATACACCAGATATTCCTGGTATCAGAACTTGAGGTTGAGGTTGAGACCTAGAGCTGTATCGTGATATTTATGTGTATGTTGAAGCCATCCATGTGAAGTGTAGTTACTAAAACTTTGTGTTAAGAATGTCGAACCCTAGTGTACAGGGAGAGATTCATGATGTCAAGAGTAATGCTCATGGTCGTGGTCTAGTTACCTAACAAACACCATGTATTACTAATGAGTAAATACAAAATCTTATTGCTATTATGACCAACTTAGTTGTCTCAGTAAATAGAGTCTTAGAGACTGGATTGCATGAGAGAGTTGTTGAGTAGGGTCGAGAAATGAGAGATAGGTCAAGGAAGCAGATAAATGAGCGAGCTCTGGAAACCTTTCTAGTGAACCAAGCATCACTCTGACGAGTCGACAGAGTCATGAGGAAGAGGTTAGAGTTGGATGAAGTGGAAGAGTACAAAGAAGAATAAGAATAGTATGCTGGGATTGATGAGTTTGAGTTCAGGGTGCTAAGAGGAGCCGAACATCTTAAGGTGCAAATTCCGAGCTTCAACAAGTTGGTAGTGCTAATAACTACCTAAACTGGGAAGAGAAGATCGAAAAAATATTCAACTTCTATGATTATAAAGATGTTGTACGCATTAGAGTAGCCGCGTTAGAATTTTCTGAATATGCAGTAATGTGGTGGAAGAAGCTATAGAATGTTTGCCTAAAAACCCGATGTGAGGTTTGAACATGGAATGAAATGAAGAGGGTTCTGAGAAGTAGGTTCGTTCTCGAACACTATGAATAAGATACTTTCCAACAACTCCAAGACTTGAGGCAAGATAACAGATCCATAGACGATTATGTCCGAGAGTTTCAGTTGCTCATGATACAATATGATATTGATGAGCCTGAGACCCAAACTATAGCACGATTCATCTCAAGACTATAACCTGAGATTGGTTACATCATAGAACTGCAAAGCTGCACAACTCTAGATGAAACCATCCATGTAGCCTAGAGAATTAAAAGGCAACGGCAAAACCAAGCTAGCTGAATGCCAAGTAATCGAACATTGATGCTAAATAGGAATGGCCTGTTGAGCAGACTAAGGAATGACAGGGTATTAAACAGTTTCGAGGTGAAATGTTAAGGCCACGTGCTGAGCTGACTAAACGAAGGCCGAGGTAAGAGTAAGACTAAGGAGCCTGAGATCCAAAGAGACCAGGGTCAGAGTTTAGGGAGGAAGACCCAAGAAATCAAATGTTTTAAATGCCTTAGTTATGGATACGTAGCTATGGACACGTAACTAGTCAATATCCGAACAGCCGAGTCATGACTATAAAAGGAAATAAGCCCTAGTTTGAAGTAGAAAGTACAAGTGAAGGAAAGGAACAAGTGGCAACCAATCAAATGCTGGAAGAATTTGAGGCATATCCCAATGCTAAGATACCTCCTGAAGGCGAAGCCGAGTATTGTTTTATTGTTTAGCGATCTCTCGGTACTTATGTAGCTAATAAGAATGAGCAAAAAAAGAACCTCTTCCATATGAATTGACAAGTGAATGGCAAGCTATGCACCGTGATCATTGGCGGAGGAAGCTATACCAACGTCATTGCACAAAGGGTAGTTAAGGCTATGAAATTGCCAACTCTTCCACATCTCAAGCTATACAAGATTCATTGGCTGAACGAGAAAGGAAGAGTACATGTTTTCGAGCAAGTTAAAGTGCCGATTACTATTGGTGATAGGTATAGGGACGAAGTGTTGTGTGTTGTGTGTTGTGTGTTGTCCTTCCTATGTGTACATCTCATATATTACTTGGCTAATTGTGGCTATTTGACTTAGGAGCGTTACACGATGGGTATAAAAACACCTACATGTTTCAAAAGGGCAGGAAGAAAGTTATATTGATACTTATGAGTCCTAAGGAAGTGCAAGAAGCCCAGGAAAAGGTTGTTAACTCTCTACAACGAAAGTCCTTAGTGATTTCCTAAACTGGGTTTACACGAGAAGTTAAGGCTAAGGACTATGTGCTCATTTTAGTTAAGAGATTCTTAGAGGTTAAAGAAGTCATGAACTTACCTACCGAAGTGCAGTGACTACTTCAAGAATTTGATGACATCTTCCATGCCAAGATGCCGAAAGGTTTGCCTTGCTTGAGAAGAATTGATCATTACATCGATCTTCAACCTAGAGCAGCGTTACCAAATCAACCTGCCTATAGACTCAATCCTGAACAGGTAGCTAAGCTGAAAGAGCAATTTGATGAGTTGGTAAATCGTAGGTATATCCATGAGTGCAAGAGCCCATGTGCCTATGTGCCGTCCCAATCATGCTAGTACCAAAGAAAGATAGATCGTGGAGGACGTACATTGACAAACGTGCCATCAATAAGATTACTGTTAAGTACCGATACCAATCTCACGGTTTGATGATATGCTCGATGAGTTGCATAGTACATGCATCTTTTCATAGATAGATCTAAAGAGTAGGTATCATCAAATACAAATGAGATCAGGAGATAAATAGAAGACAGCCTTTAAGACGCGAGATGGTCTATTTGAGTGGATGGTAATGCTGTTTGGTTTAACTAACGTGCCGAGTACATTTATGCGGCTCATGAATCATGTGCTCAAAACATTGATAGGCAAATATGTTATGGTTTATTTTGATGATATTCTGGTCTACAGTACTGACGTCCCCGTTCATGTTAAACATTTGAGATTAGTGTTTAACATACTCTACGCCAAGAAATTATTCAGCAACATGAAGAAATGCACATTCTGTCAAAGTGAGGTTATATTCCTCAGATATGTCATTTCAAGGAGTGGAGTTCAAGTTGATGAGAAAAAAGCAAGAGCTATTAATGAGTGGCCTACGCTAAATAGTACTGCCAAGGTTAAGAGCTTCCATGGCTTAGCCTCATTCTATTAGAGATTTATTTGGAACTTTAACTTCATAACTGCACCATTGACCAAATTGACTAAGAAGAACATTGAGTTTAGATGGACTAAAAAGGCTCAAAAGAGTTTTGAAGATGTGAAGACTAAATGCCGAGAAGACATGACTCGATCATGGTGGTGGTCAATCGGTTCAGTAAAATGGGCCAATTCATTCCCTACCACAAAACTAATGATGTCTATTTCATCGCTAACCTCTTTTTGCAGGAAGTTGTGTGGCTACACGGAGTGTCGAGGAGTATTATGTCTAATCGTGATTCTAAATTCATAAGCTTCTCTTAAAAGACCTTATAGAGAAAACCCGACACTAAACTCCTATTCAATACCTCTCGCCACCCCCAGATAGACGGCCAAACTGAAGTAGTGAATAGAACCGTCGATATTCTTCTGCGCGCTACTGTTGGAAAGAACTCTCGTGACTGGGACTTATGCCTGCCCATCATTAAATTCGCCTACAATCACTCAACTCATAATTCAACTGGAACACCACCATTTAAGGTTGTTTATAGGCTTAACCTGAACCTACCCTTGCATTTAATTAACAATACAAATATATAAGGGGAAAGTCAATCCGGCCTACAGCGTACCGAGGAGTTCCAGAGGTTACATCGGAAGGTTGCCAAGCAATTGGCCAAAACTGTAGCCCAACAAAAGGAAATAGAAAGCTACGGAAGAAAACGAGTCATTTATGCTCTTAGGTACCTTGTTTGGATCTATCTCAGCAAAGAACGCTTCCTTAGTAAGAAAATGAACAAACTATCTCCTAAAGCAAATGGACCCTATAGGATCCTTAGGCGCATTAATGATAATACTATAAGGTTGAACTACTCAAGAGTTTCGATGTGTCAGCCACATTCAATGCCGCCGATTTGACTCCTTATGTACCCGATGAAGGAGAAGACTAAGATTTAAGGGCAAATCTTCAGCAATCCCGAAGAACTGATAAGCTGCCGACCATCGGTCCCATTACTCGCACACAGCTTCAGGATCTCCAATCCTTCACTCAAAGAATTCTCTCTCAGCAATCTAACTATAACGAAAAGCTTTACACCGAAAACAAATGGTTGAACTCCTTAAGCTCTCCATGTTGGCATACGATGATCTATACATTTGGTAGTAATGATGCTAACTATTCCCTTTGCCGAGGACCCTATGTCAAGTAATCTGATCAACTGTTACCGAGAAGTTCTTGCCGAGTGATAAAAGACTCACTTAACGGCCAAGTAATTTTCTCTCGGCATCCCACCATCTCTCTCGTCCTGGCCCCTTTTATTACCACAATATCTTGATCCCTCTCGCCTGCTGTGCTTAAAAAATATTTATATAGGACCAATGTTGTACTGCCACGTATCTACCTTATCTAACATTGTATGACTTTTTCCATCTTTATCATTTGTCCTTTTTACTATTTTTCACATGTACTAAGAATTTTCTTTTTGTATGTACTTTCTTATAATTTCTTTAATCGTAATGTTACTTTAGAGACTTATTATAAATATTTAATTTTCCTTGTAAGTCAAAAGCATCAAACTTTACACATAAACACTAAATATCTTGTTCTTGTGAGACAACCCTCTCCATGTTTATTTTATATACACTCTTATCCGATCTTACTGAGTAACTTACGATTGGTGGCAGATAGATCTTGACATCAACTTCTGTGTTAAATCAAGTGAAATGTCAAACTGTGTTGTGTTTGTTGGTATGTCATATCCATCGAGCAGTTTCAAGTTAACTACTCTTGTTCGTCTGTAGATTATTTCTTTCTAATTTTCTTCGATATCTCGAAGGATTTATTTTAGTTGAAATTTGCTACGGTAAATTCTAATGATAACTACTCTTAGGCACACAACCAAGTGATAAAAAAAAAAAACAAAACAAAAAAAAATAGAGATATACAAATTAAAAATCTATGAAAATATAGATATACATAGTATAATTTACCTAAAAAAATTAAATTAATGGTACACTTCATTTGTAGAAAATTGCATGATCCACCCACTAATAGAGTATATCATCATTGAAGTCTTAACTGAAAAAAGGATAACATCACATTTGATATCTAAATTTTCTAACAATTTTTAATTGCATGTCCAAACTTTTCACGTGCCAATTCAGTGTTAGATCTTTACTAAAATTCATCAACTAGCTCTTGTTGATTTTTCTTGGATAATGGCCTCGCGGTTCTGAGCAGCTACGTTCATTTTCAAAACTACACCGAAACGATTAAAAGATCAAAGTTACGTATTTTGGAAATCGAGAAATCGGTGGTTTTGAGGTTAAAAGATATATCATCTTTTCCGTGTCATGTGGTAGCTGCCCAAGCAGAATCGGTGCTGTAATAGGCTTTCATGAGTTTTATGGCATTACTATGAGTCGTCGGAGTTCCCGACTTCCCGTTGCAGTAGTTGGGATTGTCAGAGTCGATAAAAACGATGTCGTTTTGAAGCTTTTTTAATGATAACTTTTGTGCTTTAATTATTATAAATATATATTGACGGCACAACAATTTTTAAATTTATGGATATCTTTCCATAATTTCTTTTTTTTAATTTGAAAATCTGATGTTATAAGTTTCAGGTGGGATTTTAGTTTTATTTAAATAAAACAAAAAAAAAAAGAAAAGAAAAGAAAAGAAAAACAAGGGCAAAATTAGTTTAGAAAGTGACATAATGGATTAAAGTTATTTTTCTATAGTTTTAAAATTATTTTCTTAAAATTTAAATACTAAAAATTAAATATTAATATTATAAAATTATTTTTCTATACTTCTAAAATTATTTTCTTAAAACATAAATACTAAAAATCAAATATTAATATTATTAAAAAAATATTATAATAATATCATTTAATAATTTAAAAATCAAAAGAACCTTAACAATTGAATTTATAACTTTATACTTTACTTAAAAGGATTCATTCCCCTCCTATAACACGAGCTCTTACAACACGAGTGTCTACTATTACTTGTAATCCTCTACTTTTACTTTTCACTCAACTATTCGATTCTTTAGGTTCCTCTGAAGATTTAATGCCAAATGCCAAGTAATGGATTGCAGCATCGAAGTTTTGGTTAAAAAATATATAGTATGATCATATTTGGTCTTTATTACTGCCTGCACCTAACGATGAAATATCCACAATAAATAAACATATAAGTATGCAGCATTTTTCAATTGTTTGCTGTCTCATCTGTCAAACTTCTTTAATATTTTTATATACTATTACTAAAATTGTAGGACTTGTATTTGCCAAACGTCTTTACTACTCGTAAATGCTACAACTAAAATTGTAGGACTCGGTATTCTTTTCCCTCATTCAGTAATTCGTATTAGAAGCAGGAGTGGACGTTGTCAACATTCACAACCAACACCAAGCTTCAGGTGAAGAAATAGAAAGAATGGGACGAAAAGATGCATTCTCGACTTCCTACTAACCTCTCTCAGTAAAGGTCAAAATTATGAGACTGGAGCTTTTCAAAATCAGCTTGCTTTCTTTCCATCGAATGACGTATGAGTTTCTGTTAAACAAAATAAGTGTTTCAGTAGTTGTCAGCGAAAGGTTGCACTTCGATTACCGGTTGCAGGAAAAGCTTGACGCCGTCTACCTTGTGGGATCAGTCTATTACCATCATCTCCACGGGCTTGACCAATGGTGGAGCTCTTCTTTTTCCCAGATTTTGATAAAGAATTCTTACCTTCGTCATCCCTATCTTCCAGTACCTCCTCGCTTTCTCCAAATCTCACCTCGCTCCTTGCTGCTGCATAGTCAAATGGCTTCAGTTGCAGAAAATGACCAGCCTCAGGAGTTTTTTCCTTCCTCCCAGCTTTCCTGCTTTCATCAATCGATTGGAAGCACTTCCGGAAACTTGATGATAAATCATTAAGAGTCATCGCATCCTCTTCTTTGTCCTTTTCCAAAGCAGCCCCGTCAGATTCATTTCCATCAGCCACCTGTGTTTTTTCTGACTTGTTTTCTGCAAATTCATCATTGCTAGAATTCCCTTCCAACAATATAATATCTTCAACAGTAGAAGTGGAAGGTGGTTCGGCACTGAGGACGTGCTCGTGCTGAGTCTCTAATGTAGGCTCTTCAACTTTAGCTGTTCCTTGTTTCTCAAATCCCGAAAATGAGTGGAAGGGTAAACTCACTGAAGATCTAATTTGCTCCAGCTTCACCTCTTTTTCATCCTACAAAGTTCATTCATAAACAGTTCAACTTTTACCTGTCAGTGCTGAGATAACTTCAACCTGATTTAATTATTAGAATCTAAACCAATAATTGGATGAAGTCAGTCATGAAACCACAATGACATGCGTTAGGAAATAAAATCGTTTTAACTTTTTCACCCTTCTCTACCAATCTAGCAAAGCAAAGTACTACAGTGTTTTCTGTTTTTTTCCCCACGTTTTGGGTGGGGGCAGTGGGTCTGGTGTTGATTGTAGTCTTTTATTGCAATTTGCAGGCATTTTGCTCTATCAAAATGGTTTAAATTTAGAGAACGAGATATAAGCACAAACCTTGTTACCAGCAACAGATTTTCTCTTGGATGCTGAGTTTCCCAAAAGTGCTCCAAAAGCACCTGCAGGCTTTTTGACAGTCTGTATAGACACCGTCACAGCCTGAAATCATAACGCAGAAAATCAGCCCATAAAGATCAGACAGAATAAAAAGCACATGCATGTCAATTGCAACTCCTGCAGAAATGACCTTGGTACTGTCATTAGAATTTCTATTCTCAGTTGCTGGGGGAGTCCCTGAAACATTTCTGTTAGATTCAATCCTATTTCCAAGACAACCCTCTGATGCAAGTCCTTCTACCCTCAGGTTAGAACCACTGTTATGAGTCTTCACAGGCTCTGCCAGCTGCTCAGACACTGGTTTCCGAATAGATAAACCAAGTTCAGAGATACAGGTGGTTTTGATATCTTCAACTTCCAAATCCTCAGCGTCAACATCTGGTTGAGTGTCAGACGCAAGGGCCTCTGGACCATCAAGAACCAAGAGATTTTCCTCTGGCACCTGCCAACAAAAATTTTATAGTAAAAAATACAAATTAGACATGGAGAAAGAGAAAAGGAAAATGCTTCACCAACAAATTCTGCAAAATTTAAGCATCGATAGCTTACAGTTTCACTGCGTTTCTCCTTCAGCTGCTCCGCAGCAGCCTCAAATGCAGCAGCATTTTGCATAGAATGCAAAACAATATCAACAACTGTAGAAAGATTACGCTCAACATATGGGTGCCTCATTTTCAACAATCGACGCAACTTGCCAGTACTGAGAGGCATCTGCTTGGCTTTTCCAGCAAAATCAAAAGGGACAAAATTCAACGTTTGGTTCACATTTCAAATGCAAAAACAAGGAAAGGCTTGACAAAGGGAAGGAGAAGGCAGAAGACAGAGTTCATAATACCAATTTCTAAAAGCATCTTGTTTGGCAGTATGTAACCAGTGCTCTCATCCTCAGCACGAGCAACAGCATCTCGCCACCCATACAGACCCTGCAGGCCACTTAATAACATCATCAATTTGTAAAAGAAAGGACACACTTGTCAAATACAGAACACAAAACATTATTAATCAGCTTATCTAAGCAATAGATCTTCCACATTAGTATCTGACAATATCTGTACGTGATCCATTGGGTTTTCAAGCTTGAAAAAGAGAGAACATGTTGATAACACATAAAATTATGAGCCTTTCCTAGCCTAATAATGTCACTAGTGCACAAGTAATTAATGAAAAGTGGATTGAATCTCTTAAAACATGTTTATTTGTAACAGAATTGACCAATGATGCAAAGTATGTAACTTGTTAAGAAAAATTATTTTTTCAATTGAAAAATGCTAATTTTTACATGTATTTCACAAGGAATCAGGTGGCGTCTGGATGAAAGCAGTGCTACCAGCCAGACACTCACCTCTAGAGTGAGGCACAAAATGCCAGGGCTATCATTCAGACAGTAGCCTAACTAACATCTTGACGGTAGCTAGAAATCCCAGTCACCAACCAGACTGTATCAACCTTCCATATAGATGCCAAGGTGCTTAGAAGTGATCAGCAGCTCCCTCATTACTGATCAAACGCCAAATTGACTTACTATCCAACTAGTAGCACTGAAACCCTAAACTGATACTAAAACCCTAAACTGATGCTAAAACCCTACCAAGCACAGGGCTGACACTTGTCTACAGTCCAAACAGTAGCCTATCCACTATTTGGTCAATAGTGCCAAAATATAAATATGTTACTTTTGTCATTTTTTGAGGACACCATTTTCTTTTCATTTTTTAGAACTCTCTCAATCTAGGTCATTAGAGCAGAGTAGAATTAGATATCTTTAGGTAGATTAGTAACTTTATGGTATGTGGGGGCTTGGAACACCAAAGAAACACGGATTTTGTGGGTTAGGGATTGCGAAGTTTGTGCTACTTACATAGGCTTTATCTAATCTCTCCCCTTTTATTTATGATTAAAATGTGTTTCTTTCTTGTGCTTATTGTTTTTATCATGAGCTAAACCATTATAGTGAGATTGTAATGTTTTGATGAGATTAAGTATTTAAGTAGGGTAGAACTAATATGTGAATATTAACTGATTGGAATTCTAGTATAGTTGTTCTTGAAGTTTATTATTTCACAATCGATACTTAATTTTAATTTTGGTAAACAAAATTACCTAGCTACCACGACCGGGTTTGGGTTTTTGTTAGAACACCTAGTGTTTTTTCAGTTTGCTTTTTCCTTTTTGTTTTTGGGGTACTTGTGGTGTATATGTAAAATGCTAAAAAGGAGACTTCATCAGCTAAAGTTGTTCCCTTTGAACATGTTTATAGGCATCACAATAAGAAGGATCAACAGTAGAACAATGTGAATTTTTTTCACCCCAGATTTCTGTTGTGCTGTAATGTCTGTAATCTTGTCAGTTTTCTAAGATGGTTATTCAGACAGTTTGATGATGTGGCAGGTTATCCAGGGGTACTTACATTCACTTGTATCTACATAAAAGGGAAGGGTGAGTTTTGGTGCAAAACTGAATTTACCAATGTAACACTTTTGCCCTAAAAGAGAATAAGCTACTGAGATGTTTTTTTCCTTTCCTTTTTTTTTTTTTGTGTGGCTGGCAGTTATTGATGTAACTTCTACTTATATGTGAAAACAAAACAGGAAAAGGAAGGCCTTGCCTCAAAGATAAATGCAGAGATAAATGCAGAGAGAACCCTAGTTTCACTAAATCAAAATAGGTAAATTAGGTAGAAAATCGAGGAAACACTCTGAATCAACCAAGGACTAGAGGGCAACTATGAGTCTACAATCCTATAGCAAAGTATTTCTTATTGAATCT
Source organism: Lumnitzera racemosa (assembly GCA_024138005.1). NCBI lineage: Eukaryota > Viridiplantae > Streptophyta > Magnoliopsida > Myrtales > Combretaceae > Lumnitzera > Lumnitzera racemosa. Next base: position 68,464,448 of record JAMXBC010000004.1, on the reverse strand, counting down.
CATGAGGAATCCTTCACCATAGAGGCAAAAAGAAGATTCATTGAAAAGCACAACAGCCATATCCTTTCTGTTATTCTTTTGATGCATCAACATCATCCTCAAAAGGATTAATCTGTTTCATGCATATAGTGCACCGACAATCCTATTGCAGGTTTCATGTATGCTGCCTGATAATGTGAACTGCTAGAAGATTGCCAAAAGGTGCTAGGAGGATATGAATACTGAAATGTCCATCAAAGAAATTATAGCCACTACAACTACAATAGCAAAGTAGCAACTTACTGCTACAATGGCAACTTGATGTGCATTAAATCCAGCCCCCTGTAGCCTGGTATAATACACCACAAATTATTTGCCATGGGAAATGATAATGTTAGAACAGATGCAGAGACAAGCTGAACAAGAGGTTGAGGAATAAAACATTAAATATGAAGCAGGATATTAATAACGAACCCGTATACATGTAGGTATGAGTTCTCAGTCAAAAGCTCTTTCTCATACAGCTGCATGCATACATCGCAACTCCGTTTATAGACCTGATAGCATCAAGAAACTTCATTTTAGCCATTGTAAATTTATCATTTCCTTGATGAGTGATGACTAGTCAGACATGTCCACTAAATGTAATTTAGAAAGGAGTTAATTTAAGACAACACTAAAGATCATTAACATTCCAAATATCTTCTATCAATTTCAAAACATTCGAAATATCACTTATATGGGTATTAACCAACAACTGCCCCTGCTCCACTGGATGAAGTCTATAAAAGAAACTAAACTAAAAAAAGTCCATAAAACAAAACAGGTGATGTGATCATTTCTATTTAGTACATTATCCTCTTAGAGTTGCATAGAGGTCCACCCCCCTCTTCACCTACCATATTTTCTCTGAGATCCATTTATCTATGTGTTTATCTACATGGTCCTTCAAATTCATGTAACCCATCCATCCTAATCATCCTTGGCCATGAAAAGGCAAATTCTTATTGTTTCATCACCCAGCTAACACAGGGCCTGCCAAGACAACCTCCTCAATGTACCTTCTGAAAGGGAAACATCTATGGTAGAGAAGAAAACCAATCTCCAGCTCAGCATCTCAGATTCTCTCCTTTAAGCAATTGTCATCATCATCAAGTTGCAACCCTCCAATTTTTCCAACTTTTTTTAAAAATGTAAGTTGCCAGATTGAACCTATATTTATGACTAACACCCTTACCACTAGATGACATGGCTAGTCTCTCCTCCTTTTTTTCAATTAAGTTCTTGAGTCTATGATGTCACAACAGAGACACAATTCTGGATGGTATAACATTGGCAAGCAAACCCAGAGAATCTAAAAAGCCTGCAGGCTCATGCTCCGGACTGCTGAATGATCCAAGCAGAAAAGAAAAATAAGAAAAGATTGAGTGCCTATATAGCCATATGATCCAGCTGCTCTTAGCAATCGGCCTAGGACTAAGAACCTAAAGGTACGTTAGTCTAAGATAATCCCAAAAGCCACTTTCATTTCCATCATAGGCCCTAACATTTGCTCAAAGATGAAGAACCATCGGACCCTTCCTTCACGACCTTCAAACTCTCAACAGATATTAAACAGGAGAGAGCAACCGGTTAAATGTATGCTAAGCTAATGAATATATATGAAGAAAATAGGCAAATTTAAAAAAAAAACAAAAGAAAAGAAATTCAAATAGTAAAAGAAAATATAATGTCTTTTTTTTTATTTTTTATTTTTTAAATGAATCATTATGAATTCACTCAGGGAAAAAAATTGTTCGTATATATACTAGATATATAAGAAAAGGAGCACTAAATAAGATCAAAAACCATTAAAAAAAGAAAAAGAAGAAAAAAGAGAAAGAAATGGGCAATGTCAAATTACTACATGAGCCTTGCATGTCGTTTTTAATTTACTTGAAGTTCAAACTTGATAAGTACCATATACAATCAAACTTTTACTTCTCGAATTTCTACCTTATCTCTTAATTGTACTCTTTTACCGATTAGTGTTTGCCATCTCATTCTATAAAGGTAATAAATTTGACAATAAGTTCAATTATGAATTATATTTAGGAAATCCAAACTTCAGGCAAAAAATTAGAAAAATACACAAAATTCACATAGAGATTTTTTACCAAAACAAAAATTCCAAATATTATGAAAATTTCTCATAATATTGAGTTTCAATCTCCAAGCCATTACAACTCATCATGATAAAGACCCAAGGACTCAACTATTGATTTAAATGTTTGAAAAGTAGGTAAAAACCCTAATTTCATGGAATTGCCAAAAAAAAAACCTTAATTTGATTGAATTAGGGCTTAAAGACACACTCAGTAGAGCAAAATGCTCCTTACACAAAGTTTAGATCTCCCTACTTGCTCTGTACTAAAGCAATGTGAAAATGACCAAATAATCATGTAGCTACTAGTTACCCCTATTTATACTCCTACACTTCTATTTATGTACCACATGTAGCATCTCATTGGCCTCCTTGACTAAGTAAACCATATTAACATTACCTATACAAATATTATTAACTATATCTAGTACCTATTAGTTACCTACTCAAAATAATCAATGTCCCAGAGTAAAACAAATAATTAGTAAAAATTTCTACTAGGGACTATGCAAAAGGCTAACATGCTTGCAATACCAAGGAAAATAAGCTGCAATATGTCAAGATCCTTTTTTGTAAAATAATAGTCCTAATAAGAGGCCATTCTTTTGTACATATTGTAACATAAAGAGGAAACTTTATTTTTGTGTAATTAGGACTATTATTATTAGAAATTTCCATTTTTAAAAAGTGGTGCCATTTCATCAGTTTTAATGTCTCCTCCTATCCAACTTAATAATATCCGTAAAACTCTTTACAGGAGTGCTCACACCCTTCTGGATCGAAGCTTTTACTCACCACATTGATTAATTACGATCGACACCACCTGTTATATACATTGTATCCCCATGCATACACATTGCGATCTTGTATTATTGTCTGAATTAATAGAAGTGTACTATTCCTTTTTCCATTCGTGCCTGTGTCCCTTATAATCTGTTAGCTTTCTTCCTTAGTTGTATTGCTTACAGGTTTAGGCCTTATTGACTAGCATTACGTCCGAGTTAGGCTTACTTACTACTATAAAGGCAGAATAGTAAGTACCACACAATCTATTTGTGTGCTACAAAAACCCCGGACCGTGAAAGTTGTTATCAGAGTATAGGTTATTCCAGCGGGAACAACTATGACACGACAAGAGGAAGTGAGCAAGAGGCTAGATAACCTTGAGGAAATCCTTAAGAGATTGTCTAAGCGGATAGATAATTTGGTCGCATTATCAGTAAGAGTAGCTGAAGTTAAAGCCAATCATCAGAAGATGAATGCTAAAATAACCGAGATGGTTAAGAATTTTGGTGTTACAGTGCAAACCCTCAGAAGGAAAAAGCACGTAACGACCGATGAGGTAAGACAACACTTGGAGACTTAAGTAGAAGACGTAAAAAGACATATTATTCATACCTCAATCAAGACTGTTGAAGAGTTATGAACACAAGTAGCTATTTTGACTCGGGCTGTAGGAAATGCTCCTATCCCTACCCCGTTCATATTCCTGCTCATGCAGGACATCTAAAAATGCCTGAGCCCAAGGCATTCACTGGTGTGAGGAATGCCAAATTGTTGGAAAACTTTCTATTTGATATAGAGCAATACTTCGCTACTGTAGAGACAAATGATGAGAGATCAAAGGTCACCATGGCTACAATGTACTTAACTGGTGATGCTAAACTGTGGTAGCACACCAAATATAAGGATATTCAAAATGGCAACGCTCATTTAGATACATGGATCAAGTTAAAGGCTAAGTTGTGAACTAAGTTTTTCCTTGAAATGTTAAGTACAATACCCGAAAGAAGTTGAGGAAACTTCGATAGGTTGATGACATTAGAAAGTATGTCCGTGAGTTCTCAACATTGATGTTAGACATCAAGAGTATTGCTAAAGATAATAAGTTATTCCATTTCCTAGAAGGACGGAAGCCTTATGCCAGAAATGAGTTATAGAGGCAACGAGTTACTAACTTAACTACAACATAGACAGCAGCTGAGCGCTTGATTGACTACACTCATGACAATAAAGGGAAGAATGACACAAGAGTGGAAAGTCAATCAAGTTGGACAAACCCAATAGTAGAGGAGCCCCAAGTTCAAGTAATAGCAGTAGTAATACTGAAAGGAGTCAAAGGAAATCCTATAACTCTCACCAGTCAGGAAATAGTAGGGCAACCAATGGAAGTAAGAAGCCTTCATTCTCGTGTTTCTAGTGTAATGACCCATACAAAGTAGTTGAGTGTCCACATAGAGCAACACTCAATGCTATAGCACAAAAAGTAGAGAATGCCTGCCAAGATGATGAGTCGGGGAGTGATGGAGAGGATCAACCCCGAATGAGCGCATTACACATGTTGTTGACCGTTGTAAAGAGTTCATCAGTGCGACGTAAGCCCAAAAACAATAATGAGTTGATATATGTCCAGTTGAACATCAATGGCAAGAGTGCCATTGCAATGATAGACTCCGATGCTACACACAACTTCATTGATGTGCCTGAGGCGGAAAGGTTGGGCTAGTGCTTGAGGAGTGATGGAGAGGATCAACCCCGAATGAGCGCATTACACATGTTGTTGACCGTTGTAAAGAGTTCATCGGTGCGACGTAAGCCCAAAAACAATAATGAGTTGATATATGTCCAGTTGAACATCAATGGCAAGAGTGCCATTGCAATGATAGACTCCGATGCTACACACAACTTCATTGATGTGCCTGAGGCGGAAAGGTTGGGCTAGTGCTTGTTGAGGACACTAGCCAGATTAAAACCGTTAACTCTAAGGCCCGCCCTATCCGAGGAGTTGTAAGAGGAGTGAAAGTGAGGGTTGGAGAACGGAGTGGAAATCTCAACTTCACAACTCTTCCATTGGATGACTTCAGCATAGTCCTTGGAATAGATTTTTTTTTTTTTTAGACAAGCCAGAGTTGCTCCCATGCCTACAGCAAATTGCTTGTGATTCATGGGTGAAAAGCCTTGTTGTGTGACAGTTCAAAGGAACAAGGCAAACAACAATGGCAAGGAAGAGAAGAATATTGGGGCTATGATGTTATCAGCACTCCAATTTAAGAGCGGACTCAAACATCAAGAGCCAACTTTTCTGGCTTTCCTTACACAGAAAGAAGAAGTAAAAAAGACGAAGATATCAAAGGAAATAGAGAAGGTCCTATAACAGTACAATTATGTGATGCCTAACAAGCTCTCAAAGGAATTACCTCCCAGAAGGTCGGTGAACCACGAGATTAAGTTGATTCTCGGTACCAAACCACCTACCAGAGCTCCTTACAAAATGTTGCCTCTCAAACTTACCGAATTGAAAAAGCAATTGGATGAGTTTTTAGAGGCAGGCTTCATTCGACTCTCAAAAGCACCATACGGGGCTCCTGTTCTATTTTAAAAGAAACAGGATGGAAGTTTAAGATTATGTATTGACTGTTGGGCTCTAAACAGTTAACAGTGAAGAATCATTACCTAATTCCTCTAATTGCTGATCTATTTGATCAACTCAATGGGGCTAAGTATTTTACAAAACTGGATCTTTGCTCAGACTATCATCAGGTTCGCATTACTGAGAGAGATGAACCCAAAACAATGTGTGTAACCCGGTATGGCGCTTATGAGTTCTTGGTGATGTCCTTCGATCTCATTAATGCTCCTGCAACATTTTGTACCTTAATGAATAATGTATTTCGTGAATATCTCGACAAATTTGTAGTCGTCTATCTAGACGACATTGTTGTGTATAGCAGGACATTACAAGACCATGTGAAGCTCTTATGAATGATTTTCAAGAAGCTACAGAAGAATCATTTATACGTGAAGCGTGAGAAATGTACTTTTGCTCATAAGCGCAACTTCCTAGGTTATGATGTTGAAAAAGAGTAAATCCGAATGAATATGGCAAAGGTGGAAGCAATAAGGAAATGGCCAGTGCCTAAGGGTAACGAAGTTGTAGTCCTTCCTTAGACTCTCAAATTACTACAAAAAATTCGTTGAGGATATTCCCGTCAAGTTACACCCCTCGCAGATCTATTGAAGAAGGACAAAGCATAGTCATGAGATGAGATATGTCAGAGTGCTTTCGAGGAGTTGCAGTGTGTAGTGACAGAGGAGCCAGTACTCGCACTTCTTAACATTTCTAAGTCTTTTGAGTCCATACAAATGCCTCAGACATTGCATTAGGTGAAGTGTTGATGCAAGAGGGTCATCCAGTAGCATATGAAAGTAGGAAGCTAAATCAAACAAAGCGTAGGTACGAAGCTCAGGGAGGAGTTACTTGCAATTGTTCACTATCTGAGAACTTGGAAACACTATTTACTAGGATCCAAGTTTCTAGTGAAGATAGACAATTCTACTGCCAACCGTATATTGACTCAACCAAAACTTTCAACCAAACAAGCAGGCGAGCTAATTTAGCATCCTTAGCACAAATTGCACACCAGTAGTCAAGCAACACATAGGTCAAGACCTATTGGCCAAAAATCTCAAGCAGTTGATTGAGGAAGGGAAGACACGCAAATTTTAGGTAGAAGGCAACCTCATTTACATAGAGGCGCCAATTGTATATCTCGAAGGCGAGCAACTTGAGAAGAATACTCATAAAAGAGTGCCATGATACTTTGTGAGCTAAACATCCCGGTTGACAGAGGACATGGAGCTTGTTGAAGCAGGGTAATTACTGGACGGATATAAAGGAGGATGTGATAACTTATACAAAGACTTACTTAATCTACCAGCATGACAAAGTTGAGAGGCAAAAGGTGGCAAGCCTCTTGAAGCCACTTCTCGCCCATAAGAGAGCGTCTCCATATAATTTATCACTTTTCTATCAAAAGTGGGGAAGCACTCATCCGTTTTTATTATTGACAGGTTCTCTTAAGTATGTCACCTTCATTCCTACCACAAAGAATTCAAGCGCAAAAGATACAGCCCAGCTTTTCTTTAAGCATATGGTGAAATTCTAGGGTGTACCCCAAAATATTGTAAGTGATAGGGACGCTAGGTTTATAGGAAAGTTTTGGACAGAGTTGTTCCAACTCTTAGGCTCTAAGCTGAGCATGACCTCTAGCTACCATTCGCAGAGTGACAGACAGACAGAGAGATTCAATGGGTTGCTGGAGAAATACTTTTGGCACTTTGTCAGTACTAACCAAAAGAATTGAGTTGACTTGCTAGATATCGCCCAATTCCATTTCAACATCCAGCGAAGCTCTTCCTCCAACAAGAACTCTATAGAGATCATTACGAGTCAACAACCACTGTTACCTCGACACAATAGCAACACCATACACCGGGAGATGCTCAAGAGCTCATCAGTTCACTAGATATTAGAAGCAGAGTTTACAAGTAACAAAAGTATATCTTGAAAAAGCTTTCAAGAGAATGAAGAAATGGACAAATCAAAAATGCCGACCTAAAGAGTTCAATGTTGAAGATCAAGTCCTCATAAAGCTTCTTCCAGAACAGGTCAGATTATTGAGAAACAAAGATAGAAAATTGATCCAAAAGTACATTGGTTCAGTTCCTATCATATCAAAGATTGGAAAAGCAGCCTACAAGGTCGAGCCTCCTATGTAATTAAAGGTCTATCCAGTTTTTTATGCCAACGTCTTGAAGTCATATTATTCAGACATAGAAGACCCATCTAGCAATATATCTAAGTGGTCACACATCAAGATCAAGTTTAACCTAAGTCAAGCCATGGAAGACATCTGTGTAAAGCGAAAAGTCAGAGATCCCTCCACTAGAGAAGAACATAAAGAATATTTAGTGGAGAGATCAAGGAGAAGAAGATACTAGCTGGAAGACTGAAGAAGATCCGAAGCCTTTATCTGAGAAAAAGCTAACCTTGCCAACTAGAAGACCTCCGCCACCAGATCCAAGCTCCAACACATATTGCCGAGAACGTCAATAGAATTAAGTGGAGGAGGATGTCAAGATACTTTTTTGTAAGATACTTATACTAATAAGGGATCATTCTTTTATACATATTGTAACATAAGGGGAAATTTTATTTTTATGTAATTAGGGCCTTATTATTGTTAGAAATTTCCACTTTTAGAAAGCGGTGTCATTTCACCAATTTTAATGTTTCCTCCTGCCAGATTTAATAATTTCCATAAAGCTCTTTACAAGAGTGTGAATACTATTCTGGATTGAAGCTCTTTCTCATCACGTTAGTTGATCATGACTGGCGGCACATGTTACATACACAGTACTCCCACGCATACACATTACGTCCTTATATTACTATCGGAATTAATTAAAGTATACTATTCATTTTTCCATTTGTGTCTATGTCCCTTATAATCTGTTAGCTTTCTTCCTTAATTGTGTTACTTACAAGTTTAGACCTTGTTAGCTAGCGTTACGTACAAGTTAAGCTTGCTTACTACTATAGAGGCAAGATAGTAAATGCCGCACATTCTATTTGTGTGCTAAAGAAAACCCCGGACTGTGACACAATACAACATTTGCAGGCTCCCAAGTAACACACAATTCAATGAACCATATAACAAGCTGATAATTTAAAGAGAGTATATACCTCAATTAAAGCATCACTTAAGTTTCCAGATCCAAACTCTTCAGACATTGAGATCAGCTTGATTTTCATCAAGTCATAAATATGTAAAAGGTAGTGCGTATCTTCTCTAGCATATCTGCATATATGAACTTAGCAATCTCAGGTCTCTAAAATGTGAAGCAAAGAGTCAAGTAAAATATTAAAATGTTTATCTACAATGTGGTGATCTGACCATGTAAGACTCAAACTCATGAGCCAACCAGGCACCTTTCTCTGAACATTAATTATCCAAGAAGTTTATCAAACTCATGAATTGAACAATCAAATATTAGGAGTACAATTCTTAAGGAAAGATCACACATAAGTATTAAGTGATCAAAGTTACCTTAGGACAATTAGTGCACGGATAGGACCATAATACAATTGCTCATTAACTATCCTAGAAGATGCAGGTAATGCATTAACACAGCTTATGCTGAACTACATCACACTAGAACATGACATGATGCAATTTGAAACCATAGCTTCACGCAATTTATCACGAAAGTTCATAACCCTTTATCACTAGGTTAAACTTCTGCATAAGACAAATATGTTCCAACTATTGATAAGGCTATCAATCATTTAAGATAGATATGCATAGTTGTTAAAATCGTAAGTCAAAAACACGTTTCTATGAGTTTATTATTTTATAATTTTTTTATCATTTTTTTAAGTTAAAATAAATATAAAATTATTTATATATAAACTTTTAATGAAGTTATAAACTTTCTTATATGATTCTACAAGTTTTGTATAATTCTATTGATTTTATAGATTTAAATGAACAGTAAAATCGCAATTTTGACAACTATGGAGATGCCTAAACAAACAATGCAACTTAAAGTGAATAAGGGAAGGAAAACAAAAGATTAAGCATGACCAAATTATAATACCTAAGCATCTCATCTGGGAGAGGGCGTAATCTCCAATCAGCATTCTGGTATCTAGGTGGATTTGACATGTCAACCATGAGAAATAATGCAGAGAATAAACATATGATATAATAAGGAAAAATATTTACAGTAAAGGACATTGTGAGTAAATCACACATACTCTTTGTTAGCAGTAACTCCACAAAAATGATGCAAAAGATACTCCAAACTGTTCCTCTCCAGCTTCAACACCCTTGATGCCTAAGGCCAACTTTAACAATGAGATCCTCCATGCAACAAACAATTTACAAAACCTAAGTACACTAGAACAAAAATGATAGCATTTTTCAAGCAATTAAAAGATAAGAGAATTTAAATATATGACAAGACCTAACATAAAAAGCAAATACAAAAGAGTTTTGGACTGAAGATTATCACACTGAAGTAGTACCTGAATTCTTCTTGGACATTGCTAAGCAATAAGAGATTTTTTTTATCCAAAAAAAAAAAAGAAGCAATAAGAGACTCTGTCTAGCCTGACATGCCTAATATTTTGATTCTGAATTCATGCAACAGCATTAGGAAAGCAAAACCTATGGTTTCGCAACTACTCATGTTTATACAGAAAGATAACATGATTAAAAAATTATCCATGCATTAGACGACAGAACTTCATATTTTATACAATGCCATACACAGTATAGGGGTGGTTGGTGCAAATAAATTAGTGAAGATTATCAGCTCTTCCTCCCATGACAGCACCCAATATTAATACTGCCTCAGGGTTAAATGAGGAGCCCATCTTTTTCAAGAAAGAAAGTTCCTTATGGAATATGGTATCACCGTGTTTTGATGTTAGGCTGGCAGTAGCAAGATGGTCTGGTCATTCCTCAAACATTCCTTCCCTTCAATTTGATGTTTAGTTGGGGGATTGGTTTCCCACAGAACGAGCATTGCATATGGTAAGAATATCCCGCATTTCCAGGAATAACTATTCCATAGCGAGGTCAAGAATGAGCATGCCTTGCCTATTCCATACATTACCCACAGCTACTAATCCTCCATGTTATTCCATCTTAACAATGACCACCACCACCAAGACCTCCATCAACTCCACAACCCACTAAAACTTATTCTCCGCCTTCACTATCTCATCTCATATCTCTCCCATCTCACTTCTCGCTGATCTGGTCCTTCTCTCTCATCTTCATCTTTATCTCTCTCATCTCACCAACAGCAAACCTATATTTCATCTTAGTCTCTCTCCCTCTCTCTCATCTCTAGCGAATTGCTTTCTCATCTTTGGCTCTCTCTTTAATCTCATGTCCAGTGAACCATGTTGTGAGTCAATCATGATCCAACGAACCCCACAGCTCTTTTTTTCACATTTGCTTTTCTATTTTCAGATTCTTCAGGGGCATTTGAGTTATCTTATTCATATTCTTAGTTTATCTTGTGAATTTTTTTTTTTTTTTAATCCATGGAAAACTCATTCTTGCAACCAAACTGCAAGTAGAATTAGGCATAAAAAACCAGCTCATCAAGTAAATGAATCAATGGAAGGGAACAATGTATTTTGCGGCCAAGCTGAACAAAGAGTTAAACCTGTCAAAAAAGGCACCAAAACCCAAAATTCTTTCTGCTTAATAAGCAACAAAAAGGCATGAGTCATGACAAAAAAACCTAAAGGCTCTTTCAAAAAATGATGATCAAAATTAACCTTCATCAATCAATTGAAGAAAGAAATACCTGTCCAGTATCAAACAAGTTGCAAACGTATATGCCAAAATCCCTTTGAAGCCACAATATGTCACGATCTGCTCCATGCATAACCTAGGAACAAAGAAGATTATTTATAGAAAGAATAACTTAGAACAAAAAGACATAAAAGTTAGTATCAAACCTTTCTCTTGGTAGGATCCTTGAAAACCTCTCTTAAATATGGCCCAACATGTATTCGAAGCTTTAAAGTATCCACTATAAAATCTTCAGTTCTAGTCGAGATTTGCATCAAACAAGTCAGTCCTTGGAAAGACCGGTAGTGATTGTGCTCCAAATCAACCTAATTGTGTAAGATAGAAAGTGGTCAATGAAGCATAATGAAAATTGCACCATGTAACTAATCTAGTGATTTACCCAGTTGAGACACTCAGTTAAGATAATATTAGTAAGATTTTTAGGACCGATACAAAAGTCAAAGTAGCAGGTTTTCCTGAAATTTATACCATGAACAATCATAAGAATAACGCATTACCAACTGAAATATCAACAAGAAATAGAATTAGTATAAAGTAAAAATTAAAGCTTTACTCTCCACATCCACTTATTCCATAGGACACAACACTCTTTTCAACACTATAATTATACAGCATGTTGATCAACATCTAAAGCATATCACCTCCGATAAGAGAAAGTTCCTTGATGTCAATTACGTGGAAAGCATTGTTTCCTGAACCATCAAAGCCACTTATGGCCAACCAAATATCAATAGAGCACAAACTAGATAAAAGAAATTATGATCAACCATCAAACCCAAAATTAAATTATTGCTACCATAACAATATAAAACAGAGAAGAAGGGTTACTGCGAATTCATCAACATTGCACAATCTAGAAGCTAGTTTTTTCAACTCTTTAACATCTTCAACAAGCTTAAACGGGGCTTCTTCAATTGATGGTGGCTTTACAGGCTCATCATGACCAATATTCCTATCCACAAAATTCAAGAATGACAGCTTCACCTGCTCAGAATCACAAAGCAATCATCAAGGAACCAAATTTAAAAGCTAAACAAACATGTAAAACCCCCATTTTTAACCATCAAAAAGCCTCACCATTGGGTGAACGCCTCTCTGCCCATCCTCACTCCTTGGTAACCACACATGCTCGAATGGCTTATTCGCATTATTTACAAAGATATTGTACTCATCTTGCGGTCTCCGAATAGTCGGTATATGAAACGACACTTTCAGTTTCGCTCCAAACACTTTCTTATCACTCAAAGAAGCCACCTTTACACCCGAACTTTCCGTCCCATTCACTGAATCGCCACTGCGATTCACTAAATCCAGCTCCCTCGTATGTTTTTTCTTCTTCTTACTACACACTACCTGAAATCCATCACCACTCTCCGTAATTCTCTTCCCTGATTCTTCCTCCACTTTCCTTATCCTCCTAAACTCATCGACTGAGACATCGAACCGCTCGAGGACCTCGTCGTTTACGTTCACTAGCCAATCGTAACCCTCGTCAATGTCTTCGGGGATTTCAGCATCTTTGCCCCATATATCACCCTTAGAACCAACAGATTTTAACAACGATTGTGATTTTTGAGTGATTTCCTTCACCGGTAACTTGAATTCAGGAAAGTTGTTGTAGAAGTGGAAGTCTTTCTGTGATGGAATAGTTCTAGAAATGCTTAATAGTTTTGAAAATAATGAAGCTAAAGGACCATCCGTTAGGGTTTGTAGCTTTTGAAGTTCGCTTCGATCGATGGTCAACGCTTCATCTTCGTTCATGGTGTTTTTCCTTTATTCCTTTTTTTTTTAGATAATGCTCACTCGAGTTAGGGTTTTAGGGTTTTAGTTCGGCCGCATTTGAGGAGAAGAAGGAAGAAGACGAAGGAGACTGATTTATTTATTTATGTTTTTGGTTTTGTTCTCATTTTCGGTTTTCTAAACCAGTAAAATCAACTGTTTGGAAAAACTAAAATAAGCAAGGCAATGTACTAGCTTGTTAGCTCTTTTCTTTTTCTTTTTTTTTAATAATAGAATCATGATATTATTTATATATATAAGCAAGAGAGTTATATAACATTAAGTTAGTATTTGGTTATAATAACTAAATTAGATAAAAAGAATTAGATATGATAAATATAAGTAAAACTGGATAGTACAAACTTATTGTAATTTATATAATATTAGATGCAAAATTTATATTAAAAAATTAATTATTTATATTATAAATAAAATAAATAATTTTTTATAATATTTAATAAAAATAATATTCATTAACTTAATATTATAACATAGAGAGGTATTTTTTTTAATACAAAACATTTTTTGTTTTTATTCAGTAAATTTCATTTTTATATTATAATATAAATGGAACAAAATTTAAGTATTTTATCCAATTCATCAGTCTAATTTTTATCCAATCATACAATAAATTTACAAATCAAATATGAAACAAAATATTTTATTCAATCCACTACCAAAAAAACTGTAAACGCAACCTAAGGGAGCATACCCCTTTTTCAAGTCATCATATTAGAGTCTTTATATACAAAGCAATTCAAACGGTACTTGATACAAGTAAACATAAGCATTACATCAATTAGGGTAACAATTCTTTTAGAGGGATAAAAAGCTACACCTCTTAACTTGACAAAAATCTTGTTTGTTGGCTAGGTAATCAATTACTGAATTGGCTTCTCGATAAGTAAAAAGTAACTTCACTTGTGGGAAGTCAATGAACTTTTTCCAGTATGAAAGCAAAGTAAGTGAGTTAAACTTGGTTGCTGTAGACTTATGGAGTAGCAAATCTACTGCCACTTTTAAATCTATTTAAAGTTCCAAATGTGTAATGCTAATATTTTAATAAAGTTTGAGTCTCTACCATAAACTCTAAAACCTAACATTCAAAATGTCAGTTGTTCCTAATTTACAAAGATAACATGCAATACAGTCTCTTCTAACATGTTTTCTTACTCCCCTATTCGTTACTTTATTATTTTGTACTGAGCAAGAGGCATCTGTATTTAATCTTAACCATCCATCTAATGGTGGTTTCCAAGCCACATCTATAAAGTACTCATGTTTTAAGCTTTTTTTTTATTGTAAACATTTGTGGACAAGTATTCATGTGATAAGGAATAGGCTTTTTGCCATAAGATATTTAGATTTTATTCCTCTTTTTCTAGTAGGAACAACATGTTATTCCTTTGTTGCCAACATGGCCAAAAAAAGAAAGTAATAAGTGGTAGTTTTGATAGTTGATGAGCCATACTAGATTATACATTTAGTTTTATCAATCGATGTTGCAAGTCATCATCCAAATCAATACTACACTGCTATTTAGTTAAGAAACGATCAATTGATGGACATGTTGCCATTGCATGTTAGATGTCTTTTATGTAAGTATGACGACGTGGACAATTAGAAGCATGTATATTTCTAATGGAAAGGTTTGGTTATACAAGTGAGGCATTAAAAAGTAAGCACCAAAGGAAAAATTGCAATTTGTATGGAAATTTCCAATTCTACATCTAGGCTACATTCTTAGAAGGAGGTGTTTGATGAATATTTAAGGGCTTAGAGTTCAAAGCTTAAATTGAGACTAGTGTTGACTACACTATCCAGTAAATCTTCATAAAGCAAACATTGGCCATTTAGTTGGAAAATAATATCTGAAATTTTAAATCCAAGTAGATCATCTTCCCGGACATTAATAGATTTCCAAGCTTGAGCTACTATGATAATTCTTTATTTTCTTGTCAATGGGTCTACAAATGAGGGATCTTATAATTCGTTCTTTTAACCATTTATCATGCTAGACAAAGAGAGTCTTGCCATTTCCTATTAATGCTTTGTTAGGTCTAACAAGAGTTTATTTCCCTTAACTAAGGTTTCCATAAGGAGGATGATGAGGGGGCTAGTAATAACTCATGCCCTCTCTTATCATTTTCGTACTTGGTTCAACAAAATGGACTCCAAAGGACCTGATTTTTATGCAAATTTTGCACTCTTTTTATCTCCTATAATTTGTTTCTAGCTTGCATATTAAGGAAGCTTAAGCTACCATTACTTTTTGGTTAACAAATGTTGTTCCAAGCTAGCCAATAGAATTTTTTGCTATTGTGAGAGGTTGCTCTCTAGAGAAAGGAGGATGTGAGATTGTTAATAAGTCTCAATGTCTTTTGTAGTAAGGGATGAACTTGCATAAAATGAGTGGGTACGGCATTGAGAGTTGATTTAATTAAAATAGCATGTCCAGCTATGCTTAGCAATGTGCTTTTCTAACTGCAAATTTTTTTTTTTTGCATCTTCATAATGACTTCTTCCAAATCTTTATGCTTTGGTGTTAGGCCTTGGTTACTGGGGAAGCCTAAATACTTTCCCAATGAATTTTTTTGCTTTATATTCAGTAGACTAAGGATTTGTTGCCTAGCTTCATTCGGGGTATTTTTTAAAAAAAAATTGATGATTTATCATAATTTACTTTGAGGCTTGACCAAAGGTGGAATGTTTCAATTGTCTCTTTGATCGTTTTTGCCGATTGAGGACATGCTTCAATAAAAAGTAGAATGTCATTGGCAAAAAGTAAGCGGGAAAGAGAAAGTGTTGAGTTACAACATATAATTGGCTTCTATGACTTATTCTATATTTGTTCTTCTATTAACCTACTGAAAAATTCCATCACTATTATAAACAAGTATGGAGAAAGGAGGTCCCTTTGATGAATACCCCTATAAGGTATAAAGGATTCTAAAAGCTCTTTGTTGACAACAACTTATGGGTCTGTACGAGAGAAACATGATTGAATCAGTTTTACCCAAGTATGAAGAAGCTTAATAGCTAAGAAAGCCAAGGTTAATAAGTCCTATTCAATAGTATCAAATGCTTTTTCAAGGTCGAGCTTTAATATCATAAGGTCTCTTTTGCCTCTTTTATTTCTTATTATATGTAAAACTTCTTGGAGAAGTAGAATATTATCTATAGTACATCAATTTTGTAGAAAGCTAGATTAAGTAAGATGGATAAAGGTATTTAAGAAAGGTTGGAAGGGGCCTATAAGGAGCTTAGTGATGTCTTTATAAATCGTGTTACATAAACTAATAGGTCTGAATTAGGTAATCTTATTTGCACCAAATTGCTTGGGTATTAAAACTATTAAGGTGTCGTGATAGCCTAAGTTTCAAACACTTCGTTAAACACCTGACGAAGTGATTAATGGACTAAGACCTAATTAGGTTTGGAGAACTTGGCGTGTAAGCTATCCTTACCCGGTGATTTGGTTAAACTTGTTGACGAGGCACTTTGAATATGGGCCTCTCAAGTCTAACCATATCCAACACGTTTTATGCCTTAGGGCTCACCCCTATAGGCCTAAACCCTAGGCCTATACGGACTAAGTCCAATAAGCTTTGCAATGGTCAGAATGCATAGGATAAAGATGAAATAGCCACACCCTGAATAAGTAGGATACGTCTGGCATAACAACTCCACTTTTCTATACTTGTAAGAGAAGATCTCTCTTAACAACTGACCTCTAACTATCAGCTCTATTTTACTATAAATACCAAGTCACTACCCAACAGTAAAGCTCTCTAGACTTTACACATCAAGATTGCATACTTACCTACTTTATTTCCTACTCTCAACACCCCATTGCTGACTTAAGCATCGGAGTGGCCACGTTAGATAACCCTCTAACATCCCTTTACTGTGTATGGTTTTGCATGCCCTATACATGCAGAGCCCAATTACCGACTAGTAAGAACCTAGAGATAACATTTGGCGTCGTATGTAGGAAACTGAATTCCTACACTTGAAACCTCAAACACATACCCCATGAGTAATTCTTTTGACATCATGTCTCAATGCGATGAGTAAGAATATCAATAGTTGGTAAACAACCAACTTAAAGGTAATCAACCCCTCCTTAAGGTCGTGCTGAAGGAACGCTTGGAGTGCATAGAACACTTCGCTGAACAGTATGCTGCGTATAATAAGGTACTTTGCACTTACTTAGATAAAGCAAAGCGGCACAGTGTACAAACTTACCCCCCCCCCCCCTCACGCCCCCGCTGAAGCTTTGAATACTCATACTAAGCAGAACAACATCCAATAGCGGCAATAGAATGGTAGGAATCAACAACCTGATTCGCCGTCACATTGCCAGCAAGGTCTGCGGCCACCTGCGACCGAACTCTAGTTGGCAATGAACAAGAAGTTTACTCGCAGGGAATGTATGCTCATTCGGCTGTACAACAAGCTCACCTAACAAACGATGCCGACCTGAATGAGCTCCATGCCATAGTTAGGTAACTCTCAAAGTAGTAGGGGAGTAAGGCTACTAGCGATGCCGAGCTGGTTGCCAACAATAAGACCCCCTTCACTAGGGGTATCTAAGATAAAGTGTTGCCTCCTAAAGGCAAACTTTCGTCCCTAGACTAGTATGATGGTACAGGCGATCCTAACAACCATCTTCTCCACCTTTATACCTTCATGAACCTCTACGGTTATGGGGATGCTATACTGTGAAAGCCTTTCCAAGCATTCTGAGGAAAGCAACTCGGACTTGGTTTAACCACCTCCTTGACAACTCCATTAACTCTTTCAAGAAGCTAGCATAGAGGTTCAGCCTCCATTTCAAGGCTAGCAAGTCTTCGTCTAAGGACATGCCATCCTTATACCTAGTAAAGTCGGGTGAAAGCGAGTCCCCGTGCGACTACGTGGTTCGATTCAACAATGCCGTGGTTAAGATCCCTCAACTTGATGAAAAAGTTACTGTCCATGCCGCCTAGCTTAGCATCTAACCCTCGGGAGTTTTCGTCCAATCACTTGCAAAGAGCAAGCCAAAGACCCTAGCTGACTTGTGGAATAAAGCCTAAAAGTATATTGACTAAGAAGACAACATTCACGCTAGACGTGACGCCGACCGAAAAAGGTTGGCAAAAAGCAGGACAAGGAAAAATTGTCTATAAAGGATCGCCTCGACAATAGAATGCTGAGCAGACCATAGAAGGAAAGCTTTAGGAAGAAGAAGCGCGACCTGCTCCCCCCTCCCATTTATACGTAGTATATGCCCTTAAATAGACCTATTGCTCAGGTCTATTCTAAAGTGAAGTACCGGAATTTGCTCCAACCACCGCAAAAAATGTAGGGGAACCCCAATCGTCGAAACTCTAACAAATATTATTAGTTCCACGAAGACCATGGCCATACAACCGATGAATGCTTCTAGTTGAAGAACGCACTCGAATATGCCATTCATCGCAGTTTATTTAATGAATATGTGCCTATCAAAGGAACAATGACCGTTTTGACAATGATGGAGATAGGGCACTACGGAGGCAACGAACTAAGAACTCCTATATTGAGCAAAATAATGATCGCCACAATGATCCTGCCCCCAATGGTATCATTAACGTAATCATAGGGGGGCCACACCCTAAGAGCCGACCGAGTATTAACAACTCAGTTAACGCCCCATCAAAGGTGCTAGTCATAAGAGAGAAGAGACAAAAGCTAGGTACTTCCATCTCCTTCTATGACGAAGACCTTCAAGGGGTCAATATACCCTATCAAGATGCCCTAATGGTAAGGGTGAGGATCTCAAAATTTGAGGTTCTAAAAATTATGGTGGACACTAGTAACTCCACTAAAGTACTCTTCCTTTATACATACAAGAGGATGAGAAAGAAGTTATCAGTAAAAATGACGTTATACCACCATAATCTAATCGGCTTCAATAGAAGTACGGTCCAACCTAAGGGTATCATCACGTTGGATATGAAACTTGGTGATGACAACTACGTGACACAATGACCCGTAGAGTTCGTTGTGATTGATAACCCCTCCCCTTGTAATGCGCTCTTGGAAAAACTAAGCCTGAACGCTTTTGAGGTGATCACATCCTCCCTTCATTTGAAGGCCAAATTCCCAACCCCAACTAGGGTGGGTATATGCAGATGTGATCAAAAGCTCTCTCAAGAACTATACGTTAAGGTGGCCAAAGGAGATAGCGACTTGCCTTAAAAACAGGCTCGCATGAGAGGCTGGCTGAGAGGAACGAGCCCGAGGAGAAAATAAAAGACGTTTAGATTGGAACCTTACCTAAGCAGACCATGAAAGTCGGGATTAAGACTCCAACCAAAGTGAAAGACAAAATTATCACCCCCATGTGGGCAAATTCAGATAGGTTCACTTGGTCGACATCGGACATGCCTGAAATTTCCTCTAATCTGGTGATCCATAACCTCAACATAGATACTGTGACGTGACTTGTCAAACAAAAAAAGAGGCATTTTGCTCTAGAACGGCAGGTCATAATCAAAGAAGAAGTGTAGAAACTGCTTAAAGCCTTATGAGGGAGGAAAAGTACCCAATGTGGTTGGCAAACGTAGTATCAATTAAGAAGAAGAATGAGAAGTGGCGCATGTGTATCAATTATATTGACCTCAAACAAGCCTGCCCTAATGATTGTTTCCCTCGCCTTAAGATCAACCAACTTGTTGATTCTACGTTAGGACATGCCCTACTGAGCTTTATGGACGCCTTCTTAGGGTACAACCAAATCAAAATGAACTCAAAGGACAAAGTTCATACCTCCTTCGTCACTGATTATGGCATGTATTGCTACATCGTAATGCCATTCGGACTAAAAAATGTCGAGGCCATGTACCGGCAAATGGTGACAAAGCTCTTCAAGCCCCAAATTGGGTGTAATATGAAGGTGTATGTTGATGACATGATCGTCAAGAGCCAGAAGTCGATCGATCATGTTAGGGATCTCCAAGAAGCCTTCGATTGAATGTAAACATACAACATGAAGCTGAACCCTTAGAAGTGCATCTTCGGTGTCGACTCTGGCAAGTTCCTCGAATTCCTGGTCACATAGAGAGGTATCAAGTCTAACCTTAAGAAGCTCACAGCCATTAGGGGAATGAAGCCCCCAACCTTAGTCCAAGATGTAAAGAAGCTCATTAGCATGGTAACTGCCTTAAGCAAATTCATCTCGAAGAGCGCTGACAGATGCGTAGAGTTCTTTAAAATCCTAAAAAATCCCAAGGGTTTTGAATGGACTCTTAAGTGCATCATTGCCTTTCAACTGCTTTAGGACTTTCTTGCTTATCCATTGATCTTCTCCAAAGGAGAACCTAGTCTTATAACTAGTTGTAAGCAATCGAGCACTCTTCTCTGTACTGGTTAGAGTAGATGGAAGAGAATACAGGTTAGTGCAATACGTCAGCCATATATTACATGGCCCTGAGGTTAGGTACACTTGGGTAGAAAAATTCACTATGGCCGTTGATAACTCTAATTTTAAACATATTTCATAAGGTGATTTTATAGTATTTTCCGCACATTTTTTGTTTTCTTTAAAGAAATTGATACTTAATTGAGTAAAATGTTGATTTCAGGGTTTAAACGCGTTCTAGGCTCGAAAACGAACAAAAAGAAATCAAGTTTCACTCAATTCCGAGTTCAAACGAAGAAGTTATGAATTTTTGAAGTTGTGTAGAAAATTTGCCTAAGTGCAGAAAGTTACACAACCTGGGGATACGGTCATGTCCCAGGCCATGTCGGGTGATGAAAACAAAATCTTTTTGATACACTATAAAAAGACATATTAGGGTTTCAAAAGACAGAAGAGACATTATAGAAACAAGAGACACAAGAGAAGAGAGGAGATTGGAGAAGAACATTAATCAAGAAGCAAGAACGACATCGATTTTAAAATTAGAGAGATTGTTCATCAAATCAAGAGGGGTTTTTATGCTTTATTTTACGTTTTTTATGAAACTCGTTTTTAGATTCATTATGATAGCTTAGAATTAGAGTATTTAGGATTATGGAACCTAAGGTTTCACGTAACCCTTGGATTGAATTATAATTTCAATAAAGTTTCTACATTTTCTTGATTCAATTATGTCATTAATTATGGATTGATAATTCTAGAGTGTCAATATATGATATTATGCATGTTAATTGAGAAATTGCATGTGTAATTAGATCTAGGCATAATTGAAGAGAATTACATGTATACTTAGAGATAAGATACATGTTTCTTCCGGAAAGTTGATTGTTTGCATGGGAATTCATTACACGCTAATGCAATTCTAAATTATATTACTAAGTGAAGAGATTCCGGTAAATAATTTAGGATTAGGGTTAATATGCTTGAGAAAGATATTAGCTTTAATTGTGAATCCCTCCGGTCAAGAATAATAGAAATTGAATTGGATATATTTTAAAAAGGTTACATGTTAAACACTAGGGGAAATAATTCCTAAATATATTATTGCATACTTGAAGTCGTTCGTAATTTATTGCTTTCTAATTTGCGTAATTAAGTCTCATAAGTAGTTTAGTTGTTAATTTCAGTATTTTTAATTTAATTCAAACTTTCACGATTTTTCGGCTAGATAATAAAGCTAAAGTTAATATTAGTACTCAAAATCTCCGAGGGATCGACTCGGACTCACATCCGCTATATTAAAACCGATAGGTGCACTTGCCTCATATTAGCCGTCATCATCATAGCCCGACGGCTGTAACCCTACTTCTAGGTGCACCAGGTAATCATACTCACGAATCAACCATTGCTCACCATGCTATAGAAACCTGACGCATCTAGATTAATGATGAAGTACACAATGGAATTGAGCATATATGGAATCTAGTATCAGCCACAACCGCCCTATAAGGCATAACTGCTGGCCGACTTCATGGTAAAATATACATGAGAGGAGGAAACACCACTAGGCGATGACAAACCAGTGTAGACTCTCCACGTTGATGGATCATCCAACTCGAGGGGCGGAGGTGCAAGTCTTGTTTTAACTGGCCTGCATAAGGTCACATCTACTACACCCTCAAGTTCAGATTTGATTCTAGTAACAACAAGTCCAAATACGAAGCACTTATCGCCAGTCTCAAGCTACCTAGGGAGATCGGTGTTGATAAGGATCAAGGACCAATTATGCACTCTTAAGCCTAAGGACTTTCTTAGGTGGTTCGTAGAGTTGTTTGAGGTGAGTTAAGTGTCGAAGAGCAATGTTTATCCCAGTCCAATCTGCCGAGCTACTTTGCTCTTTACATAATGTAAGGAGTTACCAAGGTGACCAGTCGACGTTCCGAACTGAACCCTCCGCTATGTATAAGTCCAAGCACTAAATCTGAATGCAACAATCTAAACAGTATCGATGCTTAGCTGATAGCAAACAGGAACCAACCATCCGAGGCTAACCTAGAACATGAGTTGCCCCTCAACCACCCCTCTATACCAGCACCCGCGCAAGAGGACCTTGGCGCCTAAGCCAAAGCACAATCCCTTCAGTACATCTATGACAAGGTTACTCAGCACAACTATTAATCTACTAGGAGAATACAAGAGAAGACTAAAGGTAAAACAACTATACAGTTTTGGCCAGGAGACTTGGTATAGCTACATCTCAACAAGGAATGATTCCCGGGCAAGCGGAAGAGCAAGTTATCAACACAAGCTAAGGGACCCTTCAAAATCCTCCAGAAGATCAATGGTAATGCCTACAGATTAGAACTGCCAAAGGATTATGGGGCCTCCAATAGCTTCAATATTGCAGACCTTAGTCCCTATCACCTTGATGGAGAATTGACCGAAGACCATCCGGATTTAATCCCAAATCTAAATCAGCCTCGAGGGAATTATGGGAATTGAGCTATTGGCCCTTTGACCTGTAGCTAAGCCCGAAGACTAAAAGGATTAACAAGGTAAATGCTTTTACTCCAACTGACTCCTACCGAGGTCGAGTACTTCCTTACCGAGTCTCTCCTTAAGTCATGCCGATTGACTACCATTCTTTCGCAGATAGAATGTCGAGAAACGAAAGGAAGAGATAACTACCAATCTTCATCCTCATTAGTACTGGGCTAAGCACTTACTCGGCATCACCCTTGCCGAGATGCCAAGAAAGAGAATCTGAACTAATCAAGCCATCCTTGCTCAGATAAGCAAGCTGTCTGTACTTTTTGTTCACATTTTCTAACAACCTCGCCAATGTAGCATCACTATGTGTACAGTATCATGTACAGAATTTCATTGCACCAATGATTATTTTTCTTGTATATTCATTTTTTATCCTTTTGTATCTTATACATTACTTCCTTAGGAAATGTCCTTTTTGTCTTTTCCTTTTTAAGCAAGTTGCCCTAACTTATGGGTATAAATACTCTTGTACTTAGAGTTGTAAAGCATCAGATTATCATTAATACACTAATGTGTTTTCTTTCTTGCATAAACACTTTGTTTACTCTTGGTATCACTCTTATCCTTTCCCTTAAGTAAGGTTAGGTGGCAAATAACCTCACCGGACCAGTTCATGCATTATATCGAATTGTGCTGTGAGTTCTCGAAAGTTCTATTGGTGCATCATATCATCTGGAGCTGTTTATGAGTTTTGCTTACTATTTCATTCGTCATTTTCACTCTTTTTGCACTTTTCCCATTGCCCTTTTTCGAGCTTTCTGCAAACTCGGAACTACCTAGTGATTGACCTTGTCTGTTATTGGTCATGGTTTGCAACATGTGGAGCATGAAGGAAAAATGATGAAATTGAGTCCTATGACTGCCGAGCAGGTAAAGGTCATGCAATCTTAACTTAGCTAAGCCCTGAAGAAAGAGGTTTTAGTTTTAACCCACGCCAAACTGAAAAGAGAAATGGAGCTTAAGGGACTAGCTTATCTACTTATCTAAAGACTTTTGGAGATGAGACTTAGGGAGGAGGAGTTACCTATCAAAGTAAAAACCTTACTAAAGGAATTTACCAATCTGTTTTTGGAGGAGCTGTTGAACGGCCTGCCCTCAATCCAAGGTGTCGAGCATGTGATCAACTTGCAACTGTAGCCATACTACGGAACAAGCCTACCTACAGACTGAATTCTAAATAGGCAGCTAAGCTGCAGAGATAAGTAGATGAGTTACTGAAAAAGGGGTATGTACGCAAGTCCCTGAGCACCTATGCTGTATTGGCCTTATTAGTGCCAAAGAAAGATAGGTCTTAGAGGATGTGTATGGATAGCCGAGTAATCAATTGAAGCACCATCAAGTACAGGTATCCCATACCTAGAGGCTCGATGACATGCTAAACAAAAAGCGAAGCAAGAGTGCTCTCCAAGATTAATCTTAAAGCTGGGTACCATCATATTCAAATGTGCAAAAGGGATGAGTGGAAGATTACATTCAAGATACGGCATAGTTTATATAAATGGCTTGTAATGCCATTTGAACTGTCCAATGCGCCGAGCACATTCATGTACCTTATGAATCATGTGCTCTGAAAATTATTAAGAAGGTTTGTCGTAGTTTATTTTGATGATATTCTAGTATACAGCTCCAATCTAGAGACTCACCAAGAGCATCTTCGACAAGTGTTTGCAAAACTCCGAACTGAATAGCTCTACGCTAATTTGAAGAAGTTCAACTTTTGCCATTCTAAAGTCAGGGCTGTATTGATCTATTCTACGGATGTGAAAAGTTTCTACGGCCTAGGGTCATTTTATCACCAATTCATAAAGGATTTTAGTACAATTACTGCCCTGCTTACCGAACTGTTAAAAAATAATATTGAATTCAGATGGAGAGAGAGAGAGAGGAGTTTTGAGGAAGTGAAAGAGAGGCTAACTACAGCCCCTATCTTAGCTCTATCAAGCTTTGACAAAGTGTTTGAGGTAGAGTGTGATGCATCCAAACTAGGCATAGGTGTTATGTTGATGTAATAAGGTTGACCTATTGCTTACTTAAACGAGAAACTTTAAGGAGTTACACTTAACTATTCTGTTTATGACAAGGAGTTCTACTCCTAAATCCAAGCCTTAACAGTATGGCAACACTATTTGCTGCCTAAAGAATTTGTGATCTACGATGATCATGAATCACTGAGATACCTAAAGAGCCAACCAAAGTCGTCTCAAAGGCAAGCTAAGTGGATTGAGTTCATGGAGGGTTTTTCTAATGTCGTAAAATACAAGAATGAAAGAAACAATGTAATGGCCAATACCCTATCAAGACAACATACCCTCCTAATTGAGCTACAAACAAGGCTACTTAGTTTTCCAACAATAAAGAACCTGTATGTCGAGGATCCATACTTTGGTCCTATCTATGCCCGATGTTGGGAAGGATGGATACTGGATGACTATTATAAGGAGGATGGATACTTATTCAAGAAGAGGAGGTTATGTATCCCGATCTGTTCCATGAGAGAATTACTTATGTCCGAGGTGCATGAAGGAGGATTGACCGGACACTTTGGCCAGCGTCAAACCCATGAAGTACTATCAACGAGATTTTTTAAGCCGAGAATGATAAGAGATATGCAGTTCATGTTAGACAGGTGTATGACCTGCCGAAAGGTAAAGAGCTAGGCTAAGCAAGGAGATTATCTACCCTTACCTATCCCAACCAACCATGGTTCGAGCTAAGTATGGACTTCATGTTAAAATTACCAAGGACCACTTGAGGGAAGCACTCCATCATGGTTGTTGTGGATTGATTTAGCAAGATAGCACATTTCATACCTTGTTCCAAGATTAATAATGCTTTAACTATCTCTTTTCTTTTCTTATAGGAAATAATCAAGTTACATGGAATTCCCAGAACCATTGTTTTGAACCGAGACCTAAAGTTCATGAGTTACTTCTGGAGGAGGTTATAGAGGTGAATGGGAACCAAGCTGCTGTACAACACATCTTGTCACTTATGGACTGATGAACAAACCGAAGTTGTTAACACAACTGTGGGAACTTTGCTACGGCTTGCTGTTGAACGAAACATAGCCGACTAGGATCTGTACCTGCCCATCAATAAACTTCACCTACAATAGGACTGCATACAGTATAACAAACATGTTTCCATTTGAGATCACCTATGGGTTCAACCCTGAGCAGCCATTAGACTAAACGCCCCAGTTGATGCTTATGATGACCGGTTAGCCATTGAAAGAGTTAGGGCCATCAAAGTCATGTACCAAAAGGTTGTAAGACAATTGGGCTGAGCTAATATTAAGCTTGAGAAGCGAAGCCAAGGACGGAGGAAGAAAATATTTCAACCAGGTAATTTGGTTTGGATACACCTTAGTAAGAAACGATTCTCAAACTTGAGGAAAAGTAAGTTATCTCATAGGGCTAATGGACATTTGAAAGTGTTTCAAAAGATCAACCCTAATGCCTATAGGATTGAATTGCTCAAAGGATATGGAATCTCATACTCTTTCAACATTGCTGACCTCTAACCTTACACTCCTAAAGACGAGTAACCTGGAGTTGAACCAGATTTGATCCCAAATCTCAAACAACTTAGAGGGGATAATAGGGATCAAGGACTGATTACACGTTCTTGAGCTTGAGGACCTTCTCAGGTGGTTCACTAAGCTGTCCGAAATGAGTTAGGTGTTGAGGAGCAACGC
The DNA here is from genome assembly GCA_024138005.1 of Lumnitzera racemosa. Lineage (NCBI taxonomy): Eukaryota > Viridiplantae > Streptophyta > Magnoliopsida > Myrtales > Combretaceae > Lumnitzera > Lumnitzera racemosa. The sequence goes on along the minus strand of JAMXBC010000004.1, from coordinate 68,437,737 downwards.
TTACCCCAGTTTAATTTACCGAGCTACTTTGCTCTCTATGTAATCCAAGGTATTACCAAAGTGACCAGCCAATGTTCCAAACTAAACCTTTTGCTATGTACTAGTCCAAGAGCCAAATTTGAATACGGCAATCTAAAAGTGCCAATGTTGAGATGATAGTAAACAAGAACTGACCATTAGAGGCCGACCCGAAACGTGAGCTACCCCTGAACCAACCTCAGTCCAGTCTTGATTGTCCGAGCTACTTAAATGTCGATGTTGTATTGACTTGATCAGAACCTACCCCTATTCGATTCATAGTGTTATCAAAAGCGCAAACTGATTAAAACATACATACTTTGTCCTTTTTGACATCCATACTATCCTTTCTAATAGTAGATATTCTTTTTGCATAAATACGTGTTTTCTCTATAAATTATTCTCCTTTTCTTAGTAAGTAGGGATCCATTTATGTACATTTTTGTAATTTTCTAGAATCCAGGACTTACTTTAACTAGATACTATAAATACTCACATAATATAATATCATCATATAGAGAATACATTGGATTTTATTCTCTCTTGAGCTAAGTATCCTTACTCTTGAGTTACTCTTATTTAGCCCATTTGAGCGTGGACTAGTGGTAAGTGACCTACAATCATACTTGTGCATCATATCAGTTGTAACTCGAGCTCATGTGAGGTGTTGATACGTCATATCCATCATCAGTGTATAGAAACCCTTGCTTAATATTCGACTATCATTTACTTTTTGAGCCATCTCACAGCTCAGACCCATCCTTTTGATTACGAGTGATATTGAGTTTGTATGTTGATCCACGAATTCATATCAGGTGTTGAGTAGTTACGAATCTTTTCGGACTCCATGCTTGTCATCCAATAAGTCTGAGGTGAATACAAGGCCAAAAATGACATTATGGCAAGGTATCTCGCAAAAGTGAAGAGCCTCCTAGTGGAATTTCCTTCATGGGACAATAGGAAGATCCTTCGATAGGAAAATTCCGCGGCAGACTAGCTATCCAAGCTTACCTTAATTGGCATATGAAAGCTTGAGGTGAAGGATAGCAAGATTTTCATAGAGTACCTCCCCGAAAAAAGCATAACTCCAGGCTCGGCTGAAGTTTTGGAACTAACTACAAAAGCACCAGAGCCTAGTTGGATGGATCCTATCCTGAATTACTTGGAGTAGGGTACATTGCCAAAAAACAGAAGGGAGGTGAAGAAGCTCCAATACCACGCCACCAACTATACGCTGATTGACGGCGTCCTGTATTGTAAGGGAGTCAACCTCTCCCTGCTTCGATGCCTCCGAGAAAGGAAAGGGTCGTGTGTCATGGAAGAGCTGTATGTCGGAGTGTGCAGCGATCACATTTAGTCCTAAGCCCTTTACCTACGAGCACTACGGGTTGAGTATTACTAGCCTACCATAAGACAAGATGCAAAAGCCATAGCCTAGAAGTACCTACTGTTCCAGAAGCATGCCCTAATCAGTCACTTGTCTAGCATCACCCTCTAACACCTAATGAGCTTGTAGTTGTTCACGTAATGGGAGATTGATATCCTCGACGCCTTCCTAAAAGCTTCAAGTGGACAATAGTTCATAATTATCTCCGTCAATTACTTCACTAATTAGGTAGAAGCTGAAGTAGTAGCTAGAATCATGAAGAGAAGTGTTGAATCTTTCATTAGAAACAACAGTCTCTCCAGGTCTAGGGTCCCCTACACTCTCATCACAAATAACGGCTAACAGTTCAATAACCCCAAGTTCAGGAAGTTTTGCGCCAAGCACCACATTACCCTGCACTTTACCTCAGTTGCCTACCTCAAATCAAATGGATAGGTAAAGGCAACCAATTAAGTCATTTTGGATAGCTTGAAGAAGCACATAGATCGATCTCAAAGCACTTAGGCCGGCGAACTACCTAATATCTTGTGGGGGTATAAGATCACCCATCGTACTTCTATGGGTGAAACCCCCTTCTACCTATATTTTAGGTTGGAAGCAGTATTCCCCATGGAGCTTGAGCTTTCTAATATCTGGACTCGAAGTTTTAATGTCACCCTTAACAGCTCATTATTGCAAGTGAGCATTGACACCATCAAGGAAATTAGAGAGCTTATAGTTGCTTAAGTAACCGCATATCGACATCCGGCCACTTAGTATTATAATTAGAAGGTCAAACGTAAGGAGTTCAAGGTTAAGGACTTAGTGTGCCGAAAACTAGAAGCCATAGATCCACGCAAAGGGTGGGGCAAGCTGGCCCCCAACTAAGAAGACCGGATCAGAGTCAGGGAAAGATTAGGCAATGGAGCATATGGATTGGAAAGATTAGATGGTGAGCTCATCCTGCGCACATGGAACACCAACAATCTTTAGCTTTATTTTGATTAGCATTTTGTCATATACATTTTTCTAGAATGATGAAATAAAAACTTATTTCATAATTGATTGTCTACTTCTATCTCTCTCTTACGCCCTTTTTCTTCTTCTTATTATTTTTAGGCCTTCAAACAAGCACATAGTTGCTCTACTGGCAGGTTGGAATGCTATTAACTTAGCCCCCCATGGGTAACCTCGACATGGGGAAACCCTCTTACACAGAGGAACTCCCCTACATTAGGCAAGTTGGAACACCACTAACCTAACTCCCCTTGGGTAACCTCGGCATAAGGAAACCCCCCTTACATAGAGGAACCCCCCCACATTAGGTAGGTTGGAATACCACTGACCTAATTCCCCTAAGGTAACCTTAATAAGGGGAAACATCCCTTGTACAAAGGACCTCCCTCACATTGGGTAGGTCAGAACACCACCGACTTGACCCCTATTTAAGTAACCTTAGCAAAAGGAAACACCCCTTGCATAAAGAAACTCCCCTATACTGAGTATGTTGAAACACCACCAACCTGATCATCATTTAAGTAACTTCGGCAAAGGGAAACACCCCTTATACAGAGAAACTCCCCCAACGGTTAACCTTGACAAGGGTAAACTCCCCTTACGTAGAGGAATTGTGAAGCAAATATATTTAAAGACAGAAAATAGGTAAGGATGTTTCTAAAATATGCATCTATTCATTGGCTATTCGATTACATAGTAAAGGTTGATATCCCGGCTCGACTTATACAGCTTTGATAAAAAAAAAAAAGAGAGAGAGAAATATACATCCTAACTCCTTGAATTAGCTAACTCTGGTAATTCAAAAAAGTCCAAGGCATCTATTTGTTTGGAGCATTGATAAGTTAGTTGTAAGCTCCAAAACTAGCAATTTAAGGTTTCGATCGGTTGAAAAACCCAATCGAACCTAAATTATAAAGTAAAGCTACAAATATTAGGAAAATGATCCCGTAAGTTTAAATTTAAGAAAATAAGAAACAAAATAAAGAATATAAAAATTTCAAATTTTAGGTATATAAATCGTTATTTATCGAAAATGCGTAAAATGCATTCTGATAATTAACGAATCGCTCGAGATAAATTATATGTATACTAAAAATCATAAAATAACCTAAATAATATTTAGAAATATTTATTTGTACTATATATGGATTTACATGTATATAGAATATGCGTAATTACTTAAAATACGCGTAATGTGCTAAAATCATATTAAATAATTAAAGAAAATTCATAATTAATTAAGGAAAAAAAAAGAAAAATCAAGAAAAATAAGGAATGATCCAGATATAGGTCGTGGTAGCTGGGAAAAATAAGAAAAAAATCGGCCAATTAAATTAAGACAACACAAAAACCAAAAATTAAGGGATAAGGCAATTGTCTTGTCCAATTTAATGCATAATAATTACACTAAAGCTCTATAAATAGCAAGAAAAATTCAGAAGCTCATTTGGACAGTTAGAAATCAGAGAAAATTAAGGAGAGTCAAAAATTGAGAGAAAAACCAAAGAAAAAAAAAAGAAAAGGAAAACTGTGCAGTTAGGATCACAAAGGAGAACCTAGATCCAACGGGCAGCTGGAAGTGGACAGCCACCACCACCACACAGTAGTAGCAACGCCCAGGTGGGCCGATACACCCATGGCCACCGACGGTGGCCGGAGCTACCCAAATCGGTAGGTTCGATTTCCAGCCTGATTTTGTGTAATTTTGTAAAAATAGTAAATATTATTAGAAAATTATGAATTTTGTTATTATAAAATATTTTTTATGTAGTTTTTAGGAAAAATAGTACTTTAATGAAAATATGTCTCGTGATATAGGGTCCTTAAGAAATCATGCAAAACCGAGCATGTTTCGGTTAAAAAATAAATGACCTTAGGAGTGTAGTTTCAAGCCCAAAATTTTTGTGTAGACCACTTAGCTGATATAGAACAGTGCTATAAAGCCCATTTTCAAAAATTAATTTTTAAAATTTTTAGATAATTTTTAGGCCTTAAAATAAGGCATGAAATGGGTAATTTAAGATTAATAAAGTAATTAGATAGTTAATTACTGATTTAGTGAATAAGTACATGTTTTAGGATGTTGAAATCTGATGGAGTATGATACTTATAGCATTTAGGGTGTTAGATGTAATTCTTAGGTTAATTATGTAGTAAATGAGTAATAGGAAAAATAATAAATTTTAAATTAATTTTGGAAATTAGGGTAATTAGGAGTAAAATCTGATTTAGGATGAATTTAGACATTTTGAAACGATAATTGGTGTTTAAAGACGATAATTAGTGTTTAGAGACGATAATTAGAGTGATAGAAATATTAGAAGTGTATGATATTCATAAAAGGAAATAATACATAATATGTAATTATTAGAATATAATAAATAGAAAATATTATAATAAAATTGATATTTTGATAATAATAAAAATGTACAATAAATCTAATACGAAACTTGAATTTATGTACTTATATGAAAAATGTAAAAATTTCTCACATTAGGAGTGAATTTGGTACACTAATATGGATTTAAGTGTACCGGGTAAAATAAATACTGACTAGGGGTAATAATGGTATTTAGGAGATCGGGAAATAATGTGATTAATTTCACATTATGGGTTTGAAATAAATTTCTAAGGTTGGAGTATAAAACACTACTTAGAAATCGAACTAAAACCTAATTTAGAAATCGATGCGAAAACCGACCCCAAACCTAACCTCAAACTTAGAATAATTGTAAAAGACTTAAGGCCTAGATAATTAGGCATATTAAACCCTAAACAAAACATAACAATAGGCGTTACAGGATAAAATGAACTTATAATAGTTATATGAAAAACTGAAACCACGTTTGTGTTATAGGGATGATCGGCGATGGCTTGAGCAAATCGGACCCCGAGTAAATGAGCGAGGAGTCGAGGTAAGTTGGGATTAATACAATGCTGTATTTTAGGAGGCTTAAGATTATGCTTGGTTGTGCTTGTTAGATAGTTGGATGTGTGCATGTGCTTGATTATGGGTGATGCTATGATTCTGTTTGTTGCTCTAGCATGTACTATATGATTTGTATGAAATGATTGATCACCCTAAACTGGACTTAATCAAATATACGACCAGTAATCATAGTCGGACATGCATGGCAACCCGTTAGGGGAACTTAGTTTTCTCCGGCCAAATACTGAGCCCTTTAAAAGGGATAGTGCAGGATTACAAAATGGTCCATTTTTCATCCTTAGTTGAATTAAGTGATAGGAAAGGAGGTCGCGGCGAGGGTGAAGACAATGGTTCGAAGGTAGTCGCGGGAGGAGCGAGGTCTCCATTACACAAGCCTGGGTTTGGTCGTGAGCTGTTGCATTAATGGCAACTCCTCAACCCGGATTAGAGCTGGCGCAATTTCTCTAATCTCACGACAGGCTGGACAACGTCGTACGATGGCATTTGCTTGCACATGCATTGCACCTAATAAGTTGATTGAAAATCTTGTTATGTTTATGGTATAGTTTTAAGTCCTCCATCCTAACTTATTGAGCTGTAGTTGCTCACATCCCTATAGAAGTCTTGCTGGTGCTGGCTAAGAAGCGGCAACAACTACTCTGAAGCTAGGAACTGCTGAATCCTAGGGAGTGAGGAAAAACATTGAAGAATGAACACATATTTTATTACTTTTCATTTCTGAATAATGTATAACGAGGAAATATGTTATGGAAAATTATTATAAACTTTAATTTCAATAATTGAATTATAGTGTATATATATATTTCCTCACTTTCTTAGGTAAATGATTTATTTAAATTACAAACTGTTTACTTCAAAGCGGGTTAGTCGTGGACACCTTATGTAGATCAGGTCTAAGATAGTGGTTGTAAGGCCAACTTCTATCTTAGGATGGTTTATACGGCGGGGCTGTTGTAACTCTGCTGCTTCGGGGCGTGACATCAGTACTTCAGGCGGCAAGCCTTGACTTGAAGCGGGGCTTAAGCAATGCGAACCAAGAACACCAGGAGGATTGCCTACGAATGGATTGTCCTTAAGAACTGCTTTTGGAGCGACCTCTATAAAAAAATATTGTGAATACTCTAGCAAGTATACTGGGTTGAAATCAAGTAATAAAGGGTGAGTAAGGTTATCGACCCCTCGAGGACTATAAAATTACTAAACTAATAATAGCTTTTATTAATATTTAGGCAATTGAATTTTGATTGCAAATTAACTAATCTAATAATTATCCTAAAACTGTTGAAGAGAAAATCACGAGAATACATTTAAAATGGAACAATCAATTGAGAATGTAGGAAAATAGAATTTACCCTAGTTCTGCAAATCAAATTGTCAACATGTTATATAAATTAATAGTTATATGGTCATTCAAGTGAAATTATTATGCCATAAAATTTAAAGACTTAAACCTCTAATTAATCAGTTAACTCCTACATCTCCAATTAACTATGGACTCTAAATTACAATCATACATCTCCCAATGCTATGATCGACTAATACTCTAAATCAATTATCCTTGATGTCTCAGCGAATAATTAACTTAAGACATTGCGTTAATCCCTAGATAATTTCTAACTAATCTAATTAACGCCGCTCCCATATTAGCTAATTACTTTAATCAAGAATTTCTAACAAACCCTATATTAACTCCTGTATTAATAGTGCTTCTAACAATTATAACCAATATAAAATTATAATTGAAATTATAGAAATTGCAATCATGAATTATTCGCACATCTATTAACCCTATAATATGACTACAATTATCATCTTAGTTATTTAGGGTTTCATCAATTTCCTACAATTAAAACCTAGCCAGCTATAGAAATTAAAATAAAAGCATGTATCATAATAAAATTTGCAAGGAAGTTCATGATTGAAAATAAGAACAAATTACAGAAGTGCATAAATAGTAATAGGATAAAAATCACCAATTCTACAATTATGACAAAGAAACTTCAATTGCAAAACTCTAAGGATGGTCTCTATAGCAATAGCAAAGTATTCTTAATGATCTACGAAATACCAAAAGAAAAACTCTTCAAAAAAATTTCCTAGCTTTTTCTAAAACTCTCTTGGTAAAAAGAAGATGTAAACAAAGTCCCTTAAAATATCAATACACGCCTATTTAAAGAGTAAATAAGGACTGGCTTGTGATTAGTTGTTTTTCACCGAAGGTCAACGGCGTTGAGTTGTAGGTCACTGGTGTTATATGTAAGAGTTGGCAGTGTTCAATGTAGGCTGGCTCAAAGCCGGCTGCCTTTAATCCTAAGTGCTACAAGTTGATTTAGGCTTCCTTTCAATTGTGTAAAACTCTTCCAAATTGCTCATATTTCCATTCTAACTCCTCCAAGACCTAAAATATCTAAATGAAAATACTTAAGTATCATTTCTTAATGATTTCTATAAAATCAATAATAATTTAATATAATTCACATACTGAAATATGACTAAAACATGCTTTTATCACCTCCTGCTAGGTTACTAGGGCAGAAGTAGATGTAGAAGTACCTTGCTCGACCCCACTAGTAGAGGGAGCGCCTGCATCATTAAAGGCCACTTCGGCGGTCTCCCTTTCTTACGCTAGGGCTTCCCTCTTCTCATTAATGGTTGGAGAGTCCAAGAAGTCGAGGAAGCTGAGATCCAGGTTTGGATAATGAGGGAGAACCTCCTTCTTAGTGTAACAGGTAGAGTCAGTGATCAGGTCTTCTAACTCGTCTAACCACTTCTTAGTCTTCCTATAGTCAGCGACCGCTTTCTTAATGGCAGGGTCGCTGAGGACCCCCCTACCCTCTATCTTGGAGATAATCTCTTCTATCTCCAAAACTTTGTCTCACAGCTCCCTAACTTGCTGCTATAAACTGACTAGCTCTAATGAAGTGGCCTTAATGCCCTCCATTCGGATGCTTTCATCGCTAGCTCGATTTGCAACCTAGCCATGGATGCCTTTAAGTTAGCATTTTCTTTTTCGAGCTAGGCCTGAGCCTAACCCTCCTCATCCAGCCTCTGAAAGGGACGAGCCTTCATCTTTTGCTCGTTCTCTAGTCGAACCTTCAGGTAGTCAGCCTTCTTAGTTACCTTCTCAGTATTGTCCCTCTCTTGCTCTACGTTTTTAAGCCTTGCCTTAAGCTCCACCACCTATATAATAAAGCAACACAAGCACCTATTAGCCTTAGCAAATTTTTTCAAGTACCTCTTACTAGAATTCTCTACCTCCAATAGGTACTTCTTGTGTTGACATAACACTTTCCAAAAGCCCTTTACCTCTTTTTGGGCGACATCAGACTTGTTCAATTGAAGCAACACTTGGCTGTAGGACTACAAATTGAAAATGAAGCCTACCATTAATACAATGACACATAAAGCACGATAACACAGGAGCAACAAAAACTTACCTATTGCATCAGCGTGCTTAAGTGGCCCGCTATTTATATGGGGTAGTCCCCACCTTCTTAGGAGAGCCCTTCAAGGATAACCCAATCACTAAAGGTATAAGGCCCATCGAAGCCTAGTAGTTGAGTGTCCAGTACCATAGCGTTAGCTTGTTGGCATGGACCTCCCACTTTAACTTGAGGAAGTTCCCTCGGACCTTCTTCATTTCTAACTCGGGGGCTCCCCTCAAGAGCTCCTCGTCCAAAGAAGTATACGACACTTCTTGGAATGAGTCTAGCCTTATCCCCATCAACTTAAAATTGTTGAGGACTTCAAAAAATGCGTTCCCCATGTCGTCGATACTATAATAAGGATGAGCCCTGGGCTACTCATTCCACTTCCCGTTACTCAAAGGCACCATCACTAGGAGCCTTTGCTTTTTCACTCCAAGACCTGGCTCCTTGGCCATCTTGGGAGCCTTATGCTTCTGGCCAGCAGCTTGAGGAAGGGTGATCCCTTACTCAATCTCTTCCTCCCTCACCTTCGGAAAGGAAAGCATATGTACATCGGGCCCTTCCATTTAAGCACCTTCATCACTTATGACAATGGGCTCGGTAGAGGTGGTGAGGGCACAAGTGGGCAGAGCCATACCCAAGGGCTTTACATCTACTGGCTCGTCCCATATGCTGAGGGGAATCCCTTGAGGAACAGGCTTCGATCGTGCCTTGCTAGTCTCCCTAAGCTCCGACTTTGGCCTTATTGTATTTCCCTTCAACCGGTTTGCCTTGGTTCGTGCCTGGCGTCAACTCATAAGGTCATCCACAGAGGGATGAGGCATCCTTGAAGCCAAATTTTTTCTTGGAAGAAACCTAATCGAAATTGAGAAAAGGAAAACAAGAATAAACAAAAAGAAACCATAAACACCATTCATAAAACACCACCATAACTAACACAGCCAAGGGAGTCCTCCCATCCTATAGGTGCCAAAGGAAGCACCTGAACACTAGTACAACTTAATCAAGAACTGGAAATACCTATACTTTTGGCTTATTTCTCCACCATAGCTTTCTTCATGCTGGGGAAGAGCTTGGAGATTGGGTATCGGAAATACCTCTCTACGATCTTTGTAGCACTACTCTCTTAGTCGTATCTCAGCATCAAAAAGACCAGGATCTCTTAGGAGGCCTCAGCATCACTGGGACCAAGCCCCTTTTCACCTCTGGTATGGACCATCTCGGTCTACTAGGTCCAAAAGTTTGCCTCCTTGGGTAGTTCAACTACTACATATTCATCCTACCAGCCTTTGACCGAATCTATAAGGTTGTAAAACAACTTCTTTCCTAGGTGCGGCTGGAGGTAAGGCTATCCCCCAATGTTCTTCTACATGTAGAAGTGACATAAGAGCTCGGGAGTAACCCTTAATGCTAGGTATTCATAAGGTGCCCGAAAAGCCTTCAATACCCTCCACCCATTGGGAGGGACCTGCAACGGACTGCAACAGTAGTAATTAAAGAACTCCTTCTTGAAACGACTTAGAGGGAGGCGCTACCTAAACTCCAAGCACTTCTCAAATACTGCGAAGTGGCTCCCTAACAGTAGGGCTACTCATTCATCTCGGCCCGGCAACTTAATCTGCCACCCAGGGATCACTTCTATAAGAAAGTTGCTTATGATGGGTAGATTGCTTGCTTATACTCGTATGATTGCTAAGCCCCTTGCCCGTCTTAGAAGCATCAAACAAATCCTTCAGGGGAGGTAAGGGAACTTCTACATATACATCCCTGGGGATGGCATTGATGATTCTAGTCCTATCTAGCACCTCTACGGCCATCCTTGTAGGTTTGTTGAGTAGTACTAGTGACGAGACCTCGCCCTCATGCTTGAGAGGGATCACTCCTTGTAGACTTTGAACTAGAGAGATGCGATGACGAAGAGGAATCAGTCTTACCTTTTGATAGGAATCAACCCTTCGAACCGATTATGCACAACCGAGTTAGAAGACTCTAAGGATTTGCTCGAGGACTCTAAGGACTCACTTGGAGGATACTAGCTCTAGGCTATAGCTGAGACGGAGATTCCTTTCTCGAGCTGATCTCTTGCCGACCTGACTATTAGATTCTTATGTGAGTCAGATCCGCCCCTGTTTAGTAACAACATTTTATCCCTAGAGACAACCTAAGAGTAATCGAGGTGAACTCCCGATCTAAGCACAAGCATTCGATTCCAAATCAAGTTGACTTCTCTTTAGAAGAACTGATTGGTCCCCAACCTAGTCCACATCAAGTCTGCCCCTAACTATAAACGTTACTCTATTTCTGCCTACCTTGTACCATATTTCTCCTATCAAGACACTAAGCAATATGTATCTTCTGACACAATATTCTATAATGATTATTTCTTTTTCACACTAAATATTCTTTGTCTCTTTTACCCTTTTTAGTATGTCTTATGTAACCTAGTTATAGAATACCTTTTTATCTTTTTATACACGCAAAGTAACCCTAATGGACAGGAATATAAACCCCCACTTTCTTGTATGTGGATATCAATCATCTCTTCAATACAGAATCATTCATTGAGCAACCTTAATGTTCTTATTATCATTCAACTCTTATCTATTCCATTTAACAAGGAGTAGTAGCGAGTGATTCTTCAATTTAGATCAGTGTGTCATATTCGATGAATTGTAGGTCGAGTAGAATTGAGTGGTGCATCATATCCATTTGGTAGCTGCCCAAACTTTGCTAACTTTTTCTGTTGTTTTTCACTTGCTTCGTTGTAGTGCCTCTTTATATGTTCGAACCCCAAAGACACATTAACTTCGCTTGTATCAGAGTATAGTTCCGCGAGGGAGTGTGTGAAGTTGTAGTAAAGTTTTGGTTCACTTTACTATTAGTGGTTGTTGTGTTCTTTCTATAGTTACCGCAATGTGTTGGTGTGACAACAAGAGTGGTTTTATTATTACTTAGCTTCTACTTTGTTTCTCATTACAAAAATAGAGCAAGTTTGTTTTTATTTTATTCAAGTGACTATCAAGTACTGAAGTTATTAACAAGTTGTTAATCTGTTTGAGAAGTGCTATACCATGTTTGATTCAAGTTTTCAATAAGTTATTTGTGACCAGAGCAGTGGTGCTCAACTTAGTCGTGGTCATAATGGTAGTAACACCCTAAGGTTAGTTAACAAATGATACAAGGCAAGTGCACCTATCAGTTTTAATATATTGGATGTAAGTTTGAGTCGATCCCTCAAAGACCTCGAGTACTAATATTAACCTTAACTCTATTATTTAACCGGAAAATTGTGATGGGTTAAATGAATTAAAAATACTAAAATTAACAAACTAATCTAATTATAGACTTGATTAAGCAATTTAGAAAGCGATAAAATTAAGAACAACTTCAAGAAGGCAAATAACGTATTTAGGAATTATTTCCCCTAGTGTTTAACATGTGACTGCTTAAAATGCATCAAATTCAATCTTTATTATTCTTGACCGGAGGGATTCATAATTAAAGTTAACACCTTTCTCAAGCATATTAACCCTAATCCTAAATTATTTACCGGAATCTCTTCACTTAGTAATATAATTCAAAATCGTATTAATGTATAATGAATTCCCATACAAAAGAACGACTTTCTGGAAGAAACATGTATCTTATCTTTAAGTACACATACAATTCTCTCTAATTATGTCGAGATCTCATTACATATGTGATTTCTCAATCATCATGCATAATATCATAGATTTATACGCTAGAAATATCAATTAACAATTAGAAAACATAATTGAATCAAGAAAAGATAGAAATTTTATTAAATCTAATAGTCACATGAAACCCTAGGTTCCATAATCCTAAATACAAGAATCTTAAGCTATCATAATGAAAATAAAATCAAAGTGCAACAAAATCAATAAATAAAACATGAAAACCCCTTTTGTTGATGAAAAATCTCTTCAATCTTGAAGTTGACTATTGCTTTCACCTTTTTCTTCTCCTTCTCTTCAAGTTTCTTCTTTTTTGAATGTCTAAAGTTATGTACAAAACCTTAGTAAGTCCTTTATAATATATTGTAAAGTTTCTTTTTTCGTCACTAGACACAACCTAAGACACAATTGTGTCCCTAGGTTGTGTAATTTATTGACCTTGGCACAAAAAATTTTTCTACATGGACACAGCCTAGGGATACAGTTGTATCCATGACTGTGTAACTTTCTGACCAAAATTTGCTACTTTCTCTTATTGTTTATGTAACTTCATAACTTATTCATTTGAACTCCAAATTGAATGAAACTTAATTCCTTTTCTCCGTTTTCAATCCGAAAACGTGTTCAAACCTTGAAATTAAAATTTTACTCAATTAAGTATCAATTTCTTTATAAAAAACCAAAGATGTAAGGGAAATACTATAAAATCACCATGTGAAATGTATTTAAAATAAGAGTTATTAACAACAAACTTAACAGACTTACAAAGCTTGTTAAAAATCTAGTTACTGCAATGCAAGTTAATAGACAACAACCCTAAGGTGTACAGTAGCAAAACCAACAAGAAGACTCCTCTAAGAGATACTATGGCCAAGGCAATCGAACCAATTGCCTAATTCGACCACTACAAGCTAAAGGAGTAACTGACTGAGTTGCTAGACGAAGACTGGAGTTGGAGTAGATTAGGGAAGATTACAAGGAGCTGGGTGTTAAAGGGTTTGGTGAAGAAGAAGAAGTTCATTATTACTGAACATAGGGACGAGGACACCAAGTCCCTCGAGGGCTAAACAATGCCAAGGTGCAAATCCCGCCCTTCGGTGGAAGTAGAGATGTAAATGAATACTTAGAGTGGGAAGAGAAGGTTAAGAAACTATTTGAATGTTATAGATACGAGGATGTGGTTAAAGTCTAACTTATTGCATTGGAGTTTATTAGGTATGCCACCATATGGTAGAAGAATCTAAATGTAGCTAGAGCAAGAGATGGAAAATGAGGTATTAGAACTTGGGGATGAGATTAAAAGGTTATTAAGAGGTAGATTTATACCCGAGACTTACCTACAAGATACGTTTGCAAAGTTGCAGGAGTTTCACTAAGGAAGTCGATTTGTTGATGACTATGTGAAAGAGTTCCAAATGTTAATGATTTGAATTTAGTAGAAAAACCAGAGGCTAACATCGTATTGAGGTTCGTTTCTAGGCTCAAGTATGAGATTCGCAATATCGTGGAGTATAGAGGTTTTATAATTTGGAAGAGGCCATCAAAATAGTGTAGAGGGTCAAAATGTAAGGGAGAAGTGTTCCAAATTGACTTGGGTCGACTTTTTTGTAAGTTCTAGTACAGCATTGACCTGTTCAAGCCGAGCTAAAGAGGCCACACAGGGTTGAGGATAGGAATGACTAACCCGATGACAGCCGAGGAAACCAACAGGGCCAAGTTGGTCATTCAAGTTGAGCCGAGGTTATGCCAACCCCGAGAGTATATAAGAAAGGGCAGAGCTCTAAACGGAAGGCCAGTAAGGTAAAGTGCTTTAAATGCTTAGGCTTTAGACATATGGCCACTTAGTGTCCGAATTGATGCATCATGGTGCTCCAAGGAGATGTAGTAGATAGCACAGACGAGAGTGAGCTAGAGAAGGAAGATATTAGCAAGCCTGAGGCTGAAGAGGAATAGAAGACTTATGTTTATGCCGACCATGGAGAAGTGATGACCCTAGTCTTAAGACAAGTGTCGAGTTCCTTACCAAACCCTTAAGAGGACCAGAGGGAGAATCTGTTTCGTACAAAGTGTATCGTCAAAGGCCAATTATGCATAATAATGTAATTGCACAATACTTTATGTAGAGGTTAGGTTGGTCGACTTTAAAGTATCTTCGATCTTATAAGTTACATTGGCTTCATGATAAAGGTACTTTGTATGTAACTAAACAAGTGGCCGTACCATTCAGCGTTGGGAATGTATACAGGGACGAAATAGTGTGTGATGCCGTCCCCATGAGAGCTTCACATTTATTACTTAGACGACCTTGGTTTTTCAATTGATGTGTTATGCAAGACGGTTATAAGAACACCTATGCCTTTGTTAAGGATGGAAGGAAGATTATATTGCAACCTTTGACCTCATCCCAAGTAAATGAAACCTATAACTAGGTTACCCGAGTTAGTAATAAGAAAGCCTTGGTAATGAGCCATAGAAAGCTCTGATCTACTGAGAAGGCTAACGAACCCATGTTCCTATTAGTTAGGAAATTGTTAGAGATGAGGGAATTGCAAAATGTCCCATAAGAGATCTAAAGCTTGCTAAATGAGTTTCTAACCTGATTCTGGAAGAACTGCCTAAAAAACTGTCGCCAGTCCGAGGCATAGAGCATTATATTGATCTACAGCCAACCGTTGCCTTATCAAACCGACCTGCATATAGGATGAACCTTAAGTAGGTTGCTAAGCTAAAAAGATAAGTAGAGGAACTCATAGAGCAAGGATATGTGAGGGAGATTATGAGCCTTTGTATTGTACCAGCTCTGCTCATTCTAAAGAAAGATGGTTCATGGCACATGTGCATCGACAACCAAGTAATTAATAGAATTACTTTCAAGTATAGATACCCGATACCGAGGCTCGATGATATGTTAGATGAGCTTCATTGTGCCATAATATTTTTGAAGATTGATATGCGAAGTGGTTACTACCAAATTCATATAAGGCTAAGCGATGAATGGAATACTACCTTCAAAACTAGGTACAAACTCTACGAATGATTAGTTATGACATTTGAACTCACCAATGCGTCAGGCAAGTTCATAAGGTTAATGAACCATGTAATTTGCCTCCCTAATTGGAAAATGTGTGGTCAGGTATGATAACTCTTATTTTAAATACATTTCACATGGTGATTTTATAGTTTTTCCCTTACATTTTTGGTTTTTTTAAAGAAATTGATACTTAATTGAGTAAAATTTTGATTTCAAGGTTTGAACACGTTCTTGGATTGAAAATGAAGAAAAGGAATCAAGTTTTATTCAATTTGGAGTTCAAATAAATGAGTTTTGAAGTTTTGAAGTTACATAGATAATAGGAATTTTGGTCAAAAAGTTACACAATCTGGGACACAACTATGTCGCAGGCTGTGTCTGGCGACAAAAAAGGAAACTTCACAATACATTATAAAAGGACTTACTAGGGTTTCACACATAATTTTGAACATTCAAAAGAGAAGAGACTTGAAGAAAAGGAGGAGCAAAAAGCGAAAGAAACACCCAACTTCAAGATTAAAGAGATTTTTCATCAACAAAAGGGGTTTTTCATGTTTTATTTAATGATTTTGTTGCAATTCGTTTTTAGTTTCATTATGATAGCTTAAAATTCTTGTGTTTAAGATTGTGGAACCTAGGGTTTCATGTGACTATTAGATTTATTGATAATTTTCAATAAATTTTTTATCTTTTCTTGATTCAATTATGCTTTTTTATTGTTAATTGATATTTCTAGGGTATCAATCTATGATATTATGCATAATGATTGAGAAATCACATATGTAATGAGATCTTGACATAATTAGAGAGAATTGCATGTGTATTTAGAGATAAGATACATGTTTCTTCCGGAAAGTCGTTCTTTTGTGTGGGAATTCATTATACATTAATGTAATTTTAAATTATATTACTAAGTGAAGAGATTCGGGTAAATAATTTAGGATTAGGGTTAATATGCTTGAGAAAGGTGTTAACTTTGATTGTGAATCCCTCCGGTTAAGAATAATAAAGATTGAATTGGATATATTTTAAGCGGTTAATGTTAAACACCAGGGGAAATAATTCCTAAATACGTTATTTGCCTTCTTGAAGTTGTTCTTAATTTTATCGCTTTCTAAATTGCTTAATCAAGTCTCATAATTAAGTTAATTTGTTAATTTTAGTATTTTTAATTCATTCAACCCATTACAATTTTCCGGTTAGATAATAGAGCTAAGGTTAATATTAGTACTCGAGGTCTGGGGATCGACTTAGACTCACATCCGCTACATTAAAACTAATAGATGCACTTGCCTTGTATCAATGTACTTTAATGATACATTGGTATACAGTACTGACCTGAACAACCATGTTTAACATCTTTGTAAAGTATTTAGTCTTTTGTGAATTGAGAAGTTGCATTGAAATATGAAGAAGTGTATGTTCTGCCATAGAGAAGTGATATTCCTAAGGTTTGTAGTATCGGGAGAAGGAATCCGAGCGGATGAGGAAAAAACCCAAGTTATTCGGAATAGTTGATGCTGAAGAATGTTACTAAGATTTGAAGTTTTCACGGCCTAGCTTCCTTTCATAGGTAATTTATTAAAGACTTTAGTACAATAGTCACCCCATTGACCAAGTTGACAAAGAAGAGTAAAGGGTTCAAGTGGAGCGACCAAGCTGAATAGAGCTTTAGAGAGATTAAGAAAAAACTCACCTCGGCACCTGTTCTGTCACTGCCAGATTTTGATAAACCCTTTAAATTAGAATGTGTTGTGTCGGGAATAGGAATTGGTGCTGTCTTGATGTAGGAGTGACAACTCGTCACTTACTACAGTAATAAACTAAGTGGCTTAGCCCTAAACTATTTTGTATATGAGAAGGAGTTGTACTCTCTTTTTCGAGCCCCTACCGTTTAGCAATACTATTTGTTACCCCAAAAGTTTGTTATTTACACTGACTATAAATCATTGAAGCACCCTGGGAGTCAAATAAACTCTTAAAGAGACAAGCCAAGTGGTTGGAATTTATATAATTCATAGAGGGGTTCTCGTACACCATTCGACATAAGAATGGAAGAACAAATGTGGTCGTCGACGCTCTATCACGAAGTAAACTTTGCTGACCAGTTTGTAGACAAAATTATTTAGATTCTCACTCATTACTAAGTAATATGCTACTAACCCTCACTTTAGTCCAGTTGTTGAATAGTGCAATAAAGGGGTAGTTGTTGGAGGATACTATCTTAAGGATAGCTATTTGTTTAAGGATCGTAGGCTATGTATTCTAAACTACTCCACGTGTGAACTACTAATCAGGGAAGCCCATAACAGAAGGTTATCAGGTCACTTCGGGGAAACCAAGACTGCTAATCTGTTGAAGGAGAACTTTTATTAACCAAGTTTGGCTAAAGATGTCTATAAAGCAGTTATTAGGTATGAAGATAAAACCTTATGGAGAGTACATGCCACTGCCAACACCAACCTTACCTTGGGTCGACCTCAGCATAGACTTTGTCTTAGGGTTGTCTCAAGCATCCAGAGAGAAAGATTCTATTTTTGTTGTAGTAGACCGCTTTAGCAAGATGATACACTTCCTTTTCGTACCATCATACTAACGATGCCCTATATATTGCTGATTTGTTTTTGTAGGAGGTTGTCTGACTACATAGAATACTAAAGACTATTGTCTCAAATTGAGACACAAAATTTTTGAGCTATTTTTAGAGGACTCTTTGGAGAAAACTTAGAACTAAACTTGTATTCAGCTTTAGTAGCCACCCTCAGGTTGATGGCCAAATTGAAGTGGTAAACAGGACATTAAGTAATCTGCTCAAAGCTGTCGTGGGAAAAAACTTAAGGGATTAGGATCAAGATTTGTGCCTCCCAGTTGTGGAGTTCGCATACAACTAAACTGTTCATAGCACTACTAGGAAGACCTCATTCGAGGTTTCTATAGCCTTAACCCCGCTATTCCTCTGGATATGATTGGTACCCTGACAACTATCAAAGAGAGTCAATTTAGAGTTGATCGAGCCTAGGAATTGCATGAGCTACACCAATCTATACTAGGAAGATCGCTAGGTTCAATCAAGGACAACAAGAAATTGGTAGTCGAGGCCGTCGAACTGTTTCTTTCCATTTAAGAGACTGAGTATAGATACATCTCAGCTAAGAATAATTCCTACAATTGAGACAAAATAAGCTATCTACTCGAGTTAATGGTCCGTTAAAGGTCTTAAAGAAAATTTACTGCAATACTTACCAAATCGAGTTGCCTAATGACTATGGAGTTTCTTCTACCTTTAATGTATTCGATCTAATCCCTCACCAACCAATAGAAAAAGACCCTACAAGCGCCCCAGAAGAAAGAGTAAAAGTTGCTCCATATTTGAGGACAAATATTTCTAACCCTTAGGTAAATGATAAGAATAACCCCCTTGGACTGATCACACGTAGCCAAACTAGAGGACTCCAAGGACTTACTTGGAGGATCTAGGTCTAGGCCATAGCCAAGACGAGGATTCTTATCTCGAGTTGATCTCTTGCCGACCTGACTATTAGATTCTTACATGCGTTAAATTTGCCCCTGTTCAACAGCAACGCTTTATCCCAAGAGACAGCCTAAGAGTAGCTGAGGCGAACTCCCAATTCGACCATAAGCATCTAGCCCCGAATCAAGCTGACTTCTCTTCAAAAGAACTAATTGGTCCCCGACCTTATCCACATCAGGTCGGCCCTTGACTAAAAGTGTTACTCTATTTTTGCTTACCTTGTACAATATTTCTCCCATCTAAACGCTAAGTGATATGTGTCTTTTGATACAGTATTCCATAATGATTCTTTCTTTTTCACATTAAATATTTTTTTATCTCTTTTACCCTTTTTAGTATGTCTTATGTAACCTAGTTGTAAAATACCCTCTTATCTTTTCATACATGTAAAGTAACCCTAGTGGACGGGTATATAAACCTTCACTTTCTTGTATGCGAACATCAATCATCTTTTTAATACAAAATCATTCATTAAGCAACCTTAGTATTCTCGTTATCATTCAACTCTTATCTATTCCCGTTAACAATCAGCAGTGGCGAGTGACCCTTCAGTTTGGACTGGTATGTCATATCTAGTTGATTATAGGTTGAGTAGGATCAAGTAGTATGCCATATCTGTAGTTGCTGGACTTTACTAACTTTTTCTATTGTTTTTTGCTTGCTTCGTTATTGTGCCTCTCCATGTGTTCAAACCCTAGAGAACATCACCTTTGTTGGTTGACATGACTGTAGTACTCAAAGAAGGAAGAAAGACCTTGGGAAATTTTTTAAGAGACTATGAAAGTTTGAATGTGAATGTAGAATTTGTAATAATTGAATGAGAAGATTGCAAAAAAGTAGTCTCTCTTTGTGATCTTCTTATTTATAGGCAAGCTGCCTGGGAAGCCGTATAGGCGGTTATAGGGATCCGTATAAGCACGAATCCCTTAGAATGCTACATAACAGACACGTGGAAAGTATTTTGATCGGACAGTCACCTTTAAAAGGCAAAAGGCATGTAGTTGCATACTAGTCTGCTACAATACGACACCTGTCATGTCGCATTTAATGTACGGAATACAAGCGAGTAAAAATGACATTTCGAAAAAGTTCCTTCGATAAGAAGCTTTTTCAATGCCCATCTAACTTTTACCTAGTTGGCATGATAAAGATAAGAAGCAGTTGTGCTTTCTTGGTCCTTGTTGAGCATTATTCGGACAAACCAGTTTGTAGCTTTAAAGGGCCTACTAAGTGAGTTGCAAGGATATCCTGCTCTAATACCCCAACTTAAACCTTGCTCGGGTCTTCGACATTTTGCTCCAGAATAACTGCTAACTACTCCTACTCATCTGCCTCAGACATTTTTCAGATCGGGAATACACTTCATCAGATACCTCTACCATGGCTAGCTTTCAGTCCAGACCTATATGCCCACTACATCAGCCTAATAGTGCCAAGTTGGACTCCTTTGAGTCGGATTGGTCATGCTTAAGCAACCCAAATATCCTTTCTCCTTGCCTTCACCTTGGCAACAAGACTACGAGGGGGCAAGTGTTGATATGGCACTTTAGACATGGGCCTCTTAAGCCCGATCGTATCCAACACATCTCATGGCCTAGGGCTCAGCCTTATGGGCCTAAGCTTTAGGCTTATATAGACCAAGCCCAATAAGCCATGCAACGGCTAGAATACATAAGATAAAGATGAAACAACCACATCTTGAATAAATGGGATACGTCTGACATAATGACTCTATTCTCCTACACTTGTGGTAGAAAATCTGTCCCACCAATTGACTTCCAACTACCGGCTCCACTCCATTATAAATACCGGGTCACTACCTAACAGTAAAGCTCTCTAGACTTTGCACATCAAGCTTGCATACTTACGTACTTTATTTCCTACTTTCAAGCACCCTATTGTTGACTTAAGTAATGGAGTGGCCACGTCGGACAACCACCCAGCATTCCCTCACTGTGTATTGTTTTACAGGCCTTATATATGTAGAGACCAATTACCTACTAGCAAGAACCTAGAGATGACAAAACCTATGCTAAAGAGTGCATGTTTAAACTCCTCAAAAATGATTTCTCGCTGTAAGTAACTTATTTGCTCATATGTTAAGCCTCCATGCAGATTAGCAAGTATAATATTGTCATGGTAGGAATAAACCTTACCCATGTTGTACAACTTGAGAAAGTGATTTTGAATGTGTTGTTTGAGGGTTATGGGATCGGTTAACCTATTGCTAGAGGTATCTTGCAACCCCTAGATTTTATTTTTTATTCTTTTTGCCAAAACTATTTCATGATAGAATGCATTATTCTGCTCACCTTCTATGATCCATTTATGACATGATTTGCATTTCCAGGAGTATTCTTCTTGGTTTAAGATTTCATTCAGTTGATTCCTCAGGTGAGTCTCTTTATTAATTAATTGTTGAGAAAGGTACCTAGCTATGGTGTATTCAATCTTTTTTAACTCTTGGAGTATATTCTTTTTCCTCGTTCCTAAGAAGGCAAAGATGTGTTTATTCCATTCATTTATGGCTTGTGGAAAATTCTTTATCGGTGATAAAAGATTATTGTTATTTCTTTGCCAAACGGCCTAGACTAGGCCCGTAAATGATAACTGAGAGAGCTAAATGGGTTGAATGTAAAAGGGTTGAGTGTGTTCGAAGAAGTATTAGATAATGATCTAACATCGACTTAGTTAAATGCCGTACCATTGAGTTTGGATAATTTTTTTTCATGCATAATTTGATGAGCTCTATCTATTTAGGTTTGAATAAGGGTTGGTAGGGGATGTCTATTAGACTAAATAAAGCGGGGACCTATATAACCAATATCTAACAAACCACAATCGAACATATAAACTCAAATTTTTTAAATTTAAAAGGTATGGCCCCATTGTTCTTTACTATGTATGATTTCATTGAAATCACTAAGTAAACACCAATGAGCATTTCCAATACTATCATGATATTCCTTAAGTCAATCCCAAATCAACTTCCTAATGTATTCTCTAAGATTAGCATGTATTCCAATAAAAAACCAGGGGGTTTGGAGAGATCTAACCTAAATGAGTACGTGGATCTCTTGAAGAGATTAATCGATACAAGTGACTTCTACAGTATGCTCCTACCGCATAAGAAGCAGGCCTCCCTTCTAGCCTTTTGCCTCTAAGCAAGCGATTCCTTCAAAAGGTAAATCTAATGCTAACTCATATGCCGCAATGGCATCCATTTTTATCTTAACCAGTAACAAGATGTCTGGTCGTAGGTCATGAATAAGTTCTTTAATGGCATTGGTCGTACGGAGTAAGTTAGCTACTCGTACATTCCAGGTGATGACTTTGTTGGGCTTAATAGATTACGGCGCTATTTTAAGATCCATAAGATTGACGATAAGTTGGTACCATTAGGTTTGCAAAACTAACTCAATAACCCTATAAACCTTAAGGTGGAACTTTGTTAGACTTGATTCTCATAGTAGCATGGCTATTGCTTCTTCCCTGCTGCAAAAGACTAGGGAGTTTATGATGATTTAAGTCATTATGATGGTGGCTAAGATTAGAGGTGGGGTTAGTTTGGAATTCATTCTTTGAAATAGCATTTGTATGGTTGTTATGCAAGTAAGCTCCCATTATTTCAACACCAAATCAGGGTGAGTAAGATGGTCTACGAGTGTGGTGGGTATGGTCAGAAGATATTCTTAGGTTGTCATCAACAAAACCTTATTGTGCTATGTTTATCTCCCTTACTTTAAAGTTACATAAAGTTGAATCTAGGGAGTTTGCTCTATAGGGACTATTAAGTTGTTCATATACATCATTTGATGTAGTTCTATGAAGGTATGGGTTTGTCCATTTTGGAAGGTGACGTAAAGAAGGTGCATCGATAGGGTTAGCTACAGTAGTAATGAGCTGCGATGCAAAATTTTCAAAAGGATAGCCATGTTTACTCATTTGTCCATTAAGCTTCTTGTATGTGGGAGGTAATTTGTGAGATTTGGGTTTTCTCCTTTGTTTATAAGCGTTCGTCAAGGAAGGGGGTGAGGGAGGGAGGAAGGAAGGGGTGTTGCTGTGTTTAAATTCAATTGAAGGGCCAATTATGGTTTTGTCATTAAATGATTTGATATCAAAAGTGTTTAATGAATTTGATGATATTTACAGTGACAGTATGGAACGATTATATACTGTAGCTGAGTTTAACTGAGTAGTAATGGAAGAGGTCATCTAGTTAGAGGCCATGGTTGTTTTGGGGTTTAGGTTTGATAACACTTCGGTTTTATTTTAGATCATGTGGGTAAGGGATTTGTTAGTGTTAGATGGAGCATGATGCAAGTGTCAAGGCTCCTGGATTTGTTGTTGAGTTGAATTGGAGGTTTTTCATTTGGGTTTTCTTATGCTTCATATAGGTTTGATGAGAACCTATTGTTCATACAGCGAAGAAACAGTAAAAGAAGGACATGCCATTGATGACAAGTATGGAGGTGGGTGGGGGGGAGGGAGAAGGAGTTTCTTCAATGGGTGACACATGTTGGGGAGCATTTAATGGCATGGTTCATATATGTATAAGGGAAGGGGGGAGATTTGTCTTCATTTGAGAAATTTTTTCACTAGGGGACATGGTAAGGCCTTGAGCATTTAAGGCTTAATTAGAGATTTTTTAAGAGTATTGGCAAGTTACATGAGAGTATACAATTCTACCACATTTGAAACAAAGATTGGTAAGTCCCTTGTGTTGGACTTTATAATTAAAGTAATCTATAATTAAAGTATGGATTAAAGGCTTGTTTAGATTAATTTTTATACATAATTGGGTAAAACGTCCTTATTCTGTGTTTAAGGTGACCATGCCATACCTTAAAACCGATTCGATTACTTCATTGATTTTTCTAAGAGCTTGAGTAGAATAATATTCTAATGGTAATTTCGAAATTCGAATCTAGATTGCTGCCGCATCAAATGTTGCACGAGAGGCTTGAAAGTTTGGCTCCTATTTGCAAATGATAAGATAATGGCCTTAGATAAAGCAAAATCCATTTTTAATGACCTTGTAAAGATCATCTGGTGAGTGAAAAATTATCGTGTGATAGCCCATGCCAAGATTAATCATAGTAAAATCCCTATTTAATTTCCAGAGTGCTTGAAGTTTAGGAAAAAAGGATATGATATTGAATTGTTTATCCATACACTTTGATGATGATGGCATTTTCCAAGGCTATCAAATTAATTGTCTTTCATGTTTTGAAAAGGAAACATTTTTAACTCCTATTGGTAAAGAGTCACTTGCATCCGGGAGGTCTTTCATGATCAAGTTGCGAAGAGATTTTCACCAAAGAATCATAATCTTCATTCATTTCCTCATTGAAATCAAATAAATTGAAATTTTTATTACAAGCCTCAAGAATAATTGTAGCCATTGCATCTTTGTATGATTTTTTTTTTTTTTGGAGGTGATAGTTTTGTAAGGCTTAAAGTTTGTGGAGGTGAGGATGGAATTGCTTGCTCCGAGGCATTACCTATCATAGGGTCTTTTGTATCCATTGACATGTTAGATCCTAGATCTTGATATATAAGATCATGAAATTCATTTAATTTTAGGCATCTTTTCTTTTTGTTTAGGAGACTTGTGAGTTTAGGGACTTGAGTGGAGTTATTGAAGGGTGGTGGGGTAGACATCAGAGACAGAGAGAGTAGCTAAGATGCTCAATGCTCTTAGGGACAATTCCTATTAGTTGCTTAGTAGTTAGCCACAAGGAGTACTAGTATATTAGTTTGAGAAATGAGATTGTTATGAATAAGGAAAGTAGAACACATATGATTTCTTAGTAGTGCTAACAAAGATGAATTATTTTGAGGCATTTATAAAAACAAAATAATGAACTTTTCAACTTTGTATAGTTTGATTATGAGTTTATTTCATTAAATGCAATAATCAACTGGATGGGTAGCAAGAAATTATTTTGTTTATCTTGACTAATAATGTTCAATATATAATAAATATAAATAGAATGCAACTGTAAAAATATTACATCCAATCAATACCCTTATAGTCTAATGATATGAACACTGGTTGCCTAAGTGGGGTAAATTAGGTTAAAATCCTTCTTCCTCGTTGTAATCAATGAAAAAAAAAAATATATTGTATCTAAATACAAACCTTACCTACCATCTAAGCATTAACCGTCTAGGTAAACTTGAAAAGCATGTCAACTGCTTAACAACAACAACAAACAATTGTAAATTAAATCAGTACACTCAGTTGGACTTATGTAGCTAAATGAGAGGGAACTTGAGTGAGTTGTGGATTTGCTTTAGTGTAACCAATTTTAGTATGGGCAAGGTTTAAATATAGATGTGACTAATTGTTTGAAGTTGTGGTTCATGAATAGGTCATGAGTATAATTTAATTTCATTATAGGTATGCCTATAGTTCATAGGTGTGATCTAATTTAGACTTTGATGTAGCTTAGTCAGAGGGTCTAATTTGTGAGCATGTTTTATAAGTAGAAATAGACAATTAATGAGTATCGCTAAGTGTATATAATTGCTCAAATTCCAAAACTTTAGTGCCTTAGAGACAAATCATTAAGTCATCCCTGAATAGAGGACATGCTTGCTTATGAATGAGCATTTCTCTAAATTGCTCAAAGTGTCAATATTAGCTTATACTTTCCTTCATCAATACAAAGCATTGCAACGAAATTTTACAAAACATAGGTTTTACTTATAGTAATATAATACGATTCTTGTTTACATATCACATACTAATCAAGCTTAGACTTCATATTTATATACTTAACTTATAATACATATAATGTATACCTTCATCAAAACTTACTAATAATGTGTTTGTGTCCCTAGCTTATGTTTTAAGCTTCTTCTACTCTTGATGTTTACAACCTGAGGTTAGACAACTAAGGCTTCAACTCATTCATAAGGTAAGTAACAAAGCTAAAAATAATAGCAAGTAACAAAACAAGTATATAAAGATTTATATTCGTTACATCGACATGATAATGAAGGATTATTCAATAAGCAAATGCCATATTAGTGCGCATGATATGCACTAGTATCAACATTCTATTCTTATGAGTAATGCTTAGTGGCTCAATTTGATATAACTGTAAATTAGCTAAGAGAGTCATAAAACTTGTGTAATCGATATGCATGAAGTTGAGTCCTCAAACTTAGCACTTTATTTTTATGAATTGAGTTTCTAAAAAGTATGATCCTTAACTCATTTGATGTCATATTGTAAATGCAATTACGTACTTATATGGACAACAATCTAAACAGTAATGTAGCATACATATCAGGTCACTTCCCATACAAACACATTGCACTAATAGCTTTCTCATTTAGGATTCCACTTAACTGAAGTCATTCAAGAGTAGTAAATATAAACAATTCTTCTTAGCCATGAACACCCAACTTCATTCTACAACAATTTATCTTAATCATCATTCATTCATAATAAAAAATATTTAGATCATAAATCATAACAAATCACCAGCCATCCACATTCATCAACAAATAGCAATGTAATCGTGACATACGGAAACAATGAAGTCACAAAAATGCCAACCACACATTTTATTGACAAAATAGAGCCTAGATGCCTACTTGACCAATGCCTATTTCGCTACTCAATACATCTATCTTCATCTATTACGTTCACAAACACTTCATCACAAATCTATCCCATGTAATTTACAAGCAACTTAAACTTCTTATATGCCGTTCTGTTTATACTACTAACTTATCACAGTTGTAACTTCGTAATCTCTTATTCAATAACACTCTCTATATCATCAACATCATTATTACAAAAAATATTCAAAAATTTTTAAATATCAACATTTTTATAAAATATTTAAATTTTGAAAATTCCCTAAAACTTACTATCCCTAAGAGTTTTTAGTCTTTGACTATTCCATTTTAACATATTCTTATCTTATATTGCTCTTAGGATTACTATGAGACTAAATACATATATCGACATAGTTTAAATGATAAGAATCAAATTCCCGAACCGGTAACCAATGCCAAGCTTGAGGGCTTTTTAGTCTAGTCCACCAATCTCTTTCTTGTTAGCCCATCTAAGAGGAGCCCAGCATCATATGAATGACTAAGCTTTACGAGTCCTTAAGCTCTTCCAAAGCCTTTATTATCTCTTAAGTAGACTAAACTAACTTGTTAGCTAACATGAACAGCTTGGCTATGGCTACCAGTAGCTTTCCAATCTGAATTAAAAGTGCTTATGATATTTTTTTAGTTATCTAAAGACTTTGACTCATATCTAGTTTCTTATAGATTTTGTTATCATTTGTAAAAAAGCACCTAGCCACTACACAACATTTGCCTTGCCTTAGTTTCCTTTTTATACTATAGTCAATGCATATTCTTTTTATCTTTTCCTAATTTGCCTTTTTCAAATCTTGCTTGTGTAAAATATCATTCTTCTTCTGTACATTAACCCTTTTTAGTCATTTGTGAATTTATTTTAGAACCTTAAGAGGGCTACTATATGAGTCTTGATTTTGTACTCAGTCGAAATAATTAACTGATGAATTATTTCTCTTCTTGGATATTGTTCTTAGTGAGCTTAGTATTTAAGTTCAAAACCACATTCAATATTAAACCCTTAAGTGAGGTTTGTGGCAATAACCCTTCTTCTTGCTTATGCACGATATCAAGTAAAGATTTAGGTTCATGTGAGCTGATGGTATGTCATGTTGATTAGTTGTGCACAAGTTTAGTTAAGCCCTTACTAAACCCATTGTATTTTTAGCTATAGGCTAGTGGAACCTACCCCTATTGTTCTTGCGTGATATCGCTTTGTATGTCTATACATAGAAGCATATCATTTAAACATCTCAAAAAGTAGTAATTTTAGATTAAAGCATAAAATACTCTTCTAGTTTTATTTAATTAAAATCAATTTCATAATTATTTATACATGTTTTCGCTCATAACTATACCGATCTAATTCTAACTTAACTTAATGTCTAAAAGCATCATTAAGATATTATCTTTTCATCATCCATATCAACCAATAAAACTTATCAAACTTATAAATTTTGGATTTTATCAATCTCATATTTTTCAAGCCAAAAAGTCAAGAAATCTTATGATATGATGCTTATCATTTGAATTGCAGCTACAAAGATAGCATATTGAACTCTATGCTTTTAGTTTATTTCATTTACTAAATTTTTATTATTTACTTAAATGCCCTTGGACTTGTATTAAGACATTTTAGGGGTTTTGTTTGCAGAATTTTGACATTAGAGCACCTATCTTTATCCTCTCTATTTTATGAATTCTTTGTTTAGTTATTAATGGATTACTACATTCAGCCTCTTTAATCATCTAAGCTCATATTAATCTTTATTGATTGTGGTGAATCCATTATTGGATTCAATAATCCCTTCACACCATGAATCCCTATTTTAGTGTCTATAAGTTAATCAAATATTGATTTAGAAATCTACCTAGTTTGTATTTGACATTAATACATTTCTCTATTACCATTTACATCCACATCCACATCCTCTTTTCATTTTCTAATCTCATAACCCCCGAAGTTATTTAAGTATTAGCTTGTCATTTTACGTACACCATTCTATTGTAATTAACTTCAAATTTCTTGCCTTAAATTGCATTGGTATTTGGTATCGAAGTTTGAGACGATATACTTAATGTAACATTAATTTCTTCCACTTTGTTTATGAAAGCTGGCTTGGTTGAAAAGTTGCCAGTCTAGTTATTATTGTCATTGGCGCATGGAAGTAATGTACCTTCAGTTTGTATTATGCAC
This sequence comes from Lumnitzera racemosa, assembly GCA_024138005.1. NCBI lineage: Eukaryota > Viridiplantae > Streptophyta > Magnoliopsida > Myrtales > Combretaceae > Lumnitzera > Lumnitzera racemosa. The sequence goes on along the minus strand of JAMXBC010000004.1, from coordinate 68,408,892 downwards.
TTTCCATGTGAAACTAAAGGGGTCTATTATTGAAATAAGCTTCAATCGAGCCTTGTTTTCATAATTTATTTTGAAAAAGGGCTCATTTTGGTAGAAAACTTGCAATAACATGGTAGTCACTAAACATGTAATTGCAAAATGCTGTAAAAAATAGATCTTAAAATAAAAAAAAGTATAAAAATATATGTCCTTGAAAGATATTACATATGTATATTCATATATGAAGAGAAAGATATTATTTTAGTGTCTTATACAATTGAATTACTTGATTATATTATAATTAAATGAATATATTAGTGAAACTTATACACCCATTGCTTTTAATAACTACCCGATACTTCTTGTACTATGCTCTATATATCACTATTATTTTCCTATCTTTTAACTTCATTTTTATGTTCCCACTCCTTGCTTATTCGTCATGGAAGATTTTTATATGCAATATTTCAATAATTAATATAACAACAATTTCCATTATGTTAATAATATTTCTCTATAATATTAAAACCCTTAAGTTGTCTTAGTGTCTTATATATAGATAAAAAGCTATATGCCTCATTTTATAAGTGATTTCCACATGATTTATCACTTATTTCACATTCTAAGTGCAATTTCCTCTTACTATTTAAATTATTTACCAAAACAATTTCTCATTCTCACTTTTTTCTCCCATTTATTCTCAATGTATGTAAATAAAGGTTACTTATATTGTTTTTCATATCCTATGTAACATTGAAGCGACTATAATTATTATATTTATTTATTATTATGGATATGTTTCTCACTAATAAATATTTAAAACACAATTAAATTTATGATAAGGTTTGGATAAATAATAATTGGTTTAAAATATATCCATGCCTAAAAAATACTTAGTAGATAGTCTTACTTGTTAGCATACCATAGGCCAATGATTGTTTTTCTTTTCTTTTCTTTTCCTTTCTTTCTATTTACACCTACACGTAAGAGTAATACAATACTTCTCATTGCTGGTGTAGCATGTTACTTATAGATAGGTTTAGATTTGAATCATAATGAGAATCACTTTATTATTATTGTTGTTGTTATCGTCATCATTTTGCTTATTGATGTATTGTTTTCACTCCATTATGCACTTACCTATAAGATAGAGAATGATTAGTGGGGTGTTAAAGTTTGCTTTGGTAGGGCACGACACGACCACTCTAATACTTAAGGGAATATAGTGATCACGGAGAAAAACCTTAGTTAAGAGAGAAGGAAACATCCTTTTCATTTCCTATTTATAGAAGATGAAGTTAGGTTTTACCTGAAGTGAGCTTATTAATGGTCTTAGGTTAGTCGATCTAAGTTCAGAGACCCACGTACTAAAATGCCTATTAATACCTCCCTCTCCCTTCCACCCCTGAAGTCTCTTTCATGATATGTTTGATAAGGAGATTGAGTGCTCTTATAGGCTCTAAAGGTACCAAGCCAAGCAGTTGCATTATAGGGGAGTTTTTCATAGGCGTTTTCCAAATGTTTTGGTGAGCTGGAGTTTTGACATAAGTAGAGTAATGTAGTGTACACAATTTAGAATTTCTTATGCTTTAATGCCAGTAATGTTATCTAAGTGGCTTAAAGAAGAGAGTTGGATCTTCGATGGTAGCTTAGTGGCTTTAAGAAGAGAGGTGGATTTGTTCTTGGACTTATATGCCAATGAAGGTGATCTGAGTAAGATTAGTGGATTTTTCCCAAGTATGAGTACCTTGTGATTATCCATGAGAATCAAATTTTTCCTAGGTATGAGTAGCATGGGATTATTAGAGACAATGGGATTTGCTAGGCATTGGCTAATGTAGGCTCTTTATGCCTTTACCATGGTTTTTTTCGAGCTTTTTGTTGCATTGAAATTTCCCTTGCCTAGGATGCCTAAGAATCTGGATGTTTATTGCCTTAGGTTTGTTTTAATCTGTCTAGACTTTATAGCCATAGGGTTTTCAGTCACCTAGGCATTTTAGCCTTGAATTTTCAATATAGGTATAAGCTTGTAAATTGTCGACCTACACTTTAGTGTTCAATAATCGAGCTTAGAGGCCATAGTCCTGGATTTACCTCGAGCTTCCTTACTTGTAGAGTTTTCACGGTACCTAAGTGTTTTAATTTCATTATTTGTAAGAAGTTAGGCATTCCTGAGCCAGGCTTAGAGACTTATCTCTAGAGGATTGTCCCAGGCTTCATTACTTTGAAGTTTCCTTAGTGCCTAGAATTTAGAATCATTAGTTTTAAAGTGCTGGGCGTTCGTAAGTTAGACTTAAGGATCTAGCTCCCAAGGATCATGTTAGCCTTTATTGCCTTGGAATTTCCTTATTGCCTAAAGTGTTTCAGAATTAAGCTTATTGGATTTTTTTCTGGAGCTTTTGGGATGACGAGATTATTTAAGTAGTTGTATTGGCTTTTGCTTAGGCTTTTGCGTTGATGAGATTATCTGAGGAATGGAATCGACCCTTTTCCTTGGTGTTGTTAGAGGATTTTGTTGGTAGAGTATAGGGTGACTAGGCTTTGCGCGAGAGAGTAGTGGGTCTACAAAAATGAACACAGTGAGTGGCATCAGGGAGTAATTTGATATTGTCACTTCAATACTTAAATTATTCTAATGCTTAAATTGGTGTTTGATCATAAGAGAGTAAGCAAATAAGCTTAGAGTATGTAAAGAAAGTGTAGTATGCAACAAAGTCAAGGCAATTTACTATTGGAGAGGCTAGAGTTATTTATAAAGGACTATTGTTGCGAATTTTTGAGCATGTTTGACATATTGGTGCGTCCAAATGATTTGAGTAGTGAGAATGTGCAGCCCGATGTGCCTCGAAATTATATGGATGTTGTTGTTGACTAGGTTTTGGTGTCTTATCCGCTTATTTAATGACTGTCATAACCATCTTAGTGCTAGGTCGAAGATAGTGTGTGCATTAGATCCTTATCTGAAGACTCTTCAAGTAGATCAAGTTGAGTGCTAGTGGATCACATCAGTTTTGGGCTTAATTAAGTTAGCTTGAGGCATAAACAGGTTGGCATGAACCTAAGGAACTCATGGCCAAAATCCCCCATCAACACCGAACATACATGCCAAGAGATTATCTCAACAAGTCAGATTTTTTCCAAGCACAAGTGCTATGGGAGATCTACACAAGTCAGATTTTTTTTTTAAGGCACAAGTGCCATGAGATTATCCAAATGACTTTGTGAGATGGGTGGAATTACCCTGGAACTTTCATGCCAACAAGGTGATTCATATGCTTCTAATGTCTCATTTTCTCTCCAATTATGAAATCCCTTTCTCGCACTTCACGTCTTGACAACATGGCTTAAAATATCTCTTGTTTATCTTTTTAAGAAAAGTCTCCACTTGCCTGCACGAAAAGATATACACGACATCGATATATTCAAGACACGACGTGTTATAAGGCACAACTCCTTCAAACTCTCTACACGACGCGAGTGATGGCACGACTTGGAGTTGCTTTTGGACCGCTAGCTGTGCTTCATGCATGCCGTCAATTATTTTCCATTCGCTTTGTGACGTCATAACCTTTTAACGATTTCCATTAACACATATCATGATTGCTTCTTCAAATTTCAATTTCAGCACGACCTCATTGATTTCCAATTCAAGGCTTCACATGGCTGATGTGGATTTGTTACATGGACGTAGCTTATCGGGATTTGAGTTTGCGTTGATATAAAAGTTCATGAGAAATCATTATAGTGGATATCCAACGTAACAATGCTAATATTGATCTATCGGTAGAGATTTATTGGATTTTGACATCTTGCAAAACAAAATATCGTTAGTTATGGAATTTACTTTAACCTGATTGATGTGGTTAGTTTAATATTCAAGTTAATAAAAATGTTAAGAAAGTAAACTTTAAAAGAAATAAAAAGATTTTTACTTTTGAACTTAGGAGATGAAATTAAGTTTTACGTAAAGTTTGACTTATTAATAATTTTGGATTGGTGAGTTTTGACATGAAAGCTTACATACTAAAATGCCTATCATCACTTAACTATGATATTAGAACTATTAGGAGATTATATTGATAGGGATAATCGAATCTCATTATCATCCATTTTATCGGAAAATTAACGACTAAAGAAAGTATTGCTAAAATAAATACAATAGCCATGATTAGACTAAACGTAATGGGCCGTAAAATCGGTGGCAGGCCCGGAGGATATTGCCCTTAGGCTTTTGTTCTTTTCTCGACGTCGAAGGAATCTCTGGAGTGGAGACCGTACCTGCTCTTGTCCCTTTGTTGACTCACTATCTCGAAATTAAAACGCCACAATTTCGGAGTTCTTCTTCTACTACCGCTTCTTCATCCTACGTCCATTTTTTAACTCGATCAACCGCTAAAATGAGGTAACTACGTACTCCCCAAAGCCTTCTTCTCTTTACACAGAGGTTTTCCGTACCAAGTCTTCGTCTACCTTTTTTCTTTTAGTAAAGCGTTTTCATTACCCGCTGTAAGTGACTACCAGTCGTTTAAGTTTACAGTACGTTTGAATATTAGAGTTTCTTGTTGTTGCATGGTTTGGTTCTCTTCAGTTAGGGTTTCGAATTCGGTTCCTGATTAGCGGTGTATTTTTTCTTGCATACAACATTTCAATTTTATCTATATTTGACACGTTGCGGTGGTTTGTTCATGATTGTTGACATTATGTTGGCTATCAAGAGCTGTGCTTCCGTTCGGTGCTTTATTCCGTACGATAAGGTGGGGCCTGCGTTGGATATATTTATAGATGGCAGGCGGGCAGCTGTGGTGGGCGGATACAGTAAGCTTGTCTGAGATAGTATGAGTGAGGGCATTTGTGCTCAATATTCATGTGAAAAGTGAAAAGTGAAAAGTGAAAAGTGATACAGATGTTACATTTGCTAGTCTAGTGAAAAATTTATATGACCATTGTAAATTGTCAATTTTTTCTTTTAAACGGCGACTGAATAGCCTATTACTTAGTATGATGATCTCGGGGCTGTTTCCTTGAATTGTTCATTGGGCTATACTTGAACGCACTCCATCATGTACCATTTTAGAGTCTTGAGTTTCTTAATCCTCATCTTGCTGAGTAAACAAAGGAACTCCATGCAACCATATGCAGTGTATATGCTATCAAGAGATTAGGGGACACAGAAGCAAATCCATTGAGGCTTTTTCTCCTGCTAGTGGGAAAACTTTCAGTGCTTTTGTTCCCCTTTTTTCTTTTTCATTTTTAAATTTCATCACTTACCAAATTGAGTAGGTGATATTTCATGCACTAAATTCATTGTATTGAGCTGCATGTGTATTGTCATCAGTGAAATTGCTTGCTTGACCTTTCAAACGATGGTATCCTGAGCCAATTTTGTCATAAATATCCACTCATGCTGTGTTTCATGCAATTTGCAAAATGAAACTATGCTTTTCAGTTCCTTATTAGTGTACATAAAACACACTGCTCTTCAAAAGATAAAATGAGGCCATGGTGTTTCGAATCAATGACCAGAGAGAAAGACCAGGGTACAACATACCTGGTAAATATCACCTGGATGCAGATTTTCACCAACTCTAGGGGCTAACTATACAGTTGAATAATGTGGATTACTAGATAAATTCTGCCTGTAGTCATGAGTTACTCCAACACATGACAACTACAGTTATGTATGTATGTACTGTTTTAGCCGTGCATCTTGCTATTGAGCTAGCTTAAATGTTCATCTTAGCATTGTTTTTCTCCTTTTCTGCAGTCGTCAACCAGAAGTTCTCTGGGCTCAGAGGTCAGATAAGGTTTACCTAACTGTTGCTTTACCTGATGCAAAGGATATCTCAATTAAGTGCGAGCAGCAAGGGTCATTTAGTTTCTCTGCTGTTGGTGCACAAGGTGAAACATTCAGCTTCAGCTTGGAGCTGTTTGGAGCAATAGTTCCAGAGGTGGGATTGCTATAGATTACATTTTCCTTTTTTTTTTTCTTGGGAAAATTTTTACCATTGATTCCGACCAAAATGAAATGCAATTATAAGTGTCTTTTATGCATTGAAGTTTATCAGCCTCTGATGGATAGTTCTTGTCAAATTTGTTTGCAAGACATAACTTCTTAATCTTTCAATGTCTTTGGCATGTTGCTTGTTGACAGTAGGCGAGAATCCTAGGGACGGTTGTTTTCATTTATTTGCCATTGACTCATTTTGATTTGGTTAAGCTCCATCCTTGGGTTATCATATGCATTGTCTTTTCCTGGCTATGCATGTGGTTGTCTACTGTTGCCTGCTTAGTAAAAAGAGTATAGCCTAATTTAATGGAAGAGACAGTTGACTAGTCATAATGGAGAATCCATGCAGTTCAGCTTTTTGGTTGTTGGCGTGTGATTTTTTTGTACGTCCACTGCTTAACATTCTCCTTGGGAAATGTTCATATGGAGGCAAGTAGGCTTTTAATGAACTTGTTCAACAAAATGACTCCATAATCTGCAAAGAGTGGCTTTGCACTTTCTTGTGCACTTTTGCATTTAGTTTCCTGTTTTGCTATGTTGGTGGTTCATTTATTTATCTTTTTGAGGAAACCACATGTAATAAATGCACAAGCATTCTTGTGTATGTTTCCAGTGTATAATGCTTTCATATTTTTGAGTTCTTAGGAGCCTTGATAATATTGCACTGAAAGAGTGGAAGAGGTTTGCTGCAAAAAGAGTAGCTCTCTAGTAAAGATTCTGACCAGTCAAGCTTCTTGTTTATTGTTGTCCCTTTTAACTACAGGCATGTAAAACAAAAACTGGGTTGAGGAACATATTCTGTGCCATCCAGAAAAAGGAGAAAGGTTGGTGGAAAAGACTTCTGCATAAGGAGGAAAAGCCTGCACCTTACCTAAAGGTTGATTGGAACAGATGGTGCGATGAGGATGAAGAGTCATCATGTAAGTGCATGGCTTCTTTTAGTATAGCCCTTAGTATAAACTTGGTATATTCTAGATCACACATGACATGGTCACCAATATGTGATTTATTTTTATGTTTCTTAAACTCATTAGCACGCTTGACTTGTTTTCTGAGTTGAGAAGGGGGCACAAAGATTAAGGGAATGGGAGTTGATGGAGTTACAACATGAGTTTAGGCTTGTTTTCAATAGGTTCTTTTACACCTTTTGGTGTCTTCGTATTATAGCTATTGAATTAGACTTTAGCTAACATAATACTTAAATAAGATGAAATTGTAAATACTTATGGCACGTTTGGATGGCAAACTGTAATAAGGTAGAAATAGAATTATCATTCCTAATGAAAAGAATAAAGATAATTGCTATTAATTTATTTGGTTGCACTAAAAAATAACAAACAATAGATTAGGAATATTTTTAAAACTAGCGAAATACCCTTAGCATTTCATGCACAATCCCATTGAACCTTAGCCTGAACCACCACCTTATATGGACCACACACTTCACTTGGCTTACTATACAAAATCAAACCACTTTGATGTGTTCATGCCATTGGAGTTGCATTGGTTCGAGTATTATGGTCAGAGTGGTTTGGTGGGAATTCAACATAGTTACGTGGTTTGAATCTTGTGGTGTTTTGGTTTGGTTGGGGTTCGAGGCGGTTAGATGGTTTTGGTCTGGTGTGTTTGATAGATGTGGTTAGGCTGGTTTGATGCGGTTGGGTGGTTGGTGTTGCATGGTGTATGGATGGTTGTTATTATTGGGGTTTGGTCTTGGTTGTGATGGTTATGTCTAGGTGGTGTGGTCCATTGCCAAATTGGTGGGGTCTATTAGGGTCTCATGTTGGAACTGAAAATACACAAGGAAAAACTAATGAATAACTATTCTTTATGTCTAAGAAAGAATTATAATTCCTTATTTGACAACAATATGCATTCATTGTAATAGCTTTTTTGCAACCCAAAGGCAATATAAGGGGGGATGACTGTGTTATTCTACTCTTATGAAATTAATGAAACGTGTTGTTAGAAAATATCAGTGAAAGTTACTCTTTTGGAGGCACCAACTCTTTTCCTAGACTATGTATTTTTGAAATAAACAAGGAAAATTTTCCATCATAATTCTTCCCACCATTTTCTCCATAACTTCATGTCCTTTTTTTACTCTCTTTAATGTTTTTGTTATGCTTAATTACGTAGAATAAGATATAACTAAAATAACTTATTTCAAAGCCTGGTTTGGAATTGAAATAGGCTGTATAAAGATCTTACAGTTTACAAACATCATATTTCAAAATGATACAAATCAAATACAGATAAAAAAAGACATTTCAACTAGTGTTAGGAAGCTCGTACCTATTTACATAGATTAGTGACCTCAATCTTGTCTACGAATAAATAGATTGGCTATGCATTGAAAGGTAAGTGAATAGTGCATCAGACAAAATCTGGAAGCAAGATTAAATATCTGTACCAAGTATATAGTAGCCGGCGATATATTCTTTAATTCCTGTAAGCTGGTGATTGTATGTCATATTGCATCGAGTACAGCATTTCTAACAGATTATTTCTATCTAAGATTTGAAAGTGAACATTTTCTCATTGAAGTTCTTTTGGGGAATCGTCCATGTTGGCAAGTATCAAGGTCCTTTTTATTATGAAACAACTTGGTTGAGTATCGAAAACTGTTGTGCTACTTTCAAAGGGTTCTATCTATTTAAAAGATTAGATAACTTGACTTAGTCTATAGGGATTTAAGATGCTGGAAATGGAATAAAACTAGAATTGGTTGAAATTAACTTGAAATTGCTTGGTGCAGACCACTGATTAATGATGCATTCAACAATTTGGGGGGAAGTTGATTGGATGCATGTTCTATTTGGCAGTTATTTGTGCTTGAATTTAACTTGTTAGATGCATCGTTCTCAGTTTTATTACCATGGCAGCCAAATTTTTATCTTTTTAACTTCATCAGCAGCCTTTATCCTTTAATTTCTCCAGTGTCCTTGTTTCTTATCAATCTACTATCATCTATCTTTCAGTGTGCTTTGATTACTCTAGTTGATGCTTTTCAATGCTTAGTTATTTTTTACATCCTCTTGCTGTTCGTCTGTATGTTCAAATTATTTTAAATTTCTAGATCATACTAACTTCATGGATATCAAATTTTAGACATCTCCTGATTGTCTGAGAAAAGGCTTCTGCATATCTGGTGATAACAATTTGATCCTAAACCTTGAAAAACTCAAAATCCCACTTATCTACTGTTGAAATAGTAATTTTCTTGGTTGTCAGCCTCAAAGGAGTGGCTGGATATCCTCTGGTGTCATAGGATGTTACAATGTTGACGTCAACATGAAGTTGGCAATTTCTCTTGCAATTTTCAAATTTGCGATTTCCTTGAAATAATTTTACCAATCTCATGATTCTATAAAGTTTATAGCAAGTTGAACATTAATGGATTGCTGTTGGCCCATCTACAACTGAAGTTCGTGGGAAATGTTAACTCGATATACCCACTAGTGAGTTCAGTATTTTATTTTCCAGAGACTAGATGACATGATATGCTAACCTGTTCAGTGGTATTGATGAAAACTTTGACCTAAACTCATTCTTTATGATCGAGAAGAAAAACTTATGTTTGTTTAGATAGAAGTGGTGGATGTATTTCGGCCTTGCAGTATGGTTGATCGCTGAATGCTTAGTGTGCATGCCACAAGCGGGTGTTCTCAAATAGGAACCATCTCATGATGGAAATATTCTATTTCTCATTTGGATTATAATGCAGTTGCCTTTGAGTGCATATTGTATATGCCACCACCCGGTTTTCTCAAACAGAACCATGTCGAAATGGAAATATTCTATTTCTCATTTGGATGATAATGCTTGTAATTTAGCATAGCATGTCATAGCTTAAGCTTGTTTTAGGTAGATTATATCGTCTTATAATTGGGGCATCCAGAGGTCATCAATATGAGGAACCATTTTGGGTAGTTTTTCTAGCAAACCTGTAACTTCTGCACTAATCTGAAGTAAGTTCTCTGTCTTTGCAGCTGATTTAGGCTCCGATGGTGACCCTGCTATGGTAATTTGAATAGTCCACATTATACCGTAAGATGATTCGGAATCATTGTGACACATTTCCTTATTATGAATCTTCATTTTGTTCTGTTGCAGTATGTAGACGATGAAAGCAGTGATGATGATGGGATGCTTTGTAAGTTGAATCTACCTGTTGCTTGCCATGCCATTCTCTTTCTATAATAATAATAAAAAAAAATCTCCATCATATCATTGTAGAGGAACATGTCTAGACATCTTACCTTTGCCATGCGCATTGCATGCAGATCTCCCTGATTTGGAGAAGGCAAGAGGAAATTGATACTCACCGGGTGATGAATTTTTGTATGCCCTACGGTGATGCCAAGATGTGCTTGGTGACAAATTGGGGCAATTTTTGCACTACTCCAGTCGCCAAGGAGCTAGATAAAACAGCCCAAAAAATTAATGTCCGGTAGCCGGAACCCTGCATAGAGTAATACTAGTGTATAACCAGGTTGCCATATTCGATAGGTTATGTTGCTCTGGTTACACATAGTAGTATGGTAGTTTTCCCATTCCCGCTCTTCACTTTTCATGCCTAAAAGTGGGATGGTCTCGTGGCCAACCATCTCTTTACGCTCGTGCACCATAAAGGTGCAACCACACGATACCTGACATAACACCGTGGAACTATTGGGTTGGAATATTTTGGATGGTCTTTATGTACTTGGAGTTGCGATTGGCATATGATTATAGGAGCCCCCCAAATCGTCCTACTTGAACGCAGCTTCTTCTTCTTTTGTTTGTTCCTTTTCAAAAGAAAGAATGCATCGTTGCGCAGTCAGCTCGTTGGGAAACCATGAATCTATTAGGGCTATGGCCCTCCATTTAACAAAATCTTTAATTCCCGTACGTATATTATTCCATAAACAAAATATTCACGAAACCCTGGGAAATGTGGTTGGCCCTTTCTCCATTTAATCATTGTTGTTTTATTATCCACCCTTCCTTCACTGTACTTTAGGAATTGCGTGTTTTCTGGGAATCAGGACGAAGCTTCATCTTCCCCAGCTCTACTTGCAGGCATAACGGCTTCAAGCAGCAGCTTAGCGGCTTTGCTGCATAAATTATGACATCTTAGGCCATTAGGACATTTTTGAAGCCAACATCTTAGTTAAAGTGTGAAATCGTGATATAAGATTACCAGTTTCTTGAATTTTAATTAGCTCTGCTGATTCAAACGGTGTTCTTTACCAGAGAACTTGAATCCATGGCTTCATTATATATATATATTGGGCGAAGGATTTCGTGATGTTATTGTTTGTGTCTTTGACATGGGCATGTGTTGGATCAGAGTTGTTCTTGACACAAAACTGACGCCAGGTCGGTGCTCCAAAACCAATTCGGATCGTCCAGGCAGCTGGTTCTCGACCTGCCTGTGGGCCTAAGTTTCACGCAGTTGAGGGCCGGGACACGTTGGGTCTGGGTGGGTTTGTGGACAATTGGAAAGGATAAAATGGAAAAGGGAAAGAGGCCATCCCATGCGAGGCCTACAAATAGTAGGTAATAATTTGACGAGGGATGGGCAAACATGCCCAAATAGTTAGAAAAAAACAAAAGTTCGATGTATTCATGCTTATATTTATTCGCAAAGTCCAACAACTAGTACAAACACGCACATGGGTGGGCTGCATGTCTCCGCGTGCCCAAATTTACATGCCCTCTGTTCTCATGTTGTTCACATGCTGAATCCATTGTGCTCTCATGCCCATCTGCCTGTATGCTTATGTGCTTGTGCCTCCTGCGTATCGCCAAGTTATTTGCATGTTGGCTTGTTTGCTTTTACGTGTCTATAATTAGACTTCGATTATAATGTTGGAAATACATTTTCAATATTTTCGATTATTTATAGTAATTTATGGTATTATATATTTTTAACTTTTTCGGGTTCAAACATTTATCAATGTGCATCATATTATTGTTATAAATTTATACAGTAAATTATAGAGTTTATTATGTTACAAAAAATAAAACAAGTAGAAAAATATTTCAATTTTGTAGGTGGTTCACACTCGACAATAATGATCAATAACTAATTTGATACATAATGCAGAAAATGAATAGTTATGTATACTTGTTTATTACATAAAACTTATGTGTATATGTATAGTATATACATATAGCATTTATATACACAAGTATATATGTATAATACATGTCCATATAATATATATATATATGTATATACATATAACATATTTATGTACTTGTAAAAAATACGTACACAAAATAAATGTATATATACATACGTTCATTATTCGTATATGTAAATTGTAAGGGATAATACATGTACGTTAGTACATAACTATGTATGTGTATATGTGTATTGCACATATATGTATAATATAAAAATATTATATATCTATAACATATATCAAGATATAATACGCTCAACACATACGTACACATAACATTAAGGTATGTATAGCATATATGTGATATCGATATACTATTATGTATTATACAACCTACATTTTCTATATGTATGATATATGTAATGTAATTAATACATGTTATGCTTGTTATATAATATGTATATGTTATGTGCTAATATTGCATTTATTGATTATATAACATGAATTTACAATTATATATGTTATATGTTAGTTACATATGTATATTATATAAATACTATATATATAACTTATATATACAATTTCTTTTCACTTAGAGGTTGTAATTTTATCAACATATTTTTATATGGTACCTAGAACTTAGAAGTTATAAATTTATATGTTATGTTGTTATATTAAATAAATACGTATATATGTTATGTATGTAGTGTAATATATATTGATTTCCCCTATATTTACATTATCATCAATAGCCATTACATGGCATATTTTTTTTTTAATTCTTTTTTGAAAAGATAGAACTCAAATAAAAAATTTAAAGGGGAAGGATTTAGGTAAGAAAATAGCAAAGGATAGGACTCTCAAAATGTTAAATAAGTGAAATATTCAAATATAAATGTATCCAACCATGTTTGCTCTAATTGTAGTAACTATCGGTTGGATGCCATTGCAACTGTGCAGTGAAAATGATGTAAATGACATGATCCTGGGGAGTGGGAGAGAGGGATAGATTCAATCTTAAGGAACTGGGAGGTTTGATTCGCATTTCTTTTATCATTTTACACCGTACCCACGTTGAGCTATAAAAGATTATTAACGCGTGGAGTTTTCAAACTATTATTCCCTCGAAGAGGTAAATAAGGCCAGAAATGTTATCAATGTTTGGTGTTTCTATTTGCGAAAGTTATGAGTTGAAGTTTGGAACTACTAAATGTTTTATCTTAATTAAATTTTTATTGGTTAAATTTTATATTTGAAAGTTTAAAATTGTCAAATATCATATATCCAATTTTCACTTATATAAATTTACTATGCTTGTTTTCTTTGAAATTTATGTTATGACAAAAGCTCATTTTTTACACGGTACAAGTATAAACTATGAGAGATAAAATAGTAAATTTAATGGATAAAAGCTTAATTGAGTATACTATTTATCTGTTTCAAACTTCAGATGTAAAGCTTAAAAAACCTAAAAAGTTTGGAGAAATTAAAAATAATTCCCTTAAATTTTGACTTACCTATAAATACACCTCATAGATTTTCAAATGTTATAAATTACTTTCCTAAACTTTGATAATTGGCATTATAAAGGATATTTGTTTTTCTAGTTCAGAAAAATTACACTAAATTTAAAGTTTAGGAGGTATTAGAGTATATTTTGATATATTTAAGAAGTATTTTCACATGTTAGGGGGTTATTTACAACTTTTTGGGGGCTATTTGTTAATTTATCAATACTGAGAAAGTGATTTGTAATTCTTAAAAGTTAAGGGGGCATAGGACATATTTAGGTCAAAATTTATGAAGTTATTTGTATTTTTCACGAAATATTTTACTTTAAACTTCAGATGTAAAGCATAAGGAAAAAAAAAAAAAACCTTAAAGTTTCTACCGCAAACTTTAGGTATAAATTTTGAAAGAATAAACCTTAAACCTTAAAATTTGGATACCGATTTTGATATTGTCCAATCTATTTGCAACACGATTAAAATTATTTAGTTCATTCTCTTGCTAAGAAATAATTGAGAAGAAGAAAAAAGTAATGGAATAATTGAGAAGAAGAAAAAAGTAATGGAGCAGAATTGCGTTATGGACCCAATTCCAAAAAGCCGAAAATTGTGATAACGTAGTGATAACGCCTTATGTTATGCCTCTCTTTTTCAAGTTGTAAGACAGCCACATCCTCCACAGGGTATTCCATTCTCGCTTTTCCCTCAGAATGGCTTATCTACTAAGAAAGGGTTCTTCCCGCCGACACGTGGAATTATATATATATATATATATATTAGCTATCGATACATTTGCATTATGCGTATAAATATTTTTATTCATTTATTTCAAGTTTATAGTAAAACATTTTGTATTAACCATTACAAATTTTACTTTTAATGTATCTATACAATTTATAATGACTTCATTCAAAAAATCATATTAATGAAAGAAATTATGGAAATTATGATAAAAAAGGGATTTTATTGAAAATTATATAAAAAAAAAAGAGATAAGAAAGTGGGAGAGAGAAGAAAAGGGGGAGAGAAAAAAGTACAGTACTGTTTTAAAATGTGGGAGAGAAAAATTAGATACGAATATTATAAGAAAATATAATTTTATCTATGATATAAGCTATATATAATTTTATATTATTATTTTAATATTAGTTTTTCTGTTAAATAATATTTGATATTGATCAAAATAGTAATTTTAATTATAACGGTTACTTAAACCTTCAAAGGTTTTAATTATATAGATTTATATATATTGGGTTGGTGTTTTTACGTGTGAAAATTTTATTGGTACTTATATATTGTGAATGTATTCACTTGGAATACTAATATATTAAAACTTTCCATAAAAAATCTAATACTGTATTAGACTTTTCTTTCCACTCTCCTATATGTACGATGATAGTAAACTTAATCTCATAAGGTTGGTTTTGAATTTTATTAGGTATATTTTAGTCTTTGTTTTAACTTTATATTTTGTAAATGTGTGTATGTGTGTTTTTTTAATAGATAAACTAATTTGTTTTGAATTTTGGAAAGGAAAAATCACTTTAAATTCTACATATGAACCGTATGTGTTAGCAATGGTGTGTCAGTGTCACGGTTCGTGATTTTGGAGGGAAAGTGGGGCCATTCAACTCGGAATAATATGAAGTGAGCGGTATTAGCTGACAGTTTGTTTGTAGGCTAAGATATTCTTCGAAGGATTATTTAGCTTTCCATGAGCAAACTGATTGGATGTTGCTCTTTTGATAATGGTCACAACAGGCTAAGACCGATTGAGATTATTGAACCTCTCAAATATATGAGGCCTATGACAATGCTAAATGGCACTTTTAAAGATGGAGGGGTTTGGAATAGTTCTGTGTAATTAAGAAGGAAATGGCTGGCTTACCATCGAGACTATTAGTAAATATGAAGAGATAAAAGGATGATTGAGTTTCATATGGGCATTTCAAGAGGGGTGAATATCTTGTCATGTAATGAGTGATATTAGAGTTAAAAAGTTCCAGCTAGATGAGTTACCTAAATACTACCTAATGAATTGAATGAAAATGATAGTTATCTTTGGAAATTGAGCTCATGTAGATAAAGTTAGAGGAAAGAGCAACAACTAGGTGGAGGATATCATTGCTAAAGGGGGCAACTGTGTTGTGAGTTATATTGTAATAAGAATCTATGTGAATCTTTAGAAAATGAATTGAACTTTAGTGGACAAAAAGGATAGAGTAATGAGTGAGAGTGCATGGGAAGCTTATGGAAGGCTGAAGTTTAGGTAGAGGTGATCTTGGTTGGAGTTAGTCAACGAATGGAGTAGAGTTGGTGATCTTTTGGTGAAGGGTAATGGTAAAGAGTTAGCCTTACGACAAAGGTATCATAGATTTAGGTGAGGAAGAATGTCACGGCCCATAATCTTAGATAGCAAGTGAAGGTATTCAACTTGGGTGAGATGTGAAGTGAGTGGCATTACCTGAAGGTTTGTTTATGAGGTGAGGTATTTTTTGAAGGCAGATTTAGCCTTCTATGAGCAAACTGGTCGAAGCTAATACCGCTCTACTAATGATAGCCATGACAAGCCAAAACTAGTTGATATAGTTGAACCTCCAAAATAAATGGGACCTACGACAATATTGAAGGACATTTATAAAGATGGAAAATTATAAACAGTCTTAGGTAATTAGGAAAGGAAAAACTAGCTTGTCATCCTAAATATGAGTAAATATGAAGAGATAAAAGATGGATGAGTACCACAAGGGTACTTTAAGAGAGATTAATCTCTCACCTCGTGACATCCACATCTCAACTACGGTAGATGTTAGGATGGGCTAAGTTACAATCGAACATGGCACTTAGGTTGCTAAATGGATGAAATGATTAAAGTTGCATGTCACCATTAACTATAGTTTTTGGGGTAGTAGTAAATCACAC